>CM055119.1:167097146-168388377 GCA_029206835.1 Rana muscosa | reverse complement strand
ACTAAACAGTGGCACGCTCGTGTAATAATTGTCCACATACAAGTGGTACCCCTTTCCGAATAAGGGTGACACCAAGTTCCACACTATCTTGCCAGCGCTCCCTATGTAATCCGGGCAGTTGACCGGCTCAACCTGACTATCTTTTCCCTCATAAACCATAAAGCTCCATACATAGCCTGTTGCCCTGTCACAGCACTTATAGAGCTTGACCCCGTATCTGGCACGCTTGCTGGGAAGGTACTGCTTGAAAGCCAAGCGGCCAGAAAATTTAATCAGGGACTCATCAACGCAGACAGCTTGATCGGGAATAAACAAGGCTGCAAAACGTTTGTTGAAGTGGTTTATGAGGGGCCGAATTTTATAGAGCCGGTCGTATTCAGGGTCCCCACGTGGACGACAAAGTTCATTGTCGTTGAAGTGCATGAACCGCAAAATCTGCTCGTATCGTTTCCTGGGCATGGAGGCAGAGAACACGGGCATGTGGTCAATTGGGTGCGTGGACCAATAAGCACGCAATGACGGGAATTTATGTGTGCCCATGTTGAGGGAAAGGCCCAGAAAGGTCTTAAATTCGGAAACCGTAATTGGTTTCCAATCTTTGGCAATAGAAGGCAACTGGGGATTAGCGGCGATGAATTGACCAGCATATAAAATACTCTGGTCCACAATAGATCTATAGAGATCTTCCGTGAAAAACAGTGAATAATAATCGATTGGCATAAAATCAGCTGTTTCCACCTGAATTCCGGGTTGGGCAGTGAATGGGGGAAGTACGGGTTCTGCAGAAGTGGTGGGGACCCAATCAGGATAGGCAAATTCTGCAGGAAGAGCACTATGGGTACGACGGGCCTGCCTTTGTCTTCTTGGTGGCAGCGGGACACTACTTGTGCTTGCCACCTCGCCAGCTTGAACTGCACTTATGGGACTCGCCACGTCACCACGTGATACTGCAGTGCTGGATGTACGCCCAGGCTGTACTAGGCCGCTGGTGCTTGCCAATTCACCAGAAGGAATAGCGGCGCTAGTACTCCTCTGCTCCATGATACGAGAGCCCTGCGGTTCTTGCTCCTCAACAACCTCAGAAGATCGGGATCGGGTACGCCTGACCTTAGCAGGGACCTCAACTTCGTCGTCAGAGCTATCTGATGTGGGGCCGCTGACGTCACTGTCTTCTACGGGAAGATATTCTGAGCCTGAATCTGACAGATACGTGACCTCCTCTTCACTATCTGTCATGCTCAGAATCTCGTAGGCCTCTTTACTAGTGTACCTTCGACTTGCCATTTTGGGCTCTAAATTTAGGGGTACACTAGTAAGATTCACAGGAAAAAAAGCACCTGACTGTCGTCAGCAAATATATCAAACGCTACAAAAAAAACTGTTAGCGGTCGCAGGGATCAGGACTGTCTCTGCGAACGCTGCAGTTATGTGTTTTGTGTTTGGTAAGTGACAGTGATCGATCGATACTGCACTTGGGTGGGCTGGGCTGGGCTGGGCGGAGGGGCTAAACGCAGGTGCTAGCAGGTATCTGGGCTGATTACGCTAACACTGCATTTTTGGGAACCCTAAACCGCTGGGGACGCTAGTATAGATCTGATCAGATACTATACCACTAAGGGAGGTGTATGCTTTGCGCGTGGGTGTTAGCGTTACTGGCACTAACCTAACGCTGCCTGGGGCGACGCAGACCCTCTCTGGCGCTAAAACCTAATTGATCTCACCCGCCGGGCGATCAGGGGGTTAAACCTTTATTGGGTTATATACGGCGGGTGCCCTGATGCTATAAAAAGCAAACTAACCAACCAGTGTCACCCGTAACCTTTATATGGTGATCACTGGTGAAAGGGTTAACTAGGGGCAATCAGGGGGTTAAAACCTTTATTAGGTTAAATATGGGGTTACCCGACGCTATATAAAAACCTGACGGGTTACCTAAATAACTAAATAATTAACTGGGTAACCAGTGTCACCAGTGACGCTTATACGGTGATCACTGGTGAAAGGGTTAACTCTAGGGGCAATCAGGGGGTTAAAACAATATATGGGGGTACCTGACGCTCTAAAAACCTGCGGCGAAACTAAAAATAAATAACTGGCTATCTAGGGCACCACCGGCACTAAATACAGCGATCAAAAATACGATCGCTTAGTGATGCTGGCGTTAGGGGTTGAAAGGGTTACCTGGGGGGCGATCAAGGGGTTAAACCTTTATTAGGGGGGGTTAGGGGGCTACCCTGGACCTAAAGGGGCCTAAACCTAACTGCCCTGCAACTTTTTACTATCACAGATGACACTAAAAGCAGTGATCAGTAAAATAAATGATCACTGCAATCAGTGACACTGTGATTGGGGGCTGGGGGGTGACCTGGGGGGTGATCTGGGGGTGACTGGGGGGTGAAATGTGTGCCTATGTGTACCTACGTGTCAGTGGACTGTTGGTGCACTAACCTGCTTCCTCTCTCCTCGGCGCCGGAATCGAAAAGACCGCCGCGAGGGAGATGACATCACTTCCTCCTGCCTGTGTTTACATCACATGGCGGAGGAAGCATTTTCATTGGCCGGGAGCGATCGCGAGGGGGTGGCCGAAATCGAATGGTCACCCCCTCATCTCTGATCGCTCCCCAACGATTAACGGCCGCTCACTGTATAGGAGGGGGGTCCGATCAGACCCCCCAACTGTACAAAGGCGATCACGTACACTCTAAGTGATTGTGCCTGTCGGTGCCATTCTGCCGACGTATATATACAGTGAGCGGTCGTTAAGTGGTTAATTAGGCAAATTAGGCGGTCGCCTAAGGCCTCGCTCTCACAGGGGCCTCGCGGCCGCCTAATATGCCTGACGGAGAAAGGGGAAAGCCCAGCATTGGGAAGAATGATGGCACTGCCTGCGGATGTGCGGGACCAATCTCCTCATGCAAGGACTGTGCACTAAAAATTTTATACTTTTTCCCTTTATGGGCGTGAGTGGGGCCTCATGTCTAAGTTTTGCCTAAGGCCTCACAAAGCCTAGAGCCGCCTCTGGCTGAGATTTCACTGCTTCTGTTCAAAAAATGAATTACAATGCACTCCACAATGTCTATAGATACAGAGATAAAGGCGGACTTATTTTTATTGTAATTTTACTGCTTGTTCAAATTATGTAAATATTTCTCAGCACATGATCTGGGCACAGGTTCGTTTTAAATGTTTCCAATAAAAAGTCCCCCTGGCTTCTGGGACAATTCATTGTTTTCATAACATTTGAAATGCAGTGTCTGTCTGCCTGAAAGCAAAGGTCACTCTGTTTACTGTCACCATGGCAACCAGCCAACTGTGACAGTTGGTGATGACCTCATAGTGGGTCTGGGGTTTTAAATAGCTGCGCAGGAGAGCCAGCAGAGCAGACCAGCAGTGAGAGGAGAAGGAGTTAGCAGCACATTGTTAGTTCTGAACCTTGTTAGTTGGTTATATTGCAATTTCTTTGCAATTTCCTGAAAAAAATGGGAAACTGCTGTAGAAAAAAACGCACCCGTGTTGATGAGACAGCTTACTGTCCCAAGTCACAGGCAAAATGTACATTTAAGCCTTTAGTGACACAACAGACATATCAGTCTGCTGTCTCTCTCTGCCAATATGTGCCCGTTGTGCCTAGTGAAGCTTGGCCAACTGCCACTAATGGCAAACCAGAGGAGTCCCTCCAGCTGGAAACTCCTCCAGTGATCTATACTGATGTAAAGGAGTTTGTTCATTCTGAGGGAGGCAGTAGCCCGCAGCTGAACACTCCTATTACTGATGAAGACACATCTGTTCAGTCTGATGGAGCCAGTAGCCCTCAGCTAAACAGTCCTATAAGCTATTCTGATGAAGAGGGATCAAAACCCGATTCCTCCAGTAGCTTGCTTCTTAGAAATCCTGTAAGCTATTCTGATGAAGAGGATACCTTTCAGCTTGGAACATCTCAGCTGAGCACTACAGAGACCTATTCCTTTGAAGACAAATATGTTCAGTCTGATGGAGCCATAAGTTCAGACCTGGACAATTCTGCAAGCTTTTCCGATGGAGAGGTGACTTTTCCGCTTTTACCACTTCAGCGGAAACCTCGAGAGAACTATTCCAATGAAGACACATCTGTTAGGTCTGATTCTTCCAGTAGCTCACAGCTTAAAAGTCCTGTAAGCTATTGTGATGAAGAGGAGTCCTTTCAGCTTGAAACACCTCAGCTGAGCACTACAGAGACCTATTCCTTTGAGGACAAAGCTGTTCAGTCTGATGGAGCCAGAAGCTCAGAGCTGAACAGTTCTGAAATCTTTTCTGATGATGAGGTGTCTTTTCCGCTTTTAACACTTCAGCATAAACCTCGAGAGAACTATTCCAATGAAGACACATCTGTTCAGTCTGATTCCTCCAGCAGCTCACAGCTTAACAGTACTGTAAGCTATTCCGATGAAGAGGAGTTTACATCTGAACTAGAGGAGTTCACTCAGCCAAGAAAAAGAAAGATGGATGACAGAGGGGCAATTAGCCAGTCTTGTTCCCCTTCCGTTGAACCCACTTTCAAAAGGCTGAAGCCCTATGAATCACCTATCTGCTCAATGAACCTATGTGTGGGACCATATAACCTCTATAGTCTGAGAGGAGACCTGAAGTACGTTATGGAATATGGAAATGAAAACTATGCCTACAAGAGGAGCATTGAACTCTACTTCGTACCTGACAACTGTCTTAGTCATACAGAACTGGATGAAGAAGACCGAAGAAAAATGGTGCTCAGCCTTATCAAAACACACTCAAAGCACTCCCTGAGCTTGGAGTCCCTGTGCCTGGCCATAAACTACCTCGACAGGCTCCTACTTAACCTCACAGTGGAGAGGTCCACCTACAACATCATGGCCATCACCTCAATGGTACTTGCCTTGAAAATATCAGAAAAAGATACCCACAAATTGCACCAGTTAATTCTGAGTTTTCGTACGTATTACACCAACACCACAATGTGGACTATGGAGGCAATGATCATGAGGAAACTCCGGTACCGGCTAATTGCTCCAACCACCAACTTTTTCTTGGAGCATCTTATCATGAAGCGGATGGCCACTGCAGAGTTCACCGCACAGACAGTGGAGGAGAACCATATTTTGATGGGATGTGCAAAAGCAGTCGTTAAACTCTGCCTGACGGAGTACTATTACTGCTCTATCCCTCCATCACTGCAGGCCATCTGCTGTGTCAAAGCTGCTGAATGGGTGCTCTCCCCAGACAAGACTGTCACCATCACTGGTGTACAAGGATACCCAAATGAAAGTGTGCAGGAGGTGCTAGAGTACACGATTACTCTAATCAAAGACAACCATGACTACTTCAGCAGCCTCACAGAATTTGAACACATCTACCTATATTACTAGTGAGTGCTCCACGCAGAGAGTGTGAGAGAGAGAGAGGAAGGGGGTAACAGAGAGTGAGAGGGAGGGGTAACAGAGAGAGGGTGAGGGTAACAGAGAGAGGGAGAGGGTAACAGAGAGAGAGAGAGGGAGGGGAAACACAGAGGGAGGGGGGTAACAGAGAAAGGGAGGGGGTAACAGAGTGAGAGAGGGGGAGAGAAGGAGGGGGTGAGAGCGGGGGAGAGAGGGAGGGGGTGAGAGGGAGGGGGTCGAAGAGAGAGGGGGTAACAGAGAGAGAGAGGGGAGGGGGTAACAGAGAGAGAGAGGAGGGAGGGGGAAACAGAGAGAGAGGGAGGAACAGAGAGAAAGAGAAGGGGGGAACAGACAGAGAGAGGGAGGGGGGAACAGAGTTGGAGGGAGCGGGGAAGCTGAGAGAGGGAGAGAAAAAGAGAGAGAGAGAGACGTGGGTCCGAGAGAGAGGGGGGTCCGAGAGAGAGAGGGAGGGGAGAACAGAGAGGGAGGGATGGAGGGGAGAACAGGGAGGGAGGGGGAGAGAGGGAGAGAAGGAGGGGGCTGAGAGAGATGGGGGGAGATTGGAGAGAGACCTCTTCAAATATGTTGTGGGCAATGACAGCTAATCACCCTCAGGGCAAGTGCAGGGGGTGGAAGGAGGGCAGGCGGGGTAAGATTATAGGGCATTAGATTACATTTTAAATTTCATTCTAAAAGCACCAGCAGCTCTCAATTGAGCACTTCAGACTACAAAATGTAGTCACAAACTCCAATTATACCAGCAAAACACTCACCTTTATCTATTATATAAAATTACAACCTTGTCCGAAAAAGTTAAGAGGTAAACGAACCCCCAGCACCCTCCCCACTGTACTTACCTCCATGGGTGATGGGCTGTTAGTGCTCACTCAGTAAGTGTAGTGCTCCGGGGGGGGTTGATACCCTCTGTCTCCTTCCCTTTCTTTTTCAATTCCGCGATGCATTACGATTACTGACGATGGTTTCCATCAAAAAAATTCAAGCATTTAGAAAAATCTACTTTAAAATATATTTTTTTTTAAATAGGACCCTCCCTGCATATAGCAGGATAAGGACATGGAAAAGTCCAGGGTATGAGGGGGGGAGGGGGGTAGGAACAGAAGGATGGAAGAATCCATGAATAAGGAAGGAAGAATGGAAGAGTCTGGGGATGGAAGAATCCATGGTTAGAGAATGAAAGGCCCTGAGGAGTCTGGAGATAGGAACTGAAGGATGGAGATGGAGGAATCCAAGGATAAAGAATGGAAGGCCAGAGGAGTCTGGAGATAGGAACTGAAGGATGGAAGAGTATGGGGATGAAGATGGAGGAATCCATGGATAGGAACAGAAGGATGAAAGAGTTCAAAGATAAAAATGGTGGTGGTGAGGGGGGGACTGAAGGATGAAAGAATCAAAGGGAGGATGTTAAGATGGTCACCATGGAGTCCTGCAGGTGAGGAATATCAGGTAGAGGATCCCCTGTGATGTGTACATGACAGGGTTTGGGGGTGTGATGGTCTCGTCCTGGTGTCCAGGGTTGGGGATGTCATAGTGCTTTCTGTATAAACATATTTTATCAAAGTTGAGTCCCACCCAAAAGTGAAACTTCGGCTTTAAGGAGTCCTGACCCCCTTATATGCCACAACTGGCATGTAATTTTTTTTTGTGGGGGGGGGGTGGGTACCTAGTTTTAACAGGTACCCAACTCCCACTTTCGCTTGGCCCGTCTAGGCGGTCCCTCCCTTCAATCCTCTGGGACACATCACAAGTCCCAGATTTTGCAGCCATTCAAGACAGCACAGTGAGACATGTGCACCCAGCTGTGAAGCTGCAAGCTGTCACAGCCGAGTGCCCAAAGTAGTATTGCCAGCGCTGCGGACAGGCGGGGGAGAGAATGGAGGGTTTGGGTGGCCACATCGCTGGAACGTGGGACATGAGTGTGTGTTTATTAAAAGTCAGCAGCTACACTTTTTGTAGCTGCTGACTTTTAACCAGTTGCCGACCGCCGCACGCCGATAAACGTCAGCAGAATGTCACGGGCAGGCAAATGGGCATACCTGTATGTCCCTCTCTCCCAGCGGGAGATCCGTCCCCAGGTTCAGGCCAATGATTCATGGCCTGAACCTGCTGATCGCTCCTGACAAATGCTTCCCCTGTCTGTGTAAGTGTAAACACAGGCAGGGGAAGTGATGTCATCTCTCCTCGTGGGGTCTTTTTGATTCCAGTGAGAGGAAAGAGGACATCTAAACGTGAGTTGCACAACACTACACTGACACTAGTACACATAAGTGACGGGTGGCGCTAGTTAGCCAGTTAGTTGATTCGTTTCACCGCCAGGTTTTTATAGCGTCAGGCAATCCCATATACTACCTAATTAACCCCCTGATTGCCCCCTAGTTAACCCTTTCACCCCCTGTCCCCAGTAATCACCGTATTAGTGTTACAGGTGACACTGGTCAGTTAGTTTGTTTTTTATAGCGAATGTTTTGAACGCTACCATACACTAGTGGAGTATTAGCGTAGGGTAAAGCACTGTACAGATTAGGACACACTTACACAGGGTCTCCAAAGATGCTATTGCATTTTTAGAGACCCAAACCTGGAACTGTCACAACCGTTACAACAGTCACAACCGTTACAAATAAAAGTGTAAAAAAAAAAATTTGAAAAAATATATAAAATAAAAAAGCCAAAAATAGTTGTCGTTTTATTCTCTCTCTCTATTCTCTTTCTATTGTTCTCTCTCTATTCTGCTCTTTTTTTACTGTATTTTTTAACTGCAATGTTTTATTGTTACTATGTTTTACTGTGTTTTCTTATTAACCATTTTTTTGTTTTCAGGTACGCCATTCAGCTGCAGCACTGATTTATTTATCTTGACAGCAACAGCATTTGCTCCCACAATACGTAAATCAGCGACTCCAGCGCTGTAGAAGGTGATTTCACCACCACAGTTAAAAAAAATAAAAAATTGTGCATGTATGCCCATCATTAGAAGTGGGTGGATGAAGGGCGGTATTCTAATGGTGGGTATACCCACCGATCAATCTCTTTTTTTCATGCAGCCCACAGGCTGCATGAAAAAAAGAGCATTACAATGTTTGCCCAACAAGGACCAGCAACGTATGTTGCTGGACTTTGAGTGGTTATTCCAGAATGATGCCTGCAGGTTTAGGTATCACCTTGTATAAAAATGAGCTGCGCAATATAAATAAACCAAAACTTATATAAAGTGAAGATCAATGAATGACCTTAATATAGTTCATATATGTAGAATTATGAAATCCAACAGAAGCCAGTCTATGCAGTTGGGAGCGCACCTAGTCTCCTGAACACAGCTACACCAATCCCTACAAAGACTTCCCTTCTATATACATATAGTCCATATATAAATCACAATCAGATGTCCAAATTAATATATAGTCTGAAATCCTGTGACTCTTCAATGCAACACCAATACGATTGAGTTTCAAAAAGTTCATAAAACTTGAAATCAGTGACATCAAACTTGAGAAAGCAAGAATAGTGCTCTGTGATAGACAGAGAAGAGTATCCTCCACCTTCAAAATGACTGGCGCTTACCAGAAGGGTAGATCCCCAGAGAGATCTATATCAACAGATGGTTTATACCCCAGCCCGGGTCTCTAAGTGGCTTAATCTGGTATCCCCGCTCCTTGAATGGGTACGTCCTCAATCAGGAACTCGTGATAAGATGAAAGAGGAAAGCCTTACCTATTGAAGATCCGCTTGGGCTGTGCATTCCACGGAGATGCCGAGTGCCAAAGTCACTTCCTGTAATCCCCTGGTGCAAAAAAAAAAGCATTACAATGTTTGCCCAACAAGGACCAGCAAAGTACTGGTATGTTGCTGGACTTTGAGTGGTTATTCCAGAATGATGCCTGCGGGTTTAGGTATCATCTTGGTATCATTCTTTTCAGTCAGCGGTCGACCTTCATGTAAGATCAATCCTAGCAGCAAATTAGCCTCTAGACTGCTTTTACAAGCAGTGGGAGGGAACGTTCCCCCCCACCGTCTTCCATGGTTTTCTCAGGCTCTCCTGTCCCAACAGGGAACCCGAGAATGCTGCGGGTGTTTCCGTCAGCTGACCATAGAGCTGATCAGAGACCAGAATGGCTCCAATCGCCATTGGGAAATTGGGAAAGCATTTTATCACACCGATCTTGGTGTGGTCAGATGCTTTGAGGGCAGAGGAGAGATCTAGGGTCTAATAGACCTCAATTAAAAAAAAAAAAAAGAGTACCTGTCACTACCTATTGCTATCATAGGGGATATTTACATTCCCTGACATAACAATAAAAATTATTGAAAATATAAAGGAAAGGAACAGTTTAAAAATAAAAATAAATAATAAAAGAAAAAAAAAAGCACCCCTGTCCCCCCGTGCTCACGCACAAAGGCGAAGCAAGCGTCGGTCTGGTGTCATATGTTAACAGCAATTGAACCATGCATGTGAGGTATCACTGCGAAGGTCAGATCGAGTGCAGTAATTTTAGCAGTAGTCCTCCTTTGTAAAATCTAAAGTAGTAACCTGTAAAGGCTTTAAAAGGCTTTTAAAAATGTATGTAGTTTGTCGCTGATGCACATTTGTGCGCAATTTTAAAGCATGTCGTGTTTGGTATCCATGTACTCGGCGTAAGATCATTTTTGTTATTTCATTTGGGCAATATAGTGTGTTTTAGTGCATTAAAATTAAAAAAAAAAGTGTTTTTTTTCCCAAAAAATTGCGTTTGAAAAAAAAAGTTGCAACACCCACCATTTTAATCTGTAGGGCGTTTGCTTTTAAAAAAAAATATATAATGTTTGGGGGTTCAAAGTAATTTTCTTGCAAAAAAAATATTTTTTTTTCATGTAAAAAGTGTCAGAAAGGGCTTTGTCTTCAAGTGGTTAGAAAAGTGGATGATGTGTGACATAAGCTTTTAAATGTTGTGCATAAAATGGCAGGACAGTTCAAAACCCCCCAAATTAACCCATTTTGGAAAGCAGACACCCCAAGCTATTTGGCGATAGGCATGTTGAGTCCATAGAATATTTTGCCACAAGCACACTTTTTATTTTTTTGCACAAAGTTGTCACTAAATGATATATTGCTCAAACATGCCATGGGCATATGTGAAATTACACCCTTAAATACATTCTGCTGCTTCTCCTGAGTACGGGGATACCACATGTGTGAGACTTTTTGGGAGCCTAGCCGCGTACAGGACCCCAAAAACCAATCACCGCCTTCGGGATTTCTAAAAGGTGTAGAATTGTGATTTTACTCCTCACTGCCTATCACAGTTATGGAGGCCCTGAAATGTCCAGATAGCACAAATCCCCCCAAATGACCCCATTTTGGAAAGTAGACACCCCAAGGTATTTGGTAAGAGGCATGGTGAGTATTTTGCAGCTCTCATTTATTTTTGAAAATTAAGAAAGTAACTAAAAAATTGTATTTTTTTATTTTTTCAATTTTCAAAACTTTGTGACAAAAAGCGAGATATGCAAAATACCTCTCAGCAAATAGCTTGGGGTGTCTACTTTCCAAAATGGGGTCATTTGGGGGGGGGGGCGGGATTGTGCTATCTGAGCATTTCATGGCCTCCAAAACAGATAGGCAGTGAGGAGTAAAATCACAATTCTACACCTTTAGAAATCCTGAAGGCTGTAAATGGTTTTCGGGGGTCCTGTACGCGGCTAGGCTCCCAAAAAGTCTCACACATGTGGTATCCCTATACTCAGGAGAAGCAGCAGAATATATTTTGGGGTGTAATTCCACATGCCATGTTTGAGCAATATATCATTTAGTAACAACTTTGTGTAAAAAAAATTAAAAATATATTTTTTTTTTCTCGAAACTTGTGGCAAAATATAAAATATTCCATGGACTCAACATGCTTCTCAGTAAATATCTTGAATGTCTTCTTTCCAAAATGGGGTCATTTGGGGGGGGGGGGGGGGGGTTTGTGCTATCTTGTCATTTCATGGCCTCCGAAATTGTGATAGGTAGTGAGGAAGTGAAATCACCATTTTATGCCCTTAGAAATCCTGAAGGCGGTAAATGGTTTTTGGGGTCCTATACGCGGCTAGGCTCCCAAAAAGTCTCACACATGTGGTATCCCTAAACTCAGGAGAAGCAGCATAATGTATTTTGGGGTGTAATTTCACATATGCCCATGGCATCTTTGCGCAATATATCATTTAGTGACAACTTTGTGCAAAAAATAAATACACGACTTGTGGCAAAATATAAAATATAAAATATTCTATGGACTCAACATACCTCTCAGCAATTTCCTTGGGGTGTCTACTTTCCAAAAGGGGGTCATTTGGGGGGGGGGGTTGTACTGCCCTGCCATCTTAGCACCTCAAGAAATGAGATAGGCAGTCATAAACTAAAAGCCGCGTAAATTCCAGAAAATGTACCCTAGTTTTTAGACGCTAGAACGTTTGCGCAAACCAATAAATATACGCTTATTGAATTTTTTTTTACCAAAGACATGTGGCTGAATACATTTTGGCCTAAATATATGACTAAAATTTACTTTATTGTATTTTCTTTATAACAAAAAGTTGAAAATATAATTTTTTTTCAAAATTTTTGGTCTTTTTCCATTTATATTGCAAAAAATAAAAATCGCAGAGGCAATCAAATACCATCAAAAGAAAGCTCTATGTGTGGGGAAAAAAGGATGCAAATTTCATTTGGATACAGCATTGCACGACTGCGCAATTACCAGTTAAAACAATGCAGTGCCAAATTGTAAAAAGTGCTCTGGTCAGGAAGGGGTTAAAACCTTCCGGGGCTGAAGTGGTTAATATGGTAGAAATATCTGCAGGTTGTTTACATGAGAAGGCTGACAGGCTGCCAAGATTCTGACCTCCATAGAAAAACAGCTGAGATTTCACTGCTTCTGTTCAAAAAATGAATTACAAAGCACTCCACAATGTCTATAGATACAGAGATAAAGGCGGACTTATTTTTATTGTAATTTTTACTGCTTGTTCAAATTATGTAAATATTTCTCAGCACATGATCTGGGCACAGGTTCGTTTTAAATGTTTCCAATAAAAAGTCCCCCTGGCTTCTGGGACAATTCATTGTTTTCATAACATTTGAAATGCAGTGTCTGTCTGCCTGAAAGCAAAGGTCACTCTGTTTACTGTCACCATGGCAACCATGGCAAGACGCCAACTGTGACAGTTGGTGATGACCTCATAGTGGGTCTGGGGTTTTAAATAGCTGCGCAGGAGAGCCAGCAGATCAGACCAGCAGTGAGAGGAGAAGGAGTTAGCAGCACATTGTTAGTTCTGAACCTTGTTAGTTGGTTATATTGCAATTTCTTTGTAATTTCCTGAAAAAATGGGAAACTGCTGTAGAAAAAAACGCACCCGTGTTGATGAGACAGCTTACTGTCCCAAGTCACAGGCAAAATCTACATTTAAGCCTTTAGTGACTGGAACACAACAGACATATCAGTCTGCTGTCTCTCTCTGCCAAGATGTGCCCGTTGTGCCTAGTGAAGCTTGGCCAACTGCCACTAATGGCAAACCAGAGGAGTCCCTCCAGCTGGAAACTCCTCCAGTGATCTATACTGATGTAAAGGAGTTTGTTCATTCTGAGGGAGGCAGTAGCCCTCAGCTGAACACTCCTATTACTGATGAAGACACATCTGTTCAGTCTGATGGAGCCAGTAGCCCTCAGCTAAACAGTCCTATAAGCTATTCTGATGAAGAGGGATCAAAGCCTGATTCCTCCAGTAGCTTGCTTCTTAGAAATCCTGTAAGCTATTCTGATGAAGAGGATACCTTTCAGCTTGGAACATCTCAGCTGAGCACTACAGAGACCTATTCCTTTGAAGACAAATCTGTTCAGTCTGATGGAGCCATAAGTTCAGACCTGGACAATTCTGCAAGCTTTTCCGATGGAGAGGTGACTTTTCCGCTTTTAACACTTCAGCGGAAACCTCGAGAGAACTATTCCAATGAAGACACATCTGTTAGGTCTGATTCTTCCAGTAGCTCACAGCTTAAAAGTCCTGTAAGCTATTGTGATGAAGAGGAGTCCTTTCAGCTTGGAACATCTCAGCTGAGCACTACAGAGACCTATTCCTTTGAAGACAAATCTGTTCAGTCTGATGGAGACAGAAGCTCAGAGCTGGACAGTTCTGAAATCTTTTCTGATGATGAGGTGTCTTTTCCGCTTTTAACACTTCAGCATAAACCTCGAGAGAACTATGCCAATGAAGACACATCTGTTCAGTCTGATTCCTCCAGCAGCTCACAGCTTAACAGTACTGTAAGCTATTCCGATGAAGAGGAGTTCACATCTGAACTAGAGGAGTTCACTCAGCCAAGAAAAAGAAAGATGGATGACAGAGAGGCATTTAGCCAGTCTTGTTCCCCTTCCGTTGAACCCACTTTCAAAAGGCTGAAGCCCTATGAATCACCTATCTGCTCAATGAACCTATGTGTGGGACCATATAACCTCTATAGTCTGAGAGGAGACCTGCAGTACGTTATGGAATATGGAAATGAAAACTATGCCTACAAGAGGAGCATTGAACTCTACTTCGTACCTGACAACTGTCTTAGTCATACAGAACTGGATGAAGAAGACCGAAGAAAAATGGTGCTCAGCCTTATCAAAACACACTCAAAGCACTCCCTGAGCTTGGAGTCCCTGTGCCTGGCCATAAACTACCTCGACAGGCTCCTACTTAACCTCACAGTGGAGAGGTCCACCTACAACATCATGGGCATTACCTCAATGGTACTTGCCTTGAAAATATCAGAAAAATATACCCACAAATTGCACCAGTTAATTCTGAGTTTTCGTACGTATTACACCAACACCACAATGTGGACTATGGAGGCAATGATCATGAGGAAACTCCGGTACCGGCTAATTGCTCCAACCACCAACTTTTTCTTGGAGCATCTTATCATGAAGCGGATGGCCACTGCAGAGTTCACCGCACAGACAGTGGAGGAGAACCATATTTTGATGGGATGTGCAAAAGCAGTCGTTAAACTCTGCCTGACTGAGTACTATTACTGTTCTATCCCTTCATCACTGCAGGCCATCTGCTGTGTCAAAGCTGCTGAATGGGTGCTCTCCCCAGACAAGACTGTCACCATCACTGGTGTACAAGGATACCCAAATGAAAGTGTGCAGGAGGTGCTAGAGTACACGATTACTCTAATCAAAGACAACCATGACTACTTCAGCAGCCTCACAGAATTTGAACACATCTACCTATATTACTAGTAAGTGCTCCACGCAGAGAGTGTGAGAGAGGGAGGGGGGGTAACAGAGAGAGAGAGGGTAACAGAGAGAGAAAGAAAGAGAGGGGGCAACAGAGAGAGAGAGAGATGGTGGGAAACAGAGAGGGAGGAGTGGGTACAGAGAGGGAGGGAGTGGGTAACAGAGAAAGAGGGAGTGGGTAACAGAGAAAGAGGGAGTGGGTAACAGAGAAAGAGGGAGTGGGTAACAGAGAAAGAGGGAGTGGGGTAACAGAGAAAGAGGGAGTGGTAACAGAGAAAGAGGGAGGGGGTAACAGAGAGAGGGAGGGGGTAACAGAGAGAGGGAGGGGGTAACAGAGGGAGGGAGGGGTAACAGAGGGAGGGAGGTAACAGAGAAGGGAGGGGGTGTAACAGAGAGGGGAGGGGGGTAACAGAGAGGGAGGGGGAGGGGGGGGTAACAGAGAGAGGGGGGGTAACAGAGAGAGGGAGGGGGGTAACAGAGAGAGGGAGGGGGGTGAGAGAGGGAGGGGTAACAGAGAGAGAGAGAGGGGAGGGGTAACAGAGAGAGAGAGAGGGGAGGGGGTAAACAGAGAGAGAGAGAGGGGAGGGGGGAACAGAGAAAGAGAGGGGAGGGGTAACAGAGAAAGAGAGGGGAGGGGGGAACAGAGAAAGAGAGGAGGAGGGGGGAACAGAAGGATGGAAGAATCCATGAATAAGAAAGGACGAATGGAAGAGTCTGGGGATGGAAGAATCCATGGTTAGAGAATGAAAGGCCCTGAGGAGTCTGGAGATAGGAACTGAAGGATGGAGATGGAGGAATCCAAGGATAAAGAATGAAGGCCAGAGGAGTCTGGAGATAGGAACGGAAGGATGGAAGAGTATGGGGATGAAGATGGAGGAATTCATGGATAGGAACAGAAGGATGAAAGAGTTCAAAGATAAAAAATGGTGGTGGTGAGGGGGGGACTGAAGGATGGAAGAATCAAAGGGAGGATGTTAAGATGGTCACCATGGAGTCCTGCAGGTGAGGAATATCAGGTAGAGGATCCCCTGTGATGTGTACATGACAGGGTTTGGGGGTGTGATGGTCTCGTCCTGGTATCCAGGGTTGGGGATGTCATAGTGCTTTCTGTATAAACATATTTTATCAAAGTGGAGTCCCACCCAAAAGTGAAACTTCGGCTTTAAGGAGTACTGACACCCTTATATGCCACAACTGGCATGTATTTTTTTTTTTTGGGGGGGGGGTGGGTACCTAGTTTTAACAGGTACCCAACTCCCACTTTCGCTTGGCCCGTCTAGGCGGTCCCTCCCTTCAATCTTCTGGCACACGTCACAGGTCCCAGATTTCCTGGCCATTCAAGACAGCACAGTGAGACGTGCACCCAGCTGTGAAGCTGCAAGCTGCCACAGCCGAGTGCCCAAAGTAGTATTGCCAGCACTGCGGACAGGCGGGGGAGAGAATGGAGGGTTTGGGTGGCCACATCGCTGGAACGTGGGACATGAGTGTGTGTTTATTAAAAGTCAGCAGCTACACTTTTTGTAGCTGCTGACTTTTAACCAGTTGCCGAGCGCCGCACGCCGATAAACGTCCGCAGAATGTCACGGGCAGGCAAATGGGCATACCTGTACGTCCCCCTCTCCCAGCGGGAGATCCGTCCCCAGGTTCAGGCCAATGATTCATGGCCTGAACCTGCTGATCGCTCCTGACAAATGCTTCCCCTGTCTGTGTAAGTGTAAACACAGGCAGGGGAAGTGATGTCATCTCTCCTTGTGGGGTCTTTTCGATTCCAGTGAGAGGAGAGAGGACATCTAAAAACGTGAGTTGCACAACACTACACTGACACTAGTACACATTTCACCCCCTGATCACCCCCCAGTTAACCCCTTTACTCCTTGTCACAGTGTCACCAATTGCAGTTTTCATATTTTTCACTGATCACTGCATTGATTTGTGACTGTAATAACTGTTAGGGCAGTTAGTTGTAGGCCCCGTTAGGTCTAGGGTACCCCCCTAATCCCACCTAATAAAGGTTTAACCCCTTGATTGCCCACCAGTTAACCCTTTCACCCCCTGTCGCCAGTGTCACTAATAGATCTTTTTTCTGATCGCCGTATTAGTGTTATGGGTGACACTAGTTAGCCAGTTAGTTGATTCGTTTCACTGCCAGGTTTTTATAGCGTCAGGCACCCCCATATACTACCTAATAAAGGTTTTAACCCCCTGATTGCCCCCTAGTTAACCCTTTCACCCCCTGTCCCCAGTGATCACTGTATTAGTGTTACAGGTGACGCTGGTCAGTTAGTTTGTTTTTATAGCGAATGTTTTGAACGCTACCATACACTAGTGGAGTATTAGCGTAGGGTTACAGCACTGTACAGACTAGGACACACTTACACAGGTCTCCAAAGATGCTATTGCATTTTTAGAGACCCAAACCTGGAACTGTCACAACCGTTACAACAGTTACAACCGTTACAAATAAAAGTGTAAAAAAAAAAAAAGTTGAAAAAATATATAAAATAGCCAAAAATTGTTGTCGTTTTATTCTCTCTATATTCTCTTTCTATTGTTCTATCTATTGTAAAAGCAGTCTAGAGGCTAATTAGCTGCTAGGATTGATTTTACATGAAGGCCGACCGCTGACTGAAAAGAATGATACCAAGATGATACCTAAACCCGCAGGCATCATTCTGGAATAACCACTCAAAGTCCAGCAACATACGTTGCTGGTCCTTGTTGGGCAAACATTGTAATGCTCTTTTTTTCATGCAGCCTGTGGGCTGCATGAAAAAAAGAGATTGATCGGTGGGTATACCCACCATTAGAATACCGCCCTTCATCCACCCACTTCTAATGATGGGCATACATGCACAATTTTTTATTTTTTTTAACTGTGGTGGTGAAATCACCTTCTACAGCGCTGGAGTCGCTGATTTACGTATTGTGGGAGCAAATGCTGTTGCTGTCAAGATAAATAAATCAGTGCTGCAGCTGAATGGCGTACCTGAAAACAAAAAAATGGTTAATAAGAAAACACAGTAAAACATAGTAACAATAAAACATTGCAGTTAAAAAATACAGTAAAAAAAGAGCAGAATAGAGAGAGAACAATAGAAAGAGAATAGAGAGAGAGAATAAAACGACAACTATTTTTGGCTTTTTTATTTTATATATTTTTTCAACTTTTTTTTTTTTACACTTTTATTTGTAACGGTTGTGACTGTTGTAACGGTTGTGACAGTTCCAGGTTTGGGTCTCTAAAAATGCAATAGCATCTTTGGAGACCCTGTGTAAGTGTGTCCTAATCTGTACAGTGCTTTACCCTACGCTAATACTCCACTAGTGTATGGTAGCGTTCAAAACATTCGCTATAAAAAACAAACTAACTGACCAGTGTCACCTGTAACACTAATACGGTGATTACTGGGGACAGGGGGTGAAAGGGTTAACTAGGGGGCAATCAGGGGGTTAAAACCTTTATTAGGTAGTATATGGGGGTGCCTGACGCTATAAAAACCTGGCGGTGAAACGAATCAACTAACTGGCTAACTAGCGCCACCCGTCACTTATGTGTACTAGTGTCAGTGTAGTGTTGTGCAACTCACGTTTAGATGTCATTCTGCTGCTTCTCCTGAGTACGGGGATACCACATGTGTGAGACTTTTTGGGAGCCTAGCCGCGTATGGGGCCCCAAAAACCAATCACCGCCTTCAGGATTTCTAAAAAGGTGTAGAATTGTGATTTTACTCCTCACTACCTATCACAGTTTCGGAGGCCCTGAAATGTCCAGATAGCACAAATCCCCCCCCCCAAATGACCCCATTTTGGAAAGTAGACACCCCAAGGTATTTGGTAAGAGGCATGGTGAGTATTTTGCAGCTCTCATTTATTTTTGAAAATTAAGAAAGTAACTAAAACATTTTATTTTTGTATTTTTTCAATTTTCAAAACTTTGTAAGAAAAGCGGGATATGCAAAATATCTCTCAGCAAATAGCTTGGGGTGTCTACTTTCCAACATGGGGTCATTTGGGGGGGGGGGGGGGATTGTGCTATCTGAGCATTTCATGGCCTCCAAAACTGAGATAGGCAGTGAGGAGTAAAATCACAATTCTACACCTTTAGAAATCCTGAAGGCGGTAAATGGTTTTCGGGGGCCTGTACGCGGCTAGGCTCCCAAAAAGTCTCACACATGTGGTATCCCTATACTCAGGAGAAGCAGCAGAATGTATTTTGGGGTGTAATTCCACATGCCATGTTTGAACAATATATCATTTAGTGAGAGCTTTGTGTAAAAAAAATAAAAAATATTTTTTTTTCTCGAAACTTGTGGCAAAATATAAAATATTCCATGGACTCAACATGCTTCTCAGCAAATATCTTGAAGTGTCTTCTTTTCAAAATGGGGTCATTTGGGGGGGGGGGTTTTGTGCTATCTTGACATTTCATGGCCTCCGAATTTGTGATAGGTAGTGAGGAAGTGAAATCACCATTTTATGCCCTTAGAAATCCTGAAGGCAGTAAATGGTTTTTGGGAAGTCTCACACATGTGGTATCCCTAAACTCAGGAGGAGCAGCATAATGTATTTTGGGGTGTAATTTCACATATGCCCATGGCATGTTTGCGCAATATATCATTTAGTGACAACTTTGTGCAAAAAATAAATACATTTTCATTTTCCCACGACTTGTGGCAAAATATTGAATATTCTATGGACTCAACATACCTCTCAGCAATTTCCTTGGGGTGTCTACTTTCCAAAAGGGGGGTTTGTACTGCCCTGCCATCTTAGCACCTCAAGAAATGAGATAGGCAGTCATAAACTAAAAGCTGCGTAAATTCCAGAAAATGTACCCTAGTTTGTAGACGCTAGAACGTTTGCGCAAACCAATAAATATACGCTTATTGAATTATTTTTTTACCAAAGACATGTGGCTGAATACATTTTGGCCTAAATATATAACTAAAATTTACTTTATTGTATTTTCTTTATAACAAAAAGTTGAAAATATAATTTTTTTAAAAAATTTTTGGTCTTTTTCCGTTTATATTGCAAAAAATAAAAATCGCAGAGGCAATCAAATACCATCAAAAGAAAGCTCTATGTGTGGGGAAAAAATGATGCAAATTTAATTTGGATACAGCATTGCACGACTGCGCAATTACCAGTTAAAACAACGCAGTGCCAAATTGTAAAAAGTGCTCTGGTCAGGAAGGGGTTAAAACCTTCCGGGGCTGAAGTGGTTAATATGGTAGAAATATCTGCAGGTTGTTTACATGAGAAGGCTGACAGGCTGCCAAGATTCTGACCTCCATAGAAAAACAGCTGAGATTTCACTGCTTCTGTTCAAAAAATTTATTACAATGCACTCCACAATGTCTATAGATACAGAGATAAAGGCGGACTTATTTTTATTGTAATTTTACTGCTTGTTCAAATTATGTAAATATTTCTCAGCACATGATCTGGGCACAGGTTCGTTTTAAATGTTTCCAATAAAAAGTCCCCCTGGCTTCTAGGACAATTCATTGTTTTCATAACATTTGAAATGCAGTGTCTGTCTGCCTGAAAGCAAAGGTCACTCTGTTTACTGTCACCATGGCAACCATGGCAACACGCCAACTGTGACAGTTGGTGATGACCTCATAGTGGGTCTGGGGTTTTAAATAGCTGTGCAGGAGAGCCAGCAGAGCAGACCAGCAGTGAGAGGAGAAGGAGTTAGCAGCACATTGTTAGTTCTGAACCTTGTTAGTTGGTTATATTGCAATTTCTTTGCAATTTCCTGAAAAAAATGGGAAACTGCTGTAGAAAAAAACGCACCCGTGTTGATGAAACAGCTTACTGTCCCAAGTCACAGGCAAAATCTACATTTAAGCCTTTAGTGACACAACAGACATATCAGTCTGCTGTCTCTCTCTGCCAAGATGTGCCCGTTGTGCCTAGTGAAGCTTGGCCAACTGCCACTAATGGCAAACCAGAGGAGTCCCTCCAGCTGGAAACTCCTCCAGTGATCTATACTGATGTAAAGGAGTTTGTTCATTCTGAGGGAGGCAGTAGCCCGCAGCTGAACACTCCTATTACTGATGAAGACACATCTGTTCAGTCTGATGGAGCCAGTAGCCCTCAGCTAAACAGTCCTATAAGCTATTCTGATGAAGAGGGATCAAAGCCCGATTCCTCCAGTAGCTTGCTTCTTAGAAATCCTGTAAGCTATTCTGATGAAGAGGATACCTTTCAGCTTGGAACATCTCAGCTGAGCACTACAGAGACCTATTCCTTTGAAGACAAATCTGTTCAGTCTGATGGAGCCATAAGTTCAGACCTGGACAATTCTGCAAGCTTTTCCGATGGAGAGGTGACTTTTCCGCTTTTAACACTTCAGCGGAAACCTCGAGAGAACTATTCCAATGAAGACACATCTGTTAGGTCTGATTCTTCCAGTAGCTCACAGCTTAAAAGTCCTGTAAGCTATTGTGATGAAGAGGAGTCCTTTCAGCTTGAAACACCTCAGCTGAGCACTACAGAGACCTATTCCTTTGAGGACAAAGCTGTTCAGTCTGATGGAGCCAGAAGCTCAGAGCTGAACAGTTCTGAAATCTTTTCTGATGATGAGGTGTCTTTTCCGCTTTTAACACTTCAGCATAAACCTCGAGAGAACTATTCCAATGAAGACACATCTGTTCAGTCTGATTCCTCCAGCAGCTCACAGCTTAACAGTACTGTAAGCTATTCCGATGAAGAGGAGTTTACATCTGAACTAGAGGAGTTCACTCAGCCAAGAAAAAGAAAGATGGATGACAGATGGGCAATTAGCCAGTCTTGTTCCCCTTCCGTTGAACCCACTTTCAAAAGGCTGAAGCCCTATGAATCACCTATCTGCTCAATGAACCTATGTGTGGGACCATATAACCTCTATAGTCTGAGAGGAGACCTGCAGTACGTTATGGAATATGGAAATGAAAACTATGCCTACAAGAGGAGCATTGAACTCTACTTCGTACCTGACAACTGTCTTAGTCATACAGAACTGGATGAAGAAGACCGAAGAAAAATGGTGCTCAGCCTTATCAAAACACACTCAAAGCACTCTCTGAGCTTGGAGTCCCTGTGCCTGGCCATAAACTACCTCGACAGGCTCCTACTTAACCTCACAGTGGAGAGGTCCACCTACAACATCATGGCCATCACCTCAATGGTACTTGCCTTGAAAATATCAGAAAAAGATACCCACAAATTGCACCAGTTAATTCTGAGTTTTCGTACGTATTACACCAACACCACAATGTGGACTATGGAGGCAATGATCATCCACAATGTGGACTATGGAGGCAATGATCATGAGCAAACTCCGGTACCGGCTAATTGCTCCAACCACCAACTTTTTCTTGGAGCATCTTATCATGAAGCGGATGGCCACTGCAGAGTTCACCGCACAGACAGTGGAGGAGAACCATATTTTGATGGGATGTGCAAAAGCAGTCGTTAAACTCTGCCTGACGGAGTACTATTACTGCTCTATCCCTCCATCACTGCAGGCTATCTGCTGTGTAAAAGCTGCAGAATGGGTGCTCTCCCCAGACAAGACTGTCACCATCACTGGTGTACAAGGATACCCAAATGAAAGTGTGCAGGAGGTGCTAGAGTACACAATTACTCTAATCAAAGACAACCATGACTACATCAGCAGCCTCACAGAATTTGAACACATCTACCTATATTACTAGTGAGTGCTCCACGCAGAGAGTGTGAGAGAGAGAGAGAGGAAGGGGGTAACAGAGAGTGAGAGGGAGGGGTAACAGAGAGAGGGAGAGGGTAACAGAGAGAGAGAGGGAGGGGTAACACAGAGGGAGGGGGTAACAGAGAAAGGGAGGGGGTAACAGAGTGAGAGAGGGGTAGAGAAGGAGGGGGTGAGAGCGGGGGAGAGAGGGAGGGGGTGAGAGGCAGGGGGTCGGAGAGAGAGGGGGTAACAGAGAGAGAGAGGGGAGGGGGTAACAGAGAGAGAGGAGGGAGGGGGAAACAGAGAGAGAGGGAGGAACAGAGAGAAAGAGAAGGGGGGAACAGACAGAGAGAGGGAGGGGGGAACAGAGTTGGAGGGAGCGGGGAAGCTGAGAGAGGGAGAGAAAAAGAGAGAGAGAGACGGTGGTCGAGAGAGACGTGGGTCCGAGAGAGAGGGGGGTCCGAGAGAGAGAGGGAGGGGAGAACAGAGAGGGAGGGATGGAGGGGAGAACAGGGAGGGAGGGGGAGAGAGGGAGAGGGCTGAGAGAGATGGGGGGAGATTGGAGAGAGACCTCTTCAAATATGTTGTGGGCAATGACAGCTAATCACCCTCAGGGCAAGTGCAGGGGGTGGAAGGAGGGCAGGCGGGGTAAGATTATAGGGCATTAGATTACATTTTAAATTTCATTCTAAAAGCACCAGCAGCTCTCAATTGAGCACTTCAGACTACAAAATGTAGTCACAAACTCCAATTATACCAGCAAAACACTCACCTTTATCTATTATATAAAATTACAACCTTGTCCGAAAAAGTTAAGAGGTAAACGAACCCCCAGCACCCTCCCCACTGTACTTACCTCCATGGGTGATGGGCTGTTAGTGCTCACTCAGTAAGTGTAGTGCTCTGGGGGGGTTGATACCCTCTGTCTCCTTCCCCTTCTTTTTCAATTCCGCGATGCATTACGATTACTGACGATGGTTTCCATCAAAAAAATTCAAGCATTTAGAAAAATCTACTTTAAAATATATTTTTTTTTAAAAAGGACACTCCCTGCATATAGCAGGATAAGGACATGGAAAAGTCCAGGGTATGAGGGGGGGGAGGGGGGGTAGGAACAGAAGGATGGAAGAATCCATGAATAAGGAAGGAAGAATGGAAGAGTCTGGGGATGGAAGAATCCATGGTTAGAGAATGAAAGGCCCTGAGGAGTCTGGAGATAGGAACTGAAGGATGGAGATGGAGGAATCCAAGGATAAAGAATGGAAGGCCAGAGGAGTCTGGAGATAGGAACTGAAGGATGGAAGAGTATGGGGATGAAGATGGAGGAATCCATGGATAGGAACAGAAGGATGAAAGAGTTCAAAGATAAAAATGGTGGTGGTGAGGGGGGGACTGAAGGATGAAAGAATCAAAGGGAGGATGTTAAGATGGTCACCATGGAGTCCTGCAGGTGAGGAATATCAGGTAGAGGATCCCCTGTGATGTGTACATGACAGGGTTTGGGGGTGTGATGGTCTCGTCCTGGTGTCCAGGGTTGGGGATGTCATAGTGCTTTCTGTATAAACATATTTTATCAAAGTTGAGTCCCACCCAAAAGAGAAACTTCGGCTTTAAGGAGTCCTGACCCCCTTATATGCCACAACTGGCATGTAATTTTTTTTTGTGGGGGGGGGTGGGTACCTAGTTTTAACAGGTACCCAACTCCCACTTTCGCTTGGCCCGTCTAGGCGGTCCCTCCCTTCAATCCTCTGGGACACATCACAGGTCCCAGATTTCCCAGCCATTCAAGACAGCACAGTGAGACATGTGCACCCAGCTGTGAAGCTGAAAGCTGTCACAGCCGAGTGCCCAAAGTAGTATTGCCAGCGCTGCGGACAGGCGGGGGAGAGAATGGAGGGTTTGGGTGGCCACATCGCTGGAACGTGGGACATGAGTGTGTGTTTATTAAAAGTCAGCAGCTACACTTTTTGTAGCTGCTGACTTTTAACCAGTTGCCGACCGCCACACGCCGATAAACGTCAGCAGAATGTCACGGGCAGGCAAATGGGCATACCTGTATGTCCCTCTCTCCCAGCGGGAGATCCGTCCCCAGGTTCAGGCCAATGATTCATGGCCTGAACCTGCTGATCGCTCCTGACAAATGCTTCCCCTGTCTGTGTAAGTGTAAACACAGGCAGGGGAAGTGATGTCATCTCTCCTCATGGGGTCTTTTTGATTCCAGTGAGAGGAAAGAGGACATCTAAACGTGAGTTGCACAACACTACACTGACACTAGTACACATAAGTGACGGGTGGCGCTAGTTAGCCAGTTAGTTGATTCGTTTCACCGCCAGGTTTTTATAGCGTCAGGCACCCCCATATACTACCTAATTAACCCCCTGATTGCCCCCTAGTTAACCCTTTCACCCCCTGTCCCCAGTAATCACTGTATTAGTGTTACAGGTGACACTGGTCAGTTAGTTTGTTTTTTATAGCGAATGATTTGAACGCTATCATACACTAGTGGAGTATTAGCGTAGGGTAAAGCACTGTACAGATTAGGACACACTTACACAGGGTCTCCAAAGATGCTATTGCATTTTTAGAGACCCAAACCTGGAACAGTCACAACCGTTACAAATAAAAGTGTAAAAAAAAAAAAATTTGAAAAAATATATAAAATAAAAAAGCCAAAAATAGTTGTCGTTTTATTCTCTCTCTCTATTCTCTTTCTATTGTTCTCTCTCTATTCTGCTCTTTTTTTACTGTATTTTTTAACTGCAATGTTTTATTGTTACTATGTTTTACTGTGTTTTCTTATTAACCATTTTTTTGTTTTCAGGTACGCCATTCAGCTGCAGCACTGATTTATTTATCTTGACAGCAACAGCATTTGCTCCCACAATACGTAAATCAGCGACTCCAGCGCTGTAGAAGGTGATTTCACCACCACAGTTAAAAAAAATTAAAAATTGTGCATGTATGCCCATCATTAGAAGTGGGTGGATGAAGGGCGGTATTCTAATGGTGGGTATACCCACCGATGAATCTCTTATTTTCATGCAGCCCACAGGCTGCATGAAAAAAAGAGCATTACAATGTTTGCCCAACAAGGACCAGCAACGTATGTTGCTGGACTTTGAGTGGTTATTCCAGAATGATGCCTGCAGGTTTAGGTATCACCTTGTATAAAAATGAGCTGCGCAATATAAATAAACCAAAATTTATATAAAGTGAAGATCAATGAATGACCTTAATATAGTTCATATATGTAGAATGAAGAAATCCAACAGAAGCCAGTCTATGCAGTTGGGAGCGCACCTAGTCTCCTGAACACAGCTACACCAATCCCTACAAAGACTGCACTTCTATATACATATAGTCCATAAATAAATCACAATCAGATGTTCAAATTAATATATAGTCTGAAATCCTGTGACTCTTCAATGCAACACCAATACGATTGAGTTTCAAAAAGTTCATAAAACTTGAAATCAGTGACATCAAACTTGAGAAAGCAAGAATAGTGCTCTGTGATAGACAGAAAAGAGTATCCTCCACCTTCAAAATGACTGGCGCTTACCAGAAGGGTAGATCCCCAGAGAGATCTATATCAACAGATGGTTTATACCCCAGCCCGGGTCTCTAAGTGGCTCAATCTGGTATCCCCGCTCCTTGAATGGGTACGTCCTCAATCAGGAACTCGTGATAAGATGAAAGAGGAAAGCCTTACCTATTGAAGATCCGCTCGGGCTGTGCATTCCACGGAGATGCCGAGTGCCAAAGTCACTTCCTGTAATCCCCTGGTGCAAAAAAAAAAAGCATTACAATGTTTGCCCAACAAGGACCAGCAAAGTACTGGTATGTTGCTGGACTTTGAGTGGTTATTCCAGAATGATGCCTGCGGGTTTAGGTATCATCTTGGTATCATTCTTTTCAGTCAGCGGTCGGCCTTCATGTAAAATCAATCCTAGCAGCAAATTAGCCTCTAGACTGCTTTTACAAGCAGTGGGAGGGAACGTTCCCCCCCACCGTCTTCCATGGTTTTCTCAGGCTCTCCTGTCCCAACAGGGAACCCGAGAATGCTGCGGGTGTTTCCGTCAGCTGACCATAGAGCTGATCAGAGACCAGAATGGCTCCAATCGCCATTGGGAAATTGGGAAAGCATTTTATCACACCGATCTTGGTGTGGTCAGATGCTTTGAGGGCAGAGGAGAGATCTAAGGTCTAATAGACCTCAATAAAAAAAAAAAAAAAAAAAAGAGTACCTGTCACTATCTATTGCTATCATAGGGGATATTTACATTCCTTGACATAACAATAAAAATTATTAAAAATATAAAGGAAAGGAACAGTTTAAAAATAAAAGAAAAAATAAATAATAAAAGAAAAAAAAAAGCACCCCTGTCCCCCCCCCCCCCCCGTGCTCACGCGCAAAGGCGAAGCAAGCGTCGGTCTGGTGTCATATGTTAACAGCAATTGAACCATGCATGTGAGGTATCACTGCGAAGGTCAGATCGAGTGCAGTAATTTTAGCAGTAGTCCTCCTTTGTAAAATCTAAAGTAGTAACCTGTAAAGGCTTTAAAAGGCTTTTAAAAATGTATGTAGTTTGTCGCTGATGCACATTTGTGCGCAATTTTAAAGCATGTTGTGTTTGGTATCCATGTACTCGGCATAAGATCATCTTTGTTATTTCATCAACCATTTGGGCAATAAAGTGTGTTTTAGTGCATTAAAATTAAAAAAAGTGTTTTTTTTTCCAAAAAATTGCGTTTGAAAAAAAAAGTTGCAACACCCACCATTTTAATCTGTAGGGCCTTTGCTTTTTAAAAACATATATAATGTTTGGGGGTTCAAAGTAATTTTCTTGCAAAAAAAATATTTTTTTTTCATGTAAAAAGTGTCAGAAAGGGCTTTGTCTTCAAGTGGTTAGAAAAGTGGATGATGTGTGACATAAGCTTTTAAATGTTGTGCATAAAATGCCAGGACAGTTCAAAACCCCCCAAATTAACCCATTTTGGAAAGCAGACACCCCAAGCTATTTGGCGATAGGCATGTTGAGTCCATAGAATATTTTGCCACAAGCACACTTTTTTTTTTGCACAAAGTTGTCACTAAATGATATTTCTCTTGTCATCCATGGACTGACACAGCTTGTCTTTACACTTTACACGTGGGTTATGTCCCTGCTTGCAGGAGAAGACCTAGGCAGAATGTGAGATGTTATACATACATTCTAAACAGTCAGAGCTGAACAGCCCTGCCCAGGGGGGCGGTCCCTCCGGACATAACCCTCCCACTGCAGTCTCCTGACCTATTTTTATTCCTTTTGGAATTTTTTCTTATTTTATTTTTGAGATCTTCTATCAACTGTCAGCTGGGCAACAGGTTGGGTACAAGATATCCTCGTAGTCTTCCCTGTCCGACCATCGAGCATGCTGATCCTCGCCTTGTGTGCGTGAGACTCAGTTCACGACATGCCCCACGACTCCAGGGGTGGCCGGTGGGCTTCACGCTCCGCGGTCCTCTCGAGATTGAACAGTCCAGCTGTATCTTTCGCGGTGGACCGGGCCGACAGCTACTCAGTACCGCACTGTGATAGTTCTGTCAGAAACACACCAGTGGGTCCCTCAGGGGATGGGTAAATAGTCTCTCCTGGCTGCAGGTGAGTACATGCTGTGTGTTTCTTGTGTGGGGGATTTTCCCTGTCTCCCCCGGTGTTTTTAATGTCACTCTCTGTTCACCATTGCTGGCGCTGTGCTGTGTGGGGTGCCTGGGGGCCATACTGTCCTGGGGGGGGGGGCTCATGCTGCTCTGCAGTTCGCTGGGACTGTTTTTTGAATGTGTGAGGGGCCTGGGCGCCGTTTCGGCGCCATGTTTGGTGTGTGTGCTAATTTTCACATTGGCGGCCATCTTGCCGTGGTCCGCCGGAGCACATTGTGACGGCCATTTTCTTGTAGCCGCACGTTTTTCAAACACTAGTTTGGCCTCTATCGCCGCTGGGAACGGTGTAAATCTCCTCACACTCTCTCCTCTCAGCTCACTCACGCTGAGCAGCGCGGCGCAGAGAGACAGGGCAGCGGAACCGAGCAGTCCTGGTCAGGTTGGTGGGTCCCCTGGGCATTCCCCTACTCAGTCAGCACAGCCTGTGGGTGGACTTTTTTTCTGAGGAGTCTCAGAGAGGGACATTATGGAGTCAGTGTCACCAGCTTCCCTTCACATGCCAGAGGCAGCAGGCAGTGTTCCAGCACCTGCGGTCCCCATGGACCAGTTGTCGGCAGTCCTGGAATCATTTCTGACCAGGATGGAAGCGGTGTGCGAGCACAAGGGAGCAAAAAAGCGCCCTTTCCCCACTTTATCTCCACAAGGGGAGTGCTCTGATTCAGATATGGGCCTAGCTAGTGCTGCTCAGGACCCTAGCTCTGAATATTTGGATGGTTTTGAACAGGACATTCCTTTTGAGGAAGACTCCAGTTCTGAGTCAGTAAATGACAGGGCGCTTGTTAGTGAACTCATTGATGCTGTAAGGGACACTCTCAAGCTGAATGCTGCGGCTGCAGAACCTCAGGCGGAGGCAGTCTCCTTTGGTTCTTTTAAAGCCAAGCCTTCTAAAAAGGTTTTTCCATATGTACCTTTCTTTGACCAGCTCATTGACCAGGTCTGGGAAAAGCTGCAGAAGACTTTCATGGTCCCGCGGCGTTTGTCTATCAGATACCCCTTTGAAGATGCCCTGCTTAAAAAGTGGGCTTCTCCCCCGGTGGTCGACCCTCCAGTCGCCCGTTTAAACAAGGCCACCACTCTCCCGATGGAGGGGACTCCTGCGTTTAAGGACCCCACTGACAGGAGGTCAGAAGTGGTGAGTAGAGCCATGTTCGCCTTGTTGGGATCCGCCCTACGGCCCGTAGTAGCGGCAACCCTTGTGTCTCAGACACTCACGGAATGGGCAAAAATTTTGCACCAAACTGTGCAGGAGCATAACCTTCCTCCAGACACTATTGCTCTGGCCCACCAAATGGTGCAGGGTCTGATATATGTGTGCGACGCCACGTTGGACGCGGCCCCTTTAATATCCAGGGCCTGTGTCTCGGCGGTGGTATTGCGTCGTCTTATCTGGTTGAAATGCTGGTCTGCTGACCTAGCCTCTAAGAAGCTCCTGACGGATCTACCTTTTAAGGGTGGTAGACTTTTTGGTGCTGCTCTGGATGACATCATCAAGGATGTCACGGGAGGTAAAAGCACTCTCCTTCCTCAAACTATCAAGGGTAAGGAGGCCCGCCGTAAACCGGGTCCTTCCTTTCCAGCAAAAAAGGTTTTTTTTCGTCCATCAGAGTCCACGGGTAAGCCATCCCAGACTGACAACAGTGCGGCTGGTGGGCACAAGCGCCCCTGGGTGGGTGAGCCGAACAAGCCGGCTCCCAAGCCTGCCTCCGCGTGAAGTCTTGCCCCCGCCTGTCTCTGGGGTGGGGGGACGACTTCGCAGGTTCACGGATCGGTGGACCTCCCGGATCTCCGACCGGTGGGTGTGCGAGGTGGTCACCTCAGGATACAGAATAGAGTTCCGCTCCTGGCCCGCAGACAGATTCTTTCCCTCACATCTCCCTCTCCTTCCTGCCCGTCGGGCAGCCCTCTTGGGGGCTGTACAGGATTTGATCGGGTCCGGAGTGATTGTGCCGGTTCCGTCACAGGAGAGGTTTCAGGGGTTCTACTCGAATCTGTTTGTTGTTCCAAAAAAGGACAGGGTTCGGCCAATCCTGGACCTCAAGTCCCTGAATGCCTTTGTGAAGGTGCAAAAATTCCGCATGGAATCCATTCGCACGGTGATCGCTACACTCCATCAAGGGGATTTTCTAGCGTCCTTGGACATCAAGGACGCCTACTTGCATGTTCCGATCTGCGCAAACCACCAGAAGTTTCTGCGCTTTGCGGTCGGCGAAGTCCACTATCAATTTGTGGCTCTTCCCTTCGGCCTAGCCTCGGCACCAAGGGTGTTCACCAAGGTGCTTGCTCCGGTCCTAGCTTTGCTGAGACAGCGAGGTATTGCTATCGTGGGCTATCTGGACGATCTTCTTCTAAGAGCAGACAGTGGCTCAGAATTAGAAGAAAGTGTGACTATCGTCAGTCAGACCCTCAGGGACTTCGGGTGGCTCCTGAACGTTCAGAAGTCGGTTCTGGTCCCGACTCAGCGTCTGGAGTATCTAGGTCTGATTCTGGACTCCTTGGAGGCAAGAGTATTCCTACCTCCAGAGAAACTACTGACACTTCAGTCTGCAGTTTGGGTGCTGACGTCCCGAAAATGGTCGTCAATCCGCTTTTACATGAGAGTCCTGGGACTCATGGTGGCCTCCTTCGAGGCCGTTCCTTATGCCCAATCGCACACCAGGGCTTTACAGAAAGAGATCTATAGAAAAACCCACCAGGAAGAAACCTAAGAGATTGGACTCCCCCTGGACTCAAAACCGAACTGGATAAAAGTAGTGATCTTTTGGAACCATTTAAAGGTCAAGTAGATTTTGACAAACATAATGAAATTTAAAAAAAAGAAATAGATAGAACACAAAAATATCTGATGAACACTAAACAACATAAATTTCGACAGAATCTTGACGATTTTGAGAAAGGTGAAGTATTTGACCCTACTCTTCATAGAGGACGTAGCCTTAGTAGACATAATCAAAAATGATCTACGACACGCTCCCGTAATAGACAATACTCATCAGATAGTGATGCTGGTGATGCACAGAAATCGGGGAACTTTGTAGATACTGCCGAGACTGGTGCATCAACATCATCTGTTCACAATCTAGCATCACCAGGGGATTTTCCCAGGGAAGATCGCAGATTGGACCTACGAAGCAGAGGAAGAGGAAGAGAAGGAGGAGGAGGAAATCTCAGAGGCAGGAATCAGAAACAGACACGAACCCGAAGCTCCAAATAGTGAGCGACCTAACTGAGGTGTCTTCTGTTTGTGATATGAAGGTTATAAATCTGCCTAAATTTAAACTTGAACAAAGACATTACAGTTTACTCAGTAAGGGCCTGTCCTTCTCTCCGGTGTCCTCAATGAATGAGTTCACTGTATATAAGGACATTAATAAATGTTTACGTAAAGTAGTCTTTTAACTTTTCTATACAGGACATAAAACTGATACATCCCAGACTAACCAAGATGTAATGACACCGGGGGATAAGGAGGAACAACTAGCCCTTGATAACCTCCTGGCACTCTTGGATGAACAACTTGAACCTTCAGGATCAGTAGACACAGACCAAATTAGAAGGCCAAGTGATATCTATATTAAATCTCTAAAAATGCCTCCGATACATAAATATCACTGGATACGTCTTTTTCTTGAAGTGGTTAAGGGGGACCTAGAAGGTATTGACTGGAAAAAATGTGGCCCAGACAACTTATCCAGCGAGGAATGTCTTGCTCTATCTGAACTGGAAATGGCAGGTAATTTGACGATTAAGGGCAGTGACAAGGGGGGTAATGTGGTACTGCTGTCTGATGACCTCTATGAACGAGAGGTCTTCAGACAGCTTAGTGATGTTGCCACATATCGTAAATTGACCTCAAACCCGTTTCCTTCCCTGATTGTCAGATTAAACCGAACCATCTCCCTGGCTTTTGAGGCTAACCTACTTAATCTAAAAGAACGGGAATACCTGAAGGTGGGGGGAATATAACAACCCTACCTTCTATGTGATCCCTAAGCTTCATAAGTCCCTTACTGATCCACCTGGAAGGCCCATTGTGTCAGCAATTAATGGCCCACTAGAACGAGTGGGCAGATTTGTGGACAGTTTTATTAAAATGTTGGTTGTCCAGCTGCCCTCCTATGTAAGGGATACCAGAGATGTCCTTGTCAAACTACAGGACTTGGAGGTCCCCCCTGGGGCTCTACTCGTCGGGATCGACATGGAATCTCTGTACACGTCGATACCTCATGAGTGGGGCCTCAGGGCGGTTTCTTTCTTCCTGGATCAACACTATCCAGAATTTGGAGCTCAAAATGAGTTCATCCTGGAGCTTTTGGAATTGGCTTTGTCCAATAACTACTTCCAGTTTCTTGAGTGTTATTATCAACAGATCAGAGGTACGGCAATGGGTGCACCTTGGGCACCCTCGTATGCCTGCCTCCACCTTGGTCTGTGGGAGCTGGAGGTGGTCCACACTATGCCGATGTACCTCAGCCATGCACTTCTTTGGCTGAGGTACATCGATGATGTCCTTTTGGTGTGGCGTGGCGACATGGAGCAACTACAGGAATTCCTACTTGAGCTTGGTGTTAACGATAGGAACATTAGGCTCACTCATACCGTTGACTCTAAGTCTATTTCCTTTTTGGGCCTAAATATTTCTATTGTTGATAACCGTGTGACCACGTGTACTTTTAGAAAGCCTACTGCCGCCAATACCCTTCTCCAGGCCTCAAGCCACCATCCTGATCATTTGATCAAGGGCATTCCTGTGGGTCAGTTTCTGCGTTTACACAGGAACTGTACAAGTGATACTGATTTCAAACAAGAGGCAGGTGATATGCATGGCAGATTTAGAGAGCGGGGCTATTCCCAGAAATTGCTAGATAGAGCACGCAAAAAGGCTTGGAAAACCAATAGGTGTGATCTCCTTAAAAATCAATCCAAAACAGCTGTCAAAAACAAAGATAAAAATAAAAATAATTTCCCACGCCTCGTCACTACTTATGGTACACAATGGAATGATGTCAGGTTGGTCTTGGAAAAACACTGGGGGCTACTTACTAGGTCTCCCTTGCTCCATGAAATTGTGGGACCCTGCCCACAGATGGTGGCAAGGAGAGCTCGGAATTTACGAGACACCTTGGTCCATTCAGAACATACAAGGGAACGTACGACTAGCTGGCTGACCGATCTTCCCCCCTTAAAGGGGATGTATGCCTGTGGTCATTGCCAGATCTGTAGTCATGTCGAGAAAACAGCAGAGTTTACCAATGCGGATGGCAGCACTCGGTTTTCCATCAATAAATTTATTAACTGTGCAACAACCAGGGTAATTTATATGCTTGAATGTCCCTGTCATAAGTATTATGTTGGGAAGACCAAAAGACAGCTGCGCATCCGCATTGGTGAACATCTCCGGAGCATTAAAAACTCGGCCAAATATGTTAAAGATGTAGGTCAACTACATATTTCTAAAGGCAAGGCCAGAGAGGAACTGTCCCCGATAGCTCTACATTTTGCTGAGTTTCATGACAGTAATATATCTGGTTTGAGGGTCAAGGGAATCTACACTCTGGACTTGTCAGCCAGACGAGGGGACTTTGATACAATCCTTTTACAACGTGAAAAAATGTGGATCTTTAAACTTGGTACTATGGCCCCCATTGGCTTGAATGTTGAATGTAGCTTCCAGCCATTTCTGACTAGATAACCCACTGTAGACTTGTGTCTCTATTTGTCATATAAATCATTAGCACCTTATCATCTATATGGTACCAGTATGTGCATGGAATATTTTAATTCACGCAATATGCACATCTAGGAGGATACATACCTTCATTCCTTCTTTGAGGTTTATATATGGTTAAATACCATTAAATGGGTATTGACTAGTTACATCCATATCTAGTCCATTGAGGTAAATTATTATGGTGGAGCTATGTTCCATATCTTTACCCATAGGGGGTAGAAAATCTTCTCCCACAAGTGCAATTTTCCCTTACTTGTTACCTTGCTATTTCCTATTGGCTACTTTTTACTGCTAGTGTTTTGATTTATTTGATTTATTTATTTATTTACTTACCTACGTTCGTGTTTATATGTTTATCCATGGTGAACACTAATTGTTTGACCCACATTATCTGCCGTTTATTATGCGTTCTAATTTAACAGGGGGGTATATTATATTATCTAGCCCCTATTAGCTCCTAGCAATGGGCCCCTGTTCACTATGGATGACATGTGGCAGGAATATGGGTAATGGTTAATATACACACCTATAGTGGTGATGTCATTATCTTTGTCTCTTTCATTTTAATATATTTTTTCTATTTTGCTATTTATCGATTACTGTTGGTGATTTCTGCGACTGGTGAATGAACTTTTACTATAACAGTTGTGACAGCAGGAAGGTAAAGTCACCTGGTTGCATCCAGGGGGGTAGGTATATTTCTCCCAGATTCAGGCTTTATGCCGACTTATACAACTAGGGAGAGAGTTGATGAAGCCCAGCTGAGGCTAGTGGGCTCATGGATGATTCATACCTCTAGGGAGAGTGCTGGGCGTCGTGCAGGCAGGGAGTTGATGAGACCAGCTGAAGCTTGTCAGCTCGTTTAAGGCCTCTATAAAAACTCCCAGCTTCATTAGGTGTTTGCTCATGCCTGGACCCAGACCTGTGTGGACTGTCTAGGGAGAGTGAACCCCTGTGCGGTGAGACAAAGCCTGTGTGGCTATTTGTTTGGACATTTACTAAACCAGGGACTTAGGGACTAGGACAGCACCAGGCTGATCCCAGTTGTTAGTTAGGGAAACCTGCATGTTTAGTCAGAGGTCAAGCTGACCAGGATTTATTTTGTTTATGTTTCTTTTTGCTTTGCTGTGTTTTTGTCACTGTAAATAGAGAAATAAACCGCACCTTTTGATCTTGAAAACCACAACCTCCGTCTGCTGGGCCTGTTTTTGTGTGGGGAGCCCATCCAGGGGGTCACACACACCCGCTACCGAGCTAACCCCCTCACAGTTGGTGGAGAATGCGGGCAGTTTTTTTTTAAGCCAGCATGGAGGAGATACTGAAACAGCTGGCTCTAGCAAATGCCAATCAACAGCAGACAAATGCAGGTTTGCAAAAGAGCCTTGCAGCTCAACAACAGAGCTTCGCAGCCCAGCAACAAGCCCAGCAGCAATCTGAGGCCCGCTTCATAGACCTGTTGCAGAAGCAAGAGCAGAGACTACAACAACAGATGGAAGCAGTAATGCAGCAACGTCCGCAGACCAGTGAGGAAAGCCGTCCCACTAATACCGCGTCCTTTGGGGTGAGTCGTTTATTGACAAAAATGACTGGAGAGGATGATCCAGAGGTATTTTTGACCACATTTGAAAGGACTGCTGAAAGAGAAAAGTGGCCTGAGGAGCAGTGGGCTGGACTGGTGGCTCCTCTGTTAACTGGTGAATCGCAGAAAGCTTACTATGACCTAGAGCCTGACCAAGCAAAAGACTATGTGATGCTAAAAGCTGAAATATTGGCAAGGCTGGGTGTCACCCTGGCTGTCCGGGCTCAGCGTGTGCATAACTGGACTTTCCAGCTTGGAAAACCCCCCAGGTCTCAAATGTATGATCTCATTCACCTGAGCAGGAAGTGGCTACAGCCAGAGACTTTGTCCGCACCGGAGATTGTGGAACGTGTTGTGATGGATCGTTTCTTGAGAGCTCTTCCTACCGCCATTCAAAAGTGGGTAAGCCATGGAGACCCAGAAACGGCCGGTAAACTTGTGGATCGTGTAGAGAGATACTTGGCTGCAGAGAACCTGACGGCCTCTTCCAGAGACTCTCGGACTTTCCACCCTAAGACCAGACCATCCCCAGGGGCGGATAAGATGATTCCAAGGGGTGAGGGTGGAGAGAGCGAGAGGGTGGGAGCTCTGCCCAGGGTTTGGCGAGAACAGCCTGGGAAGTCGGGGGCTCAAGAGGCAGCCAAAAGGATTGTTTGCTACCGCTGCCGGCAAGCGGGACATATTGCAGCAAATTGCCCAGTTGTGGAGGAACCCATGCAATGTGACTTTCTGACGGACAGACGTCAGTCGCTGTGTGCGACAGTCGCATGCACTGCCATTCGGGGAACTGAGAAACATTTATGCAAAATGTGTATTAATGGTAGAAATGTTGTGGTATTACTGGATTCAGGTAGCCTTGTGACCCTGATAAAGGCTGAATTAGTTAAAACAGAGGTCTCTGGGAATAGCAAGGTAGCTGTTATTTGTGTGCATGGGGACACCCGAGAGTATCCAGTGACTACAGTGTGTTTCAAGACCCCCAAAGGTACCCTCTCTCATCCAGTGGGGTTAGTATCTCAATTACCGCATGATGCCATTGTGGGAAGGGATTTTCCGAAGTTCTGGGAACTGTGGGATGATCCTGAGCCCCCCACTGGTGCCCCTATGTACCAGGAAGGTGATAGCCAGAACTCCTCTGAGAGTGGTGAGGACTCTCCAGAATTTCCCTTGTCAGTATTGGCAGGCGAGACTCAAGAAACTGGAGAGGAGCCCACCTCCTCAGACGAAAACCTACCGTCTGTGGAGTTTTCTGATCTTGAGGTTCACAGGGAAAATTTTGCCACAGAACAGTTAAAAGACCCCGCCCTAATAAAGGCACGGGAAAACGTAGTGGAAATAGATGGCGAGTTAGTGAACCCAGATAATACCTGCACTTACCCATACTTCAGCGTAGAGAAGGACCTACTGTATCGGGTGGCAAAAAGGGCAGAAGAAACCGTTGAGCAGCTTGTGGTGCCCAAACCTTACAGGAAGTTGGTGTTGGAGTTGGCCCATGGGCACATTCTTGGAGGTCATCTGGGGACAGAGAAAACCCGAGAGAGGGTATTACAGAGATTCTATTGGCCTGGGGTGATGAAGGACATAGAAAATTATTGTTCCTCCTGCCCTGTGTGTCAGAGGTCGGCCCCGATGCCACATTTCCGTAGCCCGCTGGTCCCTCTACCCATCATTGAGGTCCAGTTTGAGAGGATCGCAATGGATTTGGTAGGTCCTATAATCAAGTCCGCTAGGGGGCACCAGTACATATTAGTTATAATGGACTATGCCACCCGTTATCCAGAAGCGATCCCTCTCCGAAATACCTCGGCCAAAACCATAGCCAAAGAGCTATCTCTTGTTTTTAGCCGGGTGGGTATTTGTAAAGAACTGCTTACGGACCAAGGTACACCCTTTATGTCCCGGGTTATGAAAGAGCTGTGTAAATTGTTCAAAGTGACGCAATTGCGTACGTCTGTGTATCACCCCCAAACTGATGGGCTGGTTGAAATATTCAACAAAACCCTAAAACAAATGTTGAAGAAAGTGGTGGATAGAGATGGAAAGGATTGGGACTGTCTACTTCCTTATTTGATGTTTGCTATTAGGGAGGTGCCCCAATCCTCTACGGGATTCTCCCCCTTTGAGTTACTGTATGGGAGACACCCAAGAGGGCTGTTGGATATTGCCAAGGAAACTTGGGAAAGTGAGAGTTCTCCCCACAGGAGTGTGATTGAGCATGTCGCCCTGATGCAAGATCGAATTGCACAGGTAATGCCCATCGTGAAGGAACATTTGGCCCAAGCGCAGTTGGCACAGCAGAGAGTGTACAACCGTGGAGCCAAGACCCGTACCTTTTCCCCGGGGGATAGGATATTGGTACTTGTCCCTACGGTTGAAAGTAAATTCCTTGCCAAATGGCAAGGCCCCTACGAGATAATGGAAAAAGTGAGCGAAGTGAATTACAAGGTCAGACAACCAGGAAGGCGAAAGCCCGAACAGATCTATCACGTTAATCTGTTGAAAGCCTGGAGGGATAGAGAGTCCCTAGTCGCAGAAACTTGGTCACCAGCTCAAACTGGTTGCGTGATTCCGGAGGTTGGAATAGCAGCCACCTTGTCACAACCCCAACAACAGGAGGTTAAGGAGTTTGTGCTTCGCAACAAGGAGGTGTTCTCTGAGCTGCCGGGACAAACATCTGGGGTAGAGCATGATATTATTACCCCGCCCGGTGAAAGGGTGAAGTTAAAACCCTATCGGATCCCAGAGGCCCGACGGGAGGCAATACGGGAGGAAGTACAGAAAATGCTGAACTTAGGGGTGATAGAGGAGTCCCAAAGTGATTGGTCTAGTCCCATTGTGTTGGTGCCTAAACCGGATGGGAGCTGGCGATTTTGTAACGATTTTCGTCAGTTGAACAAAGTTACAAAATTTGACACCTACCCCATGCCACGTATAGATGAGTTGATCGACCGGCTGGGAACAGCCCGATACATGACGACTCTTGACCTCACAAAAGGGTATTGGCAAATTCCCCTGGCCAAGTCGGCCAAAGAGAAAACCGCATTTGTAACCCCAGACGGGGCGTTCCAATATAAGAGAATGCCGTTCGGGTTACAGAATGTGCCGGCCACATTCCAGCGGAAAATGGACCAGATACTGAGGCCCCATCGGAAGTATGCTGCGGCTTACCTGGATGACGTAATTGTCCATAGCACAGATTGGGCCTCACATCTGCCAAAAGTGCAAGCAGTCCTAGACTCTATCCGGGAAGCGGGGTTTACGGCTAACCCCAAGAAGTGTACCATTGGGCAGGAGGAGGCCAAATATCTTGGGTACACCATTGGCAGGGGAGTAATAAAACCCCAACTCAACAAAGTCGAGGCCATCCAGAGTTGGCCACGTCCCAACAGCAAGAAGCAGGTACGAGCCTTTCTGGGAATCGCGGGTTATTATCGGCGCTTCATTCCCCACTTTGCTTCTAAGGCTGTGCCCCTAACCAACCTGACGAAAGGGAAAGGGTCGGTCATGATTAAATGGACCCCCGAGGCTGAGGCAGCATTCCAATTCTTGAAACAAGCCTTATGTAGCCAGCCAGTGTTGTACTCACCCGACTTCTCTAAAGACTTTGTCGTACAAAGTGATGCGTCAGATGTGGGGTTAGGAGCAGTATTGTCCCAGGTCTGGAACGGGGAAGAGCACCCAGTCATTTACCTCAGCAGGAAGTTGAAGTCCCATGAGGTAAATTACGCCACGGTTGAAAAGGAGTGTTTAGCGGTGAAGTGGGCTCTAGATTCCCTTCGGTACTATCTGCTAGGTAGGCACTTTGACATGGTTACGGATCACGCTCCGTTAAAGTGGATGGCTCAAAACAAGGAGACAAATAGAAGAGTAAATAGGTGGTTCCTGGCCCTACAGGAATTCAACTTCACAGTAAAGCATCGCCCTGGCGTTCAAATGGGGAATGTGGATGCTTTGTCTCGAGTACATGAATGCCTGATTGCTGGTGTTCCAACCCCAAGGTTAAAACAAGAGGGGGGGGGTATGTGACAGCAGGAAGGTAAAGTCACCTGGTTGCATCCAGGGGGGTAGGTATATTTCTCCCAGATTCAGGCTTTATGCCGACTTATACAACTAGGGAGAGAGTTGATGAAGCCCAGCTGAGGCTAGTGGGCTCATGGATGATTCATACCTCTAGGGAGAGTGCTGGGCGTCGTGCAGGCAGGGAGTTGATGAGACCAGCTGAAGCTTGTCAGCTCGTTTAAGGCCTCTATAAAAACTCCCAGCTTCATTAGGTGTTTGCTCATGCCTGGACCCAGACCTGTGTGGACTGTCTAGGGAGAGTGAACCCCTGTGCGGTGAGACAAAGCCTGTGTGGCTATTTGTTTGGACATTTACTAAACCAGGGACTTAGGGACTAGGACAGCACCAGGCTGATCCCAGTTGTTAGTTAGGGAAACCTGCATGTTTAGTCAGAGGTCAACCTGACCAGGATTTATTTTGTTTATGTTTCTTTTTGCTTTGCTGTGTTTTTGTCACTGTAAATAGAGAAATAAACCGCACCTTTTGATCTTGAAAACCACAACCTCCGTCTGATGGGCCTGTTTTTGTGTGGGGAGCCCATCCAGGGGGTCACACACACCCGCTACCGAGCTAACCCCCTCACACAGTGTTCTAGAGAGTGACATCTAGTGGATTCCCTTTGTAATGCAACGCTGGTACCACTTACAGGCGGATTTAAACTTGTGTATATAAGGACCTGGTTTATGCCCCTCCCTATCCCTTGATGAAAGCCACTCCTATTGGCTGAAACATGTCGGATTACATGTTGTAGTAACGTCCTTCCGTTACACACAGCTACGCTGTACGGACGCATGCGCTCTGCGCTTAGACTGGACTGAGCTGAAGCATCACGCTGTGTAGCAGGCTTTCGATATGCCGGCTTGAATGACCGTCAGAGCGGGACTTTCAGCTCTTTACCTGAGCCCCCACCCTGGAGAAAATCCTGGACGACTGACGCCTGGAAGATTTACACAGGGCACGAATATCCCTCTTATCTAGGAGAACCAGCACCTTTGACCCCCGCACTGGGCGAATATGCCAATCACGGCCGCATCATCTGCTGTGAATACTTCCTACTGACACAGAGAGGATAAACCCTGCAACACAGGACGACTATCTACTATTCCCAGGCTGGGTGAGGGGACCCTCGGTCCAAGCAATATGACTTTATTCATGCTGCTGTTTTATCTAGCCACCTGATGATTACAGCTGCCTGTCTTATCCACACCAAGTGGTTTTCCTTGTCTGCTGCTATTTTGCTGCCCCGCATTGACCTGCGCTTTTTGCTTTTGCTCTTTATGCTATTTGCTTGCTTCAACCAGTGAACAGATTGACTTAATGTGACCTACCTAATTATTTATCACTGTTTTTTCATACTGAAATATTCAGTTAGGACTCTATTTTTTGCGTGGTGTCACTTTTTTCATCCTAGGTCCAGTTTTTCATCGCACAGCCATTTTTGCATTTTCTATGTTCCTTTGGAACTGGTCTAGCCCTATTGGCTGACCCCATTACATATAGGGATATTACCTGGATTCTCTTTCCAGTTGATCACCCTGTTATACTGCATGCATGCGTCCGCATTTAGTAGTCTGTGGTTTTAATATTGATGACGTCATCATAATAATTTTAATTGTCTGTGGGTGCTGGTATGGGTTTTCTGAGCATCAGTAAACTGTGCATTGATTTTTCAATTATTATTTTTTTGTACCAATTAAAGTTATCTGTTTTCATAAGCGGCGTGGTCCACTTGTGGCTTCTTTATCCAGGGGGAGTCCAATCTCTTAGGTTTCTTCCTGGTGGGTTTTTCTATAGATATCTATTTATAGGCCACAGAGACCACACCTGACTTGGTGAGTCCGCCATTAAAACGTCACACTGTGCGTCTGTTATCTATCAGGCATAGTGTGGGTGTATATATATAGTGAGCACTGGGACCTCTCCCCTTCTTTTCCTCTTTACAGAAAGAGATCTTGTCCACTTGGGACAAATCCCCGTTGTCCTTGGATCTTCAGATCCAGGTGAGTCACCTGGTCAGGGCGTCCCTGACGTGGTGGTTAAGGTCCCCGGCTCTTCGGTCCGGGAAGTCGTTCCTCCCCATCCAATGGACGGTGATCACGACGGACGCCAGCCTGACGGGCTGGGGGGGGGGAGTCTGGGGAGTCCTGTTGGCCCAAGGGCTTTGGACTCCGGACGAAGCCCTCTTACCGATCAATGTGCTGGAGATACGGGCAATCAGACTGTGCCTCTCCTCATGGTCGGAGAAATTACAGGGTCACTCCATCAGGATCCAGTCGGACAACGCCACCGCGGTGGCGTATGTCAACCATCAAGGGGGGACTCGGAGCTCAGCTGCGGCTTCCGAGGTCGCCCGCATCCTGAGGTGGGCCGAAAGAAGCGTGCCGGCTCTGACGGCCGTCTACATTCCGGGCGTAGACAATTGGCAGGCGGACTATCTAAGTCGCCAGACGCTGGACCAGGGAGAGTGGTCCTTGCACCCGGAGGTCTTTCAACTCCTTTGCAGACGGTGGGGCACGCGGGATGTGGACCTGATGGCCTCTCGACTCAATCGCAAAGTGTCGAGATTTGTGGCCAGAACCAGGGATCCCTGGGCGGATGCCTCGGATGCGTTGGTGGCCCCATGGGGTCAGTATCACCTGATATACGTTTATCCTCCGCTGCAGTTGCTCCCTCGCCTGCTGTGCAGGGTAACGACCGAGGGAATTCCGGTGATCCTCATTGCCCCGGATTGGCCTCGGCGTCACTGGTACGCCGATCTGGTACGTCTCGTCGCGGATGTTCCCTGGCGGTTACCAATGCGGGGGGACCTTCTGTCTCAAGGTCCTATATTTCATCCTGCTTTACAGTCTCTGGCTTTAACGGCATGGTTATTGAAAGCCAGGTGCTGAGAGACCGAGGTCTCTCGGATTCGGTCATTTCGACCATGTTAAGGGCAGGGAAGTCTTCCTCCAGAAAGATCTATCACCGTATATGGAGAGCTTACATAGCCATGTGCGAAGAGCTGGACTGGCGCCCACAAACGTATTCCGTTCCCAGAATCCTGCATTTTCTGCAGCGTGGCGTGACCCAAAAGCTCGCTTTGAGTACCATTAAGGGTCAGATTTCGGCCTTGGCCATCTTCTTTCAGCGACCGCTGGCGGGTCATCCCTTGGTTAGCACCTTTGTGCAGGGGGTTCGCCATGTGCTCCCCCCTGTCAAACTTCCTCTCCCCCCCGTGGGATCTGAATTTGGTGCTCACAGTTCTCCAGGAACCTCCCTTTGAAAATATCAGAGATATTCCCCTCCTGACTTTGTCTCAGAAGGTGGCCTTCTTGGTAGGGCTGGGCGATTTTCCCCCAAAAAAAAATCTGCGATTTTTTTATAAAAAACTCGATTTACGATTCGATTCGATTTTTTTTTAATTATATTAATTAAAGTGCATCAACAAACAAAATTGCAAAGGCAAACCCTTTCTCTAACTGCAAAGTCAGTGTGCAAACAAACACACAATATATTCCAGCGCTCATGGAACATACATTATTAACTATTGAAAACTCTTGAAACTCTGTGTGCGATTCCTTCTGTCCCAGCCTTGCTGCGATCCTGGCTCTGCATCCTTTTGGGTTGGAGGGCCCTCCACACGCTGGTCTGCCTGTTGTCCATCATTCAAGGTACTGTGCTCACACGGAGATCATGCCACAGGCTTTGTTTTGACTTTTTTAACCCCTCCTTGCTCCACGGATGTCACTGCAAGTTTAACAAGTTTGTCATCACTGGCAACTGGAGAGTTAAGATTCATTTGCCCTCTGCACATTTGGGATTGGATCCCTCTCTTTATTGTGATAAATGGACTAAGCTTTTTTATCAATTCTTCAAGAGTTTTCAATAGTTAATAATGTATGTTCCATGAGCGCTGGATTATATTGTGTGCATGTTGTGTATTTTGTACTTCTGGATACGGATTTTTTCTTGCTGCGCTGGATCCTGTTTTTTCCCCCTTTTGGATACTTTGTACTTCCCAAAATATTTGGGATTTTTTTCTTATTATTATTATTATCATCCATTATATTTTTTTCTTTATCCACCAATTTAGCGCTTGTGACCTTTTGTTGTTTTTTGCAGTGTGCAACAAAGATTGTTAAACATCCAAATTATTAATACTGTATTTGGATTTAGCTAATAAAACAACAAAAAATCCTGAGGTTACTCTTAGTTGAATTGAACTGTGTCCATGCCTCACTGTGCCCGTGCCTCACTGTGCCCGTGCCTCACTGTGCCCGTGCCTCACTGTGCCCATGCTTCAGTCACTGTGCCCGTACCTGATGCAGATTTTCATGGTATACGGATTTTACTGCTACACCGGTGGCCATTCCAGTATTCAAAAGCCGCGCCTCCTTCTCGTCTGTGACACTCAATTTCCCAGCATTCAGTGTTCCGCCTATCATGGTCATCCTCATAACACAGACGAGGATGAGAGGATGTCCGTGATAGGCTGAATACTGCCTGCTGTGAAATTGAGTGTTCCGCCTATCACAGACGACGAGGACTCGGGAGGTGCGGCTTTTGAACACTGCAATGGCCGCCGTCTGTCTGCATGACACGCTGATCAGGTAGGCAGACGGCGGCTGCAGCGAGTAGATGTAATTGGGGTAACGCTGCCCAGTGCCATTCCGGATACGCCCCCTGCAGTCCTGCTACGGAAACTTTGAAGGGAAGAAAAAAAAAAAAGAAAAAAAATTTTTATTTTTTTATTTTTTTTTTTCAAAAAAAAAAAAAAATCTAAAAAAATCGATTTTCTTCAAAACTGAATCGATTTGAGCTCAAAACTCGATTCAAGATTAAAATCGATTTTTTTCCCAGCCCTACTTCTTGGTGGCCATTACTTCCGTTAGACGAGTGTCTGAGTTGGCGGCCTTGTCCTGCAAGTCGCCCTTTTTGGTCATCCATAAGGATAAGGCGGTGTTATGTCCGCGACCTTCTTTTCTGCCAAAGGTAGTCTCGGCCTTCCACTTAAATGAGGACATTGTCCTCCCGTCCTTGTGTCCTCACCCATCGCATCCCAGAGAGTTTGCACTTCACACTTTGGATGTGGTACGAGCCTTGCGGGTGTACCTATCTGCTACTGCTTCTATTCGGAAGTCTGACTCACTGTTTGTGGCGGTCTCTGGTCCAAAACAGGGCCAAGCGGTTTCGTCTGCCACCATTTCTAGGTGGATCAGACAAACCGTCATTCAAGCTTATGCTCTCAAGGGGCGGGCGCCTCCCTTTCCGGCGCATTCCACCAGGGCAATTGGTGCTTCCTGGGCTTTCCGACATCAAGCGTCGGTTGCACAAGTGTGCAAGGCGGCGACCTGGTCGTCTGTTCATACCTTTTCTAAGTTTTATAAGGTTGATGTGGCTGCATCTTCAGATGCTTCCTTCGGCCGCAAGGTGTTGCAAGCCGCTGTTTGAAGTTGCAACTCCTCCGTTGAGGAGCTCTGCCTTGTTTGGAGTGAAGTTTTTTGGTTTTCCATTTATACTGCTCCCATCCCTCTTGACACTGCTTTGGGACATCCCACGTGTAAAGTGTAAAGACACGCTGTGTCAGTCCATGGATGACAAGAGAAAATAGGATTTTTGTACTCACCGTAAAATCCGTTTCTCTGGCATCCATGGACTGACACAGCACCCACCCTTCTTTTTAAGTTTGCACTGCTTTGTTACGAACTGAGGTCTGCTGACTGCAGTGGGAGGGTTATGTCCGGAGGGACCGCCCCCCTGGGCGGGGCTGTTCAGCTCTGACTGTTTAGAATGTATGTATAACATCTCACATTCTGCCTAGGTCTTCTCCTGCAAGCAGGGACATAACCCACGTGTAAAGTGTAAAGACACTTATTCAAATCTTATGAGCACGGGTAAATATAATTAAATAAATTGAGAATGATTTCTCAATAAAACACAGGGATACAGGGATAGGGATTCACATAAATATTAGTACTCCGGTGTGGCAGAGGACATATAGATGGAGAGGATGAAGGGTGGGGGGGGGATTGTGGTGGTGTGGGGGGCGGGGGGAATATGTTTATAGTATGTGATATGGTAATGTGGTTATACTGCTCGGGACGGGTTGGGGGGGGAGAGGTGGGAGGATATAGAATGTATTAATGTCGAATTGAAATTTGGAGTTTGAAAATTTCTGAAATCATTGGTTGGTTGCAGGGAGGTGGGGGAGGGAGGAGGGGGAGGGAGAAGGGGTGGAACTATGAATTATTTGTGTTAAGTTTACTCATTTTCAGAAATCCCCTCTCTTACTTTGGTATTTGTGCTCTCTTGACATAACTTAAGCAAAAAAACAGTCATGGGGATGGGGACCGCTACTCTGCCATTGCGGCCGCTGCTGGACAAACCCCCTATATTCGGTATCTACGGATAAATAGATAATCCAAGTAGGTACCGGTGTCTAAACCCCAGGTTTTTTTTTTGTTTTTTTTGTTTTTCCCTCTCTTGTTTTCTCTCTCTATCTTATCTCTGACCGCTGGACCATAGAAGATGGGAGGACTTAAAGTGACCTCTATAAATACAAAGGGTTTGAATATCCCGGAGAAACGAAGGATGCTACACCATGATTTGAGACAGACTAAAACAGATATTGGAATGATACAGGAAACTCATTTTAAAGAAGGAAAATTTCCTCTCCTCCAAAATAGATACTTCCCTAATGTATATTTGACATGTAATAAAGAGGCCAAAACTAAGGGAGTGGCTATTTTAATATCCAATCGAATAGCATGGTCCTTGCTGGAAAAATACGTAGATCCAGGAGGGAGGTATTTATTCCTGAAGGGATTCATTGGGAATATAAAGGTAACTTTAGCTACCATTTATACTCCAAATGTCAAACAAGAAAATTTTATCGGGAAAATGCTATTAAAACTGATGAAATTTACAGAAGGGAAACTAATTCTAGGGGGGGATCTCAATGTACCCTTAGATCCAAGAATTTAAACCTCTGGAGGTTCCTCCTTTGTACCTAGCAGGGCAAGGAAACGCATTCTTCAGAAATTTCATGAAAATCAACTGATAGATGTTTGGCGTATCCTGCACACAGATGAGAGGGACTACACATATTTTTCTAATCCACACCAAGTATATTCAAGGATAGATCTTTTTTTGATACCACAGCAATTACTCTCCTGTGTGCAGGATATATCAATTGGTAGTAGACCTTGGTCAGATCATGCTCCAGTCATAATAGAAATTTCATTATCAGGGGCTGTCCATCCGGTGGAATGGAGTTGGAGACTGAATGAGAGCTTATTACAATCACCAGAAATCTTAGCAGACCTGAGTAAAGAAATTACATGGTATTTTGAAATAGACGACAGTGCAGAAAGCGACCCTGGAATTGTATGGGAGGCGCATAAAACAGTTATAAGGGGGATCCTAATTAAACATGGCTCTCAAGTAAAAAAGGCCAGAGAAAAGGAATTAAATGAATTATTGGGAAAAATGCAAGAATTGGAGATATTACATAAAGAAACATTAGAAAAGGGCGTAGGAATTGAGTTAGCACATTTAAGACGACAGATATCAGATATTCTACGATATAAAGCAAAGGCGGTATTACAAAGAGGGAGACGGGCCACATATGAATCTGGAGACAAGTGCGGCAAATTACTAGCAAAAAAACTGAAAGAACAACAAACACGATCGTATATACCGTATATTAAAGGAAAAAGGGATCAAAAAATCTCAATCCCGAAAGATATCGCGCAGGAATTTGGGGAGTATTACTCCTCACTGTATAACTTAGTACACCCTTCTTCGCCCCACTTGTCTCTAGATGAATATCTAGCCTCCGCACAATTAGCTCGACTACCATCTCCGATTCGAAGCAAGTTAGAAGCACCCATCACGTCTGAGGAAATATTTACAGCAATACAAATGATAAAACATGGGAAGGCTCCCGGACCAGATGGTTTCTCGATACAATATTTTAAAAGTTTTTTTCCCCTATTAAGTCCACACATGACTAAACTATTTAATGCTATTGGTCAGGAAACTACCTTTACACCAGACACATTAAGAGCACACATTACAATCCTACCAAAGGAAGGTAAAGATCCAACATGCTGTAGTAGCTACCGTCCGATATCATTATTAAATACAGACTTAAAGATATTTACGAAGACTCTAGCCACTCGACTACAACCCCATGTGTCTCAGTTAGTACATCTAGATCAAGTGGGATTCATTCCCAAACGTGAAGCAAGAGATAGTACTATTAAAGTGCTAAATCTAATTCAACAAGCAAACCAATTAAAAAACCCTAGCGTATTCATAAATACGGATGCGGAAAAAGCCTTTGACAGGGTAAATTGGAAATTCATGCTTGGAGTACTGAGACACATGGGGCTAGGGGGTCGGATGCTGCAGTGGATATCTGAGCTATACTCAAAACTACAAGCAATGGTAAATGTAAATGGAGTATACTCTAAAATATTCTCGATATCAAATGGGACCCGTCAGGGGTGTCCCTTGTCACCACTCCTATTTGCACCAACATTAGAACCTTTCCTGAATAAGATCAGACAGAACACAGATATTGTAGGAATAAGAATAGGAAGAGAAGAGTATAAGGTTTCGGCGTACGCTGATGACTTACTATTCTCATTAGCTTCTCCGCAAATATCATTGCCTAACCTACTGAAGGAAGTAGAACAGTATGGAGTTCTGTCTGACTTCAGGATAAATTATGGTAAATCGGAGGCTATGGGAGTGGCGATGCAGGGACACCTAAGCAGAGTTCTCCAACAGAATATTAAATTTAGTTGGACAACAACGGCACTGAATTATCTGGGGACAAAGATCCCATCAAATTTAAGGAAAATCTTTGATTTGAATTTTCGACCATTACTAGTGTCGGTCAGAATATTGCTAAAGAAATGGAATAAGGGTATGCACTCCTGGTTTGGGAGGTGCAATATCTTAAAGATGAATATAGTTCCTAGGTTCCTATATCTGTTTCAGGGGCTACCTATATATATCCCTAGGTCTTATTTTAATCAGATAGGGACAGAGTTAACAAAATTTATCTGGGCCTGCAGACGACCTAGAATTAATAGAAGATTACTAACAATACCGAAGGAGCGGGGTGGAATTGCAGCCCCAGATATGTACAAGTATTATCAGGCAGCACAACTAGGCAGGATCATTGATTGGTGTAGGCACTCAAAATATAAACTATGGACCAGAATCGAACAACAGATAAGTACTATTCCTTTGGACAGAGCCATTTAGTGTTATGCATCTCTACCTTCCCAACTGAAAAAGAATCCTATAATAGGGCCTACACTTCAAATGGGATATAAGATAACCTGAAACCATAGTATTACTACAGAACAGTCACCCTTGACACCAGTCCTGGGGAACCCAGCGTTTCCACCAGGGCTGGAGGCAAGAAGCTTTCAGGGACTTAGAGATAGAGGATTATGTCAAGTGTCACACTTTACGAATCTTGAGAACTGGCCAACAATACAAAACATGACTCAACAAGGTGGCCAATTTGAAATGACAGCTTGGCAGGCACGACAAGTGAGACACTTTTTAGTATCCCTTGGCCCAATGGAGAAATATTGTAGATCACGTACAAAGTTTGAGATATACTGCGAAGAAAAGGAACCGATCTCCCATGTTATATCTAAAATATACGCTCTTCTGGTAATACCTCCAGAGGAGTATAAAATAAAAAGTCTGAGCAAATGGGAGAGGGACATGAATCAAAGCTTTTCATCAACACAGAGTAAGAAAATAGAACAGCTGGCCCTGAGTAGTTCTAGATGTACCAAGACACAGGAATCTAATTACAAATTGTTAATGCGATGGTACTATACACCAGCAGTTCTAAATAATTTTTTTCCAGAAGAATCAGATAGATGTTGGAGGAACTGTGGTGAACGGGGGACCATCTTTCATATCTTCTGGCAGTGTCCAGTGATTAGACGATTCTGGCTGGAGGTGCAGAGAATAACGCAAATGTTTACGGAATATCAAGTTCCGGATGACCCAGCCTTCTTTTTGTTACAGAGCTCTCAAATCCCAATAAAAAGGTATAAGAACTCAATAATATGCCACATGGTGAATGCAGCCAAAAGCTGCATATCTCTATGTTGGAAAGAAACTCGAACACCCCCTATTTCTATGTGGCTGGAAAAAATAAGACGAGTGTGGATAATGGAAAATCTATGGCCCAGCACAGTAGGAAGAACGGAACAAATTAATGAGATATGGGCACCATGGGAAGAATTTGTAAAGTCGGAAGAGGGTAAAAAATTATTGGGAGAAGATAGAGACTGGGGCTCTGAAGCCCCCTAGGGGAGAGGTTAATCATGTCCGGCGGCCGGAGAGAGAGTGGGAGGGATTTAAAGAGAGAGAATGTATTTATAATTTTTTTTTTGTGTGTGTTATTTTTTCTGGGGTGTAAGGGGTTAGGGTAAAAGAATGGGAGGGAGGGAAGAGTAAGTAGAGAAATAGACAATTAATATTTTGTTTCATATGTGGATCAGGAAAATATTACTGATGTATAATATGTAATATGTTTTATGAGATGGGCAATATTATGTTATTGTTATTGTCTATGGGGTATGGAAAGAAAAAAAAAAGTTACAGAAATAAAGAATTTATAAAAAAAAATAAAAAATCCTATTATTGCTCAAACATGCCATGGGCATATGTGAAATTACACCCTAAAATACATTCTGCTGCTTCTCCTGAGTACGGGGATACCACATGTGTGAGGCTTTTTGGGAGCCTAGCCGCGTACAGGACCCCAAAAACCAATCACCGCCTTCGGGATTTCTAAAAGGTGTAGAATTGTGATTTTACTCCTCACTAGCTATCACAGTTATGGAGGCCCTGAAATGTCCAGATAGCACAAATCCCCCCAAATGACCCCATTTTGGAAAGTAGACACCCCAAGGTATTTGGTAAGAGGCATGGTGAGTATTTTGCAGCGCTCATTTATTTTTGAAAATTAAGAAAGTAACTAAAAAATTGTATTTTTTTATTTTTTCAATTTTCAAAACTTTGTGACAAAAAGCGAGATATGCAAAATACCTCTCAGCAAATAGCTTGGGGTGTCTACTTTCCAAAATGGGGTCATGTGGGGGGGGGCAGGATTGTGCTATCTGAGCATTTCATGGCCTCCAAAACTGAGATAGGCAGTGAGGAGTAAAATCACAATTCTACACCTTTAGAAATCCTGAAGGCTGTAAATGGTTTTCGGGGGTCCTGTACGCGGCTAGGCTCCCAAAAAGTCTCACACATGTGGTATCCCTATACTCAGGAGAAGCAGCAGAATGTATTTTGGGGTGTAATTCCACATTCCATGTTTGAGCAATATATCATTTAGTGACAACTTTGTGTAAAAAAAATTAAAAATATATTTTTTTTTCTCGAAACTTGTGGCAAAATATAAAATATTCCGTGGACTCAACATGCTTCTCAGTAAATATCTTGAATGTCTTCTTTCCAAAATAGGGTCATTTGGGGGGGGGGGGGGGTTGTGCTATCTTGTCATTTCATGGCCTCCGAATTTGTGATAGGTAGTGAGGAAGTGAAATCACCATTTTATGCCCTTAGAAATCCTGAAGGCGGTAAATGGTTTTTGGGGTCCTATACGCGGCTAGGCTCCCAAAAAGTCTCACACATGTGGTATCCCTATACTCAGGAGAAGCAGCAAAATGTATTTTGGGGTGTAATTTCACATATGCCCATGGCATGTTTGCGCAATATATCATTTAGTGACAACTTTGTGCAAAAAATAAATACATTTTCATTTTCCCACGACTTGTGGCAAAATATAAAATATTCTATGGACTCAACATACCTCTCAGCAATTTCCTTGGGGTGTCTACTTTCCAAAAGGGGGTCATTTGGGGGGGGGGGTTGTACTGCCCTGCCATCTTAGCACCTCAAGAAATGAGATAGGCAGTCATAAACTAAAAGCTGCGTAAATTCCGGAAAATGTACCCTAGTTTGTAGACGCTAGAACGTTTGCGCAAACCAATAAATATACGCTTATTGAATTTTTTTTTACCAAAGACATGTGGCTGAATACATTTTGGTTTAAATATATGACTAAAATTTACTTTATTGTATTTTCTTTATAACAAAAAGTTGAAAATATTATTTTTTTTCAAAATTTTTGGTCTTTTTCTATTTATATTGCAAAAAATAAAAATCGCAGAGGCAATCAAATACCATCAAAAGAAAGCTCTATGTGTGGGGAAAAAGGGATGCAAATTTCATTTGGATACAGCTTTGCACAACTGTGCAATTACCAGTTAAAACAATGCAGTGCCAAATTGTAAAAAGTGCTCTGGTCAGGAAGGGGTTAAAACCTTCCGGGGCTGAAGTGGTTAATATGGTAGAAATATCTGCAGGTTGTTTACATGAGAAGGCTGACAGGCTGCCAAGATTCTGACCTCCATAGAAAAACAGCTGAGATTTCACTGCTTCTGTTCAAAAAATGAATTACAGTGCACTCCACAATGTCTATAGATACAGAGATAAAGGCGGATTTGTTTTTATTGTAATTTTACTGCTTGTTCAAATTATGTAAATATTTCTCAGCACATGATCTGGGCACAGGTTCGTTTTAAATGTTTCCAATAAAAAGTCCCCCTGGCTTCTAGGACAATTTATTGTTTTCATAACATTTGAAATGCAGTGTCTGTCTGCCTGAAAGCAAAGGTCACTCTGTTTACTGTCACCATGGCAACCATGGCAACACACCAACTGTGACAGTTGGTGATGACCTCATAGTGGGTCTGGGGTTTTAAATAGCTGTGCAGGAGAGCCAGCAGAGCAGACCAGCAGTGAGAGGAGAAGGAGTTAGCAGCACATTGTTAGTTCTGAACCTTGTTAGTTGGTTATATTGCAATTTCTTTGCAATTTCCTGAAAAAAATGGGAAACTGCTGTAGAAAAAAACGCACCCGTGTTGATGAGACAGCTTACTGTCCCAAGTCACAGGCAAAATCTACATTTAAGCCTTTAGTGACACAACAGACATATCAGTCTGCTGTCTCTCTCTGCCAAGATGTGCCCGTTGTGCCTAGTGAAACTTGGCCAACTGCCACTAATGGCAAACCAGAGGAGTCCCTCCAGCTGGAAACTCCTCCAGTGATCTATACTGATGTAAAGGAGTTTGTTCATTCTGAGGGAGGCAGTAGCCCTCAGCTGAACACTCCTATTACTGATGAAGACACATCTGTTCAGTCTGATGGAGTCAGTAGCCCTCAGCTAAACAGTCCTATAAGCTATTCTGATGAAGAGGGATCAAAGCCTGATTCCTCCAGTAGCTTGCTTCTTAGAAATCCTGTAAGCTATTCTGATGAAGAGGATACCTTTCAGCTTGGAACATCTCAGCTGAGCACTACAGAGACCTATTCCTTTGAAGACAAATCTGTTCAGTCTGATGGAGCCATAAGTTCAGACCTGGACAATTCTGCAAGCTTTTCCGATGGAGAGGTGACCTTTCCGCTTTTAACACTTCAGCGGAAACCTCAAGAGAACTATTCCAATGAAGACACATCTGTTCAGTCTGATGGAGCCATAAGTTCAGACCTGGACATTTCTGCAAGCTTTTCCGATGGAGAGGTGACTTTTCCGCTTTTAACACTTCAGCGGAAACCTCGAGAGAACTATTGCAATGAAGACACATCTGTTAGGTCTGATTCTTCCAGTAGCTCACAGCTTAAAAGTCCTGTAAGCTATTGTGATGAAGAGGAGTCCTTTCAGCTTGGAACACCTCAACTGAGCACTACAGAGACCTATTCCTTTGAGGACAAAGCTGTTCAGTCTGATGGAGCCAGAAGCTCAGAGCTGAACAGTTCTGAAATCTTTTCTGATGATGAGGTGTCTTTTCCGCTTTTAACACATCAGCATAAACCTCAAGAGAACTATTCCAATGAAGACACATCTGTTCAGTCTGATTCCTCCAGCAGCTCACAGCTTAACAGTACTGTAAGCTATTCCGATGAAGAGGAGTTCACATCTGAACTAGAGGAGTTCACTCAGCCAAGAAAAAGAAAGATGGATGACAGAGGGGCATTTAGCCAGTCTTGTTCCCCTTCCGTTGAACCCACTTTCAAAAGGCTGAAGCCCTATGAATCACCTATCTGCTCAATGAACCTATGTGTGGGACCATATAACCTCTATAGTCTGAGAGGAGACCTGCAGTACGTTATGGAATATGGAAATGAAAACTATGCCTACAAGAGGAGCATTGAACTCTACTTCGTACCTGACAACTGTCTTAGTCATACAGAACTGGATGAAGAAGACCGAAGAAAAATGGTGCTCAGCCTTATCAAAACACACTCAAAGCACTCCCTGAGCTTGGAGTCCCTGTGTCTGGCCATAAACTACCTCGACAGGCTCCTACTTAACCTCACAGTGGAGAGGTCCACCTACAACATCATGGCCATCACCTCAATGGTACTTGCCTTGAAAATATCAGAAAAAGATACCCACAAATTGCACCAGTTAATTCTGAGTTTTCGTACGTATTACACCAACACCACAATGTGGGCTATGGAGGCAATGATCATGAGGAAACTCCGGTACCGGCTAATTGCTCCAACCACCAACTTTTTCTTGGAGCATCTTATCATGAAGCAGATGGCCACTGCAGAGTTCACCGCACAGATAGTGGAGGAGAACCATATTTTGATGGGATGTGCAAAAGCAGTCGTTAAACTCTGCCTGACGGAGTACTATTACTGCTCTATCCCTCCATCACTGCAGGCCATCTGCTGTGTCAAAGCTGCTGAATGGGTGCTCTCCCCAGACAAGACTGTCACCATCACTGGTGTACAAGGATACCCAAATGAAAGTGTGCAGGAGGTGCTAGAGTACACGATTACTCTAATCAAAGACAACCATGACTACTTCAGCAGCCTCACAGAATTTGAACACATCTACCTATATTACTAGTGAGTGCTCCACGCAGAGAGTGTGAGAGAGAGAGAGAGGAAGGGGGTAACAGAGAGTGAGAGGGAGGGGTAACAGAGAGAGGGAGAAGGTAACAGAGAGAGGGAGAGGGTAACAGAGAGAGAGGAGGGAGGGGGGAACAGAAGGATGGAAGAATCCATGAATAAGAAAGGACGAATAGAAGAGTCTGGGGATGGAAGAATCCATGGTTAGAGAATGAAAGGCCCTGAGAAGTCTGGAGATAGGAACTGAAGGATGGAAGAGTATGGGGATGAAGATGGAGGAATCCATGGATAGGAACAGAAGGATGAAAGAGTTCAAAGATAAAAATGGTGGTGGTGAGGGGGGGACTGAAGGATGGAAGAATCAAAGGGAGGATGTTAAGATGGTCACCATGGAGTCCTGCAGGTGAGGAATATCAGGTAGAGGATCCCCTGTGATGTGAACATGACAGGGTTTGGGGGTGTGTTTTAGTTTTAACAGGTACCCAACTCCCACTTTCGCTTGGCCCGTCTAGGCGGTCCCTCCCTTCAATCCTCTGGCACATGTCACAGGTCCCAGATTTCCCGGCCATTCAAGACAGCACAGTGAGACGTGCACCCAGCTGTGAAGCTGCAAGCTGCCACAGCCGAGTGCCCAAAGTAGTATTGCCAGCGCTGCGGACAGGCGGGGGAGAGAATGGAGGGGTTGGGTGGCCACGTCGCTGGAACGTGGGACATGAGTGTGTGTCTATTAAAAGTCAGCAGCTACACTTTTTGTAGCTGCTGACTTTTAACCAGTTGCCGACCGCCGCACGCCGATAAACGTCAGCAGAATGTCACGGGCAGGCAAATGGGCATACCTGTACGTCCCCCTCTCCCAGCGGGAGATCCGTCTCCAGGTTCAGGCCAATGATTCATGGCCTGAACCTGCTGATCGCTCCTGACAAATGCTTCCCCTGTCTGTGTAAGTGTAAACACAGGCAGGGGAAGTGATGTCATCTCTCCTTGTGGGGTCTTTTCGATTCCAGTGAGAGGAGAGAGGACATCTAAAAACGTGAGTTGCACAACACTACACTGACACTAGTACACATAAGTACACATTTCACCCCCTGATCACCCCCCCCCAGTTAACCCCTTTACTCCTTGTCACAGTGTCACCAATTGCAGTTTTCATATTTTTCACTGATCACTGCATTGATGTAATTTGTGACTGTAATAACTGTTAGAGCAGTTAGTTGTAGGCCCCGTTATGTCTAGGGTACCCCCCTAACCCCACCTAATAAAGGTTTAACCCCTTGATTGCCCACCAGTTAACCCTTTCACCCCCTGTCGCCAGTGTCACTAATAGATCTTTTTTCTGATCGCTGTATTAGTGTTACGGGTGACACTAGTTAGCCAGTTAGTTGATTAGTTTCACTGCCAGGTTTTTATAGCGTCAGGCACCCCCATATACTACCTAATAAAGGTTTTAACCCTCTGATTGCCCCTAGTTAACCCTTTCACCCTCTGTCCCCAGTAATCACCATATTAGTGTTACAGGTGACACTGGTCAGTTAGTTTGTTTTTTATAGCAAATGTTTTGAACGCTACCATACACTAGTGGAGTATTAGCGTAGGGTTACAGCACTGTACAGACTAGGACACACTTACGCAGGGTCTCCAAAGATGCTATTGCATTTTTAGAGACCTAAACCTGGAACAGTCACAACCGTTACAAAAAAAAAAAATGGAGAAAAAAAAAAAGTTGAAAAAATATATAAAATAAAAAAGCCAAAAATAGTTGTCGTTTTATTCTCTCTCTATTCTCTTTTTATTGTTCTCTCTCTATTCTGCTCTTTTTTTACTGTATTTTTTTATTGTAATGTTTTATTGTTACTATGTTTTACTCTGTTTTCTTATTAACCATTTTTTTGTTTTCAGGTAAGCCATTCAGCTGCAGCACTGATTTATTTATCTTGACAGCATTTGCTCCCACGATACGTAAATCAGCGACGCCAGCGCTGTAGAAGGTGATTTCACCACCACAGTGAAAAAAAATAAAAAATGGTGCATGTATTCCCATCATTAGAAGTGGGTGGATGAAGGGCGGTATTCTAATGGTGGGTATACCCACCGATCAATCTCTTTTTTTCATGCAGCCCACAGGCTGCATGAAAAAAAAGAGCATTACAATGTTTGCCCAACAAGGACCAGAAACGTATGTTGCTGGACTTTGAGTGGTTATTCTAGAATGAATGATGCCTGCGGGTTTAGGTATCATCTTGTATAAAAATGAGCTGCGCAATATAAATAAACCAAAATTGATATAAAGTGAAGATCAATGAATGACCTTAATATAGTTCATATATGTAGAATGATGAAATCCAACAGAAGCCAGTCTATGCAGTTGGGAGCGCACCAAGTCTCCTGAACACAGCTACACCAATCCCTACAAAGACTGCACTTCTATATACATATCCATATATAAATCACAACCAGATGCCCAAATTAATATATAGTCTGAAATCCTGTGACTCTTCAATGCAACACCAATACGATTGAGTTTCAAAAAGTTCATAAAACTTGAAATCAGTGACATCAAACTTGAGAACCCAAGAATAGTGCTCTGTGATAGACAGAAAAGAGTATCCTCCACCTTCAAAATGACTGCTGCTTACCAGAAGGGTAGATCCCCAGAGAGATCTATATCAACAGATGGCTTATACCCCAGCCCGGGTCTCTAAGTGGCTCAATCTGGTATCCCCGCTCCTTGAATGGGTACGTCCTCAATCAGGAACTCATGATGAGATGAAAGAGGAAAGCCTTACCTATTGAAGATCTGCTCGGGCTGTGCATTCCACGGAGATGCCGAGTGCCAAAGTCACTTCCTGTAATCCCCTGGTGCAAAAAAACAAGAAGCATTACAATGTTTGCCCAACAAGGACCAGCAAAGTACTGGTATGTTGCTGGACTTTGAGTGGTTATTTCAGAATGATGCCTGCGGGTTTAGGTATCATCTTGGTATCATTCTTTTCAGTCAGCGGTCGGCCTTCATGTAAAATCAATCCTAGCAGCTAATTAGCCTCTAGACTGCTTTTACAAGCAGTGGGAGGGAACGTTCCCCCCCACCACCGTCTTCCATGGTTTTCTCAGGCTCTCCTGTCCCAACAGGGAACCCGAGACTGCTGCCGGTGTTTCCGTCAGCTGATCATAGAGCTGATCAGAGACCAGAACGGCTCCAATCGCCATTGGGAAATTGGGAAAGCATTTTATCACACCGATCGTGGTGTGGTCAGATGCTTTGAGGGCAGAGGGGAGATCTAGGGTCTAATAGACCCCAATTAAAAAAAAAAAAGAGTACCTGTCACTACCTATTGCTATCATAGGGAATATTTACATTCCCTGACATAACAATAAAAATGATTAAAAATATAAAGGAAAGGAACAGTTTAAAAATAAAATAAAAGAGAAAAATCAATAATAAAGAGAAAAAAAAAAAGCACCCGTCCCCCCGTGCTCACGTGCAATGTCGAACGCAAGCGTCGGTCTGGTGTCATATGTTAACAGCAATTGAACCATGCATGTGAGGTATCACTGCGAAGGTCAGATCGAGTGCGGTAATTTTAGCAGTAGACCTCCTCTGTAAAATCTAAAGTAGTAACCTGTAAAGGCTTTTAAAAATGTATGTAGTTTGTCGCTGATGCACATTTGTGCGCAATTTTAAAGCATGTCGTGTTTGGTATCCATGTACTCGGCATAAGATCATCTTTGTTATTTCATCAAACATTTGGGCAATATAGTGTGTTTTAGTGCATTAAAATTTAAAAAAAAGTTGCAACACCCACCATTTTAATCTGTAGGGCCTTTGCTTTTAAAAAATATATATAATGTTTGGGGGTTGTCTTCAAGTGGTTAGAAAAGTGGATGATGTGTGACATAAGCTTTTAAATGTTGTGCATAAAATGCCAGGACAGTTCAAAACCCTCCAAATTAACCCATTTTGGAAAGCAGACACCCCAAGCTATTTGGCGATAGGCATGTTGAGTCCATGGAATATTTAATATTTTGCACACAAGCACACTTTTTTTTTTTTTTTTTTTGCACAAAGTTGTCACTAAATGATATATTGCTCAAACATGCCATGGGCATATGTGAAATTACACCCCAAAATACATTCTGCTGCTTCTCCTAAATACGGGGATACCACATGTGTGAGACTTTTTGGGAGCCTAGCTGCGTACGGGGCCCCAAAAACCAATCACCGCCTTCAGGATTTCTAAAAGGTGTAGAATTGTGATTTTACTCCTCACTACCTATCACAGTTTCGGAGGCCCTGAAATGTCCAGATAGCACAAATCCCCCCCCAAATGACCCCATTTTGGAAAGTAGACACCCCAAGGTATTTGGTAAGAGGCATGGTGAGTATTTTGCAGCTCTCATTTATTTTTGAAAATGAAGAAAGTAACTAAAACATTTTATTTTTGTATTTTTTCAATTTTCAAAACTTTGTGACAAAAAGCGGGATATGCAAAATACCTCTCAGCAAATAGCTTGGGGTGTCTACTTTCCAAAATGGGGTCATTTGGGGGGGGGGGGGCGGGATTGTGCTATCTGAGCATTTCATGGCCTCCAAAACTGAGATAGGCAGTGAGGAGTAAAATCACAATTCTACACCTTTAGAAATCCTGAAGGCAGTGCTTGGTTTTCGGGGTCCTGTACGCGGCTAGGCTCCCAAAAAGTCTCACACATGTGGTATCCCTATACTCAGGAGAAGCAGCAGAATGTATTTTGGGGTGTAATTCCACATGCCATGTTTGAACAATATATAATTTAGTGAGAGCTTTGTGTAAAAAAAATTAAAAATATATTTTTTTTTTCACGAAACTTGTGGCAAAATATAAAATATTCCATGGACTCAACATGCTTCTCAGCAAATATCTTGAAGTGTCTTCTTTCCAAAATGGGGTCATTTGGGGGGGGGGGTTTGTGCTATCTTGACCTTTCATGGCCTCCGAATTTGTGATAGGTAGTGAGGAAGTGAAATCACCATTTTATGCCCTTAGAAATCCTGAAGGCGGTAAATGGTTTTTGGGGTCCTATACGCGGCTAGGCTCCCAAAAAGTCTCACACATGTGGTATCCCTAAACTCAGGAGAAGCAGCATAATGTATTTTGGGGTGTAATTTCACATATGCCCATGACATGATTGCGCAATATATCATTTAGTGACAACTTTGTGCAAAAAATAAATACATTTTCATTTTCCCACGACTTGTGGCAAAATATTAAATATTCTATGGACTCAACATACCTCTCAGCAATTTCCTTGGGGTGTCTACTTTCCAAAAGGGGGGGTTGTACTGCCCTGCCATCTTAGCACCTCAAGAAATGAGATAGGCAGTCATAAACTAAAAGCTGCGTAAATTCCAGAAAATGTACCCTAGTTTGTAGACGCTAGAACGTTTGCGCAAACCAATAAATATACGCTTATTGAATTTTTTTTTCTACCAAAGACATGTGGCTGAATACATTTTGGCCTAAATATATAACTAAAATTTACTTTATTGTATTTTCTTTATAACAAAAAGTTGAAAATATCATTTTTTTTCAAAATTTTTGGTCTTTTTCCGTTTATATTGCAGAAAATAAAAATCGCAGAGGCAATCAAATACCATCAAAAGAAAGCTCTATGTGTGGGGAAAAAATGATGCAAATTTAATTTGGATACAGCATTGCACGACTACGCAATAACCAGTTAAAACAACGCAGTGCCAAATTGTAAAAAGTGCTCTGGTCAGGAAGGGGTTAAAACCTTCCGGGGCTGAAGTGGTTAATATGGTAGAAATATCTGCAGGTTGTTTACATGAGAAGGCTGACAGGCTGCCAAGATTCTGACCTCCATAGAAAAACAGCTGAGATTTCACTGCTTCTGTTCAAAAAATGAATTACAAAGCACTCCACAATGTCTATAGATACAGAGATAAAGGCGGACTTATTTTTATTGTAATTTTACTGCTTGTTCAAATTATGTAAATATTTCTCAGCACATGATCTGGGCACAGGTTCGTTTTAAATGTTTCCAATAAAAAGTCCCCCTGGCTTCTGGGACAATTCATTGTTTTCATAACATTTGAAATGCAGTGTCTGTCTGCCTGAAAGCAAAGGTCACTCTGTTTACTGTCACCATGGCAACCATGGCAACCAGCCAACTGTGACAGTTGGTGATGACCTCATAGTGGGTCTGGGGTTTTAAATAGCTGTGCAGGAGAGCCAGCAGAGCAGACCAGCAGTGAGAGGAGAAGGAGTTAGCAGCACATTGTTAGTTCTGAACCTTGTTAGTTGGTTATATTGCAATTTCTTTGCAATTTCCTGAAAAAAATGGGAAACTGCTGTAGAAAAAAACGCACCCGTGTTGATGAGACAGCTTACTGTCCCAAGTCACAGGCAAAATCGACATTTAAGCCTTTAGTGACACAACAGACATATCAGTCTGCTGTCTCTCTCTGCCAAGATGTGCCCGTTGTGCCTAGTGAAGCTTGGCCAACTGCCACTAATGGCAAACCAGAGGAGTCCCTCCAGCTGGAAACTCCTCCAGTGATCTATACTGATGTAAAGGAGTTTGTTCATTCTGAGGGAGACAGTAGCCCGCAGTTGAACACTCCTATTACTGATGAAGACACATCTGTTCAGTCTGATGGAGCCAGTAGCCCTCAGCTAAACAGTCCTATAAGCTATTCTGATGAAGAGGGATCAAAGCCTGATTCCTCCAGTAGCTTGCTTCTTAGAAATCCTGTAAGCTATTCTGATGAAGAGGATAACTTTCAGCTTGGAACATCTCAGCTGAGCACTACAGAGACCTATTCCTTTGAAGACAAATCTGTTCAGTCTGATGGAGCCATAAGTTCAGACCTGGACAATTCTGCAAGCTTTTCCGATGGAGAGGTGACTTTTCCGCTTTTAACACTTCAGCAGAAACCTCAAGAGAACTATTCCAATGAGGACACATCTGTTAGGTCTGATTCTTCCAGTAGCTCACAGCTTAAAAGTCCTGTAAGCTATTGTGATGAAGAGGAGTCCTTTCAGCTTGAAACACCTCAGCTGAGCACTACAGAGACCTATTCCTTTGAGGACAAAGCTGTTCAGTCTGATGGAGCCAGAAGCTCAGAGCTGAACAGTTCTGAAATCTTTTCTGATGATGAGGTGTCTTTTCCGCTTTTAACACTTCAGCATAAACCTCGAGAGAACTATTCCAATGAAGACACATCTGTTCAGTCTGATTCCTCCAGCAGCTCACAGCTAGGGATGAGCTTCGTGTTCGAGTCGAACATACGTTCGACTCGAACATCGGCTGTTCGATCGTTCGACGAAGATCGAACGATTTGGGCCGTTCGCGCCAAATTCGAGTGACGCGAACGGCCCACAATGCACTACGCCATCGCAGTGTCATCCAGGCGCTGTGATTGGCCAAGCATGCACTGTGACCCCGCATGCTTGGCCAATCACAGCGCCGGCAGCGAGGAGAGCAATGATTGGCCACAGGCAGGATGCCTGTGGCCAATTATTGCTGAGGGTGTTTAGTACACGCCCCACACTATAAAAGGCCGCCAGCACGGCGGCCTAGTGTAGTGTGTTCCGGAGCAGGGATAGAGCAGCATAGGCAGGGACAGTGACTGTTATTTCTTTCTTGCTTAACCTGGATTCCTTTAGTTTAGGGAAAGAGAAGGATAGGTAGGGAGAGTGTCAGTGTGTTTTGTGCTTGTGCTATAGTGTGCTTAAAAAAAACATTTATTCTAGGGACAGAAAACTGTAGGTAGGGACAGTGTCAGTTTCTTTCACTCTGCAAGTCCTTGTTTCCAGGGACCTGGAAGGACAGTGAGTCAATTGTCCTTGTGCTATATTGTGCTTAAAAAAACATTTATTCTAGGGACAGAAAACTGTAGGTAGGGAGAGTGTCAGTTTCTTTCACTCTGCAAGTCCTTGTTTCCAGGGACCTGGAAGGACAGTGACTGAATTGTCCTTGTGCTATATTGTGATTAAAAAAAACATTTATTCTAGGGACAGAAAACTGTAGGTAGGGAGAGTGTCAGTTTATTTCACTCTGCAAGTCCTTGTTTCCAGGGACCTGGAAGGACAGTGACTGAATTGTCCTTGTGCTATAGTGTGCTTAAAAAAAACATTTATTCTAGGGACAGAAAACTGTAGGTAGGGACAGTGTCAGTTTCTTTCACTCTGCAAGTCCTTGTTTCCAGGGACCTGGAAGGACAGTGAGTGAATTGTCCTTGTGCTATATTGTGCTTAAAAAAACATTTATTCTAGGGACAGAAAACTGTAGGTAGGGAGAGTGTCAGTTTCTTTCACTCTGCAAGTCCTTGTTTCCAGGGACCTGGAAGGACAGTGACTGAATTGTCCTTGTGCTATATTGTGATTAAAAAAAACATTTATTCTAGGGACAGAAAACTGTAGGTAGGGAGAGTGTCAGTTTATTTCACTCTGCAAGTCCTTGTTTCCAGGGACCTGGAAGGACAGTGACTGAATTGTCCTTGTGCTATATTGTGATTAAAAAAAACATTTATTCTAGGGACAGAAAACTGTAGGTAGGGAGAGTGTCAGTTTATTTCACTCTGCAAGTCCTTGTTTCCAGGGACCTGGAAGGACAGTGACTGAATTGTCCTTGTGCTATATTGTGATTAAAAAAAACATTTATTCTAGGGACAGAAAACTGTAGGTAGGGAGAGTGTCAGTTTATTTCACTCTGCAAGTCCTTGTTTCCAGGGACCTGGAAGGACAGTGACTGAATTGTCCTTGTGCTATAGTGTGCTTAAAAAAAACATTTATTCTAGGGACAGAAAACTGTAGGTAGGGACAGTGTCAGTTTCTTTCACTCTGCAAGTCCTTGTTTCCAGGGACCTGGAAGGACAGTGAGTGAATTGTCCTTGTGCTATATTGTGCTTAAAAAAACATTTATTCTAGGGACAGAAAACTGTAGGTAGGGAGAGTGTCAGTTTCTTTCACTCTGCAAGTCCTTGTTTCCAGGGACCTGGAAGGACAGTGACTGAATTGTCCTTGTGCTATATTGTGATTAAAAAAAACATTTATTCTAGGGACAGAAAACTGTAGGTAGGGAGAGTGTCAGTTTATTTCACTCTGCAAGTCCTTGTTTCCAGGGACCTGGAAGGACAGTGACTGAATTGTCCTTGTGCTATATTGTGATTAAAAAAAACATTTATTCTAGGGACAGAAAACTGTAGGTAGGGAGAGTGTCAGTTTATTTCACTCTGCAAGTCCTTGTTTCCAGGGACCTGGAAGGACAGTGACTGAATTGTCCTTGTGCTATATTGTGATTAAAAAAAACATTTATTCTAGGGACAGAAAACTGTAGGTAGGGAGAGTGTCAGTTTATTTCACTCTGCAAGTCCTTGTTTCCAGGGACCTGGAAGGACAGTGACTGAATTGTCCTTGTGCTATATTGTGATTAAAAAAAACATTTATTCTAGGGACAGAAAACTGTAGGTAGGGACAGTGTCAGTTTCTTTCACTCTGCAAGTCCTTGTTTCCAGGGACCTGGAAGGACAGTGAGTGAATTGTCCTTGTGCTATATTGTGCTTAAAAAAACATTTATTCTAGGGACAGAAAACTGTAGGTAGGGAGAGTGTCAGTTTATTTCACTCTGCAAGTCCTTGTTTCCAGGGACCTGGAAGGACAGTGACTGAATTGTCCTTGTGCTATATTGTGATTAAAAAAAACATTTATTCTAGGGACAGAAAACTGTAGGTAGGGAGAGTGTCAGTTTATTTCACTCTGCAAGTCCTTGTTTCCAGGGACCTGGAAGGACAGTGAGTGAATTGTCCTTGTGTTATATTGTGATTAAAAAAAACATTTTTTCTAGGGACAGAAAACTGTAGGTAGGGAGAGTGTTTTTTTTCTTTCACTCTGCAAGTCCTTGTTTCCAGGGACCTGTAAGGACAGTGAGTGAATTGTCCTTGTGCTATATTGTGCTTAAAAAAAACATTTATTCTAGGGACAGAAAACTGTAGGTAGGGAGAGTGTCAGTTTATTTCACTCTGCAAGTCCTTGTTTCCAGGGACCTGGAAGGACAGTGACTGAATTGTCCTTGTGCTATATTGTGATTAAAAAAAACATTTTTTCTAGGGACAGAAAACTGTAGGTAGGGAGAGTGTTTTTTTTCTTTCACTCTGCAAGTCCTTGTTTCCAGGGACCTGTAAGGACAGTGAGTGAATTGTCCTTGTGCTATATTGTGCTTAAAAAAAACATTTATTCTAGGGACAGAAAACTGTAGGTAGGGAGAGTGTCAGTTTATTTCACTCTGCAAGTCCTTGTTTCCAGGGACCTGGAAGGACAGTGACTGAATTGTCCTTGTGCTATATTGTGCTTAAAAAAAACATTTATTCTAGGGACAGAAAACTGTAGGTAGGGAGAGTGTCAGTTTATTTCACTCTGCAAGTCCTTGTTTCCAGGGACCTGGAAGGACAGTGAGTGAATTGTCCTTGTGCTATATTGTGCTTAAAAAAAACATTTATTCTAGGGACAGAAAACTGTAGGTAGGGAGAGTGTCAGTTTATTTCACTCTGCAAGTCCTTGTTTCCAGGGACCTGGAAGGACAGTGACTGAATTGTCCTTGTGCTATATTGTGATTAAAAAAAACATTTATTCTAGGGACAGAAAACTGTAGGTAGGGACAGTGTCAGTTTCTTTCACTCTGCAAGTCCTTGTTTCCAGGGACCTGGAAGGACAGTGAGTGAATTGTCCTTGTGCTATATTGTGCTTAAAAAAAACATTTATTCTAGGGACAGAAAACTGTAGGTAGGGAGAGTGTCAGTTTATTTCACTCTGCAAGTCCTTGTTTCCAGGGACCTGGAAGGACAGTGACTGAATTGTCCTTGTGCTATATTGTGATTAAAAAAAACATTTATTCTAGGGACAGAAAACTGTAGGTAGGGAGAGTGTCAGTTTATTTCACTCTGCAAGTCCTTGTTTCCAGGGACCTGGAAGGACAGTGAGTGAATTGTCCTTGTGTTATATTGTGATTAAAAAAAAACTTTTTTTCTAGGGACAGAAAACTGTAGGTAGGGAGAGTGTTTTTTTTCTTTCACTCTGCAAGTCCTTGTTTCCAGGGACCTGTAAGGACAGTGAGTGAATTGTCCTTGTGCTATATTGTGCTTAAAAAAAACATTTATTCTAGGGACAGAAAACTGTAGGTAGGGAGAGTGTCAGTTTATTTCACTCTGCAAGTCCTTGTTTCCAGGGACCTGGAAGGACAGTGACTGAATTGTCCTTGTGCTATATTGTGATTAAAAAAAACATTTTTTCTAGGGACAGAAAACTGTAGGTAGGGAGAGTGTTTTTTTTCTTTCACTCTGCAAGTCCTTGTTTCCAGGGACCTGTAAGGACAGTGAGTGAATTGTCCTTGTGCTATATTGTGCTTAAAAAAAACATTTATTCTAGGGACAGAAAACTGTAGGTAGGGAGAGTGTCAGTTTATTTCACTCTGCAAGTCCTTGTTTCCAGGGACCTGGAAGGACAGTGACTGAATTGTCCTTGTGCTATATTGTGCTTAAAAAAAACATTTATTCTAGGGACAGAAAACTGTAGGTAGGGAGAGTGTCAGTTTATTTCACTCTGCAAGTCCTTGTTTCCAGGGACCTGGAAGGACAGTGAGTGAATTGTCCTTGTGCTATATTGTGCTTAAAAAAAACATTTATTCTAGGGACAGAAAACTGTAGGTAGGGAGAGTGTCAGTTTATTTCACTCTGCAAGTCCTTGTTTCCAGGGACCTGGAAGGACAGTGACTGAATTGTCCTTGTGCTATATTGTGCTTAAAAAAAACATTTATTCTAGGGACAGAAAACTGTAGGTAGGGAGAGTGTCAGTTTATTTCACTCTGCAAGTCCTTGTTTCCAGGGACCTGGAAGGACAGTGACTGAATTGTCCTTGTGCTATATTGTGATTAAAAAAAACATTTATTCTAGGCACAGAAAACTGTAGGTAGGGAGAGTGTCAGTTTATTTCACTCTGCAAGTCCTTGTTTCCAGGGACCTGGAAGGACAGTGAGTGAATTGTCCTTGTGTTATATTGTGATTAAAAAAAACATTTTTTCTAGGGACAGAAAACTGTAGGTAGGGAGAGTGTTTTTTTTCTTTCACTCTGCAAGTCCTTGTTTCCAGGGACCTGTAAGGACAGTGAGTGAATTGTCCTTGTGCTATATTGTGCTTAAAAAAAACATTTATTCTAGGGACAGAAAACTGTAGGTAGGGAGAGTGTCAGTTTATTTCACTCTGCAAGTCCTTGTTTCCAGGGACCTGGAAGGACAGTGACTGAATTGTCCTTGTGCTATATTGTGATTAAAAAAAACATTTATTCTAGGGACAGAAAACTGTAGGTAGGGAGAGTGTCAGTTTATTTCACTCTGCAAGTCCTTGTTTCCAGGGACCTGTAAGGACAGTGAGTGAATTGTCCTTGTGCTATATTGTGCTTAAAAAAAACATTTATTCTAGGGACAGAAAACTGTAGGTAGGGAGAGTGTCAGTTTATTTCACTCTGCAAGTCCTTGTTTCCAGGGACCTGGAAGGACAGTGACTGAATTGTCCTTGTGCTATATTGTGCTTAAAAAAAACATTTATTCTAGGGACAGAAAACTGTAGGTAGGGAGAGTGTCAGTTTATTTCACTCTGCAAGTCCTTGTTTCCAGGGACCTGGAAGGACAGTGAGTGAATTGTCCTTGTGCTATATTGTGCTTAAAAAAAACATTTATTCTAGGGACAGAAAACTGTAGGTAGGGAGAGTGTCAGTTTATTTCACTCTGCAAGTCCTTGTTTCCAGGGACCTGGAAGGACAGTGACTGAATTGTCCTTGTGCTATATTGTGATTAAAAAAAACATTTATTCTAGGGACAGAAAACTGTAGGTAGGGACAGTGTCAGTTTCTTTCACTCTGCAAGTCCTTGTTTCCAGGGACCTGGAAGGACAGTGAGTGAATTGTCCTTGTGCTATATTGTGCTTAAAAAAAACATTTATTCTAGGGACAGAAAACTGTAGGTAGGGAGAGTGTCAGTTTATTTCACTCTGCAAGTCCTTGTTTCCAGGGACCTGGAAGGACAGTGACTGAATTGTCCTTGTGCTATATTGTGATTAAAAAAAACATTTATTCTAGGGACAGAAAACTGTAGGTAGGGAGAGTGTCAGTTTATTTCACTCTGCAAGTCCTTGTTTCCAGGGACCTGGAAGGACAGTGAGTGAATTGTCCTTGTGTTATATTGTGATTAAAAAAAACATTTTTTCTAGGGACAGAAAACTGTAGGTAGGGAGAGTGTTTTTTTTCTTTCACTCTGCAAGTCCTTGTTTCCAGGGACCTGTAAGGACAGTGAGTGAATTGTCCTTGTGCTATATTGTGCTTAAAAAAAACATTTATTCTAGGGACAGAAAACTGTAGGTAGGGAGAGTGTCAGTTTATTTCACTCTGCAAGTCCTTGTTTCCAGGGACCTGGAAGGACAGTGACTGAATTGTCCTTGTGCTATATTGTGATTAAAAAAAACATTTTTTCTAGGGACAGAAAACTGTAGGTAGGGAGAGTGTTTTTTTTCTTTCACTCTGCAAGTCCTTGTTTCCAGGGACCTGTAAGGACAGTGAGTGAATTGTCCTTGTGCTATATTGTGCTTAAAAAAAACATTTATTCTAGGGACAGAAAACTGTAGGTAGGGAGAGTGTCAGTTTATTTCACTCTGCAAGTCCTTGTTTCCAGGGACCTGGAAGGACAGTGACTGAATTGTCCTTGTGCTATATTGTGCTTAAAAAAAACATTTATTCTAGGGACAGAAAACTGTAGGTAGGGAGAGTGTCAGTTTATTTCACTCTGCAAGTCCTTGTTTCCAGGGACCTGGAAGGACAGTGAGTGAATTGTCCTTGTGCTATATTGTGCTTAAAAAAAACATTTATTCTAGGGACAGAAAACTGTAGGTAGGGAGAGTGTCAGTTTATTTCACTCTGCAAGTCCTTGTTTCCAGGGACCTGGAAGGACAGTGACTGAATTGTCCTTGTGCTATATTGTGCTTAAAAAAAACATTTATTCTAGGGACAGAAAACTGTAGGTAGGGAGAGTGTCAGTTTATTTCACTCTGCAAGTCCTTGTTTCCAGGGACCTGGAAGGACAGTGACTGAATTGTCCTTGTGCTATATTGTGATTAAAAAAAACATTTATTCTAGGCACAGAAAACTGTAGGTAGGGAGAGTGTCAGTTTATTTCACTCTGCAAGTCCTTGTTTCCAGGGACCTGGAAGGACAGTGAGTGAATTGTCCTTGTGTTATATTGTGATTAAAAAAAACATTTTTTCTAGGGACAGAAAACTGTAGGTAGGGAGAGTGTTTTTTTTCTTTCACTCTGCAAGTCCTTGTTTCCAGGGACCTGTAAGGACAGTGAGTGAATTGTCCTTGTGCTATATTGTGCTTAAAAAAAACATTTATTCTAGGGACAGAAAACTGTAGGTAGGGAGAGTGTCAGTTTATTTCACTCTGCAAGTCCTTGTTTCCAGGGACCTGGAAGGACAGTGACTGAATTGTCCTTGTGCTATATTGTGATTAAAAAAAACATTTATTCTAGGGACAGAAAACTGTAGGTAGGGAGAGTGTCAGTTTATTTCACTCTGCAAGTCCTTGTTTCCAGGGACCTGGAAGGACAGTGACTGAATTGTCCTTGTGCTATATTGTGATTAAAAAAAACATTTATTCTAGGGACAGAAAACTGTAGGTAGGGAGAGTGTCAGTTTATTTCACTCTGCAAGTCCTTGTTTCCAGGGACCTGGAAGGACAGTGACTGAATTGTCCTTGTGCTATATTGTGATTAAAAAAAACATTTATTCTAGGGACAGAAAACTGTAGGTAGGGAGAGTGTCAGTTTATTTCACTCTGCAAGTCCTTGTTTCAAGGGACAGAGAAGGACACCTGAAGGTAGCCCTTATTGCTTTTTTCCCATCTCCCTGCAGGCCATCTATTAGAATGTCTGGAAGGCAAACAAGGAGAGGCAGACAGTCAGGAGGCAATAAAAGAGGGCAAGCAGGCTCTGTGTCTGGGGGCAACAGTGCTGGTCGTGGACGCGGTGCATTGTCATCAGCACATGGCCATGGGACACGCTTGTCCTTCTTTTCGGCAGCTGGACATGTTGAGCCACATCATGCCGAAGACTTGGTAGAGTGGATGACCAAGCCCTCCTCCTCCTCCTCATCCTCTCTCACCCAGGCTCAGGGTACTGGAAAAGCAGCTGCCAAAGCGTCGTCTTCCCTGGTATCAATGTCAGACAAATCATCAGTCACTCCTTCCCTAGACCCACCATGTCCTCCTCCTGAGGAGTCCCCCGAACTGTTTCAGCACAGTGTTGGGTACATGCTCCAGGAGGATGCCCAGCGTTTCGAAGGGTCTGATGATGAAACCCAGCTAGAGGAAGGCAGTAGCGTGAGAGCAGACAGAGGGGATGCTCAAGAAGGACACCAATCTGGCAGTCATGTTCCAGCAGCTGCAGCATACTGCCAGATTGGCTCCAGTGATGAGGAGGGAGGGGATGATGAGGTCACTGACTCCACGTGGGTGCCTAATAGGAGAGAGGAGGAGGAGGAGGATGAGGAGGAGGCACATCTCCAACGAGGCAGGATGCCCTTTGGTGGCCAGCGTAAGGGCAGTACACCGACGGAATCACACCGCAGAGCTCCGCCTGTGCAGGGCGCTGCCTCTGCCCGTCATTCAAAAAGTTCTTTGGTGTGGGCCTTTTTTGAGGCTAGTGCATCAGATCGCACAGCTGCTGTTTGCAACATATGTCTCAAGCGTATATCGCGTGGCCAAAACATCAGCCGCTTGGGTACCACATGCCTGACCAGACATATGTTGACCTGCCATGCAGCTCGTTGGCAAGCCTACCTCAAAGACCCACACCAAAGAACAAAGCGGACCTCTCCTTGCACCGCATCAGCTGGGATCTCCAACCCCACTATAACTTCAGTCCTCTCTGAAACATGCACTGAGAGGAATGAAGGTGTAGAATTAGGTGTGTCACAGCCAAGTACTTGCGCCCACTCTGCTAGCAGTACACCGACGTCCGATTCTAGCAGGCAAATTTCCCTGCCCCAGCTGCTGGACCGTCGAAAGAAGTTCACTCCCAGCCATCCACATGCCCAGCGGTTGAATGCTAGCTTGGCTAAATTGCTAGCGCTTCAACTGCTGCCTTTTCAGTTGGTAGACTCGGCCCCCTTCCGTGAGTTTGTGCAATGTGCAGTTCCTCAGTGGCAGGTTCCCAAACGCCACTTTTTCTCACGGAAGGCTATTCCGGCTCTCTACCGGCATGTGGAAGGCAATGTCTTGGCCTCGCTGGACAGGGCGGTCAGCGGTAAGGTGCATATTACCGCTGACTCATGGTCCAGCAGGCATGGACAGGGACGTTACCTTTCTTTCACGGCCCATTGGGTCACTCTTTTGGCAGCTGGGAAGGATTCAGGACAAGGTGCAGTAGTGTTGGAGGTTGTCCCACCGCCACGCCTCCAAAATGCTACTACTGGTTGTGACACACCTCTCTCCTCCACCCCCTCCTCTTCTTCTTCCTCCATGGCCTCTTCCTGTGGTTTGTCCTATGAACCAGCGGTGCTCCGTAGCCGTTCACGGGGCTACGCAAGTACGCAGGCAAAAAGATGCCATGCCGTGCTTGCGCTGGTGTGTTTGGGGGACAGAAGCCACACTGGGGCAGAGGTCCTGTCTGCTCTGCAGGGCCAGGCCAAGAGGTGGTTGACGCCACGCCAGCTTAAGCCAGGAATGGTGGTTTGCGACAATGGCACCAACCTCCTCTCCGCCCTCCGACAGGGACAACTGACCCATGTGCCCTGTGTGGCTCACGTCCTTAACCTGGTGGTGCAGCGCTTCTTGGGCAGGTACCCGGGCTTACAGGATGTCCTGAGGCAGGCCAGGAAAGTCTGTGTGCATTTCCGCAGATCTTATAATGCCAGTGCTCGCCTGGCTGAGCTGCAAAAGGAGTTGAACCTGCCCAAGAACCGCCTTATATGTGACATGCCCACCAGGTGGAACTCAACGTTGGCCATGCTGCAGCGGCTGCACACGCAGCAGAGGGCCATCAATGAGTACCTGTGCGACTACGGCACCAGGACAGGGTCAGGGGAGCTTGGTTTTTTTTCTCCACGCCAGTGGGGCATGATCAGGGATGCATGCACTGTCCTGGCACCATTTGAGGAGGCCACGAGGATGGTGAGCAGTGACAGTGCATGCATCAGTGACACTGTACCTCTTGTCCACCTGTTGGAGCACACGCTGCGTGGAATAATGGACAGGGCACTTGAGGCAGAACAGAGGCAGGAAGAGGAGGACTTCCTTGCCTCTCAAGGCCCCCTTTACCCAGACAGTGTTCCTTCTGTCCCACCCATCGCACAGGAAGAGGAGGAGGAGGAGGAGGAGGAGGAGGAGGAGGAGGATTGTGTCAGCATGGAGGTGGAGGCTGGCACTCAGCATCATCAGCAGCAGTCTTTTAGGGATGATTTACAGTCCCAAGAAACCAGTGGACTTGTACGTGGCTGGGAGGAGGTGGCTGCGGATCATGTCGTCCTTAGTGACCCAGAGGACTCCGGAGCGAATGCCTCAGCAAACCTACGCTGCATGGCCTCCCTGATCCTGCAAAGTCTGCGGAAGGATCCTCGTATTCTTCGGATCAAGGAGAGGGACCATTACTGGCTGGCCACTCTCCTTGATCCACGGTACAAGGGTAAGGTTGCGGACCTTATGTTACCGTCGCAGAGGGAGCAGAGGATGAGACAACTCCGGGAGGCCTTGCAGAAAGGTCTGTGCAACGCGTTCCCAGAGACTGGGAGGTTGCAAACTCCTGGTCCTGGACAACGAGTTGCTGAGGCTTCGGCCAGTCAAAGAAGGAGCGGTGGGGAAGGTGGCCGTCTGACCGATGCGTTCAGACAATTCTTTAGTCCGCAGCCCCAAAGTATGATCGGTTCCAGCAACCATCGCCAGCGTCTGATAAACATGGTGCAGGAATATCTAGGGGCAAGGTCAGACTTGGACACCTTCCCCACCGAAAATCCTCTGGCTTACTGGGTCTTGAGGATGGATCACTGGCCAGAGCTTGCACAGTATGCAATTGAGCTACTGGCCTGTCCTGCATCCAGCGTTCTTTCGGAACGCACATTCAGTGCTGCTGGAGGATTTGTCACGGATCACAGGGTGCGCCTGTCCACCGACTCGGTTGATCGACTGACTTTCATCAAGATGAACCAGTCTTGGATCACCACCAGCTACCACACACCTGATGCTGATATAACAGACTAATTGATTTTAACATGTCACATCCCTTCAAGACTGATGCTGATGCTGAGTGCCTGTGCTGTTATGTTGACTGGCTATCCTCCTCCTCCGAGTCCTCAATGATACGATTGATGATGATAGCTTGTAAGATCATTTTTGTTCATGGGTGCCGCCACCAGTGCCTAACGCCCAATTTTTCAGCCCCTGTTTAACAGGGGCGTGTAATTACAATTTTTGAAGCAATACTTTGCAACAGGGCTCATTGCTGTGCTCCAAGTACAGTATCTGTGAGGAGTTGCAGTGTTGTGCCACCAGTGCCTAAGGCCCAATTTTTCAGCCCCTGTTTAACAGGGGCGTGTCATTACAATTTTTGAAGCAATACTTTGCAACAGGGCTCATTGGTGTGCTCCAAGTACAGTATCTGTGAGGAGTTGCAGTGTTGTGCCACCAGTGCCTAAGGCCCAATTTTTCAGCCCCTGTTTAACAGGGGCGTGTCATTACAATTTTTGAAGCAATACTTTGCAACAGGGCTCATTGCTGTGCTCCAAGTACAGTATCTGTGAGGGGTTGCAGTGTTGTGCCACCAGTGCCTAAGGCCCAATTTTTCAGCCCCTGTTCAACAGGGGCATGTAATTACAATTCTTGATCTAATAATTCACAGCAGGGCCCATTGCTGCACCCACCAAGAGTAACTGTCAGGGCTTACAGTGTTGTGGCACCAGCACCACCATCAAAGGCCCAATTTTTACTACCACTGTTCAACAATTATATGTAATTAAAATTCCTGATATAATAGTTGACAGCAGGGCGTTCCAGCACCAACCAAGAGTAACTGTGAGTGCTTACAGTGTTGTGCCAACACCAACAACTAAGGGGCCTATTTCTGCAGAGTATATACGGCAGGTCCCTACTTTCAAACATCCAACTTACAAACGACTCCTACTTGCAAACGCAAGAAGACAACAGGAAGTGAGAGGAAATCTACCACTAGGAAGGAAAATTCTCTCCTGTAAGAATAAATATGGGAGAAAGGTGTCTCCTCTGTACTGATGCTTTATCAGCAATCCTTGTTTCAAGAAAAACACCACATTTCAAAAACAGTTGTCATTGGGACGGAAAGTGAGGTGAAATGTTCTGAACAGGGGCACAGACAGCAAAACAAATGTTACAGGGGTGATAACCCTTACCTATGTTTTCCAAAAAGTTTAAAAATAGATTTTTGGTCTGGAGCTACACTTCAACAATGTACCTGTTCAAAATTACAAACAGACTCTACATAAGAACAAACCTACAGTCCCTGTCTTGTATGCACCGCCTGTATAGGGCTGTTCAGAGTATATAGGGCCTTTTTTATTTTATGTGCGGGGTTCCCCTTAATATCCATACAAGACCCAAAGGGGCTGGTAATGGGCTGGGGTAGGGGGGGGGTCATGGGGTAGCTATGCCATTTTTCTTAAAGAATTTCATCCATATTACCGGGACCAGACATTACATTAAAGCCGCAAGCAGTTTTAAATGGCTTTTTTTTCCTTTAGAAGTGTCATTTTGTGCAGGGACAGTTCTAAACACGGGAAACACGTGGCACTTCACAGGCATACTTTAGACACCCCCCAGGTACGATATTTAAAGGAATATTTGACTTTTTTTTTTTCACTTTATGCATCATTAAAATGACTGCTCCCGAAAAACGACCGTTTTTAAAACTTCTTTTTGCATTGATACATGTCCCCTGGTGCAGAACCCGGGTTCCCAAACCCTTTTTAGGACAATAACATGCATAATAGTTGTTATAATTAGCACTTTAGAATTCGAACGTTCGCATCCATTGTATTTAATAGGGTTCTAATGTTCGTTCGAACTTTCGGTCCGTTCGCGGGTTCTGGTGCGAACCGAACCCGGGGGTGTTCGGCTCATCACTACTCACAGCTTAGCAGTACTGTAAGCTATTCCGATGAAGAGGAGTTCACATCTGAACTAGAGGAGTTCACTCAGCCAAGAAAAAGAAAGATGGATGACAGAGGGGCAATTAGCCAGTCTTGTTCCCCTTCCGTTGAACCCACTTTCAAAAGGCTGAAGCCCTATGAATCACCTATCTGCTCAATGAACCTATGTGTGGGACCATATAACCTCTATAGTCTGAGAGGAGACCTGCAGTACGTTATGGAATATGGAAATGAAAACTATGCCTACAAGAGGAGCATTGAACTCTACTTCGTACCTGACAACTGTCTTAGTCATACAGAACTGGATGAAGAAGACCGAAGAAAAATGGTGCTCAGCCTTATCAAAACACACTCAAAGCACTCTCTGAGCTTGGAGTCCCTGTGCCTGGCCATAAACTACCTTGACAGGCTCCTACTTAACCTCACAGTGGAGAGGTCCACCTACAACATCATGGCCATCACCTCAATGGTACTTGCCTTGAAAATATCAGAAAAAGATACCCACAAATTGCACCAGTTAATTCTGAGTTTTCGTACGTATTACACCAACACCACAATGTGGACTATGGAGGCAATGATCATGAGGAAACTCCGGTACCGGCTAATTGCTCCAACCACCAACTTTTTCTTGGAGCATCTTATCATGAAGCGGATGGCCACTGCAGAGTTCACCGCACAGACCGTGGAGGAGAACCATATTTTGATGGGATGTGCAAAAGCAGTCGTTAAACTCTGCCTGACGGAGTACTATTACTGCTCTATCCCTCCATCACTGCAGGCCATCTGCTGTGTCAAAGCTGCTGAATGGGTGCTCTCCCCAGACAAGACTGTCACCATCACTGGTGTACAAGGATACCCAAATGAAAGTGTGCAGGAGGTGCTAGAGTACACGATTACTCTAATCAAAGACAACCATGACTACTTCAGCAGCCTCACAGAATTTGAACACATCTACCTATATTACTAGTGAGTGCTCCACGCAGAGAGTGTAAGAGAGAGAGAGAGGAAGGGGGTAACAGAGAGTGAGAGGGAGGGGTAACAGAGAGAGGGAGAGGGTAACAGAGAGAGGGAGAGGGTAACACAGAGGGAGGGGGTAACAGAGAAAGGGAGGGGGTAACAGAGTGAGAGAGGGGGAGAGAAGGAGGGGGTGAGAGCGGGGGAGAGAGGGAGGGGGTGAGAGGGAGGGGGTCGGAGAGAGAGGGGGTAACAGAGAGAGAGGAGGGAGGGGGAAACAGAGAGAGGGAGGAACAGAGAGAAAGAGAAGGGGGAACAGACAGAGAGGGAGGGGGAACAGAGTTGGAGGGAGGGGGGAAGCTGAGAGAGGGAGAGAAAAAGAGAGAGAGAGAGACGGTGGTCGAGAGAGACGTGGGTCCGAGAGGGAGGGGGGTCCGAGAGAGAGAGAGGGAGGGTAGAACAGAGAGGGAGGGATGGAGGGGAGAACAGGAAGGGAGGGGGAGAGTAAATGTAGTGCTCCGGGGGGGGGGTTGATACCCTCTGTCTCCTTCCCCTTCTTTTTCAATTCCGCGATGCATTACGATTACTGACGATGGTTTCCATCAAAAAAATTCAAGCATATAGAAAAATCTACTTTAAAATATATATTTTTTAAAAAAGGACACTCCCTGCATATAGCAGGATAAGGACATGGAAAAGTCCAGGGTATGAGGGGGGGAGGGGGGGTAGGAACAGAAGGATGGAAGAATCCATGAATAAGGAAGGAAGAATGGAAGTGTCTGGGGATGGAAGAATCCATGGTTAGAGAATGAAAGGCCCTGAGGAGTCTGGAGATAGGAACTGAAGGATGGAGATGGAGGAATCCAAGGATAAAGAATGGAAGGCCAGAGGAGTCTGGAGATAGGAACTGAAGGATGGAAGAGTATGGGGATGAAGATGGAGGAATCCATGGATAGGAACAGAAGGATGAAAGAGTTCAAAGATAAAATTGGTGGTGCTGAGGGGGGGACTGAAGGATGAAAGAATCAAAGGGAGGATGTTAAGATGGTCACCATGGAGTCCTGCAGGTGAGGAATATCAGGTAGAGGATCCCCTGTGATGTGTACATGACAGGGTTTGGGGGTGTGATGGTCTCGTCCTGGTGTCCAGGGTTGGGGATGTCATAGTGCTTTCTGTATAAACATATTTTATCAAAGTTGAGTCCCACCCAAAAGTGAAACTTCGGCTTTAAGGAGTCCTGACCCCCTTATATGCCACAACTGGCATGTAATTTTTTTTGTGGGGGGGGGTACCTAGTTTTAACAGGTACCCAACTCCCACTTTCGCTTGGCCCGTCTAGGCGGTCCCTCCCTTCAATCCTCTGGGACACATCACAGGTCCCAGATTTCCCAGCCATTCAAGACAGCACAGTGAGACATGTGCACCCAGCTGTGAAGCTGCAAGCTGTCACAGCCGAGTGCCCAAAGTAGTATTGCCAGCGCTGCGGACAGGCGGGGAGAGAATGGAGGGTTTGGGTGGCCACATCGCTGGAATGTGGGACATGAGTGTGTGGTTATTAAAAGTCAGCAGCTACACTTTTTGTAGCTGCTGACTTAACCAGTTGCCGACCGCCGCACGCCGATAAACGTCAGCAGAATGTCACGGGCAGGCAAATGGGCATACCTGTATGTCCCTCTATCCCAGCGGGAGATCCGTCCCCAGGTTCACGCCAATGATTCATGGCCTGAACCTGCTGATCGCTCCTGACAAATGCTTCCCCTGTCTGTGTAAGTGTAAACACAGGCAGGGGGGAAGTGATGTCATCTCTCCTCGTGGGGTCTTTTTGATTCCAGTGAGAGGAAAGAGGACATCTAAACGTGAGTTGCACAACACTACACTGACACTAGTACACATAAGTGACGGGTGGCGCTAGTTAGCCAGTTAGTTGATTCGTTTCACCGCCAGGTTTTTATAGCGTCAGGCACCCCCATATACTACCTAATAAAGGTTTTAACCCCCTGATTGCCCCCTAGTTAACCCTTTCACCCCCTGTCCCCAGTAATCACTGTATTAGTGTTACAGGTGACACTGGTCAGTTAGTTAGTTTTTTATAGCGAATGTTTTGAACGCTACCATACACTAGTGGAGTATTAGCGTAGGGTAAAGCACTGTACAGATTAGGACACACTTACACAGGGTCTCCAAAGATGCTATTGCATTTTTAGAGACCCAAACCTGGAACTGTCACAACCATTACAAATAAAAGTGTAAAAAAAAAAAAAGTTGAAAAAATATATAAAATAAAAAAGCCAAAAATAGTTGTCATTTTATTCTCTCTCTCTATTCTCTTTCTATTGTTCTCTCTCTATTCTGCTCTTTTTTTACTGTATTTTTTAACTGCAATGTTTTATTGTTACTATGTTTTACTGTGTTTTCTTAGTAACCATTTTTTTGTTTTCAGGTTATGCCATTCAGCTGCAGCACTGATTTATTTATCTTGACAGCAACAGCATTTGCTCCCACAATACGTAAATCAGCGACTCCAGCGCTGTAGAAGGTGATTTCACCACCACAGTTAAAAAAAATAAAAAATTGTGCATGTATGCCCATCATTAGAAGTGGGTGGATGAAGGGCGGTATTCTAATAGTGGGTATACCCACCGATCAATCTCTTTTTTTCATGCAGCCCACAGGCTGCATAAAAAAAAAGAGCATTACAATGTTTGCCCAACAAGGACCAGCAACGTATGTTGCTGGACTTTGAGTGGTTATTCCAGAATGATGCCTGCAGGTTTAGGTATCACCTTGTATAAAAATGAGCTGCGCAATATAAATAAACCAAAATTTATATAAAGTGAAGATCAATGAATGACCTTAATATAGTTCATATATGTAGAATTATGAAATCCAACAGAAGCCAGTCTATGCAGTTGGGAGCGCACCTAGTTTCCTGAACACAGCTACACCAATCCCTACAAAGACTGCACTTCTATATACATATAGTCCATATATAAATCACAATCAGATGTCCAAATTAATATATAGTCTGAAATCCTGTGACTCTTCAATGCAACACCAATACGATTGAGTTTCAAAAAGTTCATAAAACTTGAAATCAGTGACATCAAACTTGAGAAAGCAAGAATAGTGCTCTGTGATAGACAGAAAAGAGTATCCTCCACCTTCAAAATGACTGCCGCTTACCAGAAGGGTAGACCCCCAGAGGGATCTATATCAACAGATGGCTTATACCCCAGCCCGGGTCTCTAAGTGGCTCAATCTGGTATCCCCGCTCCTTGAATGGTACGTCCTCAATCAGGAACTCATGATGAGATGAAAGAGGAAAGCCTTACCTATTGAAGATCTGCTCGGGCTGTGCATTCCACGGAGATGCCGAGTGCCAAAGTCACTTCCTGTAATCCCCTGGTGCAAAAAAAAAAGAAGCATTACAATGTTTGCCCAACAAGGACCAGCAAAGTACTGGTATGTTGCTGGACTTTGAGTGGTTATTCCAGAATGATGCCTGCGGGTTTAGGTATCATCTTGGTATCATTCTTTTCAGTCAGCGGTCGGCCTTCATGTAAAATCAATCCTAGCAGCTAATTAGCCTCTAGACTGCTTTTACAAGCAGTGGGAGGGAACGTCCCCCCCCCCACCATCTTCCATGGTTTTCTCAGGCTCTCCTGTCCCAACAGGGAACCCGAGACTGCTGCCGGTGTTTCCGTCAGCTGATCATAGAGCTGATCAGAGACCAGAACGGCTCCAATCGCCATTGGGAAATTGGGAAAGCATTTTATCACACCGATCGTGGTGTGGTCAGATGCTTTGAGGGCAGAGGGGAGATCTAGGGTCTAATAGACCCCAATTAAAAAAAAAAAAAAAAAAAGAGTACCTGTCACTACCTATTGCTATCATAGGGAATATTTACATTCCCTGACATAACAATAAAAATGATTAAAAAAATAAAGGAAAGGAACAGTTTAAAAATAAAATAAAAGAGAAAAATGAATAATAAAGAGAAAAAAAAAAAAGCACCCGTCCCCCCGTGCTCACGTGCAAAGTCGAATGCAAGCGTCGGTCTGGTGTCATATGTTAACAGCAATTGAACCATGCATGTGAGGTATCACTGCGAAGGTCAGATCGAGTGCGGTAATTTTAGCAGTACACCTCCTCTGTAAAATCTAAAGTAGTAACCTGTAAAGGCTTTTAAAAATGTATGTAGTTTGTCGCTGATGCAAATTTGTGCGCAATTTTAAAGCATGTCGTGTTTGGTATCCTTGTACTCGGCATAAGATCATCTTTGTTATTTCATCAAACATTTGGGCAATATAGTGTGTTTTAGTTCATTAAAATAAAATAAAAAGTTGCAACACCCACCATTTTAATCTGTAGGGCCTTTGCTTTTAAAAAATATATATAATGTTTGGGGGTTGTCTTCAAGTGGTTAAAAAAAGTGGATGATGTGTGACATAAGCTTTTAAATGTTGTGCATAAAATGCCAGGACAGTTCAAAACCCTCCAAATTAACCCATTTTGGAAAGCAGACACCCCAAGCTATTTGGGGATAGGCATGTTGAGTCCATGGAATATTTAATATTTTGCACACAAGCACACTTTTTTTTTTTTTTTTTTTGCACAAAGTTGTCACTAAATGATATATTGCTCAAACATGCCATGGGCATATGTGAAATTACACCCCAAAATACATTCTGCTGCTTCTCCTGAGTACGGGGATACCACATGTGTGAGACTTTTTGGGAGCCTAGCCGTGTACAGGACCCCAAAAACCAATCACCGCCTTCAAGATTTCTAAAAGGTGTAGAATTGTGATTTTACTCCTCACTACCTATCACAGTTTTGGAGGCCCTGAAATGTCCAGATAGCACAAATCCCCCCCCAAATGACCCCATTTTGGAAAGTATACACCCCAAGGTATTTGGTAAGAGGCATGGTGAGTATTTTGCAGCTCTCATTTATTTTTGAAAATTAAGAAAGTAACTAAAACATTTTATTTTTGTATTTTTTCAATTTTCAAAACTTTGTGACAAAAAGCGGGATATGCAAAATACCTCTCAGCAAATAGCTTGGGGTGTCTACTTTCCAAAATGGGGTCATTTGGGGGGGGGGGCGGGATTGTGCTATCTGAGCATTTCATGGCCTCCAAAACTGAGATAGGCAGTGAGGAGTAAAATCACAATTCTACACCTTTAGAAATCCTGAAGGCGGTGCTTGGTTTTCGGGGTCCTGTACGCGGCTAGGCTCCCAAAAAGTCTCACACATGTGGTATCCCTATACTCAGGAGAAGCAGCAGAATGTATTTTGGGGTGTAATTCCACATGCCATGTTTGAACAATATATCATTTAGTGAGAGCTTTGTGTAAAAAAAATTAAAAATATATTTTTTTTTCACGAAACTTGTGGCAAAATATAAAATATTCCATGGACTCAACATGCTTCTCAGCAAATATCTTGAAGTGTCTTCTTTCCAAAATGGGGTCATTTGGGGGGGGGGGGGTTATGCTATCTTGACATTTCATGGCCTCCGAATTTGTGATAGGTAGTGAGGAAGTGAAATCACCATTTTATGCTCTTAGAAATCCTGAAGGCGGTAAATGGTTTTTGGGGTCCTATACGCGGTTAGGCTCCCAAAAAGTCTCACACATGTGGTATCCCTAAACTCAGGAGGAGCAGCATAATGTATTTTGGGGTGTAATTTCACATATGCCCATGACATGATTGCGCAATATATCATTTAGTGACAACTTTGTGCAAAAAATAAATACATTTTCATTTTCCCACGACTTGTGGCAAAATATTAAATATTCTATGGACTCAACATACCTCTCAGCAATTTCCTTGGGGTGTCTACTTTCCAAAAGGGGGGGGGGGTTGTACTGCCCTGCCATCTTAGCACCTCAAGAAATGAGATAGGCAGTCATAAACTAAAAGCTGCGTAAATTCCAGAAAATGTACCCTAGTTTGTAGACGCTAGAACGTTTGCGCAAACCAATAAATATACGCTTATTGAATTTTTTTTTTACCAAAGACATGTGGCTGAATACATTTTGGCCTAAATATATAACTAAAATTTACTTTATTGTATTTTCTTTATAACAAAAAGTTGAAAATATCATTTTTTTTCAAAATTTTTGGTCTTTTTCCGTTTATATTGCAGAAAATAAAAATCGCAGAGGCAATCAAATACCATCAAAAGAAAGCTCTATGTGTGGGGAAAAAATGATGCAAATTTAATTTGGATACAGCATTGCACGACTGCGCAATAACCAGTTAAAACAACGCAGTGCCAAATTGTAAAAAGTGCTCTGGTCAGGAAGGGGTTAAAACCTTCCGGGGCTGAAGTGGTTAATATGGTAGAAATATCTGCAGGTTGTTTACATGAGAAGGCTGACAGGCTGCCAAGATTCTGACCTCCATAGAAAAACAGCTGAGATTTCACTGCTTCTGTTCAAAAAATGAATTACAAAGCACTCCACAATGTCTATAGATACAGAGATAAAGGCGGACTTATTTTTATTGTAATTTTACTGCTTGTTCAAATTATGTAAATATTTCTCAGCACATGATCTGGGCACAGGTTCGTTTTAAATGTTTCCAATAAAAAGTCCCCCTGGCTTCTAGGACAATTCATTGTTTTCATAACATTTGAAATGCAGTGTCTGTCTGCCTGAAAGCAAAGGTCACTCTGTTTACTGTCACCATGGCAGCCATGGCAACCAGCCAACTGTGACAGTTGGTGATGACCTCATAGTGGGTCTGGGGTTTTAAATAGCTGTGCAGGAGAGCCAGCAGAGCAGACCAGCAGTGAGAGGAGAAGGAGTTAGCAGCACATTGTTAGTTCTGAACCTTGTTAGTTGGTTATATTGCAATTTCTTTGCAATTTCCTGAAAAAAATGGGAAACTGCTGTAGAAAAAAACGCACCCGTGTTGATGAGACAGCTTACTGTCCCAAGTCACAGGCAAAATCTACATTTAAGCCTTTAGTGACACAACAGACATATCAGTCTGCTGTCTCTCTCTGCCAAGATGTGCCCGTTGTGCCTAGTGAAGCTTGGCCAACTGCCACTAATGGCAAACCAGAGGAGTCCCTCCAGCTGGAAACTCCTCCAGTGATCTATACTGATGTAAAGGAGTTTGTTCATTCTGAGGGAGACAGTAGCCCGCAGCTGAACACTCCTATTACTGATGAAGACACATCTGTTCAGTCTGATGGAGCCAGTAGCCCTCAGCTAAACAGTCCTATAAGCTATTCTGATGAAGAGGGATCAAAGCCTGATTCCTCCAGTAGCTTGCTTCTTAGAAATCCTGTAAGCTATTCTGATGAAGAGGATACCTTTCAGCTTGGAACATCTCAGCTGAGCACTACAGAGACCTATTCCTTTGAAGACAGATCTGTTCAGTCTGATGGAGCCATAAGTTCAGACCTGGACATTTCTGCAAGCTTTTCCGATGGAGAGGTGACTTTTCCGCTTTTAACACTTCAGCGGAAACCTCGAGAGAACTATTCCAATGAAGACACATCTGTTAGGTCTGATTCTTCCAGTAGCTCACAGCTTAAAAGTCCTGTAAGCTATTGTGATGAAGAGGAGTCCTTTCAGCTTGAAACACCTCAGCTGAGCACTACAGAGACCTATTCCTTTGAGGACAAAGCTGTTCAGTCTGATGGAGCCAGAAGCTCAGAGCTGAACAGTTCTGAAATCTTTTCTGATGATGAGGTGTCTTTTCCGCTTTTAACACTTCAGCATAAACCTCGAGAGAACTATTCCAATGAAGACACATCTGTTCAGTCTGATTCCTCCAGCAGCTCACAGCTTAACAGTACTGTAAGCTATTCCGATGAAGAGGAGTTTACATCTGAACTAGAGGAGTTCACTCAGCCAAGAAAAAGAAAGATGGATGACAGAGGGGTAATTAGCCAGTCTTGTTCCCCTTCCGTTGAACCCACTTTCAAAAGGCTGAAGCCCTATGAATCACCTATCTGCTCAATGAACCTATGTGTGGGACCATATAACCTCTATAGTCTGAGAGGAGACCTGCAGTACGTTATGGAATATGGAAATGAAAACTATGCCTACAAGAGGAGCATTGAACTCTACTTCGTACCTGACAACTGTCTTAGTCATACAGAACTGGATGAAGAAGACCGAAGAAAAATGGTGCTCAGCCTTATCAAAACACACTCAAAGCACTCTCTGAGCTTGGAGTCCCTGTGCCTGGCCATAAACTACCTTGACAGGCTCCTACTTAACCTCACAGTGGAGAGGTCCACCTACAACATCATGGCCATCACCTCAATGGTACTTGCCTTGAAAATATCAGAAAAAGATACCCACAAATTGCACCAGTTAATTCTGAGTTTTCGTACGTATTACACCAACACCACAATGTGGACTATGGAGGCAATGATCATGAGGAAACTCCGGTACCGGCTAATTGCTCCAACCACCAACTTTTTCTTGGAGCATCTTATCATGAAGCGGATGGCCACTGCAGAGTTCACCGCACAGACCGTGGAGGAGAACCATATTTTGATGGGATGTGCAAAAGCAGTCGTTAAACTCTGCCTGACGGAGTACTATTACTGCTCTATCCCTCCATCACTGCAGGCCATCTGCTGTGTCAAAGCTGCTGAATGGGTGCTCTCCCCAGACAAGACTGTCACCATCACTGGTGTACAAGGATACCCAAATGAAAGTGTGCAGGAGGTGCTAGAGTACACGATTACTCTAATCAAAGACAACCATGACTACTTCAGCAGCCTCACAGAATTTGAACACATCTACCTATATTACTAGTGAGTGCTCCACGCAGAGAGTGTAAGAGAGAGAGAGAGGAAGGGGGTAACAGAGAGTGAGAGGGAGGGGTAACAGAGAGAGGGAGAGGGTAACAGAGAGAGGGAGAGGGTAACACAGAGGGAGGGGGTAACAGAGAAAGGGAGGGGGTAACAGAGTGAGAGAGGGGGAGAGAAGGAGGGGGTGAGAGCGGGGGAGAGAGGGAGGGGGTGAGAGGGAGGGGGTCGGAGAGAGAGGGGGTAACAGAGAGAGAGAGGGGAGGGGGTAACAGAGAGAGAGGAGGGAGGGGGAAACAGAGAGAGAGAGAGAGAGGAGGGAGGGGGAAACAGAGAGAGAGGGAGGAACAGAGAGAAAGAGAAGGGGGGAACAGACAGAGAGAGGAAGCTGAGAGAGGGAGAGAAAAAGAGAGAGAGAGAGAGACGGTGGTCGAGAGAGACGTGGGTCCGAGAGAGAGGGGGGTCCGAGAGAGAGAGGGAGGGGAGAACAGAGAGGGAAGGACGGAGGGGAGAACAGGAAGGGAGGGGGAGAGAGGGAGAGAAGGAGGGGGCTGAGAGAGATGGGGGGAGATTGGAGAGAGACCTCTTCAAATATGTTGTGGGCAATGACAGCTAATCACCCTCAGGGCAAGTGCAGGGGGTGGAAGGAGGGCAGGCGGGGTAAGATTATAGGGCATTAGATTACATTTTAAATTTCATTCTAAAAGCACCAGCAGCTCTCAATTGAGCACTTCAGACTACAAAATGTAGTCACAAACTCCAATTATACCAGCAAAACACTCACCTTTATCTATTATATAAAATTACAACCTTGTCCGAAAAAGTTAAGAGGTAAACGAACCCCCAGCACCCTCCCCACTGTACTTACCTCCATGGGTGATGGGCTGTTAGTGCTCACTCAGTAAGTGTAGTGCTCCGGGGGGGTTGATACCCTCTGTCTCCTTCCCCTTCTTTTTCAATTCCGCGATGCATTACGATTACTGACGATGGTTTCCATCAAAAAAATTCAAGCATTTAGAAAAATCTACTTTAAAATATATTTTTTTTTAAAAAGGACACTCCCTGCCTATAGCAGGATAAGGACATGGAAAAGTCCAGGGTATGAGGGGGGGAGGGGGGGTAGGAACAGAAGGATGGAAGAATCCATGAATAAGGAAGGAAGAATGGAAGAGTCTGGGGATGGAAGAATCCATGGTTAGAGAATGAAAGGCCCTGAGGAGTCTGGAGATAGGAACTGAAGGATGGAGATGGAGGAATCCAAGGATAAAGAATGGAAGGCCAGAGGAGTCTGGAGATAGGAACTGAAGGATGGAAGAGTATGGGGATGAAGATGGAGGAATCCATGGATAGGAACAGAAGGATGAAAGAGTTCAAAGATAAAAAAAGTGGTGGTGAGGGGGGGACTGAAGGATGAAAGAATCAAAGGGAGGATGTTAAGATGGTCACCATGGAGTCCTGCAGGTGAGGAATATCAGGTAGAGGATCCCCTGTGCTGTGATGTGTACATGACAGGGTTTGGGGGTGTGATGGTCTCGTCCTGGTGTCCAGGGTTGGGGATGTCATAGTGCTTTCTGTATAAACATATTTTATCAAAGTTGAGTCCCACCCAAAAGTGAAACTTCGGCTTTAAGGAGTCCTGACCCCCTTATATGCCACAACTGGCATGTCATTTTTTTTGTGGGGGGGGGTACCTAGTTTTAACAGGTACCCAACTCCCACTTTCGCTTGGCCCGTCTAGGCGGTCCCTCCCTTCAATCCTCTGGGACACATCACAGGTCCCAGATTTCCCAGCCATTCAAGACAGCACAGTGAGACATGTGCACCCAGCTGTGAAGCTGCAAGCTGTCACAGCCGAGTGCCCAAAGTAGTATTGCCAGCGCTGCGGACAGGCGGGGGAGAGAATGGAGGGTTTGGGTGGCCACATCGCTGGAACGTGGGACATGAGTGTGTGTTTATTAAAAGTCAGCAGCTACACTTTTTGTAGCTGCTGACTTAACCAGTTGCCGACCGCCGCACGCCGATAAACGTCAGCAGAATGTCACGGGCAGGCAAATGGGCATACCTGTATGTCCCTCTCTCCCAGCGGGAGATCCGTCCCCAGGTTCAGGCCAATGATTCATGGCCTGAACCTGCTGATCGCTCCTGACAAATGCTTCCCCTGTCTGTGTAAGTGTAAACACAGGCAGGGGAAGTGATGTCATCTCTCCTCGTGGGGTCTTTTTGATTCCAGTGAGAGGAAAGAGGACATCTAAACGTGAGTTGCACAACACTACATTGACACTAGTACACATAAGTGACGGGTGGCGCTAGTTAGCCAGTTAGTTGATTCGTTTCACCGCCAGGTTTTTATAGCGTCAGGCACCCCCATATACTACCTAATAAAGGTTTTAACCCCCTGATTGCCCCCTAGTTAACCCTTTCACCCCCTGTCCCCAGTAATCACCGTATTAGTGTTACAGGTGACACTGGTCAGTTAGTTTGTTTTTTATAGCGAATGTTTTGAACGCTACCATACACCAGTGGAGTATTAGCGTAGGGTAAAGCACTGTACAGATTAGGACACACTTACACAGGGTCTCCAAAGATGCTATTGCATTTTTAGAGACACAAACCTGGAACTGTCACAACCGTTACAACAGTCACAACCGTTACAAATAAAAGTGTAAAAAAAAAAAAAAAAATTGAAAAAATATATAAAATAAAAAAGCCAAAAATAGTTGTCGTTTTATTCTCTCTCTCTATTCTCTTTCTATTGTTCTCTCTCTATTCTGCTCTTTTTTTACTGTATTTTTTAACTGCAATGTTTTATTGTTACTATGTTTTACTGTGTTTTATTATTAACCATTTTTTTGTTTTCAGGTACGCCATTCAGCTGCAGCACTGATTTATTTATCTTGACAGCAACAGCATTTGCTCCCACAATACGTAAATCAGCGACTCCAGCGCTGTAGAAGGTGATTTCACCACCACAGTTAAAAAAAATAAAAAATTGTGCATGTATGCCCATCATTGGAAGTGGGTGGATGAAGGGCGGTATTCTAATGGTGGGTATACCCACCGATCAATCTCTTTTTTTCATGCAGCCCACAGGCTGCATGAAAAAAAGAGCATTACAATGTTTGCCCAACAAGGACCAGCAACGTATGTTGCTGGACTTTGAGTGGTTATTCCAGAATGATGCCTGCAGGTTTAGGTATCACCTTGTATAAAAATGAGCTGCGCAATATAAATAAACCAAAATTTATATAAAGTGAAGATCAATGAATGACCTTAATATAGTTCATATATGTAGAATTATGAAATCCAACAGAAGCCAGTCTATGCAGTTGGGAGCGCACCTAGTCTCCTGAACACAGCTACACCAATCCCTACAAAGACTGCACTTCTATATACATATAGTCCATATATAAATCACAATCAGATGTCCAAATTAATATATAGTCTGAAATCCTGTGACTCTTCAATGCAACACCAATACGATTGAGTTTCAAAAAGTTCATAAAACTTGAAATCAGTGACATCAAACTTGAGAAAGCAAGAATAGTGCTCTGTGATAGACAGAAAAGAGTATCCTCCACCTTCAAAATGACTGCAGCTTACCAGAAGGGTAGATCCCCAGAGAGATCTATATCAACAGATGGTTTATACCCCAGCCCGGGTCTCTAAGTGGCTCAATCTGGTATCCCCGCTCCTTGAATGGGTACGTCCTCAATCAGGAACTCGTGATAAGATGAAAGAGGAAAGCCTTACCTATTGAAGATCCGCTTGGGCTGTGCATTCCACGGAGATGCCAAGTGCCAAAGTCACTTCCTGTAATCCCCTGGTGCAAAAAAAAAAGCATTACAATGTTTGCCCAACAAGGACCAGCAAAGTACTGGTATGTTGCTGGACTTTGAGTGGTTATTCCAGAATGATGCCTGCGGGTTTAGGTATCATCTTGGTATCATTCTTTTCAGTCAGCGGTCGGCCTTCATGTAAAATCAATCCTAGCAGCAAATTAGCCTCTAGACTGCTTTTACAAGCAGTGGGAGGGAACGTTCCCCCCCACGTCTTCCATGGTTTTCTCAGGCTCTCCTGTCCCAACAGGGAACCCGAGAATGCTGCGGGTGTTTCCGTCAGCTGACCATAGAGCTGATCAGAGACCAGAATGGCTCCAATCGCCATTGGGAAATTGGGAAAGCATTTTATCACACCGATCTTGGTGTGGTCAGATGCTTTGAGGGCAGAGGAGAGATCTAGGGTCTAATAGACCTCAATTAAAAAAAAATAAAAAAATAAAAGAGTACCTGTCACTACCTATTGCTATCATAGGGGATATTTACATTCCCTGACATAACAGTAAAAATTATTAAAAATATAAAGGAAAGGAACAGTTTAAAAAAAAAAAGAAAAATAAATAATAAAAATAAAAAAAAAGCACCCCTGTCCCCTCGTGCTCACGCGCAAAGGCGAAGCAAGCGTCGGTCTGGTGTCATATGTTAACAGCAATTGAACCATGCATGTGAGGTATCACTGCGAAGGTCAGATCGAGTGCAGTAATTTTAGCAGTAGTCCTCCTTTGTAAAATCTAAAGTAGTAACCTGTAAAGGCTTTAAAAGGCTTTTAAAAATGTATGTATTTTGTCGCTGATGCACATTTGTGCGCAATTTTAAAGCATGTCGTGTTTGGTATCCATGTACTCGGCGTAAGATCATCTTTGTTATTTCATCAAACATTTGGGCAATATAGTGTGTTTTAGTGCATTAAAATTAAAAAAAGTGTTTTTTTTCCCAAAAAATTGCGTTCGAAAAGAAAAGTTGCAACACCCACCATTTTAATCTGTAGGGCCTTTGCTTTTAAAAATATATATATAATGTTTGGGGGTTCAAAGTAATTTTCTTGCAAAAAAAATATTTTTTTTTCATGTAAAAAGTGTCAGAAAGGGCTTTGTCTTCAAGTGGTTAGAAAAGTGGATGATGTGTGACATAAGCTTTTAAATGTTGTGCATAAAATGCCAGGACAGTTCAAAACCCCCCAAATTAACCCATTTTGGAAAGCAGACACCCCAAGCTATTTGGCGATAGGCATGTTGAGTCCATAGAATATTTTGCCACAAGCACACTTTTTATTTTTTTGCACAAAGTTGTCACTAAATGATATATTGCTCAAACATGCCATGGGCATATGTGAAATTACACCCTTAAATACATTCTGCTGCTTCTCCTGAGTACGGGGATACCACATGTGTGAGACTTTTTGGGAGCCTAGCCGCGTACAGGACCCCAAAAACCAATCACCGCCTTCAGGATATCTAAAAGGTGTAGAATTGTGATTTTACTCCTCACTACCTATCACAGTTTCGGAGGCCCTGAAATGTCCAGATAGCACAAATCCCCCCAAATGACCCCATTTTGGAAAGTAGACACCCCAAGGTATTTGGTAAGAGGCATGGTGAGTATTTTGCAGCTCTCATTTATTTTTGAAAATTAAGAAAGTAACTAAAAAATTGTATTTTTTTATTTTTTCAATTTTCAAAACTTTGTGACAAAAAGCGAGATATGCAAAATACCTCTCAGCAAATAGCTTGGGGTGTCTACTTTCCAAAATGGGGTCATATGGGGGGGGGCGGGATTGTGCTATCTGAGCATTTCATGGCCTCCAAAACTGAGATAGGCAGTGAGGAGTAAAATAACAATTCTACACCTTTAGAAATCCTGAAGGCTGTAAATGGTTTTCGGGGGTCCTGTACGCGGCTAGGCTCCCAAAAAGTCTCACACATGTGGTATCCCTATACTCAGGAGAAGCAGCAGAATGTATTTTGGGGTGTAATTCCACATGCCATGTTTGAGCAATATATCATTTAGTAACAACTTTGTGTATAAAAAAATTAAAAATATATTTTTTTTCTCGAAACTTGTGGCAAAATATAAAATATTCCATGGACTCAACATGCTTCTCAGTAAATATCTTGAATGTCTTCTTTCCAAAATGGGGTCATTTGGGGGGGGGGGGGTTGTGCTATCTTGTCATTTCATGGCCTCCGAATTTGTGATAGGTAGTGAGGAAGTGAAATCACCATTTTATGCCCTTAGAAATCCTGAAGGCGGTAAATGGTTTTTGGGGTCCTATACGCGGCTAGGCTCCCAAAAAGTCTCACACATGTGGTATCCCTAAACTCAGGAGAAGCAGCATAATGTATTTTGGGGTGTAATTTCACATATGCCCATGGCATGTTTGCGCAATATATCATTTAGTGACAACTTTGTGCAAAAAATAAATACATTTTCATTTTCCCACGACTTGTGGCAAAATATAAAATATTCTATGGACTCAACATACCTCTCAGCAATTTCCTTGGGGTGTCTACTTTTCAAAAGGGGGTCATTTGGGGGGGGGGTTGTACTGCCCTGCCATCTTAGCACCTCAAGAAATGAGATAGGCAGTCATAAACTAAAAGCTGCGTAAATTCCAGAAAATGTACCCTAGTTTGTAGACGCTAGAACGTTTGCGCAAACCAATAAATATACGCTTATTCATTTTTTTTTTACCAAAGACATGTGGCTGAATACATTTTGGCCTAAATATATGACTAAAATTTACTTTATTGTATTTTCTTTATAACAAAAAGTTGAAAATATAATTTTTTTTCAAAATTTTTGGTCTTTTCCCATTTATATTGCAAAAAATAAAAATCGCAGAGGCAATCAAATACCATCAAAAGAAAGCTCTATGTGTGGGGAAAAAAGGATGCAAATTTCATTTGGATACAGCATTGCACGACTGCGCAATTACCAGTTAAAACAACGCAGTGCCAAATTGTAAAAAGTGCTCTGGTCAGGAAGGGGTTAAAACCTTCCGGGGCTGAAGTGGTTAATATGGTAGAAATATCTGCAGGTTGTTTACATGAGAAGGCTGACAGGCTGCCAAGATTCTGACCTCCATAGAAAAACAGCTGAGATTTCACTGCTTCTGTTCAAAAAATGAATTACAATGCACTCCACAATGTCTATAGATACAGAGATAAAGGCGGACTTATTTTTATTGTAATTTTTACTGCTTGTTCAAATTATGTAAATATTTCTCAGCACATGATCTGGGCACAGGTTCGTTTTAAATGTTTCCAATAAAAAGTCCCCCTGGCTTCTGGGACAATTCATTGTTTTCATAACATTTGAAATGCAGTGTCTGTCTGCCTGAAAGCAAAGGTCACTCTGTTTACTGTCACCATGGCAACCATGGCAACACGCCAACTGTGACAGTTGGTGATGACCTCATAGTGGGTCTGGGGTTTTAAATAGCTGTGCAGGAGAGCCAGCAGAGCAGACCAGCAGTGAGAGGAGAAGGAGTTAGCAGCACATTGTTAGTTCTGAACCTTGTTAGTTGGTTATATTGCAATTTCTTTGTAATTTCCTGAAAAAATGGGAAACTGCTGTAGAAAAAAACGTACCCGTGTTGATGAGACAGCTTACTGTCCCAAGTCACAGGCAAAATCTACATTTAAGCCTTTAGTGACACAACAGACATATCAGTCTGCTGTCTCTCTCTGCCAAGATGTGCCCGTTGTGCCTAGTGAAGCTTGGCCAACTGCCACTAATGGCAAACCAGAGGAGTCCCTCCAGCTGGAAACTCCTCCAGTGATCTATACTGATGTAAAGGAGTTTGTTCATTCTGAGGGAGGCAGTAGCCCTCAGCTGAACACTCCTATTACTGATGAAGACACATCTGTTCAGTCTGATGGAGCCAGTAGCCCTCAGCTAAACAGTCCTATAAGCTATTCTGATGAAGAGGGATCAAAGCCTGATTCCTCCAGTAGCTTGCTTCTTAGAAATCCTGTAAGCTATTCTGATGAAGAGGATACCTTTCAGCTTGGAACATCTCAGCTGAGCACTACAGAGACCTATTCCTTTGAAGACAAATCTGTTCAGTCTGATGGAGCCATAAGTTCAGACCTGGACAATTCTGCAAGCTTTTCCGATGGAGAGGTGACCTTTCCGCTTTTAACAATTAAGCAGAAACCTCAAGAGAACTATTCCAATGAAGACATATCTGTTCAGTCTGATGGAGCCATAAGTTCAGACCTGGACAATTCTGAAAGCTTTTCCGATGGAGAGGTGACTTTTCCGCTTTTAACACTTCAGCGGAAACCTCGAGAGAACTATTCCAATGAAGACACATCTGTTAGGTCTGATTCTTCCAGTAGCTCACAGCTTAAAAGTCCTGTAAGCTATTGTGATGAAGAGGAGTCCTTTCAGCTTGGAACATCTCAGCTGAGCACTACAGAGACCTATTCCTTTGAAGACAAATCTGTTCACTCTGATGGAGACAGAAGCTCAGAGCTGGACAGTTCTGAAATCTTTTCTGATGATGAGGTGTCTTTTCCGCTTTTAACACTTCAGCATAAACCTCGAGAGAACTATTCCAATGAAGACACATCTGTTCAGTCTGATTCCTCCAGCAGCTCACAGCTTAACAGTACTGTAAGCTATTCCGATGAAGAGGAGTTCACATCTGAACTAGAGGAGTTCACTCAGCCAAGAAAAAGAAAGATGGATGACAGAGGGGCATTTAGCCAGTCTTGTTCCCCTTCCGTTGAACCCACTTTCAAAAGGCTGAAGCCCTATGAATCACCTATCTGCTCAATGAACCTATGTGTGGGACCATATAACCTTTATAGTCTGAGAGGAGACCTGCAGTACGTTATGGAATATGGAAATGAAAACTATGCCTACAAGAGGAGCATTGAACTCTACTTCGTACCTGACAACTGTCTTAGTCATACAGAACTGGATGAAGAAGACCGAAGAAAAATGGTGCTCAGCCTTATCAAAACACACTCAAAGCACTCCCTGAGCTTGGAGTCCCTGTGCCTGGCCATAAACTACCTCGACAGGCTCCTACTTAACCTCACAGTGGAGAGGTCCACCTACAACATCATGGGCATTACCTCAATGGTACTTGCCTTGAAAATATCAGAAAAATATACCCACAAATTGCACCAGTTAATTCTGAGTTTTCGTACGTATTACACCAACACCACAATGTGGACTATGGAGGCAATGATCATGAGGAAACTCCGGTACCGGCTAATTGCTCCAACCACCAACTTTTTCTTGGAGCATCTTATCATGAAGCGGATGGCCACTGCAGAGTTCACCACACAGACAGTGGAGGAGAACCATATTTTGATGGGATGTGCAAAAGCAGTCGTTAAACTCTGCCTGACGGAGTACTATTACTGCTCTATCCCTTCATCACTGCAGGCCATCTGCTGTGTCAAAGCTGCTGAATGGGTGCTCTCCCCAGACAAGGCTGTCACCATCACTGGTGTACAAGGATACCCAAATGAAAGTGTGCAGGAGGTGCTAGAGTACACGATTACTCTAATCAAAGACAACCATGACTACTTCAGCAGCCTCACAGAATTTGAACACATCTACCTATATTACTAGTGAGTGCTCCACGCAGAGAGTGTGAGAGAGGGAGGGGGGGGTAACAGAGAGAGAGAGGGTAACAGAGAGAGAGAGAGGGGGCAACAGAGAGAGAGAGAGATGGTGGGTAACAGAGAGAGAGGGAGTGGGTAACAGAGAGAGAGGGAGTGGGTAACAGAGAGGGAGGGAGTGGGTAACAGAGAGGGAGGGAGTGGGTAACAGAGAGGGAGGGAGTGGGTAACAGAGAAAGAGGGAGTGGGTAACAGAGAAAGAGGGAGTGGGTAACAGAGAAAGAGGGAGTGGGTAACAGAGAAAGAGGGAGTGGGTAACAGAGAAAGAGGGAGTGGGTAACAGAGAAAGAGGGAGTGGGTAACAGAGAAAGAGGGAGGGGGTAACAGAGAGAGGGAGGGGGTAACAGAGAGAGGGAGGGGGTAACAGAGAGAGGGAGGGGGTAACAGAGAGAGGGAGGGGGTAACAGAGGGAGGGAGGGGGTAACAGAGGGAGGGAGGGGTAACAGAGAGAGGGAGGGGGGTAACAGAGAGGGAGGGGGGTAACAGAGAGGGAGGGGGGTAACAGAGAGAGAGAGGGAGGGGGGTAACAGAGAGAGGGAGGGGGGTAACAGAGAGAGAGAGGGAGGGGGGGGTAACAGAGAGAGGGAGGGGGGTAACAGAGAGCGGTAGTGGGGGTAACAGAGAGAGGGAGGGAGGGGGTAACAGAGAGAGGGAGGGAGGGGGTAACAGAGAGAGGGAGGGGGTGAGAGAAAGGCAGGGGGTGAGAGAGGGAGGGGTAACAGAGAGAGAGAGGGGAGGGGGTAACAGAGAGAGAGGGGTGGTAACAGAGAGAGAGAGGGGAGGGGGTAACAGAGAGAGAAAGAGAGGTGAGGGGGGAACAGAGAAAGAGAGGGGAGGGGGAACAGAGAGAGAGGAGGGAGGGGGGAACAGAGAGAGAGGAGGGAGGGGGGAACAGAAGGATGGAAGAATCCATGAATAAGAAAGGACGAATGGAAGAGTCTGGGGATGGAAGAATCCATGGTTAGAGAATGAAAGGCCCTGAGGAGTCTGGAGATAGGAACTGAAGGATGGAGATGGAGGAATTCAAGGATAAAGAATGGAAGGCCAGAGGAGTCTCGAGATAGGAACGGAAGGATGGAAGAGTATGGGGATGAAGATGGAGGAATCCATGGATAGAAACAGAAGGATGAAAGAGTTCAAAGATAAAAATAGTGGTGGTGAGGGGGGGACTGAAGGATGGAAGAATCAAAGGGAGGATGTTAAGATGGTCACCATGGAGACCTGCAGGTGAGGAATATCAGGTAGAGGATCCCCTGTGATGTGTACATGACAGGGTTTGGGGGTGTGATGGTCTCGTCCTGGTATCCAGGGTTGGGGATGTCATAGTGCTTTCTGTATAAACATATTTTATCAAAGTGGAGGCCCACCCAAAAGTGAAACTTCAGTTTTAAGGAGTACTGACACCCTTATATGCCACAACTGGCATGTAATTTTTTTTTTGGGGGGGGTGGGTACCTAGTTTTAACAGGTACCCAACTCCCACTTTCGCTTGGCCCATCTAGGTGGTCCCTCCCTTCAATCCTCTGGCACACGTCACAGGTCCCAGATTTCCTGGCCATTCAAGACAGCACAGTGCACAGAGACGTGCACCCAGCTGTGAAGCTGCAAAATGCCACAGCCGAGTGCCCAAAGTAGTATTGCCAGCGCTGCGGACAGGCGGGGGAGAGAATAAAGGGTTTGGGTGGCCACGTCGCTGGAACGTGGGACATGAGTGTGTGTTTATTAAAAGTCAGCAGCTACACTTTTTGTAGCTGCTGACTTTTAACCAGTTGCCGAGCGCCGCACGCCGATAAACGTCGGCAGAATGTCACGGGCAGGCAAATGGGCATACCTGTACGTCCCTCTCTCCCAAAGGGAGATCTGTCCCCAGGTTCAGGCCAATGATTCATGGCCTGAACCTGCTGATCGCTCCTGACAAATGCTTCCCCTGTCTGTGTAAGTGTAAACACAGGCAGGGGAAGTGATATCATCTCTCCTTGTGGGGTCTTTTCGATTCCAGTGAGAGGAGAGAGGACATCTAAAAACGTGAGTTGCACAACACTACACTGACACTAGTACACATTTCACCCCCTGATCACCCCCCAGTTAACCCCTTTACTCCTTGTCACAGTGTCACCAATTGCAGTTTTCATATTTTTCACTGATCACTGCATTGATTTGTGACTGTAATAACTGTTAGGGCAGTTAGTTGTAGGCCCCGTTAGGTCTAGGGTACCCCCCTAATCCCACCTAATAAAGGTTTAACCCCTTGATTGCCCACCAGTTAACCCTTTCACCCCCTGTCGCCAGTGTCACTAATAGATCTTTTTTCTGATCGCCGTATTAGTGTTATGGGTGACACTAGTTAGCCAGTTAGTTGATTCGTTTCACTGCCAGGTTTTTATAGCGTCAGGCACCCCCATATACTACCTAATAAAGGTTTTAACCCCCTGATTGCCCCTAGTTAACCCTTTCACCCCCTGTCCCTAGTGATCACTGTATTAGTGTTACAGGTGACGCTGGTCAGTTAGTTTGTTTTTTATAGCGAATGTTTTGAACGCTACCATACACTAGTGGAGTATTAGCGTAGGGTTACAGCACTGTACAGACTAGGACACACTTACACAGGTCTCCAAAGATGCTATTGCATTTTTAGAGACCCAAACCTGGAACTGTCACAACCGTTACAACAGTTACAACCGTTACAAATAAAAGTGTAAAAAAAAAAAAAAAGTTGAAAAAATATATAAAATAGCCAAAAATAGTTGTCGTTTTATTCTCTCTATATTCTCTTTCTATTGTTCTATCTCTATTCTGCTCCTTTTTACTGTAGTTTTTAACTGCAATGTTTTATGGTTACTATGTTTTACTGTGTTTTCTTGTTAACCATTTTTTTGTTTTCAGGTAAGCCATTCAGCTGCAGCACTGATTTATTTATCTTGACAGCAACATCATTTGCTCCCACGATACGTATATCAACGGCTCAAGCGCTGTAGGAGGTGATTTCAACATCACAGTTAAAAGAAGAGCATATATGCCGAAGCATGGGGGCAGGGGTGGAGGGGCAATTTGCCCCTAACATTAGGGGTGGATTGCCTCCATGCTTCAGCATATATTTTTTAGGCACAGATTGCGTTAAATTTTTTTTTATTCTTTACTATGTTTTATTGTATTTGCTTTGCAGGTATGGTATGTCTTACTGTTATACTGTAATGTTAATTTGTTTTATTCTTAACCATTATTTGCTTAGCAGGTACGCCATTCATCTGCAGCACTGATTTATTTATCTTGACAGCAACAGCATTTGCTCCCACGATACGTAAATCAGCAACTCCAGCGCTGTAGAAGGTGATTTCACCACCACAGTTAAAAAAAATAAAAAATGGTGCATGTATGCCCATCATTAGAAGTGGTTGGATGAAGGGCGGTATTCTAATGGTGGGTATACCCACCGATCAATCTCTTTTTTCATGCAGCCCACAGGCTGCATGAAAAAAAGAGCACTACAATGTTTGCCCAACAAGGACCAGCAACGTATGTTGCTGGACTTTGAGTGGTTATTCCAGAATGATGCCTGCGGGTTTAGGTATCATCTTGTATAAAAATGAGCTGCGCAATATAAATAAACCAAAATTGATATAAAGTGAAGATCAATGAATGACCTTAATATAGACCTTATATATATATGTAGAATGATGAAATCCAACAGAAGCCAGTCTATGCAGTTGGGAGCGCACCCAGTCTCCTGAACACAGCTACACCAATCCCTACAAAGACTGCACTTCTATATACATATAGTCCATATATAAATCACAATCAGATGTCCAAATTAATATATAGTCTGAAATCCTGTGACTCTTCAATGCAACATCAATACGATTGAGTTTCAAAAAGTTCATAAAACTTGAAATCAGTGACATCAAACTTGAGAACCCAAGAATAGTGCTCTGTGATAGACAGAAAAGAGTATCCTCCACCTTCAAAATGACTGCCGCTTACCAGAAGGGTAGATCCCCAGAGAGATCTATATCAACAGATGGCTTATACCCCAGCCCGGGTCTCTAAGTGGCTCAATCTGGTATCCCCGCTCCTTGAATGGGTACGTTCTCAATCAGGAACTCGTGATAAGATGAAAGAGGAAAGAAAGCCTTACCTATTGAAGATCCGCTCGGGCTGTGCATTCCACGGAGATGCCAAGTGCCGAAGTCACTTCCTGTAATCCCCTGGTGCAAAAAAAAAAAGCATTACAAGGTTTGCCCAACAAGGACCAGCAACGTACTGGTATGTTGCTGGACTTTGAGTGGTTATTCCAGAATGATGCCTGCGGGTTTAGGTATCATCTTGGTATCATTCTTTTCAGTCAGCAGTCGGCTTTCATGTAAAATCAATCCTAGCGGCTAATTAGCCTCTAGACTGCTTTTACAAGCAGTGGAAGGGAACGTGGTTTTCTCTGGCTCTCCTGTCCCAACAGGGAACCCGGGAATGCAGCCGGTGTTTCCGCCAGCTGACCATAGAGCTGATCAGAGACCAGAACGGCTCCAATCATCTCTATGGCCTAAGAAACCGGAAGCTACAAGTATTTAATGACTGATATAAACAGCGCCATTGGGAAATTGGGAAAGCATTTTATCACACCGATCTTGGCGTGGTCAGATGCTTTGAGGGCAGAGGAGAGATCTAGGGTCTAATAGACCCCAATTTTTTTTTTTAAAAAGAGTACCTGTCACTACCTTTTGCTATCATAGGGGATATTTACATTCCCTGACATAACAATAAAAATGATTAAAAAAATAAAGGAAAGGAACAGTTTAAAAAGAAAAGAAAAAAGAAAAATAAATAATAAAAAAAAAAAAAGCACCCCTGTCCCCCCGTGCTCACGCGCAAAGGCGAACGCAAGCGCCGGTCTGGTGTCATATGTTAACAGCAATTGAACCACTGCGAAGGTCAGATCGAGTGCGGTAATTTTAGCAGTAGTCATCCTCTGTAAATCTAAATTAGTAACCTGTAAAGGCTTTAAAAGGCTTTTAAAAATGTATGTAATTTGTCGCTGATGCACATTTGTGCGCAATTTTAAAGCATGTCGTGTTTGGTATCCATGTACTCGGCATAAGATCATCTTTGTTATTTCATCAAACATTTGGGCAATATAGTGTGTTTTAGTGCATTAAAATTAAAAAAAGTGTTTTTTTTCCCAAAAAATTGCGTTTGAAAAAAAAAATTGCAACACCCACCATTTTAATCTGTAGGGCCTTTTCTTTAAAAAAAAATATATAATGTTTGGGGGTTCAAAGTAATTTTCTTGCAAAAAAAAATATTTTTTTTCATGTAAAAAGTGTCAGAAAGGGCTTTGTCTTCAAGTGGTTAGAAGAGTGGGTGATGTGTGACAAAAGCTTCTAAGGCCCCTTTCACACTGAGGCGCTTTGCAGGCGCTATTGCGCTAAAAATAGCCCCTGCAATGCGCCACAAAAAAGCCGCTCAATTGTATCCAATGTGAAAGCCCGAGGGCTTTCACATTGGAGCGTTGCGCTTGCAGGAGGGTCAAAAAACTCCTGCAAGCCGCATCTTTAAGGCGCGATTGGAGCGGTAAAAATACCGCTCCTATAGCACCCCTGCCCATTGAAATCAATGGGGTAGCGTTTCCAAAACGCCACAAAGAGGCGTTATTGCAAGTGTTTTTAACCCTTTTTCGGACGCTAGCGGGGGTTAAAATCATAAAAATAGCGCCTCTATACCGCCAGCGCATCCAGCGCCTCAGTGTGAAAGTAGCCTAAATGTTGTGCATAAAATGCCAGGACAGTTCAAAACCCTCCAAATTAACCCATTTTGGAAAGCAGACACCACAAGCTATTTGGCGATAGGCATGTTGAGTCCATGGAATATTTAACATTTTGCCACAAGCACACTTTTTTTTTTTTGCACAAAGTTGTCACTAAATGATATATTTCTCAAACATGCCATGGGCATATGTGGAATTACACCCCAAAATACATTCTGCTGCTTCTCCTGAGTACGGGGATACCACATGGGTGAGACTTTTTGGGAGCCTAGCCGCGTACAGGACCCCAAAAACCAATCACCGCCTTCAGGATTTCTAAAGGTGTAGAATTGTGATTTTACTCCTCACTACCTATCGCAGTTATGGAGGCCCTGAAATGTCCAGATAGCACAAATCCCCCCAAATGACCCCATTTTGGAAAGTAGACACCCCAAGGTAGTTGCTAAGAGGCATGGTGAGTATTTTGCAGCTCTCATTTATTTTTGAAAATGAAGAAAGAAACTATAAATTATTTTTTTTCAATTTTCAAAACTTTGTGACAAAAAGCGAGATATGCAAAATACTCTGAGATAGGCAGTGAGGAGTAAAATCACAATTCTACACTTTTAGAATTCCTGAAGGCGGCGATTGGTTTTCGGGGTCCTGTATGCGGCTAGGCTCCCAAAAAGTCTCACAAATGTGGTATCCCTATACTCAGGAGAAGCAGCAGAATGTATTTTGGGGTGTAATTTCACATGCCATGTTTGAGCAATATATCATTTAGTGAGAACTTTGTGTAAAAAAAAAAAAAAAAATATATATATATATTTTTTTTTTTTCCTCGAAACTTGTGGCAAAATATAAAATATTCCATGGACTCAACATGCTTCTCAGCAAATAGCTTGGGGTGTCTTATTTTCAAAATGGGGTCATTTGGGGGGGGGGGGGGGGTTGTGCTATCTTGACATTTCATGGCCTCCAAATTTGTGATAGGTAGTGAGGAAGTGAAATCACCATTTTTATGCCATTAGAAATCCTGAAGGCGGCGATTGGTTTTTGGGGTCCTATACGCGGCTAGGCTCCCAAAAAGTCTCACACATGTGGTATCCCTAAACTCAGGAGCAGCAGCAGAATGTATTTTGAGGTGTAATTTCACATATTTAGAAGGAAATTGCTAAATTGTGCATCACCACAGGGTGACACTGTGGATGCACCTAGTATAAATGCGCCAACGTCCCGATAATCAATGGGAGAATATTATTTAAACTAAAAATGGACTTTAAACGGCACATAGATAGATATTGTAAAAATTCTAAGGGTTTTATTGTTGGTAGAAAAATATAATTGAATTTAGGTAAAAAGTACGTTAATACAAAACAATGACATTATGTAACAGTCATCAATAATTAGTATAGGGTCCCATTTACAAGACTCAACACATCTCCCAGAAATTACATTAACATGTAAAATACAAAGTAGAATAGGATAATGTATAGCCAACAAACACAAATGAGGAGTTGGACGGTATGCACGAGAGATGACTGGTCTTATTGATAGGTCCGGTAAATTCAAAGATAAAGATCTTGCTTTCGCTCGACTAGTTTCGCGTTCCAAAACGCTTCGTCGGGAGCATAGTATTGAACAGGGCCGTGTTAAGTAGTGAAACCGGCCTAGGTATTTTGACCTGGCAGTCCGTGTATCACAGGGTGCCAGTATTATATAAACACATTCATGGTAAACAATCATGCGTGATTTAAGTAAAAGAGTAACTATGCACAGGCTACTGATAGGTAGGGAACGTAAATCCAGGTGTAACAAACCAGACAATACTGTAGAGGAGTGTGTCAGTCAGAAACACTTGCTCGAGCCACACAGTGGTAGTCTGTTTGGGTGACCCCTAGTGATGGACTGACCCAGCTTATAGCTTGACACGGATTATGTGCTGGTGGACCTGGATGGAACCTCTCCTGTGGACTAAGGAGAGGTTCCATCCAGGTCCACCAGCACATAATCCGTGTCAAGCTATAAGCTGGGTCAGTCCATCACTAGGGGTCACCCAAACAGACTACCACTGTGTGGCTCGAGCAAGTGTTTCTGACTGACACACTCCTCTACAGTATTGTCTGGTTTGTTACACCTGGATTTACGTTCCCTACCTATCAGTAGCCTGTGCATAGTTACTCTTTTACTTAAATCACGCATGATTGTTTACCATGAATGTGTTTATATAATACTGGCACCCTGTGATACACGGACTGCCAGGTCAAAATACCTAGGCCGGTTTCACTACTTAACACGGCCCTGTTCAATACTATGCTCCCGACGAAGCGTTTTGGAACGCAAAACTAGTCGAGCGAAAGCAAGATCTTTATCTTTGAATTTACCGGACCTATCAATAAGACCAGTCATCTCTCGTGCATACCGTCCAACTCCTTATTTGTGTTTGTTGGCTATACATTATCCTATTCTACTTTGTATTTTACATGTTAATGTAATTTCTGGGAGATGTGTTGAGTCTTGTAAATGGGACCCTATACTAATTATTGATGACTGTTACATAATGTCATTGTTTTGTATTAACGTACTTTTTACCTAAATTCAATTATATTTTTCTACCAACAATAAAACCCTTAGAATTTTTACAATATCTATCTATGTGCCGTTTAAAGTCCATTTTTAGTAATTTCACATATGCCCATGGCATGTTTGTGCAATATATCATTTAGTGACAACTTTGTGCAAAAAATAAATACATTTTAATTTTCCCACGACTTGTGGCAAAATATAAAATATTCTATGGACTCAACATGCCTCTCAGCAATTTTCTTGGGGTGTCAACTTTCCAAAATGGGGTCATTTGGGGGGGGGGGGTTGTACTGCCCTGCCATCTTAGCACCTCAAGAAATGAGATAGGCAGTCATAAGCTGCGTAAATTCCAGAAAATGTACCCTAGTTTGTAGACGCTAGAACGTTTGCGCAAACCAATAAATATACGCTTGTTGAATTTTTTTTTACCAAAGACATGTGGCTGAATACATTTTGGCCTAAATATATGACTAAAATGTACTTTATTGTATTTTCTTTATAACAAAAATTTGAAAAAATAATATTTTTTCAAACTTTTGGGTCTTTTTCCGTTTATATTGCAAAAAATAAAAATCGCAGAGGCAATCAAATACCATCAAAAGAAAGCTTTATGTGTGGGGAAAAAAGGATGAAAATTTTGTTTGGGTACAGCATTGCACGACTGCGCAATTACCAGTTAAAGCAGCACAGTGCCAAATTGTAAAAAGTGCTCTGGTTATTTAGCAGCAAAATCTTCCGGGGCGGAAGTGGTTAATTAAACAAAAATATTGACTGGAACTCTACTTTGAATTAAAAATAATCTCACTCACTTAAAAAGTGCACTAATCCAGTGCACTACTGGGTACAGGAATTCAGACACTGCTGGGTGGTCAGGAGGGATTCGAATCCACAGTTGACAAACAGCCCTGTGAAGTTCACTTTACTGGCTCCATGCTGAACAGTTCCTTTGGGCTTCCCCGTTTGCACCTTCCAGCACACAAGGCGTTAACACAGTGAAATGTGCAAACGGGGAAGCCAGGGAACTGTCAGCACAGAGCTTGTTCGAGGTGTAAGTAAAGTACAAACTCATTTGTACTCTACTTACTGCTGTTAAAATAACTGTTTTAATAAATCCTGTGTTACAATCCATTAAGTGCCCCACTGTATGTGCTTTTAAAAAAATATGGAGCTACATACCGCATTTCTCAGTAAGTGTGTGTACACGCCGCTCATGTGACTGCCCGGCCCGCCTCTCTCCTCTGACGTCTCTCCTGACGTCAGCAGGGAATTCTCAGCCCTGCTCACTGACTGTACCTATCAGATCAGAAGATAGGTGGGAGGGGCTGAGAATTCCTAGCTGACGTCAGGACAGACGTCAGAGGAGAGAGGCGGGCCGGGCAGTCACATGAGCGGCGTGTACACACACTTACTGAGAAATGCGGTATGTAGCTCGATATTTTTTAAAGAGCACATACAGTGGGGCACTTAATGGATTGTAACACAGGATTTATTAAGACAGTTTTTTTAACAATTATATGCTTGGGAGGGCCGGGGCAAGTCGGAATGACGTCACCCGCCAATCAATTTACCGGTCGTATGCATCGATGCTGCGATTAATTTCAGCACCCTTAGTGTCCATCAGTGCAGCATATCAGTGCCCATCAATGCTAACTCATCAGTGCCGCCTCATCATTTGTTTAGCAAAAAACCCAGTGGTGATTAACCACTTCAATACTGGGCACTTATACACCTTCCTGCCCAAGCCAATTTTCAGCTTTCAGAGCTGTCGCAATTTGAATGACAATTGCGCGGTCATGCTACGCTGTACCAAACACATTTTTGATAATTTTGTTCCCACAAATAGAGCTTTCTTTTGGTGGTATTTGATCATCTCTGCGATTTTTTTTTTTTTGCGCAACAATTTTTTTGTAAATAAGTACATTTTCTTCTTTAATGACGGGCACCGATGAGGTGGCACTGATGGGCACCGATGAGGTGGCACTGATGGGCACCGATGAGGTGGCACGGATGCGGTGGTACTGTTGGGCACTGATTGGTGGCACTGATAGGTGGCACTGATGGGCACTCATAGGCGACACTGATGGGCACTCATAGGCGGCACTGATGGGTACTTATGGCTTGCACTGATGGGTACTTATGGCTTGCACGGATGGGCACTGATAGGTGGGCACTGATGACACTTATGGGTGGCATTGCTGGGCATCACTAATTTTATTTGTGCCATAATGGTACCAGTCAGTGCCCATTTGTGGGCACTGATTGGCCTATGTTGGGCATAAATTTGCACATGTGGATGGCCATGGGGGACTTACCTGGCCATCCACATGTTAGGGGCTTCCCCGGTGGTCCTGGCGGCTTCCCTGGTGGTCCAGTGTGGGCATCCGAGGGGGGGCTGCGCTGATAAACAATCAGCACAGACCCCCCTGTCAGGAGAGCTGCTGATCGGCTCTCCTCTACTCGCGTCTGTCAGGAAAAGCCGATCAATGGCTCTTCCTGTTTACATCGTGATCAGCCGTGATTGGACATGGCTGATCACGTGGTAAAGAGCCTCCGTCAGACTGACACACCGCACCACCGATCGCCGCGATGTGCGCCCCCAAGTGCGCGCGGCGGCTGTTATCTTGCTGGACGTCCAGTCAGGATAATGCAACCACCGCCCGGCTGTCATTTTGCTATAGGTCGGGCGGTAAACGGTTAAATATTTGTGTGAAAAAAAGATTAAAAAAATATCATGTGTGTACAGTGTTGTATGACCGTGCAATTGTCAAAGTGTAAAAACGCTGAAAGCTGAAAATTGGCCTGGGTAGGAAGGGGATGAAAGTGGCCGGTAGGCAAGTGATTAAAAAAAAAATTGCTCCTAACTTTTTTAGCTGGCACCTAGATTCAAAGCAAATTTGTCAAGCCCTGATATAAAACTACAACCTTGTCAACAAAACTGAACTAACACCCAGCACCCTCCCCAGTGCACTTACCTCCATGGGTGATGAGCTATTATTGCTCACTCAGCAGGTGTGGCGGCCCAGGGATTTGAAATCCTCTCTCTTCCTCTCCTTTTTGTAGTACTTCTGGGATGGACAGATCAGAGCAGTTCCAATTGGTCAAAGCAGTCACGTGCCGGCACTGACCAATCAGAATCACTCTGATCCATCCCAATAGTCCTACAGAAACAAGGGCAGGGTGAGCATGGATTTCAAACCTCTCCAGAGAAGTTCCGCTCACCAGTCTCCTCGACCTCAGACACGGGCACCCAAGGCGTTAGGGCCCCCTCGAATTCCTCCACCCTCACGGAACTCAGTCGAAGGTACTGAGCCCCAGGCATCCGCCATAGTACCTCACCCCAGGCTAAAGGTGCCTGAGATGGACTCCATCTCCCGCTCCAGCCAGGTCAAGGGCACCTGAGCCCGGAGCACCGGAATGCCAGCACCCAGGCTGAGGGTGCCTGAGTGCGGCCGTGTCTTCCGACTCCGAACTCTGAACCCCGTGGTAAGGACATCCGCTCCCTTTATCCCCTCCCCCTTTGCGTCACAGCGGGTTCCTGGCCCCGCTGTACCAGCGCCAGGGGAGGACAAAAAGGCACAGTCTTGCGGTGTGGGTTCAACTCCGGCCAGGGCGACAATGCCAGCTACAGGCCGCAGGGAACCTCACACCACCCGAGTCCTCCAAGAACCATAAAAAAGGATTCCCTAGCAATCAGTGCATCTGGGTTACACTACCACCCAGATGCTTCCCTTAAATTCAAATACCCGCTACATACATTTTTTCCTAACACTCTAGAGCAGGGGTGTCAAACTCTATTTCATCGTGGGCTGCATTAGCATTATGCTTGCCCTCAAAATGGCCGGTTGTATCTGTAAGATTAGATGTCCAGCGCATCCCCTCCCCTTTACATTGGATGTCAAGAGCCACCCCACCATCAGAAGTTTAGTCCCCCACTCCCCCTTACATCACATTCCTTATGCTGCTGCTGGGAAGAAGCTGGATGCATTGCTTGAAAGCAGAAAGTAAGGGTCTGGAGTAGGACCAGAGGAGGGCTGGAGCTCCCCTGCAGCTGCAGGAGAGGTGCGAGGGCCACATGAAATGGCATGGAGGGCCGGATTCGGCTCGCGGGCCTTGTGTTTGACACCTGTGCTCTAGAGAATAAAATGGCGGTCGTTGCAATACTTTTCATCACACCGTATTTGCCCAGCGGTCTTATGCCGTGTACACACAATCGGTTTTACCGATGAAAACCGTCCGATGGACTTTTCTCATCGGACAAACCGATCGTGTATGGGCCCCATCGGTCTTTTTTCCATCGGTGATTAAAAATAGAACATGTTTTAAATTTATCCGATGGAAAAAAAAACAATAGCAAATTCCGATCGTCTGTGTGGAACTCCATCGGAGAAAAAACCCACGCATGCTCAGAATCAAGTCGACGCATGCTCAGAAGTATTGAACTTCATTTTTCTCCGCTCGTCTGAGTGTTTTACGTCACCGCGTTTGGGCCGGTCGGATTTTTGACTGATAGTGTGTAGGCAAGATTGATGGAAGTCAGCTTTATCGGAAATCCGATAGAAAAATCCATCGGATTTTATTCCATCGGAAATCCGATCGTGTGTACAGGGCTTTACAAGCGCACTTTTTTTGCAAAAAATAACTTATTGAATTAAAAAAAAAGACAACAGTAAAGTTAGCCCAATTTTTTTTATATTGTGAAAGATGATGTTACGCCGAGTAAATTTATACCCAACATGTCACTCTTCAAAATTGTGCCCGCTCGTGGAATGGCGACAAATTTTTACCCTTAAAAATCTCCATAGGCGACGTCTAAAAAATTCTACAGGTTGCAGGTTTTGAGTTACAGAGGAGGTCTAGGGCTAGAATTATTGCTCTCGCTCTACCAATCACGGCAATACCTCACATGTGTGGTTTGAACACCGCTTTCATATGCGGGCGCTACTCACGTATGCGTTCGCTTCTGCACGTGAGCTCGGCGGGACGGGCGCGTTTAAAATTTATTTTTTTCTTGTTTATTTTACCTTTTATTTTTAATTTTTACACCGTTTTTTAAAAAAAATAAAAATTGTGTCACTTTTATTCCTATTGCAAGGAATGTAAACATCCCTTGTAAAAGTATGACAGGACCTCTTAAATATGAGATCTGGGGTCAAAAAGACCTCACATCTCATATTTACACTAAAATACAATAAAAAATAAATTTGTCATTTGGATAAAAAAAAAAAAAAAAAACTGTCTCATTAAGGCCCCTTTCACACTGGGGCGGTTTGCAGGCGCTATTTTGCTAAAAATAGCGCCTGCAAACCGAGCCTAAACAGCGGCTCCTGTCTCTCCAATGTGAAAGCCCCGAGGGCTTTCACACTGGAGCGGTGCGCTAACAGGACTTAAAAAAAAGTCCTGCTAGCCGCATCTTTGGAGCGGTGAGAGGAGTGGTGTGTTTACCGCTCCTTCCCATTGAAATGAATGGGACACCGTGGTAATACTGCCCGCAAACCGCGGCTGTAGCTACGGTTTGCGGGTGGTATTAACCCTTTTTTGGCCGCTAGCGGGGGTTAAAACCGCACCGCTAGCGGCCGAATACCTCTGCAATCCCGACGGTATAGCGCCGCTAAAAATAGCGGCGCTATACCGCCACCGCCCCAGTGTGAAACCGTCCTAAGAGCATTGGGTGGAAGTGATGTTTTGACGTTGCTTCCGCCCTGCAATAATATGAAGATGGGTGGGAGCCATCTTTCCCTCACTCGTCTCCATACCAAGCAGGAAGGATGCGATCACCTCCGCCGCTACCGACGACTCCGGTAAGTGGCGGAGGGGACCGGAGAGCGACGGGATCCCCTCTCCTGCCGCCGTTAAAAGTGATCTTGTGGTGAATCCGCCGCAGAGACCACTTTTATCTTAAAGCGGACTGCCCGCTCTTGAAGAGGATATTGGGGTTATGGTAGCTAGCTGCTACCATAACAACAGTATTCCTCTTCAAAGTAGCGACGTAAAACGACAGGGGCGGTGTACACACCGCTCCTAAAGCGCCTCAAAGATGCTGCTTGTAGGACTTTTTTTGAGTGTCCTGCCAGCACACCGCTCCAGTGTGAGAGCCCTCGGGCTCTCACACTGGAGTGACAGGAGAGGTGCTTTACAGGTGCTATTTTTAGCGCTATAGCGCCTGTAAAGCGCCTCAGTGTGAAAGTAGCCTTCAGCGCCGCTAAAACTAGCGGCGCTTTCCCGCCAACATCCCCCGCACCTCAGTGTGAAAGTGCCCTAAGGTGAGCGGCCATTGCACCCGTTGATTAAGGTGGTGTCACTCTAAATTCTTGCTTTAGATGAGCCCTTTTATGAACACTTCAACAAGTCACTATTATCAATTTATGAAGAAGACTTTATTCATTTAATATTATTTATTTATATATCACTGATGTGCAACATACAATTTTTGAATACAGTGTGTGTGTTGAATTATCACGTACAATCTGCACCAAGAGTTTAGATCCTTACCCCTAAATAAAGGAACCACCATAATAATGTATGTGGTACCCTGTGCAACTCCACACAGCAGTGTACTTTACCCTACCTCACAGGGGCCCCCCTCCATACCTGACAGGGGCCCCTAACACCCTACCTGGCAGGGGCACCCCTCCATACCTGACAGGGGCTTCCTCCATACCTGACAGGGCCCCCCTATACCTGACAGGGGCCCCTAACACCCTACCTGGCAGGGGCCCCCTATCAGAGGCAAACCACTGCATGGCAGGTCAGGGCTCTAAGACAGGGGTCTCCAAACTGCAGACCAGGGGTCAGATGTGGCCCTTTGCTTGGTTTTATCATGCCCTCTGGGCCCTATTCCTCCCACTGACACCAATAATGTGGCCACTATTCCTCCCACTGACACTAAAAATAGGGCATTCTACTTCCCACTGACACCAACAATGGGACAATATTATTCCCACTGACATCAGTGATGGGGCACCATTCTTTCCTCTGACACCAAGAATGGGGCACTCACTATTCCTCCCACTGACACCAATGATGGCATTGCTTACTCTCACTGACACCAGGATTATCAGATTATAATAGACCATGCCTAATTACTTGATATTGTTTGTAGATCAGTGGTCTTCAAACTGCGACCTGGGGGCCGGAATAGGCCCTTTGCTTGCCTTTATCTGGACTCTGGGGCCCTATTCCTCTCAATGACAACAAAATAGGGAACTCTTCTTCCCACTGACACCCTCCCCTACCTAAACCCCCCCCCTCACATAGCAGAAATCTCCCCTTGCACCATCATTCCCCCCTCATGGCTCAAATTCAAGCCCCCCCCCCCCGCAAATCATGTTTTGGGTGTCTGAGGAGTAGAGGGGGAGGTCTGGAGGGGTTTATGGAGGAGTAGAGGGGAATGTGTGAGGTAAGTTGCTCCCATCTTGTACTTACACACCACACTGAAGTGTCTTCTTCCTCCCTCCAGTCATGTGACAAGGGGATAGAGGAGAGGAAGAAGGGGCAGCCTGCCCCCCTCACTACACAGCGACGCTCTCTATTGCCACCTGCAGGCTGGAGGGAGGATAAAGTTGAATCCTCTCTTCAGCTCTCTGTCAGTGTAGAGGGGAGATGAGTGGCAGTGTGCGCCCCGGGGCGGCAATGATTGGACCCACAATGTAGTTACAAACCCAAAATTTAACAGGTTACCACTCACTTTTACCTATTATATAAAATTAAAACCTTGTCAGAAATAAATGAAATAGTAAACACCCAGCACACTCCCCACTGCACCAACCTCTGTAGGTGATGAGCTGTCAGTGCTCACTCAGCAGGTGTAGCGCTCCGGGGATTTGAAACCCTCTCTCTTCTTCCCCTTCTTTCTGTAGTACTTTAGGAATAGATCAGAGCAGTTCCATATGGTCAAAGCAGTCACTGCCGGCACTGACCAATCAAAATCACTTTGATCTGTCCCAGAAGCACTATAGATAGAAGGGGAAGATGAGCAGGGATTTCAAATCCGTTGCACCGGCTGTGCGGGCAATGACAGCAAATCATCCTCGGAGGCAAGTCCTGAGGGGGGGGGGAGCTGTAGGAAGCGATCCCCATGTTAAATTAAATTTGACATGGAGGTGCCAGCACTGACCAAACAGAATTGCTCCAATCCATCCCAAAGACCATACAGGAAGAAGGAGAAGGGGAGTTGGGATTTCAAATCCCTCAACTACTGCACCGGCTGCATGGGCACTGACATCTAATCTCCTATGGAGATAAGTGCAGTGGGGATGAGGGGCGGGTTGCATGGTGTTAGCTCACTTTTTATTTTTATTTTAAATGAAAAACTAATTCTTTAAGGGTATTACATCTTTAATATAACTTTGTGCGGCACTGTGGCTTAGCTGGTTAAAGCACCTGTCTAGTAAACAGGAGATCCTGAGTTCAACTCTCAGCGGTGCCTTTCTTGATCTGTTCTCAGACAAAAAAAAAATTAAAAAAGGGGCAGACTTAATGGATCACTTGATCTTTTTCCTGCCATCACTCTTCTGTATTTCTAGCATTGGATCATCTGTATACATTAGTTGATTAGATGAATGAAGGAGGTTATGGGCCAAGGGGAAATCTTGACGTTTTTATTAGGTAAGAGTGAGTGTGTGTTTCTTGTTAAAGTTTGGCTACATTTTCGACATTAAAAATTATTAGAATTTTTATGGGGATAAGACTTTGGTGGTGTCCATATGTCACCTTTCCTCTCTCTATGATAGCATCAGGACTAATCTTTGGGAAGTGATCTCCATGTAGAACTAAATTGCCTACAACACTCCCCAGTTGTTTTAGGTGAACACTCCAGACCAATACCGAAGAAAAGGACCTAAAAGAGTTCGACCATCACATTATAGATTGAGGCGCCTCTTAGAATCCCAGAAATGTGTTGAACTGTTTTTTCAAAAATACTCAATTTAAAATAAAATAGTTGGACTCAAATCATTAATGTACCATTTATTTTCTTAAAAACTTCTGAACTTTGATATAAAATACCTTCCCGAGGCCTCTGTGTGCACTGTGAGAGAAAACCCACTTTGGATTCAATGTGTCCAATCTCTTCCTACTCCAGGTCTTTACTGTCATCTGTGTCCCTGTAGGGTAGAATTTCCATAAGGTCACTGAGACATGAAGTGAGAGGAAAGCTCACTAGAGGCACATATAGCAATAAAATCACATTGAAACCAATACAAAGATAAGCATGCCACTCCAAGCTCCAGTGTATTCAATGCTGACGGGTGCACCACTCTTTAACCATCTAAGGACCGAGCCTCTTTCTGAGATTTGGTGTTTACAAGTTAAAAACATTATTTTTTTGCTATAAAATTACTTGGAACCCCCAAACATTATATATACATGTAGCGACCTCACACCTCTCATTCTCGGCTTGTCTGTCCTTGTCTAGGGGTGTCAGTACCGGGGGGAGGGATGAGATACACCACGGCCCATGTCCTCCATAGTGAAGAGGTGAAGGCCAGAAAGATCGGGCTTTGTGTAGGTGTCCTAGAGTCAAATCCTTTCCTCTGTCCTTGATTCCCCCTTTGCTCCTAGTAACCAGAGTTCCACACACTGAATAGGTCCAACACAGTTTTATTCTTCTCAGCGAATAAACATACAGCACAGTCAAGTTGGGACCTTTGCAACAGTTCAGTATTAATGGGAGTAGGTCGAGGCACAATCCTTTAAAGTATCGCTAACCACTGTGGTGTCACCAATGGCGAATAGTCACTGCCACTGACTATATGAGGTAGAACATGAATTACCTTCGCTAGCACAGCCCCTGTCAGGGGAAGGATATCCGTCCAAGGGAGTCACCGGAGGCCTCTCTGTCACCAGCAATGCTGCGCCGGACTCTCCAGAGAAGTTCCGCTCACCAGTCTCCTCGACCTCAGACACGGGCACCCAAGGCGTTAGGGCCCCCTCAAATTCCTCCACCCTCGCGGAACTCAGTCGAAGGTACTGAGCCCCAGGCATCCGCCATAGTACCTCACCCCAGGCTAAAGGTGCCTGAGATGGACTCCATCTCCCGCTCCGGCCAGGTCAAGGGCACCTGAGCCCGGAGCACCGGAACGCCAGCACCCAGGCTGAGGGTGCCTGAGTGCGGCCGTGTCCTCCGACTCCGAACTCTGAACCCCGTGGTAAGGACGTCCGCTCCCTTTATCCCCTCTCCCTTTGCGTCACAGCGGGTTCCTGGCCCCGCTGTACCAGCGCCAGGGGAGGACAAAAAGGCACAGTCTTGCGGTGTGGGTTCAACTCCGGCCAGGGCGACAATGCCAGCTACAGGCCGCAGGGAACCTCACACCACCAGAGTCCTCCAAGAACCAAAAAAAAAGGATTCCCTAGCAATCAGTGCATCTGGGTTACACTACCACCCAGATGCTTCCCTTAAATTTCATCGTGGGCTGCATTAGCATTATGCTTGCCCTCAAAATGGCCGGTTGTATCTGTAAGATTAGATGTCCAGCGCATCCCCTCCCCTTTACATTGGATGTCAAGAGCCACCCCACCATCAGAAGTTGAGTCCCCCACTCCCCCTTACATCACATTCCTTATGCTGCTGCTGGGAAGAAGCTGGATGCATTGCTTGAAAGCAGAAAGTAAGGGTCTGGAGTAGGACCAGAGGAGGGCTGGAGCTCCCCTGCAGCTGCAGGAGAGGTGCGAGGGCCACATGAAATGGCATGGAGGGCCGGATTCGGCCCGCGGGCCTTGTGTTTGACACCTGTGCTCTAGAGAATAAAATGGCGGTCGTTGCAATACTTTTCATCACACCGTATTTGCCCAGCGGTCTTATGCCGTGTACACACAATCGGTTTTACCGATGAAAACCGTCCGATGGACTTTTCTCATCGGACAAACCGATCGTGTATGGGCCCCATCGGTCTTTTTTCCATCGGTGATTAAAAATAGAACATGTTTTAAATTTATCCGATGGAAAAAAAAACAATAGCAAATTCCGATCGTCTGTGTGGAACTCCATCGGAGAAAAAACCCACGCATGCTCAGAATCAAGTCGACGCATGCTCAGAAGTATTGAACTTCATTTTTCTCCGCTCGTCTGAGTGTTTTACGTCACGGCGTTTGGGCCGGTCGGATTTTTGACTGATGGTGTGTAGGCAAGATTGATGGAAGTCATGTATATAAATGAGGGAAAGGGAAGCACTCACAATGCCACATCCGTTGGATAACTTGGAAAAGCGTGAAAAGATAGCTCAAAAATAGAGATACCTGGGGGTCGGACTTTGAAGGCAAGGACACATAAGATAAACAAAAAAATATTTTATTTATAAAAGACAAGACAGAAACTATAATAGAGTAGATTAAAACACTGTATACGAGATGATTGTACAGATGTGGTCCCTGTGTGCGTCTACGCGTTTCGCCGTGAGGCTTCTTCAGGACGAACAGTGATAGTAGGTAAACACGCCTTACTATCTGTAATACAACATATTCCATGAAAAAACATGTGTATACATAATCAAAAAAACAACATATAGTGAGCATAAAAAAGAAGGATTTTATCTAAAATGTGCTCAACAGACAGGTGGTCATAGCAAGTAAGACTCTCATAAATACCTTGGGAGCAGGAGGGTATAGTATATATTATCCCTTGATCAAAAAGTTTTTTTGTATATATTATTTTATAAGCAGGCCCAGAACCGTTGTAGTGAGCGCGGAAACAATTCACATCTGCAGATACAAATAGTAGTAAATAGCCCTCAGTAAAGAATATATATATATATACAAAAAAGAATAACAGATATAGCTCATAGAGCTTAGATCATATCTATATTTGATTAAATATAATAGCGTAAACAGCAAATACCTCGCAGAAAAACAGGATGAAATTTCAGGTGCTTCTTAGAGCAAAAGGCAGCTAGAGACGAAAACCTCAAGACTCAGCGTACCAGCTGAAATAGCAGCTAAGACATGAAAATAATACATAAATCAATAGATGAGCAGCTATCCATTAAGTGCTATATGCAAGGAATACGTAGGAAGTACTTACTCTGTATGCAGAAAAAGACTGCATGGGGACACCAGTGAGCAAAATTGAGGCTAACAAAATAATGCAGCCAAGCATGTATGGGAAACAAGTAGATCCCTTAGATCCAGCCAGAATTGTAAGCAGAAAGTAGATCAAGCCCTCTAGAAAGATATAAGTAAATATGTACTATGACTAAAGAGAATACACAGTCAGAGATTTATACAGAGCAATGGCTGCAGTTTGCTAGATGTATACTTACAGTGGCCACAGATAGTATAACACGCAGATGTCCCCAGGAGACAGCAGGATGCTGTACACATCCCCTGGGGCAGAAGACATCATTTAAATAGCCTCAAAACGCCCGCGAAAGTAAAATCGCGGCACCGGGTGATGACATAATAGGCAAGCGCCGTGAAAATGTCAGTGGGTAATGTGCCAGAAAGAAAAATGGCGATCCGAGTTATCGCGCATGCCCACTAGCGCCGCGGGGCCGAAATAAGCACTGGTTAGCTAAGATGACAGAACAAAAGCGGGTGGTCATCCATCTGAAATGTAAGAGGAAGCTGGTAATGCTGTTAGCTGCCCGAGGTCGCCCCCGAGTGGTCAGAAAGTATAAAAAATCATATTAGACCAAGCAGAATAAATAAATAAATCAACACATTTGGCTGACAATGGAGGTCTCCCCCCAGTGGTCAAAAAACAGAATTACGCCGGAAAAAGAATAAGTGTAAAATGAATGTGATATAGCACAGAAAAAAAACGAGAGCAGCTGAATGTTAAGCATGTCAACGGACATATTGTGATAAAAGATATGCATGAGGCTAAACAAGCGTTGACCAAAAGTCTGTAGAGTATTAGACGAGCAAGACAGAAAATTCCTTCTTAACATTTAAAATAACAATACATAGAACTGTCTATGCAATCAGGTAAGTATTTAGATTGTCTATCAGTACTCCAAATCAGGAGTTAAAGTATGTGTTCAGGTAAATGAATTCATATATACACTATCCAGTAATGTCCTAGTATAATTAATTTATATTATATAATAAATTAATGAAGTATGGTAAGAATATACCAGAGATTGGGTTTTATTATCCCCCAGTACATAGCTATTCACAGGGCTATATACTAATCCCTATAATGGGTATTATGTAAGAGAGATTGTTATGGCAAAGCAGTGGTATCTATATAAAATAGAACAATGCGTAACAAGAAAAGGGAACAGTCATGTCAGGAAATAAAACAAAATAAAACAAAACACAACAGGAACAAAGTAGATGTAGCACTATATCTGAATAGGCAAGCTATCGAACAAGTCATGGTTTATAGGAACGGTTTGAAACTGAGCATGTCGTTCATACCAGGGTGAACAGTAGCTCGTAGATTATATACCCATTTGGTTTCGCACTGCAATACCCGTTGGTCAAAGTTTCCACCTCGAGGGTCTTCATAGACTCGGTCGAGGGCGGCAAATTTGAACACAAGTGGCTCGTACTTGTGTCTGAACGCTACATGGTGGCCCATAGTGGTGTTTAGTAAGCCATTTGTTGCATAGTAGACATGGTCCTTCATTCTCTTCCAAAATGGACGTATTGTTTTGCCAATATAAAAGGATCCACATCCACATAATATAATGTAGATGATTCCACGTGTTTGACAGGTGATATGATGTCTAATTTTGTGGATCTGACCATCGGGGAGAGAGAATGAAGGACCTTCCACCAGCAGGTTACAATAATCACACTGGCCGCATTTAAATAGGCCACATGGTTCATGAGATTTTGCCTCACGTCTGCAGTAATTACTTGAAACTAAACGGTCCCTGATGGATTGGGATCGTCTGAAAGTAATTTCAGGGTTGGTGCCTATATATTTACTGAGAGTGGGGTCAGCAGATAAAATAGACCAGTGTTTCTGCATGATCATGCGAATTGTTGAATGTTGATCGAAGTAGGTCGTAATAAACCTCACTGTTTTAGACATAGGTTTTTTCGGGGCCCTGGCCAGGATGCTGTTTCGAGATCTGCCAGTGGCTTTATTAAAAGCCTTCTTAAGGCAGTTTTTGCTATAGCCTCGAATCTGGAGGCGTTCGTAAAGTAACTTGGCCTCTTTTCTAAATACAACTTCATCCGAGCAATTCCGCCTAAGTCGGAGATATTGCCCGAATGGGATGCTCTGAATCAAGGCTGTAGGATGGGCACTAGCCGCATGCAAGATGGTATTGCCGGCTGTGGGTTTGCGATACAGGGAAGTATTAAGCATACCATTCTCAAATATATAGATGAAGATGTCTAGATAGGCAATCCTGATAGGACTGAATGTCATGGTGAACTTGAGGTTGTATTTGTTGTGGCTGAGCTTGTGCATGAAATCCTGTAAGGTTTCCTTTGATCCCGCCCATATAAGGAGTACATCGTCAATATAATGAAACCATCTTAATACATGGGTCAGGAGGGGACAGTTTTCCTCATTGGAAAATAGATCTCGTTCCCACCCCCCCCAGGTACAGGTTTGCGTATGAGGGCGCGCAACATGTGCCCATAGCGACCCCCTGTACCTGGAGGAAGTGGGACCCGTCAAAGGAAAACACATTTTTGGTCAGGATATGGCTCAACAGGCAGAGTATGAAATCATTTAGATTATGCGACTTGGGACCGCGCTCTCTAAGAAATTTGTTTACCACTTCCAATCCATGTGTGTGTGGAATGGATGAGTAGAAAGCCTCTACGTCAATAGAGACAAGGAGGCATCCTGGAGGAACACTGAGGCCATCTAAACTTCTTAAAAGGTCCGGAGTGTCCTGAACGAAAGAAGGTAAGGTAGTCACATGTGGTTGCAGGTATTCATTCACGAGTATACTTGCTCTCTCGGTCTTGGAGCCTATCCCTGACACTATCGGGCGCCCAGGCGGATGATGTACATTTTTATGGGTCTTAGGTAGGGAATAGAAGGTCGGGGTTCTAGGGTAAGGCACCTGGATTCCATCAAATATGTCTTTGGTGATCAAACCATCGGCAAGGGCGGACTGTATGGTGTCATTGTACTGTTGGTTAAATTTGGTAACAATATCCTCAGATATCGGTCTATACCAATCACGGTTCTTGAGGATATCCCAGCACATATTACGATAGTCTAAATCGTTCATGACTACCACATTCCCGCCCTTGTCCGAGGGTTTGATCACCAAACTATGGTTGTCACTCAATCCTTTCAAAGCTTGTCTCTGTTGGTAATTAAGGTTTGGATTACTGGACAGATGTAGGGGTGTGGCTTCTAGGTCCGCAATCGTCTGGGTCAGAAAGGCCCAGATATTGGAGTTTGTGTGCAGAGATGGAAATTTGGTAGATTTCTTTTTGACCGCTGTACTGAGGGCCTTCATGTCATTTTCAAACTGTATGGCCTGATTGCGTCGGCCTAATGGAAGTCAGCTTCATCGGAAATCCGATAGAAAAATCCATCGGATTTTATTCCATCGGAAATCCGATCGTGTGTACAGGGCTTTACAAGCGCACTTTTTTTGCAAAAAATAACTTATTGAATTAAAAAAAAAGACAACAGTAAAGTTAGCCCAATTTTTTTTATATTGTGAAAGATGATGTTACGCCGAGTAAATTTATACCCAACATGTCACTCTTCAAAATTGCGCCCGCTCGTGGAATGGCGACAAATTTTTACCCTTAAAAATCTCCATAGGCAACGTCTAAAAAATTCTACAGGTTGCAGGTTTTGAGTTACAGAGGAGGTCTAGGGCTAGAATTATTGCTCTCGCTCTACCAATCACGGCAATACCTCACATGTGTGGTTTGAACACCGCTTTCATATGCGGGCGCTACTCACGTATGCGTTCGCTTCTGCACGTGAGCTCGGCAGGACGGGCGCGTTTAAAATTTCTTTTTTTCTTGTTTATTTTACCTTTTATTTTACATTTTTACACCGTTTTAAAAAAAAAAAAAATTGTGTCACTTTTATTCCTATTGCAAGGAATGTAAACATCCCTTGTAAAAGTATGACAGGACCTCTTAAATATGAGATCTGGGGTCAAAAAGACCTCACATCTCATATTTACACTAAAATACAATAAAAAATAAATTTGTCATTTGGATAAAAAAAAAAAAAAAAAAAACTGTCTCATTAAGGCCCCTTTCACACTGGGGCGGTTTGCAGGCGCTACTGCAAACCGAGCCTAAACAGCGGCTCCTGTCTCTCCAATGTGAAAGCCCCGAGGGCTTTCACACTGGAGCGGTGCGCTAACAGGACTTAAAAAAAAGTCCTGCTAGCCGCATCTTTGGAGCGGTGAGAGGAGCGGTGTGTTTACCGCTCCTTCCCATTGAAATTAATGGGACACCGCGGTAATACTGCCCGCAAACCGCGGCTGTAGCTACGGTTTGCGGGTGGTATTAACCCTTTTTCGGCCGCTAGCGGGGGTTAAAACCGCACCGCTAGCGGCCGAATACCTCTGCAATCCCGACGGTATAGCGCCACTAAAAATAGCGGCGCTATACCGCCACCGCCCCAGTGTGAAACCGGCCTAAGAGCATTGGGTCGAAGTGATGTTTTGACGTCGCTTCCGCCCTGCAATAATATGAAGATGGGTGGGGGCCATCTTTCCCTCACTCGTCTCCATACCAAGCAGGAAGGATGCGATCACCTCCGCCGCTACCGACGACTCCGGTAAGTGGCGGAGGGGACCGGAGAGCGACAGGATGCCCTCTCCTGCCGCCGTTAAAAGTGATCTTGTGGTGAATCCGCCGCAGAGACCACTTTTATCTTAAAGCGGACTGCCCGCTCTTGAAGAGGATATTGGGGTTATGGTAGCTAGCTGCTACCATAACAACAGTATTCCTCTTCAAAGTAGCGACGTAAAACGACAGGGGCGGTGTACACACCGCTCCTAAAGCGCCTCAAAGATGCTGCTTGTAGGACTTTTTTTGAGCGTTCTGCCAGCACACCTCTCCAGTGTGAGAGCCCTCGGGCTCTCACACTGGAGTGACAGGAGAGGTGCTTTACAGGTGCTATTTTTAGCGCTATAGCGCCTGTAAAGCGCCTCAGTGTGAAAGTAGCCTTCAGCGCCGCTAAAACTAGCGGCGCTTTCCCGCCAACATCCCCCCCGCCTCAGTGTGAAAGTGCCCTAAGGTGAGCGGCCATTGCACCCGTTGATTAAGGTGGTGTCACTCTAAATTCTTGCTTTAGATGAGCACTTTTATGAACACTTCAACAAGTCACTATTATCAATTTATGAAGAAGACTTTATTCATTTAATATTATTTATTTATATATCACTGATGTGCAACATACAATTTTTGAATACAGTGTGTGTGTTGAATTATCACGTACAATCTGCACCAAGAGTTTAGATCCTTACCCCTAAATAAAGGAACCACCATAATAATGTATGTGGTACCCTGTGCAACTCCACACAGCAGTGTACTTTACCCTACCTCACAGGGGCCCCCCTCCATACCTGACAGGGGCCCCTAACACCCTACCTGGCAGGGGCCCCCCCTCCATACCTGACAGGGGCCTCCTCCATACCTGACAGGGCCCCCCTATACCTGACAGGTGCCCCTAACACCCTGCCTGGCAGGGGCCCCCCTCCATACCTGACAGGGGCCTCCTCCATACCTGACAGGGCCCCCCTATACCTGACAGGGGCCCCTAACACCCTGCCAGGCAGGGGCCCCCCTCCATACCTGACAGGGGCCTCCTCCATACCTGACAGGGGCCCCCTATACCTGACAGGGGCCCCTAACACCCTGCCTGGCAGGGACCCCTCTCCATACCTGACAGGGGCCTCCTCCATACCTGACAGGGCCCCCTATACCTGACAGGGGCCCCTAACACCCTGCCTGGCAGGGGCCCCCTATCAGAGGCAAACCACTGCATGGCAGGTCAGGGGTCTCCAAACTGCAGACCAGGGGTCAGATGTGGCCCTTTGCTTGGCTTTATCATGCCCTCTGGGCCCTATTCCTCCCACTGACACCAATAATGTGGCCACTATTCCTCCCACTGACACTAAACATAGGGCATTCTACTTCCCACTGACACCAACAATGGGACAATATTATTCCCACTGACATCAGTGATGGGGCACCATTCTTTCCTCTGACACCAAGAATGGGGCACTCACTATTCCTCTCACTGACACCAATGATGGCATTGCTTACTCTCACTGACACCAGGATTATCAGATTATAATAGACCATGCCTAATTACTTGATATTGTTTGTAGATCAGTGGCACCATCATTCCCCCCCATTCCCCCTTCATGGCTCAAATTCTCCCCCCCCCCCCAAATCCTGTTTCGGGTGTCTGAGGAGTAGAGGGGGAGGTCTGGAGGGGTTTATGGATGAGTAGAGGGGGAAGGTGTGAGGTAAGTTGCCCCCATCTTGTACTTACACACCACACTGAAGTGTCTTCTTCCTCCCTCCAATCATGTGACAAGGGGATAGAGGAGAGGAAGAAGGGGCAGCCTGCCCCCCTCACTACACAGCGACGCTCTCTATTGCCCCCTGCAGGCTGGAGGGAGGATAAAGTTGAATCCTCTCTTCAGCTCTCTGTCAGTGTAGAGGGGAGATGAGTGGCAGTGTGCGCCCCGGGGCGGCAATGATTGGACCCACAATGTAGTTACAAACCCAAAAGTTAACAGGTTACCACTCACCTTTACCTATTATATAAAATTAAAACCTTGTTAGAAATAAATGAAATGGTAAACACCCAGCACCCTCCCCACTGCACCAACCTCTGTAGGTGATGAGCTGTCAGTGCTCACTCAGCAGGTGTAGCGCTCCGGGGATTTGAAACCCTCTCTCTTCTTCCCCTTCTTTCTGTAGTACTTCAGGAATGGATCAGAGCAGTTCCATATGGTCAAAGCAGTCACTGCCGGCACTGACCAATCAAAATCACTCTGATCTGTCCCAGAAGCACTATAGATAGAAGGGGAAGATGAGCGGGGATTTCAAATCCGTTGCACTGGATGTGCGGGCAATCACAGCGAATCATCCTCCATGTCAAATTAAATTTGACATGGAGGTGCCAGCACTGACCTATCAAAATTGCTCCGATCCATCCCAGAAACCATACAGGAAGGAGAAGAGGAGTTGGGCACTGACATCTAATCACCCATGGAGGTAAGTGCAGTGGGGATGAGGGGCGGGTTGTAGGGTGTTAGTAAACCTTTTATTTTTATTTTAAATGAAAAACTAACCCTTTAAAGTGGTTGTAAACCCACTTTATAAACAAAGACCTACAGGTAAGCCTAGATTAAGGCTTACCTGTAGGTGCATGAAATATCTCCTTAACCTACACGGTTAAGGAGATTTTTGCATTTAAAAGCGGCGACGCTGACGTCACGCGCATGCGCATGGGGTTAACCCCAATTCACAAATTCGGCTAGGTCGCAACATTCGACGACGTAGCCGAATTCGACGGCTCACGCGCGCATGCGCGGAGTCACGTCTTCGCCGCTCCGGCCAATCACAGCGCCGGAGCGCCGCTGTGATTGGCTGCAGCGGCGATACCCGGAAGTAACATTCCGGCTATCGCCGCAGCGATGGATGTGGCTAGAGGAGGGACACGGACGACATCGGGGGCCCCGATCTAAGGTAAGTGGTACATAATGAGCTAGTATGCTAGTCATACTAGCTCATTATAGCTTTGTCTTGCAGGTTAGTTAAAAAAGAAAAAATTCTCAACAGGGTTTACAACCACTTTAAGGGTATTGCATCGGTAGCGATACCCCCGAAGGGGCTGCTGGATTAATTTTGGGTCCTGCCGTTACCCCCACATTTCACCGTCCCAGAACTTAAGTCTATGTTAGGTAATTAGAATAGAGGTGATTGCCAGTCACTTCAGTACTTTTCTCAAATTCTTTATTAAACAACTTCAGGTAGGAGGATAGAGGGTTAGGGGAAGTTAAGATACCTTGGTTTTGCAGATCACTGATGAGGTTCTTGAATCCAGATGACAACAGCTTTCTATCTCTGGTTCTTGCGACAACCGGATAGGCCTCTCACACGACCTGGCAGCCGGTATGAAGCACGGACAAAGTCTCTGCCACAGACTTGAGTGATAAGTAGAAACTCCTGGATAATCCCCTGCCACAGGATTGTTTAGCCAGTAGTCTGTTAGTTAGGTCAGCTGCACAGTACCTGAACCTTTAAGCCATCCGGCAGTACTGTGAGGTAGGTTAATTTGAGTGCATCCTCCAAACAAGTCACCAGGCCCTTCCTGAGATGCCAGCCATCAGCTTGGTCCTCTCCAGTAAGGTCCTCCCCTGGAATATTCTCCGCTTGAGTGGCTTCTTCCCGCAGGACAGACAGCACAGGATCACCTTTCGTTAAGTAGGCCCTAGACAGGCTTCTGGGCTTACTTGCAGCAAACACAGCAGCAAAGCCTCAGGCTTGGAGGGCCATGAGGCAAGAAGTAACCCCCGAAGCACATGGCACTGCCCCTTAAATATCCTTCCCCAGCCTGCCCAGCTACAAAGAAGCTCCTGATTGGGCTGTTTTCTTGGGGGAAGAATATCCAATGCGCTTCAGCTGGCTGTATTTCTCACACTGGCCTGTGACAACAGTGACACCTACTGGCAACAGTGGGAAATGCGCACAAACAGCCAAAGCTGGAACAGAAACCAACACTTCAAATAATCGCTCTGAGCCATTTATAGATTAGAGAACACTAAATTTACAGAATAGCCCCTGTTCAAAAGTAGCAGGGCACTACACATCTTTTATATAACATTTATTGTGCGGCACTGTGGCTTAGCTGGTTAAAGCACCTGTTTAGTAGTAAACAGGAGATCCTGAGTTCAACTCTCAGCGGTGCCTTTCTTGATCTATTCTCAGACAAAAAATTTAAAAGGGGCAGACTTAATGGATCACTTGATCTTTGTCCTGTCATCACTCTTCTGTGTTTCTAGATTTTAATCATCTGTATACATTGCTAGATTAGATGCATGAAGGAGGTTATGGGCCAAGGGGATATCTTGATGTTTTTATTAGGTAAGAGTGAGTGTGTGTTTCTTGTTAAAGTTTGACTGTGTGGCTACATTTTCGACATTAAAAATGATTAGAATTTTTATGGGGATAAGCATTTGGTGGTGTCCATATGTCACCTTTCCTCTCTCTATGATAGAATCAGGACTAATCTTTGGGAAGTGGTCTCCATGTAAAACTAAATTGCCTACAACACTCCCCAGTTGTTTTAGGTGAACACTCCAGACCAATACCAAAGAAAAGGACCTATCGCTCGGCTCTCGGGTGCTGCCGCCGCCATCTTCGGTAAGGGAATCAGGAAGTGAAGCCTTGCGGCTTCACTTCTTGGTTCCCTACTGCGCATGCGTGACTCGCTCTAAGCAATCCCACTGGTCCCTGCTGTATTTTGGGACCTGTGTGTCTCCCAGAAGACAGCGGGGGGATGAAGGAAGTGCCGTAGATACCCGCGGGTGGCTCGGGTATCTATGCCCAGAAGTGGGAGCAAAATACCTGTATTACACAGGTATCTGCTCCCCCCTCCCCCCTGAAAGGTGCCAAATGTGACACCGGAGGGGGGGAGGGTTCCGAAAAGCGGAAGTTACATTTTTTGCGTGGAACTCCGCTTTAACAATAAAAACTATTAGCATTTTAATGGGGATAAGCCTTTGGTGGTGTCCATATGTCACCTTTCCTCTCTCTGTGATGACATCAGGACCAATATTTGGGAAGTGATCCCCATGTAAAATTAAATTGCCTACAACACTCCAGGCCAATCCTGACGAAAAGGACCTAAAAGAGTTCGGCCATCACATTATAGATTGTGGCGCCTCCTAGAATCCCAGAAATGTGTTTTCAAAAATACAAAATTTCAAATAAAATAGTTGGACTCAAATCATTAATGTACCATTTATTTTCTTAAAAACTTCTGAACTTTGATATAAAATACCTTCCCGAGGCCTCTGTGTGCACTGTGAGAGAAAACCCACTTTGGATTCAACGTGTCCAATCTCTTCCTACTCCAGGTCTTTACTGTCATCTGTGTCCCTGTAGGGTAGAATTTCCATAAGGTCACTGAGACATGAAGTGAGAGGAAAGCTCATTAGAGGCACATATAGCAATAAAATCACATTGAAACCAATACAAAGATAAGCATGCCACTCCAAGCTCCAGTGTATTCAATGCTGACGGGTGCACCACTCTTTAACCATCTAAGGACCAAGCCTCTTTCTGAGATTTTGTGTTTACAAGTTAAAAATAATTTTTTTGCTAGAAAATTACTTAGAACCCCCAAACAATATTTTTTTTTTCCTAACACCCTAGAGAATAAAATGGCGAACGTTGCAATACTTTTTGTCACACTGTATTCGCGCAGCAGTCTTACAAGCGCACTTTTTTTGAAAAAGAGTAACTTTTTTTAACAGAAAGATAGATTAACTTTTTTGAATTAAAAAATAAGACAACAGTAAAGTTAGCCCAATTTTTTTTTTATATTGTGAAAGATAATGTTACGCCGTGTAAATTGATACCCAACATGTCACGCTTCAAAATTGGGGCCGCTCGTGGAATGGCGACAAACTTTTACCCTTAAAAATCTCCATAGGCGACGTTTAAAAAATTCTACAGGTTGCAGGTTTTGAGTTACAGAGGAGGTCTAGGGCTAGAATTATTGCTCTCGCTCTAACGATCGCGGCCATACTTCACATGTGTGGTTTGAAAACTGTTTTCATATGCGGGTGCTGCTCACGTATGCGTTCGCTTTGCACGTGAGCTCGTCGGGACAGGGCGTGTTTAAAAAAAAAATAGGATTTTTTGTACTCACCGTAAAATCCTTTTCTTTGAAGTTCATTGACGGACACAGCACCTTTAATCTTGACCTTAGGGTTATATCGCCACCTTCAGGAGAGGACTAGGCAGAACATGTTACAAACAGCAAAACTGCATAGTACCGCCCAGGGGGCGGTCCTACTGGCTATAACACCTCACACTGCATCCAGCAGCTCAGTTCATCAAAAAGCAGTACAAACATAAATAGTAGGGGTGGGTGCTGTGTCCGTCAATGAACTTCAGAGAAAAGGATTTTACGGTGAATACAAAAAATCCTATTTTCTCTTTCGTTCATTGACGGACACAGTACCTTTAATCTTGACATTTGGGACGTCCCCAAGCAGTGTCAAACAAAAACGACAGGTGGGAACAGCAAGCAAAAAAACTCCACCCATAACAACCAGAGCTCCTCAACGGAGGAGTTGCAACCTCAAACAGCCGCCTGCAAAACCTTGCGGCCGAAGCTAGCATCCGTAGATGCGCTCACATCAACCTTGTAAAATTTTGTGAAAGTGTGAATGCGTCGTGACAGGAAAGGGAGGCGCCCGCCCCTTTAAGGCATAAGCCTGAATCACGATCTGTCTGATCCACCGAGAAATGGTGGCCGACGAGACCGCCAGGCCCTTATTCGGACCAGCCACCGATACAAACAGTAAATCCGACCTCCGAAACGGAGCCGTGGCAGACAGATACACCCGCAGAGCTTGAACAACGTCCAAGGAATGCAAGGCAACCTCTTTAGGATGTGACGGCTGAGGACACAAGGATGGAAGCACAATGTCCTCATTTAGATGAAAAGCTGAAATCACCTTAGGAAGAAACGAAGGCTGCGGGCGTAGCACTGCCTTATCCTTGTGGAGGATCAAATAGGGTGACTTGCAAGACAAGGCCGCCAGCTCAGAAACCCTCCTGACAGATGTAATGGCCACCAGAAAGGCTATCTTCTGAGAGAGTGTCAACAGGGGAATCTCCCTGATGTTCTCAAATGGCAGTTTCTAAAGTACCGAGAGCACCAGGTTCAAATCCCATGGAGGCAGCGGGGGTCGAACCGGAGAGGCCACATGTCGAACCCCTTGTACAGACGTACTCACCAATGAATGAGTCGCCAAAGGTTGCTGAAAAAAGACAGCCAAGGCTGATATCTGCCCCTTAATGGTGCTTAAGGCAAGTTTCTGATCCACTCCACGCTGCAAAACAGCAGGGTCCTGGAAACCGCATACGTACGCGGACGCCACCCCATCTCCTCACACATAGAGATGTATGCCTTCCACGTGCGATGATAGATCTTCAGAGAAGATGACTTCCGTGTCCTCAGCATAGTGGAGATTACCAAATGCCCAGCTGCTCCATCCTGCCAAAACAGGTGGAGCCATACTTACCCCTCCTGCAGGGACTGCTGGCTGCATTCCATGGACAGACCCATCACCCGAGCTGTACGGGGTGGCTGTTGGCCACGGCACACTGTGACACGGACAGCAGTAGCCCGGTCATATGTGTGCCCCAGAGCATATAGCTCGCCGGGCACCCCAGGATCAAACAGGGCATGTCGTGGCCGACCCAGCGCGTAGCTACGGTCTGCTCACGCTCGATGGCCGGGCTGGGGAGACTACCAGGATCTATATTATCCAGCCTGTCACCCAGCCCGGCTGTTGATAGTAGATCACAGGAACAGGAAAAAATTTAAAAAGAAAAAAAATCCCCAGAACCAATGGTCCCCACCGGGAACTAGGTCCTTCTCCTACACTAGGCAGAAAAAAACTGAGCTGCTGGATGCAGTGTGAGGGGTTATAGCCAGTAGGACCGCCCCCTGGGCGGTACTGTGCAGTTTTGCTGTTTGTAACATGTTCTGCCTCCTGAAGGTGGCGATATAACCTTAAGGTCAAGAATAAAAGGTGCTGTGTCCGTCAATGAACGAAAGAGAAAATTTAGTTTGTTTCCTTACTTATTTTACCTTTTTTTACACTGTTTTTTAGAGAAAAAAATTGTGTCACTTTTATTCCTATTACAAGGAATGTAAACATCCATTGAAATAGAAAAAAGCATGACAGGTCCTCTTAAATATGAGATCTGGGGTCAAAAAGACCTCAGATCTCATATTTACACTAAAATGCAATAAAAAATAAATTAAATGTCATTTGGATAAAAAACAAAAAAGAAGTTTCTTTAAGATAAGGTGACCAGATTTTTTAAATGAAATCCGGGGACATATTTTTTATTTTTTTACTAGTAATGGCGGCAATCAGCGACTCTCTGCCCGTCGCCGCTGCCCGCCTCACAGCCTGTCAAGTCTTACTCCCCGGCCCAGACTACTACTGGGTGGTGAGCAGAGGAAGATCACTCCGCCAGGGGAGGCAAGGAGATAAGCAGGCAGGCGGCTGGCCGGGACTTGAGCCAAGGCAGAAGAACATGTGAGGGGAGCTGAATGGGCGCCCGAAACTTAAGAAATATTCCCTCCGCTCCGATCAGCACATGATCATCAGAAAGGGGCACAGATAATGGAAAAAAAAATACACCTCCCTAAGCTATAAGGAGCGGCAGACCGGGGGGGGGGGGGGGGGTGTAATTCAGATTTTTATTTTTAATTCTGCACTGGCTGTCTTTGAAATTGCCCCAGCCCCTGTTCAAATCCAATCCGGGGACAAAACCGGGGACAGATTTGGTCTGGGGACAGTGTCCTCAATCCGGGGACTGTCCCCTGAAACTGGGGATGTCTGGTCACCCTACTTTAAGAGCATTGGGTGGAAGTGATGTTTTGACGTGGCTTCCGCCCTGCAATGATATGAAGATGGGTGGGGGCCATCTTCCCCTCACTCGTCTCCATGCCAAGCCAGGAAGAAGGATCCGATCGCCTCCACTGCTACCGACGGGCACCGGTAAGCGGCGACGGGCACCGGAGAGCGTCGGGATCCCCTCTCCCGCTGCCGATAAAAGTGATCTTGCCGCAGAGACCACTTTTATCTTGAAGCGGACGGCCCGCTCTTGAAGAGGATATTGGGGTTATGGTAGCTAGCTGCTACCATAACAACAGCATGCCTCTTCAAAGTAGCGACGTAAAACGATGGCGGGCGGTGTACACACCGCTCCTAAATCACCTCAAAGATGCTGTTTGCAGGACTTTTTTGAGCGTCCTGCCAGCGCACCGTGACAGGAGAGGCGCTTTACAGGTGCTATATTTAGCGCTATAGCGCCTGTAAAGCGCCTCAGTGTGAAAGTAGCCTTCACCGCCGCTAAAACTAGCAGCGCTTTACCGCCAACGTCCCCCGCGCCTCAGTGTGAAAGTGTCCTATGGTGAGTGCCCATTGCACCCGTTGATGGAGGTGGTGTCACTCTAAATTCTTGCTTTGGATGAGCACTTCAACAAGTCACTATTATCAATTTATATAGAAGACTTTATTCATTTATTATTTATTTCTCACTGATGGGACTCTGTGCAATATACAATTTTTGAATACAGTGTGTGTGTGGAATTATCACGTACAATCTGCACCAAGAGTTCAGATCCTTACCCCTAAATAAAGGAACCACCATAATAATGTATGTGGTACCCTGTGCAACTCCACACAGCAGTGTACTTTACCCTACCTCACAGGGGCCCCCCTCCATACCTGACAGGGGCCCCCAACACCCTACCTGGCAGGGGCACCCCTCCATACCTGACAGTGGCCCCTAACACCCTACCTGACAGGGGCCCCTAACACCCTACCTGGCAGGTGCCTCCCTCCATACCTGACAGGGGCCCCTAACTCCCTACCTGGCAGGGGCCCCCCTCCATACCTGACAGGGGCCCCCCTCCAAACCTGACAGGGGCCCCTAACACCCTACCTGACAGGGGCCCCTAACATAGGGTGACCAGACATCCCCGGTTTCAGGGGACAGTCCCCGGATTGAGGACACTGTCCCCAGGCCAAGTCTGTCCCCGGATTGGATTTGAACAGGGGCTGGGGCAATTTCAAAGACAGTCAGTGCAGAATTAAAAAAAAAAAAAAAAAAAATCGGAATTACACACCCCCACTCCGCCGCTCCTACTAGCTTAGGGGGGTGTATTTTTTACCATTACCTGTGCCCTGTTTCTGATAATCATGTGCTGGTCGGTGCGGAGGGAATATTTCTTCAGTTTCGGGTGCATGCCCATTCAGCTCCGCTCACATGTTCTTCTGCCTTGGCTCAAGTCCCAGCCAGCCGCCTGCCTGTTTATCTCCCTGCTTTCCCTGACGATGTGATCTTCTTCTGCTCCCCACCCAGTAGTAGCCGGGGACTGGAGAGTAAGACTTGACCGGCTGTGAGGCGGGCGGCGGCAACGGGCAGAGAGTCGCTGATTGTGAGCGGAGCTGAATGGGCATGCACCCGAAACTGAAGAAATATTCCCTCCGCTCCGACCAGCACATGATTATCAGAAACAGGGCACAGGTAATGGTAAAAAATACACCCCCCCCTAAGCTAGTAGGAGCGGCGGAGTGGGGGTGTGTAATTCCGATTTTTTTTTTTTTTTTTTATTCTGCACTGACTGTCTTTGAAATTGCCCCAGCGCCCCAGCCCCTGTTCAAATCCAATCCGGGGACAGACTTGGCCTGGGGACAGTGTCCTCAATCCGGGGACTGTCCCCTGAAACCGGGGATGTCTGGTCACCCTATGTTAGGGGCCCCTGTCAGGTAGGGTGTTAGGGGCCCCTGTCAGGTTTGGAGGGGGGCCCCTGTCAGGTATGGAGGGGGGCCCCTGCCAGGTAGGGAGTTAGGGGCCCCTGTCAGGTATGGAGGGAGGCACCTGCCAGGTAGGGTGTTAGGGGCCCCTGTCAGGTAGGGTGTTAGGGGCCACTGTCAGGTATGGAGGGGTGCCCCTGCCAGGTAGTAAAAAAAAAAAATGTGTCCCCGGATTTCATTTTAAAAATCTGGTCACCTTACCCTAACACCCTACCTGGCAGGGGCCCCCCTCCATACCTGACAGGGGCCCCTAACACCCTACCTGGCAGGTGCCCCCTCCATACCTGACAGGGGCCCCTAACACCCTACCTGGCAGGGCCCCCCTCCATACCTGACAGGGGCCCCTAACACCCTACCTGACAGGGGCTCCCTAACAGAGGCAAACCACTGCATGGCAGGTCAGGGCTCTAAGACAGGGGTCTCCAAACTGCAGACCAGGGGTCAGATGTGGCCCTTTGCTTGGTTTTATCAGGCCCTCGGGGGCCTATTCCTCGCACTGACACCAATAATGTGGCCACTATTCCTCTCACCAACACCAAAGAGTTGCACTATTCCTCCCACTGACACTAAACATAGGGCATTCTACTTCCCACTGACACCAACAATAGGGCAATATTATTCCCACTCACATCAGTGATGGGGCACCATTCTTTCCCCTGACACCAACAATGGGGCACTCACTATTCCTCCAACTGACACCAATGATGGCATTGCTTACTCTCACTGATACCAGGATTATCAGATTACAATAGACCATTCCTAATTACCTGATATTGTTTGTAGATCAGTGGTCTCCAAACTGCGGCCCTTTGCTTGCTTTTATCTGGCCTATGGGGCCCTATTCCTCTCAATGACAAAAAATAAATAAAAATGGGGCACTCTTCTTCCCACTGACACCCTACCCTACCTAAATCCCCTCCCCCTCTTAGCAGAAATCTCCCCCCCCAGCACAAACATTCCCCCCTCATGGCTCAATTTCCACCCCCCCCCAATCCTGATTAGGGTGTCTGAGGAGAGGGGGAGGTCTGGGGGGGGGGTCTATGGAGGAGTAGAGGGGGAAGGTGTGAGGTAAGTTGCCCCCCTCTTGTACTTGCACACCACACTGAGAAGGGTCTTCTTCCTCCCTCCAGTCATGTGACAAGGGGATAGAGGAGAGGAAGAACGGGCAGCCTTCTCTCACTGCACAATGATGCTCTCTATTGCCCCCTGCTGGCTGGAGGGAGGATAAAGCCGAATCCTCTCTCCACCTCTCTGTCAGTGTCCAGGGGAGATGAGAGGCAGCGCGCGCCCCGGGCGGCAATGACTTGTTTACCTGAGGCTGGTGGGCTCGCGCTTCGTCTGATTGGCGGGAACAGGCGGAAGACGTGGTACGATCATATGATGATTCAGCGCGAGGGCGGGGCATCGCCATTTTCATTGTAGGTGGCCACGGAGACGGAGTGTTTTCTCTCTCTGCCGGTGTTCTGTCGAGAAATGCCCCCCCATCGAATAGTACCCGGGACGAACGGCGCATGCACCGTACGTCATAGCACAACAGTTGATTTTACGATCAGCTGGGCTGACGTAAACATGGCGCATGCGCACATCGTAGGAGGTATCTCTCGATGGGAGATACCATTTCCCGGGCACAATAGAAACCTATACAAACAGCGGGGGGAGACCGTAGTTCTTAAGCCTCGTACACACGGTCGGACTTCAAACAAACTTTTCCGTGGATTTTTGTCCGAAGGGAGTTGGTCGGGCACACCCATAGCATACACACGGCAGGACTTTTCTGCAAACTTTACTAACATCACGTGCTTTTTCTGCTCTTTAACGCCACCCTTTGGTAAACTTCTGCTATTGTTGGTTGATTTTAACACTGGTTCTGGGCATGCGTATTTGTACTTCGGACAAAAGTCCGATGGATTTCTGTAGACGCGGTCGGACTTTGCACCGTAGGACTTTTTGTTTGCGGCAAATATCGCCGTTTTGACATGCGATTTGACATGCCAAATCGCATGTCAAAACGCACCAGTGTGAACCAGGGCTTAGTGTTACTTTTTATAGCGTAATTGGCCAGCTATAAAGGGAGAAGGTCTTTTTTTTTTAACATCTTGCAAAAAAGAGTGTGATTGGCCAACTACAGTGCCTTGAAAAAGTATTCACACTCCTTGAAATTTTCCACATCTTGTCATGTTAAAACCAAAAATGTAAATGTATTTTATTGGGATTTTATGTGATAGACCAACACAAAGTGGCACATAATTGTGAAGTGGAAGGAAAATTATAAATGGTTTTTAACATTTTTTACAAATAAACATGTGAAAAGTGTGTCGTGCATTTGTATTCAGCCCCGCTGAGTCAATACTTTGTAGAACCTCCTTTCACTGTAATTACAGCTGCAAGGCTTTTTGGGGATGTCTCTACCGGCTTTTGCACATCTACAGAGTGACATTTTTGCTCATTCTTCTTTGCAAAATAGCTCAAGTTCTGTCAGATTGGATGGAGAGCGTCTGTGAACAGCAATTTTCAAGTCTTGCCACAGATTCTCAATTGGATTTAGGTCTGGACTTTAACTGGGCCATTCTAACACATGAATATGCTTTGATCTAAATCAGCCTTTTTCAACCACAGTGCCCAGGCTCCCTGGGGTGCCTTTAAGTTTCTTCAGGGGTGCCTTGGCAAAATGCCTAAAATTTGCCCAAAAATTCTATACAAGCCAGTGTGTGGATGAAGGTTGCCTTTTTAGTTACACCAAGTCACAGGTTTTCATTGTGCACCATTACAACCTTCTAGCTGCCAGAATCCTAACAGCCAATGACATCATCAGTTGATAATGAGGATGTCAGTTGCTTGCATAGCATCCCTGTTTTACCCTCCCCAGCCCCTCCCCATTAGTGTTGGGGTCACATTAGCTGAGTGATAGAGAAAATCCGAGGGAGAAGAGAAACATTGGAATACTAGTCAATAGCAGTTTACAAAAGTGTATTTGCTTTGGAAGAATAAATCACCACTAATGCTGGGGTCCTACTTGGATTTGTGGATTTTGCTGCATTAGAATAGCACTAGAATTGGAATTCATTATTAGAATAGCTTTTACATTTTAGAATGAGGTGCCTTGAGATTGTCCATAACTTTGAAAGGGTGCCTCGACTGAAAAAAGGTTGAGAAACACCAATCGAAACCATTCCATTGTAGCTCTGGCTGTATGTTTGGGGTCGTTGTCCTGCTGGAAGGTGAACCTCCTCCCCAGTCTCAAGTCTTTTGCAGACTCATATGCTTACCTGTCCCCAGGTAAGCCTGCGCATGCTCGATGAGACTTTGACGCATGCGCGGTAGCTTACAAGAGTAGTGTAGGGTGAAGCAAGATGGCGGCGACGGCATGAAATGTGACGAGCGCATGCTCGTCGTAGTCGATGACGTCACCGCGTTCTTGCCATTCAAAAGAACGGCGGTTCTTTTGAATGTGCGTGTGTACACAGGGCTTGGCAAGAAAAGCTTGCCAGGAATCCCGTCAGGAAAAACAATGTTTTTTTCCTGACGGGATTCTCGCCCGTGTGTACAGGGCTTAAAGCCTCGTACACACGGCCGGTTTTCTCGGCAAGAAAACTGGTGGGAGAGCTTTTTGCCAATAAAACCGGTCGTGTGTGTAGCGGGTATGTACTTTCCCGGGTGTAATTCAAACTGGCAGAGACACCAGCGATGTGCAGTTCCTTGCGGCCCAGCAGGTGGCTCTGTCGCCCTGGGCTGGGGTTGAACCATTGCTGTGTGCTGTGCCTCCTTTTTGTCCTCCCTCGGCAGCGGTATGGTGGGGCGGGGAACCCGCCGTGCTTGCTGGGAGAGGGTATAAAAGGCCGGACATCTTTGTCACGGGGTCGAGTCCCAGGCACCTTCAGCGTGTGGTTCGTGTCGGTTCTCTAGGCGGCCTAGGCCTAGAGGACGTCCGGAGGTCGTGTTCCATCCCAGGCACCTTTAGCCTGGGGTGAGGTACTCGGATGGAGGTCTGGAGCTCAGTGCCCAACACTGAGTTCCGCGAGGGAAGGAGATCCTAGGGTATCCAGGGATTGGGTACCCGAATCCGGAAGGCGTAATGGACCGGGGGGAGCTACTCACTTGAAGCATACCACCCACTGCGGGACATTGTTGATCTCCCCTCTCCCCTGCAATCTCGAAAGTTGTTGAGCGGGGGGGGGGGGGGGTGGCGCGGGACATTGAAATATTTTTTCTTCTTCAGAACGACAGTTGTTGACCGGGGGGGGGGGGGTAGGCATCAAATTTTTATCATTCGTCCTCAGAACGAAAATTGTTGAGGGGGGGGGGGGCCGCAGGACATCGATTTTTTTTTCGAATTTTTCGACCATAAAACGAAAGTAGCTGAGGGAGAGGCGGGGGGAAAGGACATTTTACTGCTGTGATGGATGTGCGGGTAAAAAACACAGCTCTCGCGGGTATGCGGGAAGAAGGGCCCTGTGCGGGAGAAACCCGCGGAATCCGTGCCTGTTGGGAGGTATGCTTGAAGACCGGGTGCAGCAGATTGCCAGTGACAGGTGAGCCTCCCATCGGAGACCGCCTGGAAGGAAAATCCCCCCTCGCTAGGAGACCTCAGCCCACTTTCAGGAAGGAAAGTGGAGAGTTCGTTGTGTCTGGGCCTACTCGCATCCACACCTCCTTGTTTGTTCTGTTCTCTAGGGAGTCTAACTGATTATGCTGTTCACTCGAGAAGAATAAAGGAGTGTTGGACTTTAATGGTGTGGGGCTCTTTTCTGGTGGACATTGTTCAAGGGAACTCCAGGTGCACAACACTGACCCGAAGGTAGAGAAGGAACTTTGCTTACACCGCACGGACACATGTGGTGAAGGCTTGGCGTGGTGACCCCGCTCTCTCCCCTCTAAGATACCCCTAGACAAGAAGAGAGATGAGCTGATGCAAAGAGGGGAGTGAGGAGGCCGCTACACGTGTATGGGTTCTCGTCGGGAAAACTGCCTGCTCTCTATTTTCTCTCTAAAACTGCCTGCTCTCTATTTTCTCGTTGGGATTCTCGTCGGCTTTGTTCCCAACGAGAAAACCGTGCGTGTGTACGCTTACCTGTCTCCAGGTAAACCCCTACATGCTCAATGAGACTTCGACGCATGCGCAGTAGCTTACAAGGGTAGTGTAGGGTGAAGCAAGATGACGGCATTGAATGTGACGAGTGCATGTTCGTCGTAGTCGATGACGTCACCGCGTTCTTGCCATTCAAAAGAACGGCGGTTCTTTTGAATGTGCCGTGTGTACACTCGGCGAGCAAGAAAAGCTTGCTGGGAATCTCGTCAGGAAAACTGACGGTTTTTTTCCCTACGAGATTCCCGCCCGTGTGTACAGGGCTTGACAGGTTTTCTTCTAAGATTGCCCTATATTTGGCTCCATCCATCTTCCCATCAACTCTGACCAGCTTCCCTGTCCCTGAAGAAAAGCATCCCCACAACATGATGCTGCCACCACCATGTTTCACGGTGGGGATGCTTTGTTCAGGGTGATGTGCAGTGTTAGTTTTCCGCCACACATAGCGTTATGCTTTTAGCCAAAAAGTTAAATTTTGGTCTCACCTGACCAGAGCACCTTCTCCCACATGGCTTCTGGTGAATTGCAAATGGGACTTCTTATGGCTTTCTTTTAACAATGGCTTTCTTCTTGCCACTCTTCCAGTTGTGCCATACTCTCTCCATTTTCGGATAATGGATTGAACAGAGCTCCGTGAAATGTTCAAAGCTTGGAATATTTTTTTACAACCTACCCCTGCTTTAAACTTCTCCACAACTTTATCACTGACCTGTCTGGTGTGTTCCTTGGCCTTCATGATGCTCTTTGTTTACTAAGGTTCTCTAACAAACCTCTGAGGGCTTCAGAGAACAGCTGTATTTATACTGAGATTAAATTACACACAGGTGGACTCTATTCACTAATTAGGTGGCTTCTGAAGGCAATTTGTTCCACTAAATTTTAGTTAAGGGTATCAGAGTAATGGGGGCTGAATACAAATGCACGCCACACATTTCAGGATATATTTTAAATTTTTTTAATGTGAAAACCATTTATCATTTTCCTTCCACTTCACAATTATGTGCCACTTTGTGTTGGTCTATCACATAAAATCCTAACTTACATTTTTGGTTGTAACATGACAAAATGTGGAAAATTTCAAGGGGTATGTCACGTGAATCCCCTTCAGTATAATGGAAGGACTGCCCACTGCCACTGCTGGAAGAATGAGAATATGCAAATTTCTTAAAGTGATTGTAAAGTCTCCCTTGTAAAGTCAGCCTGGATCCTCCTCTTCTCAGGTCTCTTTTTGTTGCTCCTGGCCCCTCCCTCCTGCTGAGTGCCCCCACAGCAAGTGGCTTGCTATGGGGGGCACCTGAGCCGAGCCGCTGCTCTGTGTGTCCATTCAGACACAGAGCCTTGATTCAGCCCCACCCCATCTCTCTCTTCATTGGCTCACTGACTTTGATTGACAGCAGTGGGAGCCAATGGCACCTGCTGTTTTTTCACCTAATGAGGGAGAGTCCAGGGCACCCATCTCAGCCTCTCAGCAACCCACTGAGAGCCTAAACCAGCCACTCCCACTTCCTCCACAGCCCAGCCCAGCCCAGCGCTCCAGTGTGGGGGGGGGGAGCAGAGCAGAGAGCAGTAACTGACAGTAATTCTGATTGCTCGATTCTCTGTCTTAGAGCCGAAGGGGGACCCATGCTGCACCGGACTGGTTTCCCTTACCTAAGATGCCGGCGCCGGCATCTGAAGCCAATTGAAGAATCAGCTCGGCTGCCAAACCTTTTTTTCTAGTATTGAATAAGTAGTTAGGATCTCTGTCTGTGCCCCCTGCTGGGGAGATTCTTCCTGGCAGTGTGGTCAGAGGAACAGGAAGTGAGTGGATTCTCTCTAGAGGAGCACCAGAAAATAAAACCACTTTATTTATAGAAGAAAAAAGTGTTAGAAGCCCTGTGAGATTTTTTTTTTTTTTTTTTTTTACTGTCCATATGGTGGAAACTCACCCTCCTCACTTCTTATGTAGGTAGGAGAACAGGATGTGAAATTTCCTCAACAAATATCAATAGAAACTCAACAGATGTTAAAGGGGAACTAAAACCATCTTTTTAATAGTTTCTAAAAACAGTTACTAATAAACAGACTCACCTGTCCCACGGTCCAACGATGCGGCTGCCCGAAGCCTCGCTCCTCTCCTTCTCCTCTCCGCGGTGCTGGCATTGCAAGTGTGGACTCCCGGCTGCGACAGCTTGCGGCTTCACAGCCGGGTGCGCACTGCGCATGCGCTAGTCGCACTAAGCGCTCTGAATTGCTGGGCAATCTTCTGGGACCTGTGACATGTCCGAGAAGATTGCAGGGAGGAAGGGGGAGAGAAGAACTTCCGTTTGGCGCCGCGTCAAAACTAGGCACCCGCTCCCCCTTAACAAAATGACATGCCAAATCGCCTTACATGAGTGGGCCTTAGTGACTGGACCTTGAAAACTCCCATAGTCAGGCGTGCCTCTAAGTCATTATGTGTGTATAGGTACAGGACCACAGGAGAAAAGACCTATGGAGTGTGGAGGTAGGCCTGGGGTAGATGAGCTCCAACATGGGCTGTGTGTTGGAACTGCAGTGGACTGGGCCATAGGCCGTCTACACCTGGGCAGACCCCAGCGGCCACAGCGTGGCGTGATCATTCCATTTCCTGCCATTAGGGGAGCCGGCTTTCTACTTGGTCTACAGGCAGCCGTGCACTAACGCCATTGCAGCACTTCCTACAGCGGAACTTCGCCTGAAAATGGAAAATCCGTTACATGTCTTCCTCCCTTCTCATTTCCTCCTTTCCTTTTTTTTTCGGGAGCGAGTACCCAGTTTTGTCAGGTACCTGATTTCCTCTCCTTCCATGCCCGCAGCCTCCTGGCATTCACAAAGTGCAGAGCGACTCCCGCATGCGCAGTGTGAAAGCCACAAGAAGTCCCAACTGGCTTCTCAAAGTAAACATGTTGGAGCCGGGGACCCAAACACCGGCGAAGAACCAACCTGGGTGAGGACAGTGGTGGACAGGTAAGTGTCCTTTTAATAAAAATCATCAGCTGCAGTATTTGTAGCTGCTGACCCTTAATTTTTTGGTCAGACTGAAGATCCTCTTTAAAGTGACAATAAACTCGGGTTTAAAGTGGTTGTAAACCCATAAATTTAAGGTTTAGAAGATATTTCTTGCACCTACAGGTAAGCCTTAATCTAGGCTTATCTGTAGGTGCAAGTTGCAAAAGTGGGTTTACAACCACTTTAAAAAATAATTCCATTTGAGTACGTATTCTTAATTTTAAAATAACCTCCTGAAAATCTCCAAACTCTCTCTCTCATTTTTTGTTTTTTTATGCTGCTGGGATCCAACTGTTCAGAAAGCGGATCGCTCTTTAGAGAGCACCGCTGGTGTGAATGAGCCCTAAGGGCTCATTTACCCTTGCTTCGCCCTCTGAAGAGCGATCCATGGTGGATTACTTTTCAGAGGGCATTTAACAGGGGATGAGGAGGCATGCCCCTAAAAAAACACATACCACTGTACTGCAACCACATGAGTGATCCCATTCAGTTGAATTGGTCACATTCAGTGGGTGGCACTGCCTGCCAAATGTGATGGCAGGGATAACTTTTGCCACCTTTCCCCTCCACTGCCTTTGCAGTCTGAGGCTCCATTCATATGTGAGCGTACTGGAATCATGCGATTCTACCTGCAATTCCAGAATCGCAGCAAAATACAGGACGCATTTGGGATGCCATTATTTCCTAATGGCACCCCAAACGCGGTGCGATGTTGCCACGATTGTCGAGCGACAAAATGTACTAAAATCGTGGCCAAAATCGCCATGCCAAACGCGCCTGGCTCTGTGCCAAAATTTGCTACATGAGCTTCTTTGGAGCATTTTCAGAGCAGAGGTAGGCCCATTCAAATGAATGGTGCCGGCCCAAAAAACGCACCACAAAAACACACAAAAAAGCTTTAAAAAAAAAACATGGTGCAGCAGGTGTCGCTGCAGTACACTTAGGTGTCAATAGAACCTAAGAGAGAGCAGTTTGGGGGGGGGGGGGGGAGTGTTAAAATCATGGCTCTTACTGCCCACAGCTACAATTATACACAAGACTAAGAGGGTCAACATCCTGGGGTAAGCGGCCATCCATCCATAGCACTTCGGGTGATTTTTCTATGTTGGTGAAGGTGTTACTTCAAAGAACCACTGGATTTTTTTATGGACTTATCACTGGATTAGCCAAAGCTTCACTGATTGGATGTTTATATGTGTACAATTTTTGTTCACCACAGTTTTTACTATTTATGGTTTGATTCATTATTAGTTAATTACAGCAGTTGATGTTGTCCTCACTAGTCACTTAATAATCACTGCACTTATATTATTATCTTAGTAATTGTTCAATATCCTATGTGATTGAATATATGTTAGTTTAAAGTGGAGCTCCACCCTAAATTTTCACTTTTGGTAATCGGAACCCTCCCCCCCTCCGGTGTCACAATTGACACCTTTCAGGGGGGAGGGGGGTGAACATACCTGTCTAAGACAGGTATTTTCATCCACATCCGGGAGTCCTCTCTGCGGGAATCTGCGGGAGTGACGTCACTTCCCCCAGACTTCCCGTAGTGTTCTGGGAGACACTCGGCTCCCAGAACACAGGAGGACAAATCAGAACGGCGCAGCGCGACTCGCGCGTGCGCCGTAGGGAACCGGGCATGAAGCCGCAGGGCTTCACTTCCTGGTTCCCTCAGCGAGGATGGCGGAGGGAGCAGCAGAGCGACGAGCGATCGCTTGTCCTCTGCTGCGGACGTCGCTGGACTCCAGGACAGGTAAGTGTCCAAATATTAAAAGCCAGCAGCTGCTGTAGCTGTAGCTGCTGGCTTTTAATATATTTTTTTCCGGCGGAGCTCCGCTTTAAGTTTAAACTTTCCTACTCACTAGCGCCCCCTCCCTTTTTATTTCACTTTGCACTTTATGAGATATCCATTTAGTTTTTCAGGGGAGCAGCTCTTTTTTCTTTTAATACATTTTTTATTATATATTATATAAAATTAATTTTATTTAGTGTTTGGCGCGAGGTTACCACCTATTTTATACACAAGACATAGCTGAAAGTCTGTACCTTGGTACAAGCTGGAGGAAGAGTCTGCAGGAGCCTTTGCAATGTGGTTTTAACACTTTTCAGGAATATTTGAAAAAAAAAAAAAACAATAAATGCACATTTTGTTTGGCAAATGTAAAGCCTCGTACACACGGCCGAGATTCTCGTCAGGAAAAAACCCGTTGTTTTTCCTGACGAGATTCTTGACAAGAATCTCGTCCCGGCCGAGTGTACACACGTACGATTCAAAAAAAAACGCCGTTCTTTTGAATGGCACGAACAAGGTGACGTCATCGACTACGACGAGCATGTGCTCGTCACATTCGATGCCGTCGTCCGCCATCTTGTTTCACCCTACCTATGCCTTGGAAGCTACCGCGCATGCGTCAAAGTCATTTTGAGCATGCGCGGGTTTCCATGGAGGCAGGTAAGTGTACACACTCTCGGGTTTCTCGTTGGGAAACAGGCCGACAAGAATCCCGACGAGAAAATAGAGAGCAGTTTCTCTATTTTTCTCGTCGAGATTCTGGGCAGATTTCCCGACGAGCACGGCCGGTTTTCTCGGCAAGAAAGCTCTGCCAGCAGTTTTCTTGTCGTTTCTTGCCGAGAAAACCGGTCGTGTGTACGAGGCCTTAGAGAATTTATTAATTTTTGGGGGTTTTTTTGGGAAAAGATGCAATAAGTCAACCACATCAGCTCAGAATTGTCCAAGTTTCTTTTTTTTAAATGTGTTTACTTATTTATTTTCTTGCCCCCAATGATATTTAGATTTTTTATGTAAATGTCAAATACTTACATGTTTCCAACCTGTTCACTTGAATCCGCCCGGACACCTGCTGTCTGTACATCTGCATGCCAAACGGGATTAGTGACCCGCTGCAGATTTGCTACAATCTATGGCTGACCCTCCCTATGATCCAATTTACGCTTCACTCACAAGTGCTCATCTGATAATGTAATTGGTTTGATATCCAAGGATAAGAGGTCTTTATCAAATGCACCACCTCCCTATAGTAATAATAGAACAAATAAGCAGCGAGAATGGAAGTTTTAAGGTGCAGAACAAATTACTTTCAGAAACGATAACAGTTTTTATCTATTTTATTAATACAACACATGGTTAAAAAGTTAAATTTATTTATTGTATAGTTTCGCTTATATGATTATAAGTTTTGGGTGTCTCAGGCAATTATTTAGATGCCTCCCCAGCTCTGCGCACTGACAATATTTCTATACCGTGCTATTCCTTCGTGCCATCCATACTGTGTATTTCCGGGGTAGTTGATATGTTATTCACATCGTGTGACCCTTTCTGTTCCCGTTATCTGATTTTTATTATGTATCTCTGCTGTCTATATTGGCTGTAAAATGCACTTTCTTTGGAAAATAAAGGAATTACAAAAAAAAAAAGTTTAATTTAAAAATAAACACAAAAAGATTAGGCGGTCATGGTACAAAGGTAGGTAGCCTCTACATGTTTCACCATAATCATCTATGTATGATCTTATGTATTATTGTATTGATGTAAATATATGAACTGTAGATTTTTAGACCAGTTGGTCTCATTTTATATATATATATATATATATATATATATATATATGTATATACACACAATACAGATATATGTTGTTTGTTTCATTTTTTTGTTTATTAAAATGTTTTTTTTTTCTTTTTTTAGTAACAGTGGCTGTTAAATGGACTTTTTTGGCTTCAGAGTCTCTTCTAGTGAACAGGAACTGGAGTTACCTTCGCTACGTTGCAGCCCCTGTCAGGGGGAAGACATCCCTCCAAGAGAGTTACCGGAGGCCCCCGCCGTCACCGGATTAATGCTGTACCGGGCTATTCGGAAGGGTTACACTCCCCGGCCTCCTCGCCTCAGATCCGGGTCCCAACACCTTAGGGCCCCTCGGACTCCTCCACCCTCGCGGAACTCAGTCGAAGTTACTGGGCTCCAGGCCTCGGCCGTAGTACCTCACCCCAGGCTTAAGGTGCCTGGGATGGACTCCATCCCTCGCTCCGGCCAGGTCAAGGGCACCTGGGCCCGGAACTCCGGCACCCAGGCCGAAGGTGCCTGGGTGCGGCCGCGTCCTCCAACTCTGAACCCCGAGGTTAGGGCGTCCGCCCCTTTTATCTCCTCTCCCTTTGCATCACAGCGGGTTCCCCGCCCTGCTGTACCGGTGCCAGGAAAGGACAAAAAGGAACAGTCTTGCGGTGCAGGTTCAACTCCGACCCATGGCGACAACGCCACCTGCAGGCCACCAGGGAACCTTGCACCACCAGAGTCCTCCAAGAACCACAAAAGGGACTCTCGGATTCCCTAACAATTAGTACATCTGGGTTAAATGACCCAGATGCTCCCCCCCAAATTTAAATACCCGCTACAGGACTATACCTGTTAGTTTTTTTACATTTTTGTAAATTTACTTAAGGTTTTACATTTTTTTTTTTAATTGTATGTTGCTATGGCTGTATGTATTCTCCTTTTGAGAGAGTATATGACAGGGCTGCATGACATTTTTTAAGGTACATTTCCTGTAGGTGACAATGATGGAATATGCCTGTTAATTTTTACATTCTTTTTAAATTTAATGTTTTAAATGTTTTTATTTTGTTAAATTTTTTAATTGTTGTACATTGGAGTGCAGGCATCTATTTGATCTAGAGGGCTGCTACCCACAAATGGAGGTACAATTACAAGTGTCAGCCGTAAGCTATAATTTGGCATACCTTATTCTACCTTGGAGTCTTGTCAAACTGGACCTGGTGACAGCACATTAGGAATTGTCAGTGTCAGAACATTCCATTATTTACCAGTCTTCCTTTTTCCTTTTCCCCTAAGTTTGGGGTTTCTAGTACAATTATCTGGTTCTGCACTGTGGCCTGTCTATTTTGCTCCCTTATAGATTCAGCTCTTCAAAATAGTTTGAGGCTTAATCATTGATATTGCTGGCTTTTGACAAATTGCATCCTCCGTTGTGTCCTGAAATCCTTTTTCATCTTATACATTTCAAAAACTCCTGAAGAAGCGATCAGTATCGCACAACATGTCGGGTTTAGGAATGAACTACCTATGATACACCGCCAATCAATAACAATTCTTTTCATTGATACTCAACATACTGTAGGAGATGACCTTGGTGTCATTCAGCTCAGTATAATTGTTATCATTGTCTACTGGTTATTGGGTGGTGTGTTTTATTGTCATTAATATCCTTTATGAATGGTTGTGCTATACTATTCATTTGAACTGTGTGTTATTTTTATATTGTTAATTTTAATAAAACTTGAGAAATTTTAATCATTTGTTGTGCCCATAAAGTCCATCTGCCTATCTAACTATTCCAATTCATGATTTTCGGGACGTGGCATTTTTTACAAAATATCGTATCCCCGGTACCACTCTGGGTTGATATGACCCCCATTTATGACTACACCTGTTCATTTTTACATTCTTTTTAAATTTATTTAATGTTTTAAATGTTTTTATTTTGTTAAATTTTTTAATTGTTGTACATTGGCATGGACTTTTGTATTCTCCTTTGAGGGAGAGTGTGACAGGGTGACAATTCAAGAGAAAAATAAGGGGACAGGGCACTGTCACCCCATAACAAGAACCTTCATGGCAGGGTTATTGTTTTTTTTTTTTTTTTTTAAAGCAGCAGATTTAAAAATGTTGAAGACACTTATAAAATGATTTTCATGCCTTACATTTGAGATTTTAGTGATCAGGTATACATGTCCTTTGAATTAACATCTGTGAACTGTATAACATTCTTTGTCTAATGTAAGGATTTCATGAATGAAGCCTCTCTCCGGCCCACCCTGGACGTGGCAATTATTAGTCTCAATGGAAAATATTGGATTGTTCCACGTTTAGAGGATTAAAAGTCATAATTACTACATTCAGAATGAGTTGGTTAATTGGCTCACCTTCCTTGCCCACTGCTTCCTCCAAGGGAAAACCCCGGGCCCTTATACTATGTGACATATCAGCACGGTACTAGCAGCTCATTGGCTGTTTCCTGGTCAGAATGTGAATAAAAACGGGGCATGTTGCTGGTGACAAGCAGACGAAGACAAATTCTACACAGCACAAGTGTACCAAGACACATCTGCTTGAAGAAATCTGCTGCAAGATGGGCATCAGGAGAGTTTCTTTAGTTCTGTTGGCCTCACTGCTTCACATTTGCATTGGGATTCCCCTACAGGTAAGCTGAAGACTTTAATTTCTAGACTTTGCAAACACAAGTGTACATGAATATATATATATATGCACACTGTATACATGTGTGTACCTTTTTTTTTAGTTAAATATAAAATACTGCATATTTATGGATATTTTCTACTTGCATTTTCAGCCAGCAGGTAGAGCTCCAAGTTGCTTTCTACATGTTTACCTGTCTATTTTTATCTGCTCTGCTGCATACCTCCCATCCTTCAGAGATGGGAAAGAGGGACACCCGTTAGCACTAAGTGTATAGACAGAGGGCACACCCCTGCTATGCCCCCAGTTATGTGGCCCATAAGGAATTAATAAGCAAAAAATTATTGGCTAAACCCAAAAGTCCTTTTTACATTACAATGTTGCCTTTATACTGGCTTTCTAAAACAATAATTTGTTATTAAAAAGGTTTGTGTGAAGAGTTTGGTGTTGTGTAAAACTTTTGATAGTTAAAGCAGAGCTCCGCTCCACCCAAAAGGAAAGCTCTGCTTGTCTGCCTCCCCCTCCAGTACCACATTTGGCACCTTGTGGTCAGGAGGGGGGGGGGGGGGTTACCTGGTTTTGACCAAAACCAGGTACCCACTCCCACTTCTTGCTGAGCTTGCAGTTGTGAACTTAGCCAAAAGTTCGGGCCTAGCTGCTGTGGCGGGCCCATTGAGAAAGTGCAGCGTGATTCACGCATGCGCAGTAGGAAACTGCCTGTGAAGCCACAAGGCCTCACTGCCAGTTTCCCTTACCCAAGATGGCAGTGCCAGCACCCGAGAGCCGATTCAAGAATCGGCTTGGGTGAGGACACTGTGGGATCTCTGGACAGGTACGTGCACTTATACTAAAAGTCAGCAGCTACAGTATTTGTAGCTGCTGACTTAATTTTTTGGTGGGGAGGGCTGGAGCTCCGCTTTAAGTATTGCATTTATTATAGAGGTCTACACATCTGACCAAAGGAGGGATGGTTGGGACTTAGGCTGGCCATACATGGATCGAAACTGGGTCGGTTCAGCAGGGTCCAGCCAAATTTCAATCCATGTATGGCCACCCTGGATGTACACAAGCCGATCAATCGGCAACATTGTGTTTGTCATTGTGTTCTGCTGGCAGGGAAGGCTCCCCACCGGCAGAATACAATAGCGAGCGCTGCAGGGGGGATTCCCCCATCAACACTGACTTTGTTAATGGAGGAATCAAACAATTTTCTTTCTTTCCACACATGATAATCTATGGCCTGCCTAATGCTTTTGCAAAAAAATAAACAAAAATAAAAAAAGGATACAATTTACAAAATAAAATGATTATGATTGGGCTGCCAGTGCACCACAACAGATTAAAAAATGTATATTATCCTTTTTTTTTTAAACCGTAGCACACCACAATGCATGGTATATGTGCTGTGGTGTGCTGGTATGTGTTAGGCTCTGCTGCACAATGCATTGGGGTGCTTTGGACTCTATACAATGTGTTGGGGTGTGTTGGATTCTACTGTATAATGGTTTGCATTGGGCTCTGTTCTACCATGGGATACATTGGGCTCTAATGTACAATGTGATATATTAGGCTCTAATGTACAATGGGATGCACTGTGCTCTATTGTACAATGGGGTGTATTGGGCTCTGTTCTACCATGGGATACCTTGGACTCTACTGTACAGTGGGATGTATTAGGCTCTAATGTACAATGGGGTGCATTGGGCTCTATTGTACAATGGGGTGCATTGGGCTTTATTGTACAATGGGGTGCATTGGGCTCTGTTCTACCATGGGATACATTGGGCTCTATTGTACAATGGGGTACGTTGGGCACTATTGTACAATGAGATGCATTGGGCTCTCCTGTACAGTGGGATGCATTGGGCTCTATTCTACAATGGGATGCATTGGGCTCTATTCTACAATGGGATGCATTGGGCTCTATTGTACAATGGGATGCATTGGGCTCTACTGTACAATGGGATGCATTGGGCTCTATTCTACAATGGGATGCATTGGGCTCTATTGTACAATGGGATACATTGGGCTTTATTGTACAATGGGATACATTGGGCTCGGTTGTACCATGGGATACATTGAGCTCTATTGTACAATGGGATGCATTGGTCTCTTCTGTACAATGGGATGCATCGGGCTCTATTGTACAATGGGGTGCATTGGGCTCTACTGTACAATGGGATGTATTAGACTCTATTGTAAAATAGAATGCATTGGGTTCTATTGTACAATGGGATGCATAGGTCTCTATTGTACAATGGGATGCATAGGTCTCTATTGTACAATGGGATGCATCGGGCTCTATTGTACAATGGGATGCATTGGGCTGGCCCTACTCTACAATAGGATGCATTGGGCTTTACTGTACACTGTATTGGGCTATGTTGGACACTTCTGTACAATGCATTGGGCTCTACTGTATAATGGGGTGTGCGGGACTGTATAGTACAATTTATTGGGATACTATGGGCTCTCATGTACAATGGGATGTATTTGGCTAATGTGTTGGGATGCCATTCGCAATCAATGGCAATGTAATGCACATAGTGAAGGTGTGTTGTAATGCATTGTGGCAATGCCTATTATTGAATGCACTGGCACACTGTACGAGTGTAAATAGGCCCTTATTTTTATTTTGATGAATGTATAAAATTCACTCACCCTTCAAGAATTTTGACCTTGTTTTGCTTAATATGTTGATTTCCTATGATTGTCAGCTCCATCTAGTGGCCATGATTCAGTATTTTCCGGAATGAGATATTTCAGGAAAATACTGTGTTATGGCCACTAGAGGAAGCTGACAGTCACAGGAAACCAACGTATTAAGCAAATGTTGAAATTTTTAAAGGACTGTGTGATTTTTTTTTTCATGAATAGAAGAGTCAAGAAATACAAGATTCTTGCAGCGAGCAGCTTGTATATTAGAGTCATTCTGACAAAGTGCCATTGTCATTAAACCTATTACTGGTCTATGCTGTTGAAAAGTCTGGCTGTCATTTGACTCTGTATTCATGATATTCGGATCTTATAATTACTTTACTTATGCTTTGATTTGCAGATTAATTTGGAAAATGTTGTGGAAAAGGAAGGTAAGTGTCATTTGGTGTTTGGGGTATGTATACTGTGCTGTTTATAAAATGCAGACTTCAGAATGTCCTCACAGCTTATTAAAAGGGAATGAATCAGAACATGCCCTATAAGAATCTGATGGAAGCTGAGCCTTGTTCCTATCCTGGAGCTCCATGCTGGAGAATAAGAGAGGTGGAGGTGTTTTGTAGTCCCTGTGTGTCAGTGATGATCCTCCATTGATAAGAAGTCATTCTAGACGAGAGGTATCTGTGACAACTTCTGTATCTAAATTCAAAAACACAAATGCAATATATTGCACCGTACTAGTCCTTAGGTGTGGTGACTGCATTTGTTTTCTTTTTCATGGTAAGAAAACATTTTCTACCAATAAACTATACAGTATATCCTGCCAGAATTCCAGTCTTCTTGAGCATTAAACTGATATATAGAAAGTATTATTGTTCCCAGGTATCTTCTGTGAACTACAAAAGAGTCCCTCCCTATATATTGAAGCTAAGGAGTGGAGGAGGGGTTAGTAGTCTAAACCCTGGTTCACACTGATGCGTTTCCCGCATAGCAATCTGCTGCAGGTGTCAATGGAAAGTTAACGACACCCAAAAAGCAGGTCGCAAACACAGTGCGTTTTCCTGAACTGAATCGCATCCGGTTCCAGTGCAAATAAAAAAAAAAAGCTGCCTGCGCCATACTGATGTGGATGCGGTGTGATTTAAACCATCCAATATAAATGGGCTCAAATCACACTGCACAGAATCGCATGTGCTTTGCACAGGAATGCAGTGTGATTCCTGTGCAATTGACATGCAGTTCACAATGTGAACCTAGGCTGAATCCGAAGAGCAGCCAGGAGTGACAACGTTGTTCCTCCAGTGATACAGTGGGGTGGGTGAGCGTTGTCACCCAAGGGCAGGAAATGTGTTAGTGGCAGGGTCCAGAAAGCCAGAAAATGAATGCAGCCACCAAAATCTAAGGGCACATGCACACAGGACGTTTTTACAGCTGCTGTTAGGGGCGTTTGACTTTTTTTTTTTTTAAACTGCCTCTTAAAGCTCTCCATGTTAGCCGGTGCTTCCAGGAGCAGTAAAAACAAAAAACGCGGCTAAACACACCAAGCCGCGTTTGACGTTTTTAGGTGTTTTTTTACATTATAGGGAATGTTTTAATGAAAAAACGCCCAAAAACGCTAACGCCGGAAAGCGCGCAACGCTGTAACGCTAATGTAAAAACGCGGCTAAGTGCGAAAAAAAACGGGCGTTTTTAGCACTGCTTAAAGCGCCCTGTGTGCATGAGCCCTAAGGATTGACAAGCTGCATTTTTTTTTATTCTTTGATTTTGTGTTCATTAATTGGGAGCCTGAGAACAATATGGAGGCTACCATTGGTGACCTCATAATGTGGATTTTATCAAAATAGGTGTCCAGCATGGATCTTTAGACCCCTTTCACACTGGGGCCACGGCCGCATTAGCGCTAACGCACTGTTTCTTTTAGCGGAGCTTTACCGCTGATTAAGCAGCGCTTTTGCGCCTCTTTGCGGCTGCTAGCGGGGCGCTTTTAGCCCCAAAAAAGTGGTTAAAGACTCCCGTTTAGCGGCGAGTTCAAAACGCTTTTCATTCCAATGGGCAGGGGCATTTTGGCAGAGCTGTATACAGCGCTCCCAACCCGCCCCGAAAAAAAAACCTTCAGCCTTTACAACCACCTTAATGCAGAAGAGACATACGGAAGTTGATTAACTAAAGACAAATAGACTGCGCACTTTGCAAGTGCAGTTGCTCCAGAGCTTAGTAAATGAGGTCAAGTTTAACTTTACAAAGAATACCCAATCACATGCAAAGAAAAAAAAAACAGCATTTTTGCTTGCACATGATTGGATGATGGAAGTCAGCAGAGCTTCCCCTCATTTACTAAACTCTGGAGCAATTACACTTGCAAAGTGCTCAGTCTATTTTCTTTGGTAAATCAGCTCCAATATATCAATGAACGATCAGTGAAGGTTTCTGTATCATTCGGAGTGAGAGTTCCTGTTGTCAGTGTTGATGTTCTCACCGTCTTTCTTTCTTTCAGATGGGACTATGGCAGAGCTCCCGGAGATTGAGCCTCCTGATGTGTTCGGTCTCATCATTGCGTCCAACAAAGGTAAAAAATACAAGTGCACCAATCTAGGCACCCATTGACGGACTGAAAATGCTAGCTGCCTGGCTGTTATTCGGATCCCATGGCTTCCATTCTTTCTGCCTTATGGGCTGGAAACAGGAATGTAGTTCTGGAGTTCATCCGCTACACTCCTGCTCCTGGTCTTGTGACTCCAATGAAGCCGGAGACAGCCAGGTCATCTGCATTTTCTGACCCAGGTATATAGATTTCCGTTCAATCAGTCCCAGATTATATATACATCTTTCTGCTTGTCAATCTGCTAAAGCCAAAGCAAACAAGGGGTTCCTGTTAAAGTGGATGTAAACCCTCCATACACCCAGTGACGTGAACAGCCTCAGATGATACACGGGGATGAACCAAATCTCTCTACATAGGTTTTACTTGTATATCTGCTGTCTTCACATTTATATACTGTTTAGAAAGTTCAGATCTGTTAGGAAATTTTCTCTTCCTGTTTAACACAGAGTGTGATATCTGGGCATGCAGCCAAGACAGCTAACATTGCTGATTGGAGGAAAGGAACACACCCCTTCTCATCATAGGCAGAGACTCTCAGAGGTGTTTCGTAACAGGGCCAGCTCCCTGTTAATCTATTTTAGCAACCTCCCCTGACAGAAATTTCAGGCTGCTTTTATCTGATGTGTCAGAGAATTTGTCAGGAGTTATCAGGCTGATAACAGAGGAACTGGTCAGGAGACAGCTACAGGACATAGCTCATTGAAGAGAGATAACAAAACGCTGCAGATATATGTGCCCAGCTCAAATTTCATGAATTGGGTTTACTTCCACTTTAAGGGCTAGTTTACACTTGCATTGTTGTCTGAAAAGCGATCTGCATTTGGAAATTGAGAAGCAGGGGGTGCTGCCGCCGCAAATTATTGTGTTCGGGGGGGGCTTTGGGGGTGCAGGTGATGAACAAAAAAAAAAGGCAGGGTTGCCATCCGGGGGCCCTGGGGACCTCTGGGCCCCTTACAAAAAAAAAAGGGGGGGTTACCATACGGGGCCCTGGGGTCCTCTGGGCCCCTTCAAAAAAAAAAGTGGGGTTGCCATCCGGGGCCCTTACAGGTGTGCTGCCTGTACCCCCCTGATGGCGGCCCTGCCTTCCTTACTGACAGAACAGCACTGCCTTGTTTACATAGAGAGACTGCCGTTCTGCCTCTGTACCGAAGCATCAGCTGGTGCTGGTGGACATCGAGTCCGTCGTACCCGATATGTATAATCACAGCGGAAGCGGACAACCGGCGGCGAGCGCGCGCTCCAGACTCAGAAGTGCAGGATCACATACTAGGTACATGATCCTGCGCAGCAGAGCCGCCTTGCCATTGTATATGTAAGTTTTACGGTCGGCAAGCGGTTAACAAAGCCAGATGTTACCTTGTAAAAGTAGCAGTGATGTCATTACTGTGCTGTACATAGTCTGTGCAGAAAGCAGGGATGTGGGAGGGGCCCAGCAAGCTCCACCCACTACAGGCTACCTGCAGAAAATGACAGGAGGGGGTGGAGACAAGACCAGTCACCCTGCACAAGGAGAGAGCGCAGCAGTGAGCGGTCTTTATTACAGGGAAAGTCTCTGGATTGCTGCACAGATCTGGGAAAATGACACAAAGCACACCGAGATACAAGGAAGAACACACATGAGTCATGTGACATGACGAATGTATTTGGACAATATTTGCTGATCCCAGGTTTCAGCTTTAGTCCCGTCTGTCACTTCTATTGTATAACCTATTGTGACTTTCAGAAAATTAGTATTGTACTTTTTTTATCTGCCAGTTAGAAATACAAATGTGTCTTATCTGTTTGTAGAGAGCAAAGCGCTGCTGCATGAAGGAGACATCGCTGTGGATCTCGGGCGCAACGCCATAAAGTGTGATGACAACTCCTGCAGATGGACTAAAAACAGCACTGGATTTGTGAATGTGCCCTACACCCTCTCCTCCACCTACAGTGAGTATTCTGACTCCTCCCATGAGGAAACATCCATCTGCAGTGCTGGGGCCCCTGGGGGCCATTTCCCAGCAGGACACTATGAGAATGAAGGCTTTGCCTACTCTCTCTGTGCCTGTGTACAGCTTCTGTAGAAGACAGTAGGACCGGCGTCTGGAGTAGAAGGGGCAACACCTGGATCAACCTTGTCCATTTTAATTTTTTATTTTTTTGCAGATTCTTATGGTTCTTGTACAATAACTGTGTGCAGGATATGGGTTTAGCTACCGCCGAGGGTGGTCACAAGACTCTCTGCAGCTCAAAAGACACACAGTCATCCCATCTTTTTCCCCAGGGTCCTTGCACTCTGCAGTTAGGCCGGTTGTACTGCTTAGTTCAGTGGCAGCTTTGGCTTAGCAATAGCATACTGTCTCCCATAGTGCATAGCTGATGTAATTGACACAATAATAATGTATGTGTATAGCGCCATCTTCTGTCACTACAAACTACTGGGGGGTGGGGCATGTACTAGAGCCCCGCCCTCTGATTCCTCCTGTATTGAATCGTATTGTAGCCATACCTCCCAACTTTTTGAGATGGGAATGAGCAGGGGTCAAGTCCTGGGGAAAAAAGTGTGGGAACTCCCACCCAAGATCCACTCCCCCACCAAGAAAACAAAAAAAACCTACACTGACGGTAGTGACCTATATACACTGACCTACCTGACCTACACTGACCTACCTACACTGACCTACCTACACTGACGGTAGTGACCTATATACACTGACCTACCTGACCTACACTAACCTACCTACACTGACCTACCTACACTGACGGTAGTGACCTATATACACTGACACACCTGACCCTGACCTACACTGACCTACCTACACTGACGGTAATGACCTATATACACTGACACACCTACACTGACGGTAGTGACCTATATACACTGACACACCTGACCCTGACCTACACTGACCTACCTACACTGACCTACCTACACTGACGGTAGTGACCTATATACACTGACACACCTACACTGACGGTAGTGACCTATATACACTGACACACCTGACCCTGACCTACACTGACCTACCTACACTGACGGTAATGACCTATATACACTGACACACCTACACTGACGGTAGTGACCTATATACACTGACACACCTGACCCTGACCTACACTGACCTACCTACACTGACCTACCTACACTGACGGTAGTGACCTATATACACTGACACACCTACACTGACGGTAGTGACCTATATACACTGACACACCTGACCCTGACCTACACTGACCTACCTACACTGACCTACCTACACTGACGGTAGTGACCTATATATACACTGACACACCTACACTGACGGTAGTGACCTATATACACTGACACACCTGACCCTGACCTACACTGACCTACCTACACTGACCTACCTACACTGACGGTAGTGACCTATATATACACTGACACACCTACACTGACGGTAGTGACCTATATACACTGACACACCTACACTGACGGTAGTGACCTATATACACTGACACACCTGACCCTGACCTACACTGACCTACCTACACTGACCTACCTACACTGACGGTAGTGACCTATATACACTGACACACCTACACTGACGGTAGTGACCTATATACACTGACACACCTACACTGACGGTAGTGACCTATATACACTGACACACCTGACCCTGACCTACACTGACCTACCTACACTGACCTACCTACACTGACGGTAGTGACCTATATACACTGACACACCTACACTGACGGTAGTGACCTATATACACTGACACACCTGACCCTGACCTACACTGACCTACCTACACTGACCTACCTACACTGACGGTAGTGACCTATATACACTGACACACCTACACTGACGGTAGTGACCTATATACACTGACACACCTGACCCTGACCTACACTGACCTACCTACACTGACCTACCTACACTGACGGTAGTGACCTATATACACTGACACACCTACACTGACGGTAGTGACCTATATACACTGACACACCTGACCCTGACCTACACTGACCTACCTACACTGACGGTAGTGACCTATATACACTGACACACCTGACCCTGACCTACACTGACCTACCTACACTGACGGTAGTGACCTATATACACTGACACACCTACACTGACGGTAGTGACCTATATACACTGACACACCTGACCCTGACCTACACTGACCTACCTACACTGACCTACCTACACTGACGGTAGTGACCTATATACACTGACACACCTACACTGACGGTAGTGACCTATATACACTGACACACCTGACCCTGACCTACACTGACCTACCTACACTGACGGTAGTGACCTATATACACTGACACACCTGACCCTGACCTACACTGACCTACCTACACTGACCTACCTACACTGACGGTAGTGACCTATATACACTGACACACCTACACTGACGGTGTACACTGACCTATCTTCACTGACATATATACACTGACATTTTCATACACATTACACTGCCTGACCTACCTCAGCTCAGCGGTGTCACAGCAGGCACTACTGCAGTCAGTCATTCCGTCAGAGGAGGAGCCTGGAGGGGAGGAGAGCCGAGGAGTCTGGAGGAGAGCCGGAGAGGAGAGAAGAGCCGCCCGCCCAAGCGCCGAGCGGGGATGTGGCGCGGCGGCCGATTTGTAATTCCCGCCTTCTGGAGTCTGCAGTGCCTATGATGGGCGTCACACATCCCGCGGTCGCGACATTGGACCAGTGGGACGTCCATCATAGGCGTTGCGCAGGCTTCAGAAGGCGGGACCTGCTGTTATGGCACTCGGCGAGTCAGCAGGACTCGACCACACTCGATCACACTCAGCCACATTCGGCGGCGCTCGGGATCAGTTCGGTCCGGGCGCTTGCCACTCGGGGCTGCAAAGGGAACGGCGTTCCTGCTGTGAAAAAAGTGCAGGGACGCCGTTCCCACGCGTTCCCACAAGACTCAAGCCCTGGGAATGAGGGACACCTATCAGCAAAAGTATGCAGGCATAGAACACACCCCTTGCCACGCCCCTTAAAGGAGAATTGTACAAAAAAATAAGATTGTTTAAAAAGTGCTTTTTTTACCCCTACTATTCCTTTATATTGGCTTTTGGAATTTACAAATGCAGCAATTTAGAAATCAGATGAAAGGTTTAGCACTGGGAAACACTTTTTGATAGGTAGATGTATATAAAATGCACTTTCTATGTAGATCCGACTAAAATGAGGGACAAATGAGGGACATTGCTCCAAATCCAGGACAGTTGGGAGGTATGTTGTAACCGTACTCTCTGCCCTGGCGTAAAGCGCTGAGCAGGGCCCTCCTAGCCCTCTTGTATTAAATTGTATTGTTTCTGTTAGACATGTGCAATTCGTTTAGTTTCTAATTCGTTTTTCAAGAATTTAGAGAAATTAGTTAATTCCGAAATTTCCGAATTTCTGAATTTTTCAATTTCCAAATTTTTCGGATTTCCGAAAATTCGAATTTACGAATTTTTCAATTTACGAATTTTCGGATTTACGAATTTTTCAATTTCCGGATTTTCGGATTTCCAAAATTTCGAATTTCAGAATTTCGGAAATTCGGAATTTCGAAAATTCGAAATTTAAAAAATTCGAAATTTCAAAAATTCGAAATTTCGAAAATTCGATATTCGAAATTGCAAAATTCGAAAGTCTAAAATTCGAAAATCTAAAATTCGAAAATGGGAAATTTGGAAAGTTGAATTTCCAAATCCCAAATTTTTATAATTTCCGAATCGGAAATTATTTTTTTTCGTTTTTTTTTTGCTTTTTTTGAAAAGTCCCAATTCGAAAAATCGTAATTCGTAATTCCGAATTTCCAGAATTTCCGAAAAAAGCAAAAAAAAACGAAAAAAAAAAAGAATTTTTAGAATTTCCGGAATTTCCGAAAAAACGAAAACAAAAAAAATGAATTTTTCGAATTTCCGAAAAAAACAAAAAAACTAAAACGAAAAAAAAGAATTTTTCGAATTTCCAGAATTTCCGAAAAAAGCAAAAAAAAAAACGAATTTTTCGGCAGTGCACATGTCTAGTTGCTGTATTGTCTCCCTTTCAGGGTCGACCCATCCATTATTCGCGCATGGGCGGCGCACCCCTCCCCTGTCCATCACCGCCCCCCTAGTCATGCGTCCGGCCCCTTTTAAGACACCGGCGCATGGATTCCAATGGGGGAGTTGTTTTTTTGAAGCACTGATTAGAGCCAGAAGCTTTAATAGGCTTCAATATAGGGTGGGTTTGGGTCGCAGAAAGTGCGCTCCGATCCCACCCAGGTGTGTTACAACAGCGAATGAATTTGCTGTTGTAACACTGATCCTTCTCCTGGCCAATCAGGAAGCAGGTTTTGACACCGGTCACCCGATTGGCTGAAAGGACAGGCGATCCTATTGGACACCTAGGAGGAGGAGGGAGGAGCTGGAAGCCGCAATGGAATAGACGACACAGAGCGGCTGAACCACGCTGCCCACCCACCAGGATGCGGTAGTGCCGGACCGATTGACAAACAGCGAAGGGAGGGGGGCACCCCCCCCAAAAAAAAAAACCTCAGCCGCCACTGCTCCCTTTTTAATGTAAAGCACTGGAAAAACTGTTGGCGCTATATAAATCCTGAATAATAATAATACAGAAAATGTTCCATAGACTAGCACAGGGGTCTCCAAACTAAAGGGCCAGTTTACTGTTCTTTGGGCTTTAGGGGGCCTGATTGTGCCAGTGGAAAATGTCACGGGCCCAGCATCAGTGAGAATAAACATTACCTTGGGGGTTTGTGTTCAGTAGGACAGTAGGAGGAGGAGTAATGCCCCATCATCCGTATCAGTGGAAGATATAGTGTCCCATTGTTGGTGTCAGTAGGAGGAATATTGCATCATATCATTGGCAGGAATAGTACTCCAAGGGCCAGATAAAGGCTAGCAAAGGGCCACAGTTTGGAGACCCCTGGACTAGCACATAGAGCTGTTTAGAAAAAAAAAGAAAAAAAAGCAATAACAAGTGGAAAATAGCTGTGTCAAGAAGGGTGGGATACTGTATGGAGGTGGTCACAAGACTCTCTGCAGCTCAAACAACATTATTATTATTATTATTATACAGGATTTATATAGTGCCAACATGTGTATATAAAGAGGGAAAACGCAACACCAGTATTATTTTCACAAGATGTGCCTAATAAAGGGGTCTTCTGGTTCCACAGGTTCCTCCAATATCGCAGTATTCCTCGGCGCCATGCAAGAATTTGCAACTCTCACCTGCGTGTGCTTCACCCCACGCTCCATGGAATCAGACTATGTGAAAATTATGGATGCCGCCGGGTATGTGAAAAACATTTCTCCGACCCCCCCCCTCCTTTTTTTTACTTCCTTCTGTCTTTCAGATTTGATGTGAATGTGGAGCCAGTACTCATTTTTATGCAGCTGCTTATTGCATCAAGAGTTTTATTTGTGGTGAGACCCTTCTCTAAGGTCTCATTCACTTGTGTGGCTGCTGTTGGGCGTTTGACAGACAGGTGGTGGTGCCTGCTGCCTGTGTCAACCCTCAAAATGCCACCCCACCGCGCCGCAACCACGTGCACTGCATGGGGTTGCAGGGTAGTTGTGGCATGGCCCCATTGAATAGGTCATGTTCAGCATCAGTACCACCCATTGAATGCGACATGACTTTTTTAACTGCTTACCTATCTGGGCAGTTTTTTTTTTTTTTACTTTTCACATACATGTTAAAATCTGCATTTTTTTTTTTTTTTTTTAAAGAAAATGACTTAGAACCACTAAACATTTCCTGAAAGTGGATGCCCTGGAGAATAAAATAGCGGCTGTTGCAATTTTTTTATGGCAGTTACTAGGGATGCGCCGATACCAAGCATTGGAGCAAGTATCGGTACTCTCTCAAATGCTCCCGGTATCGAAACCAATACTGTGTAGTGCGATTTGCGTCCATACAAAATGAATGGGCGCACATCGCACTGGCGGTCCGCTTCCAAGCTGACATCACTTCTGCCCTCTACCCGCGGTGTCCTGGAACTTCTCCTCCAGCCCTGTGAGCACCTCCAGCGGCCCTGATTTGCTACCATTGGTGGACCGGGACACCTATGTAGATTATTTTGTATGTGTCCAGTAGGGATGAGCTTCGTGTTCGAGTCGAACATACGTTCGACTCGAACATCGGCTGTTCGATCGTTCGACGAAGATCGAACGATTTGGGCCGTTCGCGCCAAATTCGAGTGACGCGAACGGCCCACAATGCACTACGCCATCGCAGTGTCATCCAGGCGCTGTGATTGGCCAAGCATGCACTGTGACCCCGCATGCTTGGCCAATCACAGCGCCGGCAGCGAGGAGAGCAATGATTGGCCACAGGCAGGATGCCTGTGGCCAATTATTGCTGAGGGTGTTTAGTACACGCCCCACACTATAAAAGGCCGCCAGCACGGCGGCCTAGTGTAGTGTGTTCCGGAGCAGGGATAGAGCAGCATAGGCAGGGACAGTGACTGTTATTTCTTTCTTGCTTAACCTGGATTCCTTTAGTTTAGGGAAAGAGAAGGATAGGTAGGGAGAGTGTCAGTGTGTTTTGTGCTTGTGCTATAGTGTGCTTAAAAAAAACATTTATTCTAGGGACAGAAAACTGTAGGTAGGGACAGTGTCAGTTTCTTTCACTCTGCAAGTCCTTGTTTCCAGGGACCTGGAAGGACAGTGAGTGAATTGTCCTTGTGCTATATTGTGCTTAAAAAAAACATTTATTCTAGGGACAGAAAACTGTAGGTAGGGAGAGTGTCAGTTTATTTCACTCTGCAAGTCCTTGTTTCCAGGGACCTGTAAGGACAGTGAGTGAATTGTCCTTGTGCTATATTGTGATTAAAAAAAACATTTTTTCTAGGGACAGAAAACTGTAGGTAGGGAGAGTGTTTTTTTTCTTTCACTCTGCAAGTCCTTGTTTCCAGGGACCTGTAAGGACAGTGAGTGAATTGTCCTTGTGCTATATTGTGATTAAAAAAAACATTTTTTCTAGGGACAGAAAACTGTAGGTAGGGAGAGTGTTTTTTTTCTTTCACTCTGCAAGTCCTTGTTTCCAGGGACCTGTAAGGACAGTGAGTGAATTGTCCTTGTGCTATAGTGTGCTTAAAAAAAACATTTATTCTAGGGACAGAAAACTGTAGGTAGGGAGAGTGTCAGTTTCTTTCACTCTGCAAGTCCTTGTTTCCAGGGACCTGGAAGGACAGTGAGTGAATTGTCCTTGTGCTATATTGTGATTAAAAAAAACATTTTTTCTAGGGACAGAAAACTGTAGGTAGGGAGAGTGTTTTTTTTCTTTCACTCTGCAAGTCCTTGTTTCCAGGGACCTGTAAGGACAGTGAGTGAATTGTCCTTGTGCTATATTGTGATTAAAAAAAACATTTTTTCTAGGGACAGAAAACTGTAGGTAGGGAGAGTGTTTTTTTTCTTTCACTCTGCAAGTCCTTGTTTCCAGGGACCTGTAAGGACAGTGAGTGAATTGTCCTTGTGCTATATTGTGCTTAAAAAAAACATTTATTCTAGGGACAGAAAACTGTAGGTAGGGAGAGTGTCAGTTTATTTCACTCTGCAAGTCCTTGTTTCCAGGGACCTGGAAGGACAGTGAGTGAATTGTCCTTGTGCTATATTGTGATTAAAAAAAACATTTTTTCTAGGGACAGAAAACTGTAGGTAGGGAGAGTGTTTTTTTTCTTTCACTCTGCAAGTCCTTGTTTCCAGGGACCTGTAAGGACAGTGAGTGAATTGTCCTTGTGCTATATTGTGCTTAAAAAAAACATTTATTCTAGGGACAGAAAACTGTAGGTAGGGAGAGTGTCAGTTTATTTCACTCTGCAAGTCCTTGTTTCCAGGGACCTGGAAGGACAGTGAGTGAATTGTCCTTGTGCTATATTGTGATTAAAAAAAACATTTTTTCTAGGGACAGAAAACTGTAGGTAGGGAGAGTGTTTTTTTTCTTTCACTCTGCAAGTCCTTGTTTCCAGGGACCTGGAAGGACAGTGAGTGAATTCTCCTTGTGCTATATTGTGCTTAAAAAAAACATTTATTCTAGGGACAGAAAACTGTAGGTAGGGAGAGTGTCAGTTTATTTCACTCTGCAAGTCCTTGTTTCCAGGGACCTGTAAGGACAGTGAGTGAATTGTCCTTGTGCTATATTGTGATTAAAAAAAACATTTTTTCTAGGGACAGAAAACTGTAGGTAGGGAGAGTGTTTTTTTTCTTTCACTCTGCAAGTCCTTGTTTCCAGGGACCTGTAAGGACAGTGAGTGAATTGTCCTTGTGCTATATTGTGCTTAAAAAAAACATTTATTCTAGGGACAGAAAACTGTAGGTAGGGAGAGTGTCAGTTTATTTCACTCTGCAAGTCCTTGTTTCCAGGGACCTGGAAGGACAGTGAGTGAATTCTCCTTGTGCTATATTGTGCTTAAAAAAAACATTTATTCTAGGGACAGAAAATTGTAGGTAGGGAGAGTGTCAGTTTATTTCACTCTGCAAGTCCTTGTTTCCAGGGACCTGTAAGGACAGTGAGTGAATTGTCCTTGTGCTATATTGTGATTAAAAAAAACATTTTTTCTAGGGACAGAAAACTGTAGGTAGGGAGAGTGTTTTTTTTCTTTCACTCTGCAAGTCCTTGTTTCCAGGGACCTCTAAGGACAGTGAGTGAATTGTCCTTGTGCTATATTGTGCTTAAAAAAAACATTTATTCTAGGGACAGAAAACTGTAGGTAGGGAGAGTGTCAGTTTATTTCACTCTGCAAGTCCTTGTTTCCAGGGACCTGGAAGGACAGTGAGTGAATTGTCCTTGTGCTATATTGTGATTAAAAAAAACATTTTTTCTAGGGACAGAAAACTGTAGGTAGGGAGAGTGTTTTTTTTTCTTTCACTCTGCAAGTCCTTGTTTCCAGGGACCTGTAAGGACAGTGAGTGAATTGTCCTTGTGCTATAGTGTGCTTAAAAAAAACATTTATTCTAGGGACAGAAAACTGTAGGTAGGGACAGTGTCAGTTTCTTTCACTCTGCAAGTCCTTGTTTCCAGGGACCTGGAAGGACAGTGAGTGAATTGTCCTTGTGCTATATTGTGATTAAAACAAAACATTTTTTCTAGGGACAGAAAACTGTAGGTAGGGAGAGTGTTTTTTTTCTTTCACTCTGCAAGTCCTTGTTTCCAGGGACCTGTAAGGACAGTGAGTGAATTGTCCTTGTGCTATATTGTGCTTAAAAAAAACATTTATTCTAGGGACAGAAAACTGTAGGTAGGGAGAGTGTCAGTTTATTTCACTCTGCAAGTCCTTGTTTCCAGGGACCTGGAAGGACAGTGAGTGAATTGTCCTTGTGCTATATTGTGATTAAAACAAAACATTTTTTCTAGGGACAGAAAACTGTAGGTAGGGAGAGTGTTTTTTTTCTTTCACTCTGCAAGTCCTTGTTTCCAGGGACCTGTAAGGACAGTGAGTGAATTGTTCTTGTGCTATATTGTGCTTAAAAAAAATATTTTTTCTAGGGACAGAAAACTGTAGGTAGGGAGAGTGTCAGTTTCTTTCACTGTGAAAGTCCTTGTTTCAAGGGACAGAGAAGGACACCTGAAGGTAGCCCTTATTGCTTTTTTCCCATCTCCCTGCAGGCCATCTATTAGAATGTCTGGAAGGCAAACAAGGAGAGGCAGACAGTCAGGAGGCAATAAAAGAGGGCAAGCAGGCTCTGTGTCTGGGGGCAACAGTGCTGGTCGTGGACGCGGTGCATTGTCATCAGCACATGGCCATGGGACACGCTTGTCCTTCTTTTCGGCAGCTGGACATGTTGAGCCACATCATGCCGAAGACTTGGTAGAGTGGATGACCAAGCCCTCCTCCTCCTCCTCATCCTCTCTCACCCAGGCTCAGGGTACTGGAAAAGCAGCTGCCAAAGCGTCGTCTTCCCTGGTATCAATGTCAGACAAATCATCAGTCACTCCTTCCCTAGACCCACCATGTCCTCCTCCTGAGGAGTCCCCCGAACTGTTTCAGCACAGTGTTGGGTACATGCTCCAGGAGGATGCCCAGCGTTTCGAAGGGTCTGATGATGAAACCCAGCTAGAGGAAGGCAGTAGCGTGAGAGCAGACAGAGGGGATGCTCAAGAAGGACACCAATCTGGCAGTCATGTTCCAGCAGCTGCAGCATACTGCCAGATTGGCTCCAGTGATGAGGAGGGAGGGGATGATGAGGTCACTGACTCCACGTGGGTGCCTAATAGGAGAGAGGAGGAGGAGGAGGATGAGGAGGAGGCACATCTCCAACGAGGCAGGATGCCCTTTGGTGGCCAGCGTAAGGGCAGTACACCGACGGAATCACACCGCAGAGCTCCGCCTGTGCAGGGCGCTGCCTCTGCCCGTCATTCAAAAAGTTCTTTGGTGTGGGCCTTTTTTGAGGCTAGTGCATCAGATCGCACAGCTGCTGTTTGCAACATATGTCTCAAGCGTATATCGCGTGGCCAAAACATCAGCCGCTTGGGTACCACATGCCTGACCAGACATATGTTGACCTGCCATGCAGCTCGTTGGCAAGCCTACCTCAAAGACCCACACCAAAGAACAAAGCGGACCTCTCCTTGCACCGCATCAGCTGGGATCTCCAACCCCACTATAACTTCAGTCCTCTCTGAAACATGCACTGAGAGGAATGAAGGTGTAGAATTAGGTGTGTCACAGCCAAGTACTTGCGCCCACTCTGCTAGCAGTACACCGACGTCCGATTCTAGCAGGCAAATTTCCCTGCCCCAGCTGCTGGACCGTCGAAAGAAGTTCACTCCCAGCCATCCACATGCCCAGCGGTTGAATGCTAGCTTGGCTAAATTGCTAGCGCTTCAACTGCTGCCTTTTCAGTTGGTAGACTCGGCCCCCTTCCGTGAGTTTGTGCAATGTGCAGTTCCTCAGTGGCAGGTTCCCAAACGCCACTTTTTCTCACGGAAGGCTATTCCGGCTCTCTACCGGCATGTGGAAGGCAATGTCTTGGCCTCGCTGGACAGGGCGGTCAGCGGTAAGGTGCATATTACCGCTGACTCATGGTCCAGCAGGCATGGACAGGGACGTTACCTTTCTTTCACGGCCCATTGGGTCACTCTTTTGGCAGCTGGGAAGGATTCAGGACAAGGTGCAGTAGTGTTGGAGGTTGTCCCACCGCCACGCCTCCAAAATGCTACTACTGGTTGTGACACACCTCTCTCCTCCACCCCCTCCTCTTCTTCTTCCTCCATGGCCTCTTCCTGTGGTTTGTCCTATGAACCAGCGGTGCTCCGTAGCCGTTCACGGGGCTACGCAAGTACGCAGGCAAAAAGATGCCATGCCGTGCTTGCGCTGGTGTGTTTGGGGGACAGAAGCCACACTGGGGCAGAGGTCCTGTCTGCTCTGCAGGGCCAGGCCGAGAGGTGGTTGACGCCACGCCAGCTTAAGCCAGGAATGGTGGTTTGCGACAATGGCACCAACCTCCTCTCCGCCCTCCGACAGGGACAACTGACCCATGTGCCCTGTGTGGCTCACGTCCTTAACCTGGTGGTGCAGCGCTTCTTGGGCAGGTACCCGGGCTTACAGGATGTCCTGAGGCAGGCCAGGAAAGTCTGTGTGCATTTCCGCAGATCTTATAATGCCAGTGCTCGCCTGGCTGAGCTGCAAAAGGAGTTGAACCTGCCCAAGAACCGCCTTATATGTGACATGCCCACCAGGTGGAACTCAACGTTGGCCATGCTGCAGCGGCTGCACACGCAGCAGAGGGCCATCAATGAGTACCTGTGCGACTACGGCACCAGGACAGGGTCAGGGGAGCTTGGTTTTTTTTCTCCACGCCAGTGGGGCATGATCAGGGATGCATGCACTGTCCTGGCACCATTTGAGGAGGCCACGAGGATGGTGAGCAGTGACAGTGCATGCATCAGTGACACTGTACCTCTTGTCCACCTGTTGGAGCACACGCTGCGTGGAATAATGGACAGGGCACTTGAGGCAGAACAGAGGCAGGAAGAGGAGGACTTCCTTGCCTCTCAAGGCCCCCTTTACCCAGACAGTGTTCCTTCTGTCCCACCCATCGCACAGGAAGAGGAGGAGGAGGAGGAGGAGGAGGAGGAGGAGGAGGATTGTGTCAGCATGGAGGTGGAGGCTGGCACTCAGCATCATCAGCAGCAGTCTTTTAGGGATGATTTACAGTCCCAAGAAACCAGTGGACTTGTACGTGGCTGGGAGGAGGTGGCTGCGGATCATGTCGTCCTTAGTGACCCAGAGGACTCCGGAGCGAATGCCTCAGCAAACCTACGCTGCATGGCCTCCCTGATCCTGCAAAGTCTGCGGAAGGATCCTCGTATTCTTCGGATCAAGGAGAGGGACCATTACTGGCTGGCCACTCTCCTTGATCCACGGTACAAGGGTAAGGTTGCGGACCTTATGTTACCGTCGCAGAGGGAGCAGAGGATGAGACAACTCCGGGAGGCCTTGCAGAAAGGTCTGTGCAACGCGTTCCCAGAGACTGGGAGGTTGCAAACTCCTGGTCCTGGACAACGAGTTGCTGAGGCTTCGGCCAGTCAAAGAAGGAGCGGTGGGGAAGGTGGCCGTCTGACCGATGCGTTCAGACAATTCTTTAGTCCGCAGCCCCAAAGTATGATCGGTTCCAGCAACCATCGCCAGCGTCTGATAAACATGGTGCAGGAATATCTAGGGGCAAGGTCAGACTTGGACACCTTCCCCACCGAAAATCCTCTGGCTTACTGGGTCTTGAGGATGGATCACTGGCCAGAGCTTGCACAGTATGCAATTGAGCTACTGGCCTGTCCTGCATCCAGCGTTCTTTCGGAACGCACATTCAGTGCTGCTGGAGGATTTGTCACGGATCACAGGGTGCGCCTGTCCACCGACTCGGTTGATCGACTGACTTTCATCAAGATGAACCAGTCTTGGATCACCACCAGCTACCACACACCTGATGCTGATATAACAGACTAATTGATTTTAACATGTCACATCCCTTCAAGACTGATGCTGATGCTGAGTGCCTGTGCTGTTATGTTGACTGGCTATCCTCCTCCTCCGAGTCCTCAATGATACGATTGATGATGATAGCTTGTAAGATCATTTTTGTTTATGGGTGCCGCCACCAGTGCCTAACGCCCAATTTTTCAGCCCCTGTTTAACAGGGGCGTGTAATTACAATTTTTGAAGCAATACTTTGCAACAGGGCTCATTGCTGTGCTCCAAGTACAGTATCTGTGAGGAGTTGCAGTGTTGTGCCACCAGTGCCTAAGGCCCAATTTTTCAGCCCCTGTTTAACAGGGGCGTGTCATTACAATTTTTGAAGCAATACTTTGCAACAGGGCTCATTGGTGTGCTCCAAGTACAGTATCTGTGAGGAGTTGCAGTGTTGTGCCACCAGTGCCTAAGGCCCAATTTTTCAGCCCCTGTTTAACAGGGGCGTGTCATTACAATTTTTGAAGCAATACTTTGCAACAGGGCTCATTGCTGTGCTCCAAGTACAGTATCTGTGAGGGGTTGCAGTGTTGTGCCACCAGTGCCTAAGGCCCAATTTTTCAGCCCCTGTTCAACAGGGGCATGCAATTACAATTCTTGATCTAATAATTCACAGCAGGGCCCATTGCTGCACCCACCAAGAGTAACTGTCAGGGCTTACAGTGTTGTGGCACCAGCACCACCATCAAAGGCCCAATTTTTACTACCACTGTTCAACAATTATATGTAATTAAAATTCCTGATATAATAGTTGACAGCAGGGCGTTCCAGCACCAACCAAGAGTAACTGTGAGTGCTTACAGTGTTGTGCCAACACCAACAACTAAGGGGCCTATTTCTGCAGAGTATATACGGCAGGTCCCTACTTTCAAACATCCAACTTACAAACGACTCCTACTTGCAAACGCAAGAAGACAACAGGAAGTGAGAGGAAATCTACCACTAGGAAGGAAAATTCTCTCCTGTAAGAATAAATATGGGAGAAAGGTGTCTCCTCTGTACTGATGCTTTATCAGCAATCCTTGTTTCAAGAAAAAGACCACATTTCAAAAAGAGTTGTCATTGGGACGGAAAGTGAGGTGAAATGTTCTGAACAGGGGCACAGACAGCAAAACAAATGTTACAGGGGTGATAACCCTTACCTATGTTTTCCAAAAAGTTTAAAAATAGATTTTTGGTCTGGAGCTACACTTCAACAATGTACCTGTTCAAAATTACAAACAGACTCTACATAAGAACAAACCTACAGTCCCTGTCTTGTATGCACCGCCTGTATAGGGCTGTTCAGAGTATATAGGGCCTTTTTTATTTTATGTGCGGGGTTCCTCTTAATATCCATACAAGACCCAAAGGGGCTGGTAATGGGCTGGGGTAGGGGGGGGGTCATGGGGTAGCTATGCCATTTTTCTTAAAGAATTTCATCCATATTACCGGGACCAGACATTACATTAAAGCCGCAAGCAGTTTTAAATGGCTTTTTTTTCCTTTAGAAGTGTCATTTTGTGCAGGGACAGTTCTAAACACGGGAAACACGTGGCACTTCACAGGCATACTTTAGACACCCCCCAGGTACGATATTTAAAGGAATATTTGACTTTTTTTTTTCACTTTATGCATCATTAAAATGACTGCTCCCGAAAAACGACCGTTTTTAAAACTTCTTTTTGCATTGATACATGTCCCCTGGTGCAGAACCCGGGTTCCCAAACCCTTTTTAGGACAATAACATGCATAATAGTTGTTATAATTAGCACTTTAGAATCCGAACGTTCGCATCCATTGTATTTAATAGGGTTCTAATGTTCGTTCGAACTTTCGGTCCGTTCGCGGGTTCTGGTGCGAACCGAACCCGGGGGTGTTCGGCTCATCACTAGTGTCCAGATACAGTATGTACTGTGAGTTTTAACATTCCTTTAAACTTCCCACTAGATGGCACTTTAAACCCTTTCTATAAACACGCACAGGAGCAGTGGGGGAAATCGCATGCGATTCTTTGCAATGTGATTTGCACCATTTTTTGTATTGACCCAAATCACATCGCAAAGTATTGGTACTCGGTATTGGCGAGATCTTGACCGAACGTATCATTACTCGTACTCACCGGTAAAAAAACTGTATCAGTGCAACCCTAAAGCCCTATACACACGATCGGTTTTACCGATGAAAACAGTCCGTGTATGGGCCCCATCGTTTTTTTTTCCATCTGTGTTAAAAAATAGAACAAGTTTTAAATTTATCCGATGGAAAAAAAAACAATAGCAAATTACTATCGTCTGTGGGGAACTCCATCGGATAAAAAACCCACGCATGCTCAGAATCAAGTCGACGCATGCTCAGAAGCATAGAACTTAATTTTTCTTGGCTCATCGGAGTGTTTTACGTCACGGCGTTTGGGACGATCGGTTTTTTGACTGATGGTGTGTAGGCAAGACTGATGGAAGTCAGCTTCATCGGATTTCCTGTGGAAAAATCCATCGGTTTAAAATCCATAGGAAATCCGATCGTGTGTACAAGGCTTAAGAGTTACGATAGCGGCGCATCAAATTTGAAAAAATACACTTAAATGCATTTTAGTGCACTCAAACACAATATAATACCTATTTTTTTCATAAGATATAAAATATGATGTTGTGCCAAGTAAATAGATCCCAAACACGTCAAGATTTAAAACCTCATGTTGCTTGTGAATTGGCGACAAACTACGGTACTTAAAATTGTCTATAGGTGATGCTTTAAAACGATCGTTAACTTTTTTTTTTTTTTTTTTTTTAAATGAAAAACATGTTTTATTTACCTGCTCTGTGTAATGGTTTTGCACAGAGTAGGCCCTCTTCTTTTTGGGTCCCCTCCTGGCGATCCTGGCTCCTCCTTATCTAGTGCCTCCAATAGCAAGCCTCTTGCTATGGAGGCACCTGAGCAGGCTCACTACTGAGGAGCGTTCCTGTAAATGGACATTGTCCATTCACATGCGGAGCATGGCTCAGCCCCTCCCCAGCTCTCTCCTCATTGGCTCACTGGCTGTGATTGACAGCAGCAAGAGCCAATGGTTCCCGCTGCTATGTGAGACAATTAGGGAAGAGAGACGCGTTAAAGCCGCTGCTCTTGTGCACAAAGCTGGATTAAGATTGGGCTTAGGTAAGTATTAGGGGGGTTGAGGGGGAGGTGCACTCAGAAGGTTTTTAACCTTAATTCATAGGTAAAATGCATTAACCTCCCTAGCGGTATTTCCGAGTCTGGCTCGGGGTAATTTTTTTTATGCTAAAATCGGTAACCCTGACTCGGGCTGCATCGCAGTATCCAGGGGAAGTAACTTACCTTGTTCCCTGGATCCTGCGATGTCCTCCCGCAGTGTGTGCGAGCCGTGTCTCACTCGAACCTCACTGCCGAGTGCCGAGCTCCGTTCCCTGCGACGTTGCGGCGCACGGGGGCGGAGTTCGGCGCCAAATTAAAAAAGGTAAACACATAGTATACATACAGTATACTGTAATCTTACTGATTACAGTACTGTATGTAATAATTACACACCCCCTTTGTCCCTAGTGGTCTGTCCAGTGTCCTGCATGCAGTTTTATATTATATAAACTGTTCTTTCTGCCTGGAAACTGGAGATTGTCCATAGCAACCAAAAAGTGTCCGTTTACGTCAAAAGTGGTTTTAGACCAGCTACAAAAACAGCGATAATAAATTAGAATCACTCGCAGAATTGAGCGATAGCGATTTGTGGGGAAATTCGTCATCAAACAAAAAATCTAATGACAGCGATAATTCTGCAACTGAGCAAATTTCTGTGTTTTTGATTTGATTACATTATTGAATAATTTTTATTATAATTACATTACTATTTGTTATAATTATTTATAGTTATTTATTATATTATAATTTATGATTTTGTGTTTCAAACTTTATCATACCCGGGATGTCTACTAGACTCCTGTTTGGTCAGGTTTAAGTGAGTTATTCCTAACGTACACACGGTCGGACTTCCATCTGACTTTTTTTTGTCCGAACGGAGTTGGTCGGGAACACCCATAGCATACACACGCTCGGACTTTTCTGCAAACTTTCTTAAAACTTCTTACAACATCACGTGTTTTTTGTGCTCTTTTCTGATCTGCCACCCTTTGGTCAAATTCTGCTATTGTTGGTTGATTTTAACATTAGTTGTTTTGTCCATCGGACTAAAGTCCGATGGTTTTCTGTACACACGGTAGGACTTTGCTCCATCGGACTTTTGTTGGGCAAAAGTTTGTCTGTTTGCAGACCCAACTTTTGTCCGATGAAATCCAAAACCAAACGAAAAAAGTTTGTCCGATGGAGCGTACACACGGTCGGATTGTTGGTCCAACTTGCTTAAAACGAAGTTTGTTAGGCAAAAGTCCGATCGTGTGTACGGGGCTTTAGAATCGCAGGCCTACAATACATACCACCAAATTTCCATGCAAAATAATTGTACCGCCTTTGGTACATAATTCCAGACAGAATCATACCGCCAGGGAGGTTAAAGTAAAAAACCTTCTGCCTTTAGAACCACTTTAAAGTGGTTGTAAACCATTTAAAACCACTTTATGCTTCAGGTAAGCTTATATTAAGGCTTTCCTGTAGCTACCCAGGATATCTCCTAAACCTGTACAGCCCCTGTCCCCTGCATGTGCCGATCTCATCGGCAAATGCGCACTAAAGGAAACTGAAGCAATGGCACGTATGTGCCGTTGCTTCAGTCCATGCGCCGTTGCCGGCGGCTCCCGTGCGCATGCGCAGGAGTGATGTCATCGCGGCTCCGATCAATCACATCGCCGTAAGCCGCGATACCCGGAAGTAACCCCCGGAAGAGATGACGCCGTCGGAGGGGGGGACGAGGACCGCTGCGGGGGTTTCGATCTAAGGAAAGTAATTCATAATGAGCTAGTATGCTATGCAGGATTGTTTTTTTTTTTTCAGGGTTTACAACCACATTAAAAGCCTTTACAGATTATCAGGAGCTGCCCTCCCAGTATATACCCCCTGCATAGGTAAAATGCATTAAGGTAAAAAAAAAACCCCTCAAAGAACCACTTTAACTACTTCCTTACTGGGCACATATACCCCCTTCCTGCCCAGGCGAAATTTCAGCTTTCAGCACTGTCACGCTTTGAATGACAATTGCGCGGTCGTGCGACGTGGCTCCCAAACAAAATTGACGTCCTTTTTTTCGCACAAATAGAGCTTTCTTTTGGTGGTATTTGATCACCTTGGCAGTTTTTATTTTTTGCGCTATAAACAAAGATAGAGCGACAATTTTGAAAAAAAGCAATATTTTTTAGATTTTTGCTATAATAAATATCCCAAGTTTTTTGGAATTTTTTATTTTTTTCCTCAGTTTAGGCCGATACGTATTCTTCTACATATTTTTGGTAAAAAAAATTGCAAGCGGCGTTTATTGATTGGTTTGCGCAAAAGTTATAGCGTTTACAAAATAGGGGTAGCTTTATGGCATTTTTATAATTTTTTTTTTTTTACTAGTAATGGCAGCGATCAGTGATTTTTTACGTGACTGCGACATTATGGCGGACACATCGGACACTTTTGACACTATTTTGGGACCATTCACATTTATACAGCGATTAGTGCTATAAAAAATGCACTGATTACTGTATAAATGTGACTGGCAGGGAAGGGGTTAACACTAGGGGGCGAGGAAGGGGTTAATATGTTCCCTAATGTGTGATTACTACTGTGGGGGGAGGGGACTGACTGGGGGAGGTGACCGATCTGTGTCCCTATGTACAAGGGACACAGCATCGGTCCCCTCTCCCTAACAGGACATGGATCTGTGTGTTTACACACACAGATCCATGTCCTTGTCTGTGTAACCGCCGATCGCGGGTGCCAGGCGGACATCGCGGTCGCCAGGCACGAGCATCGGCATTGCAGTGACGCGCCGGGTACGTGCCCCCCAGTGCCCAAATTAGCAGAGGCCGTATAATAACGGCCTCCCGGCATGTAACAACCACCTCGCGGCCGTATATAGTCGTACGGCGGGCGCGAGGTGGTTAAAAGCTTTTACAGGTTATCAGTTAAACGTGAGCCCTGGTGCTAGAATTATTGCTGTTCATGGCGATAACTCCATTGTGTGGTGCAATCGCCATTTACATATGGGTGCCAAACCTATGTGCACTTTTGCATTTGCATGCAAGCATGGGGGGGGGGGGGGGTTTGTTACTGTATATAAATTTGTTTTTACCCTTTTTTTATTTTTCATTTAACTTTCTTCCTATCTCAAGGGGTGAACAAGCACCTTGCAATAGCTTTGGATAGGCACAGGTACGGTACTTTTTAGGGAGACAGCAGGTGCCTATTAGACCCCTGCTGTCTCTCCGGCCTTTTAAAGCATCTGATCAAGCACAGATCGTGTTTGATCAGATGCTTCTTTGTCTGTACCGACCAGGCCAGGACTGCTCTGAAACCTAAAGTGACAAAATCCTTGTCGCTTCCGGCTTCATTGTCACAGAGGAGATGGGGGATCCTGGCTGCAGCAGCCCTGGCATACACCATTTCCTACACTTTAATGTGATTGGCTTCTGGTTGCAGCACTTGGCGCATCACCCTTTGTGATGACATAATAATATGTTTATCTCCCGTTCCCCACAGATGTTGGTCCTTTGTTGGTAAGCAAGGAGGAAGTCAATCCTTATCGGTGTCGAGCAGCTGCATGGTCCAAGGCTCCATTGAGCATGAGCTGAACCACGCTCTGGGATTCTTCCATGAGCAGAGCAGGAGCGACCGTGACGACTACATCAATATCATATACAGCAACATCATACCAGGTATCCGACTGGGTGATATCATTACACTAAAGGGTGTATCATTACATTGTCATAGTTGTTCGTCCATCAAAACTGCATGTAAATTAGTTCTGTGTGAATGAGGCAAAATCAAATGTTCTCAGGCTACAGTATATTCTCTGCAGATCAAATGAGTGAATGAGGAAAATACTACATTGCAGCCACAAGATGGTGCTGAGTATCATAGGAAATAAATATGGTCATCAGTGCCACCCAGTGGCCATAATGCAGTATTCTTCTCATCTACATATTTAGTCTCTGTAGACTAAATATGTAAATTAGAAGAATACTGCATTATGGCCACTGGGTGGCACTGATGACCATATTTATTTCCTATCCTACTCAGCTCCATCTTGTGGCTACAATGTAGTATTTTCCTCATTCACTCATATTCATTACGTTCCATTTGTTTAGATGCGGCATTCAATATTTCGGATAATTCGTAACTTCGGATAAATTCATATTCGTTACGTTCACTAACAGCCAAATTTGAAAGGAAATTCCAATACTTAGAATTTGATAGTTATTATTATTAGTTAGCTATTATTTCGGGTTTTCAAATTTTTGGTTTTTCGTTCTTTTGAATTTTCGGATTTTCATTCTTTTCGGATTCTTGTTTTTTGGAAAAATTTCTCTGAAGCTTTCCTTTTAATATAATTGACGTAAATTGCTATATAATATTGCAACTGCAAATTTTGTCTACTTCAGGGACCGAGAACAATTTTCAGAAGTTCGACACGTTGAATCAAGGCATGGAATACGACTACGGCTCCGTCATGCATTATCCAAGGTACAAATGGTTACATTTCATAGAAATATATAAAACAACTTTCACTTGCCACTTTGCATTTGCCAGAAACACAGTTTTATTAAACTGCTGTGATATCCTTGTAGGCGGCACAGTCGGATCTATTAAAGTGGGAACATTCACTGATCCTGATTCATCGAACTCCAACAGGCTCCTTAAAGTTTATTTAGACCCAAACCCAAAAATGTAATATATTGCAGATTATCAGTCATCAGATGCATTTTCTTTTTTTCAGGATTATTCCTTTATTTTCACCTGGTGATCCTGCCAGTGACACGCTTCCTGTTCTATGGTGACAACGCTCAATCACTGCCTGTATGGAGGAGGAGTTGTCAGCCGAGGGTGCTCTGCTGATTTAGACTGCAAACACCTCCCCCTCTCTTCTCATATCCTTACATTGGAAGGAGGGGTTGTGTAGTTTACAGAAGATAGCTGGAAAAGCTGATAACAATCTTTGAGATTTCAGCTCAGGGCACAGACTTGCATGGACACTGGATTTATGACAGGATCAAAAGGCTTTTTTTTCTGTACTTCCAAAAAAATGTTTTCGCCTGAAAAAGGAAACGAATGCAGCCACCACATCTAAGGGCTAGAAAACTGGAATATATGAAACTTTTGTTTATGGATTTAGATATGCTTTGAAGTGTGCTTAAAGGAGAAGTCCAGCATGAGCTTTTTAAGCCTCGTACACACGATCGGATATCCTATGGATTCTAATCCGATGGTTTTGTCCATCGGAAATCCGATGAAGCTGACTTCCATCAGTCTTGCCTACACATCAGTCAAAAAACCGGCCGTTCCAAATGCGGTGACGTAAAACACTCAGATGAGCCGAGAAAAATGAAGTTCAATGCTTCTGAGCATGCGTCGACTTGATTCTGAGCATGCGTGGGTTTTTTATCCGATGGACTTGCCCATAGACGATCTGAGTTTTCGATCGGTTTTTTATCCATCGGAAAAATGTAAAACATGTTCTATTTTTTAAAACCGATGGAAAAAAGACCGATGGGTCCCATACACGATCGGTTTGTCTGATGAAAACAATCCATCGGACGGTTTTCATCGGTTAAACCGATCGTGTGTATGGGGCTTTAGGCTGGGCTTCTCCTCTGGGTCACAGGAGTGCAATTAGTTTTGCACTCCTGTGACCCGTTTTCAGCGGAGAGCGGTCTGAAGTCCGCTCTCCGCTGACGTCAGTCGGGGCAGCGCGTCATCACGACTTCCAAGTCTGGATCCGCCAGCTGCCCTGATTGATGGCAGTCTCAGCGTATCAGCGAGCCGCTGAGCCGATGAGACAGCCTCTCCCCGCCCCTCCATGGCTCAGCGCTCCAATGAGCGTGGAGAAGCAGAGAGGAAAGACGCTGACTGACAGTCAGCAACTTTCCTCTCGGGGATCTGTGAGAACCGAGCCAGCGGCGATGTTCTGTGGCTCGGTTCTCAGTGCACAGACGCCGGGGGACAGATGGAGCATCGGTCTGATGCTCCATCCACCGAGGTAAGTATAAACAGCCAAAAAAAAAACAACCTATACTTCTCTTTTAAAGTGGAAGTAAACTCACTCCGATCACTTTAGCACATATAAATCGGCATTAAAATCACTATTGATCGCTGTCCTCAGATGTCACCTTACTTGCTCTAGTTTGCTGGTAATCCATCCCGTTATCTGTAATGACGTCACCGACGCATGCGCATCTGTTCCGTGATTCACGGCACGCTCTTTGTGTTATCAGTCCATTGAGTGCCGTGACTGTCATATCCGCTCCCTGCGGCACTGCGCTCCATAACTGCGAGACCACATTCTCAGCCTCGGGAACTAGAAGGAGGCTTGGCTGAGACACGATCGCGCATTGCGCGAGATTAAAGCAAAGGCTACATGAAAGGGCGGAAGTATTTTCCACTACAAACAAGGAAACAACACTTAATATTCCGCTGCTTATCTCGAGAGGAACAAATTTATAAACATCTTAAAATACAGTACTGTAAGGCTCCTTTCACATGGGACGGATCCGTGAAGATCCGCCCCGTGAACCTCCGCTTGCTCAGCGGGGATCACTCCGTTGATCCCCGCTGAGCCGGCGCATGTCAGATCTCTGCTCTCCCCTATGGGGGGATCGGATGAACACGGACTGTCTGTCCGTGTTCATCCGATCCGCTCTGCAGACGGATAGAAAAATAGGATAGGATTTTCCTACGTCTGCAGAATCGGAGGATTGCGGACCCGGAGGAGATCGGGTGTCAGCGGATGTTCATCCGCTGACACCCGCGATCTCAGAGGGACCAATGTATGTCCCTTTTTCATCCGTAAACGGACGGATGAAAAAGCGGACATACGGTCCGCTGGTGTGAAAGGGGCCTTAGGAACATGTGATTAGGGCTTATTTATATTGTATAATATGTCAGAAGAATTTAATATAATGGTCTAATTGAAAAGCAGCATAGGGGGGGGGGGGGGGGAGTTTATTTTCTCTTTAAGGCACGCTAAAGTGGCCTGTCAACCAATGTTGTTCTATGGCATTTTAGCATGCTTAAAAAGACACTGGGGGGAGATTTACTAAGAATAGAGCATACAAAATCTGGTGCAGCTCTGCACAGTAACCAATCAGCTTCCAGGTTTTATTGTCAAAGCTCAATTGAACAAGCTGAAGTTAGAAGCTGATTGGCTACAATACACAGCTGCACCAGATTCTATACAGCCACTCAGCCATGCCACCTCCTCCTCGCACTGCTGGAACCCTTATTAACAGAACAAGTCTTCAGGGTATGGGGGGGGGGCGGCTGACTTCCCCCATGTGATGTCACCTGGCCAATCACTAGGCCCCAACCCTGTCACATGGGAGGTATCTGATCATCCCTCTGATTAAGTTCCGACACCAGAATTTAGATAGGCAAGGGATGCCGCAGCAGGAAAGGAGCGTGGCTAAAGCCGGCCATGAATGAGTCAAATCTCGGCCGGTTCAGCAATACCAGCCAAGATTTGATCCATCTATGGACAGGCTGGTTGTATTGAAGTCAATCCATCAATCCTCTTCAGTACAACCAGCCTGTCAGATTTGTTCCACGTGGTCACTGCTGGCGGCTATATCAGCCAGTAGTAATCATTGTATTCTGCAAGTGGGCAAAGGCACCCCACGCTCCCCACCTGCAAAATTGCACTGTGGGTGAGATATTTGGTGCTGTCTTTTTTGCAAATATCTCCTAAACCGTGTAGGTTAACCACTTAAGGACCGCCGCCTGTACATATACGTCAGCCAGAATAGCACGGCTGGGCATAAGCACGTGTATATATACGTCCCCTTTAAGAGGCCCAGCCGTTGGTCGCGCGCGCTCCGCCGGCAAGCTCGCGACCCGGTCCTGAGCTCCATGACCGCGCCTGCGGGACCCGCGGACCTGATCGCCAACGGTGTCCCGCGATCGAGTCACAGAGCTGAAGAACGGGGAGAGGTAAGTGTAAACAAACCTTTCCCTGTTCTTCCTAGTGAGAGTGTCACTTATCGTCTGTTCCCTGTCATAGGGAACGATGATCAGTAATGTCACACGCCAAGCCACGCCCCCTACAGTAAGAATCGCTCATTAGGTCACACTTAACCCCTTCAGCGCCCCCTAGTGTTAACCCCTTTACTGCCAGTGTCATTTTCACAGTAATAAGTGCATTTTTATAGCACTGATCGCTGTAAAAATGACAATGGTTCCAAAATGGTGTCAAAAGTGTCCGATGTGTCCGCCATAATGTCGCAGTCACGATAAAAATCGCTGATCGCCGCCATTACTAGTAAAAAAATAAATAAAAATGCCATAAAACAGTCCCCTATTTTGTAGACGCTATAACTTTTGCGCACACCAATCAATAAACGCTTATTGCGGTTTTTTTTACCAAAAATATGTAGAAGAATACGTATCGGTCTAAACTGAGGAAAAAAATATGTTTTTTTTTCATATTTTTTGGGGATATTTATTATAGCAAAAAGTATAAAAGCTTTTCTTGCACCTAGAGGACCCCCTTTTAGCTAAAGCTCTGATAATGGAAGAGTGTGTGTGTAAAATATATGATTTTATTTGTTTCTAGGTCCGCTTTCTCCACGGATGGCATCTCTGCCACCATTGTCCCAAAACCAAATGCCTCCATCGCCATCGGACAGCGCTATGGACTCAGCAACTTGGATGTTGCCAAAATTAACAAGTTATATAATTGCGGTAAGAACGCGGAATTCATAGAGCTCTACAAATCAGGATAGTCTCTATTTTTCGATTAAATATACCGGAGCATAAGAAAAAATCCATTCATACCTCTGTATGTGAATGGCCTGATTCTTGCTGTAGCCGATGTACTGCTCTGTCCTGCTTTTTATACCGACAACCACTTTGAATTTCTAACCATGTGTACCTTTTATAGGTCTCTGCCGAACAATGCTCTCCGAACCTTCAGGATCCTTAGCATCTTCCAACTACCCCAATAATTATCCCGCTGCCAGCAGCTGCTTGTGGCTCATTCGTGTTCCATCAAACCAGGTAAGGCCACAATTCAGAGTGTAAAACCCTGTGCGATTCATGGTGTGAACCGCCCCTTAATCAGCATGAACTATTTTTCATCCTTTTGCTGCTGGCATTAGGAAATAGATAGGAGGGAATATTATATTTACTTATTTTAAGCTTTTAAAAAAAAAAAAATCAGTTGCTTCCTGGTTTCTGGTCTAGGCCAAAATGATGTTATACATTCTAGGAGTCTTCATGGGCATTTTTTTTTCTTTTATCTGGAGGAGGGGAACAGGGACTTTCTCACCCTCCTTCCTGCATGCCTGAGCTAAGGGCAGATGGATTCCAGGAAGTAAATGCTACATGAATCATCTGCCCTTGCTCAAGAAACTGCAGCTAGAAGTGCTAGGGGGGGTGTTTTTTAAAGTGATTTCTCAACAAAATAAATCATAAAGACATGGATAGATGGGTGAGTTTGCTGTGAATATTAAAAAATAATGAAATTGCGTTTTCAGTTTCTGGAGCTCAGATACATGTTCCACTTTAACCATCCGCGCTATAGCCGAATGATGGCTACAGCGCGGTTGTCCAGTTTTGGGAGGGTGTCTATTGACATCCTCCCTGAACTGCGCCCCCCCATGCACCCGCTGCAATGTTCACAGCTGATCACAGATCAGAGTAAAGAGCCAATCACAGCGGCTCTTTACCATGTGATCAGCTGTGTCTAATCACAGCTGATCACAATGTAAACACACTTGCCGCCGGTTATTGGCATTCCTTTCCTCACGCTGTCACAGAGGAGAGAGCAGGTAACAAGCTATTGTGAAAGAGGACATCTACACTGATAAACTGATAATCAGGGCACTGATCATCAGTGCAGCCCCAACAGTGCCCATCAGTGCTGCCAATCCATGCCCATCAGTGCCTCCTATCAGTGCCCATCTGTGCCATCCATCAGTGCTGCCTATCAGTGCTGTCAATCCCTGCCCATCAGTGCTGCCAATCAGTGCCCTCCATCAGCTCTGCAAATTCATGCCCATCCGTGCTGCCAATAAGTGCCTCCTATCAGTTCCCATCCGTGCCATCCATCAGTGCCCCCAATCAGTGCCACATATCAGTGCAGCCTCATCAGTGCCGCCTCATTAGTGCCTATCAGTGAAGCCTCATGAGTGGCCATCAGTGCAGCCTCACCAGCACACATCAGTGAAGGAGAAAGATTACCTGTTTGCAAAATTTTATAGTAGAAACAAACTTATTTTTCAACATGTTTGGTTTTTATAGTTTGTTTAGCAAAAAAAAAAAAACAGTGGTGATTACTGTAAATACCACCAAAAGAAAGCTACATTTGTGTGAAAAAAATTATAAAAAATGTCATATGAGTACAGTGTAGCATGACCGCTCAATTCTGATTCAAAGTGCGACAGCGCTGAAAGCTAAAATTTGGCCTGGGCAGAAAGGGGGTGAAAGTGCCCCGTAGGCTAGTGAATAATAACAGAGAGCCGCTCTTCAAGAAGGCAAATGTCCAATTTTTCCTTCTCTTGATGACATCTCCTTCTCCCTCCAGGTCTTCCTGCAATTCCTTGCCTTTGATGTCCAGAACTCAGCAGGCTGTGCTTCTGATTACCTGAGGATCTACGATGGGCCCACCACGTCCTCCCCAGTGCTATTGGACAGAGCCTGTGGAGCCGGCCAGCTACCCCCTATGATCTCTACAACCAACAAAATGCTCCTTGAATTTGTCAGCGACAACAGTACAGAGGCCACTGGGTTCAAGGCTTCCTACAGCACTGGTAAGGGTTCACACAATAGTGCCGATCTTTGCCTCATTTTATAGTGTTCTTAAAAAAAAAAAAATGTAATAAAAGGGAACGTTTAGGGCTCATTAACACAAGCTTAGGTCTCTGAACAGCAATCTGCATTTGGATCACTGTTCAGAGAGCATTTGACAGGCGGCGAGGATGCATTGTATCATTGTATCACCTCCTCGCTGCCTGCTGTAACTCTTTGAACTCTGTGACTGCTTGAATGGGTCACTTATTTGCAGTTACTGTTTTTTCTACCCAAGCGATCCTCTTTCAAACATGGGGGGGGGGGGGTTCTGCCTCTAGACAAATATCGGTGCATGGACTCCAAGGCGAACATAGAGGGGCATTTAGAACATCAGATGCCTGTAAAAGTTGCAATCCACAATGAAACCACCAATCCAAATCGCACTGATCTGCGGCTTTGAAATCGTGCTGAAGTAGCGCAATTTCAAAGCCGCAGTGGTGTGAACCAGGGGTAAAGGTTTCTTTTAAGATATTGTATTTCGGTTTCATTTTGTATTGGGATAATGTCAGAAGGTATAGAACCCGTCAGGTTTTTATTGCAGCCAATGCAAGGAGATTTCTTTTTATTTCCTGTCCCCGGAGACATAACAGGAAGTAAACAGAAATCTCCTCACCTCTAACAGATGTCCCCATTAGAGGATTTCCCCTCTGAACATATACCCCCCCCCCATTCACACAATTGAGGTGAATGGAGGAATCCTCCCTGCTATGCCTTTGCATTCTGACAGATGGGACTGCTCTGCTGTCAGAATACACTGATCAGCACTACAGCTGATTGGCTGCAGCTGCTGATCGAATGAAAAGATTTTTTAGCAGTTTTCAGATCACTGGGGCCGGGTTCACACTATTGCGAATTGGATGTGGGATCCCTGCATCTAATTCGCAATAGCAGGAGAATGTGAATGGATCTCTATGGAGCTAGGGTGACCACATTTCCAAACTACCATTCAGGGACACCCTCCCTTCCCAAAAATCAGATTGTGCCGTAACGAATCACAGCACAGTGATTGGACACAAGAAGCGGGATTTAAGATTTCTCCAATCACAAGCAGGGGGCGGGGATTGTGCTCCTCCAGGCATTCCCGGCCAGGACAAGTACTGTCAGTGAGTAAAACGGTGATGTGGCGGCCTTTTTTGGGGGCATCAGATTGGCCCGGGGGGGTGGCTGTGTCAGTTTCATTCCGGGACACTGTATTGTCCAGGAATGTGGGTGCCCGGGACAGACCTGCAAAATGAGGGACTGTCCTGGGCAATCCGGGACACGTGGTCAGCCTATATGGAGCCGGTTCACATATCTCCGATGCGGCTCCCTGCTGGCTGCATTTTGATCCATTTTTGGCCAGATGGGACAAATAGAGAGATAAATCTTTTCAGCAGGAACATAGACAGCAATAAAAACCTGACAGGCGTCCTAACCCTTTACTGGTTGGCTCTTTACCCTTGGTTGAAGGCTGCACTTTAAAATAGTTAACAAAAATGTATTATATACACATAGTACGTAGGTCACGGTTCCATGTCCTTATATCCTTTTCAGTAACAATCTACTGACATATGTATATTATCTTTCATTTGTTTCATCTCATCTCTGATTTATTTATTAGTTCTGGATTGATTGGATTACATTTCAGTAATTATATTTTCCTTATTTTAGTGACCTGCGGCTCAGTGCTGAGCAACCCAACGGGAACATTCTCGACTCCCAACTACCCCTCTAACTATCCTAACTTTATGGACTGTACCTGGGTGGTGACGGCCCCGATTGGTTATCAAGTGAGTACCTAAAATGACAGGGTATAGAAACCCTAACAATGTTCAACCCAGAAGCCTCGTACACACGACCGGTTTTCTCGGCAAGAAAACTGCTGGGAGAGCTTCTTGCAGAGAAAACCAGCCGTGTGTATGGTTTCTCGTTAGGAAAAATGCCGGGAACCTCTACGAAAAAAATAGAGAACCTGCTCTCTATTTTCTCGTCGGGATTCTCGTCGGCCTGTCTCCCGACGAGAAAACTGTGTGTGTATGCTTACCTGTCCATGGTAAACCGGCGCATGCTCGAAAAGACTTTGACGCATGCGCGGTAGCATACAAGGGTAGTGTAGGGTGTAGCAAGATGGCGGCGACAGCATTGAATGTGACGAGCGCAGGATCGTCATAGTCGATGACCTCACCGCGTTCTTGCCATTCAAAAGAACGGCGGTGCTTTTGAATGGCCGTGTGTACACTCGACGAGCAAGGCAAGCTTGCCGGGAATCTCGTCGGGAAAACCAACGTTTTTTTTTCCGACGAGATTCCTGCCCGTGTGTACGAGGCTTAACAATGCATTCTTCCCAATGACCACCAATGTAAGGAACATTCTTCCCACTGACCACCAATGTAAGGAGCATTCTTCCCACTGACCACCGATGTAAGGAGTATTCTTCCGAATAACCACCATTATAAGGAGAAATTCTTCCCACTGACCACCAATGTAAGGAACATTCTTCCCCAAGACCACCACAGTAATGTACCATGAGCTGCAGATATAATAATTATTAGTAGTAGGGTTTCCCTAAAAAGGTTAATAAAGGCTGGTTTATAAGAAAGTGTGCTAAAGTGAAAAATGGGATTGGTCCAATGAAATGTTGGAGTGTTTCCCTAATATATATTTGGAACTGAAAAGTTTTTGGGCAAAATATACGATGTACTATGTATTGTATTAAGGACTAGAAAACAATGTTTGAGATAGGGACTCTCTGGGACAATCCATTACTGACTAAAGCTGCTCATATATGTGACAGCAGACACGATTGTTCAGCCAAGCATGCATGTCTATGTAAATCTTAAGAGAATGATACGGACTGATCAGGAAAATCCAACTTAGTTGATCCTTTTATCCCTTGAAATGATCCAGTTTGCGCAGTACAATTGTCCAATAATCTTATGTTTTTATTCCATTACAGGTCTCTGTCAATGTGACCGACTTCTACGTGGAGTACAGGAGCACCTGCACTTATGACTACATGCTTGTTTTCGATGGACCAAAGACCACCTCCCCATTGATGGGAAGATATTGCGGCAAAAGCACCATACCCATCTTTACCTCCACAGGAAATACCCTTGTTTTTCAGTTCCACAGCGATGACTCCGTTCAGCTCACAGGGTTCTTCGCCAAATATGCCTTTGGTAAGTATATTGGAAAGGTTTTATGAGACATGGGACATGTCTTATGTTTGGTATTTTATCCTTTAGACCCCTTTGACACTGGAGCGTTTGTACAGCGTTTTAGCGTTAAAAATAGCGCTAATAAAACGCTCATAAAACGCTCTCCATGCACCTTAGGCCCGTTTCACACTGAGGCGTATTTCAGGTGTTTTAGCGCTAAAGATAGCGCATAAATAACGCCTGAAATAATCCTGCCCAAGCATTCTCAATGTGAAAGCCCAAGGGCTTTCACACTGAGGTGATGCGCTGGCAGGAGGAAAAAAAATCTCCTGCAAGCAGCATCTTTGGAGCGGTGTGTATACCGCTCCTTCCTATTGAAATGAATGGGACACCGCGGTAATACTGCCCGCAAACCGCGGCTGTAGCTGTGGTTTGCGGGCGGTATTAACCCGAATATCGCTGTAAATACGACGGTATAGCGGCGCTAAAAATCGCGCCGCTATACCGCCACCGCACCTGCCCACCCCAGTGTGAAAGGGGCCTAAATGGACCCTTTCACACTGAGGCGTTGCTCTGGCGGGGCATTGAGAAAAGTCCTGCAAGCAGCATCTTTGGAGCAGCTTTTGGGCGCTGAAAAAAACGCTCCAAAAACGCTCCTCTCTATTGAAATGAATGGAAAGCGCTGTAAAAACGCCTGCATAGCGCCTATAATACGCTCTGAGCTGTAGAAAATTCACATGATCTCCCAAAAATGTAAACATGCAAGCAAAAAAAAAGAGCATCTACAACAGCAGGACTGAAATTGCCCATGCTACAATAACACTTGAAAAACACTGTTAAAACGGCCGCAGCGGTGCGTTAATTTTACCGTTGGCGCCCTAAAAACGCGGTAAAAAACGTGGTAATAGCGCTAAAGGCATTTTAGGGCGTTTTTCCAGCGCCTCAGTGTGAAAGGGCTCTTAGTAGTAAAAGGAAGAGATTATAATTAAAGTATTTTATTTTATTTTGGAAAGAGTGAAAGGTTTAGTGTCACTGTTTTTTTTTTTTATTGCTCTCGGTGTCCCCATTGGGGAGATTTTCCCTCACTTTCTGTCAGGACAAGACACGGTGTTTCAACAAAAGAACAAGTAGTACTTGAGGCCCTGTATGCAGAGAGCATACTAGTAGAACATAAAGGGGTTGATTTACAAAAGACATTTAGGCTGTTCACTTTGCAAGGGAAGTTGCACTTTGCCTATTTGCCTTTAGTAAATTAACCTCAAAGCATGACTGATTGAAGTGTGTGAACCCTAATGCCGCGTACACACGATCAGAATTTCCAACAACAAAACCGTGTTTTTTTTTCTGACGGATGTTGGCTCAAACTTGTCTTGCCTACACACGGTTGCACAAATGTTGCTCGGAAATTCCGAACGTCAAGAACGCGGAGACGTACAACACTACAGCGAGCCGAGAAAAATGAAGTACAATGATTCCGAGCATGCATCGAATTGATTCCGAGCATGCGTAGGATTTTTGTGCGTCGGAATTAAATACACACGATCGGAATTTCCAACAAGAACTTTTGTTGTGGGAAAAATTGAGAACCTGCTCTCAAACATTCGTTGTCGGAAATTCCGACAGCAAATATCCAGTGGAGCCTACACACGGTCGGAATTTCCGACCAAAAGCTCACATCGAACATTTGTTGTCGGAAATCAGCAACTCTTATTTTCTCCCATTTGGTCTGTTAAATATCCCATTCCAACCATTCTTTTTGCACAAAGTTCCTGATGATTCTGCCAGAAATCTTGGCAGCTGATAACTTTCTCTAGAACAGCCATTCTCAGATAGGATTCCATGGAACTCTTGGGTTCCTCCAGAGGTTTCTAAAGGTTCCTTGAGCTGTGGCTGCTTGACCTCCCATTTGATGATGCCTCTATAGTTCTGGGGTCAGTGCTAGCTGCAGGATACCAATGATCTTTTTAACTTTCTGTAAGGGGGGCATTCTAACCACTTCTGTAAGGAACATTCTTCCCATTGACCACCAATGTAAGAGGCATTTTTACCACTGACCCTCAAAGAACTATGAAGCGACCCGCCCGCTTCCCTCCTTCTCTACTCTTTGGCTCGTTCACTGGAGAGGAAGGAGCGTGTGGTCTCTTCCATGCCTGTACCCCCTGGGTTGCAGAGGTTAAGCACACGTAAAATATAAAACTTTAAAATAAAGTCCACAATAAAACTGTAGCAGCGCTATGACCAAATAATCATCTGAGCGTCTTCTATATATTAATTCATATATAGGTAGTAGAGATAGTGAATGAAAGTAAGGTTGGCTGTGATTGGTCACTACTCCTAGTGCAAGTGCTTCTTCCACCAAAAAGATCTCCACCGCGTGGGGGGTAAAATTCCCCTTTTGGGGATGCACTCACCAGATGTAAGAATAATATGAGCATTCATGCATCCTCCACTCTCAGCATTCTCTGCCTTCCACTGTGTGTTCCACTTGTTTCAGGTACCATTTGTCATGTGTGAGGAGATAAAACACATCTACATAGGGCAGTACCGTTTTGGAAAGTTTTATTAGTTCAAAAAAAAAACACAGTACCCCCCTTTTTAAAATGCGTACCAGAACACAAGATAAAACAGGCAAAACATAGACTGAAAACGCCCTCAGAGCACTTGCCCCTGATGATCGCTTATTTTTGTTTCCTCCAGCGTCTTCCTGGTTACAGGCTCCTGGAGCGCAAACATCACTTCTGGTTGTGCGGTGTGTAGTCACGCCCTGACGTTTCGTCACTTCCTGACTTCTTCTGAGGGCGTTTTGTCTCTTCCTGACTTCTTCTTCTGAGTTTCCTGACGGGTCTTTGCAGCGATCCCCTCAGTATTGGTTTCTGTCCCTAGTGTGCAAGGAACAAAAGTCTCTATGCCCCAAGTAACTCCAAGGTCCACACCAGTATATCACTCCAACGTAGAGCTTTATTTTCTTATGCATGAAAAGAGAAAGGTGTTAGGAAGACAGATGGAATTCAGGCACTCCTGGCTTCGTCGCCACTTGATTCCAAGTGGGTACAGCTCACCCGGATAGTCACCCAATGGCACTAGCAGCCGGCATGTAGCTCGAACAGTCTATTTAGTTCCCTTAATGGATGCGTCTAGGAGATCCTCTGCCACAGGATCTATGGTACCCCAAACCTCCTGATGGTCCAGATGTTAGGCCACTGGTTTCCGGGTGGATGACATCCCTCTGTAGAGTTACTGGGCCCCTTCCTTTACTGTGATTTCCTCACCAGTCCTTCGGAACGGTCCTCCCCCAGCCTCCTCTTTCAGAAACGGGTCCCCTCGCAAGGCTGCACCCTGGGATTCTTCCTCCCGAAGTGGGCTCCAGCTAAAGGTGCTGGGCCCAGGGCTGAAGTTGCAGTCCCAGGACTAAAGGTGCCTGGGACTGAGGCGCACATGTCCCCATGGCCTGGAGGGCCATGCACTCGGCACCGGACTCCACACGAACAACGAACCTCCGGGCGTGGGCCCCGGGGATTGCTTACTCTCTCCGGGCGTGGGCCCTGGGAATTGCTCCCTCTACAATGGCGTATGCCCCTTTTGTATCTCCTCCCGGCATGCACAGCAGGTCCACCACACCCACTGTACGGCTGCTGAGAGGAGACACCAAATCGCTGCCCCATCACCTGTAGTTCAACCCTGAGTAAAGATGACAGCGCCACCCATACTTCTTAGGGGAACTGCACACCAGGTGAAATAGCAACAAGACAGAGTCCAGCAATTGAAAAGATTTGAGTCAACTACCACTCAAATCACCCCTAAGTTTGGTATAGCAGTGCCTAAATTTGGAACCCCCCCGCTACAACTAGTTTTAGCAAGGGTTCCCCCAAGACCTAAAAAATTAATTCACTGTGTGCAGTCTCCTGAGTTACATTGTTCCCATTTATCTTTATAAACTTCAGAACCCTCTTTACGCCAGCCATTCTCAACTCTCTAGATTGGTAGCAGTTCATTGAGCTGTGGGGGATTGGCCTCCCTTTTGATGGTCCCTGCTTTGTTCTGAAGCCAATGCCATTTTGGCATGACATCAGCGATATTTTAATCTGTCTGTAAGAGTGTCTGCAAATTTATTTGAAGGGTTTCTCTTGATTAAAAAGGCTGAGAAAGGCTGCTCTACGCTATGGAGAAGGGGAGGTTTCTATAGTCCCATCATAAGGTGACACTGCTGCTCCTCCATAATTACAATACCGTGGGCGAATGTTGTCATGTAAGGACAGGAAGTGTGTTACTGGCAGGATCATTAGGTGAAAATAAAGGGAAAAAAAATCTTAAAGCGGAGCTCCGCCGGAAAAAAAAATATTAAAAGCCAGCAGCTACAGCTACAGCAGCTGCTGGCTTTTAATATTTGGACACTTACCTGTCCTGGAGTCCAGCAACGTCCGCAGCAGAGGAGGAGCGATCACTCGTCACTCTGCTGCTCCCTCCGCCATCCTCGCTGAGGGAACCAGGAAGTGAAGCCCTGCGGCTTCATGCCCGGTTCCCTACGGCGCATGTGCGAGTCGCGCTGCGCCGTTCTGATTTGTCCTCCTGTGTTCTGGGAGCCGAGTGTCTCCCAGAACACTACGGGAAGTCCGAGGGAAGTGACGTCACTCCCGCAGATTCCCGGAGAGAGGACTCCCGGATGTCTGTGAAAATACCTGTCTTAGACAGGTATCTTCACCCCCTCCCCCCTGAAAGGTGTCAATTGTGACACCGGAGGGGGGGAGGGTTCCAAATAGCAAAAGTTGCTATTTAGGGTGGAGCTCCACTTTAAAAAAGATAACCAATGCAGCCACCACACCACACACGGTCGGAATTTCCAATTGAAACAGTCAGATGGGAGCTTTTCATCAGATATTCCGACCGTGTGTATGCCAATCGGACTTTTCCCGTCGGAATTTCCGATGGACTTAGATAGAGAGCAGGTTCTCTATTTTTTTGTCGGGAATTCCGACGGAGTTTTGCCCGTGGCAAAGTCTGGCCGTGTGTACGCGGCATAAGGATTAGGGATCTACAATATATATTTATGTTCCTTGATTTGGATACGCTTTAATTTATTCATTGCATAGACATCTTCTGTGCCTTACAGCTGTGGTACAATACTAGATGTCAGCAGAAGAAGCTATAGGTGAAATTAGAGGTTATAGCTCCTAGTCTAGGTAAACCCAGTGGGATCCGCTATTGAGCCATAAACACCTCTTCATATCTGGAACGCCTTCTTGCTTTTATTTAAAATTTGATCAATACTCTAAATTCCTTTTTATGTTTTCTTTCTAGTGCAACAAAAATAAGAGGAGGAAGCCGAATCTATAAGAGAAGATATACTGCGATTCAAGTTTTGGTTTTGTTTGTTATTTACACATGCCTACTCCTGGTTGTGTCCTCATGTTGATAATTAAATAAATTGTAATGTGATTTTTAAGTGATTTAATAAAGATTAATAATGAAATACTATACATTTGTGTTGGTGCACCATTGTCTTTGCTTAAAGTTCTGTTACTTTGTCATGTAACGTAGCAGGACTGAGGACCAATTCACACTATGTGCAGTGACAGAGTGACAGACGTTTTACCACAGGGTAAAACGTCTGTCACCGCAGTAACACACTGTAACACAGCCTAGCGCTGCGCTGTAGCATGCTGCATTTTATCGCAGTGCACGGGCCTCCATCGCACTGCGGCGCCAGGCAGCGCAGCACCTTGCCCCACATAATGAAGTGTTCATTTTGTACCCTTCAAATAAAGCTGGTACAAAACAAAAAAGGGACTGTGCAGTGCACTGAATCGTGCAACACATTGCCCCCTAGCCAGCCGACAACGCAGAGCGGCCAGAATGTTGAAGGTGTGAATTCAACCTGAGATATTTACATTAAGAGCCCTTTCACACTTGCAGTGCTGTCGCGTTAGCGGTAAAGCGCCGCTAGTTTTAGCGCCGCTTTACCGTAGTTTTAGAGGCGCTTTTTGGGCGCTAGCAGGACGCTTTTAACCCCCGCTAGCAGCCAAATACAGGGTTAAAAACGCCTGCAAAGCGGCGCTGCCCATTGATTTCAAAGATGCAAAGATGCTGCTTGCAGGACTTTCTTTAACGTCCTGCCAGCACAGCGCCCCAGTGTGAAAGCACTCAGGCTTTCACACTGGGAAGCATTGAGAGACGTTTATTGGGCCAGTCTTGTTGGTTGGAGGGTAGACAGTGGAGACCTTGCGTGGAGAGTGAAGAAGTTTCTGCTTTTGACTGCTGGGTTGCATTTTTGGTTATTTTTGGCTCTTTTTCCTTGCAGCTTTTTAACACCTTTTTCTGGCACATTTTAAACAGACTTTTTTTTTCTCTTTTTTTCCTTCAGCCTACTAATTAAGGGGAGTGGTTAATTGGTCACAGGTGCTTGAGGCCTATATAAATTTCTGTAGAGCTCATTTAGAGCCTGCTCATTTTGAGTTTGCTGGAACTCTGTCCAAGTGGAACAGGACTAAGTGGGGAGTTAAAATCAAGAGTTTAAAACAGGAGGTTAAAACTGGGGTCATATTAGATGTGTAGTGTGAGTACCTGGGTGTTGTCTGAGTAGTGTGTGTGGATCGTTAGTACTTGTGTATTGTAGGTGCACGCTGGTCTGCGAGTGCACGCGGGTCCGTTGGTCTGCGAGTGCACGCTGGTCTGCGTGGTACCTGTGTATTGTCTTGTTGAGTACCTGTGTATTGTCTTGTTGAATAGTTGGGTCAGGAAGCTAGTGTTAGGTAATTTGGACAGGGTATAATCTCGAATCCTCATTAAATTAATAGGTACGATGTCCGGCGGGTGTGGCGAGGCGACTCAGTGTACATCTTGCAGCATGTATGCGTTCCTTGATCATCTGATCGAGGGCGATTACTGCTGTGCAAAATGTAAGCACATTGTTTCCCTGGAAGCCCAGGTTCTGAATCTAGGGAAGCAACTGTCAGCACTAGGAAGACCCTCCACACTAAAGAAGAGCTGGATACGTACCCGGCAGGTGATAGCAGGGGCCAGCACAGAGGTGGGTGGAGACAAAGAGGTGCAGGCACTAGAAAATAGAAGATGGGTGACAGTCAGGAAGGGTAGAGGGCGAAGTGCCAGGGAGGCCGATCCAGGGCTGGAGCATCCCAATAAGTATGCTCCATTGAGTGACATTGGTGAAACCAGTCAGGGACCAGCACTGCTGGAGCTGAGGGACTCTCCTAGCTGCCGGGGGAAGAACTCCTCTAGTGAGAGTGGGGGGGAAGCGAAGGGAAAGGAAAGACAGATTCTGGTGGTAGGGGACTCAATTCTTAGAAGGACAGAGAGGGCAATCTGTAACAAAGACCTGAAGCGCCGAACTGTATGTTGTCTACCGGGCGCTCGGGTTCGGCACATCACGGATCTGGTGGACAGATTACTGGGAGGGGCTGGGGAAGACCCAGCTGTCATGGTGCATGTTGGCACCAATGACAAAGTCAGAGGCAGATGGAGTGTCCTAAAGAACGATTTTAGGGACTTGGGAGCTAAATTGAGGAAAGGGACCTCCAAGGTAGTATTCTCAGGAATACTACCGGTACATCGAGCTACACCAAAAAGGCAGAGGGAGATTAGGGAAGTGAACAAGTGGCTGAAGAGCTGGTGTAGTAAGGAGGGGTTTGGGTACCTGGAGGACTGGGTCGAATTCTCAGTCGATAACCAGTACTATAGAAGGGACGGACTGCACCTAAATGAGGAGGGTGCAGATCAGCTGGGAATAAGGATGGCCAAAAAGTTAGAGGGGTTTTTAAACTAGGCGACGGGGGGGAGGGTCCAGAGATAGTGAGAGTCAGTGGGGAACATATTCTAGAGGGTAGTATTAGGGGCATTAGTGGTAGGGTAACCAAAGAACATAAACCCAAGGTAAGTATAGTAGCAAGTCCTAGTTGCAATCTGGGAACACCCAAGAGGATAGTATGTGACCGGTCAAAATATATTAATGCATTAAAGTGTCTGTTCACCAATGCCAGAAGTCTGCCAAGCAAAATAGGTGAGTTGGAAGCTCTGGTGCATGAGGAGAGCTATGATGTAATCGGTATTGCTGAAACTTGGCTTCATTCCTCACATGACTGGGCTATTAATGTTCCTGGCTATGCACTCTTTCGGAAAGACAGGGTAAAAAGGAAAGGTGGTGGGGTCTGTCTCTATGTGAGAAGTGATCTCAAAGCGAGTGTGAAAGAGGACCTGGTGGATGGAGAGTGGGATGAGTCTGAAGCATTATGGGTGGAACTGCATACAGATGTGCGTAGTTCAAAGCTAATCATTGGAGTTTGTTATAGACCACCCAATGTTAAGGAGACTCAGCTCCTTGCACAGATGGAAAGGGCTGCAAGGGCTGGGACGGTGATAATAATGGGGGATTTTAACTACCCAGAAATTGACTGGAGTAATGAAACTGCTGGGACAGTTAAAGGGCAAAAATTTATAAACCTATTGCAGGACAATTTTATGGTCCAGTTTAGTGAGGCCCCAACTAGGAATGATGCTCTGTTGGACCTGGTAATCTCAAACCATGCAGAGCGTATTACTAATGTTCAGATAATGGAACACCTGGGTAGCAGTGACCATAACATGATTTCATTTGATGTTAGTTGTAAGCAAAAATCACATACGGGAAAGATAAAAACACTTAATTTCAAGAGAGCAAATTTTCCAAGGATGAGCGCTGCTCTCCAGGACTTAGACTGGGAGGGAATATTGGCATCAATGGGCACAGAACAGAAATGGGAATTCTTCAAAAAGACTGTTTGTGAACTCACTGCAATAGGTTTAAAAGGCTAAAAATAAAACCTATGTGGCTCACTGCCAAAGTTAAAAAAGCTATAAACTATAAGAAAAGAGCTTTTAAAAAATATAAAAATGAGGGAACACTAGTGTCATTTAAATATTACAAAGAATATAACAGGATATGTAAAAAGGAAATCAAGGATGCAAAAATTCAAAATGAACGACAGATTGCAAAAGATAGTAGGACAAACCCCAAAAAATTCTTCAAATATTTTAATAGTAAAAAGGTCAAGTCTGAGCATGTAGGCCCTTTACAAAATAATCTAGAGTGGGTGACTGGGGACAAAGAGAAGGCTAATTTATTAAATAATTTCTTCAGCTCTGTGTATACAAAGGAGCATGGGGGAGCTCATGTCCAAAATGAGGGTGGTAGTGACACAGCCCCAAATCCACAATGGCTCAAAAGTGATATGGTCCAGAAATATTTCGATGGAATAAAGGTGGATAAAGCACCTGGACCAGATGGCATTCACCCACGGATCCTAAAAAAATTGAGCTCTGTAATTTCAAAGCCATTGTATTTAATTTTTAGGGACTCATTAATGACAGGAATAGTACCACTGGATTGGCGCAGGGCCAATGTGGTGCCTATATTTAAAAATGGAATTAAGTCTTTACCAAGTAACTATAGACCTGTTAGTTTAACTTCTATAGTTGGGAAGATACTGATGAGATTAATAAAAAACATAGATGAGTTCTTGCTGGAAAAAAACTATTTAAGCAACAGACAGCATTAGTTCATGAAAGACAGAAGTTGTCTAACAAACCTGATTTCTTTTTATGAAGAGGTAAGTAAGACCTTGGACAGAGGGGTGGCTGTGGACTTGGTATACTTGGATTTTGCAAAAGCGTTCGATACAGTTCCCCACACACGGCTCATGTGCAAAGTAAAGTCTACAGGATTGGAAATATCAGTTTGTAAATGGATAGAAAACTGGCTAAAAGACAGAATTCAGAGAGTCGTGGTTAATGATTCTTACTCTGAATGGTCCAAGGTTATCAGTGGTGTACCCCAAGGTTCAGTGCTGGGACCCTTACTTTTTAATATCTTAATAAATGATATTGGGTCTGAGATCAAAAGTAACATTTCTGTCTTTGCAGATGACACCAAGCTATGCAGTGGAATAACGTCCTTACAGGATGTCTCCAATTTACAAGCCGACCTCAATGCTCTGTCTAATTGGGCAACTATTTGGCAGATGAGGTTTAATGTTGATAAATGTAAAGTTATGCACTTGGGGGCTAAGAATATGAATGCATCATACATACTAGGGGGACTACAACTGGGGGGATCCATAGTGGAGAAGGATCTGGGGGTTTTGGTAGATCATAAGCTCAATAATGGCATACAATGCCAAGCTGCGGTTTCCAAAGCGAGCAAAGTCCTTTCTTGTATTAAGAGAGGTATGGTCTCCAGAGAGAGAGATATCATTTTGCCCCTGTTCAAATCATTAGTAAGACCTCATCTGGAATATGCAGTTCAGTTTTGGGCCCCAGTTCTCAAAAAGGATATTGGGGAACTAGAGAAAGTGCAGAGAAGGGCAACCAAACTGATAAGAGGCATGGAGGAGCTCAGCTATGAGGAAAGATTAGAGGAACTGAATTTATTCACTCTTGAGAAGAGGAGATTAAGGGGAGATATGATCAACATGTACAAATATATAAGGGGTCCATATAGTGAACTTGGTGTTAAGTTATTCACTTTACGGTCAACACAAAGGACAAGGGGGCACCCTTTGGGTCTACAGGAAAAGAGATTTCACCTCCAAATACGGAAAGGTTTCTTCACAGTAAGAGCTGTGAAAATGTGGAATAGACTTCCTGCAGAGATGGTTCTGGCCAGCTCAGTAGATTGCTTTAACCACTTGACAACTGGGCACTTAAATCCCCTTAATAACCAGACCAATTTTCAGCTTTTGGTGCTCTCACATTTTGAATGACAATTACTCAGTCATGCAACACTGTACCCATATGAAATTTCCGTCCTTTTTTTCACACAAATAGAGCTTTTATTTGGTGGTTTTTGATCACCTCTGCGGTTTTTATTTTTTTCGCTATAAATGAAAAAAGACCGAAAATTTTGTAAAAAAATGCATTTTTCTTCATTTCTATTATAAAATTTTGCAAATAAGTAATTTTTCCTCATACATTTGGCCAAAAATGTATACTGCTACATATATTTGGTAAAAATAACGCAAATTAGTGGATATTATTTAGTCTGGGTGAAAGTTATAGGGTCTACAAGCTATGGTGCTAATTACTGAAAATTGATCAATTTGATCACACCTGATGTACTGACAGCCTATCTCATTTCTTGAGACCCTAACAAGCCAGTAAAGTACAAATATCCCCCAAATGACCCCTTTTTGGAAAGTAGACATTCCAAGGTAGTTAGTAAGAGGCATAGTTAGTTTTTTGAAGTTGTCATTTTTTCCCACAATTCTTTGCAAAATTAAGATTATTATTATTATTTATTTTTTTCACACCAAATTGTCATTATAACAGGTTATTTCTCTCACATGGCATGTACATTCCACAAATGACACCCCAAAATATATTCTGCTGCTCCCCCCGAGTATGGCGATACCACATGTGTGAGACTTTTATACAGCCTGCCCACATACAGAGGCCCAACACTGAAGTAGCAACTTCAGGCGTTCTAGGAGCATAAATTGCACATCTAATCTTTCAACCACCTATTACACTTTTGAAGGCCCTGGAGCACCAGGACAATGGAAACGCCCACAAAGTGACCCCATTTTGGAAAGCTAACACCCCAATGTATAATCTATAAGGCATTATGAGTCTTTTGAACGGTTCATTTTTTTCCAGAAGTTTTTGGAAAATGTGGAAAAAAAATTAAAACGCAATTTTTTTTACACAAAGTTGTCCATTTATAGGATATTTCCAACACATATCATGTACACAGCAAAAATGACACCCCAAAATATATTCTGTTGCTCCTCCTGAGTATGGCGATACCACATGTGTGAGACTTTTATACAGCCTGGCCACATACAGAGGTCCAACACTGAAGTAGCAACTTCAGGCGTTCTAGGAGCATAAATTACACATCTAATCTCTCAACCACCTATTACAATTTTGAAGGCCCTGGAGCACCAGAACAATGGAAACGCCCACAAAGTGACCCCATTTTGGAAAGCTAACACCCCAACGTATAATCTATGAGGCATAATAAATCTTTTGAATGGATCATTTTTTTCCAGAAGTTTTTGGAAAATGTGGAAAAAAAATTAAAACGCAATTTTTTTACACAAAGTTGTCCATTTATAGGATATTTCCAACACATAGAATGTACACAGCAAAAATGACACCCCAAAATATATTCTGCTCTTCCTCCTGAGTATGACCATACCACATGTGTGAGACTTTTATACAGCCTGGCCACATACAGAGGTCCAACACTGAAGTAGCAACTTCAGGCGTTCTAGGAGCATAAATTACACATCTAATCTCTCAACCACCTATTACACTTTTGAAGGCCCTGGAGCACCAGGACAATGGAAACGCCCACAAAGTGACCCCATTTTGGAAAGCTAACACCCCAACGTATAATCTATGAGGCATAATGAATCTTTTGAACGGTTCATTTTTTTCCAGAAGTTTTTGGAAAATGTGGAAAAAAAATTAAAACGCAATTTTTTTTACACAAAGTTGTCCATTTATAGGATATTTCCAACACATATCATGTACACAGCAAAAATGACACCCCAAAATATATTCTGATGCTCCTCCTGAGTATGGCGATACCACATGTGTGAGACTTTTATACAGCCTGGCCACATACAGAGGTCCAACACTGAAGTAGCAACTTCAGGCGTTCTAGGAGCATAAATTACACATCTAATCTCTCAACCACCTATTACACTTTTGAAGGCCCTGGAGCACCAGAACAATGGAAACGCCCACAAAGTGACCCCATTTTGGAAAGCTAACACCCCAACGTATAATCTATGAGGCATAATAAATCTTTTGAATGGATCATTTTTTTCCAGAAGTTTTTGGAAAATGTGGAAAAAAAATTAAAACGCAATTTTTTTACACAAAGTTGTCCATTTATAGGATATTTCCAACACATAGAATGTACACAGCAAAAATGACACCCCAAAATATATTCTGCTCTTCCTCCTGAGTATGACCATACCACATGTGTGAGACTTTTATACAGCCTGGCCACATACAGAGGTCCAACACTGAAGTAGCAACTTCAGGCGTTCTAGGAGCATAAATTACACATCTAATCTCTCAACCACCTATTACACTTTTGAAGGCCCTGGAGCACCAGGACAATGGAAACGCCCACAAAGTGACACCATTTTGGAAAGCTAACACCCCAACGTATAATCTATGAGGCATAATTAATCTTTTGAATGGATCATTTTTTTCCAGAAGTTTTTGGAAAATGTGGAAAAAAAATGAAAACGCAATTTTTTTACACAAAGTTGTCCATTTATAGGATATTTCCAACACATAGCATGTACACAGCAAAAATGACACCCCAAAATATATTCTGCTGCTCTTCCTGAGTATGGCGATACCACATGTGTGAGACTTTTATACATCCTGGCCACATACAGAGGTCCAACACTGAAGTAGCAACTTCAGGCATTCTAGGAGCATAAATTACACATCTAATCTCTCAACCACCTATTACACTTTTTAAGGCCCTGGAGCACCAGGACAATGGAAACGCCCACAAAGTGACCCCATTTTGGAAAGCTAACACCCCAACGTATAATCTATGAGGCATAATAAATCTTTTGAATGGATAATTTTTTTCCAGAAGTTTTTGGAAAATGTGGAAAAAAAATTAAAACGCAATTTTTTTACACAAAGTTGTCCATTTATAGGATATTTCCAACACATAGAATGTACACAGCAAAAATGACACCCCAAAATATATTCTGCTGTTCCTCCTGAGTATGACGATACCACATGTGTGAGACTTTGATACAGCCTGGCCACATACAGAGGTCCAACACTGAAGTAGCAACTTCAGGCATTCTAGGAGCATAAATTACACATCTAATCTCTCAACCACCTATTACACTTTTGAAGGCCCTGGAGCACCAGGACAATGGAAACGCCCACAAAGTGACCCCATTTTGGAAAGCTAACACCCCAACGTATAATCTATGAGGCATAATGAATCTTTTGAATGGATCATTTTTTTCCAGAAGTTTTTGGAAAATGTGGAAAAAAAATGAAAACGCAATTTTTTTACACAAAGTTGTCCATTTATAGGATATTTCCAACACATAGCATGTACACAGCAAAAATGATACCCCAAAATATATTCTGCTGCTCCTCCTGAGTATGGCGATACCACATGTGTGAGACTTTTATACATCCTGGCCACATACAGAGGTCCAACACTGAAGTAGCAACTTCAGGCGTTCTAGGAGCATAAATTACACATCTAATCTCTCAACCACCTATTACACTTTTGAAGGCCCTGGAGCACCAGGACAATGGAAACGCCCACAAAGTGACCCCATTTTGGAAAGCTAACACCCCAACGTATAATCTATGAGGCATAATGAGTCTTTTGAAAGGTTAATTTTTTTCCAGAAGTTTTTCGAAAATGTGGAAAAAAAATGAAAACGCATTTTTTTTACACAAAGTTGTCCATTTATAAGATATTTTCAACACATAGCATGTACATAGCAAAAATGACACCCCAAAATATATTCTGCTACTCCTCCTGAATATGGCAATACCACATGTGTGAGCTTTTTTAACAGCCTGGCCACATAGAGGCCCAACATCCAAGAAGCACCATCAGGTGTTCTAGGGACATAAATTACACATCCAATTTCCTTACAATCTATCACATTTTTGAAGGCCCTTCATATTTCTAACACAGCATGTACATACCAAGAATTACACCCTAAAATACATTCTGCTGAGTAAACGGTAAAAAAAAAGATTACCTGTGGTTTTAGTAGTGCAATTGTCCACAGGAGGAGAGCCCTGATCCAGGCAGCAGGCAGGGACGTGGTCAGCGACAGTGAATGGAATTGTCCAGGCAGCAGACAGGAATATTGTCCATAGTCACTACAGGCAGGAATACTGTCCATATACAGTCCAGGGTCAGTGCAAGTAGAGACATTGCCAGCAGTGCCATAATATTGGTCCTGGTAATAAGCAGGAACATGGTCCAAGTAGCAGGCCAGGAAAGAATGGGGACAGGGGTAGAGGCTTCTCCCACCCAAATCTCTTTGAAGCCTCCGAGTCTCCAGACCCTAATCCGGGAATGAGAAAACTAAAAAATTGTTTTCTTCATCCAGAAAAACAATTCTGGAGCCCCTCACATATGTGAGACCCCTGTGTTCCCACTAGCATAGCAGGGTAAAAGATCAATCCAAGAGGCAGGCAAAAAACGTGGTCAAACAGTCCAGGGTCAGTTCCAGAGCAGGCAGAGGTAGGTACAGTTAAGCGTTAGGCAGAAGAGTGGTCGTATAACAGGCCAGGGTCAGTTCCGGAGAAAGCAGAGGTAGGTACAGTTTAGCGTTAGGAAGAAGAGTGGTCGTATAACAGGCCAGGGTCAGTTCCGTAGAAAGCAGAGGTATGTTTAGCGTTAGGCAAAAGCGTGGTCGTATAACAGTCCAAGGTCGGTTCCGGAGAAGGCAGAGGTATGTACAGTTCAGTGCAGTGGCATAAGGGGTGTGGAGGAAAATGACAGGAAATGAGAATTGCATTTACCATACTTCCCTAATAGTGTAGAAACGTATGGTAACGGCGGAAACATTCGCCTATACAGAGGCCTGGTTGGGAGGGACAATCGGGACAATAATACACGGTGTCTCTTCGAATTCCTCCTCTGGAGCACACCCGACATCTCTTCTGACGTCTGTAGCCTGTTTCACGGGGGACGGCTTTCTCAGGGAAGTGGGGCTCGTGGAGTCTGCTCACGGAATCAGAGCGAATATTTTCTGGTGGGCTTTCAGGGTACAAAAGGGCGGAGATAACTTCTTCTTGGTAGAATAGATAGGATACGGGGGTTCTCTGTTGATTTTTTGTAAATAACATAAGTGTTATACATGGCCAAACTAAAAAAATAAAGGGACACTTTCTTATACCAGTGGCGGGATTTTCTTGTGGGAAGATAGGGTTCAATCATCTGATCGTTGAGGTCCACTCCCCCTATAAACAAATTATAATCGTAGACACAAGCTGGTTTCTGGATTGTGCCGTTTCTTTTGGGGACTTCAACGTAGGTGTCGTTGTGGATTGAAGTGAGCATGTGGACGTTTCGTTTGTCCCTCCACCTGACAGCCAATATCTCCTGGTTCCTCAATGATGCCGTCTCCCCTCGTCGTAGCTTCTCATTGACGAGTTTTTGTGGGAAGCCTTTTCTATTGGGTCTTACTGTGCCACATGCTGGGGTGTCCCTCCGGTAAAGATTGCGGAACAGGGGCAAGCTGGTATAAAAATTATCCACATAAAGGTGGTATCCCTTTCCAAGGAGTGGATAGATAAGCTCCCAGACCACTTTTCCGCTGACTCCGATGTACTCTGGGCATTCAGGGGGATGCAGTTGGGAGTCCTTCCATTCGTACACCAGGAAGGCGTAGATGTACCCCGTAGCTCGGTCACATAGCTTCTACATTTTAACACCATATCGGGCCCTTTTGCTGGGGATAAACTGTTTAATGCACAGCCTGCCTGAGAATTTTATAAGGGACTCATCCACGGATATTTTCTGTTCAGGGATATACAACTGGGAAAATTTTTCAGAGAAAAAATTTAGGAGTGGCCGAATTTTATATAGTTTGTCAAAAGCTGGGTCATTTCGGGGAGGGCACTGGGTGTTGTCATTAAAGTGGAGGAACCGCATAATCATTAGGTATCGGGATCTTGGCATAATGGATGAGAAGAGTGGCATGTGGTGGATGGGTTTGGTAGACCAGTAGGAGTACAATTGTTTTTTTTTTGAGAGTCCCATAGTAAAAGTTAGGCCTAGGAAAATTTTGAATTCCTCTACGGTAAGTTCTCTCCACTCAAAGGGACGGGCGTAACTAGACCCAGGGTTGCTTACGATGTACTGCTGTGCGTAGAGGTTGCACTGGGCCACAATGGAGGATAGTAAGTCTTCGGTGAATACTAAATGAAAAAAATCGAGCATGGAAAAACCATCGGTGTTCACCTGGACACCTGGCTGGGCGGTGAAAGGGGGGATATTTGCTGCTCCGGAATTAGGGAGAAGCCACAGGGGGTTTTGAAGGCCATAGGGAAGGCTGGCATGGCCCCTATCCCTTTGGGGCTGAGATGACACCCTACTGGTGCCTGGCCTTTGTTGCAGTGGCACTGCGCTTGGGGTGGACGGCACTGCGCTTGGGGTGGACGGCACTGCGCTTGAGGTGGACGGCACTGCGCTTGAGGTGGACGGCACTGTGCTGCTGGTAGTAGGCCGCTTCCCCACGCCAGAACCCCTTGTTTTCACGGGCACACATTCCTCTTCTGATTCTGTATCAGACCCACTGTCTGTAATGAGTTCATAGGCCAAATCCGAATCGGACTGAGACTCCTCGCTGCTCTCATCGGTCATGATTAGACGCTGGTAGGCCTCCTCACAAGTAAATAATTTTTTTGCCATGCTGGTGGCTGGTGAGGCTGCACTGCAGAGCACTGTGGTGGCACTGGTGGGCACAGGTGGCACTGATGTGGCACAGGTAGCACTGGTGTACACTGTAGTGGCACTGGTGTGGCTCTGGTGGCACTGATTAGCACACAGGCGGCACTGATGGGCACAGGCGGCACTGGTGGGCACAGGCGGCACTGGTGGGCACAGGCGGCACTGGTGTGGCGCTGATGGGCACAGGTGGCACTGATGGGCACAGGTGGCACTGATGGGCACAGGTGTGGCTCTGGTGTGCACTGGTGTGGCTCTGGTGTGCACTGGTGTGGCTCTGGTGTCACTGGTGGGCACAGGCGGCACTGATGTGGCACTGCAGTGGCGCTGATGGGCACAGGTGGCACTGGGCACAGGTGGCACTGATGGGCACAGGTGTGGCTCTGGTGTGCACTGGTGTGGCTCTGGTGTGCACTGGTGTGGCACTGGTGGGCACAGGCGGCACTGATGTGGCGCTGATGGGCACAGGTGGCACTGGGCACAGGTGGCACTGATGGGCACAGGTGTGGCTCTGGTGTGCACTGGTGTGGCTCTGGTGTGCACTGGTGTGGCTCTGGTGGCACTGGTGGGCACAGGCAGCACTGGTGGGCACAGGCGGCACTGGTGGGCACAGGTGGCACTGATGGGCACAGGTGGCACTGATGGTCACAGGTGGCACTGGTGTGACACTGGTGTGGCCCTGGTGTGGCTCTGGTGGCACTGGTGTGGCACAGATGGCACAGATGTGGCACAGATGTGGCACAGATGTGGCACAGATGGCACATTGGGGCACTTTTGGGCACTGTTTGGCACTGTTGGGCACAGCTGGGCACAGGAAAAATCAAGATGGACTCACTGTGCGGCACTGTGTGGCAGTAATGTCTCTCCTCTCCTCTCACGCTGCATCGGTGTGAGGAGAGGAGAGGGATGAACTTGTCCTGACCCCAGTTTGTTTACATTGTGATCGCGCCGTCATTGGACGGCGCGATCACATGGTAAAAGGCCGCTGTCATTGGCCATTTACCTCGATCTGTGTTGCTACGAGTCCGGTGGACCCGGCGAGCACAGTCGTTTGCGTGTGCGCGCCCGCGGGCGCGCGCAGGAACGATTCTAAGGGAGGACGTTATATAACGTCCTCCCAGAGTTAAGCAACCACCTTGTCGCCATTATTCGGCGGCAGGTGGTTGTGAAGTGGTTAAGAAGGGCCTGGATTCTTTCTTAAATGTACATAATATAACTGGGTACTGACATTTATAGGTAAAGTTGATCCGGGGAATATCCGATTGCCTCTCGGGGGATCAGGAAGGAATTTTTTCCCCTGCTGTAGCAAATTGGATCATGCTCTGCTGAGGTTTTTTGCCTTCCTCTGGATCAACTGTGGGTATAGAATTGGGTATATGGGATTGTACGATATTTTTTTTTTTTTTATGGTTGAACTGGATGGACTTGTGTCTTTTTTCAACCTGACTAACTATGTAACTATGTAACTATGTTTATCAGGCGCTTTACAGGCGCTATTTTTAGCGCTAAAATGCCTGAAAAACGCCTCCAGTGTGAAAGGGGTCTTAGTGCGAGTACAATTAAGAAGGCCATACACACATGGATTCCTTTTGTTTTTACCCAGCTCCATGGACAAAAGCTGGTTGAACAACATTTCTGGAGCCATATAGGGCAGCCTTTAGACTTGCTGAAAACATGATTTTCCGATATGACGATTGTCCTCTATGTACAATACTCAGCATAAATGAATCCAAAATAACCAATGAACTGGTGTTTGGGTTTAACTGACTTTCTTTTTGTCCATTGAGGGACATTTGAATTCTTAAACCTTCAGGTTATACTTCCACCTACGGCAGGATTTGATAAAAAAAAGACTGTTGGCCACCCCAGGATAACCCCTCCCACTACCAGCATGCCTCAGATGTTTGCTAGTGTCCTGGAAAGATGGACATCTTTTTTGTCCTGCTCTGGTGTAAAAGACTAACCTATTATTTCTTATTACTACTCTTCTCTACATCACTGCTAGAGCCAGTTTCTTTGATTTTGAACTGCTGTATCCAGAACCCATTAGACTCGACGTTGCAGGGCTAGCCTGGAAGTGACCTTCTTGTCGATGGGTTCCACATAGGGCATATTTCAGATCCCATTTTGGTAACAAGTTGGTTGCAGACCGCTTTCCAGGTCCATAGCTGCTGGCATTGCCTCAGTGTTTACCTTGTCACCGGTACCTCATTCTGGGAGAAGGCCAGTCAGGTTGAGCACCAGGAGCTACCCAATTTGCTTGGATTGCCGGGCAGCTTAAAAAAATTCCCACTTCCTGACAGTACGGAGTGGTTTAATGCTGCAGAATTGAACGTTCATGTCATCAGAGCCACATGAAACTCTAATCTTTCATTAGTGCCTGCTGCCTGTTTTCATTGACTGTGTTCACAGCTGATTCTTTCCTGCTACCAGCTGTTTGGGTTTCATGAGCGTCTGAGGCCTTGCCTAATACTCAGAACTTTACATAACTTAACTGGATTCTATACACATGGCAGGGAATTGCAGTCCCGCTATACTAGATGCCCATGCCCACACACTACTAATGCTGCTTACAGCATGCACATTGCTGTCGCCCAACATCATGTTGGCCTCTGATTCTTGAGTAATTCCAATCATAGTCAAGTTTACGGTCTCAAGGATCAGGTTCAACCTTTCTTGGCAAGATACAGCCTACTAGATCTGTGATATGTCAAAATCAGAGATGGATTAAGGCAGAATGGGGCTTTGGCATTCCCCATCCCTTCCATTGACAGGCACATAGAGGCTGCACTATTTCCTCTGCCTGTACTGGCATGGCCCATCAGAAGGTTGAACGAACCAATCCCCCCCCCGGCACTAGCACAACTGCCCTTACCCCCCCTCCCCTGCACGGTGCAGCACTAGCACCCCCAGCAAACCCCCCCTACCCACTGTCTGCCAGTCCTTACCCTGGATATGGCCATCTTCCAGCACGGTCGCCCCTGTCCTTAAGCGTGGCAGGCTCGGGGAAAGCTGCTCCAGTGTCCTCTCCTGTAGCCGCTTTCGCAGTGCGTCTCCTCTCTGCTCCTCCCAGCACAAGGCGTCCATTAGGATCGCCTGAGGTTATGGCCAATAAGGAAACGGTTTTCATACCTGTTTCCCGATTGGTGTAGAGGAGGATCAGTGTTGCAACAGCGAATATTCGTTAGTTGTTGCAACACACCTGGGTGGGATCAGAGCACATCCTCCGACCCGAGCCCACCCTATTTTGAAGCCTAATAAAGCCTCTGGCTCCAATCAGGTGCTTCAAAGACCTCTTCACTAGTGTACCTTTGTTTGGACATTTTGGCCCTTAAATTTACAGGTACCTAGTGCGATTCCCGGAGAAAAAGAGCACCTGGCTGTCAAGGACCGCTACAAATAAAATTCACCTGCTAGTGCTAGCAGAGATCAGTCCTGATTTTGCCAACACTGAGATTTTGTGTGCAATGTATCACAGGTGACAGTGATCTAATGACAATGACCTTGTTCTGGGGTCATAGTGGTTAAACGTAAGTGCTGGCAGCGAACGACTAACACTGTGTTTGAGGACACTATATTAAGGGGGCACTAGTATAGTTCTGTTCGTGATCAATATATTCATCTGTACAGACACTATACAAGTATGGTGGTGATCAGCGACCTATAGCGTGAGTGCAATAGTGTGCGGGCAATCTAACGCTAACTGCTGGGAGGGGCGCTAACTGACCCTAATGGGATATCAACATTCAGTGAAAAATACTGTACACTGAGAATGTACTAATGGCACTGGCTGGGTGACAGGGCTGATCAAAGGGTTAATGAGGGCAATAAAAGGATTAAATGTGCCTAACGTGTGTAAAATTTAATAACGGGGCCCCAGATCCCGCCCCCCCACCCTATGTGAATGAGTATGGGGTACATCGTACCCCTACCCATTCACCTGGTGGAAAAAAATGTCAATAAAAAAACACTACACAGGTTTTTAAAGTAATTTATTACACAGCTCCGGAGGTCTTCTCCCGACTTCGGGGGTCTTCTTCCGACTTCAGGGGTCTCCGGTGTCGTCTCCGCGCTCTCTGGTTCTTCTCCCACTCTCCGGTTCTTTCTTCCTTCTGCTGGGCCTCTGCTATCTTCTTCCAGCTCTTTTGCTAGCAGGGGCCCGGTCTTCTTCGTCGCCTTCTTCCCTCTTCTCCTCTTCGATGTTGACACGTCGCTTTTTTTTTTATTGACATTTTCTTCCACCAGATGAATGGGTAGGGGTACGATGTACCCCATACTCATTCACATAGGGTGGGGGGGCCGGGGTCCTGGGGGACCCCTTATTAAAGGGGGCTCCTGGATTCCGATAAGCCCCCCGCCCGCAGACCCCAACAACCAATGGCCAGGGTTGTCGGGAAGAGGCCCTTTTCCCCATCAACATGGAGGCAGGGTGCTTTTGGGTGGGGGGGCCGCAGGTCGCCCCCCTGCCCCAAAGCACTAAACCTCCCATGTTGAGGGCATGCGGCCTGGTACGGTTCAGGAGGGAGGGGGGCCCGCTCTCTCTCGTCCTCCCCTTCTTTTCCTGCGGCCTGCCAGGTTGCGTGCTCGGATAAGGGTCTGGTTTGGATTATGGGGGGAACCCCATGCTGTTTTTCCGGCTTAGGGGTTCCCCTTAAAAACAATCCAAACCAGACCGAAGGGCCTGGTATGCTCCTGGAGGGGAACCCATGCCGGTTTTTTTATTTAAAATTTGGCGTGGAGTTCCCCCTCAAGATTCATACCAAACACAGTGCCTGGTATTGGCGGGGATCCAAGTCGGATCCCCGTTCATTGAAAGTCGGACGTATGTCGGCTTCAAGTCGCAGGGCAAAGTCGGATCCAAAGTAGGACGGCTGTAGTGTCGCACAAGTGTGAACCCGGCCAAAAGGTGTTTCACTTTGTTTTCTGCCTCTAAACACCCCTCCATGGTAGCCTATGTGTCCATGCATACACAGGTGTTTACAGACAGAAAAAAAAAAGAAAAAGAAACATCACTTGCGCATTAAAGATAGGAGCATTTGGCTAGAAAAAACACCAGATGTGCCCAAAAGCATGTAAATGGTGCTTTTAGCGCTTGAGTATTTCAATGGCTAGAATATATTAATATTCTGGCCAATGAAATGAATGAACATCAAACTGCTTGATGCACCTGAATGAGTCTAAATACATTGGAAAAACACAGCTTTAGGCACATTTTTAATGGTGCTTTTGTCCTACCTGGAGAAAGTCCTTCAGACGAGCCCAGTGTGCATGAGGCCAAAAATTACTGCATTATGGCAGCACCTTGCTTAAAAGCTTTTGGGCAACACAGCACCTTGATATGTGTGTTGTGTTATCCTACAAGTCAGGTGCTTTAGTTCATGCTAGATATGTGCTTTGGGGTGCCATTCAGAAATAATGGCATGACATGACTATTCATTATGCCTTGTGAGTTGGCTGTCACACATTCCACTGATGCTGAGAGGAGAGCTTCAGGAGGCGGAGTCAGTACAGGAATCACTGCTTGCAGGCAGCCAAGTACCATGGGATATGTAGTCCTTAGAAATTGAGCAGAAGCTGCAAAGCATACAGGGGAATCCTCAAAGTTGTGAAAAGAGAAATTGATAAGAAGCTATGAAGCATACAGGGAATCCTCAAAGTTCTGGAAAGAGAAAGATGGCCAATAGACAGGCAGATCTAGTGAGAAATTTAAAGCTGCCAATTACAATGTACAATGTGCAATCTGATTGTACAATTTCCTTTAGGTCAGTGGTCTGCAAACTGCAGCCCAGGGCCAGATGCGGCCATTGGCTTGGTATGTACGGGGCGTTAGGCTCCGTTCACACCAATGCGTTTTTTCATGCTTTTTGCAGAAACGCAGGACATTATTTTTAACATGGGTTCCTATGGAACACGTGCACATCAATGCATTTTCGTGCCTCTGCGTTTTTGGAAAGGGTCAGGGACTTTTTCAAAGGCAAAACGCTGCTTTTTTTTGCTTTTTTGGCTCAATGGACTTCAATAGTAAAGCTGCAGAAATGAACGTACTGTGTTTTTACTGCGATTTTACCATGATCCGCATTTTTAAATCTGCCCAACAAAAAATTTGCCTAACAAAAAAAAAGTATAAAAAAACCCGCAAATGACAGCAAAAACCCAGAAAGAGCGCTGCAGGAATGCTCAAAAGCAAACGTCATAGGTGTGATTGGAGTTTTATTAGATTTACTAGACACCAGAGCACAGGTTAATCCTTTTCAGTGTTGGAATCGGAAATCAAAACTGCTTGAATGGGATCTGTGATTTTAGGAGGAAGGATAAAAGAAGGACGACATTTTGCTTGCCAGCAAAGAAACAAAAAGAAGTACGTAAATGAAAGAAGAGAAATCCGGTTGGCGCAGGTAAAGAATTAAAAAACACCCTTTAAACTGCGACCCCTTTCACGACCCCCAACGTTAAACCAATGAGAGAGATAGACTTTTTATTTTGTATAGATCATTCATTTTTAGATTGTAAAGCTCTATTGAGCAGGGCCCTCTGATTTCTCTTGTACCAAATTGTAATGTAACTGTAATGTCTGCCTTTATTTTGTTAAGCGCTGCGCAAACTGTTGGCACTATATAAATCCTGTATAATAATAATAATTCATGTCTCTGATTTTGCTTTGGTGGTTTTGAGTGGCATTTAGTGTATACAGTACTGAGTTTATATCTGTGTAACCTCTCCTTAGCAGGTGTGTCCTAATAGTGATCGTTGCCTCTGGCAATCTCCCCTTGTCTGGCTCTGGGGTGGAATTACAACACCAAATGCAGATACTGTGTCCTGATTGGATAAATGAAGGCCTTCTTTAGGTATACAATCAGCCTCAGCCCATGATTTGGTCTAGTTCTTCAAGTGTTTGAGGCTTAGAAGACATGGGACCTGGTGTGTTATTCCGCCTGATCTTGGCTTTAGTCTGGTCCCAAGGACTAACCGTGCCAGTGCCGGTAAGTGTCAGATCATAGTGTGCCCTTCAGTTTATTTTTGAACTATATGGATCTTTAAGAGGAGATTTATATATATTTTATTAATGCCTCTTATGGTGCAAGCAATGGCCAAAAAGTGATTCATTATCAATTAAAACCATGCAAAACACAGTACTGTGGGCACCCTTTGCAAATGTCATCCTATTTTTCAGCACTTTGGGAATGATGGAAAATATTGATTTAAAAAAAAAAAAAAAAAATCTTAAATCTATCTACATTTAGCTCACCACACGTTACGATCCAACTACCATTTCCTTTGCATATAATAACAACCAACGTATTGGATAGTTTAGGTAGGACCTTCTATTACATACCTTTTTAGTAAATCTAAAAGAGATTCCACATCCTGATTGCAATGTGAGCTCAATTGGTTCTCATGCAGATATTTGATTTAGGAATGTTCATTAAAATTTCATTACAAATTGACTAGAAGTTCACCAAACTGAATTGAGGATCTTTTGCTTGCGTCATTGTTTTAATGATATTGTTATGTGTGTGGCCACCATTTGGTTTTTGGGTCTGTTGCGGGTGGGGTGTGTTGAAAATGGTCCTGCCTTGCTGTAGCTTTGATCAGTAAAACCTGCATTAAGCTGGATACACACTATTAAACTTTTGTGCGATTTCCTATTAGATTTAACTTCAACTATGTAGTGCAAGGGCCTACCTGATTGCATGCAAGCTGAAAGTGTTTAGCTCTGACCTCCCATATTTTATGGTTTTGGAAAAAAATCTAATAAATTTTGTATAGTGTGTATCCAGCTTAATATAGAGTTCAATGGCAACTCATGGAAATGCACCTGAAACACAATGTACCTAAATTGTTCAGCTGTGAACCAGGCCTAAAAACTGGATGGAAGTACATTTGTTTTGTGTGTGTGCGCGCGCGCACACACACACACACACACACTCTTGCAAAAGTGAGTGCACCCCCTGACATTTTTTATTTTATTATAACTTTTCATGTGACAACACTGAAGAAATGACACTTTATGTGTAATATAGAAGAGAAAAAAACGTATAATAAAGACAGATGAGATTTGTTATTGTATAATGTATATTTTTCTTATAGGATGGCCAGATGGATAACAACACTTGTAAGTACAAGAATATATTCTATTGCTCGTGCTGGAAATAGACATTTCACAATGAGCTTTATTCCTGAAGCAAAGATATTTATTCCTAGTAATGAGGAAGAAGTATTTTATTTCTTGAGTGGGACAGTGTGTGGTTTGCAATTGCAGCGCTTGGGTCCTGGCATTATTAATGTATGTCTTTTGTTTATCTTGGGGTGTGTGTGTGTGTGTGTGTGTGTGTGGTTTTTTTATTTTATTTATTTTTTATTTTTTCTCACAACCCAAAAAACAAGGCTGCTTGGTGTTACACTTAAAGTGTTACTAAACCCACAACAGTAAAATCAGTCTGTTTGCAGTAAGGCATGCTTGTTATACTCACTGTGGAACCTAAGGGGTTAATCCTTTGCATTGTGTAAAAAGGCTCTTTGATCCTGTCTTTTCTGACCCTCCCCTTCTTCCACTGTCCCCAATCTATCTCCTGATAGTACAGAGTTTTAGGAGGTACACCACACATGCTCACCTTGGTGTGTATTGCCATAGTTGGTGATAGATAGATAGATAGATAGATAGCCCATGGGAGTAGGACTTTAAAGGATGCTGAGGTGAGCACACAATTATTGATATAAAAATAGTTTTAATTGTTAAAATTACATACAGAGATAATCACATCTCATATTTTAAACCATAGCATAACATTGAAACTTGTTCCCAATGCTTAATAATAGTTCATGTAAGTGAAATCCTCCAACATGTTTCGCGGAGTAATATCTGCTTCTTCAGGGAAATTTAGAGTAGATCTAGTTATTATTACATTAAAAGAAGCACCGTTATCACATTATGCCAAATCAATACATTTATTTACATAGCATGTGCTATGTAAATAAGTATTTGATAAATGTATTATGTTTACAATATGAGATGTGATTATCTCTGTATGTAATTTTAAAATTTTGTAACAATTTAAAAATATTTTTATATCAATAATTTGTGTGCGTATTTTGTGTCAGCTCTGCATCCTTTAACGTCCTACTCCCATGGGGTTAATTCCCAATGCGCACATATTCTCATTTCAGGATGTGGATGCAGTAGTTGCCCCTAGAACTGGTAACATATCTTTCACTTAAAAATATAGTTGTGCAAGTATTTTTGTATTGGTTTTGTTTATACCTGTAGCTCCTGGCAGTTTCTGCTCTGCGGCCTTCTTTATAGGGTGACCACCAGCTCACATTGGTGCAGGATAGTGGTGACCCTCCTGTGTGCACTACAGGCAGCTGTGCTTTCATCCAATCCACTGCAGTCAAGACTTCTGCTGGTGATGCTTTAGTTAGCATGTTACCAATTCTGTACTGATAGTGTCTCTATGGGTCATCGGGTGAATGTGGGCTGCTTCCGTCCTCTATGGAACTGCCACAGGAACATCTGGATGTGAAGATCCTATTTAAAGGGTAACTCCAAAACAAAATAGCAAATAACAAAATGTCGCATATACAATTGCAACTCGAGTCATATTGTGATTGAATGTTCTTAAAAATTACCTTTCCTTTTTCAATCTGCAGCTAAAAATGTAAAATCCAATATGGCAACCTGGAAGTGTTCTGTACACAGAGTACAGAATGCTGCCCCCCCCCCCCCCCGAAAACATAATTTCCTGCTTGTGTGATTGGCTCACTGATTTTTCCCAGAAGTCTGCACTAAGATACAAGTCAGATTTTGGTCATCCCCCTGCAACAAAAATGTCATTTTGCCCTGGTTCACACTGGTGCGTTTTGACATGCGATTTGGCATGTCAAATCGCATGTCAAAACGGCGATATTTGCCGCAAATTTCAGGCAATGGCACTGTCCTAATCGGTGCAACGCCGCATCTGCGGCGCTGCACCGATTTCAAAAAGTAGTTTCTGTACTACTTTTTGCGATTTCGGCCGCGATTTACATTGACATCTGTGTCAGATGTCTTTTGTAATCGCGGCTGAAATCGGGACTGCCAGCGGGAGTGAAATTGTGCGAGTTCAGCTGAACTCGCACGGCTTCACTCCCGCAGCCCAGTGTGAACCTGGGCTTTTGGTGAGTTACTCCCAATAGGAAATCATATGTAAAGGGATGCAGGCCTTGGAAACTTTTGTAATTGGAGCCCTGCAGGTGTAGCAGCTGGTCGATAATTATGAAACCAATCCCATTAGATTCACTTTCAACATGGACGCAGACAAAAACACAGGGATTTCTTCAGAATTACAAAATGTAGGAATTTGCAACAAAGTTTGTTAAAATCATTGTAATGTACACCCAGAAGGGAATGGATTTTATTTTTATTTTTTTTATTTTTTTTCTCAACAAAAAATATAAGCACCACACTGAAGTATTAGTGTCCAAAGTAAGGGTTTAATCCCAAACATATTGGGTGCACCAGCCAATAGGTTTTGGGGGCTACACAACTCCCCCCTCATCATGAATAGGCTTATTTTTATTTAGGGGGGAAAAACCCCCAGAAATAAAATAAAACCTCAAAATCTAAAGTATCGGCCACTACTTCAATACATCACATACCTAGAGTTCATTTTGACATCATCATCTTCTAATTTATTAATTACATGATTCTGATTCCATGTAAGCAGATCCCATATTTCATTAAGCCCTAATGTAGGGGGTGGTGTGTAGGCCCCCAGCCTCCCCAAAATATGTAAGCTGTTGCAAACATGTTCTGTTTAAAAAATTGCCTGGCGTCTCTTTACTGTAAAATGTACTTGTATAAGAATAGCAATAATTGAACATTCTATAGCTTTTCAATTATTTATGGTAAGTCAAAATTCAACCCTGCCCAGTTCTCAAAACTGTATACTTTAGATGTGGTGGTTTTTTTTGGAGCCCAGGGTTTTGTTTTTGTTTTTTAACAGCCTCATAAGTTTCTTTGGCTTGCTGTTGGTACAGTATCTGTAGGTCAGTTTAACTTCTCTGCCATCATTGACAGTCCAGTGCACCTATTCTGAACCGGTGGACGTCTAGGGGTTCCTCAACCGGGGGGCCGGTGGACGTCTAGGGGTTCCTCAACCGGGGGGCCGGTGGACGTCTAGGGGTTCCTTAACCGGGGGGCCGGTGGACGTCTACGGTCCATCAATGCATTTTTGTGTCCTGCATTTTTGGAAAGGGTCGGACTTTTTTAAATGCAAAACAGTGCTTTTTTTTACTTGCTTTGGGTCAATAGAGTTCAATGGAGAAGCTCCAGAGAAGCATGTAGTGTGTCTTTATTGCGATTTTTGCTGCTATTCGCATTTTTAAATCTGCCCAACAGCAAATTTTCTCCCCAAAAAAAAGCAAATCGTGGTAAAAACTTGGTAAACGCAGAAAGCACAGCAAAAACCACTGTAGAAATCAATCAAAAGCAACATGTATAAAAGTGAATCGAGCCTAAGTGCAGACTTGATATACCGGTACATTAAATATACTTACAGACATATGAGAAGAGATATCCATAGAAAAGTGACTTTTTTTTTCTCCCTGTATCAGATGACTATGAATGGACCATTTCTGATCAAATCGAGCAAGCAAATAAAGGTAATGTTCAGATTACACTCTAACCTCTTTCCACACAAATAATTAATTGTCACCTTACTGTCTTCATTTTTCTAAGTATAGGGCTGATAATTTGCACCGTGGAAAGAACTATGCCATTTGTTGGCAAACTGACAGCTCCTGCCCTCCGTACAGCCCTGTGTAGTAATCATGGCAGTAAAAATAGTAATGTATATAATGTAAATTCTTTATTGCAGATTCTTCAATTTTGTCAGAATACCATGTTCCATCCATCTTGTTTTGTGTGCAAAGAGGAATCTTCTTTTTGTTTCTCAGACCGCCGGCTGAATGAAAAAGATCTATGGCCAGCTTAAACTCAAAGGCTTTTTACCTTAATGCATCCTCTGCATTAGGATAAAAAATGCCCCACTACCTGTCCCCCCCCCCCCCCCACTGAGTGCCCCCATAGGAAGCTGCTTACACACAGCCCTGCTTAGCCCCGCTCTCTGCTCACAGATTTTGACTGACAGCGGCTCCCGCTGCTCTTTACCAAGCTGGTGAAAGAGGGGAGAAGAGCTGCTGCAGATGTGCACAGAGTTGGATCCAGATTTGGTTCAGGTGAGTGTTTAGGAGGCCATGGGGGGGTTGTGGCGTGAAACCATTACAATTTTTTTTATTTTTTTTCACCTTTACAATCACTTCAAGCCCCCGTTCACATTGGAGCAACTTGTTATGCCATTTGACAGGTCAAATCGCATAAGTTGCATCCTATTGGTGGCAATGGCACTGTTCAAATCGGTGCGACACCGACTTTGCGGGCCAGGCCTTTTTGTCCACAAGGATTCCCATAGGCACACTCGTGGACAGCCTTCCCAGAAGATTTGAAGCTGTTATATCTGAAAAGGGTGGGCCAACTCAATATTGAACCCTACGGACTAAGACTGGGGTGCCATTAAAGTTCATGTGCTTGTAAAGGCAGGCAGCCCAATACTTTTGATAATATTGTGTGTGTGTGTGTGTCTGTCAAATTTTTGGGCATAAGAAACATAAAATATGTAAAATTTACTCTATAAACACAAACTGCATTGTTTCCTTTCAGGTGTTCTAACGGGTGACATTAGGTTAAGGATGGGCCGCAATGCATTGATATGCAACTCTTGTCAATGGGACAAATCAAATAAGAGACTAGCTATTGTCCCCTACATCCTCTCTTCTGAGTATTGTAAGTTGGCCTCACTATAGCTTGAACTATTTATTAACTTTATAGAACTGTAGTCCTTATCTGTGGGTATTATAGAAAGAAAAGAGACTATTTGCCTGTGCCCTACTGGGATCCAATGTGTATAGACTGACTACAATGCCGGGAAGTGAGGGATGTAAAGAAAACATCATAGAGCATATGTAGTGGTACCCCCAGAGGAGCTGCTGGATTGGGTCCCTTTGCCCTGCACCGGTGATGGCCTGCCCCCTTACCTGGACCCAAGTGACCACTGATGCATATATAAACCATTTCAATTGGTTAACTCAAAAGCCCTGAAAAGGAAAAGGCCTGGGAGAAAAAATGCAGGGTTAACAGAACAACAAGTTCACACACTATCACTCTCTTGGTAAGTCTTTATAGAGCCAGCCTCACCTAATGCATTTCACCCCTACAGGCTAAGCCGTAGAGAGCAACCGTGTTTCCCCAAAAATAAGACCTACCCCGATAATAAGACCTAGCATGATTTTCGAGAAGGGCTGCAATATAAGCCCTACCCCGAAAATAAGCCCTAGTAAAGTTTGTTAAAAAAAAAAATCAACCTTGCAGAACGATTACACCGCTATATGGTGTGCGTGTCTCCCTTTGTAACTGCATTGTGCAAAATACTTTATTCGCAGGGGGTCTTCTCCTCTCCTCTTGGCTGACGTCTGCGGCCCCTCCCTCTTCAGTGCACAGAGCGGGCTGACGTCAGCGGGGATCTCGGCGTGGAGAAGAAGAGCTCAGGCAGATCATGTGGCCCCCAGGGGAGCTGTAGCAAAGGTAATTTCCCATAAATCAATTACAAAGGGAGACACAGGCACAATTCCTACAAAACGGATTAGATAATTCTACAAGGATTTTAAGATGTTTTTTTATGTCAAAATACTGACTCCTGACCAGGGGGAGAAGACGCATGGATAAATGACACAGCACAAGCTGAGCAATCTTTTATGCTTTAAAGGAACAGGATATTTTTTTTTTTTTTTTTTTTAGGGTGACAACCACTTTAAGATCATTGTACATACTGTAAATAAATAAGACATCCCACGAAAATGAGCCCTAGTGCATTTTTGGTTGCAAAAATTAATATAAGACCCGGGCTTATTTCTGGGGAAACACAGTACTGTATGTAAGGGTGAAACATGTTGGAGGGTGCGGCTTGTAGGTGAGGTGTTTTATTGCTTGCACTAGTTTAAAGACTTGCTATGAGTGACATCATTGGTGTACAGCCACCTACTTGTCTCCAATATGGAACAATGAGCCCCAATAATCTCCCTTTGGCCAGCACCTGATGTGCTTGCAGTGAAGACAGGAGGATTCAGGGGGGTTTGGAGCGGTGCCTCACTTTTTTGTTTATGAACACTGACCAGTGGGACAATATCTTTATCCCCGTCCTGACAGCCATGGGCCTTTATCCTACAATGGAGAGCTCAGGTGAATAAGATGGTGGCCCAGAGGCCTCCCATCGCTGTTGAAGTTGGTACCTAGTCTCAAGCAATTCCTCCTAGGCCAGCAAGATTTCCCCTTGCATTACAATGTATAGGTGTTAATGGGAACCTAAATTATTAATTCATATTTTTTTTTTTTTTAACAGCTGATATAAATAGAGATTTGATTACATCTGCCATGTTAGAGTTTACTACAATGAGCTGCGTGCACTTCAAAGCGAGGGACACAGAGTCCGACTACCTCAGTTTTGAAAACGGACAAGGGTAGGTACCAGTGTTAAAGTGGCTTTATGTTTGGTCTTGTCAATCATCGTCATTTTAATGTCAATTTTGAAAATACAATTAGAATTTAGTCAAAAGTCCTAGTGGACCTGCTATGGGGGATATCTTGTCTTTGTCAATTATTAATACAGGATGGAAGAGTACATCCCTTTCATTATGTACTGTAGATCTTATTTTTTTGGGCAAGTGTTCAAGATTAGTCTAAACAGGCAGTATCCTTGACTTGACATTAAAATGGTGGGCTGGTGGCAATCTAAGAAAATAAATATGTATGTAATTAATCAGGTTTTGTTTGTTCATTTGCAGCTGCTGGTCATTTATTGGGAGGATAAGGGGCAGGCAGATAGTGAACATCAAACAATATGCCTGTATGAACTATGGCCGGATCCAACATGAAATTATGCATGCATTGGGTTTCTATCACGAACACACCAGATTGGACAGAGACAATTACGTGGACATCAATTGGAAGTTTATCTCACCAGGTAGGTGGGTTGGTCAGCTATAAACATGATGTGGTGTCCATGTGTCAATTGTCAAACCTCCTGTGCCAGAAGCACATATATATATATATATATATATATATATATATATATATATATAATCTCTATATCTCTCATACATGTGGTTCTCAAAGGCCTTCATAACAGCCGAGGACCGAACCATTCGCCGCTTCACTTAATAGTATTGTTGAGTGTTCGTAAACTAGATGGCACTAAGATGGCGTTTGGAGAACTTGACATCAGTGGATATGGGTACTCAATGGGCTGATTTTGGAATTGGAATCTGAGAACGGAAAAAATATATAAATCTCAATCTAAGTCCTATGTTATATATTTCAGCGGAAAATTACAAACAGGTGATATCCAGATGGCGCATGGACTGAGATGGTTGAGCATCCAATCTCCTTTGGGCAGAGTAATCTGGAAGTGCTCCGCTCTATTTATTTATTTTTTGCAGCTGTCAGAGTCCAGCTATAAAGCCAGTTGCACAGTTTGTTGCTTGACTGGTGTTGAGGGCAAGGGAAACATTAGGGAGTTGATGTGCAAAAACTGATGCAGCTCTACATAGAAACCAATTGTTATGGATGATGTTTTTCTTTTAATGCAAATCTGTTGTACTTCTTCCCTGTGTTGTGTTTCCTGTTCCTGCTGGGTCTTTCAGTAAACATGGCTTATGTACAGTAATGGTTTGTGCTGTCTCTCTACATATATTACGACAAACATAGTGTCAGAAGATTTTGATCCATGCTCTTTCTACACATTTGATGCTAAGAGTAGGGATGAGCCGAACACCCCCCTGTTCGGTTCGCACCAGAACATGCGAACAGGCAAATAGTTTGTTCGAACACCGTTAAAGTCTATGGGACACGAACATGGAAAAATCAAAAGTGCTAATTTTAAAGGCTAATATGCAAGTTATTGTCATAAAGTGTTTGGGGACCTGAGTCCTGCCCCAGGGGGACATGTATCAATGCAAAAAAACGTTTAAAAACGGCAGTTTTTTCGGGAGCAGTGATTTTAATAATGCTTAAAGTGAAACAAAAGTGAAATATTCCTTTAAATTTCGTACCTGGGGGGTGTCTAAAGTATGCCTGTAAAGTCGCGCATGTTTCCCGTGTTTAGAATTGTCCCTGCACAAAATGACATTTCTGAAGGAAAAAGTAATTTAAAACCACTAGTGGCTATAATGAATTGTCGGCTCCCCGGCAATACAGATCTAAGTCATTGAAAAAAACGTCAGGGGTCCCCCCCCAGAGTCCATTACCAGGCCCTTTGGGTCTGGTATGAATATTAAGGGGAACCTTAAAAAAAAAGAACCCAAAAAACATGGGGGGGGGTCCCCCCAAATTCCATATAAGGCCCTTCAGGTTTGGTGTGGATATTAAGGGGAACCCCGCACCAAATATAAAAAAAAAATGGCATACTAAAAATCCATACCAGACCCTGACCTGAGCATGCTACCTGGCAGGCCGCAGGAAAAGGGGGGGGGGGAAGAGAGCGCGCCCCCCCTCCTGAACCGTACCAGGACACATGCAATCAACTTGGGGAGGCTGTCCCCATGTTGATGAGGACAAGGGCCTCATCCCCACAACCCTTGCCCGGTGGTTGTGGGGGTCTGCGGGCGGGGGGCTTATCGAAATCTGGAAGCCCCCTTTAACAAATGGGAATTCCCCCCCCCCTATGTGAATTGGTAACGGGTACATTGTACCACTAACATTTCACAAAGAAAGTGTAAAAAACACAGACACAATTGGACAAGTCCTTCTTTTTATTTAAAAAAAAAAAAAAAAAAAAGAATAAATTTCCAGCGATGTAATCCCGTCGGTGTCCAACGATGATCCATTCTTCAGCGACGCTGCAGTCTCCCCTCTCCAGCAGGAACGAAACCCCCATGACGCGCAAGAGGGAGCGGGGTCACGGGGCGGCGTCATCCGTCCCGGGGGGTTCCCTATGATAAGGACAGGTGACCCCGCTCCCTCTTGCGCATCATATATAAATAAAGGACTTGTCCAACTGTCTGTGTTTTCACATTTTTACACTTTCTTTGTGAAATGGTAGGGGTACAATGTACCCCGTTACCAATTCACATAGGGGGGCTGGGATCTGGAGTTCCCCTTTGTTAAAGGGGCTTCCAGATTTCGATCAGACCCCCCCCCAACCACCGGGCAAGGGTTGTGGGAATGAGGCCCTTGTCCTCATCAACATGGGGACAGCCTCCCCATGTTGAGGGCATGTGGCCTGATATGGTTCAGGAGGTGGGGGGGGGGCGCTTCCTTTTTTCCTGCTGCCTGCCAGGTTGCATGCTCAGATAAGGGTCTGGTATGGATTTTTTTGGGGGGGGGGGCCACGCCTTTTTTTTTTTTTTTGGTTCGGGGTACCCCTTTTATATGAGTACCAGACCCAAAGTTCCTGCAGTGTGTTTTTTTTTTTTTTTTTTTTTTTTTCCAATGACTTTGATCTGTATTACCGGGGAGCCCACAATTCATGATAGCCGTGAGTGGTTTTAAATTACTTTTTTTTTTTCCTTCAGAAATTACATTTTGTGCAGGGACAATGCTAAACACGGGGAAAACAAGCGCAACTTTACAGGCATACTATACACACACCCCCCAGGTACGAAATTTAAACCTTTGCATATTAACCTTTACAATGAGCACTTTTGATTATTTCTCCCATAGACTTTTAACGGTGTTCCGCGGCTTTTCGAATTTGCCGCGAACACCCCAAATTGTTTGCTGTTCGCCGAAACGGGCAAACAGCCAATGTTCAAGTCTAACTCATGTTCGACTTGAACATAAAGCTCATCCCTAGCTAAGAGCCTGCGAGTGTGATGTGAGTGTTCTTGGAACTGATTGTGCGTCCTGACAATTGCAGTCCTGTCCTGGAAGCTGAGTATTTGCAGCAAGGAAAACAGCATCATGGCAGCTAACAGCATTCCACTGCTTGAGGGTGAGTGGAGATGTCAGCAGTAACTGGGACAATTTCAGGGCTGAGTTTGAGGACTACTCCCTAGCCACAGGGTTAAATGAGAAGCCTACAGCAGTGCAAGCAGCCACACTGAGGAGGGGGATGGGCAGTGAATGCCTCCATGTTTACAAGCATAATCTGAACCTCACAGAGGAGCAAAAGAGACACCAAAACCATTCTGAATGCATTAGAAGCTTTCTTCAGACCCTCTAAAAATGTCATCTATGAAAGATATATATATATATATATATATATATATATATATATATATATATATTGTGAGGGGGTTAACTCGGTAGCGGGTGTGTGTGACCCCCTGGTTGGGCTCCCCACACAAAAACAGGGCCAGCAGACGGAGGTTGTGGTTTTCAAAATCAAAAGGTGCGGTTTATTTCTCTATGTACAGTGACAAAAACACAGCAAAGCCAAAAAGAAACATAAACAAAATAAATCCTGGTCAGTTTGACCTCTGACTAAACATGCAGGTTTCCTAAACTAACAACTGGGATCAGCCTGGTGCTGTCCTAGTCCCTAAGTCCCTGGTTTAGTAAAAGTCCAAACAAATAGCCACACAGGCTTTGCCTCACCGCACAGGGGTTCACTCTCCCTAGACAGTCCACACAGGTCTGGGTCCAGGCATGAGCAAACACCTAATGAATCTGGGAGTTTTTATAGAGGCCTTAAATGAGCTGACAAGCTTCAGCTGGTCTCATCAACTCCCTGCCTGCACGACGCCCAGCCCTCTCCCTAGAGGTATGAGTCATCCATGAGCCCACTAGCCTCAGCTGGGCTTCATCAACTCCCTAGTTGTATAAGTCAGCATAAAGCCTGAATCTGGGAGAAATATATCTACCCCCCTGGATGCAACCAGGTGACTTTACCTTCCTGCTGTCACAATATATATATATATATATATATATATATATATATATATATATATATATATATATATTGTCCCATCCCTTTTCCCGAAATACAGCCTCAATCTCTTCGTCTTCCCCGACATCTGAGGAAGAGTCCAACTCGGAGGAATCCCACTCCTCGGCAGGTAAATTTAATTACGGGCAACTACAGTCACTTTGTCCCCAGCCTCCTTAGCGGCTCCTGACTTGGACTTCCCGGAGACTTCACCACTCACGAGGTACGGTTCCGGCAGGCGCTGGGGTAGGCTTCGACCGTGGCCGTGGGAGGCCTTAACGTAGCCCACCTTCCATTTTTTGCTGGTGGGATGGAGACACAAGCGGTGGCAGTGTCCGCTGAGAGGTCTGCCGGTGGCTCTGTAATGGTGGCGACATCAACTCCAGACTCGCTTGCTACAGCAGATGCAAGATGCGGGGGCAAAGGCAACCTCCTCAAGAGCAACGGTGCCTGTGACCCAGTCCACCCGATGAGCGCGGGGTGGTATGGTGGGCTGTTCCAGCTCCAAAGAGAAATTCCCCGCAGGACAGGCATCTACCAAAGGGGTGCAACTGCACGGCCAGTCCACTGCATCCAGGGCAGAGCATGCCCATGGCCTCCCCATCCCGGCCCGTGCAAAGCGTAAAGTGGCCTGGGGCTTGAGTCGGATCCCCGTATCTCTCTCTCACGTGTCTCACACAGGTGGCGGGAACTCCTCCCAGTTCTTTTTGCACGTAGCTTGCGGGCTTTCTTCTTTCTGGCCCCGCCCATGAACTACGCAGCTAGCAAAGCGATCTGTGCCCCTTGACCCCTTCTCTCGTTAAAGCACAGTCCAACACTTTTCTCAATGGCAGACTTTCCAAAAAATCTAAAGAACAATAATCCGGTTGTCAGAGGCAACGGCAAATATCTCGGACGAGCCCCCACGTCCCACGTATAGCACTACCCCCGTAGGAGCTGCTGGTTAGTTTTGAGTTTTGCACGTTATCTCTTCAGCTTCGTTGTCCGGGTAGTAATGCAATGTCCACACAGATGTAAAACCTTCAACAGTCAGGCTTTATTTTTCTTTAGTTTCAATGTTTTTATTACATTTTTCAACATAAAAAAAGGGGTATAAATAACATTATATAACAAAATGTGAGCTGGCAATAGAAACTACCATCTGCGGCAAGGGAATAGGTATTCCAACATCCATGTGATACTTGTGGCTGCCAAGTAACAGAAGCAATGTCATTTGGAGACACCGGCCACTGGAAAGGCAAGTATGTTCTTTGAACTTTTTAGCAGGTATTGATGATGCTTGTGACCCTTTGATAAGGTTCAGTTTTATCATCAATATCCATTCATGCTCTGTAGGCGTGTGTGTGTATGAGATATATATATATATATATATATATATATATATATATATATATATATATATATAATGTGTGTGTGTGTGTGTGTATATATATATATATATATATATATATATATATATATATATATATATATATATATATATATATATTTACTGGTCTGTTGATGTTTTACAGAAGATCAAGAGAACTTCAAACTGGAAGATGGAAACCCAATTGATTTGCCTTATGACTATACTTCAGTGATGCATTATGGCAGGCAAGAAAACCATTTTCAATTCTGTTTTAAAATGCTAGCTGGGGAAAAATGTCCTAAAACATCAGTCTATTTCTTTGGTGGCTGGTTGAATCACCAATTAAATTTCTATATATGTCCTACAATATGAAAGTAGATTCTCCCTTCTGCTAGGGAGTTTTCATGATGCAACATAAAAAGTTGCAGCATTAAAAAGTGGGAACCTCTTTATAGAGGAATAGTGAAGAGATCTGGTCATCCTAGTCCTTGAGAGTTATACAAAGACGCTGGCTGATTCCAATAGTCCACTCTACAGAATATGTATACAGCCTATAGGGCTGTATTTGGCATAATGGCACTTTTTGGACCAGTGGCTAGGGGAGCGGGGTAAGAGGGCGGCAGCACAAGCTGCCAAATTGCAAATTATGTTTTTCGTGGGTTTTTTCCCATTCTGGTCACCTCTGTGGCTAAGTGTACAACAGAACTGTACAGGAACAGACTAAAAAGGTTGAGAAATGTACTTTAAAGTGTAAAGGCAAATCTCTATATTTTGGATAGTGTAAGGCAGGTTTTTTGTGGGGGTTTTTTTTTTTTTTTTTCACTGTGACCTATTGGGTCCTTCACCATCACTTCCTGTCCTATAGCCAAAACAGGAAGTGAGAGGAAATCCCTTAAAACTGAAGGAATCAAAGTGTGTCACCAGATCTAGTGTCCCCATTTCCTTACTGTTCTGATGTCAATACAAAATTGGGGATTTTCTTTTTACTTTCACTTTTGACGATAACGGTAAGCTGGACAAATAGAGGGAGAATTATTATTATTATTATTATTATATAGGATTTATATAGCGCCAACAGTTTATGCAGCACTTTACAATATAAAAGGGGAGACAGTACAGTTACAATCCAATAAAATACAATAGGGCGTGTTACATATACAATACGTGTTACATGTACAATATACAATTACATATAAAATACAATAAGCTCATAAGAGCTTACAATCCAATAAGGTAAGACAAGTGGTACAAAAGGTTATTACTGTGGGGGATGAGCCGATGGAAGTGATAAAAGATTAGTTGGAGGCGTGTTAGACTTCCCTGAATAGATGAGTTTTCAGGGAACGCCTAAAGGCAGCCAGAGTAGGAGATGGCTGGACAGATTGAGGTAGAGAGTTCCAGAGGATGGCGGAGGCTCTGGGGATGAGGAGACAATGGAGTCTGAGAGCAGGAGGTCTGGAGAGGATGGTTTGGGTGATATTTGGACACAAGATTGGTGATTTAGCTGGGGGCAGAGTTGTGAATGGCTTTGTATGTTGGAGTTAGTATGTTGAATTTAATTTCCTGAGTGATTGGAAGCCAGTGTAGGGATTGGCGGAGAGGGTTGTAGACACTGAGTGGTTGGTAAGGTGGAAAAGTCTGGCAGCAGCATTCATAACAGACTGAAGAAGTAGGCCTATGAGAAGGAAGTTGCAATAGTCAAGGTGAGAGATAACAAGGGAGTGAATGAGGAGCTTGGTGGTTTCATTAGTTAAAAAGGGCTGAATTTTAGAACTGTTATGGAGATAAAGTCCACAAGCTTTTGACAATGATTGGATTTGGCGCTGAAAGGACATCCTGCGACATCCATGTTGATAAGTTAGTAATGCGAGAGGAAACTGAAGTGCGAGAAGTAGAGCAATAGATTTGGGTGTCATCAGCGTAAAGCTGGTATTGGAACCCATGGGAGGTAAGAATCTCCCTATCCGGGTCACAGACAGCAATAAAAACTGTCAGTTGTTCTAATCCCTCTCCACTCTGTCCAAAACGGAAAAAAAAAAAAAAAAATTCTTCTGCCTACTCTTGTGTTCTGCACAGGTAAAGACTAGTCACAAACATAACAAAATGGGCAACATGCTGCCTCCAAAAGTGCATGCTAACATTAGTTTTGAACTATCCAAGAGACATAATTTAACAAAAGGGCATCATCATTCAAATGTACCAAGGGAATGTCAGTGGCTAAATACAGCCCTGGCCTCCCAGTGAATATAAAGCTGTTGTCTTGTCTTCCCTACATTTTATACCATTTTTGTGTGGTGGTGGTGGGGTTGTTGTTGTTCCAAACATACACACTACTCCGGTTCTTCTCACCAACATATAAATCGGCACATAATTACATTCATCAAAATTTTTACCCTTTAGAAGAAATAAATGCAATTTTTTTTTTTTTACTGTATTTGTATATCTTCTTATATTTCCAGCTACTCATATGTTAATACTACTGGGCAGAGGTCAATCATGGCAAAATTAAACCAGAGTATTCAACTTGGGCAGATAAGTGGGCTCAGCAGCCTGGATGTGAAGAGGCTAAATGTGCTCTATAATTGCAGTAAGTTTGCTGGAACAATTCATCTCAGGGGTCCTTAAAGTGCCAGTTCCCAATTTAGGGGGTAAGATTGTCGCCAGCGGGAGTAGAAAATGCCCCTGCATCAGTAGTATACAATGCCTAATGCTTGGTGGTCACTGAGTAAAAAAATGAGCTTTGCATCTGTGGTTGGGGTGAAGAGTAATCATGTCTCATCGTTGAAATCTTTGTGTCACTGGGAGGGATAGTGTCCCACCCTTGTTGCCAGTGGAAGGGGTAGTGCCTGAAGACCAGTTAAAGGCAATTCAGTCCATGGGGTTGTAGCCAGGTGCATTCTCTTTTCTCCACTGGAGGTGGCACTCATCTGCAGGGGCAATACAGATGGGGAAGTTAAGGGGAATCTAGTTTAGGGCTCCCAGGTTTGGCATGCATTTTGTGAGTGTAGGGAAAGGATACCCGTCTGCCAGGGACAGTGCTTAGCGACAGGAAAAAATGTTCCAGAGGAGTAGGGATAGTGCACGCCATCCTTCCTGGAAGCCCCCCCATTTGGGTACGGCCCAGCCAGGCTGCATTTTGCTCCTCAAGATGGATGTTGTCGGCACCTCTGAGTCTTCAGTCTACTGCCTCATCGCTGTTACAACCTGTGAGTGCTCCCGGTCGGGGTGCGTTCCCGCTAGATCTGTTTTTGTATTGCTGGGCTTCTGTTACAATATAAATGTGAATAAAAATAATTTGGTGCAATATTCGAATGCTACAAATAATACTAATTTTAAGTAAGCTGCTGCACTTTAAGTGATTCCACTTCCACCTCCTAAAGCAATAATTATACAAAATACTGTGCTGCGCTACTAATCCTCAGAACAAAATAATCAACAAGTATAATGTATAATCAAAAAACAGTGTGAATATATATCCCAAAAGTTTATGCATAAAGTGACTGAAGAAAATGCAGCCATATTCCACCCCAGGTGCAGATAAAAGTAAGTGCTCTCCACCACCCGAATCACAAACCGCTCGCCTCCATAGATAAGTAAATCCAGCAGTTGTTCCCTCTGGGGATAATCAAGACACCTGGCATACTCTGGATGTAAAGATCTCCTTAGGCAAAAGTACTCCTTAATGGGTTCCAATGACCCCGGTCATCTTGCTCAAGGAACAGCCAACATACACAACGCTAATCCACATTTAGCAACTAATAGCTGACAGTAATCTAACCCTTAAACTAATCAACATAAACACGTAACATCCCACAATGGTTCCATAACAAGGTACAGTGGTCAGGTCCCAATATTAATCGCCTCTTCAAGAGATGATCAGACAGATCAACAATAGGTGAATCGATTAACAATGGGGATGCACGCAATGGGAGGAAGACGCTTAACACTGTAAACAGATGTCAAGTGACCCCAGAATCAAGTTGCTTTGAGCTGGTATTAACATCTGCTCTGGGTATCACAATCTGAAGCAGTCATTGCTGGGTCCTTCAGTTGCTAGAGTCTGTGTGTTTTGAGGAGACATGGACTTGAATCAGCAACAAGACCACTCCAAGGGTCCCCCAGGCACACACCTCCCAAAGAGCAGTGTCCCCTTAAAGTGGTTGATAACCCATGTGAATTTTTTTTTTTTTTTTAAATCACCTGTAAGAGAGCCATAATGAGCTAATATGACTAGCATAATAGCTCATTATGCATCACTTGCCTTAGATCGGGGCCCCCAAAGCCGTCCTGGTCTCCCTCTCCAGCCGCAGCTATCGCTGCGGCGATAGCCGGAAGCTTACTTCCGGGTACCGTAGCTCCAGTCAATCACAGCGCCGCTCCGGCGCTGTGATTGGCCGGAGCGGCGAAGACGTGACTCCGCATGCGCGCGTGAGTCGTCGAATCCAGCTAAGTCGTCGAATGATGGGACTTAGCCGGATTTGTGAATGGGATTAACCCCATGAATGCGCCATTGTCTACGGCGCGCGTGCGCCGTAGACACGGATGCATGTCGTTTTTAGCAAATGTAGGCTTACCTGTAGGTGCAAGTTGTTAAAGTGGGTTTACAACCACTTTAAGTCAGGTCCCATAGTAGGCAAGAGGCCACCCTCAACAAAAGCCCCTGTTCTGGCTGGGTCTGTCACAGCATGTAAAGATCTTTAGCGTACAAAGTTTTGCATCTTGGGCTGCCATTATTACCTGATGGCAAACCTTGGCATTTACATAGTCCAAGGTTTACATTATTGCATGCCCCCTCAGCTACACATACTCTTCATCTTTTGCTTCCCTGTTGACCATTCAGCCATAGGGGGCAAAGAGGATGTAGTGGATGGTTGCTACTAGTTACTAACCTCCACCATGTTCTCCCTGCTGCCAGACCTCCATACATCACTCGTCCAGGTTACAATGAACAGTCATTTGCTTATTTTTGTTTATTTAGGGGATATAACTTAGTTGGGGAAAGGGGATATGGGATGCCCATAGAACAGATCACTTTGCCATCATTGTTAAAGAATTGTTAAATCAATAGCACTGTGAGCAAATGGAAGCTAACATTTACAGTCTCTCCTCTGCACCAACTCCTGCAGACTGTTACTCCCCAGGACTCTTCTCCTCTTGCACAAACTTCACTGTAACCTGTTCGTATCTCCGCCCCATCATCTTTACACTGCACCAGGGGTCATTCTGAATAATCCCAGGTGGTTATCTGACTTTCTGAATGCTGATAGGCCAGGGGCCTGCAGTACCTCTTCTTCTTGGCGGCCTAGTTGTTTAGCAGCTTGAGTTAGTTGGACTACTGATCCCAGCTAGCCCGACTTGCAAATCCTGTGCCTGCAGGCCACATCGATTTGACACAAAACCCCAGTCTCTCCTCTGGCCTTGCACCCAGCAAGCATGCCTTCTCCAGATATCCACTGTGCCTCACTCACGCACTTCTCCTGCCCTGGGTCCTTGGTGAAGAATTTACCCCGCCATGCGTACCGACTGCTTCTCCAGCTCCTCTGCTCCAGAACACCTCCTCCATGACCATGTAAGGAGAGAGGCTTGCTCCCAAGCTCCTCGGCCGTGGCCTTCACCCCCCCCCCCAGATGGGAATGGGCCTCCTGCTGCAGTATCCATTCTTCACTTCACCCAGCTGACAACTACCCCCCCAGTTGCCTGGACCCAAGCTTATGTAGGAGGCCTGCCCCCTTCCAATTCCAGTTGGGGATTAGTCAGGGCTCCTCACATTCACGCCAATTTCCAGCCCTGCCCCTCTTCCAGAACATTCTTCCTGGAAGCAGGGGAGGCGCCCAAGAACTGAAGGACAGGCAGGCATGCAGCATAGGCCTGCCTGGCAGCTATCACAAAAATCCTCACCTCTAACACCTTCCTATGGTAGAGGGCGCTACAAGGAAAATGCCTTCTGTCAATTCTGAGTTGCTCTTTTTGGAGTTTACACATGAGGAAGAGGAATAAGTAACATACTCTGCTATATTAAAGAAAGTATTTAGTATTGTTTGCTCCTGGTGACTAAACAAAGTGGCCAGGGAGTGAATAAAAGGTGATTGAGTGTGTGTGTGTGTGTGCTTCCTGAGAGAGGGACACCAAAGCAAACCTTTTGGGGCACAGTATATAGTTTTGCATGGAGAAAGGGATGAGTGGAAATACAGTCTTGGTTCCACCCCTGAGAATTTTTTTTCTGACACTAAAGCTTTTCGGTAATGGATAATTCTGTTTTTTTTTTTGTTTTGTTTTGTTTAATACAGATCTGTGCAGGACAAAGTTGCTGGGTGCCTCAGGGAAATTTTCTTCCAGTGATGCTGCTCCTATAGACAACAGTGACAACTGTCTATGGCTCCTGCATGTTCCATCAAAGCTGGTAATTTTTCAGTGTGCTGTCATTCATTAAGCCCCGTACACACCAGCCGAATATCGGACGGTATTGGTCGGTTCAATAGAAACTGGCTGACTGCATCTGTCAAAGAGGCATGGCCGAATAAGGTCTTCTGATTGGCATCTGAGAGCGCTGACTGGTGGGGGTGGGAGGGGGCAGTCCCCCTGTCAGAACACTAACATAGCCCATTCCGTGTTAAGCTAGGTAGCCATAAAAGAAAAGCAAACAAAAGCTGAATTGTTTTTCATCGCTAATGCTTAAAATCATAGCTGGTGGTCTCCTGAATTGTCTGATGCACATATTGGGGGGGTATGTGTTTTAGGATCTTGGGAAGTAGGGATGGGTGGGAGGCAAAGCAGGAACAATACAAATGCCCTCTAGGCCTCCTACATTTTGACAAGAACGGGCCAGACTGAAAACCTGCAGCTCCTTTTTTATTCCTAAATTATGTGATGCCAAAATATTTTAAGAAGGAAATCTCTTCAAAGTGAGAAATCTCCTGTAAGACTGTTGTAACCAATGGATTTTTTCTTTTTGCTCTGGTATAAATTTTGGGATTTATTTGCCTTTTTAATTTCATTGTTTTGGTGATGGCTAAGCATTTTAGGTTTTTCATTTATTTCACTTTTATTTCCATAGCAGTGGTCACTAGGGCATATAGAAAAGATAAATCTCCTCAGATGGCAGCAAAAACCTGGCAGAGGTTCTTAACCCTTATCACTCCATCCAAAACTACAAAAAAAAGTTTGGCCTTGGGGCCGATTCACAACAACCTGGTCCCTTGCTCTGCAAAGCAGGAGTGTTGGGAAGATGTATTTTGTAGGCAGGTGCAACTTAAAGCGGACCTTCAGTCAATTATTCAACTTTTCATCTATTAAATCTTCTTCCCTTGTTTTTTAACTTTGGATAGTACAACACTACTTTTTTTTTTTTCTGCTGGTAAATACCTTTTATAGAGCCCACTTCCTCTTTCTTGTCTGGTTAATTAGCCTAGGCTTATGACGTCATGCACATCTCTTTCCCTTTCCCATTTAAATCGATGTCCATAGAATCCTTTCCCCTCAGACTTGGATAATTTGCTGACAACTGAGGACCTTCCTAAGACACTCTTGGTTTCATATAAGAAAATGTTTCTGGAGCTGCCCTCAGGTCAAACAATTTTTTGGTTGGAGGTCACCTCCTGTATCTCAGAAGTTCTGATGGTTCCGATGACAGTTAGAGTGTCTTCTAGGATTAGTTGTAGATGTGGTCCCGTCTAGGGCTCATAGGACCTTGCTCAACATTCTCATGTTTTACGGGAGGAAAGCCATTTTATTGCGGTGGCGCAAGCCGGGAGCACCTGACTTGCGCTTCTGGAAAGGCCTAGTCAACGCTATGATGCCATATTATAAAGCGATGTACTTATCTAGGGGCTGTGGGAAAAAATTTGACAGGGTGTGGCAGGCATGGTATAACTCGGACCTGACTGTAGGTTAACACCTGATTTTAGAGATAAACTACCTTGTTTGTTTGAACAATATCACTAAGAAGGCACTGTTATGAGATATGGGGCATCACCCTTAAGTGCTTGTCTGAAGTGGGCGGTGGGGCACATTTGATTAATCCGAAAGTCTCATGGGGAAGGGGAGTGGGAACTGAGCAAAAGGGGTGCGGGGGGGTGGGAAGGTTTTCTTTGTTTCTACCTGTTGTTGGGTAGTGATGTCGCGAACATAAAATTTTCCGTTCGCGAACGGCGAACTGCCGCAAATGTTCGCGAACGGGCGAACCCGGCGAACCGCCATAGACTTCAATAGGCAGGCGAATTTTAAAACCCACAGGGACTCTTTCTGGCCACAATAGTGATGGAAAAGTTGTTTCAAGGGGACTAACACCTGGACTGTGGCATGCCGGAGGGGGATCCATGGCAAAACTCCCATGGAAAATTACGTAGTTGACGCAGAGTCGGGTTTTAATCCATAAAGGGCATAAATCACCTAACATTCCTAATGTGTTTGGAATAACGTGCTTTAAAACATCAGGTATGATGTTGTATCGATCAGGTAGTGTAAGGGTTACGCCCACTTCACAGTGACAGACCAAACTCGGACAGACCAAACTCCCCGTTTAACGCACCGCAAACAACTGCAAACAGTCCATTTGCACAACCGCAAGGCTTTAATGATCACCTTAGATGATCACAAAGAAAATTTATGTTTTTTCTATGCAAAATTATCAAGCCGATCGCTTTTGGTCTGTTCACAATGAAGCAACGACCTTACCATCTGGGGTGTGCCAACAACGCCATTGCCAACACACTCATAGAGGTGGTCGCTTCATTGTGATACGCAAGCCCCTTCACCACAACAAGGTAACGATCACGAAGGGGAATTGACACAGGTATGTGTTTTTTTGTTTGTTTTTTTTGCAGCCACAGTGCAGCACCAGAGGCCAGAAAAATTAGGCATGTACACATGCCTGTAAAATTAGGTATTGTTGAAGCCGCTGCTGTAGCAGCGGCCAGAAAAAATTATGTTTTTCAGGCAGAAAGTGCCCTAAAACATTGCGGCTTGTGGACCATTTTTAGCCCAAGGCAGCTCATCTCATCAGGCCTTTTTTAGTCAAATGTATCGCCCACTGTCAGTCCCTTCGGGATCCATGCCTCATTCATCTTAATAAAGGTGAGGTAATCTAGACTTTTTTGACCTAGGCGACTTCTCTTCTCAGTGACAATACTTCCTGCTGCACTGAAGGTCCTTTCTGAAAGGACACTTGAAGCGGGGCAGGCCAGATGTTCTATCGCAAATTGGGATAGCTCAGGCCACAGGTCAAGCCTGCACACCCAGTAGTCAAGGGGTTCATCGCTCCTCAGAGTGTCGATATCTGCAGTTAAGGCGAGGTAGTCTGCTACCTGTCGGTCGAGTCGTTCTCTGAGGGTGGACCCCGAAGGGCTGTGGCGATGCGTAGGACTTAAAAAGCTCCGCATGTCCTCCATCAACAATACGTCTGTAAAGCGTCCTGTCCTTGCCGGCATGGTCGTGGTAGGAGGAGGATTACTTTCACCTCTTCCCCTGTTAGATTCCCGTTGTGCTGTGACATCACCCTTATACGCTGTGTAAAGCATACTTTTTAATTTATTTTGGAACTGCTGCATCCTTTCCGTCTTCCTGTAATTCGGTAACATTTCTGGCACTTTCTGCTTATACCGGGGGTCTAGTAGCGTGGCCACCCAATACAGGTCGTTCTCCTTCAGCCTTTTTATACGAGGGTCCCTCAACAGGCACGACAGCATGAAAGACCCCATTTGCACAAGGTTGGATGCCGAGCTACTCATGTCCTGTTCCTCGTCCTCACTGATCTCACTGAAGGTCTGTTCTTCCCCCCAGCCACGTACAACACCACGGGTACCAGATAGGTGACAACGAGCACCCTGGGATGCCTGCTGTGGTTGGTCTTCCTCCTCCTCCTCAAAGCCACATTCCTCCTCTGACTCCTCTTCCTCAGACTCCTCTTCCAGCGTTGCCGCAGGTCCAGCAAGCGATGCTGATAAGGCTGTTTCTGGTGGTGGTGATGGTGACCACAACTCTTCCTCTTCCTCTTCACGCTCATCTACGGCCTGATCCAGCACTCTTCGCAGGGCACGCTCCAGGAAGAAAACAAATGGGATGATGTTGCTGATGGTGCCTTCAGTGCGACTGACTAGGTTTGTCACCTCCTCAAAAGGACGCATGAGCCTACAGGCATTGCGCATGAGCGTCCAGTAACGTGGCAAAAAAATTCCCAGCTGCGCAGAGGCTGTCCTAGCACCCCGGTCATACAAATACTCGTTGACGGCTTTTTCTTGTTGGAGCAGGCGGTCGAACATTAGGAGTGTTGAATTCCAACGTGTCGGGCTGTCGCAAATCAAGCGCCTCACTGGCATGTTGTTTCGCCGCTGGATATCTGAAAAGTGCGCCATGGCTGTGTAGGAACGCCTGAAATGGCCACACACCTTCCTGGCCTGCTTGAGGACATCCTGTAAGTCTGGGTACTTATGCACAAAAGCGTTGTACAATCAGATTTAACACATGTGCCATGCACGGCACATGTGTCAACTTGCCCAAATTCAATGCCGCCAACAAATTGCTTCCGTTGTCACACACCACTTTGCCGATCTCCAGTTGGTGCGGAGTCAGCCACTGATCCACCTGTGCGTTCAGGGCGGACAGGAGTGCTGGTCCGGTGTGACTCTCTGCTTTCAGGCAAGTCAACCCCAAGACAGCGTGACACTGTCGTATCCGGGATGTGGAATAGCCCCTGGGGAGCTGGGGGGGTGCTGTTGATGTGGAGCAAGACGCAGCAGCAGAAGAGGACTCAGCCGAGGAGGTTATCGAAGAGGATGGAGTAGGAGGAGTAGAGGAGGTGACAGCAGGCCTGCCTGCAAGTCGTGGTGGTGTCACCACCAACTCCTCTGCAGAGCCACGCATTACATGCTTGGCAGCCGTCAGCAGGTTTACCCAATGAGCAGTGTAGGTGATATACCTGCCCTGACCGTGCTTTGCAGACCAGGTATCAGTGGTCAGATGGACCCTTGCCCCAACACTGTGTGCCAGACATGCCATGACTTCCTTTTGCACAATAGAGTACAGGTTAGGGATTGCCTTTTGTGAAAAGAAATTTCGGCCGGGTACCTTCCACTGCGGTGTCCCAATAGCTACAAATTTTTTGAAGGCCTCAGACTCCACCAGCTTGCATGGTAAAAGCTGGCGGGCTAAGAGTTCCGACAAGCCAGCTGTCAGACGCCGGGCAAGGGGGTGACTCTGTGACATTGGCTTCTTACGCTCAAACATGTCCTTGACAGACACCTGACTGTGGGCAGATGAGCAGGAACTGCTCAAGGCGAGAGACGTAGTGTCAGATGGTTGAGAGGGGGCAAGGAGGACAGCAGTGGTTGACGTGGCTGAAGATGCTGGACCAGGAGGAGGATGGTGGCTTTGAGCTTGTGTGCTGCTTGTACTCGTCATCATGTGTTGATCCCATAGGCGTTTGTGATGTGAGATCATGTGCCTTCGCAAAGCAGTTGTACCTAGGTGGGTGTTGGATTTCCCACGACTCAGTTTCTTTTGGCACAGGTTGCAAATGGCATCGCTGTTATCAGAGGCAGACACACAAAAAAAATGCCACACTGCTGAGCTTTGCAATGGCGGCATTCTGGTGGTGGCAACAGCATGCATTGATTGGCGTGCTGTCTGGCTGACCCCGGGTGCCGATACATGCTGTCTGACTGTGCCACTAGCTCCTTGCGACGACCTACCCCTCCTTCCAACTCGTCTCCTCCTCCTCTCTGTCTCCCCATCTGAACTTTCCCCCTGTTCTTCTTCTCTTCGAGCGGGCACCCACGTGACATCCACATCGTCATCATCAACCGCTTCACTTGTATCTGACAACTCAGCAAAGGAAGCAGCAGCGGGTACAACATCATCATCATCACACCGTACATCCATGTGTGTAATGCTGCCTGACTGAGACATATCCCTTTTTTCTACATCCTCTGGCAATAATGTTTGCGCATCACTCATTTCTTCCAACTCATGTGTAAATAACTCCTCTGACAGATCAAGTGAAGCAACTGTGGTGCTAGTGTTGGTGGTGGCGGCAGGCGGGCGAGTGGGAACTTGAGAGGTGCCCAAAGCTGAGCTGGAGAAGGATGGTGCGTCAAGGTTCCGAGCGGAAGCTGTAGAAGATTGGCTGTCCTGTGTTAGCCAGTCAACTATGTCCTCAGAACTTTTCGAGTTCAGGGTACGTGGCCCCTGAACACTGGGCATTATTCTTGGGCCAAAGGGAATCACAGCACCACGACCACGACAGCCCCTGCGGGGTGGCCTGCCTCTGCCTGTCATTTTTTTTAGATTAGTTTAGTTGTACTATGCGTGCAAGCTACTGTGACACCAGATATGAGTGGCACTGTGCACTGGCAGAAGTTGGCACAGTAGACACTGTAGGTCTGACACACACGCTGGCAGGCAACTGACTGCTCATCTACTGCAGTCAAAACTGTTGTGGTTTTTTTTTATGTAAGCTACTGTGCCGGGGAAAAAAAACAAGCAGACTGGTGTTTTACCAGCCCTAAAAAGGGCTTTTTGGGGTGCTGTCAGGACGCTGTGCTTACAGCAGAGATCAGATGAGTCTTTCAGGAGTGGAGTGAACACTGAATACACTTGCCTATAGCTTTCCCTATAAAATCAGCAGCAGCTAAACTGTCCCTCCTCTGGCTAACACTGTAGCTTAAGTTCAGACTGAATCTAAAATAGATGCTGTCCAGAAAAAAAAAAAACAAGCAGACTGGTGTTTTACCAGCCCTAAAAAGGGCTTTTTGGGGTGCTGTCAGGACGCTGTGCTTACAGCAGAGATCAGATGAGTCTTTCAGGAGTGGAGTGAACACTGAATACACTTGCCTATAGCTTTCCCTATAAAATCAGCAGCAGCTAAACTGTCCCTCCTCTGGCTAACACTGCAGCTTAAGTACAGACTGAATCTAAAATAGATGCTGTCCAGGAAAAAACAAAAAAGCAGACTGGTGTTTTACCAGCCCTAAAAAGGGCTTTTTGGGGTGCTGTCAGGACGCTGTGCTTACAGCAGAGATCAGATGAGTCTTTCAGGAGTGGAGTGAACACTGAATACACTTGCCTATAGCTTTCCCTATAAAATCAGCAGCAGCTAAACTGTCCCTCCTCTGGCTAACACTGCAGCTTAAGTACAGACTGAATCTAAAATAGATGCTGTCCAGGAAAAAACAAAAAAGCAGACTGGTGTTTTACCAGCCCTAAAAAGCAGTGGCGTCTCCAGCTTTCATATTTAGGGGGGGCACATGTGGGGTCAGGGACAAAAGTAGGGGGGCCAACTATAAAACGCTATACCGAAGATTGCAGCCCATCAGTGCAGCATATCAGTGCTCATTAGCGCCTCCCATCAGTGCCCATTAGTGCTATTTTTTAAAAAAAAACCTGCAAAATAAAAGGAATAATGTGTTACTATGCATTACATACTAGCACATTATGAAATACTTACCTTAGAACAAAGCCCTCCAGTGCTGTGGTGTCACCACTTACAGTCGCCTCCATCTTCACCCGGTCTTCCCTCCGGGTTTGCGTCCTCCAGCTGTCTGATTGGCTGTGCCGGGTTGATGTCACTCCACCGCACACAAAGCTCTGAAGCGATGGCACGGATATACCGTCCCTTCAGAGTGCATGTGCCGGTGACGTCACTGCCTGCATGCAAAGGGAATAATCTCCTAAATCGTGCAGGTTTAGGGGATATTCACTGTACCTACAGGTAAGCCTTATTATAGGCTTACCTGTAGGTACAAGTGGCGAAAAATTGTTTACTTCCACTTTAAGGGCTGCAAAGAAGCCAGAGAGTCATCTAAAGCCTCAGTCACACTTTGTCCCATGCCAACACCAGAAGCTCTTTTAGACCACTTCCTCGTTTGCACCACAAACAACTGCTCTTCTCATATCAATCTGCCAACGATGACAGCCCTATGTCCCAGCAGGCTACTATAGACTAGATGTCAGGAGATGCAAGATTGCTCTGCAGACCACAGATAGGTTCCTGACTCCCCTCCATCATTGCTTATAAGTTATTAGCTAGAAAAAGCAAAATACTGCCTCTCACTATGGTGCATGGGTGTTGCTAGGATTGTGACATACCTAGGGAACACAAAAAAAAAATAAGAATAATTAAAGCACTTAGTAGGGGTGCAACGGATCGGATCGATCCTCGGATCAGAGCCACGGATCGGATCATTTTCGGATCGGCCAAAAAAAAAAATAATTACTAATATCCACGTCATCCCCCCCCACTGTAATATCCACAATCTTCCCCCTGTATGTAATATCCACAATCTTCCCCCTGTATGTAATATCCACAATCTCCCCCAGTAATGGGCATCTCCCCCACTTACCAGTCTCTCCCGCCGGCCAGTTCAAATCCACGAGCAGCGAGGGGTGATGACGTCACAAGGCGGCCGCCGCCCCCGGGTGTACCAAGATGGCCGCAGCTCCGGAGCTAGGCCAAAGCCGCGGCCTTTCCTAAGGCCGAGGCCGCGGATCGCGGTGTGTGCCGATCCGAACGGGGTGACCCGTTCGGATCACGGATCATCACCGATCCGTTGCACCACTAGCACTTAGCATGCCACGGTTCATAGTGGGCATGCAGAGAGAACACCCGACCGTGGCCTAAGAGAAATAGGTTAAATAGAATATGATAAATGTGCATAGAAACTAAAGTGCTTAGTGGTAATTCACTAAAAGATTTAAAAAAATGATAATAACATGGAGAAAACAGCACACTACATTACGTGTGAATGAACAAACACTTTGAGAAATACCTAAATATTAAATAAATAGATGTGCTGATTCGTGCCGATTTCATGCTGTGCAAAATTAAAGTGCTGAGTGCAAACAAAGTGATACATACATAACTAAACAAAAGTGAATAAAGTTGAAGCCATCAGATTAATTTATGCATTATGAACAAAAGCAGATCACCTGACGGCTATTAGCCGCCATTTCATTGTTCCTCCACCAAAAATAAAGTGACATGTGCAATAAAACAAAAGTTCATCTGGATATTTAAGATCTTTACACCCACTTTGGTGCGCCGCCACCATCACAACTGTGAGCATACAGGGCGCTACCAGAGGCTGCAGCCACAATACATAGGCCCAAACACACTTAATTGTAATTCGGCAGCACAATCCCACTCTGACTGGCTCCAAATGAATAAGCTGCATTGCAGTTTTCAAAGGCTTGCCAATCATCACGTTAGCTGCAGTCATAATATATGCATGGAAAATAAAATTTACCGTAGTGCATAAACCCATTCAAAGATTATTTATTTGAAAGTGCAAGTATTGCACTTTTAAATTTCAGTACAAACAAATGGCCCATGCCCTCACCTATAACTGGCCTTTGCAGCAAGGAGCACATGGAAGGGCAATACATGCAAAACAAAAAACCAAAGACATTCCCAGATCAACTTACTGACCAGCCTGCTAACCAATCAAATTATTCTGTCTAACAGTATGCGTTAAAAGGCGGAGTTTAGTCAGCACACATTTGCAAATACATGCGTAAGCTACAGAGCCCCATCAAGGCACCCCATTTTCTGCAGTCCTAGCTCTAAAATTTTGAGAGTCTGCAAACCAGTAATAAGCTTACACCACAGACAATCCACAAAGTGCATGCCACTCTGGACATCACTGCTTCAGCTCCGCCCCTCCATTAAAGCCTGCTGTCGGCTGATGTCACAGAGCTGGTCCAGGCTCTGCAGGGATAATGACCAGTGGTTCAGGTGACAATAAACCCATTGCTCAAATGCCTACTTTTTTGCCCTCTTGCTGCAAATGTAAATGAGCCCTTACATTGGTGGCATATATATTTATTAGATTCGTAAAAATAAAACCTTTATGGTAACATGATGAGGGAGAGGGAAAGTTCACTTTACTTATATTGAGACTGATTGTGACACCACACCAGAAATGTTGGGGATCATTCACACTAGTGGTTAGGGGGCTGTAAAATTCTTCAATTGAGCCACATTGTTACCACCCCAACTGCTACCCTTTTAGCTGCATAGGCAGCAGCTGGAGGTATACACATGCTGTGGTCTTGATGTTTTTTGTCATGGTGGGTACCTGTGGCTTTTGGCAGGTGCTACCACCCACTGAACACAGCCCATTCAAGTGAATAGGGATGCTCTGCAATGCACACAGTTGTGGTGCACTAGTGTGGGGTTCAAGGAGATAAAGCAGGCGAGGAGGAGGTGATAGAACACCTTCTCACCACCTGTCTAATGTTTTCTAAAGAGCAATCTAAATGTTGGATTGCTCTTCAGAGGGCAAAACTAGTGTGCATGAGCCAAAAGGGTTAAAGATGGAGCTAGCAGAGACAGGAAAGGGACAGAACACACAGATCTCAGGGGTTCGTTTCTCCTTGTCACAGAAGTCTCTGTAATAAACATGATTTTTGGTGATATAAATCAATGTATGAGGTCTATGTGTTCTGTCTTCTGATGCTGAGGATCTAACAGCCTGATAACTACACCATACATAACTTATAAGAGTATGTTTTCCCCTTGTCCTGTCCCCCTCTGGAGAACACTGCTGTCTGTCTGCACTAAACCACACACCTATCACTCTGCAAGCTGCTGCACAATCTTCTTCTCTCCTCCATGAAGTACATAAAAAGAGACTCACATGGGAGTTAGAGAGCTGAGGGGCCTGGCTTCTTCTTTTTCCTCTGGAGCTGCTGCCTGATCTCAAAACAAGGCGGCAGGGAAAGTGGGAGGGGTTGTAGCACAGGCACAGCATGATTGGATAATACTGAGCAGGTGCTTCCAGAATCCCTCCCTCCTTATGCTGCACGAGGCACAGGAATGAGATCCTCTAGCCCTGCAACTGTCAGGCTGTTTTCCAATCTCCATACACACAGGGGCGGGCTGAGGGGCGGGAGTGTCACTGGTAGCAGCACACCCAGGCTACAGTAAATATCTTCCAGAGGCAGCTGCTGATGGGGGTGCTTTATGTGAAATTATGGAGGAGCTACAGCACCCACCTGGCGCCCCCCTGTATCAGCGTTCATTAGTGCCTCTTTTTAGTGTCTCCCATCAGTGCTCGTGATGCCGTCTGCCTTCCAACACGGTTCTGAGCTGAGAGCTCTCTCCCATGGAACAGTTTAGAGCCCGAGAGCCGCATTGATAGCTCTCCCTCCCCTTCTTCCTCTCTCCCACGGAATGATGAAAGAGGAGACACAGCCGATCTGCTCCCTCTCCCCTCTCCTGTGTGTGTACCATGGGAAGTGTGAGCTTGTTAGCTTCACACTTGACTTCCCTTGAAGCACACACAGGAGAGGGGAGAGGGAGCAGATCGGCTGTGTCGAGAGAGGAAGGAGTGAAGAGAGCTATCCATGCCGGCTCTGACGTCACTGGTTGCTAGATGCGAGGCGGCTGTAGCAACCAGTGGCCGGGAGTAGACTCAGGAGGTGGAGGCGGAGCCGGAGACAGCAATACAGCGGCTCAGTCCATACCTGTCCCCTTCATTCCCACTGTCAGTTTTTTTTAACTGGGGGGGCACATAGGGGGGCACAGTATAATGTTGGGGGGGCCATGGCCCCCTCTGGTCCCCCCTGGTGACGCCATTGCTAAAAAGGGCTTTTTGGGGTGCTGTCAGGACGCTGTGCTTACAGCAGAGATCAGATGAGTCTTTCAGGAGTGGAGTGAACACTGAATACACTGGCCTAGCCTAGCTTTTCCTATAAAATCAGCAGCAGCTAAACTGTCCCTCCTCTGGCTAACACTGCAGCTTAAGTACAGACTGAATCTAAAATAGATGCTGTCCAGGAAAAACAAAAAAGCAGACTGGTGTTTTACCAGCCCTAAAAAGGGCTTTTTGGGGTGCTGTCAGGACGCTGTGCTTACAGCAGAGATCAGATGAGTCTTTCAGGAGTGGAGTGAACACTGAATACACTTGCCTATAGCTTTCCCTATAAAATCAGCAGCAGCTAAACTGTCCCTCCTCTGGCTAACACTGCAGCTTAAGTACAGACTGAATCTAAAATAGATGCTGTCCAGGAAAAAAAAAAAAAGCAGACTGGTGTTTTACCAGCCCTAAAAAGGGCTTTTTGGGGTGCTGTCAGGACGCTGTGCTTACAGCAGAGATCAGATGAGTCTTTCAGGAGTGGAGTGAACACTGAATACACTTGCCTAGCCTAGCTTTCCCTATAAAATAGGCAGCAACTAAACTGTCCCTCCTCTGGCTAAGACTGCAGCTTGAGAATGAATCTAAAATGGATGCTGTCCAGGAGGTGGGAGGGTCTGGGAGGGAGGGTATGCTGCTGATTGGCTGGAATGTGTCTGCTGACTGTGAGGTACAGGGTCAAAGTTTGCTCAATGATAATGAATAGGGGGCGGACCGAACATCGCATATGTTCGCCGGCCGCGGCGAACGCGAACAAGCTATGTTCGCCGGGAACTGTTCGCCGGCGAATAGTTCTGTACATCTCTATTGTTGGGTAGCTCTCTTATTAGATAGACGGAACATGTTTATTGCCTGTACATGTTTATGTGGGCCATGTTGGCCTATTACCGACTTGGTGTTTTGCTGAGTCGGCTGCTGTTGGTTTAATGTGTAAATGTTAAAAATCAATAAAAAAAAAGTGGTTGGAGGGAAGCTTCAGAATAGCAAAGATGTTTTTTATTATAAATGATGTGAGCGTAGCAAAGTCCCGGGGCCCCTGAAGCCCAATGGTGAGTTAGGGACAGCTGACATCCTTCTGTGTATAGTGGGTTGCAATGCATGGTGGGTGTGATTACAAGCGCCAGACACTTTTAGAATGCAAAAAGAGATTTATTGTCTCTTAAACAGAACTGTGGGAGAGAGGGTTAGGGCCAGGACACCCTTGGGTAGATGCAATGTTAATTGGCAGACTGAGACTTCTATAGGCAGGCAGCTATACAGGTGAAGACCTTCAGTCGGTCACCACTTCTGTATAGGTAGGATGCTATCTCCTATTGCAACAGTCTTATAAAAGTTACTAACTGGAATTATATCCAACTATTTGCAACTCAAACAGTTCTCCACTTACCCCACAATCACTAACTGTGGTTCTTCACTCAATGAGCTCCCAGTCTCTCTCACTAGACTTCAGATCCACTGGCCACTGGATCCCCTGAGCTCTTTCACTGTTGACACTTAGTATCTTCCTCAAGCGTCCCTGCTGGGTCCCTGGCTTGGCACTCAGACACTTTTCAAGCGTCACCCCTGCAGACACGCTAAGTCCCTGGCTTGGCACTCACTGATGCTCCACAAGCATCACCTCTGCTATCCTGCTGGGTCCCTGACTTGACACTTGCTGAAGTTTTCCCACTTCTTCACCTTCCCTGGTTGGCGTGAAGTCTGCTCTGGTACTGGCCTCAGCTTACTCCACAGTGGTCTCCGGTAACAAGGTGGATGGTCCCTTAGTGGCAACAGCTTCCCCTCTACCTCCGACCACAGCTGGTTCCCCAGATGGCGGAACCGTTACTTCTGGTTGGACTACATGCCTGCAGTCCCAACCCTATGCTGCTCTCCTGCTTCTGGATAGGCCCTCAGACAGCCTAGCAGCCAGATGTCCCCGGAATAGGCCTTAGGTTTATGGACTAGCAGCCCGGGGCAATACGACACACGTCCACCCAGACAACCATCCAGGTGGCACAGAACCCCGATCACCTGACTCCACCATAATAAATAGGCTCTCCCAGCAGGCCAAGGGACCCAAGAAAATCCCTGCCCATTGGCTGAGACACTCCATTCATTCATAATCTGTCCTTGCTATGCCCTTGTCTTATCCAATGTCACTAGATACCCGGCCACCCAGTGACAGAAGAGAGAAGTGCAGCAATTCTAGAATTGGGGGGAAATCAATTGATCTCCTAACAATTGGCCAAAGCAACTATCGTCTGGCAAATAAACTTAATAGCAGCCCTGCCTAAACATCATGGTGCTACATCAGCAGACTGCAGTTCCTCCTTAACCTCCATTCAGAAGGTGGCGCTTTTCTACTTTACATATGGAGTGGATTCTTAAAAAAATTGTTTCTTTTGAGATGCCATAGTTACAGATTGCAGCTGTCTGCTTGGATGCTGCATCTTTTGGTGACCTCTGACAGCCATCTTGATGTAGGACTTTAAAAATTGGATTGCCCGTGCCAATCGGACAAACCTGGAGCCAGTGGCTAGGTGAGGGACATCTCTTGTTAACAGTGAACGTTCAGAATTTGGACGAGCACAGTGGAGTTCTCTTCAGCAGCCTAGAGTGGTGTTGCAGTATATTGCAGTTCGCCACCCCTCCAGCAGAAGCCATCCTCCAGTACAACCTGTGATATTACTACTCTGTAAAATTGTGTCATTACTGTCTTGTAATACTGGAAGCTGTGTGAACTAGTACTATAAGGTTATGAGTGTCAGTGCCTAGAGAACTTTCCACATTTTAACTTTTGCTAATCTCAATACAGTATATAGATATTATACAACTCCAAGGACTGTGTGTAATATCTCTCAGGTCCCCCAGCCCCCACCTAAACATTGAGGTGCCATTGTGGCTGAATGTCAGCGCCCTAATGCCTATGATGCACATTTTAATGCAGCTAAATGGTTTGAATTGGTCATCTGAAACACTTTAAATCCCACCTCCTAGTTTTGAGTAGATTCTAGGTGGTTAAGAACCTCTGCTAGTTTTAAGTGTTTTCTGTGTTCTCAGATCTTTACCCCTCATGTGTGATCATCAAGACAGGAGGTGGGCAAAAAGTCACCCTTGGGGAGATTACATTTTGGCCTGGAGCTGGCCTTTTTAATGCTGCAGGAGTTTAGCCAAAGTACAAAATATTGGGCATCCTATCACTATGAGGTCAATGGTCACCAGTACTGGAAGAGAGGGGAATTCTCCCCAGTATAGGGAACATATGATGGAGGGCCTAAACCTAATTTTTTTTTTTTTTTTTTTTTTTTTTTTTTAGCTAGAGTAACATTTCAATGAGTCTGTAGTAAAATGCACATGCAAACATTTCCTATACCCTTATGCCGCATACATATGACCGTTTTTCATGACGAGAAAAGTGCCATTTGTTTGGTCATGTGTAGGCTCCATAGCAGTTTTCTCAACGAGAAAACTGCCCGCAAAAAAATTAGAACCCGCTCTATTTTTTCTCGTTGTTTTTCCCGTTTGTTCTTTTTCTCGTCGCAAAACCCGTTCATGTGTATGCTTTTCCGAGGGGGGGGGGGGGAAACACATGCTCAGAATCAAGTATGAGACGGGAGCGCTCGTTCTGGTAAAACTAGCGTTTGTAATGGAGATGGCACATTCATCACGCTATAACGGACTGAAAAGCACAAGGCTGAAAAGAGCGAATCATCTCTTACCAAACTTTACTAACACGAGATCAGCAAAAGCCACCCAAAGGGTGGCGCCATTCTAATGGAACTTCCCCTTTATAGTGTCGTCGTACGTGTTGTACGTCACTGTGCTTTGCTCGAGCGGTTTTTTCCATGAACATGTGTATGCAAGGCAGGCTTGAGAGGAATCATGATAAATCACGTTGAGAAAAACTTTTTTTTTTTTGCATGACCGGAAAAAACGGTCGTGTGTACGTGGCATAAGAGCTAGACAAATGGCAAGAAATGGCAAAATTATCTGGCTAAAGTATCTTTTAAAACAACGCTGGTAAATCCAATTATAAAATGCTGTTGAGGTGGTACATGGTCCTTACCAGAGGAAGAAAGGGATTGCTAAGGGCTACTCCAAAATACTGCCCACGACACCAATAGTGTTAAGGAGTATCTTGGTACCCAGGGATTAGAACAAGGTAATTATAAAAATAATATAAGTTTATTAAGACAAATTCCATAAAAAACATGGATTACAACAATACATAGGAGATGGTTGTTGTTGTATATAACTCCATTATGTTCACACTTGGAGAACATAGAAACCCCACTGCTGTGTGGGGACACAAAGATGTAGGTTCAGACGTGGTCCTCTACATGTTTCGTGACATACGTTGCTTCTTCAGGATGTCGACCATAAAGATAAAGAGATGCAATCTCATTGTTATAATATCAAAGGAGTTTAAAGACAATATTGTAGCGAACTACCAATATAAATCTCTTTATAGATGTTTGTGGTCGACTCCTCCTGAGATGTAGAGGACCACGTCTGAACCTACATCTTTGTGTCCCCACATGTCAGTGGGGATTCTATGTTCTCGAAGTGTGAACCTTATGGTGTTATATACAACAACCATCTCCTATGTATTGTTGTAATCTATTTTTTTTTTATTTTTATTTTTTATGGAATTTGTCTTAATTTTTTTTATAATTACCTTGTTCTAATCCTTGGGTACCGAGAGTCCTTAACACTATTGGTGTCGTGGGCAGTATGTTGGAGTAGCCATCGACAATCCCTTTCTCTTTTGTCCACTGTCTAATCATAGGATGATGGTACCCACCCCTATTTGTTGAATCATTTAATTGAGGCAATACCCCTTAGTCCCTACCAGAGATGGAAAAATATGCCAACAAGCCGCGTCTTGCTTAAAGTTAAGCTCTGGACAACTGGGAACACTGTTACTCATAAACTGAACTGGATAATGATTAACAGCCAGTCGAAGTTTAAGACCTGGAAGCTTTTGCTGCGGTGCCTGGAGAGAGTCTGGTGTAACCTCACAACTTTTCTACTTCCGTCCTTTCTCTCTAACCGTCTAATTGTCTCCCTCCCCCTTGCCCTGCCTCTTTTCCCTTTTTTTTTTTTTTTTTTTTTTTTTTTTTTTTGGATGACCAAGTGAAATTTCTACTTGCTGTTAATTTGTTTTTGTTTATACACTTGGTGCAAGTAAGATAAGACACCAGGCAAGAATTTTGAATAATGCCTTGTACACACGATCGGATTTTTACGACGGAATTCCGTTCAAGCTGTCTTGCATACACACTGTCACACCAAAGAACGCGGTGACGTACAACACTACGACGAGCTGAGAAAAATTAAGTTCAATGCTTCCGAGGATGCGTCGACTTGATTCTGAGCATGCGTGTTCTTTTTCTCCGTTGGAGTTTCCTACAGACTAACAGAATTTCCAATAGAAAAAAGTCAGATGGGGCACACACGGTCGGAATATCCGATTGAAAAAATTCCGTCTGACTTTTTCCATCGGAAATTCCGATCATGTGTACAAGGCATAAGGAAGTTGGCCACTTTAGAACCTGCTCTTTCCTCTAGCATTCGAGCAAATGTTGAGACGTGATGGTGTTTCTCATCTCTACCCTAATTGAATGCTTTGTCTTCGCAATATTGGTTCCCTCATGCAGGGAATTTGTACCCAAGTGTCTTTCTATTTTTATTTTTGTCCCTCTCCATGGGGGTTCATTTCTGTTAACTGCATAAAAACCTAATACTGTAAAAATATTGGAATCAAACATTTCCCAAACCATCAATATATTCCCTCTCATCTTGATATACAGTGGGGCAAAAAAGTATTTAGTCCGCCACCAATTGTGCTAGTTCTCCCACTTAAAAAGATGAGAGAGGCCTGTAATTGTCATCATAGGGAAACCTCAACTATGAGAGACAAATTGTGGAAACAAATCCAGACAATCACATTGACTGATTTGGAAAGAATTTGCAAATTATGGTGGAAAATAAGTATTTGGTCAATATCAAAAGTTCATCTCAATACTTTGTTATATATCCTTTGGCAATGACAGAGGTCAAACGTGTTCTGTAAGTCTTCACAAGGTTGTCACACACTGTTGCTGGTATGATGGCCCCTCCTCCATGCAGATCTCCTCTAGAGCAGTGATGTTTTGGGGCTGTCACTGGGCAACACAGACTTTCAACTCCCTCCAAAGATTTTCTATGGTTTTTGTTTTTTTTAAATCTCTCAACACAAATAGAGATTCCCCTTTTTTTTTTTATTTTTATTTTTTATTTATTTTTTACAGATCTTGCTGCAGTTTGCCGAGTTTGTTTGTTCATCCAACAAATGTAACGCTAAGATTAATGTATATGATGGAGTGAGCATAAACAGCCCTCTGCTAGCTACAATCAGGGCTGGCCAGCCTCTTCCCATGCTGGTCTCATCCGGCATATTAATGCTTCTGGAATATATCACAGACCCTTCTACTCCAAGCAGCTTCTCTGCATCTTATAGCTCAGGTATGTATCCAACTCTGGAATGTGTTTATATGGTCAAATTATTTTAAGGTGCTTAAAGTGGTTGTAAACCCACTTTTTAAACAAAGACCTACAGGTAAGCCTAGATTAAGGCTTACCTGTAGGTGCATGAAATATCTCCTTAACCTACACGGTTAAGGAGATATTTGTATGTAAATGCGGCGACGCTGACGTCACCCCATTCACAAATTCGGCTAGGTCGCAACATTCGACGACGTAGCCGAATTCGACAGCTCACGCGCGGAGTCACGTCTTCGCCGCTCCGGCCAATCACAGCGCCGGAGCGGCGCTGTGATTGGCTGCAGCGGCGATACCCGGAAGTAACATTCCGGCTATCGCCGCAGTGATGGATGCGGCTAGAAGAGGGACACGGATGACTTCGGGGGCCCCGATCAAAGGTAAGTGGTACATAATGAGCTAGTATGCTAGTCATACTAGCTCATTATAGCTTTGTCTTGCAGGTAAGTAAAAATAAAAATTGTCTACGTGGTTTACAACCACTTTAAAAGCGTATGTGTGTCTGGGCTCTCACTTTCCTCCTGGGAATTGCCCAGCTGCTACACAAGCTATAGAGTTCACCAGATTGTATTCCAGACTTGCATCTGCCTACATATGTTCAGCCGGCTAGATTTATTTTTATTTTTTAAGAATCTCCCTCTAGTAGTGGCTGGTGAAATTAGGCTGTTCTACCTTCATGCGGCAAGCTCTTTCCTCCTCCCTTCTTTGCTGTGGGTGTGATTGGTTTACATTTAGTGTCAGCAGAGCACCCCTGAATTGGGGGGTGGTTGTGATAATTTGCCAGTGTGTTGGTTAATGTCCAAGGGTACCCAATGGTAATACCTTGTTCGTCTCCTGGCCTCTGTCTATCCTTGTACCCTCTGGACCCTCATCCGTGACATTAGGAGAAGGCTACAAACTTTTTATTTTTATTTTTTTATTTTTTTCATCTTGTCCTTTTTAAGGCTTACCTGTAGGTACTGTAAATATCTCCTAAACTTGCACAGTTTAGGAGATATTTACTGTATACCCCGCCGATGACGTCATCGTTGCATGCGCTCTGAAGGAAAGGCCACCCGTGCCAACTCTTCAGAGTCCCGTGCCATGACCAGTGGCCCCCGCAGCTTCAGCCAGTCACACAGCTGGAGTCTGCGGACCCAGAAGGAAGATTGGTGAAGATGGATGCGGCCTCCAGTGTTGACAACAAGGTTTTTGTTTGCAAGTAAGTTTCACATAATATGCTAGTATGCGATGCATACTAGCACATTATGCCTTTACTTTGCAGTGGCTGCCCATCCATATGGGCCACAGGAGCGCCGCCCCTAATCTACATGCAGGACGCCGGACGCATGGATTAATTTTTTTTTTTTTTTTTTGAAGCACAGCCTGAGGCTCTAATTGGCTTAAAAAGAAAGGGTGGACTTGGGGTGCCCTGAGCCCACCCAGTTGTGTGTGAAATAGCACATTTAATATTCGCTATTGTCTTCCTGATTCTCCTCCTTGCCAATCAGGAACAGGTCCTGAGACCCGATTGGCCAGGGAGTCTTGGGGCCAATCGGGTACCAGAACCCACTTCCTGTTCGGCCAGGAGGAGAATCAAAGGCCCCAGAGCGAGGAGCAACAGTCCTACTCCGGATCCTTGTCACCTGCCTCCTAAGGTAGGGAGGCCTCTGACCGCCGCCTTCCCGTCCGTCTCCCGCATGCGGGGGGGGTGATCGACACCTTCCCATTTATTTCACACCGGGGGGGTGGGGTGGCTGTGTCGCCGTCATCCCATCTGTCTCCCACGAGGGATAAAAAATCCTTTTGGTGGAGGGGGGGATTATGGTGTGGAGTTGTTTTTCAGGGGTTGGGCTTGGCCCCTTAATTCCTTAGTTCCTGTTTCAACATGACTGCGCACCAGTGCACAAAGAGAGGTCCATAAAGGCCTGGATGAGTGAGTTTGGGGTGGAGGAACGTGACTGGCCTGCACAGTCCTAACCTAAACCTGATAGAACACCTTTAGGGATGAATTTGAGCGGAGACTGCGAGACAGGCCTTCTTGTCCACATCAGTGCCTGACCTCACAAATGTGCTTCTGGGAGAATGGTCAAACATTCCCATAGACACACTCCTAAACCTTGTGGACAGTCTTACCAGAAGAGTTGAAGCTGTTATAGCTGCAAAGGGTGGGCCAACGCAATATTGAACCCTACAGCCTAAGACTGGGATGCCATTAAAGTCTGTGTGTAAAGGCAGGCGTCCCAATACTTTTGGTAATCTAGTGTATGTGGAATAGACACTGCCTCGTCAAGACCCCTTTTGTGTGGTCCCGGAAGAGGTCCATACACAAAATACATTTTTGCTGGTTATTGATCAACTGGTAAAATTTGAGAGGGTTACATCCTTCAATTTGGAAATTGGCAGCCAAGCTGTAGCTGCAAGCAATCAGATGCAGTCACTTTTTGGAAATTCAAGCAGCCATGAGTGCTGGCTGTCAGAATACAATCGCTGGTAGTAATATTATAGTTTTATGCAGCTAAAGCCTCCTAAATAAATTGTTTAGATGTCTGTCTGTTTTTTTTTTTTTTTTTTTTAAACTAGCCGGGTGCTGGGAGATTTTTGTATGAACATGTGTGGATAATAAGATTTGCCAAAAACTTCTTAGAGATGCAGTGGACCAATCACAGCCATTGAAAATCCTACATCCACCATGCAGCACTTTGTATCTAATGTATATATTTGTTTACTTTTATAGTGCTATATGGAGGCACTTTTACCGCAGATGGTGGGTCTGTGGAGTCCCCTCATTATCCCTCCAACTACCCCAGCGATGCAAATGGCACCTATATTATCATTGCTCCTCCAGGAAATCGAGTGAGTATATTGGAGGAATTATTGATGGAGAATGTCCCTCAAAAATATCAAATATTTTCCTTGTCCTGTATATTAATACAAAAGAGCAATGCATCACAAAATGTGAGATAACTTCATAATTGGTGCATATTTTCAAAAAGTGAGACTTTGATTTACCAACAGAATGTTTGTCAATGCCTGTAATGTACAATTCACCAGGGAGATACATGCAGTGAATGTTTTCTACAATAATGAATATTTTTCAGGTATCACTGACCTTCAGAGGCTTTGACATAGAGTCATCTCCTAAATGTGTGAATGACTACCTAGAGATTAGAGATGGTGGGGACCTTAATGCGCGGCTTCTTGGTGCTTACTGTGGAAAGAGATCTAACCTGGTTGTAGCCTCCAGTGGGCCAATGGTAATACTCCAGTTCTTCTGCAACTCCATAATCAATAAAAAAGGATTCAAAGCTAATTATTCTTTTGGTAAGTTGATGGATGCTCTGACATCTTTCCGAAATAGTTGTGATTTATTCACATGGACTAGACCAATGTTCATAATCCTAGCCTCAATCTTCTCCAGAGGAAGAGCGCAGAAAGGTATTTTTGTGCAAAGTATTATAAATCTCCTTAATGGTAACACTTTGCTTGTCCAAAGCTTGGCATGAAAAGTACAGGTTACAGGATTAAAGGAATCCGAAAGTCCTCCCAACTGAATCCATGCATGGTACATTAAGGACCTGTGTTGATGGGTAGGGATGAGCTTTATGTTTGGGTCGAATATGAATTCGACTTGAACATTGGCTGTTCGGCCGTTGGCCCAACAGCAAACAATTTGAGGTGTTCATGAAAAATTCAAAAAGCCGCGGAACACCCTGTAAAAGTCTATGGGAGAAATCTTAAGTGCTAATTTTAAAGGTTAATATGCAAGTTATTGTCATAAAAAGTGCTTGAGAACCTGGGTCCTGCCCCAGGGGACATGTATCAATGCAAAAAAAAGTTTTAAAAACTGCTGTTTTTTCAGGAGCAGTGATTTTAATAATGCTTAAAGTGAAATATTCCTTTAAATTTCGTACCTGGGGGGTGTCTATAGTATGCCTGTAAAGTAGCGCATGTTTCCCGTGTTCATAACAGTCTCTGCACAAAATGACATTTATAAAGGGGGGGAAAAAAGGAATTTAAAACTACTCGCAGCTATAATGACTTGTCGGGTACAGGCAATACAGATAAAACTCATTGAAAAAAAATAAATAAAAATGCGTGGGGGTCCCCCTAAATTCCATTACCAGGCCCTTCCGGTCTGGTATGGATATTAAGGGGAACCCTGCACCAAATTTAAAAAAATGGCGTGGGGTTACCCCAAAAATCCATACCAGACCCTTATCCGAGCACACAACCTGGCAGGCCACAGGAAAAGAGGGGAGGACGAGAGCACCCCCCCTCCTGAACCATACCAGGCCACATGCCCTCAACATGGGGAGGATGTCCGAATGTTGATGGGGGGAAAAGGGCCTCATCCCCACAACCCTTGCCTGGTGGTCATGGGGTCTGCGGGTGGTGGGCTTATCGGAATCTGGAAGCCCCCTTTAACAAAGGGGACCTCCAGATCCCGGCCCCCCCTATGTGAATTGGTAAGGGGTACACTGTACCCCTACCATTTCACAAAAAAAGTGTCAAAATGTTAAAAACGACAGACGGTTTGGACAAGGGCCTCATCACCACAACCACCGGGCAAGGGTTGTGGGGATGAGGCCCTTGTCCCCATCAACATGGGGACATCCTCCCCATGTTGAGGGCATGTGGCCTGGTACGGTTCAGCAGGGGGGGCGCTCTCGCCCCCCCTCTTTTCCTGCTGCCTGCCAGGTAGCCTGCTCGGATAAGGGTCTGGTATGGATTTTTGGGGGGAACCCCACGCAATTTTTCTTTATTTGTTGCAGGGTTCCCCTTAATATCCATACCAGACCTGAAAGGCCTGGTAATGGAATTTGGGGGGACCCCCACGCATTTATTTTTATTTTTCAATGACTTTCAATTGCTTTTATCTGTATTGCCGGGACCCGACAATTCATTATAGCTGCGAGTAGTTTTTAATTACTTTTTTTTTTTTTTTCCTTAGAAATTTAATTTGTGCAGAGACTGTTATAAACACGGGAAACATGCACTACTTTACAGGCATACTATAGACACCCCCCAGGTACGAAATTTAAAGGAATATTTTATTGTTTCACTTTAAGCATTGGTAAAATCACTGCTCCCAAAAAAACTGCAGTTTTTTTTTTTTTTAAACTTTTTTTTTTTGCATTGATACAACCTGGGCAGGACCCAGGTCCCCAAGCACTTTTTATGACAATAACTTGCATAATAACTTTTAAGATTGGCACTTTTTATTTTTCATGTTCTTGTCCCATAGACTTTAACAGTGTTCACGTGTTCGAACAAATTTTTTGCCTGTTCGCATGTTCTGCTGCGAACCGAACCGGGGGGGGGGGGGGGGGGGTATTCAGCTCATCCCTATTGATGGGCTTTGGACTTGTGTTAATGGCATCAGTTTGAAGTGCTTTGGAGATCATTCAGGTGCATTTGACCTGCAGCTGATCTCCTTCTGACCTTGATCTCCTTCTGACCTGCTTGAAACGGAATTCGCATTAACAGATTTATTGTGGGAATGTAAAACCAACTTGTAGCAAACCGGATCACCAGGTATTTACTTTAAAGCATAATTCCAGGCATCAGAATGTTGTACATAGTTGGTCCAGCTTGGACTAATGTACTCTGTAACTAATGGGGTCTTTTTCTAAAACTGAAGAGTGCAAAATCTGGTGCAGCTCTGCGTAGAAACCAATCAGCTTCCAGGTTTTATTGTCAAAGCTTAACTGAACAAGCTGAAGTTTAAAAAGCTGATTGGTTACCATACACAGCTGCTCCAGATTCAGAGTGCTCCAGTTTTTAGCAAATTTACCCCGATGTATATGACATACCTGACCCATGGAAATCACTGTAGTAGACACCACCACAGCAATGATTTTCACTTGCTTCCAGGTCCCTTGCTGAGCTGCTTCTCTCCGGATTTGTGAGCACAGGGGGTTGGCTGCTTGGCATGCACACCATTCAGAGAATGCTTTGCATTTTCTGAATAAATTAAAGTGATACTAAAGGTTCGTTTTAGAAAAAAATAAAATAACAAACATATCATACTTTCCTCCACTGTGCAGTTAGTTTTGCACAGAGTGGCCCCGAATGCCATTTTCTGGGGTCCCCTGGCGGCTCCTTCCCACATCAGATAACCCCTTAGAAGAAGAGCTGTCCCAGGGGGTTACCTTGCGGGCTGGCTCCCGAGTCCAGCATTTGGTGTCCATAGCCGCCGAATGCAGGACTCGGCCCCCGGCGCCCAAGTCATTGGATTTGATTGTGAGCAGTGGAGCCAATGGCTGCGCTGCTATCAAGCTATCCAATCGAGCCAAGAACCCTGGGCAGAGAGACTGCGCGTCCTCGCCGAGGGACATGCTAGGGCTCAGGTAAGTAAAACGTGGAGGGGGGCTGGGGGGGCCAGTAACTGCCAGATGTTTTTTCACCTTAATGCATTAAGGTGAAAAAACAGGAGGGTTTACAACCCCTTTTAAGTGATGTCACACTTTCCACCTTGTCCAATCTGATAATGCTTTGCATTTAATCAGAGGATGCTAAGCATTCTCTGAATGCCACCCATGCTGAGCAACCGACCTCCCTGTGTTCACAATGCATCAGGCCGGCCACTCAGCACAGGACCCGGTAGCAAATGGAGAACACTGGAGTAGCAGTGTCTGATCAGTGAGTTGCAACTTACAGTGGCATCAGCTAGGTATGCTACATACATACAGTAGTTTTACATTGGTCCAAGATGGATACATAGTTTACATTCGTCCAATTTGGATATAACTATGTATATAACATGCCATTAAAAATACTTTTGAAATGTCATTACCATATTAAGAGCATGTTACCCCAGCAGTTTATATTATGTCTGTTGTACCATGTACTTATGCTAAAATTATCCAGTTCTTTGTATTTCTTCCTTTGTATACAATACCTAGTGATCCCACCAGATTTCCTGCTTTCCTAATTCAAACTGACCAAAGTGTGTATGAGAGAGCATCCATCCCAATGTGGTCAGCTTTCTAGCTGTGCTGGGATCTTGGCCTGCCTTCCAATGGCCAAGACTTGTGCTGACATGCCCCCCCTGCACATCCATTCACTGGGAAGCTTAGTGTCCTGCTGTTTTTCCACTCCCACCTCTCTAAGCCCCGTATGTAGCTGAGAACAGAGATTGTGATCATTCTAAAACAAATAGGTTTTTAATGTATACACACATTTTTGCCTCTCGTTTCTATTTTCTCCTGATTGGGTTGTTTTACAAGGTAAGGGTTCACATATACTTGCTTTTATTTTTTTTATATTTTTTTTCTAAATTAGTTTATATGTATTTTGATGTTATACAGAAATTGGCATTATAATCAGGTGTAATGCCTTCAGTTGAAATATATTTTTGTCTGAATTCAATCTTATTTCTATGTAAGTTCAGCTACAAGTTCCTTTCGTTCGAGTTTCTGAAATGTGTTCTACAATTATCATTTCAGTGTCCACGAGGTGAAGAATCCGACTGAATAAAAAAGTCTGCAGCAGTTGGTGAAGATACCAGTTTCATGGTGTACACAAATAAACGAAAGCTAAACTTGCTGAAATTGTCTTTATTTAATGGGGGAAGTGGTTTGCACCTACCCTGAGAAATCTCTTTTTCCTCTAGACGTAAAGAGTGCCCCCTTCCTTAAAGTGAATAACTCGCTACCAAGTTCACTATATGGACCGCTTATGTATTTGTACATGTTGATCATATCTCCCCCCCCCCCCCCAAATCTCCTTCTCGAGAGAATACATTTAGTTCCTCTAATCTTTCCTCATAGCTGAGATTCTCCAATACTCTTATCAGTTTGGGATGCCCTTCTCTGCACTTTCTCCAGTTACCCGATATCCTTTTTGTGAACTGGTGCCCAAAGCTGAACTGCATATTCCAGATGATTTGTACAGGGGCAAAATGTATCTCTCTCTGGAGTCCATACATCTCTTAATACAAGATCCAGATCCTTCTCCACTGATTCCCCCAGTTGTACTCCCCCCCCCCCCTACTATGGATGATGCATGCATATTCTTAGACCCCACGTGCGTAATGTTACATTTATTAACTTTAAACCTTATTTCAGCAAAGACCAAGGAGAAGCACACCGCTCCAGGCAAAATCGGGTGCAAAGGTAGATCACAGGTGTAGACCTCGGCTCACCACCGTGGAAGACGAACTAAACAAGGAAATGGTCGCACTCTGGAACCCCAACTTAGCTTGATGTCATCTTTATAGTCCTAAAAGAGTCAGACAAATACAGGCAGCAGTTGACCTGTTTCACAAGCGATAGCTGGTAGACTTGTGCACAACGGAAAAATTCGTTCCGTTTCGGTTCGTTTCTTTCCGGTCCTGTTGATTCGTAATCATTCGTAATTTTGCTAGACGGGATTTTTCGTGTTCGGACTCATTCGTATTTTTGCAAGCGACATTTTTCGTTGAATTTTTTGTTGCTTTATAATTCGTACTTTCGGTAGAGTACGTTGTTTTTCGTTGATTCTGGACACAACTCCTACTTTCGTAACTTTTTTTGGGTTCGTTGATTCGTAATTTTCCGTGTCTCTCTCACAACGACGCTGCCTATTATGCCTAATGTGCTTCGAATGGATTTGTACTTTTCTAAATACATAGCGGTTATTTGTAACGATTCGAAATCTCGTATTTTACTTTCGTTTTTTACATGCGGCTATAGGCTCCGCCCCTGTACACCATTTTGAGAGGGTTCAGCACGGTGAGGGAGAAGCAGAGAGCAGAGCAGAGTGTTATTGTGCTTCGAATGGATTCGAAATCTCGTATTTTACTTTCGTTTTTTACATGCGGCTATAACCTCCGCCCCTGTACACCATTTTGAGAGGGAGTTCAGCACGGTGTGGGAGAAGCAGAGAGCAGAGCAGAGTGAGTGTTATTGTGCTTCGTATGGATTCGTACATTCGTAACTTTTTCATAACGAATTATGCCGAAGACATTCGGGCATTCGCTATTTGCGGTATAATTTATTTCGGATTCGGTCTTATTCGTAATTGCTTTGTTCGGAAATTCGAATGCTTCCGAATGTCCGAAAGTTGCTAAATTCGGACGAATTTCAATTCGTTACGAAACGAATTGCACAAGCCTAATAGCTGGACATGTTGGAAACGGCCAAACTAAATAGGGTATACACCAACCTATAGTATGACAATTACCGTAACTACACTGCAATAAAGAAAAAATCTCATTTGAACTGGCATAGGTGGTGACAAAATGTAACTGTGTTAATTAAACAAAAAAGTGCACTAATACTGAGTCTGTGTATGCAATCTATGAAGAGGGATACCCCTGGATATGGTGAGAAAGTACCAGGTGCCTAAATTGCAGTATTAAAGCAGAGTTCCACTCTAAAGTATAACTTCTGCTCATCGGAATCCTCCCCCCCCCCCCTCCGGTGCCACAATTGGCACCTTTCGTGGGGGGGGAGGGGGGACAGGATACCTGTCTTTGACAGGTATCCTTTCCCACTTCTGGGAGTCTGGGCCACGGCCCGTGATGTCACTGTGGGACTCGCTCCTCCTCCGCCCAATAGGAGAAAGGAGCGGGGCTTCGCGCATGCGCAGTAGGGTTCCCGGCGTGAAGCCCAAAGGCTACACTGCCGGGTTCCTTTACGTGCGGTGCCAGCACCCGGCGGAAACATCAGCTGCGGTGCCGACATCGAGGGACTCCAGGGCAGGGTAATTTGTCGTATTATTAAAAGCCATCAGCTGCAGTATGTGTAGCTGCTGGCTTTTAATTTATTATTTTTTGGGCCGGAACACTGGTTTAAGTCGACTGCCTTTGGGGCAGTCGACTTAATCAAATTATCAGCATGTAATTCCAACATACCTATATACAGGGCTTTTTTTTTTCTCAGAGAATTGATGCAGGAACTCCCCCTTTCTGAGTCGCCCCTCCTTTTTTCTGCCCCTACTCACCTCTGATTACCGTTCCTTGGTTCCACCCCTACCCATCTCCCATTACTGCCCTTTTAAAGAATACAGAACCAAGTATCATTTTGTGGTGAAGTCATTTGTATGGAATTTATTAACAAGAAAAGCAGTAAAATAGATCCTCTGTAGCCAGTAACAATAGGATAATAAAAAAATTCAGCATTTAAAATGTTTCCCCTCTCTTTGTTCCCCTATATAGAGATTTTATTAAATTCATTGAGGACTGAAATTCATCCCATTGCTGACACACTTTTGGCGTTTGATTTATTTTTATCTAAACCCTTCCTCCCTTATCTGTCTCTCCATATGTTGTATTTCGTTCATTTCACATAGCCATTCCGTTATTGTTGGGATTTCTATCTTTGCAATTTGAGACTTAAAAAATATCTATATATTTTCTCTCTCCATTTCACCTCCTGCACATCACTTCCTCTCTAATCTTCTCCAGACAAGCTAGCACTGATTTGGTAGGCCTGACACTGCCTTAGCCAGGCCTAAAGCAAGTGCCCTTTACAGGCAGGGACCGTGGGCCCCTATGGTGTAGCAAAATATAAAAATTCCCCGTGCTAGCAGTCCCTGTGGCTACTGCTCCCAGTACCACCTTTTCAGGCACTGCCAGCCTTCCTGGCTCCACTGCCTGTGCCACCACAATCCTACAGACTGGCTCTGCACCCATCCCAGACTGATGCATCTCAGGCATGCCTCCTAGTCTTTCTGACAGTGTGCTCACTCACCAGCCCTCCTGGCTGCCTCCTTGTGGAACTCCCTGGAGACTTGCCTGGCAGTGATCTCCCGCTTTCCTCTCGCTCCTCCTGTCCTGGACACCTCCACGCGTCCTAGGAGGGCCCCATCCGCACATGAGCCCAGGCCCAAGGTCACCCCCCAGACAGGCTAACACTCCACCTCCATTCTTCCACCCGATCAACTCCTCCCCAGCTGGGCTGATCCAGGATATTTAAGGAGGCCTGCCCCCTGCCAATCCAAGTTGGGGATTGTTCAAGGCTCCTTAGAATACCCCAGGTGGCTCCACCTCCCCTCCAGACGCTTTCTAGAAAACACTTGAACATTCTAGAAAGATGTAGGATGTCCTAGTGATCCCACCTGTGAATCACCCAGCACTACCCTGAGCCACTCCCAGCCCAGATCAAACACACCCAGGCTTGCTGTCAGCCAAGCCTAAAAATGTACCCACTCTAGGGAAAAAAAAACCTGTACTAATTCCCTAGCAGACTAGAGAGTGCTACATTTATCATATATTAAACTGGATTGAGATGTCTGCAATATGAAGAGTGTGTCTCTTTTTGTCCCTCTATGTGATTGATCGAGCTCTGGAGGATACGTTTTGTATTGCCTGGAAAGGTATACAGAGACTGGTGATTTCACTTGACTGCTGCTCATTGCGTGTTTTGACCTTTTGTAATGAGGGTCTGGAGAGGAAGGCAAGAGGCAGTGTAATTGGGTGCCGGTTGTGGTTTCCTTACTTATGAGCTATTTAGCTGCACTTTAACTTCAGAAGCCATTTTTGGACATCTCCTGTGGACTTTTCTCTTTATGGAGTCATATGAATTTTAGTTTTTAATGTTTAGCGCTGCACCTCCACCTTTTATTTATTTGTGTTGACCTTCATCAATATTGTGCTAGCAGCTTATTTTAGTGATTTTTGTATATCAATTATTTCTTACCGAGTGTAGCACCCTGATGTTTAGGTAGGGTTGCTCTTAAATTTTCCTGCCAGTTGTAGTTACCTTGGCTCATTGTTGGGGATCAATTGACTCACCCTAAGGCCCCTTACACACATGTGGACCGTTCAGGTACGCCTGTCAGTTTTTTATAGGCGGACCTGAACGGACGCTCCATACAGGTCTATGGAGCGACGGATGTCAGCGGTGACATGTCCGCTGACTTCCGATCCGCTAAAGTGTGAGGGATGAAAACCCTATTTTCCATCAGTCCGGTAAATCGGATCGGATGAAAACGGACTCCACGCTCCGTCTTCATCCGATCCTCCATAGAGGAGAGCGGCGCTTTGACAGGTCGGTCCCTGCGCAGTGTGCAGAGACAGACCTATCATCTGCCTGCTCAGCGGTGATCAACGGAGCGATCCCTGCTGAGCAAAGCGGAGTCCGTACACGGACACGTCTGTGTGAAAGGGCCCTAAGTCAAGATTTGCTGCACTTCTCTCTTCTGTCGGTAGGTGGTATCTGGTGGCATTAGATAAGACAAGGGCAAAGCAAGGACAGATTAGGAGTATATGGGGTACCTCGGCCAATGGGCAGGGGTTTTCTTAAATCCCTTGGCTTGCTGGGAGAACCTATATATTTGGGTAGAGTCAGGTGATCAGTGTTCTGTGCCACCTGGATGGCTGTCTGGGTGGATGTGTGTTGAGCTGCCCGGGCTGCAAGGCCAGCGTTTGGGCCTATCCCTGGCACATCTGGCTGCTAGGCTGTCTGAGGGCCTATCCAGAAGCAAGAGAGCAGCGTAGGGTTGGGACTGTGGCTTGCAGTCCAACCGTAAGTGCTGGTTCTGCATGCCGGAGAACCTGTAGTGGCCGGAGGTAGAGAGGAAGCTGTCGCCACTAAGGGACCATCCACCTTGTTACCAGGGACCATAGTGAGTACTTGAAGCAAGTACCGGAGCAGTATTCCCACCAACCGGGGATGGTGAAGAATCGGGAAACTTCAGCAGGTGTCATGCCAGGGGCCCAGCCAGCAGAGGTGACGCTTGCAGAGCAGCCTTGTGTGTCAAGCCAGGACCGAGCGGGCCAGTGGGGTGAGCTTGAGAAGTATCTGGAGTGCCAACCTAGGGACCCAGCAGGGAAGCGGAGTAATGCTTGAGGAAGATATTAAAGTGAAGATTGGAAGAGCTCAAGGGTTTCAGTGGCAGTAAATCAGCAAGTCTAGTGAGAGAGACTGGGAGCTCAGTGGGTTTAGAACCTACAAGGAGTGATTGTAAAGAAAGTGAAGGAGTTTGTTACAAGTTGTGTTTATGGCAACAGTCTTAGAACAGTTCCTAAGAGACAGCATTCCTACACATGCAGATATGGTGTCTTGCTGGATGCCTTTCCCTGCATTGTGGTCTACCTGTAGAAGTCTCAGGCCTCGTACACACGACCGGTTTTCTCGTCAAGAAACAACAAGAAAACTGCTGGGAGAGCTTTCTTGCCGAGAAAACCGGCCGTGTGTACGAGGCTTTCATATTTCTCGTCAAGAAAACTGCCCAGAATCTCGACGAGAAAAATAGAGAACCTGCTCTCTATTTTCTCGTCTGTATTCTTGTCGGCCTGTTTCCCGACGAGAAACCTGAGCGTGTGTATACTTACCTGTCGCCGTTGAAACCCGCGCATGCTCGAAATGACTTTGACGCATGCGCGGTAGCTTCCAAGGTATAGGTAGGGTGAAGCAAGATGGCGGCGATGACATTGAATGTGACAAGCGCATGCTCGTCGTAGTCGATGACGTCACCGCGTTCGTGCCATTCAAAAGAACGGCGGTTCTTTTGAATCGTACATGTGTACACTCAGCCAGGACAAGATTCTTGTCAAGAATCTCGTCAGGAAAAACGACAGGTTTTTTTTTGTGACGAGATTCTCGGCCGTGTGTACTAGGCTTCAGAGTCTGCCAATTAACATTGCAACTACCTAAGGATGTCCTGGCCCTAAACCCTCTCTCCCACAGTTCTGTTCAAGAGAAATAAAATCTCTTTGCATTCAAGAAGTGTCTGGTGCCTATGAATCTATTTTACGCTACACCCACTATGCCTTACAACACACTCTATATGGAAGGATGTCAGAAGCTCTTGGCTCTGGGACCTTGCTACACGAGTGTATACAGGCAGTTGCCAGAACTACGTTCTCCTGTGTTCCCGCTGAAAAAAAGCCGTATGTATGTATACATACACACACATACATATACATACATATATATATACATAAATGTAGTGATACCTTTTAGTTTGGGGCCTGAAGATAGCTCTGCCAACCCCCGGCAATTTACTCGACCCCCTTCTGGCACAGTTAGTCTAGGGTAATATATATATATATATATATATATATATATATATATATCTCTTATGCTCTATGGTTAAATTCAGACACCAATGCAGTGATAGAAGAATAACGAATTTACTTTCTACTGGCAATAAAATCAACAGTTGTAACAGATCACATGAATCTATCTGCAGAGCCCTGCAGCAATAGTCACACTATAACTAGTAAGATATGGCGCACACGCGCCACGTGTAACAGTACCTCACTATGCACCCTATGGCGCAGCAACTAAATAAACTATCTAGATGGCCAGGCCTGACCATGTAACTCAGTCTCTAGGGGATGAAATTCTTCGCCTGCAAGTCTTTAAACGGTGGTGCACATTTCAGGAACACATTTGTAATCCGGGGGGGGGGGGGGGAAATGCAAACACAGTACACTCCACTAGAGATCCGTTTGACTCAGTTCTGCTATGGATCTCCAGGGAGGGGGGAAACTGAAATAGGAACTGGTGGGTCACGGCAGTCTGTAGGCCTAACAATGGTATACAGTATTTGTGGATTGAGCATGTGCTCGCTCACCCCTCCGGACGCGATCCCAGTCCGGGAACTTCCACCTGCTGTGTCTCCACACACAGCGTCTGCAGCGGTCGGGTCTCCGGCTCAGCAGCGGTTGAAGAAATCGAGTCAGATGCCACCCAGGCTCGCGATGGGGTGGAAGGCTCTTTTGGGTAGCAGCGCAAGGCCCCAGGCTTCAGGCCTTGCACCACAGAGGATCCGCACAGGAAGATCTCTCCCTGAAGTCTCGTGTCCCAAAGAGGCTGAGCTCCGCCTCGCCTCCTCCTTATATAACCCCTCCCATGAGTCTCTGGGGTGGAAACATTGCCGAAAGGGGTTCTGGGTAAGGTAGTCCTGGGAGTCTTAAAGGGGACCCCGCTACATATATATATATATATATATATATATGTGTATGTGTGTAGCGGGGTCTCCTTTAAGACTCTCGGAACTACATTTCCCAGAATCCTGTTTGGCACCCAGGGTGCAGTGTTGCCACCGCAGAGACTCATGGGAGGGGCTATTTAAGGAGGAGGCGAGGTGGAGCTCGGCCTCTTTGAGACACCGTGCTGCAAGCAACAGCTTCTTCCTGTGCGGATCTGCTGCAGTGCAAGGCCTGAAGCCTGGGGCCTTGCGCAACTTCCGAAGAGCCTTCCATCCCACTGCAGAGCCTGGGTGGTATCTGACTTTGTTTGCTTCGGACATCAGTTGGATCGGGGACCCGATCGTTGCAGACGCTGTGTGTGGAGACACAGCAGGTGGAAGTCCCGGACTGGGATCGCGTCCGGAGTGGTGAGCGAGCACCTGCTCAATCCAATAGGCTGTACTGTGTTTAGGCCTATAGACTGCCTTGGCCCACCGATCATTTATTTGCTGTTCCGCTGGAGACCGGTTGCAGGACAGAGTTAAAGGGTCTCCAGCATAGTGTTCCTTGTGACTGCCTACTTTGTGGATTACAATACTGTTCCTGAACGTGCACCACCATTTCAAGTTTGCATGCGAAGAAATCTTTATTCAAAAGACTGAGTTTGATTCTATGTCAGGCCTGACCAGGGAGGGGAGATAGAATATTGTTTAGTGCGCCATAGGGCGCGTAGATAGCAATAGCTGCACGTGGTGGATTACCGCGCTGTGCTATTGCTATATACTACATCTATTGCTGCAGGGCTCTGTAAGCCAGTTATATGTTATGTTTTAACCCATGCCCTTTTAACCTAAAGTAAAGCTGTTATACCTTACCACTTTCTATCACTGTGTTATCATTACCCATAGTGCCCATACCTAATCTGAGGTTAAAGTGTGTATGTTACCAGGTGTAGCTTGTGATAGAAAACATCACTAGACTAACTGTGCCACAGGGGACTATACAAGATTGCCGGGGGTTGGTGGAGCTGTACTCAGGGCCCGAAAATCAAACCAAATCAAAATCAAACTCTCTTAACTGGGGGTAGCGCTACATATATATATATATATATGATATAAACTGCATTAATAATTTTTTTATACCTGTCCCAGATTTAGGCATTCTGCACAGAAATCAACTTTGCATCCATTTTTTTTTAATAGCTCAATCATTTAATTTTTGTTTTAATTAGGTACACTTGCGTTTGCTGCATTCTTTCAATTATATTCAGATTACAAAGGTTTTCCATTTAAACAATTTTTCCCCTGCATGCAGTTAAACAATTCATTAAAAAAAATATTAGATACCAGACCTGCCAAAACCCTGCTGAAAACGTTCACAAATTTTCAGACCCGTTTCTTTTTCAATCTGACCTTAGGAAAATGGACTGAAGGGAATTGAATCATGCCCACTCATGGTACCATACACTGGTCCATGACCAAGGATCCCATCTGTTTTTCTGTCTGTGAGTCCTCCAGAGTAAATGTGCACAATTGTCTGATGAAATAATAGTTATGGGATAATGAGCATCGGATATGGATGTGCAGGTTAGCACCTCCATTATGGAAATGACAAACCTGAGAGTGAAGGATGAAAAGGTGGAAAGGGCAGAACATTTGCATCTAATTTTCTGATGCTGATTTGTTAACTTTTTTTAATTGCTTTTCCCCCTGGAATCAATTATGCAAAGTTATGGGCGTTCTTTTTAAACCTGGCATATCTGAAATAAAGCTTGTAAAACTAAAAACCAATGATGCTTTTCAAGGCTGCTGACCTTGGGTCAATAATGGGGGAAGGTCAAGACCCAGTGAAAAAATAAAAATAGCAAAAAGTAAATATCCACTTAAATTATTTTTTTAGCAGTAAAACTTTTGAGAACTGATTACCACTACACAGTAGGGATGAGCTTCGTGTTCGAGTCGAACATACGTTCGACTCGAACATTGGCTGTTCGATCGTTCGACGAAGATCGAACGATTTGGGCCGTTCGCGCCAAATTCGAGTGACGCGAACGGCCCACAATGCACTACGCCATCGCAGTGTCATCCAGGCGCTGTGATTGGCCAAGCATGCACTGTGACCCCGCATGCTTGGCCAATCACAGCGCCGGCAGCGAGGAGAGCAATGATTGGCCACAGGCAGGATGCCTGTGGCCAATTATTGCTGAGGGTGTTTAGTACACGCCCCACACTATAAAAGGCCGCCAGCACGGCGGCCTAGTGTAGTGTGTTCCGGAGCAGGGATAGAGTAGCATAGGCAGGGACAGTGACTGTTATTTCTTTCTTGCTTAACCTGGATTCCTTTAGTTTAGGGAAAGAGAAGGATAGGTAGGGAGAGTGTCAGTGTGTTTTGTGCTTCTGCTATAGTGTGCTTAAAAAAAACATTTATTCTAGGGACAGAAAACTCTAGGTAGGGACAGTGTCAGTTTCTTTCACTCTGCAAGTCCTTGTTTCCAGGGACCTGTAAGGACAGTGAGTTAATTGTCCTTGTGCTATATTGTGCTTAAAAAAAACATTTATTCTAGGGACAGAAAACTCTAGGTAGGGACAGTGTCAGTTTCTTTCACTCTGCAAGTCCTTGTTTCCAGGGACCTGTAAGGACAGTGAGTTAATTGTCCTTGTGCTATATTGTGATTAAAAAAAACATTTATTCTAGGGACAGAAAACTCTAGGTAGGGAGAGTGTCAGTTTCTTTCACTCTGCAAGTCCTTGTTTCCAGGGACCTGTAAGGACAGTGAGTTAATTTTCCTTGTGCTATATTGTGATTAAAAAAAACATTTATTCTAGGGACAGAAAACTCTAGGTAGGGACAGTGTCAGTTTCTTTCACTCTGCAAGTCCTTGTTTCCAGGGACCTGTAAGGACAGTGAGTTAATTTTCCTTGTGCTATATTGTGATTAAAAAAAACATTTATTCTAGGGACAGAAAACTCTAGGTAGGGACAGTGTCAGTTTCTTTCACTCTGCAAGTCCTTGTTTCCAGGGACCTGTAAGGACAGTGAGTTAATTTTCCTTGTGCTATATTGTGATTAAAAAAAACATTTTTTCTAGGGACAGAAAACTGTAGGTAGGGAGAGTGTTTTTTTTCTTTCACTCTGCAAGTCCTTGTTTCCAGGGACCTGTAAGGACAGTGAGTTAATTTTCCTTGTGCTATATTGTGATTAAAAAAAACATTTTTTCTAGGGACAGAAAACTGTAGGTAGGGAGAGTGTTTTTTTTCTTTCACTCTGCAAGTCCTTGTTTCCAGGGACCTGTAAGGACAGTGAGTTAATTGTCCTTGTGCTATATTGTGCTTAAAAAAAACATTTATTCTAGGGACAGAAAACTCTAGGTAGGGACAGTGTCAGTTTCTTTCACTCTGCAAGTCCTTGTTTCCAGGGACCTGTAAGGACAGTGAGTTAATTTTCCTTGTGCTATATTGTGATTAAAAAAAACATTTATTCTAGGGACAGAAAACTCTAGGTAGGGACAGTGTCAGTTTCTTTCACTCTGCAAGTCCTTGTTTCCAGGGACCTGTAAGGACAGTGAGTTAATTTTCCTTGTGCTATATTGTGATTAAAAAAAACATTTATTCTAGGGACAGAAAACTGTAGGTAGGGAGAGTGTTTTTTTTCTTTCACTCTGCAAGTCCTTGTTTCCAGGGACCTGTAAGGACAGTGAGTTAATTGTCCTTGTGCTATATTGTGCTTAAAAAAAACATTTATTCTAGGGACAGAAAACTCTAGGTAGGGACAGTGTCAGTTTCTTTCACTCTGCAAGTCCTTGTTTCCAGGGACCTGTAAGGACAGTGAGTTAATTTTCCTTGTGCTATATTGTGATTAAAAAAAACATTTTATTCTAGGGACAGAAAACTCTAGGTAGGGACAGTGTCAGTTTCTTTCACTCTGCAAGTCCTTGTTTCCAGGGACCTGTAAGGACAGTGAGTTAATTTTCCTTGTGCTATATTGTGATTAAAAAAAACATTTATTCTAGGGACAGAAAACTCTAGGTAGGGACAGTGTCAGTTTCTTTCACTCTGCAAGTCCTTGTTTCCAGGGACCTGTAAGGACAGTGAGTTAATTTTCCTTGTGCTATATTGTGATTAAAAAAAACATTTATTCTAGGGACAGAAAACTCTAGGTAGGGACAGTGTCAGTTTCTTTCACTCTGCAAGTCCTTGTTTCCAGGGACCTGTAAGGACAGTGAGTTAATTTTCCTTGTGCTATATTGTGATTAAAAAAAAAAATTATTCTAGGGACAGAAAACTCTAGGTAGGGACAGTGTCAGTTTCTTTCACTATGCAAGTCCTTGTTTCCAGGGACCTGTAAGGACAGTGAGTTAATTTTCCTTGTGCTATATTGTGATTAAAAAAAACATTTTTTCTAGGGACAGAAAACTGTAGGTAGGGAGAGTGTTTTTTTTCTTTCACTCTGCAAGTCCTTGTTTCCAGGGACCTGTAAGGACAGTGAGTTAATTGTCCTTGTGCTATATTGTGCTTAAAAAAAACATTTATTCTAGGGACAGAAAACTCTAGGTAGGGACAGTGTCAGTTTCTTTCACTCTGCAAGTCCTTGTTTCCAGGGACCTGTAAGAACAGTGAGTTAATTTTCCTTGTGCTATATTGTGATTAAAAAAAACATTTTTTCTAGGGACAGAAAACTGTAGGTAGGGAGAGTGTTTTTTTTCTTTCACTCTGCAAGTCCTTGTTTCCAGGGACCTGTAAGGACAGTGAGTTAATTTTCCTTGTGCTATATTGTGATTAAAAAAAACATTTTTTCTAGGGACAGAAAACTGTAGGTAGGGAGAGTGTTTTTTTTCTTTCACTCTGCAAGTCCTTGTTTCCAGGGACCTGTAAGGACAGTGAGTTAATTGTCCTTGTGCTATATTGTGCTTAAAAAAAACATTTATTCTAGGGACAGAAAACTCTAGGTAGGGACAGTGTCAGTTTCTTTCACTCTGCAAGTCCTTGTTTCCAGGGACCTGTAAGGACAGTGAGTTAATTTTCCTTGTGCTATATTGTGATTAAAAAAAACATTTTTTCTAGGGACAGAAAACTGTAGGTAGGGAGAGTGTTTTTTTTCTTTCACTCTGCAAGTCCTTGTTTCCAGGGACCTGTAAGGACAGTGAGTTAATTTTCCTTGTGCTATATTGTGATTAAAAAAAACATTTTTTCTAGGGACAGAAAACTGTAGGTAGGGAGAGTGTTTTTTTTTTTTCACTCTGCAAGTCCTTGTTTCCAGGGACCTGTAAGGACAGTGAGTTAATTGTCCTTGTGCTATATTGTGCTTAAAAAAAACATTTATTCTAGGGACAGAAAACTCTAGGTAGGGACAGTGTCAGTTTCTTTCACTCTGCAAGTCCTTGTTTCCAGGGACCTGTAAGGACAGTGAGTTAATTTTCCTTGTGCTATATTGTGCTTAAAAAAAACATTTATTCTAGGGACAGAAAACTCTAGGTAGGGACAGTGTCAGTTTCTTTCACTCTGCAAGTCCTTGTTTCCAGGGACCTGGAGAGACATTGAGTGAATTGTCCTTGTGCTATATTGTGATTAAAAAAAACATTTATTCTAGGGACAGAAAACTCTAGGTAGGGACAGTGTCAGTTTCTTTCACTGTGAAAGTCCTTGTTTCAAGGGACAGAGAAGGACACCTGAAGGTAGCCCTTATTGCTTTTTTCCCATCTCCCTGCAGGCCATCTATTAGAATGTCTGGAAGGCAAACAAGGAGAGGCAGACAGTCAGGAGGCAATAAAAGAGGGCAAGCAGGCTCTGTGTCTGGGGGCAACAGTGCTGGTCGTGGACGCGGTGCATTGTCATCAGCACATGGCCATGGGACACGCTTGTCCTTCTTTTCAGCAGCTGGACATGTTGAGCCACATCATGCCGAAGACTTGGTAGAGTGGATGACCAAGCCCTCCTCCTCCTCCTCATCCTCTCTCACCCAGGCTCAGGGTACTGGAAAAGCAGCTGCCAAAGCGTCGTCTTCCCTGGTATCAATGTCAGACAAATCATCAGTCACTCCTTCCCTAGACCCACCATGTCCTCCTCCTGAGGAGTCCCCCGAACTGTTTCAGCACAGTGTTGGGTACATGCTCCAGGAGGATGCCCAGCGTTTCGAAGGGTCTGATGATGAAACCCAGCTAGAGGAAGGCAGTAGCGTGAGAGCAGACAGAGGGGATGCTCAAGAAGGACACCAATCTGGCAGTCATGTTCCAGCAGCTGCAGCATACTGCCAGATTGGCTCCAGTGATGAGGAGGGAGGGGATGATGAGGTCAATGACTCCACGTGGGTGCCTAATAGGAGAGAGGAGGAGGAGGAGGATGAGGAGGAGGCACATCTCCAACGAGGCAGGATGCCCTTTGGTGGCCAGCGTAAGGGCAGTACACCGACGGAATCACACCGCAGAGCTCCGCCTGTGCAGGGCGCTGCCTCTGCCCGTCATTCAAAAAGTTCTTTGGTGTGGGCCTTTTTTGAGGCTAGTGCATCAGATCGCACAGCTGCTGTTTGCAACATATGTCTCAAGCGTATATCGCGTGGCCAAAACATCAGCCGCTTGGGTACCACATGCCTGACCAGACATATGTTGACCTGCCATGCAGCTCGTTGGCAAGCCTACCTCAAAGACCCACACCAAAGAACAAAGCGGACCTCTCCTTGCACCGCATCAGCTGGGATCTCCAACCCCACTATAACTTCAGTCCTCTCTGAAACATGCACTGAGAGGAATGAAGGTGTAGAATTAGGTGTGTCACAGCCAAGTACTTGCGCCCACTCTGCTAGCAGTACACCGACGTCCGATTCTAGCAGGCAAATTTCCCTGCCCCAGCTGCTGGACCGTCGAAAGAAGTTCACTCCCAGCCATCCACATGCCCAGCGGTTGAATGCTAGCTTGGCTAAATTGCTAGCGCTTCAACTGCTGCCTTTTCAGTTGGTAGACTCGGCCCCCTTCCGTGAGTTTGTGCAATGTGCGGTTCCTCAGTGGCAGGTTCCCAAACGCCACTTTTTCTCACGGAAGGCTATTCCGGCTCTCTACCGGCATGTGGAAGGCAATGTCTTGGCCTCGCTGGACAGGGCGGTCAGCGGTAAGGTGCATATTACCGCTGACTCATGGTCCAGCAGGCATGGACAGGGACGTTACCTTTCTTTCACGGCCCATTGGGTCACTCTTTTGGCAGCTGGGAAGGATTCAGGACAAGGTGCAGTAGTGTTGGAGGTGTTCCCACCGCCACGCCTCCAAAATGCTACTACTGGTTGTGACACACCTCTCTCCTCCACCCCCTCCTCTTCTTCCTCCATGGCCTCTTCCTGTGGTTTGTCCTATGAACCAGCGGTGCTCCGTAGCCGTTCACGGGGCTACGCAAGTACGCAGGCAAAAAGATGCCATGCCGTGCTTGCGCTGGTGTGTTTGGGGGACAGAAGCCACACTGGGGCAGAGGTCCTGTCTGCTCTGCAGGGCCAGGCCGAGAGGTGGTTGACGCCACGCCAGCTTAAGCCAGGAATGGTGGTTTGCGACAATGGCACCAACCTCCTCTCCGCCCTCCGACAGGGACAACTGACCCATGTGCCCTGTGTGGCTCACGTCCTTAACCTGGTGGTGCAGCGCTTCTTGGGCAGGTACCCGGGCTTACAGGATGTCCTGAGGCAGGCCAGGAAAGTCTGTGTGCATTTCCGCAGATCTTATAATGCCAGTGCTCGCCTGGCTGAGCTGCAAAAGGAGTTGAACCTGCCCAAGAACCGCCTTATATGTGACATGCCCACCAGGTGGAACTCAACGTTGGCCATGCTGCAGCGGCTGCACACGCAGCAGAGGGCCATCAATGAGTACCTGTGCGACTACGGCACCAGGACAGGGTCAGGGGAGCTTGGTTTTTTTTCTCCACGCCAGTGGGGCATGATCAGGGATGCATGCACTGTCCTGGCACCATTTGAGGAGGCCACGAGGATGGTGAGCAGTGACAGTGCATGCATCAGTGACACTGTACCTCTTGTCCACCTGTTGGAGCACACGCTGCGTGGAATAATGGACAGGGCACTTGAGGCAGAACAGAGGCAGGAAGAGGAGGACTTCCTTGCCTCTCAAGGCCCCCTTTACCCAGACAGTGTTCCTTCTGTCCCACCCATCGCACAGGAAGAGGAGGAGGAGGAGGAGGAGGAGGAGGAGGAGGAGGAGGAGGAGGAGGAGGAGGAGGAGGAGGAGGATTGTGTCAGCATGGAGGTGGAGGCTGGCACTCAGCATCATCAGCAGCAGTCTTTTAGGGATGATTTACAGTCCCAAGAAACCAGTGGACTTGTACGTGGCTGGGAGGAGGTGGCTGCGGATCATGTCGTCCTTAGTGACCCAGAGGACTCCGGAGCGAATGCCTCAGCAAACCTACGCTGCATGGCCTCCCTGATCCTGCAAAGTCTGCGGAAGGATCCTCGTATTCTTCGGATCAAGGAGAGGGACCATTACTGGCTGGCCACTCTCCTTGATCCACGGTACAAGGGTAAGGTTGCGGACCTTATGTTACCGTCGCAGAGGGAGCAGAGGATGAGACAACTCCGGGAGGCCTTGCAGAAAGGTCTGTGCAACGCGTTCCCAGAGACTGGGAGGTTGCAAACTCCTGGTCCTGGACAACGAGTTGCTGAGGCTTCGGCCAGTCAAAGAAGGAGCGGTGGGGAAGGTGGCCGTCTGACCGATGCGTTCAGACAATTCTTTAGTCCGCAGCCCCAAAGTATGATCGGTTCCAGCAACCATCGCCAGCGTCTGATAAACATGGTGCAGGAATATCTAGGGGCAAGGTCAGACTTGGACACCTTCCCCACCGAAAATCCTCTGGCTTACTGGGTCTTGAGGATGGATCACTGGCCAGAGCTTGCACAGTATGCAATTGAGCTACTGGCCTGTCCTACATCCAGCGTTCTTTCGGAACGCACATTCAGTGCTGCTGGAGGATTTGTCACGGATCACAGGGTGCGCCTGTCCACCGACTCGGTTGATCGACTGACTTTCATCAAGATGAACCAGTCTTGGATCACCACCAGCTACCACACACCTGATGCTGATATAACAGACTAATTGATTTTAAAATGTCACATCCCTTCAAGACTGATGCTGATGCTGAGTGCCTGTGCTGTTATGTTGACTGGCTATCCTCCTCCTCCGAGTCCTCAATGATACGATTGATGATGATAGCTTGGAAGATCATTTTTGTTTATGGGTGCCGCCACCAGTGCCTAACGCCCAATTTTTCAGCCCCTGTTTAACAGGGGCGTGTAATTACAATTTTTGAAGCAATACTTTGCAACAGGGCTCATTGCTGTGCTCCAAGTACAGTATCTGTGAGGAGTTGCAGTGTTGTGCCACCAGTGCCTAAGGCCCAATTTTTCAGCCCCTGTTTAACAGGGGCGTGTCATTACAATTTTTGAAGCAATACTTTGCAACAGGGCTCATTGCTGTGCTCCAAGTACAGTATCTGTGAAGGGTTGCAGTGTTGTGCCACCAGTGCCTAAGGCCCAATTTTTCAGCCCCTGTTCAACAGGGGCATGTAATTACAATTCTTGATCTAATAATTCACAGCAGGGCCCATTGCTGCACCCACCAAGAGTAACTGTCAGGGCTTACAGTGTTGTGGCACCAGCACCACCATCAAAGGCCCAATTTTTACTACCACTGTTCAACAATTATATGTAATTAAAATTCCTGATATAATAGTTGACAGCAGGGCGTTCCAGCACCAACCAAGAGTAACTGTGAGTGCTTACAGTGTTGTGCCAACACCAACAACTAAGGGGCCTATTTCTGCAGAGTATATACGGCAGGTCCCTACTTTCAAACATCCAACTTACAAACGACTCCTACTTGCAAACGCAAGAAGACAACAGGAAGTGAGAGGAAATCTACCACTAGGAAGGAAAATTCTCTCCTGTAAGAATAAATATGGGAGAAAGGTGTCTCCTCTGTACTGATGCTTTATCAGCAATCCTTGTTTCAAGAAAAACACCACATTTCAAAAACAGTTGTCATTAGGACGGAAAGTGAGGTGAAATGTTCTGAACAGGGGCACAGACAGCAAAACAAATGTTACAGGGGTGATAACCCTTACCTATGTTTTCCAAAAAGTTTAAAAATAGATTTTTGGTCTGGAGCTACACTTCAACAATGTACCTGTTCAAAATTACAAACAGATTCTACATAAGAACAAACCTACAGTCCCTGTCTTGTATGCACCGCCTGTATACGGCTGTTCAGAGTATATAGGGCCTTTTTTATTTTATGTGCGGGGTTCCCCTTAATATCCATACAAGACCCAAAGGGGCTGGTAATGGGCTGGGGTAGGGGGGGGGTCATGGGGTAGCTATGCCATTTTTCTTAAAGATTTTCATCCATATTACCGGGACCAGACATTACATTAAAGCCGCAAGCAGTTTTAAATGGCTTTTTTTTCCTTTAGAAGTGTCATTTTGTGCAGGGACAGTTCTAAACACGGGAAACACGTGGCACTTCACAGGCATACTTTAGACACCCCCCAGGTACGATATTTAAAGGAATATTTGACTTTTTTTTTTTCACTTTATGCATCATTAAAATGACTGCTCCCGAAAAACGACCGTTTTTAAAACTTCTTTTTGCATTGATACATGTCCCCTGGTGCAGAACCCGGGTTCCCAAACCCTTTTTAGGACAATAACATGCATAATAGTTGTTATAATTAGCACTTTAGAATTCGAACGTTCGCATCCATTGTATTTAATAGGGTTCTAATGTTCGTTCGAACTTTCGGTCCGTTCGCGGGTTCTGGTGCGAACCGAACCCGGGGGTGTTCGGCTCATCACTACTACACAGTAAAGAACTGATTAACCACTTAAGGACCCCTCACTGTATATATACGTCGGCAGAATGGCTCGTACAGGCACAATCACGTACCTGTACGTGGCCCTTTAACTGCCGACGCCCGGGGCGCGCACACGCGCCCCCTCTGCCTTCCCCGTGAGTCGGACCGCGGGTCCCGTGGACTCGATCACTGCGGGGATCCCCGCGATCGTCTCACGGAGGCATGGAGCGGGGAGATGTTAGCGTAAACACAACATCCCCCCGCTCCCCTACTGACAATGTCACCGATCTCCGCTCTGTGTAATCAGAGCGGAGATCGGTGACGTGACACTCATAGCCACGCCCCCCCTCAGTTAGAAACACGCCCCTAGGCACACAACCACTCCAGCGTCCCTAGTGGTTAACCCCTTCACTGCCAGTGTAATTTTTACAGTAACCAGTGCATTTTTATTGCACTGATCGCTGTAAAAATGACTGGTCCCAAAAATGTGTCAAAAGTGTCTGATGTGTCCTCCATAATGTCGCAGTCACGAAAAAAATCGCTGATCGCTGCCATTACTAGTAAAAAAATAAAATAATTAATAAAAATGCCTTAAAACTATCCCCTATTTTGTAAACGCTATAATTTTTGCGCAAACCAATCAATAAACGCTGATTGCGATTTTTTTATTTTACCAAAAATATGTAGAAGAATACGTATCGGCCTAAACTGAGGAAAAAAATTTTTTTTTATATATTTTTTGAGGATATTTATTATAGCAAAAATTTTTATTTTTTTCAAAACTGTCGCTATGTTTTTGTTTATAGCGCAAAAAAAAAACGCAGAGGTGATCAAATACCACCAAAAGAAAGCGCTATTTGTGGGGAAAAAAAGGACGCCAATTTTGTTTGGGAGCCACGTTGCACGACCGCGCAATTGTCAGTTAAAGCGGCGCAGTGCCGAATCGCAAAAAGGGGCCTGGTCATTATGCTGCGTATTGGTCCGGTCCTTAAGTGGTTAAAGTGAACCTGCCATTTGCCTATACTAATAGGTTGCATGCACAACAGGCCTCAAAAATAATAGGATTTTTTTAAACCGCTTACCTGTAAAATCATTTTCTTGAGAGTACATCACAGTAAACAAACTTAAATAATTACATTACTTAGTGGGTTAGATAGTCACCACAGGTGATTGGACACTGGCAACCCTAATTACAAGGCAAGTTCCTCCCCTATATTAACCCCTCCCATATGGAGAGCACCTCAGTTTTGTAGCAAAGCAATAAGTGTCCCAATGTATAATCCCGAAGAGGGTCGGGAGCTCTGTGTCCTGTGATGTACTCTCAAGAAAAGGATTTTACAGGTAAGCTGTTCTAAAAAATCCTATTTTCTTGTTCATACATTACAGGACACAGAGACTTAGATAATTACTTAGTGGGATGTCCCATAGCAATGCCCAAATTGAGGGGAGGGAGACACAGATCAGAAAACACAGACCGCCATCGGACAAGGGGACCTACACTGCTGCCTGCAGTACACTGCGCCCGAAGGCGGCATCCTCATGCCCTCTCACATACACTTGGTAAAATTTTGTGAATGTATGGCCTGAAAACCAAGTAGCAGCCTTGCAGATCTGAGTCATGGAGGCCTGGTGATGCACTGCCCATTAAGCACTAACTGCTCTAGTCAAGTGCACTTTAACCTGTAGAGGAGGAATCTTCTTTTCCGAAGCATAGGCCTGAATAATGACTTGTCGAATCCAACTTGAAATAGTGGACTTTGACACTGCCTGGCCCTTCCTCTGGCCCTCTGGCAGAATAAATAGACAATCAGTCTTTCGTATCTGAGCCGTAGCTTGCAAATACATTTTTACCGCCCTTACAACATCTAAAGAGTGTAGTTTCTCTTCTTCCGTGGACTGCAGATCTGCAAAAAAGGACAGTAGGACTATATCTTGATTCAGATGGAATCCTGAAACCACTTTCGGTAAAAAAGCTGGGTGAGGTCGCAACACCACCCTGTCTTCACGGATAATCAAATATGGCTCTTTACAAGAAAGAGCTGCCAACTCCGATGCCCTCCTTGCTGAGGATATGGCTACAAGAAAAACCTGTTTCTTTGTCAAAAGTTCTACTGAAGTATGTTGCAATGGTTCAAAAGGTTGTTTCTGTAAAACAGATAACACAAAATTTAAGTCCCACGGGCACACAGGAGGCTTAACCGGTGGATTTAAGCACAGTCCTCTTTGGACAAAGGCCCGGATCAGGGAATGAGATGCAAGCGGTCTCTGAAAGAATACCGACAAGGCCGAGATCTGGCCCCTGATAGTACTCAAGGCCAGCTTCATTTCTACGCCTAACTGAAGAAAGGCAAGAATCCTGCTAATAGCATATCTTCTAGGATGCCATCCCCTGGATTCACACCAGGATAAATATGCCTTCCAGATTCTGTAGTAGATGAGCCTGGAGGCTGGCTTCCTGGCGTTAACCAGAGTGGATAAGACTGGACCAGAGAACCCACGACTCTTCAGAAAGTGTGTCTCAACAGCCAAGCCGTCAAATTCAGACTCTGTAAGGCAGGATGGAATATTGCCCCCTGTGAGAGCAGATCTGAGCGGAGCAGAAGAACCCAAGGGTTCCCCTCTGCCATATTCACGATCTCCGCATACCAGGATCGCCTGGGCCAAGCCGGTGCTACCAGAATCCCCGGCTTTCCTTCTCTCTTGACTCTCCGAAGAAATCGTGGGAGAAGCGGAACTGGAGGGAACGCATAAATCAAAGACTACTGATCCCATGGAATTGTTGGGGCATCCGATTCTTGTGCCAACGGATCTCTTGCCCTTGACACCAAGTTTTCCAGCTTTGTGTTGAACCTGGAGGCCAACAGGTCTACATCTGGGGTACCCCACTTCTGACATATGGCCTGAAATATGTTGGGTGTAGAGACCATTCTCCTGGACTCAGCTGCTGGCGGGTTTAGGAAATCCGCCTGCCAATTTTCTACCCCTGGAATGAAGACTGCAGACAGACAGGGAACATGCCTTTCTGCCCAAGAAAAAATGTGATTCACCTCTCTTTGGGCATCCAGACTTCTGGTGCCCCCTTGGTGATTGATATAAGCCACTGCTGTGGCATTGTCAGACTGTATCCCAATATGGCAACCCTGCAACCTATAAGTCCAGACCCTGAGGACCAGACGAATTGCCCGAATCTCCAGAATGTTGATAGACAAGAGCTCTTCGGTTCTGGACCATCTTCCCTGGGCAGAAGCCTCTTCCGGATCTGTCCCCCAGCCTATAAGGCTGGCGTCCTGTAGTTACGATTTTCCAAGTAACCGGAATAAAGGATTTTCCCTTTAACAGATTCTGAGGGAGCAACCACCAATTGAGGCTCTGTTGAACCCGCGGTGACCGGTGCATTGGAAAGTCCAAAGCTTGAACCTTTCTGTTCCAGGCAGACAGGATGCTGCTCTGCAAAGGTCTTGAGTGAAACTGGACGTAAGGAATGGCCTCGAATGAGGCTACCATTTTTTGTAATAACCTCATGCATAGACGAATGGAAGGATTTTTCCTTGCTTTGACCATACAAACCAAATCCTTTATGGCCTTGGCCTTTGACCCGTAAAAATACCCTTCTTTGGATCGTGTCTTTGACCATGCCCAAATACTCCAGCCTTCTTTGGGGCTGAAAGGAGGATTTCTCTAGATTGAGGACCCAGCCTAGGTACTCTAAATACTCCACTGTCCTGCGCACATTGCGGTCTAGGCAAGCTACGGACTGATCTATGAGGAGCAGATCATCCAGATAGGCTGTTACCGCTATGCCCTGTGCCATTGGCTTTGCCAGGGGCGGGGCTAGCACCTTTGTGAATACTTGAGGTGCAGTAGCCAGACCGAATGGTAGGGCCACAAATTGAAAGTGGTGCTGATCCACCGCAAACCTTAGAAACTTTTGGTGAGCGGGAATATTGGCACATGTAGATATGCATCTCTGATGTCTATTGATGCCTGGAATTCTCCTCCCTGAAGGGTGGAGACCACTGAACGGACAGACTCCATGCGGAAGGAGCGAATGTTCAGAAACTGATTCAGGTCTTTCAGATCCAGAATAGGCCTGACCTCCCTGTTTGGTTTTGGAACCGTAAAGAGGTTTGAATAGAACCCTGAGCCTTGCTCCCCTGGGGCTACTTCTATGATTACCCCATTGGGCCAATAGGCGCTTCAAGGCCAACAGTAAAAGTCTCCTTTTCTGGATTCTTGATCTCAGAAAACGGGATGGCGGAAGTTCCCGAAACTTTAGCTTGTAGCCTAGAGATACCGTAGAGACCAGTCTGTCAGGGGGGGGTGGTAAGCTGCTGCACGTGTAGAACCCCTAGCTCTAGGCGGGGATCTCTTCGTGCCTCCTTTACCTGCCCCTGAACACCTCTTATGGGGAGACAGTCCTAAGCTGCCAAGCAGAGGTACTAGTACAAGTACAACCACCGTTGTGCTCTAGTCTTACAATACATATATATATATATATATATATATATATATATATATATAAAATTAGCTCACTGCACAACATGATGCCGAGTAGGTGTCTTAGGTATACCTGGATCCGATCCACTGAGATGCTTACAGCCCACAGCTCTATGTCCCACCGCTTTACAGAAGGCTCTGGTGTTCCGGGCTTTTAAATCATGCCGCTTTGGCGCCTGCGCGCGCAACTACGCCTCCCTCTGCTTTCCCTGCTCACCTGTACAGTCAAAAAGTGCGCCCTATTGTGCGCGCCTGTAATGGCGGCGGCTGGGAGTGAGAGGGAGAGAGAAGACCTCTGGAGGACTTCATGGGACCCGTGGACTGCGTGGGGTCTCTGTTATGAGTTGTGGCAGAATCTGCAGCGGAGGAAGTGAGCGTTTTTTTTATAACAGACCAACTTCACTGAGTGTGTTCCTGGACGGCATGTAAGTATAGACCAGGTATGTCACTTACTCTCTCTGGTGGCGGAAACCAGGTAAGACGCGCAACTACTCATAGAAGATAATACTTAAAAAAATTATCTTCACTTACCTTATCCCCGCCGCAGGAAAACTGCTGATAACAGCAGCTCCAGCCTTCACCCATCACGGCGGGTAATGTTGTGCCAACCTTCAGGGTTCTGGGTCCCTACTTAAAGGGACCTCTTCCCTTGACCTGTAGAAGACTCTGCCAGGAGCTTTTCGTGCCACTTAGATTAGTACACCAAAGACTGGATCCCAGAGCCCAGACCTTCTGAAGAGAGAAATTACAGGCAAAACCTTGTTTCCTCTTTCCACGAGGCCCGGGTACCATCCATCTTAGGCGTTTAGGCCCGAGGTATGGATCCGGTTGTATAGCTCCTAGGCCTCCGCAGAGACCATCAAACAGAGCTTTCTTCTTAGCACATGTTCAACGTGACCAACCACCTTAGACACTGGTGAAAAAACTGAGGTGCTCTCCATATGGGAGGGGTTATATAGGGGAGGAACTCGCCTTGTAATTAGGGTTGACAGTGTCTAATCACCTGATGGTGACTGTCTAACCCACTAAGTAATTATCTAAGTCTCTGTGTCCTGTGATGTATGAACAAGAAATATATATACTAAATGATAATACTAGCTCTGTAAACCCCTGCCACCATATCCCAAGTCTTCTTTTTATTTTTATTTATTTTTACAATTTGAGTTGTAATACCTGTAAAGTCCTAGTTATGCTGCAAATGTACAGTATATTAACATTTTAGGGATGTCGGCATTACATGAGGGGATGTAAACACATGATTTTTCTACAGGTTTACTTTATGTATAGCCCTGAGGCACCCCATTCTAAAATGTGAAAAACAAAATAAATAGTTTTTACATATCGTGGCAGCATTCACACATGTGGGCCACCCAACATTAGAGGTGATTTATTCCTCACACGGATACTGCGTAGTATTCTAGCATTCTTCTCCATCAGTTTATCTCCCTCTCACTGCTAATGTGGCAGAGAGGTACAAACCAAGTAGACGTGCACCGCCGAAAAATTAATTTTTTTCGTTTTCATTTCATTTGTTTTTTTGCTTTTTTCGGAAATTAGAAAAATTAGTTGTTTTCGTTTTTTTGCTTTTTCTGAAATTTGGAAATTCGAAAATTCAGAATTTCCGAAAAAAGCAAAAAAAAACGAAAACAAAAAACAACAAATTTTTTGAATTTCCGAAAAAAAAACCGAATTAAACGAAAATGAAAAAAAACTAATTTTTGAATTCCGGAAATTCTAAAAATTTCGCAAATTCAACTGTCCAAATTTCCCAATTTCGGAATTAACAAATTTCTCAAAATTCGTTAAAAAACGAATTTGAAACTAAACGAATTGCACATGTCTAAAACCAAGAATCATGTGCAGGATCCTGATGTCCTCCTTATCAACTGATGACATAATTGCCCATTATTGGCAAAAGACACATGCTCTTCCAGCACCGTGGTGATCAACTTGCTATATGTGGGTCTCAACTTGCCTCTGACATTACAAAAGGAATGTACATTATACAGTATGTAGTATATGTAATGCTACAGACGAATATCAAAAAAAACGTAAGCACCTAGGCAGGGAAATACTGGGTTATACGAGCTTTCTCCAATTCGCGTCCTCCTGTTGTTGCCGCTTGTGCAGGGCCCCCGGGGCCACACAGCAGCACATTCTGTGAGGGACACAGAGGATTACGCATTGGGGTGTCCATGCAGTCCTATAATCGGTAGTGGTGGTAGTAGTAGTAGCAGCTGAATGGTGTTGTGAGGTGTAATTCTAAGTATGTCCATGTTGTATGTGAAAAATATTTTATCTTAAAACTGACAACTTTGTGTAAAACATTTTTTTCATTTTCTTTGTGCATTTTGCAAAGTTTGGGACAAAAAAAAATGAAATCTTCAAAAGATTCATCTTGCCTATTAAAAAAATACCTTTGGGGTGTTTAAGCTCCAAAATGTGGTAATTTGGTGGGCTTTTCTACTGTCCTGGTGCTCCAGGGCCTCAAAAAATGTGATGGGGCTCTTTCACATGGTCCGTGTACGGGCTCCGCTTTGCTCAGCGGGGATCGCTCCGTCGATCCCCGCTGAGCAGGCAGATGACAGGACTGTCTCCGCACACTGTGCAGGGACCGACCTGTCAGACCACCGCTCTCCCCTATGGGGGATCGGATGACGACGGATCGTAGAGTCCGTCGTCATCCGATCCGCCAGACGGATGGAAAATAGGGTTTTCCTCCGTCACACTTTGGCGGGTTAGATGTCAATGGGCATGTCACCGCTGACATCCGTGGCTCTATAGAAGTGCACGGAGCATCCGTTCAGGTCCGCCTAAAAAAACTGACAGGCGGACCTGAACGGTCCGTCTGTGTGAAAGGGGCCATAGGCAGTCAGGAAACGATGTGCATAATATATGCCCCTAGAAAGCCTCAAGGTGCCCCTTGGATTCTGGTACTCTGTGGTTAGGTTGTGAAAAAGTCTCACACGTAGGTTACCCCTATACATGGGAGGAGTAGCAGAATGTGTTTTAGGGTATAATGCTAAGTATGCCTACGCTGTGTGTTAGGGACATGTTATTAATTGACAAGTTTGTGTAAAAAAATAAAAATAAATACATTTTAAATTTCTTTCTGCGTGTTCCAAAAACTTGTGGCAAAAAAATGAAATTTTCCTAAGACTCATTATGCCACTTCGAAAATACCTGGGGTGTTTGCTTTTCAAAATTGGGTCACTTTGTGGGTACTTCTACTATCCTGATGCCCCAGGGTCTCCAAAAGTGTAAAAGGCAGTAAGGGAATTAAATGCGTAATTTATTCCCTTAGAAAGCTGGAAGGTGCTCTTTGGATCTTGGGCCCCTCTTTGCATCTAGACTGTGAAAGTCTCAACTATGTGGTATTTTTATAATTGGGAAGAGTAGCAGAATGTGATTTGGGGAGTATTTGTAAGTATGTCTAAGCTGTGTATGAGAAATAATTTTGTGAAAAAAATTATTTACTCTTATCACAAAATTTATAATTTTTGGACACTTTTAAAGAATTGTGTCAAAAAATGACAACTTCTAAAAATTCCCCATGCTTCTTACTAAATACCTTGGACTATCTACTTTCCAAAAATGGGTCATTTTGCATTGTCCTGGCATTTTAGGGCCTCAAGATTAGAAATAAGCAGTTAGAGCAGTGTTTCTCAACTCCAGTCCTCAAGGCGCCCCAACAGGTTATGTTTTCAGGCTCTCCATTGTTTTGCACAGGTTATTTGATCAGTTTAACCTCTTTAGTAATTCCCACAGCTGTTTCATCTAAGGGAAATCCTGAAAACATGACCTGTTGGGGCGCCTTGAGGACTGGAGTTGAGAAACACTGAGTTAGAGCATCAGGATTGATAATTTTTCAAATACTCTATGTAGACCATTTTTTTGGTTAACATTTTGGCCTAAATTTATGAAGAAAGGATATTTATTTGCAAAGTTTTATGACAGAAACTTTTTTAATTAAACATTTTTTGGTTCAATTGTAAAAAAAACAAACAAAAAAAAAAAATGTTTGTCAGTTTTCCTTTATTTAACAAAAATACAAAACACACTGATTAAATACCATTAAAAGAAAGCTCTGTCTCAAAAAATTATATGGCATTCATTTGTGTACAGTGTTGCTTCACTGAGTTATTTTTTGGCATCCCAAAGCACGAAGGTAGTGCAACAGCAGTATAGTGTGCTGCAAAGTGCAGCAATGCATAGTAATACATTTACATACCATATGTTACAAAAAAGGTTCATATGCAATTTTAGGGCATGCTAGGGTGCATTGGCTGCCAATTAATTTCCAATGGGCTGTTCTAACACAACACACATTAACTCGCAGGATCTGCAGGGCATGGTGGTGTAGCATCCGACATGGTCAGCATAAGTGAGACATCCCATAATGCTCCTTATGTAGACACCTGCCCTAGCCCTGGCCCTGCCCCTGCCCCTAGCTGCCTCCTTAACAGATCGGTGGACACATACCTGCTAAATAAGGTTTTCTATGCTGATGCCATGTGTATTAGTCCACCGGTGTAAATTTCCACATAGTAGGTTCAAAAACATTGCTTTGGTGAAACCTGAAGTGCCGTCACTCGTTGTAGCGAATGGGGAGTGACATCAGCGAAAACGAGTCACCTATGTGACCTGCGACCTCCAAAAAGTTTGCACTGTCCAGAAATGCGTCACCAGAAGTGACGTGCGTGCCGTAGCCACAACAGGAAGTGAGAGAAAATCTCTTCAAAGTGAAAAAAGTTCCCTCTCGGACAGTTATCAATGCAATATGGGTTTGCATTGAAATATTTTCATTCTATTCCTGATCTAGTGGCAATAAAAAAAAAAATGGTAGTAAAAATGATCACCAGGACAAATGGAGAGGGTGAATCCCCTCAATGGGGACCAAGACAGCAATAAGAGGGGTTTTAATCTTAGCCTACTCTTTTCAAAGCTAATAAAAAAGTTTTGGGTTTAGAAATATTATGAGGGACTGGAGGTGGAAATGGAGTTATCAGTGATGGGTCACTCTACATTTGTTTAGACCAAGAAACAGGAATCTTCAGTAACTGCTGCGGCCGTTCTATTCCCTTAGTTCAGTTGGACTCTTCACCTTGAGGACACTGAAATAAGAATTGTAAAATTCATTTCAGACGTGCTGGAAAGACAGGAAATTGTAGAAGAAAATGGAGGTGACATTACATGGAGATAAGATTGAATACAGACAAAATATATATTTTAGATGAAGGCTTTATATCTGATCAGAACTGTATACACGTTTGTAATATATTCCAACTATATGTAAACCTAACTCACTAAAATCTCTTAAACTCATCATGTTATTGTAATTTCAAAAATAATTTTCAAAAGTTTCCAATGTGCAGCTTTCAATAAAAGAAATATATGGTGATCCTGCCATGAAAGTCTCCGTTCAGGCACTTCTTTATATTGAGTGACAACATTCTACCCGTGCCTCCCAACTCTGCTCTTTCTTTGTCATGCAGGCTTCCAAGTGATCATTTCAACACACATTATGAAGACGTGGGGGTTAATTTACGAAAGGTGCAGAGTACAAAATCTGGTGCATCTCTGTATAGCAACCAATCAGTTTCCAGAATTTTTTTGTCAAAGCTTAACTGAACAAGCCGAAGATAGAAGCTGATTGGTTACCATGGACAGCTGCACCAAGTTTTACATTCTCCAGTTATAGTAAATCAACCCCTCGGTCTACCTTGTCATCATCTAAAAAGCCATGTAGACAGAGAAATAACTTCTCAGCAGGACATTGATACTTTAAAGATGACCTTTATAAAATAAATGGGTGGGCAACTACATGGCAAATGCGGTTTAATCTTGAAAATTTTAAGTAATGCACTTGGGGGCTAAGAATATGACTGCAAGCTACTCACAAGGGGGCGAACCTCTGAGGGAATCCATGATGGAAAAAGACCTGGGGTTTTAGTAGATGACAGACTCAGCAATGGCATGCAATGCCAAGCTGCAGCAAGCAAAGCTAGCAGAATATTAGCATGCATTAAATAAGGGCATTTACTGAAGAGATAAAACTATAATCATGCCACTTTATAAAACTCATTTTGCCACATCCGGAGTATGCCATCCAGTTCTGGTCACCAATCCTCAGGAAGAATGTGCTGAAACTGGAGAGAGTCCAGAGAAAGGCAATAAAGTTAAGAGGATAGGAGGACCTCAGTTACGAGGAACGACTACAAACTTTAAATTTATTCTACCTGGAGAAGAGATAGCAATATACAAATATCTCAATGTTGATTCTAGCATAGGGAATAAACTATTCAATCTCAGGGAATAGGGATGAGCTTCGAGTCGAAACATCGGCTGTTCGCTCGTTCGCCGAATTTTGAACATTATGGGCCGTTCGTGCCAAATTCGAGTGGTGCGTCACAGCCCATAATTCACTGCGTCATTGCAGTGCATTGCTGGCTGATGATTGGCCAAGCATGCACTATGACCCACATGCTTTGGCCAATCACAGCGCCGTCAGCACAGAGAGCCATAATTGGCCAAAGGAAGGGTGCCTTTGGCCAATCATGGCTCAGGGGAGTAGGTACACGCCCCACACTATATAAGGCCGCCTGCACGTCGGCCTTGTGTAGTGTGTTGCGGCGTTGTGAGAGAGATAGAGAGAGAGTCAGAGTGTCATTTCATTTCAGTTTGATAGAGCAGGCAGGCGATTCAGGTAGCTGCAGTCAGTGTATTTAGTATATATACATGCATCCCAGGAGTTGTGTGTGTGTATGTGTGTGTGTGTAATATATATATACACTGTATTCAGTTTAGCTAGATCTCACATCAGAGTGTTCCTGTTATTCTCGCTGCAGTATATTAAGTCAGTGTTCTGTATACTGGGCTCAGTGTACAGGTAAAGCTGACTGCAGACCATCCCTGTTCTCTTCCTAATAACATAGGCAGGCAGTTGATTGAGCTAAGCTGCAGTATATTAAGTCAGTGTACTGTATACTGGGCACAGTGTGCAGGTAAAGCTGACTGCAGGCCATTCCTTGTGTACCTATTCCTTTCCAATACATCAAATACAGTATGTCTGGAAGGCCAACAAGGAGAGGCAGACACTCACAGGCCAATAAAAGAGGGCAAGCAAGCTCTGTGTCTAGAGGCAACAGTGCTGGCCGTGGACATGGTGCATCCTCATCATCACGTGGCCGTGGGGCACGCTTGTCCTTTTTTTTGGCAGCTGGCCGTGTTGAGCCGCAACATGCAGAAGAGTTGGTAGAGTAGATGACCAAGCCATCCTCATCATCCTCATCCTCTGTCACCCAGGCTACCTTGGCTGCCAATGCACGTACCAAAGCGGCCTATTCCATCGGCTCGAGGTCATCAGTTACTCCTTCCTTAGCCCCACCATCATGCACGGAGGAGTCCCCCGAACTATTCGACCACAGTGTTGGGTACATGCTGCAGGAGGATGCGCAGCGTTTTAAGGGCTCTGATGACGGTACCCAGCTTGAGGAAGGCAGTAACATGAGCCCAGACAAAGGGGGTGCCCAAGAAGGACAACAAACTGGCAGTCATGTTCCCCCAGCTGCAGCATGCTGCCAGGTTTGCTCCAGTGACGAGGAGGGAGGGGATGATGAGGTCACTTACTCTACGTGGGTGCCTGAGAGGAGGAGGAGGAGGAGGCACATCTCCAATGAGGCAGGGTGCCCTCCAGGGGCCAGCTTAAGGGCAGTCAACTGACTGCATCACACCGCAGAGCTCCGCATGTGCAGGGCGCTGCTGACTCTGCGCGTTTTTCCAAAAGTTCTTTGGTGTTGGCCTTTTTTTAGACGTGTGCAGCAGATCGCACTGTTGCTATTTGCAACATATGTCTGAAGCGTATCAAGCGTGGCCAAAACAGCAGCCGCTTGGGCACCACATGCTTGACCAGACATATGTCAACCTGTCATGCAGTCCGTTGGCAAGCATACATAAAAGACCCACACCAAAGAACAAGGCGGACCTCTCCTTGCTCCCCATCAGCTGGGATCTCCAACCCCACTATACCTTCAGTCCTCTCAGAAACCTGCACTGAGAGGCATGAAGGTGTAGAATTAGGTGTGCAACTGCCAAGTACTTCCGGGCAATCTGCTATCGGTACACCAACGTCCGATTGTACCAGGCAAATTTCCCTGCCCCAGCTGCTGCACCGCCGAAAGAAGTTCGCTCCCAGCCATCCCCATGCCCAGCGGTTGAATGCTAGCTTGGCTAAATTGCTAGCACTTCAACTGCTGCCTTTTCAGTTAGTAGACTCTGCCCCCTTCCGTGAGTTTGTGGAATGTGCGGTTCCTCAGTGGCAGGTTCCCAAACGCCACTTTTTTTCACGGAAGGCGATTCTGGCTTTCTACCGGCATGTGGAAGGCAATGTCTTGGCCTCGCTGGACAGGGCGGTCAGCGGTAAGGTGCATATTACCGCTGACTCATGGTCCAGCAGGATGGACAGGGACGTGGCCTATCTTTCACTGCCCACTGGGTGACTCTGCTGGCAGCTGGGAAGGATGCAGGACAAGGTGCAGTAGTGTTGGAGGTTGTTCCGCCACCATGCCCCCAAAATTCTACTAGTGGTGATTATGACACACCTCTCTCCTCCACCCCTCCTCTTCTTCTTCCTCCATGGCCTCTTCCTCTGCTGATTTGTCCTCGGAACCAGCGGTGCTCCGTAGGCGTTTAAGGGGTTACGCAAGTACGCAGGCAAAAAGATGCCATGCAGTGCTTGAGCTGGTGTGCTTTGGGGACAGGAGCCACTTTGTGGCAGAGATTCTGTCAGCTCTGCAGGGGCAGGCTCAGAGGTGGTTGACGCCACACCAGCTTAAGCCAGGAATGGTGGTTTGCGACGATGGCACCAACCTCCTCTCCGCCCTCCGACAGGGACAGCTGACCCATCTGCCCTGTTTGGCTCACGTCCTTAACTTGGTGGTGCAGCAGTTCTTGGGCAGGTACCCGGGCTTACAGGATGTCCTGAGGGTGGCCAGGAAAGTCTGTGTGCATTTCCGCCGGTCATATAATGCCAGTGCTTGGCTGGCTGACCTCCAAAAGGAATTTAACCTGCCCAAGAACCGCCTAATCTGTGACATGCCCACCAGGTGGAACTCAACGTTGGCCATGCTGCAGTGGCTGAACATGCTGCAGAGGGCCATCAATGAGTACCTGTGCAACTATGGCACCGGAACAGGGTCAGGGGAGCTTGTTTTTTTTGCCACGCCAGTGGGTCATGATCTGGGATGCATGCACTGTCCTGTCACCATTTGAGGAGGCCACGAGGATGATGAGCAGTGACAGTGCATGCATCAGTGATACTGTCCCTCTTGTCCACCTGTTGGAGCACACGCTGCATGGAATAATGGACAGGGCACTTGAGGTAGAACAGAGGGAGGAAGAGGAGGACTTCCTTACCTCTCAAGGCCCCTTTATAAAGACAGTGTTCCTGCGGGCCTGCCGATTACACAGGAAGAGGAGGAGGAGGAGGAGGAGGATTGTGTCAGCATGGAGGTGGAGCCTAGCACTCAGCATCAGCAGCAGTCTTCAAGGGATCATTTACAGTCCCAAGAAACCCATGGACTTGTACGTGGCTGGGAGGAGGTGGCTGCGGATCATGTCGTCCTTAGTGACCCAGAGGACTCCGGACCGAATGCCTCAGCAAACCTAGCATGGCCTCCCTGATCTTGCAAAGCCTGTGAAAGGATCCTTGTATTCGTGGTATCAATGAGAGGGATCATTAATGGCTGGCAACCCTCCTTGATCCACATTACAAGGGTAAGGTTGCAGACCTTATCCAGCCGTCGCAGAGGGAGCAGAGGATGAAACATCTTCGGGAGGCCTTGCAGAAAGGTTTGAGCAATGCGTTTTCAGAGCCTGGGAGGTGCTGCGGCTTCGGTCAGTCACAGAAGGAGCGGTGGAGAAGGTGGCCATCTGACCGATGCGCTCAGACAATTTTTTACTTCGCAGCCGCATGGTATGATCAGTTCCAGTCAGCCGGCCAATCGCCAGTGTCTGATTCACATGGTGCAGGAATACCTAGGGGCAAGATCAGACTTGGACACCTTTCCCACCAAAAATCCTCTAGGTTACTGGGTCTTGAGGATGGATCACTGGCCAGAGCTTGCACAGTATGCAATTTGAGCTACTGGCCTGTCCTGCATCCAGCGTTCTTTCGGAATGCACATTCAGTGCTGCTGGAGGCTTTGTAACCGATCACAGGGTGCGCCTGTCCACCGACTCGGTCGATCGGCTGACCTTCATAAAAATGAATCAGTCTTGGATCACCAGCTACCAAGCGTCTGATGCTGATGTAACCAAATCATTTTTTTTTTTAATGTGAGATCACTAACATGAGTGAGTATCCTGTTTTGCTGAGTGACTATCCTCTTCCTCCTCAATGTTCATGTTGATAGCTTGTAAGAAAAATTTCGGTTCTGGGCACCGCCACCAGTGGCTAAGGCCCAATTTTTCTGCCCCTGTTTAACAGGGGCGTGTATTTACAAATTTTGCTGAAATACTTTGCAGCAGGGCTCATTGCTGCGCTCCAACTATAGTATCTGTGAGGGGTTACAGTTTTGTGGCAACAGTGCCTAAGGCCCAATTTTTCTGCCCCTGTTTAACAGGGGCGTGTAATTACAATTTTCTCTGTAATACTTTGCAGCAGGGCTCATTCCTGCGCTCCAACTATAGTATCTGTGAGGGGTTGCAGTGTTGTGGCACCAGCACCAGTGCCTAAGGCCCAATTTTTCTGCCCCTGTTCAACAGGGGCATGTAATTACAATTCTTGTAATATTTCACAGCAGGGCCCATTCCTGCACCCACCAAGAGTAACTGTGAGGGCTTACAGTGTTGTGGCAACACCACCACCACCACCAAAGGCCCAATTTTTCTGCCCCTGTTCAACAGGTGCATGTAGTTACAATTCTTGATATAATATTTCACAGCAGGGCCCGTCCCATCGCCCACCAAGAGTAACTGTGAGGACTTATAGTGTTGTGGCACCAGCACCACCACCAAAGGCCAAATTTTTCTGCCACTGTTCAACAATGGCATGTAATTACAATTCTTGATATAATAGTTCACAGCAGGGCGTTCCAGCGCCCACCAAGAGTAACTGTGAGGGCTTACAGTGTTGTGGCAACACCAAATCCTAAGGCCCAAATTTCTGCAGAGTACAGAGGGCAGGCCCCTACTTTCAAACATCCAACTTTCAAACGACTCCTACTTACAAACGGACAGAGACAACAGGAAGTGAGAGGAAATCTACCCCTAGGAAGGGAAATTCTCTCCTGTAAGAGTTAATATGGGAAAAGGGTGTCTCCTCTCCCACTGATGCTTTATCACCAATCCTTGTTTCCCTAAAAACCCCAAATTTTCAAAATCCAATTGTCATTGGGACAGAAAGTGAGGTGAAATCTTCTGAAGAGGTGCACACTGCACAGACAGCAAAACAAATGTTACAGGGGTGATAACCCTTCCCTAGGTTTTCCAAAAAGCTTAAAAATAGATTTTTTGGCTGGAGCTACACTTTAAAAATTTACCAGTTCAAAATTACAGATACTACTTAAGAACAAACCTACAGTCCCTGTCTTGTTTGCACCGCCTGTATAATGCTGTTCAGAGTATATAGGGCCTGGGAGCCCCACGCCTTTCCTTTTTTTTATTTGGGTGCTGGGTTCCCCTTAATATCCATACAAGACCCAAATGGGCTGGTAATGGGCTGGGGGGGGGGGGGTTTCTCAATGATTTTCTCAATGATTTTCATCCATATTGCCGGAACCAGACATTACATTAAAGTCGCAAGCAGTTTTAAATGACTTTTATTCCTTTAGAAATGTAATTTTGTGCAGGGACAGTTCTAAACATGAGAAACACGCGCCACTTTATAGGCATACTATAGACACCCCCCCCCCCCAGGCACGATATTTAAAGGAATATTTCACTTTTATCTTTTCACTTTAAGCATCATTAACCACTTAAGGACCGCCTCACGCCGATATACGTCGGCAGAATGGCACGGCTGGGCACAAGCACGTACAGGTATATCCTCTTTAAGAAGCTCAGCCGTAGGTCGCGTGCGCGCCACCAGTGGCACACTCGCGATCTGGTCCTGAGCTCCGTGACCGCGCCCGCAGGACCCGCGGACCCAATCGCCGCCGGTGTCCCGTGATCGGGTCACAGAGCTGAAGAACGGGGAGAGGTAAGTGTAAACAAACCTCTCCCCGTGCTTCCTAGTGTGAGTGTCACTGATCATAGGGAACGACGATCAGTGATGTCACACGCCAAGCCACGCCCCCACACAGTAGTAATCACTCCCTAGGAAACACGTAACCCCTTCAGCGCCCCCTACAGGTTAACCTTCACTGCCAGTGTAATTTTCACAGTAATCAGTGCATTTTTATAGCACTGATCGCTGTAAAAATGACAATGGTCCCAAAATTGTCTGATGTGTCCGCCATAATGTCGCAGTCACGATAAAAATCGCTGATCGCCGCCATTACTAGTAAAAAAAAAAATTATTAATAAAAATGCCATAAAACTATCCCCTATTTTGTAGACGCTATAACTTTTGTGCAAACCAATCAATAAACGTTTATTGTGATTTTTTACCAAAAATATGTAGAAGAATTCGGCCTAAACTGAGGATTTTTTATATATTTTTGGGTGATATTTATTATAGCAAAAAGTAAAAAATATTGAATTTTTCTCAAAATTGTTGCTCTATTTTTGTTTATAGCACAAAAAATAAAAACCGCAGAGGTGATCAAATACCACCAAAAGAAAGCTCTATTTGTTGGAAAAAAAGGACATCAATTTTGTTTGGGAGCCACGTCGCACGACCGCGCAATTGTCAGTTAAAGTGACGCAGTGCCGAATCGCAAAAAGGGGCCTGGTCCTTTAGCTGCAAAATGGTCCGGGGCTTAAGTGCTTAAAATCACTGCTCCAGAAAAAACGTCAGTTTTTAAAACGTTTTTTTGCATTGATATATGTACCCTGGGGCAGGACCCGGGTCCCCAAACCCTTTTTAGGACAATAACTTGCATATTAGCCTTTAAAATTCACACTTTTGATTTTTGACATTCGAGTCCCATAGACTTTAACGGTGTTCGAAAGTTCGCGTGAACTTTCGGACGTTCGCACGTTCTGGATGCGAACTGAACAGGGGGGTGTTCGGCTCATCCCTATCAGGGAGTATAAGGCCCCTTTCACACCAGCGGACTGTATGTCCGCTTTTTCATCCATCCATTTACGGATGAAAAAGGGACATACTGTACATTGATCCATATGAGAACGGCGGGTGTGAGCGGATGAACATCCGCTGACACCCGATCTCATCCGTGCCCGCAATGCTCCGTTTTTCTGGATAGAAATTCCTATTTTTCTATCCATCTGCGGAGCGGATCGGATGAACACAGACAGACGGTCCGTGTTCATCCGATCCCCCCATAGGGGAGAGCGGAGATCTGACAGGGCGGTCCCTGCACAGTGTGCGGGAACTGCCCAGTCATCCGCCGGCTCAGCGGGGGATCAACGGAGCGATCCCCGCTGAGCAAGCGGAGGTTCACGGGGCGGATCATTACTGATCTGTCCCGTGTGAAAGGGGCCTAAGAAGACACGGGACCACTCAATGAAACTGGAGGAAAAGTGGTGTAACCTTACATTGCGTACTGAGCTTTTCACTGTCAGGGTGGTAAGGATGTGGAACTCACTTCCACAATCGGTGTCAGCGGAAAGTATTGATAGTTTTACAAAACTCTTAGATGGGCATCTTAGTGAGCACAATATGCAGGGATATGGGATAAGATTTTTTTTTTTTTTATTTTTTTTTTTACACACACACACTCAGGTTGAACTGATGGACTGGAATTTTTCACAGCCAGCTGCCTACTGCGCATGTGCGAGGGGCAGTGCACTCTCTAACTGGCCGGCAGCAGAGGAAGGAGGAGGGGGTCCGAAATTCCGGGGGACCTCATTGCATCTCGCCGTCTCCTGAAAGTGGGCACGGGTACCCGTCAAAAACAGGTACCCGTTCCCCTCTCCCCCTGAAAGGTGCCAAATGTGGCACCGGAGGGGGGGGGAAGCAAACAACTTTTGAGTGGAACTCCGCTTTAAGACTTATTTTTAGACATGTGCACAGCCGAAAAATTCGTTTTTTCAGTTTGTTTGCTATTTTCAGAAATTCGAAAAAATTCGTTTTCGTTTTTTTGCTTTTTTCGGAAATTCAAAAAATTCGTTTTTTTCGTTTTAGTTTTTTTGCTTTTTTTCAGAAATTCGGGGAATTCGAAAATTCGGAATTCGGAATTTCCGAATTACGAATTTTCGAATTACGAATTTCCAAAAAAACGAATAAAAGGAAAACGAAAAAAAAAAAACGAATTTTTCGAATTTCCGAAAAAAGCAAAAAAAAACGAATTTCCGATTTTCGATAATTCGGAAATTCTAAAAATTTGGAATTCGGAAATTCAACTTTCCAAATTTCCCATTTTCGAATTTTAGATTTTCAAATTTTGCAATTTCGAATTTTCGAATCCCGAAATTCGGATTTTCGGAGATTCGAAATTGCAAAATTCGAAAATCTAAAATTCGAAAATGGTAAATTTGGAAAGTAAAATTTCCGAATTCCAAATTTTTTGAATTTCAGAATTACCGAAAATCGGAAATTCTATTTTTTCGTTTTTTTGCTTTTTTCAGAAATTTTTTGGGAAATTCTGAAATTCTTAATTCGGAATTTGAAAATTCGGAATTAACGAATTTCTTTAAATTCGTGAAAAACGAATTAGAAACGAATTGCACATGTCTACTTATTTTTGCAAAGTACAGTATTTAATAAGTTCTCTGTGAGTCAATAATAAATGTGTATATTTTGTCATTTTTGTTGGGCACCAACAAACCAATTTTTTCCAGACTATGTACAGTTGTTTCAGACAATTTGGCCTTCATCATTGCCATGTATATAGCTATCTTTAGAATAAATGGCTCTGTGATTTTAGGATATGTTTGCATTATACACCAGCGGTCCTGGGTGTGCATTTGGCCAATTGGCTGTTGAGGAACGGCTCTGTCCGCTCTACTGAAATGAGGAATAATCCTTTTATTTTTGGGAATGAGAATGTGAATATCTTCTGTTCTAGGAAGGCTTTACTGAGCTATGCACTAATTCGGTTGGGGGGCTTTTGGATTCCTTTAGTCCTTTCTCTCTTGGTGATCCTGTGCCATTATTTCATGGTGAAATGCACTACACACCACACAAAGAATAGGAAAACTGCTCTCATGCCGAGCTTTGGACAAGCTGGAGGGATAAAGTGTTACCATTAAAGTGGTTGTAAACCCTTACATACCACTTTAACCTACAGGTAAGCCTAGATTAAGGCTTACCTGTAGGTGCAACAAATATCTCCTAAACCTACACGGTTTAGGAGATATTTGTAAAGAAAGGCACAACTGTCTACGGCGCATGTGCCATAGACAACGAGTGGCGAGTGGCGACACCCGCGCGCATGCGTGGGAGTGACGTCATGCGACTCCGGCCAGTCACAGAGCCGGAGTTTGCGGCCCCCGGAAGAAGAGGGGTGAAGATGGATGCTCGCTGCCATGGAGGAAGACGGCGAGATTGCGGGCTTCTACTGCAGGTAAGTGTCACATAATGGGCTACTATGCGATGCATAGTAGCCCATTATGCTTTACCTTTGCAGGGAAACAAAGAGGAAGTAAACCCATTAGGGTTTACTTCCTCTTTAAGGAAATGTATAGCCGTTTTCTTTATAATTTATTTTTCTGTTTTCCAACTGGGAAGATTTACACAGCAATCGTGATTTTTAGTGTAGCTCATTTTATTAAATCACAACTATATATCTAAAAGGATGTCAGTACTTACCAAAGTAATAATTTGCACTGAACCCTTTTCCATTGGCTTTGTTGTTGCTGGAGAACTGGAGAAGTACCATTGGCCCACTGGATTTTACCGTCAGCTTGTACATTTGTCCGCAGTAAACACCAAGGAGTGGCGCCTTACGGTTCCCACCATCTCTGATCTCTAGGTAGTCATTGGAACATTGTGGAGATGACTCTAAGCCAAAGGCACTGAATGTCAGCATTACCTGGAAAATATTCATTATTGTAAGACTGAGTAATTTAAATAGCAGTATATGTAACATTCACCAATTATTCACTACCAATGTATCTTCCTGGTGTGTGTTGTACATTACAGTGATTGATTGAACTGCCATCAATGTTTAGTGAATGTCACATTCCTGGCTTAATAAATGCACCCCAATCATGAAGTCACATTCCATACAGAATTTTTACAAAGTAGCACTAAAAAACAAGGTTAAACCCATATTACACTTGAGATTGATGTTTAAGGAAAATGGAATAAGGACTTCAATGGATTTAAAGGGAAACTGTAATCAAATGGATCAATAATTGTAAATGCTGATTATATTGTTATGCCGCGTACACACGACCGTTTTTAATGTCATTTTAAAAAACAACGTTTTTCTCGACGTGATTTTTCTTGTTTCCTCTCAAGCCTGTCTTGCATACACACATTCATAAAAAAAAACGCTAGAGCAAAGCGCGGTGACGTACAACACTTACGATGGCACCGTAAAGGGGAAGTTCCATTCGAATGGCGCCACCCTTTGGGACGCTTTTGCTGATCCTCGTGTTAATAAAGTTTGGTGAGAGATGATTTGCGCTTTTCAGTCTTTGTGCTTTTCAGTCCGTTACAGCGTGATGAATGTGCTATCTCCATTACGAACGCTAGTTTTACCAGAAAAAGCGCTCCCGTCTCATACTTGATTCTGAGCATGCGCTTTTTTTCCCCCCTCGTAAAAGCATACACACGACCGTTTTTCACGACGTTAAAAAAAACGACATGAAAAACGACGTGAAAAACGACGTGAAAAACGACGTGAAAAAATAGAGCAGGTTCTCATTTTTTTTAGGCCATTTTTCACGTCGTTAAAAATGCTCTGGAGCATACACACGATCGTTTTTAATGACCAATTTAAAAAACTGCATTTTTAACGACATGAAAAACGGTCGTGTGTACCAAAAAGAAAAAAAAACATTTTTGATTTTATTTGTGGTTTTTAGCTTTTTTTTACTATATTTTGACTCAAAGTTCTAGTCGCAGGATGCTGATTAATCCAGCGTGGAATAGAAATAGTACTGGGGTACATGCTAACAGACTTTATTGTCAAAAGATTTATTTTTCATTCAAACGCATGCAACTGTGTTTGAATAGAAAATGCAGTGGTTGACAAGTAAAGGTTGAATTGGACCTGCTTTGACTGCAGTTCAAAAAGTTCATGCTGCATCCGAAAAAATGCAACATAACTAAAAGCAGGTTGGATGCTCCTTTAAGCTTGGTTCACACGTGTGTGATGTGGGAACCAGCGCGATTCCAGTGTTGTTTCCCACATGGCACCTGAATCACCGGTGGTTCATACTGCCCTCTGCGAAAAGCTGCGGGTGTCAATCCAAAGTTAATGACACCGCCAGATCAGTTCACAGATCGCAGTGCGAAATGGTGCAGGAATTGGATCGCATGGGTGTGAACACCCATGTGATCTGATTCCAGTGCGGACAAAAAAAAGGGTCCTGCACTTTTCCATTTCCATACAAGCTGAATTCGCACAGACAATGCATGGGATCTGCACAGCAATGCGGTGCGAATCACATGCGATGTTTGGCATCACACAAGTGTGAACTCTTAATGTTAATAGGATTTTGCTCAACTGTACTGAGGTGTGTTCCAAAAGCATGTCAAACTCATGGAAGCAAGGCCTATGGATTGGGGCCCTTACAAAGCATGGAAAAGCCACACAATGGTGTGTTATGACCCATTGCTTGATTGTATTAATATATTGGAAAGTCAAAAATCTGCAACAAAAGGTCATTTGACATGTTGGAAGAAGTCGATAATGTCTCTGATATACTTACTTGATTTCCTGGAGGAGCAATGATAATATAGGTGCCATTTACATTGTTTGGGTAGGAGGAGGGGTACTTTGGGGACACCACAGTCCCGCCATTTGTGGTAAAAGTACCACCATATGTCACTGTAAAATTAAACAAAAAATTGTGCATTAGATACAAAACGCTGCATCATAGTTTTTTTTTTTTCAAATAAAAAGTTTTTATTGTATTTTAGAAAAATAAAACAGCAGAACATTGGTACAGATATGGCAAACGGACATAAGCAGGAATGAAGTTATGAACATGCCTAGTGAACAAACATTAAAGTCGTGGAGGAGAGACCCTCCTCCGATCTTTCGCATCACAGAGTCACATCATAGTTTTTAAGAGTCACATTTATTGGCTTGTTGCCTCTCCCAGAAGTATTTGGCAAATCTTAAAATTAGCTTCATGTTTTAGCCACTTTCTTCATTTCCAAAAAATGTAATTACCTTGGGTTGTCTACTTTCCAAAAAGGGTAATTCCAGGGGCTTTCGTACTGTTCTGGCAATTTTATTAAAAAATTTTTTTATAATATCAAGTAAAGAAAACTTTTTTTTTAACTGCTTATTTTTCCTTTATAAATTAAAAAATAAAATAAAAACCCAATGAGATTAAATACCATCAAATAAAATTTGTTTCCAAGAAATTATATACATTTTATTTGGGTACACTATTCCATGATGGAGTAATTGTCATTTAAACTACTAAAAATGGATACATGGTCTGGCAATGATGGGGGGTATATACTGTACAAACTGGTTCTCAAGTGGTTGGGGAACAATGAATAAATGCTTTTGACCATATAATACATACCAAAGCCGGATACATACCTGAGCTATAAGATCCTTTGAAACTGCTCGGAGTAGATGGGTCGGTGATATATTCCAGCAACATCAATCTGCCAGATGAGATCAGCACCGGTAGAGGCCGGCCAGCCCTGATCGTGGCCAGCAGAGAGCTGTTCTTGCTCACCCCATCGTACACGTTGATATTAGCATTACATTTGGTGGATGAACAAACAAAGGTGGAAAACTGCAGCAAGATCTGTAAAATAATACATGTTCAGTAACTTAAAGGGAATCACCACTTGCATAAAGAGATTTAAAAACAAAAACACTCAGATCAGCTGTGCCTGTTTCCAGGAATCCAGCAAAATCTTATTTGCAGATACAGCTTTGTAAATTCAGCACACTTGCTGAAATATTTCAAGATGAGTGTGTATGTGTGACTACAGAAAATGCTTCTGTGTGTGCATTTTACCATGGATTCATGCCTCGGGTATTGTCCAAGTACCGGCTGTTATGCCACTTACCCACATACCCTTACCTTAACTAAATGACTCAGACCAGACATATAATTTGGGTTTAAATGGCCATAGCAGCCCTTTTATTACATAACCAACCATAAAACTCTTTATTACATCATATACAAAATTAAAACATGTTATAACCTCTGACTGAAAATAACTGCCTGTTTTATGTGTTAGGATTTTTTAAGGCACCCATTGACTGACCAAATAGCTGTATCTGGCCCACCTTGCCTTTCCACGGCCCCCAGCCGTAAATTACGCCAGCTTTGGGGACAATTGTTTGGCCAATTCACCAGCAGATACAGCCAACTGCACCACCACGTGTTACTTCCCCCTTTATTAGGGCAGGTACACCCATACCATAGATGGGCCCAACCCCTCGTTCTCCAAAGAGCAAAACCATCCCTGCCTTCAAAAACCCTATGACTTCTGCCTGCTGCTACGACATACTGCAATCTCGGCTAATCTGAAAGTAAACCCACAACAACCAACCACCCGCTGCAACCACTTCAAAATTGGGGTGGGAGAATCTTGTCCTTAGCTGTCCTCTGGTCAGACTGAATACTGGAGGGCTGCCACCCCCTAGTAACCCCTTAGGACCACCCTGTCCACACCCTGCCCCACCCTACTATCCTCCAATAAGGTGCTATTTGAAAATTATAACTCCTGCTATTAGTTTTTATTAACCCCTACCTTACCTTAGCTTTCCTGATCAAACCCCATCATGTAGGCCCTACGCTTATGCTGCGCTTGAGCTCCTGGCCTATACTTTTGTAGCACACGGACCCTTTTCCCTTGCCTTGGCTCAATTGCAGGAAAAAGGCACACCGTACTATATGCCCGTACCCTCCTGGATGAGGAGGTTAAGCAGTGTTATGTATTTGGGTCCCACAGCTAGGCTCTTCCATCAGTTGGTTCTCATCTCCTAGGATATAGGGACAAGTCTCTGTTTTCCCCTAAGTAATTCCACTACCCACACCACTTTAAACTCCAACGTTGAGTTTATTTTCTCAATGTTCAGCAGATAGGAAAAGGGTGGAAGAGAGACAGGACAGCAAGGTTTGGGAGGTTAGTCCCGGCACAATGGATAGCACAATCACTACTCTATCCCAGAGTAGGTTTAACTCACCCAGATAGTCTCCTACAAAAAGGATCCTAGCAGCCGAAGTGATGCTCGGACGTTTGATCAGGTTCTTTTCCTAGATGCGATCGGGAGACTCTCTGCCACAGAATCTATCAGACCCTGAACCTCTCAGCTTCTTGGGTACTTAAGGACAGGTGCCAGCAGCAGCACATTACTAGGCCCTTGGTGGACAGAAGAATCCCTCCAAAAAGTTACTGGGCCCCTTCCTTCACCGTGAACTCTCACTGGTTCGTCAGAAAGGTCCTCCCCCGGCCTCCTCTTCTTAGAAGCGGGCTCTCTCGCGAGAGACACCCTGGGACTTTTCCTCCTCGAAGCGGGCTCCAGCTAAAGGTGCTGGGCCCAATGCTGAAGATGCAGCCCCAGGAATAAAGGTGCCTGGGACTCGTGCACATGTGGCCCCATGGCCTGGAGGGCCATGCCGCGCACTTGGACTCCTCTTCTCCTCCGAAGACGAAGACCCTTCCCAGGCGGCGTCTCCCCCTTATGTATCTCCTCCCGGCATGCACAGCAGGTTGACCACGCCCACTGTACTGCTGCAGAGAGAGGACACCCTAAGGCACAGCACTAATACCAGTGGTTCAACCCTGACCCATTATGGCAGTGCCACCTACAGGCCACAGGGAACTGCACACCAGTATACCATCCTGGAAATAAAGCAGCACAACCTATAAATTGAGAATGGTCTGAGCCTAACTACCATATCAGACCAGACCCTAAATTTGGGTATATAGCACCCCTAAATGGGGTGGGCGCTACACTTTAAAGTGTAAGTCTAGCGAAAACTATCATAGCGTAATACTGTATGTCCTTTGGGAGATTTTCCCTCACTTCCAGTTTTGTTGACTATTGAAACCATAAAAAAAGTGATAGGATGTTTAACAGTATTAAAACAGTAGTAAAGTCTGCTCTGTGAGTTTTCCTACAGGTGCCATTCCTTCAGAGTGCTGTGCCATGGCTGTGACTCTCGTGTGCATGCGTGGGAGCGACCTCATCGCGGCTCAGCCATTCATACAGCCGGAGCGTGAACTCGAAAGGAAGACCAGGTGAAGATGGAAGCCCTGTCAGCAGTGACAGCGACAACTGGAGAGCTTCCTTCTTAGCTAAGCATTAGAAGAGGATTTTTTTTTTAAATGCCGCGGTTTACTACCGCTTAAAGGCTATCTTCAGCCAAAACTAAAAACTCCCCAAAGGGGACACAGGCAACAAAGAAAACCTGACAGGGGTTCTACTTATTCCCCACTTTACTTACAATAGTCATTTTATTGCTGTCTGTTTTTGAGGTTTTGATCACCTACAGTACTAATGTACTGTACTAAGTACACCGGAAATAAGAGGAAAACTGCAATGAAGACACAAACAACACTTCAAATCTGACAGAGGTTCTAAACATTCAAGACTACACCCAAAACATGACTTGAGTGGGGCATAAAAGTGTATCTAAGTGTCCATTCACACCATTGCAGTGTGCTACCGCAATATAATAGCTTACTCTATACGCATTTGTGTGCTCAACACAACTTCCCAGCGCACCTGTGCAGCGGGCCAAGCTTTTGTGAATGGGCCCTAAAGAGAAACTTTTTTTGTAGTTTTGGATAGTGTGATGAAGGTTTAAAACATTTCAGTTTTTTATTGGAGTCTGTACCCCTGCTGAGTAGGTTCAGCCTCTCTACTTGTCCTGGTGACCACTGTTATTAAAACTGAATAAAAATCCAACATTTTGTGTTGACACCAAACAGGAATAGAAAAGTATTCTTCCAATGGTGACACTTGTTCTGGTCACAATTGTCTTAGAAAGGATTTCCTTTACTTTAGAGCAAGCCAATCTCAACTAGTGTTTTTTGGAACCGTAGGGTTTCTTCTAAGGTTTCTAGGGCTTCCTTGAACAATGGCAGCCTGACCACATATTTGAAGGTGACAGCATAACTTCAGTTCCAATTTGTCTTGACAGTGTCTGTGGGCTGTGGCATAACACCAATGATCTCTGCAAAAGGACTTCCCACCGACCACAAATGTAAAGGGCATATTCTCTTTCACTGACAATTATGATCCCCAAAAATGGTGCATTCCTTTCACTGGCCTCCAAAAAAAATGGTTCACTCTTTCCACTGACTCCCACCAATGATGCATTATTTCTATTAAACCCCAATGTAATGCCGCGTACACACGATCGTTTTTCACGTCGTTAAAAATGCCATTTTTTAAATTGGGCATTAAAAACGATCGTGTGTAGGCTCCAGAGCATTTTTAACGACGTGAAAAATGGGCTAAAAAAAAAAAAAAAATGAGAACCTGCTCCATTTATTCACGTCGTTTTTCACGTCTTTTTTTTTTTAACGACGTGAAAAACGGTACGCGCATGCTCAGAATTAAGTATGAGATGGGAGTGCTCCTTCTGGTAAAACTAGCGTTCGTAATGGAGATAGCACATTCGTCACGCTGTAACGGACTGAAAAGCACGAGGCTGAAAAGCGCGAATCGGCGCTCAACAAACTTTACTAACATAAAGGGTGGCGCCATTCAAACGGAACATTCCCTTTATAGTGCCGTCGTACGTGTTGTACGTCACTGCGCTTTGCTCGAGCGTTTTTTTTAATGAACGTGTGTATGCAAGACAGGCTTGAGAGGAAACAAGAAAAATCACGTTGAGAAAAACTTCGTTTTTGAAAATGACATTAAAAACGATCGTGTGTACGCAGCATGAGGAGAATGCTTTCTTTCACACTACATAGATGTAAGAGGACACCGCTCTTGCTGACCAATAGTGTAGGAGGCACTTCTCCACTGACTACTAATGGAAGGAAGTCTGTCTGTGTTTCTTTTTTAGATATCATTATTATTATTATTATTACGGTATTCATTTTAGTTTTGCTATTAAAATAATTTTAACATATGGAGCAGAAGGTGTTGAAAAATGACCCACCTTTAGGGCCAATACCATATGTAGCGCTACCCCCAGTTAAGAGAGACGCTGATATTGATTTGGGCCCTGTAGTGCACTGCTGTCAACCCCTGGCAATCGGCTCTAACCTCCCGTGGCACAGCTGGTGATAGAGAGATAGGACCGCGTGATCGCAACTGTTGGTGACGCAGTCCTATAACAAACATACACAGAATATACTTTAAAACTCCTATTAAAGTAAGCGGAACTGACACCAAATGTACTTTACCCAGATATTTTACTGAGGCTAATGGGCAAGTAATAAACAACAGTATAACAAGTTGCAGATCCCTGCAATAAACAGTAATAAAGATAAACAGAGTAATCAGAATAATAAAGTATTGCTATGCAACTCTAGCGCTGCCCTTTTACAGCTACTTCCCCTCATGGGTAGACTAACACCCAGCAATGTCTACCTATGCAGTCAGGCCTGACTGATCTAGATGGAAGTTCAGTGAAACAATATTCGCTAGCAATCTTTTCGGTGGTGCACTTGAAGAACAACTTTGTAATCCCAACGAATAGTAAAGATAAAGGTATCTGTCTTTAAACAGCTCTCACCACCCGGGCAAGTCAAAGTCCGTTTCCTCCATCGATTCGTCTAGGAACAGGAATCCACCGACATCCAAGTCTTCAATCCTTCTGGTGTACTGCAGCAAGGAGGATTAGATGTCTCTAAGGCTCTGCTAGGCTGGCAGAGGGCTCTTTGGAAAGGAGCACACGGCCCAGGCTTCAGGCCTTGTGCACACAGCAGTTCAGCACAGACATCCTCTTGCTAGGAGAGGGGTGTCCAAAAAGACCGACCAAAACTCTGCCTCCCCTTTATAAAGTCTCCCCCAGCAGTCTCTGTTCTGGAGCAATGCACCCTGGGTGCTGCAAGATGTACTGGGAGATGTAGTCTCTCTCTCCTCTGCTTTCACTTCCATAATGTTTCTTTACTTCCTCCCGACTCACCTCTCACCTGGAACTTCTTGTCTCTCTGCATTAAAGGGGAACACCCCGCTACACACTCCCCCCACTTGAACTCTTTGGTCCCCAAAGATAAACTTCAACAAATACTGTTTACCATTTTGGACAATGTCGAGCATGATGTTGGCATAGGGAATTCCCACCAAAACTTTGGGATGGAACTCTCTTGCCCACAGGTCACACTACCATGAGTGGCCTGCCTAACTGTGCCAGAGAGTGAGCTGGGGTTGCCCTCCACCAAATGGACGGTGGAAGGATCAGGTTGTTCAACACTTCTCCTAGCCGTTACAACAGAGTCCTCTGAGCTCGTCCCCATTTGGGGGTAAGTTAGTTTCTTGGGAGGCCTGATGACTCTGCGAGCCCTCTGCTCTCTTGGTGCTTCTGACTCTGGCACCACAGGCTCTTCTTCAGGAGTAAGTTCAGGTAACATTGCTGGTTCTGGAACCTCTGATTCAGAACTCGACTGACGTATGGAATCTCTAGAGTCCTCCTCTGCGCAAGTGTCAGGAACATCTTCCCAGTAATCAGCTGAGGGACTGAAGGGTATGAATTCAGTAGCCTCCGGATTCAGCGTTGCATCTGGGGTATCCCCTCCATTTGGGAGATCTATGGCGGACGTTCCCAGAGTCGAGGGAGGCCACAGCCAGTCCAGTTCTCCACCTTCTTCTGTACTCAATTGGGAGGCCTCCCCATCTTTGGCTCGAGAGGTCTGGGACCGAGTGTTCGGCCTAGGAATATCCAGGATAGAGGCCGGTTCAGGGGAGTCTCTCACGGGAGGTATTCTGACTGCCTCAGCAAGTGGGAGCAGGTGGTTCCGATGCCACATCTTCAGTGGACCCACCTTTCCTTCTGGCTTTAGTTTGTAGACAGGCAAACCGGGCAACTTCCTACAGACAACATAGGGCTCAGATCTCCACCTGTCGGCAAGCTTGTGTTTTCCAGGGACCCCCAGATTGCGTAGCAGTACTCGGTCCCCGGGCTGCAGATCTTGCACTCGAACCTTCAGATCAAAATTTCTCTTGTTGCGGGCCCCCCTTTGATCCGAAGCCGCCTGGGCTTGTTCATAGGCCACCTGCAAGCTACGTCTAAGTCTGTCCACGTATCCCTTGTGGGATGTAGCTGAGGTATTGTCTATAGAAGTGCCAAAGGCCAGGTCCACAGGTAGCCTTGCTTCTCTCCCAAACATAAGTCGATAAGGGGAGTAGCCAGTGGCGTCACTTGTGGTACAGTTATAGGCATGTACTAGGGCTGATATGTGCTGACTCCAGTGTTGCTTCTTCTCTGTTTCTAAGGTTCCCAACATGTTGAGCAGGGTCCGGTTAAATCTCTCCGGCTGAGCATCTCCTTGTGGGTGGTAAGGCGTGGTTCTGGTCTTCTTTATTCCTAATGAATCCAAAAGTCTTCGGATCAACCGACTCTCAAAGTCCCTTCCTTGATCTGAGTGGAGTCTCTGTGGTAGTCCGTAATGGACAAAATACTTCTCCATAAGTATCTTGGCCACGGTGGATGCCTTCTGGTCTTTGGTTGGGAAAGCTTGAGCATAGCGGGTGAAATGGTCGGTTATTACCAGAACATTCCCCAATCCACTCAGGTCGGGTTCGAGGCAGAGAAAGTCAATGCATACCAGATCCATTGGGCCTTGACTCTGTAAGTGGCCCATTGGGGCAGCTTGATGGGGTAGGGTCTTTCTCTGAATGCATCGTGCACAGGAATGGCAATACTCCTCTACTTCTGCCCTCATGCAGGGCCAATAGAACCGATTTCTGACGAGCTGGAAGGTCCTTTCTGCCCCTAGGTGACCATGATGGTCATGCAGGGCAATTAGTACAGTCTCTCGGTGCTTCTCTGGAAGAAATAACTGCCACTTATCTTCTGAGTCATCAGAGGGGCCCCTTCGGTAGACCACTCCCTGATGTACCTGTAGCCTGTCCAATTCCTTCCTCAACAGGCGAGCCTCCTTTGAGGGGTGATGTAGGAATTTGTTGGGATCCTGATTCTCCAGGGCTTCGAGGACCAATCTCCCCATGGGGTCTTCCAATTGGTCACACCTCAACTCCTTCTTGGACAGTCTCGGTAGGTTGTCTTCCTCCAGTTGAGTTACCCCACAATAGTGTTTGGGGATTCCTACCATGGTAACCCCTATTTCTTCTGCTCTGGAGCCTCCTCTGGCTTGGAATTCAGCCCCTTGACAAAGGGCCCGCACCCCGTCCGGTGCCACTTGGGTCCAATCTTCCCAGTCATTTGTCGTGGCATGAGACCTCCGGGACAGGGCATCTGCATCCCTATTTCCGGCTCCTGGTCTGTACTTCAGACTGAAGTTGAATCTAGACAATGCGGCCAACCACCTGTGTCCGGTGGCATCTAGTTTCGCGGTGGTGAAGAGGTAGGTCAGGGGGTTGTTGTCTGTCTTCACAGTAAACTCTGCCCCATACAAGTAGTCTTTTAGCTTGTCTACTACCGCCCATTTGAGGGCCAGGAATTCCAGCTTATGAGTGGGGTAATTCTTTTCTGAGGGGGTCAGGCTCCTGCTCACATAGGCCACTGGTCGCAGTTGTCCTTCATGTTCTTGGTAGAGTACACCACCTAGACCCTCATGGCTGGCATCCACATGTAATTCATAAGGTCTGGTAGGGTCGGCGTAGGCCAGGACTGGGGCAGTGGTTAAGCTCCTCTTCAGAGCATGAAAGGCCTCTTCACACCTTGGGTTCCACTGATCTTGAACTGACTCACCAGGCCTCCTGGGCCCTGAGTCATCCTCTTCCCCTTCTGCCTTTAGCAATTCATTCAACGGGCGGGCAATCCGAGCAAACCCCTCCACAAACCTCCTATAATAGGAGCAGAACCCCAGGAAGGATCTGAGCTCTGTTACTGTGGTGGGTCGTGGCCAGGAAGTGACTGCTTCCAACTTCTCAGGATCTGTGGCCACCCCTTCTTCAGACACTATGTGCCCCAGATAGTTCACAGAAGACTGGTAGAACCGACACTTCTCGGGGGAAAGCTTAAGTCCCTCTTCGCTGAGTCTTCTCAATACTTTCTCCAACCTGGCTTCATGTTCTTCCAAGGTTCTTCCAAAGACAATGACATCGTCCAAGTACACAAGGACTTCTATAAGATTCATGTCTCCAACAGTCTTCTCCATAAGGCGTTGAAAGGTAGCAGGAGCTCCAGACAGACCCTGAGGCATCCTATTGAATTCGAAGAATCCCACCGGGGTTATGAAGGCTGTCTTCTCCCTGTCTTCTGGGTGCATAGGGATTTGATAGTACCCACTCTTGAGGTCCATCACACTGAACCATTTGGCTCCAGACAAACTTTGTAGGGCATCTTCTATCCTTGGCGTGGTGTATTGGTCAGGGATGGTTCTCCTGTTGAGAGTCCTGTAATCGATACAAAGCCTCAACGACCCATTCTTCTTTCTGACCACCACGATTGGGGAGGCATAGGGACTTCTAGACTCCCGGATCACACCAGTCTTCTTTAGTTCTACAAGTTGTTCCCTCAGATCCTCCAGATCTGCCAGGGGGACCCGCCTGACCCTTTCTCGGAAGGGCTTATCTTCTTGGAGGCGGATCCGATGGGTGGCACTTCTTGCACACCCCACATCGAATTCATCTTCGGAAAAGATCTTCTCCCACCTGGTCAGCTGGGCCTTGGCTCTTTCTTTCCAAGCCCTGGGTAGGTTCGGGTTTTCCACGGACAGTTTCTCCCAAACATCTCCTCCGTCACCCGTCCCCTTGACTTCGGACCAAGTGACCGGGGCAGCAGGGCTCACCTGACCAAGCAACACTCTGGCAGGGATCTCCATGGGTCCTCCTGTAGTGTTCCTAACACTCACCGGAACTCTGCCATGGGCCTTCTTCAGGGCCTTGAACGGAATCACTTCTGGTATCACTTCCAGGCCTGAGGACTCTTCCCTTGGGTCTGATTCCAGCATGACAAAGGGGCCAGGTTGTTCCCACGAAAGCTTCACAGTGGCCCTAAGACAGGTTACTTCTCCGGGCTGTAGCACTACTCCTTCTCTGCCAAGTCTCCACACCTTCCCTATCCCCTCTCCCGGGGTCTTCTGCTCTAAGACCAGTCGTTGGTAGGCCGTCTTTAGCATGGGATGGATTTTGGTGGCTGAATGGTTTCTCTCTTTCACTAGAGGGGTCAGGAGTCTCCTGACTAGATCCGTGTTTGTCCCAATGATCAGGGAAATCTTGCTGGCTCCAGGCGGCCGGGGACACACAACTGCCAGGGTGTCAAACACTTCAGCCTTCCCAGCCACGGATGGGTCGAAAGTCATCTTTATGGGCAGGTACCCATCATAAGGGAAACTCTGGGTTCCAAGTCCCCATATCTCCAGCTCTTCTATCTTCTGGATAGGCAGATGACTCAAGTGCCTATCATAGAAGTCCCGGTATAGTAAAGTCACCTGTGCTCCGGTGTCCAAAAGAGCTTTAGTATAGACTCCTTCCACTTGAATGGGCACAGTAGGAGACGGGCCCACCAGTTCCTTTGGGTATGGCCGGACTGGGGTCACCTCTTTTTTTTGGCTTTCGACCCTTGCTCTACTCCTTTTGGACTTTAATTTTTCCTGAGCCTGGCATGCATTGACTTTCTCCCTCTCAATGGGGGCACAAACCCGCTGAGGGATGTTATTGTTCCTTTTAGGTGGATGTTCCTTCTTTGGGGTGCTGTACTTCCACTGAGGGGTCTTGCCCCCTCCCTCTGGGGTACATCTTGGTGGGGGTGTACTATACCTCCTCCTAGGAGTTTTGTCTCCTCCATTCTTGGCCTTTTTTTTTAGTTTGGAGCGCACTGAAGATGATGGGCACCCGGTTGACTCCTTCACCGGGGCCCTTTGGCGTTTCCCGCCGGCTTGCAATTATCTGTTCTCTTCTTCTTTGGGCTGGAGCATACGTTAGCAAAGTGGCCACTCCCTCCGCAGTTATAGCAAATCACCTCTTCTCGGTCCTGTAGGGAGGCCGGTGCTGAGGTGTTCGGGAACAACTCCTTTCTTGGGCTTGGTTTCTCTCGTCTTCTCTGATCTTTCTCCATCAAAGAGGTCAGCATCTCCAACACTTGGGCCATTTGCGATTTCAGAGTGTCAACCTCCGCATCTCTTTCTGGGCTCTTGACCGAATGGACCAACACTGGTACAGGTGTGACATTCGCCTTGGCCACCTGCTGACCTTCCTGCAGCGCCTCTTCGTCCCTAATAATTTATATTAGATCAGAGTAGGTTAGTGACATTCCTCCTCCTGAGGTTTTCAGGTGCAGCCAGACCGGGTCTGAGCGCCGCGCTCCCCTCATGATCTGCTTCATGCGTGCTTCATCTGCATCTTTGGGCAGCATTCCCTTCTTCAGTACAATCTTGCATAACCGCCTGTTCAGCCTTCTAACATATTCTGACAGTTTCTCATTCGGCTGCTGGAGAGTGTGTTCAATTTGATAAATCATCTCTGACACCTTCTCCAGCTGACCAAACTCTTCCTGCAGCATGGCCAGGCAATCTTGAGCTGTACAGTTTTCATTTCCAAACCGGAAGCTCTTCACCGCTTCTGCCGCGGCACCTTTCAGACTTTCTAAGACTCGCTGTCTTTTCTGTGCCTCAGGCACCTCCCATGCTTCTACTGCCTGCAATGCCTGTTCCACCCAAGTGTCAAAATCTTCCTCCCCCGCAGGGACGGGGAGCTTCCCTGAGAAGGTGCTAAGCTTCCGGTAACCGGCCTCCACATGCACCGTACTGCTTTTCTGGCACTTAATTACAAGGTCTCCTAGAGCATTCAACAATTCAGGCCCTATAGCGGCCAGCGGTGATCCCGGGCTTAATAGTTCCTTAAGCTTTTCTGCTTTAGGGGATAGTGGTGGAGATAATTGTGGGAGTGATGGCTTTGGTGTCTGAAACCATTCTTCCTTCACTGGCAGCGTATGTATCAAGTGATAGATCTGATTATCTATGGCTTGTATACTCTGACTTTTAAAATGCTCTGGGATTTCGTTTTTCCATTCTACCAGTGCGTATGTAAACGAGATCACTGGATCTGGCCTAAAATCCATCACCCATGCTTTGTGGCTCGGAGACAGTAACAATACGAGCTGTTTTATCTCCTCTTCCTTCCATCTTTCCCCCGGGAGTACAATGACTACCGCCGCGGTTGGATCGGCGCCAATCGCTGCGCACCACTGTGACATTGCCAGCGGGTCCATGCTGGTACTTCTGACCGGCTTGATTGCAGCGTGCAACGTACAAGGATCCCGGACTCGAGCCCCCACGTGTAGCGCTACCCCCAGTTAAGAGAGCCGCTGATATTGATTTGGGCCCTGTAGTGCACTGCTGTCAACCCCTGGCAATCGGCTCTAACCTCCCGTGGCACAGCTGGTGATAGAGGGATAGGACCGCGTGACCGCAACTGTTGGTGACGCAGTCCTATAACAAACATACACAGAATATACTTTAAAACTCCTATTAAAGTAAGCGGAACTGACACCAAATGTACTTTACCCAGATATTTTACTGAGGCTAATGGGCAAGTAATAAACAACAGTATAACAAGTTGCAGATCCCTGCAATAAACAGTAATAAAGATAAACAGAGTAATCAGAATAATAAAGTATTGCTATGCAACTCTAGCGCTGCCCTTTTACAGCTACTTCCCCTCATGGGTAGACTAACACCCAGCAATGTCTACCTATGCAGTCAGGCCTGACTGATCTAGATGGAAGTTCAGTGAAACAATATTCGCTAGCAATTGTTTCGGTGGTGCACTTGAAGAACAACTTTGTAATCCCAACGAATAGTAAAGATAAAGGTATCTGTCTTTAAACAGCTCTCACCACCCGGGCAAGTCAAAGTCCGTTTCCTCCATCGATTCGTCTAGGAACAGGAATCCACCGACATCCAAGTCTTCAATCCTTCTGGTGTACTGCAGCAAGGAGGATTAGATGTCTCTAAGGCTCTGCTAGGCTGGCAGAGGGCTCTTTGGAAAGGAGCACACGGCCCAGGCTTCAGGCCTTGTGCACACAGCAGTTCAGCACAGACATCCTCTTGCTAGGAGAGGGGTGTCCAAAAAGACCGACCAAAACTCCGCCTCCCCTTTATAAAGTCTCCCCCAGCAGTCTCTGTTCTGGAGCAATGCACCCTGGGTGCTGCAAGATGTACTGGGAGATGTAGTCTCTCTCTCCTCTGCTTTCACTTCCATAATGTCTCTTTACTTCCTCCTGACTCACCTCTCACCTGGAACTTCTTGTCTCTCTGCATTAAAGGGGAACACCCCGCTACACATAGTTTAGCCACATTCTTAATTTTTTTTCTTTATTATTAATTCTATAATCTTATTGATCTTGCTTTACTGTGCGCCATACATTTAGGGGGGGATTTACTAAAATTGGAGCACTCAGAATCTGGTGCAGCTGTTCATGGTAGCCAATCAGCTTCTAACTTCAGCTTGTTCAATTAAGCTTTGATAATAAAACCTGAGAGCTGATTGGTTTAACTGAAGAGCTACACCAGATTTTGCACCATGCAGTTTTAGTAAATAACCCCCATAATGTCTAGTAAGGGTTCCATGAGACATTAACTTTTTTTCAAGGGTTTCTCAAGGTGTAAAAAGGTTAAGAATGAGAATTGATGCTTTCGAGGGATTTCTTCTTGTTACCATTTGAGAGGCCCAGAGAACATTTGCAACCTTCCTACCTTGTCTCCAACCATCCACCCCAAGGTCCTGCATCACTTCATGCTTTCCCCCCAATATACACAAGATCAGACATTTGGCCATATATCTTAATACAGAATGAATGACATGCTGAATAATTACCTGTTTTGATGGAACATGTAGGAGCCATAGACAATTGTCACGCATGTCGATGGGAGTTGCATCACTGGAAGAAAAGTACCCTGAGGCATCCAGCAACTTTGTTCTGCATAGATCTGCATGAAAAAAATAACAACTTCAGAACCAGACTTATCAATTTTCACAAATTTCAGGCTCAGAAATAAACAACATTTGCATCCTCAGGGGTGGAACTAAGACTGTAAAATATTTTTGCACATATACCTTCCTTCATGCAAAACTGTGCTGTGCCCATGCAGGGTAAAGCAACAGTTTTGCTTTAGTTTCCCCCCCTCTGGGAGCACATACATACTCGCCATTTAGTCCCTCCCTTGCTACTTTGTTCAGCCATTCTAATATGTAGGAGCATGTGACTAACTCACATCACTGTCACATGAGGGTGTAGAGAGATTCAGCTCTGTTTAAATTTCAGTTTCAGGCTTTCTCTCCCCACTCCACAGCTGAATGGATGGCAGGGGAACAAAGGAAGGTGAGTATGTGTAGCTGGGGAAGGCATGCATTAATGTAAAACCTGGGGCTTTCCCAATTTCAGGTTCTGCTTTCAGGTAACAAGTAAAGCCAGAGGTGTGAAACTTTGTATGCTAAAGATCTGTACATGCCTCCAAGTGTTGTAACTAACGCCGTTTAAATAAACGGCGTTATGTAACACAGCCACTTTTTGGGGTAACGCGTAATCTAATAGATTACTCTTCCCCCTCATGGCAACGCCGTTTCCATTACTTGGGCGGCGTTACCCCAGTTACATCTACTCGCCGCCGCAGCCGCGAGTAGATGTAATGTAACACTAACTAACCGCAAGTCGCCGTCTGCCTACCTGATCAGCGTGTCATGCAGACAGACGGCGGCCATTGCAGTGTTCAAAAGCCGCGCCTCCTGAGTCCTCGCCGTCTGTGATAGGCGGAACACTCAATTTCACAGCAGGCAGTGTTCAGCCTATCACTGACATCCTCTTATCCTCGTCTGTGTTGAGGATGAGCGGATGTCCGTGATAGGCGGAACACTGAATGCTGGGAAATTGAGTATTCCGCCTATCACAGACGAGGAGGAGGCGCGGCTTTTGAATACTGAAATGGGCGCTGGGACGCCGCCGATCAGGTACAGGGGTACAGGCACAGTGATTGAAGCATGGGCACAGTGAGGCATTGGGCACAGTAAGGCATTGAGCACAGTGAGGCACGGGCACAGTGAGACACGGGCACAGTGAGACACGGGCACAGTGAGACACGGGCACAGTGAGGCATTGGGCACACGGAAGCACGGGCACAGTGAGGCATTGGGCACAGTGAAGCACGGGCATGGTGAGACACAGGCACAGTGAGGCATTGGGCACAGTGAGGCATTGGGCACAGTGAGGCATTGGGCACAGTGAGGCATGGGCACAGTGAGGCATGGGCACAATAAGGCATGGACACAGTGAGGCATGGGCACAGTGAGGCATGGGCGCAGTGAAGCATGGACACAGGCATGGGCACAGTGAAGCATGGGCACAGTGAAGCATGGGCACAGTGAAGCATGGGCACAGTGAAGCATGGGCACAGTGAAGCATGGGCACAGTGAAGCATGGGCACAGTGAAGCATGGGCACAGTGAGGCATGGGCACAGTGAGGCATGGGAACAGTGAGGCATGGGAACAGTGAGGCATGGGAACAGTGAGGCATGGGCACAGTGAGGCATGGGCACAGTGAGGCATGGGCACAGTGAGGCATGGGCACATAACCAATATTATTTATTGTTATCCCTCCTATTATTTTTATACACTGAAAAAATTACATATATATCATCCTTCTACCGCCCGCCCCCGCCCCTGTGTATATATAATATAACCAATATAGTTATTTTTCTGAGTAACTAATACTTTTTCAATGTAGTAACTAGCTCAATTACTTTTTGGAAGAAGTAATTTGTAACTGTAACTAATTACTTTTTTAACGTAAGATGAACAACACTGGCTATGAGGATCATTTTGCCCCAAGCCCACTAAAGGCAGGCTGATCGCTATTAGATTAATTCTCACTCTTGAATCACAGCACAGCTGGGCGGGTGGGCACACGCTCCATCCCAGAACTGCAGTATAATGTCCATATATACGTGATTCTGCACAGAGCGGCCGGCCGCCCTGTAGCAGTAAAGTTGCAATGGCCAGCTGAAGACTAATTACTCAGATATACTAGTTCCTATAGAGTGTTGTTATTATTTTATAGAGTTGCTGTCAGGTAGCACCTCCTAATTCTGGTAGTGAACACAAGGGGAAAGTTGGTCTTGTTTAGAAGGTTTGAGGACCCCGGAGTTAGATAAAAAAAATTCAAGAAACTTACTGCATTTATAGAGCACATTTATCCTCTTCACATCCAGGCTGCTCATCCCAGTTCTCTGACCAATGGTAACATTGGGGTTTGGTATCGGCACGATTGACATCTTCCCAGATGTATTTGAATATGTGTACCTGGAAGTATAAAACACATTTAGATTCAGATTTAGGACACAGTAAATACCACTGCAATTATAGTGGATACTTTTAGTTCAAACAAATGTTAGCTTGTGTTTTCCGAGGCAGCATGCTGTCTGTTTTATGTTCACAACTACTCTTTACCTGTGCAGAGCAGCAAAACCAGCAAAAGTACTCCTAACCGTTTTCTGCATCCCCTACCCTCTACAGTTCTGTTGTATATTATAGTCACAGAGGTGGCCAGAATAGGGGAACAAAATAAGATACAAAAATGTATAACAATTTGTCAGTTTTCAGGGTTGTGCTGCACATTCTGTCCTGTTGTCCTTGGTCATGGCTCATGAATGCTACTAGGGTAAATACATATCCTGTTTTCTAGTGCAGAGTAGTCTATTGGAATCACCAGGCATCGTTTTAAATCTTTCAAGGACTGTGGTGAGTTCCCAGGTTCACCCTTAAGGGGCTTAGTTACCACTTTCCTTGTTATTCTTCATTTATGCTGTAGAAAGAACAGCAGTTTGTCCCTGTGGAAAAACACTCTGTATATTGCTCAAAGACCAATCAGATGCAGCTGTCCGAGAATGTCAACAATAACATGGCCAAAAAGAAACTTGATGTCAACTTGGACTTGATGTCAACTGAGACTTGAAAAAGCGCATGAGCGTGAAACGCGTCATCACGGCAACATATCCTGCCTGCACTCCACGCTTGTTTGAGTGGAGTCCGTCCTGGATTTCTGCCCCCCTAGCTGCTGTGACGTCATCTGAGAGCGCCGATGGATCCCGGCTAGGCTCCCATACGGCTGTGTCTCTCACACAGCATTACACCATACCCAGCTACAAGATAGCCTTCCATCTCTTGGCACCGGACCCAGTGGAGTTTAGCCCATCCATACCCGCCAACACCAGCATGGTATTGTAAAGGCTTTTAAAGTGGTTGTTAACCCTTACAGACCACTTTAACCTACAGGTAAGCCTAGATTAAGGCTTACCTGTAGGTGCAAGAAATATCTCCTTAAAGCGGAGCGCCACCCTAAAGTGGAACTTCCACTCATCGGATTCCTCCCCCCCTCCAGTGCCGCAATTGGCACCTTTTGGGGGGGAGGGGGGACAGGATACCTGTCTTTGACAGGTATCCTTTCCCACTTCCAGGAGTCCGGCCGCGGCCGTGACGCGGCTGTGACATCACCACGGGGCACCCTCCTCCCCCTATCGCCGGGCTAATAGGAGAGAGGAGTGGGGCCTCGCGCATGCGCAGTAGGGTTCCCACCGCTAGTGAAGGCGAGCATGCCGTCACTGCCGGCTCCCGCACACATGCGCAAGAGTGACGTCATCGTTGCTTCGGCCAGTCACAGCGCCGGAGCAGCGATACCCGGAAGTCACTCCAGGAGATATGGCGGCGACGGAGGAGGTGAACGATGGTCGCTGCGGGTGCTTCGATGTAAGGTAAGTAATTCATAATGAGCTAGTATGCTATGCATACTAGCTCATTATGCCTTTGTCCTGCAGGGTGTTTTTTTTTTTTTTTTTTTTTTTAGAGAGGGTTTACTTCCTCTTTAATGTCTTTTATCTTTGAATAAGATCAGTAAAACTATTGACTATTTAGCTTTCACACCTGGCTCACCTTGCCATACATTTATGGTCCTGTTACAGCATACAAATTCAGTGAGCGCTGCTCTTCTTTTGTTTATTTTATGCTGTGACTTGACGAGGGTATAAAAGATGATTTTGTCTCTATGACTGCTCGACCAACACTCCCCCTCATTTCTTTACCCAAGTAACGCACACAACACCATAACTGGAGTTTAATGGCCAAAGCAGCCTTTTATCAAACCAAATTCTATATATAACATATACAAATCATACAAGCAACAGTCAGTACATTCTGAAATTTGGAGCCCCAAGGTCGTTGTAGGCACCACTATTTCACATACCTGCTTAACCAAACTTAGGCCTCCAGCCGCAAAACAACACAGACTCAGAGACAACACCACTATTAGCATATACAACCCAGATAAACCACAGGGAGCCGTACCCAAGACAGGTCCCTACCAATTTGCATTTATCAAATAAAGCACATACAAGGACCTTGTACCCCGCCACCATGGGAAATAGCCCAAAATTGCCTAAGAACTTAACCACCAAAAGAGGGGAGGGTGGGTGGGAAGTTGTTCCGACATCGTATCTCTCCTAAAGTGAAGATGTCACCAGGATCCTCCTACTGGTCGACCCCTGAAGCCCCACCTGTTACCTCCACCAATCCAGTAAGTGTCCCCTTACCAACTACTGTTGCTATTGACATGTACAGTATGAGATATACAAGGATTTCATTTGCAATTCATCCAGCCACCAAATAATAACTATAGACTGATTCTTTGGGGTATTCTCTTACCTGCCATAATGCATCACAGAAGTATAGTCATAAGGAATATTGGTAGTGTTCCCATGATCAGGCACAAAGTTCTCTTTATTTCCTGTAAAACACATCACCTATACATGAGCTACATTCGGCCTATGAAAAACAGCATAAATGTTCCATACTCCTACACCCCTCCACCCTACCCTCTACCCAAAATAGTTTTGGTCTCTTGTTTACGAATTAGGACAGCAAACTGAATTCCATGCTAGTCAATTTTCAATCAACGAGAGGAAGTTAACCTGAACTATCGCATTCATGTTGACTCGAGGCAGGTTCATCTACCTTTTTCCACCTTAAATTCATGTAGATTGGCGTTTCTCAACCAAGGTTCCTTAGAGCCCTTGGGTATCTCTTGAGGTTGCTAGGGGTTCCTTTAAGCAGTACGCAGTAGTGAATTGTTCAAACACCTATACTGAGCATCCACACAAGTGGGCAAGTTTCCCATGACCACCAATGTAAGAGGACATTTCTACAAAGACCACAAATGTTAGGTGACACGTAAAAAAGTTTAGAAAGTCATTGCTTCAGCTGCAGAGAGGTTGTACGATTTAAAACCTTTGTATCTTCCCTATGTTCAGTCCCTTTTGTGTTTTTTTCAGCAGCCAAAGCAAGCATTCCAACTGATCGATCTGAAACTTTGGGTGGAGCACAGGGAAAATGGGATTTAAAGCAGAACTCCGGGCAAAAACTTTTTTCCATGATCTTGTTGCTGATCTCCTACCTTTACCAACTATGTCAGCCACGTTCTTCTGAGCTCTGCAGTTCCTCTGCAATAGCCTGCTGAACTTGCTGAAAAACAGTTATTGCCTAGTGACTTCCGGTTTGTAAGACCGCTGGCTGCTATCCCTCCAGTAACCTCAGCCAGCGGTCTGACATGCCCCCTTTGTAGTCCCTTGAGAGTGAGCAGGGCGTTCTATTTCCGCTTGGCTCTCTATAGCGGGCGGAGGGGTCTCAAAGCCCCTGCTCTGTGCCGCCCATAGAGGTGGTATCCTCCTCCTTTGCTCCCTCCTCCTCCTCCCTGCCAGCAGCGCCCCCATCCTCCCAGCCGCCACTGCCTGCCCACCATCCTGCCATCTGTCTCCAGTGCGGGGATAGTTACAGATCATCGGGATGAAAGAGCGCACCTTGGGCTGATAGGTCTGTATGTGAGAAAACCGCTGGTGGTATAGCCCTGCCTCCCTGTACATTGGAACAGTGCACTCTGCGCTGTCTATCACGATTCCGGTAGAGGGAGGCGGGGCTGTACGACGAGAGGTGTTCTCACATACAGACCTATCAGTCCGAGGTGCGCTCTGTCATCCCGATGATCTGTAAATCTCCCCGCTCTGCAGTGATGGGCACTGATAATGCACTGATGACTCCGCACTGATGGGCACTGGTGTCACTGCATTGATGGGCACTGATAAGGCACTGGTGTGTCACCGCACTGATAAGGCACTGGTGACTCCGCACTGATGGGCACTGGTGTCACCGCATTGATGGGCACTGATAAGGCACTGTTGTCACCGCACTGATAAGGCACTGGTGACTCTGCACTGATGGGCACTGATAAGGCACTGATGACTCCGCACTGATGGGTATTGATAAGGCACTGGTGACTCCGCACTGATGGGTATTGATAAGGCACTGATGACTCCGCACTGATAAGGCACTGGTGTAACCACATAGATGGGCCCTGATAAGGCACTGGTGTCACCAACTGATAAGGCACTGGTGTCACCGCATTGATGGGCACTGATAAGGCGCTGGTGTTACCGCATTGATGGGCACTGATAAGGCACTGGTGTCACCGCACTGATAAGGCACTGGTGTCACCGCACTGATAAGGCACTGATAAGGCACTGGTGATTTCGCACTGATGGGTATTGATAAGGCACTGGTGGTGACTCCGCACTGATAAGGCACTGGTGTAACCGCATAGATGGGCTCTGATACGGCACTGGTGTCACGGCATTGATGGGCATTGATAAGGCACTGGTGTCACCGCACTGATAAGGCACTGGTGTCACCGCACTGATAAGGCACTGGTGACTCTGCACTGGTGGTCCCTGACATTTGGCAGTGGTTGTCCCTGACATTTGAAAATGGTGGTCCCTGACAGTCGGCAATGGTGGTCCCTAACATGTGGCTCTGATGGTCCCTGACATTCGGCACTGGTGGACATGGACACGTTGCACTAGTTTGCATTTTTAGGCTGTAACCTATCATACAGTGTGTTATGTATGGCTTGCTGGCTGCAGAATGAGGGGTGTGATTTATGTTGAAGTGGACGAGTTCACATTTACATGTATAAGCCTAGTGTACCTCCCACATTCACTCCAATCCCAAGGATTCATGGGAAATGTAGGCTATTTACAGTTAGAGAGAGAGAAGAGGATATGGTGCAATCACTGTTCTAAGAGATCCTCCCTGACATTTTTTGAAGTTCCGCTTTAAATGTAATACATTATAATAAATAAATTATATATATATATATATATACACACACACATATACATAAACTATATTACCAAATGTATTGGGATGCCTGACTTTACACGCAATTAACTTTAATGGCATCCCAATCTTAGTCTGTAGGGTTCAATATTGAGTTGGCCCACCCTTTGCAGGTATAACAACTTTAACTCTTCTGAGAAGGCTGTCCACAAGGTTTAGGAATGTTTGACCATTCTTCCAGAAGCGCATTTGTGAGGTCAGGCGCTGATGTTGGACGAGAAGTCCTGGCTCGCTGTCTCCGCTCTAATTATTCCCCAAAGGTGTTCTATCGGGTTGAGGTTAGGACTCTGTGCAGGCCAGTCAAGTTCCTCCACCCCAAACTCGCTCATCCATGTCTTTATGGACCTTGCTTTGTGCACTGGTCCAAATCATTTGGTGGAGGGGGGATTATGGTGTGGGGTTGTTTTTCAGGGCTTGGGCTTGGCCCCTTAGTTCCAGTGAAGGGAACTCCTAAGGCGTCAGCATACCAAGACATTTTGAACAATTTCATGCTCCCAACTTTGTTGGAACAGTTTTGGTGGCCCCTTCCTGTTCCAACATGACTGCGCACCAGTGTACAAAGCAAGGTCCACAAAGACATGGATGAGCGAGTTTGGAGTGAAGGAACTTGACTGGCCTGCACAGAGTCCTGCCCTCAACCTGATAAAACACCTTTGGGATAAATTAGAGGGGAGACTGCAAGCCAGGCCTTCTCATCCAACATCAGTGCCTGACCTCACAAATGCGTATCTGGAAGAATGGTCAACCTTTACCGATAGACACACTTCTAAACCTTGTGGACAGCCTTCCAAAGAAGAGTTGAAGCTGTTATAGCTGCACAGGGTGGGCCAACTCAATATTGAACCCAACGGACTAAGACTGGGATGACATTAAAGTTCATGTGTGTGTAAAGGGAGGTGTCCCAATACTTTTGGTAATATAGTGTATATTTAATGTCTTCTGTCACAGGAGGTTTGACACATGGATACCATATCATATTATTATCTGATTAATTCACTTACCTGGTGAGATATACTTCCAGTTGATGGTCACATAATTGTTTCTGTCGGTTCTGGTGTGTTCGTGATAGAAACCCAGCGAGTGCATCATTTCATGTTGGATTACACCATAGTTCATACAGGAGGGTTGTTCGATGCTTACTGTCTGTTTGCCATTCACCTTCCCAGCGAAGGACCAGCAACTGCACATAAACAAATATAAGAAAGTTCCTAAAACATGCATACTTGGTAAGGGACGCTCTTTCTATTTAACGGTGGCTCTTGGCCAAAGACATTTTCTTAGATAGGCACCACCAGCCCTCTATTTGCAAGTCGGGGGCAAACATACTCCCTGTCCAAACTAAGCTTGTACAATTGGCCCCAAAGAACAATCCACACGATACAGGATAGAGGAGAGTACATCCCTTTTATGGACGACCGGCCGGACCCCTGTAGTGGAGACACTATGAAACAGAAAGCTACTAACAATCTTGATACTTACCCTCCTTTATTATCTTCAAAACTGAGGTAGTTGGTCTCTGTGGTCCTCTCTTGGAAGCGCACGCAGGTCATTGTTGCAAACTCTAGCATGGCATATATAATCATATCTCTACTTGTATCAGCTGTTGAAAAGAAAGCAGTTTAGGGGCCCATTCACAACTATTTATTTTATCATGCGCATTGTAATGCAAAGTAAGGCACATGCATGATATGGCCATTATTTTTAATGGTGCTAGGTTACACCTGTGCAATGCATTGACATACAGTATGTTGGTCCAAAAAAGTCAGTTTTTTTATCCATATAAAAGCTTTTAGGAACAACAAAACAATGTCATCTTCCAAAGCAGTCTAAAAATGTAGTAAACACAGATGCACACGTGTAAAACCTTTACAGGCCTGTCGGAAAGGCATAAAGTAAAAAGAACACTTTAGGGAACACATAAGGCCTTGTGCACACTGGGCTTTTATCCCCGGGACATGAGAACGCTGTGTTTTGGTACAGGCGGAAGGCACAGGTACCCACAAGCCAAGCTCTTGGAACATAGTTACGGTGTGGTCCGGTAATATAAAATTGGTGTTTGGCAATTAAAATGCAGCACCCTGGAGTTTAGGCAGGGTTGCTCCTCACAAATTTACTTGCCAGGAATAATTATCCTGGTTGATTGTTAGAGATCTATTGATTTCTCCCTAAGTTTGGCCTTGTTGCACTTTTCTCTTTTACCACTAGGTGGTTAGGTACTTGGTGGTACTAGATATGAGAAGGGCAACGCAAGGTCTGGTCATGGGTATATGGGGTATCTCAGACAATGGGCGGGGGTTTTCTTGAATCCCTTAGCCTGCTGGGAGAGCCTATATATTCAGGTGGAGTCAGGTGATCTAGGTTTTGTGCCACCTGGACGTTTGTCTGGGTGGACGTTTGTTACATTTCCTGGGGTTGCTAGGCCGGAGATTGGGTCTATCTTGGGGACATCTGGCTGCTAGGCTGTCTGAAGGCCTATCCAGAAGCAAGAGAGCAGCGGAGGGTTGGGGCTGCGGCTTGCAGTCCAACCAAAAGAGCCGGTTCTGCCGGCCGGAGAACCTGTCGTGGTCAAAGGTTGAGGGGAAGCTGTCGCCAGTAAGGGACTATCCGCCTGAATACCAGGGACCACAGTGAGTAACTGAAGCAAGTACCGGAGCAGTATTCTCACCAACCGGGGACGGTGAAGAATCAGGAAACTTCAGTGGGAATCTAGCCAAGGACAAAGCCAGCGGAGGTGACACTTGCAGAGCAGCCTTGTGTGTCAAGCCAGGGACCGAGCAGGCCAGCGGGGGGGGGGGGGGTTGAAGCTTGTGAAGTATTTAGAGTGCCAAGCTAGGGACCCAGCAGAGAAGTGGGGGTGACGCTTGAGGAAGATACTACCGTGATGAAGATTGGAGGAGCTCAAGGGATTCAGTGACAATGAATGAGCAGGTCTAGTGAGAGACTGGGAGCTCAGTGGGCTGAAGAACTACAATAAGTGATTGTAGTGGAATAGAAAGGACTGTTAAGCTTTGTGTTAGGAACTGTTAAAGACTGTTGCCATAGGAGACAGCTTTCCTGCTTCCCTGCATTGGTGTCCTCCTATCAAAGTCTCAGAGTGTGCCAATTAAACTGGCAACTACCTAAGGGTGTCCTGGCCCTAACCCTCTTTCCCCCAAAAGTTTGTTAAGAGAAATAAACTTCTTTGCATTCAAGAAGTGCCTGGCGCCCAATGACTTTAATCATCTTGCACCCACCATGCCTCACAACTCACTATACACAGAAGCATGTCAACTATCTCTGGCCCTGGAGGTTCTCATTAGACCGAAGGAGGTCTGGGACCTTGCTACAAAAAAAGAAAAAAAATACACATCAGGAGGTGGCAGTAGTACCTCCTGAGTGACTGCCAGCTGCTGCTATACCATTACCACCTGTCTGAAAGAGCGCTTACTGTCTCGGTGACAACTGTTTCACCAGACAGGAAGGGAGTATGGAAACCTCCAACAGTAACACAGACAGAAATAATTATTAATCTTTTTTTTTTGTGTAGCACTACCCCTGTAGGAGCTGCTGGTTTAGATTTGGGCCTTGCACGTTACCTCACCGTTCGTTGTCTAGGGGATGAGAGTCTGTAGAAACTTCAATGTCCACACAAGTTGTAAATCCTTTTCGGTTTTATTTCACACAAACTTGCATAGGTAGAGGGATGGAGGGTTAGGGAAAGGTTCAGGCACATGCTGCAGATCACTGGGGAACTTCTTAAGCCCCGTACACACGGTCGGACTTTTGCCCAACAAACTTAGTTTTAAGCAAGTTGGACCAACAATCCGACCGTGTGTACGCTCCATCGGACAAACTTTTTTGAGTTTGGTTTTGTTTTCATCGGACAAAAGTTGGGTCTGCGAACGGACAAACTTTTGCCCAACAAAAGTCCTATGGAGCAAAGTCCTACCGTGTGTACAGAAAACCATAGGACTTTTGTCCGATGGACAAAACAACCAATGTTAAAATCAACCAACAATAGCAGAAGTTGACCAAAGGGTGGCAGTAAAGATCAGAAAAGTGATGTTGTAAGAAGTTTTAAGAAAGTTTGCAGAAAAGTCCTGTGGTGTGTATGCTATGGGTGTTCCCGACCAACTCCGTTCGGACAAAAATCCACGGAAAAGTCCGATGGAAGTCCGACCGTGTGTACGGGGCTTAAGTTTCAAAAGTCACACTCACCACTCTCCTTCAAGTGGGAGTTGCTCACCCGGATAGGCCCCTCTCACTTGGCCTAGCAGCCCGGATGATACACAAACAAAATTAAGAAATATCAGTCTCTGCCACAGGATTTAGGACGATATAAATGAACTGTTCAATAATCCTCTGCCACAGGATTTAGTATCCAGAGATCCAGCCTTACAGTTTTAGAGCCTTTAAGCCGACCCGGCACACTGTAAGGTAACATAAGCTACGGTGCATCCTCCAATAAGGTCACCAGGCCATCCCCAAGACACCAGCCTTCCGCTTGGTCCTCTCCAGGTTTGGTCCTTCCCTGGTTTCCTCCATTGAGTGACTTCCTCCCACAGGACAGACAGCACAGGATCACCTTCAAAGTGCAGGCCCCAGTCTGAACAACTGGGCCTACCTGGCAGAGATGCAGCCTCGGGCCAACATGGCTTCGTGGCTGGAATTCCACCATCACATACTTCTAGCCAGGAGGGCCACGAGGCGAAGAGAGCCCCGAAAAATGGCGTCTGCCCCTTAAGTACCCTTCCAAAGCATGCCCAGCGGGGAGACCACTCCCACTGGGCTGCTCCCGGGGGAAAGTACCCAATACACTTTGGCCTGCTTGTGTTCCAACATTGGCCTGGGGTGGTAACGCCACCTACAGGCAAACAGTGGGAAGTCCTTCCAAACACAGCCATAGCCGGAACAGAGGCCGATTTAGCCTTAATCATTACAAAGTCTGAGCTAAATACCAGCTCAGACACTCACTAAATTTAACATAGCGCCTGATCATCAGAAGCAGGGTGCTACATTTGTGTAGAGTAAGGCCGGCCATAGATGGTTCAAATACTGAGATTTGAACAGTGTGTGGGCAGGCTGAATGTACCAAGTTGATTAATCGATCAACTTGAGTACAACCAGCTTGCTCATACAGCCGCTAGCAATAATCATTGTCTTCTCGTGGCGGGGACGTCTTCCCTCACACACCTGCGGGAGCAGACTATTGCTCAGCAGGAGGGATTCCTCGGTCAGCACTGTTTGTGTTGACGAGGGAACTGTGCAAGTTTTTTTCCTGCACCTTGTGGTTCTCTGCCCTATGTACATTCTATGCTGTGTTCTGTATATGGACCAACCACCTTCACTTCCCGGGTGTTGTGCCTCCATAGACACTGGACCCCAGAGGGGGCACAGGAAGTGACATCACCTTTCCCTCACATAATACATATGGATAAGGGCTAATATACTTATAAGGCGATAAACAATCTAATAGTTCAATCTATAGTGAAGCCAACTTACTATAATTAGAAGACATGACATAGGGGACTATAGCGATTCCTTGATTTGATTTTCCCCACTGACAGGATTTACATATCAATGCACTGCGTTGGTTATTCAATCTGATGTCACCATTGATAAGAAAAACAGGGGAACCTGAAAGGATAAACAAGAATTTATGTCTCACTTTTATCGTTTAGACGATAACTACAATGTTTTTTTTTTTCGTATTCTGTGTTTCTGATGCCCGGTATAAATCTGGAGCAGCTGTGCATATAAACCAATCAGCTTCCAGGTTCTTTTTTGTCAAGCCTTAATTGAACAAGCTGAAATTAGAAGCTGATTGGTTTCTATGTAAAACTGCACCAGATTTTGCACTCTCCAGTTTTGGTAAATCAACCCCATTAAATGATTCCCATTATAAACAGGTTAATATAAAATACTGAATGTGAATAGTTCATATTTAACATATGCAGCCAGTAGGTTGAGTTTGTTGAAAGCTTAATGCTTTGTGAAGTCTTTTTATGGTGCTATATGTTGCAATAGGTATATATTTATGAGATACATACACACAAACACACACATGTGTGGAAGCTGCCAAGGTAAGCAAATGGGGAGGGGTTTAGCTTAGGATAATTTAGGGGTCTAGGGAGGGGGTGGGAATATTTAGGGCAAATTCAGGAATTCGACAATTTCAAAATTTCAAGTCCTGAGCTACTAGCCAGGCCTTAAAGCGGAGTTTCAGTCTGTATTAAAAAAAAAATAAACCTCAGCAGCTTCAAATACTTTAATATAAGGACACTTACGTGTCCAGGTAACCCGTGTCCAGATGTTGGCACCCCTAGCCGATCCTTTCATTGCCTTCGGGTTCAGGCACCGGTGTTCTATCAGATCACAGCTAGCCATCAGATTGTGCAATGGAAGTGATGTTCCGACCAAAAAATAATTACTGCGCATGCGCGATGCGTTCCACGCACTTTATGATCTGACCGGTAGCGGTATGCTGAGAGAACACCCATGTGTACACCCAGCTACGTCTTGAATTGCAGAGTCATTTTAGCAAAAAAGTGAGGGTATATAAAACAATATCACAGATATCAATATACTATTTATTTAAATATGCTCACTTTATTGCTAAAGTTACTCTGAAATTCAAAACATAGCTGAGTGTAGTAAGATGTCCGTATCGTGTCTATTCCAGTGCAGAGCTAGAACCACCACTAGGGGGCGCGAGTGTCCCTTATGAGAGGAGAATGTTTCTTCAATGCAGGAGGGGCTGTGTTCTATCAGAATACCGCTACCCGTCAGATCATAAAGTGTGTGGAATGCATAGCGTGCTGTGGAACGCATCGCACATGTGCAGTAAGTATTTTTTGGTCGGACCGTCACGTCCGTTGCACAATCTGATGGGTAGCGGTAATCTGCTAGAACATCCTTACTAAGGGAAACAGGAAGTGAAGCTTTGCGGCTTCATAGCCGGTTTCCTATTGCACATGCGTGAGTCGCTCTGCGCTTTCTGAATGGTCCCGCTGTCTTCTGGGACCTGTGTGTGTCTCCCCGAAGGCAGCGGAGGGAAAGTGGAGGGGCCATAAATGACGTAGGCGACCTTGCACTGTTTTTGACAGGTATTCGCTCCCCCCCCCCCCCAAAAGGTGCCAAATGTGGCACCGGAGGGGGGGAGTAAGCAGATAAACTGAGCTAGCACTTTTGGGTGGAACTTCGCTTTAAGGGTTACTCGCCACCAGTTGCCCCACCAAACCCCTACCCTGCGCCACCTCTAATTCCGCCCCTAAACACGCTCTGATAAATTATCTCATGAAATGACACTATTAAATGTTTTAGGCAGAATTAAAGCGGTGTTCCACCCGCAATTTTTTTTATTTAAAAGTCAGCAGATACAAACACTGCAGCTGCTGACTTTTAATAAGGACACTTACCTGTCCAGGGAGCCCGCAATGTCAGTCCCACGAGGCAGATCCGTCGGGAGCCGGTGCCGCCATTTTAACTAAGGGAAACCGGCAATGGAGCCTTGTGGCTTCACTGCCCGTTTCCTACTGCGCATGTGCGAGTCGCGCGGCGCTTTGTAAATAGCTCCGTCATCTTCTGGGACACACACAGGTCCCAGAAGACAGCGGGGAGCACAGGCGAAGGAGGAAGTGCCCGAACAGCTCAGTGGAATAGGAAGTGGCAGATTAGGACGACTGCATAGCAACAGGGCGTTTCTGGTAAGTAAAAATGTTTTTTCCTCCAAATGTTTTTTATTATGTGTCAGGGAGACTGTTACTGTAATTTTTTTTTTAGGGTGGACCTCCGCTTTAAGTTACAAAAATAAATATTAACAACAACAACAACTTACTTTAACAATATTAAATATTGCACATTGAAAAAAAAAAAGGAAAAAGAAAAAACCCTGCAAGGCAAAGGCATAATTAGCTAGTATGCTAACTCATTATGAAATACTTACCTCAGAACGCATGCACGCAGGAGTTTTCTTCCCGGCAAGGTCCAGCAACGCTGCCGGACCTTTCAGCCGAGAATTTAGAGCGCATGCGCCGCTGACGTCAGCGGCTGCATGCAAAGGCAATATCTACTAAACCGTACAGGTTTAGGAGATGTTAATTTTACCTACAGGTAGGCCTTATTATAGGCTTACCTGTAGGTAAAAGTGTAAAATTTGGATATACAACCACTTTAACATAAAGTATATTTCATTGATCTGACTGTGATAAATAAAATAAGGATAAAATATGATTGGATACTATAGACATTTTACACATCATTACTGCCTTGTTAAGTAAATATTTTAATGCCTTATTAAATCTAGCATTAAAAAAAAATTAAACCAATGAATGACACTAGCCCTGGTTCATACTGGTGCGATTTGACATGCGATTTGACATGTCAAATCGCGTGTCAAATCGGCAAAATTTGCCGCAAATTGCGGGCAATGGCACCATCCTAATCGGTGCGACGCTGCATCTGCGGCGCTGCACCGATTACAAAAAGTAGTTTCTGTACTACTTTTTGCGATTTCAGCTGCGATTTACATTGACATCTGTGTCAGATGTCTCTGTAATCAAGCTGAAATCGGGACTGACAGGCAGGAGTGAAATCGTGCGAGTTCAGCTGAACTCGCACGGCTTCACTCCCGCAGCCCCAGTGTGAACCTACTGATTTAGGATGCAGAGAGACTTACAGCTGAGCACAGCACTGGACAGTGCAGCGGGAGCTGCCAAAGTTAAAGCGGAGTTCCACCCATTTAAAAGTCAGCAGCTACAAAAAGTGTAGCTGCTGACTTTTAATAATCAGATACTCACTTGTCCCATGGTCCAGCGATGTGGGCGCACGAAGCCCCGCTCCTCTCCCCCTTCACAGCCGGGCGCGCACTGTGCTCGTGAGAGCCGCGCTAAATGATGTGATTGGCCGGGCAATCTTCTGGGACCTGTGACGTGTCCCAGAAGATTGCAGGGAGGGAGGGGGGAGAGGTGATCTTCCTTTCCTTGAGGAAGTAAGAGCTGGGTGCCTGTAAAAACAGGATACCCCCCCCCCAAAAAACACATGCCAAATGTGGCATGTCAGGAGGTCACCAACATTTAAAACGGAAGTTCAACTTTTGGGTGGAACTCCGCTTTAACTTTAACATAGACATTATCTAACAGTTGATTATTTGTATGTGTAGCGGCCTCACCCCGACCTCTTTAGCTAGGGGTATGTCGAGCGACAGAGTGAGGTGCGCCACGGCCCATGTCCTCCCCATGGCTGTGGGTGAGGTGAAGGCCAGTATCAATCTTTTTCCTCGGGCCAAATGTGCGCTGGTTATGAGGGTCAGTCCTTCCGTGCCGGAATCTCCCTTTGTTCCCATCAACAGAGTCCATACACCCATCAAAGTCCAAACTCAGGTTTATTGCGTATCTCCACATACAGTCAAATGCAACGGCATGATACGATGGGGAAGCAGGTCGAGGCACTGTACAGGTTCCTAGTCCCTACACTCCCTGTGCTATGACCAGGGGTTGCAGGAATCTTGATGAAAGCTCCTCCGCTGCGCTGTAGCCCATATCAGGGGAAGATGTCCTCCGAGGGAGTTACCGAAGGCCCATCCGTCACCGGGTTGACACTGCACCGGGTCTTCGGACGGGTGACCTCCCCAGCCTCCTCACCTCAGATGCGGGTCCCCTCGCAAGGGGCGCCCTGGAGCAACTTCACCCTCGCGGGACCCAGCCGGAGTCACCGGGTCCCAGGCCTCCTTAAAAAGTACCTCACCCCAGGCTGAAGGTGCCCGGGATGGACTCCATCTTCATTCCGGCCAGGCCTTGGGCCCCTAGGCCGGAACCTTGAACCGCCCGCACCCAGGCCTAAGGTGCCTGGGTGCGTGAAGAGATGATCCTCCCCAAAGACAGACAGACCTCGTGGCGAGGGCGTCTCCCCCTTTTATATCCTCCCATCGACACCACGGCGGGTTCCCCGCCCCGGCCGTACCATCTCCAGGAAGGGACAAAGAAGGGTAGCCCTCTGGTAGTGATTCTACCTCGAGCCAGTAGGTACGCTGACACCCACTGGTCAAAGAGAATATTACACCACCCAATCCTCCACGAATAAGAAAAAAGGGGTTGAACCCTGACATAATTACACACCTGGGTCTCTCTACCCCCAGGTGTATCCCACTAACTTTTAAGACCCCGCTACACACTCCCCCTGGTGATTTGACGCTGGTCCCCAGCGTCAGGTGCACACCCATGTCTCCCAAGGAGTGGTGACATGAAGTGGGCCCCAGAGGCTATCCCTCAAATTTTGGATACCGTATGTGCCAAGACCTGCTCAACAGAAAAGGAAACTATAAAACATTAAAACTTTTGTATAAAACATCTGTCATGTACACATATACAATCCCTCCCGTCACTGTCTAAGAACCACCCCATACTCAGTAGTCTTGACCGACGAATCTCCTGCAGAAGGGAAACAAACAAAAAAACACATCCTAACACTCTGTGTTAACTTGGCATGAGTGGGTCCGTCAGCCGAGAGACCCACTCACTCCAATAAGTAAGTAATGCATGTGTAACATTTTCAAACATTCGTTGCACAACACTGCCACCTGGTGACAGCGCTGCGGTAATGACACTTGGTGAGATCTTCATTCTTCCTGCTCTCCTACTCTAACTCTACCCCAAAAGTCTCTGCCTTTGGCACATGAAGAAAAGGGAGAAAAAAACAACAGCTCCCAAATCTCCAGTGAGTAAAAGAAAAGCCCAAATCAAAACAAAAGTAGGGCACAGTTCTAGGCGTCTGGGAATGTCTCTTCCAGAAAGTTTCAACAGCAACAAGATAGGAGCTCACTTCTCCTATAAGTAGAACCTTGGATCCGGCAGAAACAGGGGCTTCAGGTGCCCGTCAAACACTTCCACCGAATACTCGACATCCTCTCCTTCTTTCCGGCAGATGAGCACCTTATCGGCATGAATATGGCGCCCAAGTCTCCAATCAGCTCTGCAGTCCTTGAACTTTTTAGACACAGGCGGCGAACATGACAGGTATCGCCTGGCATGGGGTACTTTAAGTCTTTCCCATACAAACTCATCATACCACCTTGGTCGCAGGACCTCGACTTCATACAATAAGTCCCGAGGCAAGTAGGGGTACTCCCACCCATATTCACGGGCGACTCTCTGGGAGAAAAGTCTCTGCAACCTGGCTAGAGGTGGCATCACATCTCGCTCACCTTCTCCTGGCTGTACGATGGCCTCCGGGTGCCGAGGTACCTTCACCATCTCGGGTTTCTTTGTCTTTGGTGCCCGCAACGAAGCACGCTGCATCCCCAACATCAGAGCGGGTGATGTAGTTGAATGCGGGAAGTTGGTCGGAGGACTAGATTTCCTCGAGAACTCCGGGGCCTTCACCCAGAGCGTACTGTCTTCTATGGACATGGGGAAATCCTGCGGTTTACTCAGCACAGGTAGTGGGCGTCTGTCCCAGCCCTTCCGGTGAAACAGTTCGTCTATCTCTCCGTCATCCCCACAGTCTGACAATGACTCTAAGTCGGAGGTGTCATACATCTCGGCGGGAAGGTAGTCTCTAGTAGATGGAAGGCTACCCTCCCTTGCGGGCTCCACCGACTGTGGACCCCCGACACCTCCAACCAACACCACAGTCCCAGCCCCTGGCTCACCTGGACCTTCTGAAGAACTGGGATGTCCGGGACTCTCTTCTCTACCGCGCCATCCAGGCCAGGCAAGCGGCGGGGTGAAGCTCGACCACGACCATAGGATGCCTGCACCAGGCCTATCTTCCTCTTCGGGGGTGGCAGCAGGGAGTCTGTAGTGACCGAAGCAGTGTCCTCGGATTTTTCTCTCTCAGTCTCTGGTTGGGCAGTCACTTCGCCCTGGTCAGCGCGCACGGGAAACTCCGCAAAGGCTTTGATCTCTCCCTCCGGAGTGGCGGTTCCTGTGATGCAGTTGAGGCGTAGGGCCCGGGGCCTTTCCGTGTGTGGTTCAACCTCAAAAAGAAACTCCTTGCATGCTTCGCATCGCCGAATGGCTTTAGTTGGACCACCAGTCCCGAGCATCCGGGACAGATCACACCGAGGGCCTCCGTGTCTCTGCATGAATACAGAGCCAACTGTCCTCGGGGCCTGAGCCTTATCCCCGTGTCTGTAATGGGTGCAGCAAATGCAGTCATCTTGAAAGGATAAGGTACCGGCATCCACGGGGAGCCTGAGTTCGCTCCGACCACTTGCTGCTCCATCACGCGCTGACCTCGCGCCGGAGTCTCCACGTGTCTCTCCACACGTGGCCAGACTCCTCCCACGACTTGCACGTTTTCGCGGGCTTCCTTCAGTCTCCTCCCACGAATTGCGCAGTCATGGGGTGCCTCGTGGCGCAGTGCAGCAAAAGTCCCCACATGTAGTTCGTCACACGGCTGGACTCCTCCCTCTTCCCGCTCTTTCTGCATGGGCCTCTCCCGGTTTTTCAGGGAAATTTCCACGACTTCGAGCACAGGGATGCACTTTGGCCAATCACATGGCCGACCTGCTCGGACCTCCTCCGGGCAGCAAAGTTCAAACACAGCCGTTCCAAACCTCAGGGTCAACACACATTTCATCCCGGACTCACGAGCCCCCACGTGTAGCGGCCTCACCCCGACCTCTTTAGCTAGGGGTATGTCGAGCGACAGAGTGAGGTGCGCCACGGCCCATGTCCTCCCCATGGCTGTGGGTGAGGTGAAGGCCAGTATCAATCTTTTTCCTCGGGCCAAATGTGCGCTGGTTATGAGGGTCAGTCCTTCCGTGCCGGAATCTCCCTTTGTTCCCATCAACAGAGTCCATACACCCATCAAAGTCCAAACTCAGGTTTATTGCGTATCTCCACATACAGTCAAATGCAACGGCATGATACGATGGGGAAGCAGGTCGAGGCACTGTACAGGTTCCTAGTCCCTACACTCCCTGTGCTATGACCAGGGGTTGCAGGAATCTTGATGAAAGCTCCTCCGCTGCGCTGTAGCCCATATCAGGGGAAGATGTCCTCCGAGGGAGTTACCGAAGGCCCATCCGTCACCGGGTTGACACTGCACCGGGTCTTCGGACGGGTGACCTCCCCAGCCTCCTCACCTCAGATGCGGGTCCCCTCGCAAGGGGCGCCCTGGAGCAACTTCACCCTTGCGGGACCCAGCCGGAGTCACCGGGTCCCAGGCCTCCTTAAAAGTACCTCACCCCAGGCTGAAGGTGCCCGGGATGGACTCCATCTTCATTCCGGCCAGGCCTTGGGCGCCTAGGCCGGAACCTTGAACCGCCCGCACCCAGGCGTAAGGTGCCTGGGTGCGTGAAGAGATGATCCTCCCCAAAGACAGACAGACCTCGTGGCGAGGGCGTCTCCCCCTTTTATATCCTCCCATCGACACCACGGCGGGTTTCCCGCCCCGGCCGTACCATCTCCAGGAAGGGACAAAGAAGGGTAGCCCTCTGGTAGTGATTCTACCTCGAGCCAGTAGGTACACTGACACCCACTGGTCAAAGAGAATATTACACCACCCAATCCTCCACGAATAAGAAAAAGGGGTCTGAACCCTGACATAATTACACACCTGGGTGTCTCTACCCACAGGTGTATCCCACTAACTTTTAAGACCCCGCTACATATGGAAAAGAGATTAGAGAGTAATCTTGACATTACCTTCATTGGCTTGTGCTATTTGATCAGAAATGGTCCAGTCATCATCATCAAAGGTAGTTTTGTCAGCATCTGCTAAAGGAAAAAAAAAAAGTAAAATCTTTCCCAAGGATAGCTTTTCTCTCATGTCTGTGAGTATATTTATTTTTTGAGGGCAAGTTTGCACTTAAAAAAAAATGTTCATCCTTATAACACAACAAACATAACACGGACTAACAAAATTTAACTGAAAGTGAGCCAAAGACAAGCTTATATAGCTGATAAAATTTGGGCCTGTTAAAGTGAACCTGTGCCCAGAACATGCATACTAAAGTATTCACATAAAAAGCAGTAAAAGTATTTTAAAACAAGCCCCCATTCCTCTCTGTATCTATAAGCATTGTGGAGAAATTTATTTTCAAAATTCACTACACAGGCATTTAAATATCAGCTCTTTCTCTCTATTACAATTACATGAAGTTCCACATGAAGTTCCAGTCTCAGCTGTTAAATGGAGAAGGCAATTGTTAATGAACCAGCACAGATTGGATGAAAGCACAGCTGCATGTAATGTAACTAGGAGGGTGACCACATTCCTGCAGAAATAGGAGCTATTAAAGAAAGCCCAATAGAGAGAAGAATATGACAAGATCAAACAGGTATTAAACATTTACTCATACCAATATTTAAAAAAATAAACAAAATTTTTTAGATAAAAAGGGGACAATCTATATCATTTTATCATTTGGATAAACATATACAACATAAACATATACTTGAATCACCTGCCAACCGTGTACTGTAGATATACGGTGACAAGGCGACTCTCCTGCGCAGGATCATGTACCTAGTACGTGATCCTGCACTTCCGGGTTCGGGGCGAGCGCCACCGCTAGGCCACTCCCACTGTGATTAGACACAGTGGGAGCTGATTAGTGGGTACGGCGGACTTGATGTCCACCGGCACCTGCAGGGCAGCGGGAGCGGCCAAAGTTAAAGCGGAGTTCCACCCATTTAAAAGTCAGCAGCTACAAAAAGTGTAGCTGCTGACTTTTAATAATCAGATACTCACCTGTCCCACGGTCCAGTGATGTGGGCGCACGAAGCCCCGCTCCTCTCCCTCTTCACAGCCGGGCGTGCAATGTGCTCGCGAGAGCCGCGCTGAGCGATGCGATTGGCCGGGCAATGTTCTGGGACCTGTGACGTGTCCCAGAAGATTGCAGGGAGGGAGGGGGAGAGGTGATCTTCCTTCTGGGAGGAAGTGGGAGCTGGGTGCCTGTAAAAACAGGATACCCCCCCCCAAAAAAAAACACATGCCAAATGTGGCATGTCAGGGGGTCACCAACACTTAAAACGGAAGTTCAACTTTTGGGTGGAACTCCGCTTTAACTTTTCATATTGACAATCTGGTGATTGGTTGCTAGGCGGTCCAAGCAAACAATCACCAGCTTGTTAATAGGAAAAGTAAACTTTGGCAGCTCCCTTCCAACCCCCATCCATGCCCCGCCCCCACCTCATCTAGTTCTTTTCCGACTCTCGCTGTATGCCAGGTCCTGCTAAGAATGACAGGGGGCAGAGGCTGGAAGGAAAATCGGCCCCTGTTCAACGCCGACTGCTGGTGGCATCAGCCCCCCCCCCCCCCCCCGATGCAACTTCACACTGCCCCTTGGCTTATGTCCACTCGCCTAATGTGAGCAGGTGAGTGGAAATTTTGACGGCTGCTTTAAGGTCAACTGCAGCGCCATTATTCTTCCTAAGACAAAGACATTATCCAACAGTTGATTATTTGTATGGAAAAGAGATTAGAGAGTAATCTTGACATTACCTTCATTGGCTTGTGCTATTTGATCAGAAATGGTCCAGTCATCATCAAAGGTAGTTTTGTCAGCATCTGCTAAAGGAAAAAAAAAAGGAAAATCTTTTCTAAGGATAGCTTTTCTCTCATGTCTGTGAGTATATTTATTTTTTGAGGGCAAGTTTGCACTTAAAAAAAAATGTTCATTCTTATAACACAACAAACATAACACAGACTAACACAATTTAACTGAAAGTGAGCCAAAGACAAGCTTATATAGCTGATAAAATTTGGGCCTGTTAAAGTGAACCTGTGCCAAGAACATGCATACTAAAGTATTCACATAAAAAGCAGTAAAAGTATTTTAAAACAAGCTCCCATTCCTCTCTGTATCTATAAGCATTGTGGAGAAATTTATTTTCAATTATCTTTCTCTCTATTACAATTACAGGAAGTTCCAGTCTCAGCTGCTAAATGGAGAAGGCAGCTGTTAATGAACCTGCACAGATTGGATGAAAGCACAGCTGCATGTAATGTAACTAGGAGGGTGACCACATTCCTGCAGAAATAGGAGCTATTAAAGAAAGCCCAATAGAGAGAAGAATATGACAAGATCAACAGGTATTAATTAGATGTAGCGGGCAGTTCCTCCCCTCTCCCCATCCCCTCTATTAAAGTTCTGCTCGCAATGTCTCTGGTCTAGGGGTATGATAGGGGAGGGAGAGGGTGCGCTACGCCTGGCTTCCACCACAGGTGTATAAGTGGTATTAGCAATGCCTACCTTTACCTTCGGGCCTGTGTTGTGCATCGGATCCTCCCTCCAAGAGTCTCCGAGAACCTCGTCTGCCAGGAACTTGAGCCACACACTGTTAAAGTCCAACACTCCTTTATTTAGAACATAACATGGACTCCCTTGGCTATAGAACAGAAAAGGAGGTGTGTGTACGAATAGGTCCAGACACAAGTTCGATCCTCCACTCTCCTCCAAAGAGTGGGTTATGGTCTCCGCACGAGGGAAATTCACCTTCCGGACGGTCTCCGACAAGAGGCTCACCCGTCACCGGCAGCATGCTGCACCGGGTCTTCAGATGAGGAGCTCTTCCCGGTCCATTACGCCCACCTCGGATTCAAGCATCCATCTTCGGAGTACCTTAGGATCCTTCCCTCGCGGAACTCAGTGTTGGGCACTGAGCTCCGGACCGCCGTCCGAGTACCTCACCCCAGGCTAAAGGTGCCAGGGGTGGAACACGATCCCCGGTGGTCCTCTAGGCCTAGTCCGCCTAGAGAACAAACACGAACTCCGTCCGCAGGCTAATGGTGCCAGGGACCAACCACCCTGTGACCAAGATGGCCGGCCCTTTTATCCCCTCTCCCAGCAAGCACGGCGGGTTCTCCGCCCCACCATACCGCTGCCCAGAGAGGACAAAAGTAAGCTCAGCACACAGCGGTATCCGTCCGTCGACCCAAAGTGACAGCGCCACCCAGTGGACCTCCGGAGATACACCACTGGTGTCACCGAAAAATTCAAAAACTTACTGCGGGAAAGTAAGTACCCGCTACATACTCCCCCCTGTTATTTGACACTGGTCCCCAGTGTCTGGAGTAAACCACATCCTCAACAACTGACATGATCCAGTCCAGAAACCACTAACAATTGAAAAAAAAAAAAAAAACTTTTTGAAAACTCTCCTAACGAAAAAGTTGTGTCTGAGCCCCTGTAATAAAAGGGGAGTGAAAGACAACACATTCAACATGAAAATCACATTTCAACATTTTTCTTTTCCCTCCCCATCCTAACTAAAGACCTCCTCAGAGTATGTAATCTTACTGGGATGTCCTCCTGTAGAGGGAAAATAAATAAAATTTAACATGTAAAACCCTGACACATGTATCCGTGTGTATGAGGAAAAGAAATTTCTCCTAAAAGAAATTCCTGCTTCTCCAAAGAGTGAATGCGTAAAAAGTGTTTGTAACGTTGCGCGACACTGCCACCTGGTGACAGCCTCGCGGTAACTGCACCCGTGGAACTTCTTCTCCTTTCTCTCTAACCCTATCTACCCCAGAGTCCATGATCTCCTTGCAGGAAGATAGAAACAAACAGGAACAGTTCCTCTTCTTTTTTTTTTTTTCTCTGTGCGCACACAAAACACAATTTCTCCAGAAATTCAGCAGCATGATAATATTGGAGTCTCTCTCCTAAAGGTAGAAACGGGGATATGGCAGAATCAGAGTCTTCAAGTGCTGATCCATAGTCTCTAGATGGTATTCTACATCTTCGCCTTCTTTGCGTCTGATCACTACTTTGTCTGCGTGGATGTGTCTTCCCACCATCTATTCTGCCTTGCAGTCTTTGAAGCGCTGTGAAGCCTTTGGAGAACATGTTAGGTATCTGCAGGCGTGTGGAACTTTGAGGTGGGTCCACACAAAGTCATTGTACCAGCGCTCCCGGTACACTTCCACCTCATATAGCAAGTCCTTCGATAAGTAGGGGTACTCCCAGCCGTACTCCGCTGCAACCTTTTGACTAAATAAACGCTGTAGTCTTGCCAAAGGAGGCATGATAGCTTTTTCCCCTTCACCAGGCAAAACAACTGAGTCTGGATGACGAGGTGCCTTGACCACCTCCATTCTCGGCATTGGGGGCCGCAACAACAGTCTCTTGACCCCAACGTCAGATACAGATGGTGCCGGGGATGCAGGGACAAGTTGCGGAAGGGATTCTCCTTCAGGCGCTGACGCCTCCACCCTGGGTGTGCTCTCTCCTATGGACATAGGTGAATTCCCACTTCCACGGAATGAAGCAAGTGGTATCTTGTCCCAGCCCTTCTTGGCAAACAAGTCATCTATCAAGGCATCATCTCCCGTATCAGAAAGAGATTCCAGGTCGGAGGTGTCACACTCCTCCGCAGGTATGTAGCCCTGTGTGGAAACAGAACATCCACACTCCGGGGACTTGCTAGGCCATGCCTTCTCGACACCTCCTCCCTCACACCAAGTCTTCTCTGCCAGCTTACCTTGACCTTTTCTGGGGCGTCCGGAACTCCCATCAACAGATCCCTCTGGGTCTGGCATAAGCATGCGAGACGGTCCACCACCACCGCTGGCCGGGGCTACCACGCTGGTTCTTTTCTTCGGTGGCAGACGCTGTGAGACAGTGGTGACCGAGTCAGCATCCTGTGATTTCTCCCGTTGATGTTTCACGACCTCCTCCGCGGTCGTTGCAGTGTGCGCAGGGGTGACTCTCACAGCCGCGATTCCTCCCTTCTGAGTGGTGGTACCTGAAGCCCGGCCTGGGTAGATGGTCTTCGGCCTCTCAACCTCCAGGTCCACTTCAAACGTAAACTCCCCACAGGCCTCACAACGTCCGAACGGCTTCAATAGGCACACCAGTCCCGAACACCCGGGGCAAATCATACCCAGGGCCTCAACGTCCATACATGAGTATAGGGCGAATCGACCCCTCGGCTTCAGTCGGATCCCCGTATCCGTTATCAGAACAGCAGCAGTCAATGTTGTAGTCGCCGGGTGAAACGGAATCCATGAGGCGGGTCCAAACATGGCGACCTGTTGCTGTTCCATCACACACACTGCAGAGTTTTCGCGCCAATGTCCCACGTGTAGTCCATCACACGTATTGGACTCCTTCCCTCTTGCTCCAGTTCGCGGTCTTTTCCACTTTGCTTGGTTGAGACACGCCCACGAACTAAGCGGTGGGGGTTGTGTCTGGTGGCGCAGTGCAATTAAAAACCCCCACGTGTAGTCTGTCACACGGCTGGGTTTTCCCCCTTTCACCACTCTTCCTGCGCGGGCCTTTCCCCTTCTGAGGTCATGTCCACGACTTTCGAGCAGGGCTGCACTTTGGCCTATTCGTTTAACTCTGTCCGGCAGACACCCTCTACCAAGTGATGCACAACACACATCCCGGACCCGAGCCCCCACGTGTAGCGGGCAGTTCCTCCCCTCTCCCCGTCCCCTCTATTAAAGTTCTGCTCGCAATGTCTCTGGTCTAGGGGTATGATAGGGGAGGGAGAGGGTGCGCGCCTGGCTTCCACCACAGGTGTATAAGTGGTATTAGCAATGCCTTCCTTTACCTTCGGGCCTGTGTTGTGCATCGGATTCTCCCTCCAAGAGTCTCCGAGAACCTCGTCTGCCAGGAACTTGAGCCACACACCGTTAAAGTCCAACACTCCTTTATTTAGAACATAACATGGACTCCCTTGGCTATAGAACAGAAAAGGAGGTGTGTGTACGAATAGGCCCAGACACAAGTTCGATCCTCCACTCTCCTCCAAAGAGTGGGTTATGGTCTCCGCACGAGGGAAATTCACCTTCCGGACGGTCTCCGACAAGAGGCTCACCCGTCACCGGCAGTATGCTGCACCGGGTCTTCAGATGAGGAGCTCTTCCCGGTCCATTACGCCCACCTCGGATTCAGGCATCCATCTCCGGAGTACCTTAGGATCCTTCCCTCGCGGAACTCAGTGTTGGGCACTGAGCTCCGGACCGCCGTCCGAGTACCTCACCCCAGGCTAAAGGTGCCAGGGGTGGAACACGATCTCCGGTGGTCCTCTAGGCCTAGTCCGCCTAGAGGACAAACACGAACTCCGTCCGCAGGCTAAAGGTGCCAGGGACCAACCACCACGTGACCAAGATGGCCGGCCCTTTTATCCCCTCTCCCAGCAAGCACGGCGGGTTCCCCGCCCCACCATACCGCTGCCCAGAGAGGACAAAAGTAAGCTCAGCACACAGCCGTATCCGTCCGTCGACCCATAGTGACAGCGCCACCCAGTGGACCTCCGGAGATACACCATTGGTGTCACCGAAAAATTCAAAAACTTACTGCGGGAAAGTAAGTACCCGCTACATAAACATTTACTCATACCAATATTAAAAAAAATAAACAAAATTTTTTAGATAAAAAGGGGACAATCTATATCATTTTATCATTTGGATAAACATATACAACATAAACATATACTTTAATCACCTGCCAACCGTGTACTGTAGATATACGGTGACAAGGCGACTCTCTTGCGCAGGATCATGTACCTAGTACGTGATCCTGCACTTCCGCCGCTAGGCCACTCCCACTGTGATTAGACACAGTGGGAGCTGATTAGTGGGTACGGCGGACTTGATGTCCACCGGCACCTGCAGGGCAGCGGGAGCTGCCAAAGTTAAAGCGGAGTTCCACCCATTTAAAAGTCAGCAGCTACAAAAAGTGTAGCTGATGACTTTTAATAATCAGATACTCACCTGTCCCACGGTCCAGCGATGTGGGCGCACGAAGCCCCGCTCCTCTCCCCCTTCACAGCCGGGCGCGCACTGTGCTCGCGAGAGCCGCGCTGAGCGATGTGATTGGCCGGGCAATCTTCTGGGACCTGTGACGTGTCCCAGAAGATTGCAGGGAGGGAGGGGGGAGAGGTGATCTTCCTTCCGGGAGGAAGTGGGAGCTGGGTGCCTGTAAAAACAGGATACCCCCCCCCAAAAAAAAACACATGTCAAATGTGGCATGTCAGGGGGTCACCAACACTTAAAACGGAAGTTCAACTTTTGGGTGGAACTCCGCTTTAACTTTTCATATTGACAATGTGGTGATCGGTTGCTAGGCGGTAGACATGTGCACTGCCAAAAAATTCGTTAGTTTTCGTTTTCGTTTCATTCGTTTTTTTTTTTTTTCGTTTTTCGGGTCATTCGTTATGATCGCAATTCGTAAATTCGTAAATTTGTACATTCGTAAATTTATACATTCGTAAATTTATACATTCGTAATTTCGGAAATTTGGAAATTCGATATTTTCGAAAACCCGAAAATTTGAAAATCTGAAAAAATAACTATTAAATTATAGGTATTGTAATTTCCTTTCAAATTTGGCTGTTAGCGAACGTAACGAATACAAATTTATCTGAAGTTACGCATAACCTGAAATAACAAATGCCACATCTAAACAAATGGAACGGAACAAATTAATAATAATAATAAAACGTTTTTATTATTATTGTTATTTATTATTATTATTAATTCATTACGTTCCATTCGTTTAGATACGGCATTCATTATGTCGGAAAACAATTCGTAACTTCGTTAAGTTCACTAACAGCCAAATTTGAAAGGAAATTACAATACCTATAATTGAATAGTTAGTAATAGTTAAGTTATTAGTTAATTATTATTTCAGATTTCCGAATTTACTAATTTACGATTGTACGAATGTACAAATTTACGAATGTACGAATATTCGGAAATTCGTAAATTCAAATTTACGAATTTCCGGATAGTTGTACATTCGTAAATTCGTGCATTGGTAAATTCGTATATTCGTAAATTCGTACATTCGTAAATTTGAATTTACGAATATTCGTTAAAATTCGTTAAATGAGTTTTCGTTAATTCGGATATTTCCGAATTAACGAATTTGTCGAAATTCGTTAAAAAACGAATTCGTAACGAAACGAATAGCACATGTCTACTAGGCGGTCCAAGCAACCAATCACCAGCTTGTTAATAGGAAAAGTAAACTTTGGCAGCTCCCTTCCAACCCCCATCCATGCCCCGCCCCCACCTCGTCTAGTTCTTTTCCGACTCTCGCTGTATGCCAGGTCCTGCTAAGAGAATGACAGGGGGCAGAGGCTGGAAGGAAAATCGGCCCCTGTTCAACGCCGACTGCTGGTGGTATCAGCCCCCCCCCCCCCCCGATGCAACTTCACACTGCCCCTTGGCTTATGTCCACTCGCCTAATGTGAGCAGGTGAGTGGAAATTTTGACGGCTGCTTTAAGGTCAACTGCAGCGCCATTATTCTTCCTAAGACATAGACATTATCCAACAGTTGATTATTTGTATGGAAAAGAGATTAGAGAGTAATCTTGACATTACCTTCATTGGCTTGTGCTATTTGATCAGAAATGGTCCAGTCATCATCAAAGGTAGTTTTGTCAGCATCTGCTAAAGGAAAAAAAAAAAGTTAAATCTTTCCTAAGGATAGCTTTTCTCTCATGTCTGGGAGTATATTTATTTTTTGAGGGCAAGATTGCACTTTAAAAAAAATGTTCATCCTTATAACACAACATACATAACACGGACTAACACAATTTAACTGAAAGTGAGCCAAAGACAAGCTTATATAGCTGGAAAAAATTGGGCCTGTTAAAGTGAACCTGTGCCCAGAACATGCATACTAAAGTATTCACATAAAAAGCAGTAAAAGTATTTTAAAACAAGCCCCCATTCCTCTCTGTATCTATAAGCATTGTGGAGAAATTTATTTTCAAAATTCACTACACAGGCATTTAAATATCAGCTCTTTCTCTCTATTACAATTACAGGAAGTTCCAGTCTCAGCTGCTAAATGGAGAAGGTAGCCGTTAATGAACCAGCACAGATTGGATGAAAGCACAGCTGCATGTAATGTAACTAGGAGGGTGACAAGGTGACTCTCCTGCGCAGGATCAATGTACCTAGTACGTGATCCTGCACTTCCGGGTTTGGGGCGTGCTCCGCCGCTAGGCCACTCCCACTGTGATTAGACACGGGAGCTGATTAGTGGGTACGGTGGACTTTTTTTTTTTTTTTGGGGTACGGTGGACTTGATGTCCACCGGCACCTGCAGGTGCTTTGATACACCGGCAGAACGGTGGTCTGCCTATTTAAACAAGGCAGATCGCTGTTCTGTCACTACAGAAGACATGGATCCTGTTTTTGCTAAGCAGAGGCACCAATCCATGCCTTCTCTTAGTACAAGCACCTCCCCCAGAGTAGTAAAGCACTGGTCAGGCACACATTTAAGTTTTTGATCACCCCTAATGTTAACACTTCCCTTCCAGTGTCATTAGTACAGTGACATATTTTTTAGCACTGATCCCTGTAGTAGTGTCACTGGTCCACAAAAAGTATCAAAACGGTCAAAATGTCCACTGCAATATTGCAGTCCCGCTATAAGTTGCTGATCTTCACCATTACTAGTTGGGAAAAAAAAAATTATCTCATAGTTTGTAGACGCTATAACTTTTGCGCAAATCCATCAATATACGCTTATTGGGATTTTTTTTTACCAAAAATATGTAGCAGAATACTTATTGGCCTAAATTGATGAAGAAATTAGATCTTTTACATTTGTTTATTGGCTGTGTTTTAAAGCAGAAAGTAAAAAAAAAAAGTTTTTTTTTCAAAATTGTTGGTCGTTCTTTGTTTATAGAGCAAAAAATTAGGTGATCAAATACCACGAAAAGCAAGCTCTATTTTTGGGGGGGGGGGGGGAAGGACATAATTTGTTTAGTTACAGCGTTGCATGACCGCGCAATTGTCAGTTAAAGTAACGCAGTGCCGCATTGCAAAAAAGGGCCTGGTCATGAAGGGGGGTAAACCTTCCGGAGCTGAAGTGGTTAAGTATGATGACAATGCCTTACTTGCTTTTTTTTGGGGGGGGGGACAGGACTAATAGGAGGAAAACATACATTCTTAAGCCTCGTACACACGGTCGGACTTCCATCGGACTTTTCCGTGTTTTTTTGTCCGAACGGAGTTGGTCGGGAACACCCATAGCATGCACACCACAGGACTTTTCTGCAAACTTTCCCAAAACTTTTGGCAACATCGCGTGGTTTTTCTGCTCTTTTCTGGTCTTTACCGCCACCCTTTGGTCAACTTTTGCTATTGTTGGTTGATTTTAACATTAGTTGTTTAGTCCATCGGACAAAAGTCCGATGGTTTTCTGTACACACGGTCGGACTTTGCTCCATCGGGCAAAAGTTTGTCCGTTTGCAGACCCAACTTTTGTCCGATGAAAACAAAACCAAACAAAAAAAAGTTTGTCCGATGGAGCGTACACACGGTCAGATTGTTGGTCCAACTTGCTTAAAACGAAGTTTGTTGGCCAAAAGTCTGTCCGTGTGTGTGGCTTTAAGCCTGGATTTTTGGCCGAACGGAGTTGGCCGGGCACACCCATAAGCCCCGTACACACGGTCGGACTTTTGGCCAACAAACTTCATTTTGAGCAAGTTGGACCAACAATCCGACCGTGTGTACACTCCATCGGACAAACTTTTTTTTGCTTGTTTTCATCGGACAAAAGTTGGGTCTGCAAACGGACAAACTTTTGCCCAACAAAAGTCAGATGAAGCAAAGTCTGACTGTGTGTACAGAAAACCATCGGACTTTTGTCCGATGGACAAAACAACTAATGTTAAAATCAACCAACAATAGCAGAAGTTGACCAAAGGTTGGCGGTAAAGAGCAGAAAAAAAGCAGAAAAACCACGTGATGTTGCAAAAAGTTTTGTGAAAGTTTGCAGAAAAGTCAGAGCGTGTGTATGCTATGGGTGTTCCCGACCAACTCCGTTTGGACAAAAAAACACGGAAAAGTCCGATAGAAGTCCGACTGTGTGTACGGGGCTTAAGCATACACACCACAGAACTTTTCTGCAAACTTTCCCAAAACTTTTTGCAATATCATGTGGTTTTTCTGCTCTTTTCTGCTCTTTACTGCCACCCTTTGGTCAACTTCTGCTATTGTTGGTTGATTTTAACATTAGTTGTTTTGTCCATCGGACAAAAGTCCTATGGTTTTCTGTACACACGGTCGGACTTTGCTCCATCGGACTTTTGTTGCCCAAAAGTTTGTCCGTTTGCAGACCCAACTTCTGTCTGATGAAAACAAAAAAAAAAAAAAAGTTTGTCCGATGGAGCGTACACACTGTCGGATTGTTTGAGCAAGTTTACCAAAAAATCCGACTGTGTGTACGCTCCATCGGACAAACTTTTTTGTTTTTCATCGGACAAAAGTTCGGTCTGCAAACATACAAACTTTTGGCCAACAAAAGCCCGATGGAGCAAAGTCCGATCGTGTGTACAGAAAACTATCGGACTTTTGTCCGATGGACAAAACAAATATTGTTAAAATCAACCAACAATAGCAGAAGTTGACCAAAGGGTGGCGGTAAAGAGCAGAAAAACCACGTGATGTTGGAAAAAGTTTAGGGAAAGTTTGCAGAAAAGTCCTGTGGTGTGTATGCTATGGGTTTGCCCGGCCATCTCCGTTCGGACAAAAATCCACGGAAAAGTCCGATGGAAGTCCGACCGTGTGTACGAGGCTTTAAACTTTAAACGTTTTAATACATTTTCTGTACTAATATTATTATTGTTATTTTTGTTTCCAGAACAAAGTTTTTAAAAGAAATGCCTAAATTCAGTATAAGTATTATAATAGGATATACTCTTGTACTTACCAATGCTCTCACCCAGCTGGACAGTCTGTAAGAAAATCATATGCGTTAGTGTGGACAATGCACCTAAAACATGCAGATGGAAACAAAACCCAATGGTGTTCACACATGCAACTAAATGAATATTAAATCAATCATGCAAACAAGAGATCCTCTATTCAATCTAGTGAGCTCTTGATCAATTTTGACTCTACCAAGTTAAATCACCATGATGACATTTTGTTTAACATTTTTGATTGACTGAACAAATATCTGCATGAGAATCAATTGAAAAGCTTAGACACCCTAGTCTGATTGCACCACCTCTGTAAAATGCCATTTAGACCACTTTCACACTGAGGCGCTTTTCAGGCGCTTTCACGCTAAAAAAGCGCCTGAAAACTTATTTCCATTAAAATCAATGAATGCTTTCACACTGGGGCAGTGCGCTGAAAAAACGCCCCTCTCCATTGAAATGAATTGAAAGCGCTTAAGAAAGCGCCTGAAAAGCATATTTTAAGAGTATTTTACTGGCAGTTTTTCAAGCGCCGCGGTGTGAAAGTGGCCTATAGAGATTGTAAAATTATGGAATACGAGGATCTACTTAAACTAGCGAATTTGTTTATATACATCCAAGACCCCTACAGTACACAGTGGTTAGTAGATATAAGACCACTTTCACACTGAGACGCTTTTCAGGCGCTTTCACCCTAAAAAAAAGCGCCTGAAAACGTATTTCCAAGGAGCTTGTACATTTCGAATGAAGTGCAAACCACACTTACCGGAATCGGCACTGTCAGTCCCAAGGAAAAGAACAAAGCAGAGATAAGGAGGAATAAACTATTGGGTGCCATGTCTGTCAGTCACTGGAGGTAAGAGAACTGGCCATGGGGTGAGACTGGCTTATAAACATATAGAAGGGCTGAGGTTATCCAATAAGAATACAGTATCTGGATTTTGTTTGGAAATTCCACTCTTGGTTCCACCCCAAAACAATGACAGGGGGATAGTGCCAGAGGCAAGGAGATCACCATTGTGGTACTGTATTGGAATGCTGCATTTGAATCTGTTAAGGAGATTAAACAAATAGACAAAAATGAATTATAAATGCTGCTGACAACCATCAACGCAAACTTATTAAGACATTCATGGCTTATACAAAAAAAAAAAAAAAGAATAACATATGAATTTTTATATATTATATTATTTTATATATTTTCCTTGTCAAAGTATTTTATTGGACATATATATTAGTCACATACAGATCATATGTAATACATGTTGTTGATATGTGTCCAATTATTACAAATATAGAAAAATAACAAATAATAGGGTCTACAGAATATATCCTAATCTAAATTATAAGGACTTAAATGAGATAGAAAATAAATAAATCATTGTACTAATATATTCAAGACTGTAGTTGAAAGAAATATTTAACATATTAATTATAAATTGATCTGTATCTTTGAAAATATTTTATATATTTTCATCCTTATTTAAAATTACATTAACAATTAACAACTGTCATATTTCAAAGCTCTCAATGATTATGTCAGTTTTAAAAGAATACTCCCCATTTATCCCTATGTCTTAAAATGTTTATTATTTGTAGATGGGTATTATACTTTTTGTGCATTCCTCAATTTGTGGAAAAATATAGAATATTGGTGCTGTGCTGCTGATGCAATTATGTAATACTCTATAAATGTTATGTTAAATATAATGGAACAGTGCTTAATAGTGCTGATGTACGAACAATGGTGATCAAATATTGTGCAACTTCACAAATCAATATCTAAAAAAAAAAACATAAGAATTCATATTATCACATAACCAATAACACTTTGTAGTGCTGATGTATAACGGTGCAATAGAATAATCCAAAAAAGTGCAAATTCAGCAAATAAATATATAAAAACGTAGGAATTCATCTATTAATATTCAGTGACTGGTGTGAAGATAGCATAAAATTAGCAGTCAATTAAAACATGATGAGTCCATGAAAGGAATTGCGAATAATCAAATCAAATCAAAATCACAATTAATATTAATAGAACAAAATATGTTGTTGTTTTTTCAAAACTGTCGATCTTTTTTGTTTATAGCACAAAAAATAAAAACCGTAGAGGTGATCAGACGCCACAAAAAGAAGGCTCTATTTGCGTGACAACAGCGGGAAAAAAAATTCTATGTGGGTACAATGTTGCATGACCGCGCAATTGTCAGGGAAAATAAAGCAGTGCCGTATCGCAAAAAATGGCCTGGTCATGAGGGGGGGTAAATCTTCTGGAGGTCAAATGGTTAAGGCTTGTTTACCTAATAAGCTAGTAAATTTGATATATTTACCCCAACCTCAACCAAATAATAATAAATGATCCCGGTGGCACCTCAAAGGCTCCATGTACACAGAAGCTGATAAACTGCAGTTTATTGGCGTTTTTTTAAAAAGCCCATTAACTGCACTCTATGTTAGCCTATGTGTTCATGTACATATAGCGTTTTTTTAGCTTTAATGAGCAGTGGAGTTAATGGGCTTTTTTCTGAACGCAAGAAATTTGCGTTCAAAGTGCCGTTTTCCTGACAGACTCCATGGCAGCCTACGTGTGGGTTAATCCCGCCCCTCATACCTCATAGGACCCTTCTCCCATAAATCTTTGCTCTGGGCCAGAGGCTGTGTTCCTTTTTTTGTCCTCCTCCTAGGACCAAGATATAGTCTTACCTTTTCATGAAGTTTTTCTGTAATCCAGGCCTGGCGGTGTGCACGGCGATACGTTGGTGGTTAGCGGTGATCCTCTCTGCAGTCCAGCAATCCTAGCTATTAGCAGGTGGACATGGGCGATATGATGTGATACCATGAAGAGCTTACTAACCTGGCCATTGGCAGGCAAGCGGTAATATGGCCAAACGTCCCAGCTATTAGCGGGAGGCTTTGTAAACGCCCGATCGTGCGGTGGGTCGAGCGAACAGCTCCCCAGTCCCAGGTTCTGGTCCGGATCGTGCCGTGGTGGTGGTAATGTACAAAGATATTCCTTTTATATGGCAGCCGTATCTCTGTGTTTTGTGTGTCTCCTTATTTTCTATCAAGCTCCAGTGAGTGGCCACGGCGGCTGGAGCGCAGCTGCGTTCCAGCTCGCCGTTTCAGGAAGTCGCTGCGCATCCGCAAGCCGTGAACGAAGATTCTGTGCTTGGTTCGTGCAGGCGCAGTTTCGCCAAAATGGCGGCGGCGGTCGCGAATGCGATTGGCCGCCACCGGATGGCAACCGCTATGGGGCGGTGACATCGTTAACGGTGGCAGATTTAAATAGCTGTCAAAGCAGCTATTACTTGGGATGACTTGCAGGCTTATGCAGTATTTTCCCAGGCACTGGGCTCTGGTTTACAAGGTAAATTGTTTGCTGCAGGCTCCCTGGGTGCTGGCTATGTTTTATTATGTGCTCTCTCATGCCTGTTGTCACTCCTGTTTCTTATAAGGCTGTAATGATTCATTTCACTTTCAAACTGCCTTGCCATGGATCTGTCACCGCCCTCTTGTGGCCAACCCTTGCGCTGCAGGTAGGATTTATTTATTTTCTACCTGTGATGCTTGGGTTCACTCATTCAGGAGCTGTTAACCCTTTCTTTTTCACTCAGCTCTTCTAGGTCTGAACACCAAAGCACGGCAAAGACCGTCCTAGGTCTCAACGTTGTCACTCCTCTTCAAGGTCCAGGCGTCAGATCTTCCTTTTAGATCTAGGTACCACAGATAGGAGTCTAAAACCACCTCTGGGCGTCACTCTCACCGCCACTCCAGCCGCTCTGTGAGGAAAGCCTGCTGGGTATGCGGGGCCCAGGTTCCTGAAGGCAAATCGCTCTGCAAGCGATGCTTTTCTAAAGTCGCATAAGAAAGAGAGGGTGGAGACCAACAAGTGGAAGCACTGGTCAGAAAGGTGGTCCATGAGTCCCTGAGTAAAGGGAATTCTGGTCATACCCACAACCCTGCTGGCGACACTATGTCAGTCCCTATTAGGGATGATCTCAAGGCTCCAGGCCCTTCACAGCCGAGCCATTCCTCAATTGAAGCCTCAGACAGTGAGGTGGAGGTAGATGACCCTGGTGCAGGTTTTGAATTTGCCCTAGTACCACAGCTGGTCAAAAGCTGTCAAAGAAGCTTTGAGATGGAAGAGCCAGTGGAGGCACCCTCCAAACAGAGGAAATATTTTAAAAACCTCAAAAAAGAACACCCTAATTTCTCCTTTTTGGGTGAACTCAGCGCAATAATTACCGACAAATGGAATGGTGTTGAAAGGAAGAATTGCCTGTTAATGAAGGTATCAAAAATTTACCCATTTAAAAGCAAGGATGTAATACACCTGGAGTCGGCTCCTCTCATTGACTCAGCCCTAATGAGGATGGTGAGGCATGTCACACTCCCATTGGAGGATACTGTTTCCTTTAGGGATTGCCTGGAGTGGAAAATGTATACCGACCTCAAGCAGATCTACTTTACAGCGGGTATGACCTGCAAACCAGCTCTAGCTCTCGCAGCCCTTTCTAAAGCGATGGAAGTCTGGGCAGACGACGTAGATGCTTCTCTGAGGAGCATCTTGGAAGAACTGGCCAGGAGCTCACCTATTCATGAGCTAAGGTTGACGTTGGCTTTTCTCGTGGGGCTTCCCTAGACATAATTCGCCTGGTGGCTTGGATCATGCTGACATCTGTCACGGCTAAGCGTGCCTTGTGGCTGCGCCCATGGGTAGCTGACCCTGCCTCCAAGCAGGCATGGTGCAGGATTCTATTTGGGGGTTCGTCCCTCTTTGGGAACATATCGGACAGTGCCATCACCCGTGCCACAGGGGGCAAGTCGGGGTTCCTTCCCCAGGATCGCCGTCTGCTAAACCAGAAGAGAACACAGCCCAGGCAAAGTTCAGATCGAGCAAGGAATGCTCGCTACTATAGGCCTGGCCGTGAGTTCAAGAAGACCTGGAAGAAAAAAAACAGCCTTCAGGCCAGAAGTTTTCAAAAGGGGCATCTTCCGGTGGACAAGAATCCCCTAAGTCTTTATGATATTGCACCTGCCTAAAACAGAGCGAGTCGGCATCCTTGCCTCTCTCGGAAGAGAAAAAGCAAATTCTCCTGTCTCTCTTGTGGCTCAGGGCGCTGCAATTCCAGTTCCAGATAACAAAAGGTTTTAAGGGGTCTACTCGCCCCTCTTCATGGTGTTGAAGAAAAACGTCTCCTGGAGGCCAGTTATAGACCTAACCCACTTGAATTCTTTTATCTAGAAGGAGAAGTTCAAGATGGAGACACTACTCATGATCAGTCAAGCAATCCAACCAGGCGATTGGCTTGTCTCTATAGACCTGAAGGACGCCTACTTCCATGTTCCGATAGCGTCAGAATTCCAGAAATACCTTCACTTTGCTGTAGATCAAATCCGTCTGCAGTTCACCTGTCTCCCCTTCGGGCTTACAACATCGCCTCGTGTGTTTTCAAAACTTGTTGGCTGTCGTGGCTCTGATCAGGACCAGAGGTATCCGTCTGTATCAGTATCTAGACGACCTGCTGTTGTCTCAGGACAAGGAGCAGTTGCTAATCCACAGATCCCAGGTCATCTCCACTCTACTCGAGTTTGGTTGGCTTCTGAATCTGGAAAAGAGCCATCTGGATCCTACACAGTCCCTGGTATTCCTCGGGGCACACTTCAACGCTATCAAGAGCACCATCTTGTTACCCCTGGAAAAATCCCAGTGATCCGGGACAGAGTTTGGCTTGCAATGTCGTCCTCATCTCCAAGCCTCTCAATGCCTAAAGATCATTGGCACCATGGTGGCAACAACACCCATGGTAAAGTGGGCTCAGTGGAAAATGCGGCCCTTCCAGAAGGGTTTTCTCCAGCAGTATAATCCAGGGCTTCGGGATCACTTTATCCAAATAACCTCATCCATGCGGGAGAGCTTTCCTTGGTGGCTACAACAGAGGAACCTCCTCAATTGTCACTCCATCGCACCTGTGTCTTGGGTCACCATCACTACAGATGCCAGCAACGGGGGCTGACAGAAGTAGCCCAAGGCATATGGAATTTTCCCTCTCACAGGATAGTCTCCAATGTTCTGGAACTCCGGGCAGCGTTCTGCGCTCTGCAGGCCTTTCACCACTTAACAGCAGGAGACTCAGTCCTCCTAAGACTGGACAACACAACGGCAGTCGCATACATCAAGAGACAGGGGGGTACTCGCAGACTCTCCCTGTCAAAGGAAATAGAGCCCATCATGATCTGGGCCCAGAAAAACCTGGCCAACCTGACAGCTGTCTATCTCCCTGGAGTCCCGAACGTTCAGGCAGATTTTCTGTTGAGAGTTTCTCTGGACAACGAGTGGACTTCCCCCCCGAAGTCTTCAGGTGGGTCCTGTCCCTGGGAGTCATTCCGGAAGTAGACTTGTTTGCCTCCCCATGCAACTTCAGACTAGAGAGATACTACACGAGGTCTTGGTATCCCCAGGCTTTTGGGTAGATGCTCTGACAGACCATTGGCGGTTCCACAGGGCCTATGCCTTTCCCCCGGTTCCTGTCATTCTCCGTTTTTTGTCGAGGCTCAGGATGGAAGAAGCAGAGATAGTGGCAATAGTCCCGTACTGGCCAAACAAGCCATGGTTTCTACTGCTGATGCAACTCAGCTTCCGGGACCCAGTTCCTCTACCCTCCAGACCAGATCTCCTATCACAAGGGGAATTTCTACATCCATGCCCGGCCCATCTACATCTGATGATCTGGTTCTTGAGAGGGGAAGGTTGGAGGCCCTAGGCTGTCCAAGTAGGCCCATCTCCACAATATTAAATGCCAGAAGAACAGGCACCAACAGGGTCTACCAGAGGATTTAGAAAAAGTTTTCAGACTACACCTCTTCCACTGCAGGTTCTTGCAATAACCCAAAGATACATGATATCCTGGGCTTCTTACAATCAGGATTGGATCTCTCATTGTCATTCAGCTCGCTGCGAGTCCAAATCGCTGTAATCTCTGCCTTTACGGGTGTTTCCTGGGCTAGACACCCTCTTACTCAATAAGGCTCAGACCTCAGAGCCAAGTTTTTCTAATTGGGATCTTCCCCTTGTCCTGGATTTTTTCTTAGGTAGAGAGTTGGAACATGAAGATCAATCTTCTGTCAAATGACTCTCTCTAATAGTTGTCTTCTTGGTGGCTATAACCTCGGCCAAGAGGGTCTCTGAAATCAGCTCTCAGGGATGCAAGGAGCCATTTCTAAACCTTTTAATTCCTATGTTGGGTTCAAACCCCAAAGTGGCATCTGTGTTTCATGACAATCAGGAGATTGCTCTTCCAACGTTCAGATCTACCGAGGATTCCAGTGTTTATCCCTTAGATGTTGGAAAAGCTCTGAGTCAGTATCTTGAAGCTACAGCTTCTTTCCGTCAGACCGACCACCTGCTCGTTCTTTTCACAGGAAGTATAAGGGAATGCGTGCCTCTTCCAGATCTATCGGAGCATGGATTGTTCAGGCCATTCAGTGGGCCTATAAAGCCAAGGGCTTGGCGCCTCCAGAAGCGGTGACTGCTCACTCAACTAGAAGTGTCTTCATCATTGGCGGCATCACGTCACGTGCCTCCAGAAGTTATTTGCAAGGTGGCCTTGTGGTCTTCAATTAACACGTTCATGGCACACTACTGCGTAGTGGTTTACGTATCTTGTCTGTGATGGTGCCAATTAAACCTTTTTTCTTTTGTCCAGCACTCTGCCCACCCGGGTGTGTATGGCTAGTTATTTCCCACACGTAGGCTGCCATGGAGTCTGTCAGGAAAACTGAAAATTTATATCAAATACTTACCGTAATTTTCCTTTCCTGATGGACTCCATGGCAGCAGGAGTTCCCTCCCAGTGGCTGGAGTAGGCTAAATTATGGAACACAGCCTCTGGCCCAGAGCAAAGATTTATGGGAGAAGGGTCCTATGAGGTATGAGGGGCGGGATTAACCCACACGTAGGCTGCCATGGAGTCCATCAGGAAAGGAAAATTACGGTAAGTATTTGATATAAATTTTCCGTTTTTCGGCAGAAAAAAACGCAAAACGCAGAGAAACGCTCATAAACGCTCAAAGACGCTCAAAGACGCTGGCCGCGAGCGTTTTTTAGCGTTTTTTGGTCCATTGAAAAAAAAAAAAAAGCTAAAAAAAGCTACACTGAAAAACGCTAATAAAAGCTAGTAAAAAAACGCTGATAAAAACTAGCTTTTTCTGCTGCTTTAAAAACGACCGTTTTTGAGCTTCTGTGTACATGGAGCCTAATAAATAAATTATAAATTGTGTCAAAATAATAGCACTCAGTTGAACAAAATAAAATGTGCAGAACTCTACTATATAAAGTATAAAAACGAACTTCAGTAAAAACAAAGAACCACAATGGGGGTTGAATTACTAAAACTGGAGAGTGTAAAATCTGGTGAAGTTCTGCATACAGACCAATCCGTTTCCATTTTTTTTTGGCAAAGCTCAACTGAACAAGCTGAAGTTAGAAGTTGATTGGCCGCCATGTACAGCTGCACCAGATTTTGCACTCTCCATGCATATAAGTGCAAATCAAATATCAATTTATATTCCACAAATTAGTGAAAAAAAACTAAAAACATTTGACTGTGCAAGTCAAATATACTGTATATTCCAGCAACTAGTGACTTCAATGAAAGAGACCTAGATCTTCCTCATTGCTTTGTGCACTGGTGTGCTGTCATGTTGGAACAAGAATGGGCCATCCCCAAACTGTTCCCACAAAGTTGGGAGCATGAAGTTGTCCAAAATGTTTTGGTATGCTGACGCCTTAGGAGTTCCCTTCACTGGAACTAAGGGGCCAAGCCCAACCCCCGAAAAATACCCCAACACCATAATCTCCCCTCCACCAAATGATTTGGACCAGTGCACAAAGCAAGGTCCAATAAGACAAGGATGAGCGAGTTTGGGGTGGAGGAACTTGACTGGCCTGCACAGCGTCCTGACCTCAACCCGATAGAACACCTTTGGGATGAATTAGAGTGGAGACTGCGATTCAGGCTTTCTCGTCCAAATCAGTACCTGACCTCACAAATGCGCTTCTGGAAGAATGGTCAAACATTCCCACAGAAGAGTTGAAGAAGTTATAGCTGCAAAGGGTGTGCCAACTCAATATTGAACCCTACGGACTAAAGCCTCGTACACACGGTCGGACTTCCATCTGACTTTTCCGTGGTTTTTCGTCCGAACGGAGTTGGTCGGGAACACCCATAGCATACACACGCTCGGACTTTTCTGCAAACTTTCACAAAACTTTTTCCAACATCACGTGGTTTTTCTGCTCTTTACCGCCACCCTTTGGTCAACTTCTGCTATTGTTGGTTGATTTTAACATTAGTTGTTTTGTCCATCGGACAAAAGTCCGTTGGTTTTCTGTACACACGGTCGGACTTTGCTCCATCGGACTTTTGTTGGGCAAAAGTTTGTCCGTTTGCAGACCCAACATTTGTCCGATGAAAACAAAAAAAAAAAAAAGTTTGTCCGATGGAGCGCACACACGGTCGGATTGTTGGTCCAACTTGCGCAAAATGAAGTTTGTTGGCCAAAAGTCCGACCGTGTGTACGGGGCTTAAGACTGGGATGCCATTACAATTCATGTGCGTGTAACGGCAGACGTCCCAATACTTTTGACAATATAGTGTGTGTATATATATATATATATATATATATATATATATGTGTAGCGGGGTCCTAAATGTTTGAGTGGTAGTTGTGCTCAAACACCCCAATTGTCAGGATTCTATCAACCATTTTGTCCGCAGGAAGAGTATCAGTGTGTAGTTCCCTGTGGCCTGCAGGTGACGCTGTCATAGTAGGCCAGGGTTGAACCGCTGATGCAGTGCTGTGCCTTGTGTGTCCGCTCTCAACAGCCGTACCGTGGGTGTGGCAGGCCTGCTCTGCATGCTGGGAGAGGATATAAAAGGGGCAGACACTGCCTGTTCGGGGTTCTGTCCGTTCTGTCGTGGTCGGGGGTCCTACCCCAGGGAGTGTTCCTGTCCGCCCTGGGCACCTTTGGCCCGGGGGCGGAGGTTGGTGAATCAAACCCAGGCACCTTTAGTCCTGGGACTGCAGCAAAGGCCTTGGGCCCAGCACCTTCGGCTGGGGCCCATCAAGGATCGAGGAATCCCAGGGTGCCGCCTTGCGAGGGGACCCGTATCTTAGACGAGGAGGCTGGGGGAGGAACTGTTCCAAGGGACCGGTGAGAAGTCACAGTGAAGGAAGGGGCCGGTAACTCTCTGGAGGGATGTCTTCTCCTTACATAGAGGCCAAGTTTTGAAGCACCAAGTTCACCAGGTCTGTGGCAGAGACCAAGTTCACCAAGTCTGTGGCAGAGACCAAGTTCACCGGGTCTGTGGCAGAGACCAAGTTCACCGGGTCTGTGGCAGAGACCAAGTTCACCGGGTCTGTGGCAGAGACCAAGTTCACCGGGTCTGTGGCAGAGACCAAGTTCACCGGGTCTGTGGCAGAGACCAAGTTCACCAGGTCTGTGGCAGAGACCAAGTTCACCAGGTCTGTGGCAGAAACCAAGTCCAACCAAGTCTGTGGCAGAGACCAAGTTCACCGGGTCTGTGGCAGAGACCAAGTTCACCGGGTCTGTGGCGGAGACCAAGTTCACCGGGTCTGTGGCAGAGACCAAGTTCACCAGGTCTGTGGCAGAGACCAAGTTCACCAGGTCTGTGGCAGAGACCAAGTTCACCAGGTCTGTGGCAGAGACCAAGTTCACCAGGTCTGTGGCAGAGACCAAGTTCACCAGGTCTGTGGCAGAGACCAAGTTCACCAGGTCTGTGGCAGAGACCAAGTCCAACCAAGTCTGTGGCCATAGGCGTGCGCACAGGGTGTGCTGGGTGTGCCTGGGCACACCCTATTCACCTCATGTACATTAGCATTATCCAGGGGCAGCACCAGGTGGTTGGGGGTGCCCGTGGCCAGTGTAAATGCCCCCATTATATTAAAGGCTAGGTTCAACCTTAGGAACACATTACACCCGTATTTAGGGTGTAATATAATATGGTCCCAATCAACTGTCTCCCACCACCAGAGCCTCCTACCTGTGACTACAGGTGGCATTCATGTGTGTTTAAACTTTGGGGTGCACACCCTAATGCAATAGGCTGCGCACACCTATGTCTGTGGCAGAGACTGTGCGGTTAAGTTAGAGTACCATTTGGCTGCTAGTCCCTTCATAGGAAGACTATCCATCTGGGCTAAGTCTGCTTGTGAAGCCGAGCAGTGAAGTGATTGTGTTTGTGCCTGGACCTCTCCCACACCTTATGCTGTCCTGTCTTCTACTCCAACCTTTATCTATTAGAGACTGTTATTTGTGAGAAATAAACTCTGCGTTGGAGTTGCAGCTGGTGTGGACATTCAAGTTACTGAAGGGGGAACAAGGACTTGTCTCTGTGTATTGTAGAGGTGACCACGAGAGTCATTCTCTGGAGGATTCCGGTTTCTAGCCGTGGAGACCCGCAAACAACACCGCTCAACCTCTTTACACAGGAGGGTACGGGATTGTGGCGTGCCCTCTCTACCTGCGAGGAGCCAAAGGCAGGTAAAGGGGGTTGAGGGCGATATATATATATATATATATATATATATATATATATATATAAAAAGAGAGAGAGAGATTGATGGACCACTTGGTCTTTTTTTCCTTGCCATCCCTCTGTTTTTATTTGTTTTATTTTAGATATCAAAATGTTTATTCATTTTTAACAGGTAAAAATTACAAAACAAAGTCTACAGCCCCGTACACATGATCAGAATATCGTCCAAAAAATAAAGCTTTCAAATCGATCGTAAGATAATCTGATTGTTAGTGCACAGCTTTCGTCCGAAATTTTCAGAAGGGGCAAACATGGAAATTTTTCTCGTGCGATACCAGATCATACGATTTTTGTTTAATCCGGACAGTTTTCATCTGAAAATACAATGCAAATACATTACATCACTTCCGAATTTTTATTCTGTCATATGAGAATTTTCATACTGTAGTAACCTATTCGTTTTCGATATGTAGACTAGCATCCAAAAAAATGGACGATCATTTATCCGATAATTTCATCATGTGTACTAGGCTTAACTCCAGACTTCCCCATAATGGGAATGTAATATACAAAAGTTGTCAGGTGGTAATGTAAACAGTTTCGATCAACATATCCATGTAGTCAATGACACCCATAGTGCAGTGAAAGAGCAATCTGATGCTAGATATGGTGTAAAACTCATCAAGCAAGATGGTCTACAAAACGTTAAAGTGGAGTTCCACCCAGAAAAACAACTACATCCCGGCACAAGCAGAACACTATCACCAAGTTAAATAGCCACATCAAAAAAAATAATTATAGTTTAAATACCTTAGATTTTAGTTTTTAGCTGTCACTTCCGGGCTTTCCCTCCCGCGGGAGTAGACGTTCCTACTCCTTTCCCCGGCGCCGCGATGTCTCCTGGGAGCACAGAGTCATGTTTCCCAGGAGACAATACAGAACGCTGCTGTTCTATCGTGCTGGTTCTGCTATCAGATAGGTTCCGGGATGGTCTGCGCAGGAGCAATTGAATCAGACGGAAATCCCCGAGTCTGAACAGTTCGTCAGCTGGGGATGCTGCTCGTCGCTCATTGGATAAACACACCGCTCGTTCGTTCTATACAGCCAATGCTTTTCTCATAGGGGCGGTGTTCTATCGATACAGCTACTCGCCGTAAACACTGCAGGCGCTTCCAGGAAATGATTGCTTGTGGGCTTCACAATGCCCACAAGCAAAATGGGAACTGTCAGGAAGCGATTTTAAAAGTTCTTATTTGCCATGAAAACGGACAGGGGATATTTGAAGACACCAAACAAGTGAGTTTAACCTTGTATTGTGAAACCCAATTGAATGCACCAAAAAAAAAAAAAAAAAATCGCCGCAGAACCTCCGCTTTAAGTAATGGTCAACAACCTTGCACAATGTACCAGTATAAAGAATAGGAAACCAAGGAGCAGTCAGCTCCAAATCTAAGCATACTGTAAAAGAAGGCAGAAAAAAGAAAGAAAGAAAAGTAGGATGAAGAAGAGCAAAAGGGACTAAGATATCTCAGTCCCCCATCTCAGCCATCCACTGAAAGGCATTGTATCCACGACTGCCATGTTTTATCAGACTTGGCTTGATTATTATTGAGGGTGCATGCTAGCTTATCATTAATCATGATCCAATGACATTTTTATGTGAGATAGTCAGCTTTCACTATCAGTTGGTTCCAACACCATGCAATGGATATTCTGGCTGCTAGTATCATATAGGAGATGTTTTTTTTTTTCTTGTTTTAGGGATATCATCATCTAATTTTTGAAAGAGGGCACCCTAGATATTTTGGCCTGTGATCGAACGAATTAGGTCAAATGTCCTAATCCAAAACCTTGTCACTTTGGGGCAGCGCCACCATACAGTATACGAATTATGGAGCCTACTTGGCCACATTTCCAAAAACACTGGGATGAGGCCTGCATATTCATCTTAGCTTTTTTGGTGGGGACCATATACCAGCGTAGCATTGTTATGTAGTCAGATTCAACCAAAGCAGCTGTGTCTATTCATATTCTTGACACATTATTTGCTATAACTTGACAATTGGACAGATCCCACTGGACAATAAGATCTCTGTCCCAATGTTCCATATATGAGAACTTATTGTCTGACATTGACAAGAGATTATATAATATGGAGATACAGCCTTATGCTGGAGCCTAATGCCGCGTACACACGATCGGAAATTCCAACAACAAAACCGTGGATTTTTTGCAGACGGAATGTTGGCTCAAACAAACAGTCACACAAATCTTGTCGGAAATTGCGACCGTCAAGAACGCGGTGACGTACAAGATGTACGACGAGCCGTAATCAATGAAGTTCAATAGGCAGTTTGGCTCTCCTGCTTGATTCTGAGCATGCGTGTTTTTTTTGCGCGACGGAATTGCATACAGACGATCGGAATTTCCAACAATACCTTTTTCCGTCTGAAAAATAGAGAACCAGCTCTTAATCTTTTGTTGGCGGTTTTAATGTCCGATGAAGCCTACACACGGTCGGAATTTCCTGCCAAAAAGCTCACATCGGACATTTGTTGTCGGAATTTCCGATCGTGTGTACACAGCATTAGTTTTGCAGGAGCTCTCAAACCAGTTTAACCACTTCAGATCCGCGCTATAGCCGAAAGACGGCTGCAGCGCGGACCTGAACTGCCAGGAGGACGTCCCCTGGAAGTCCTCTTGTTTACTTCCGCAATGCGCGCCCTCGGCGGCGCGCATCGCGGAAGAGCTGTGCCCGCTGTGTCACGCGGGTGCCGATGCGCATGCCTGGCGGCCGCGATGTCCGCCAGCTGCCCGCGATCGTCTGTCACAGAGCCAGGGACGTGGATCTCTGTGTGTAAACACAGAGATCCACGTCCTGTTAGGGAGAGAGGAGACCGATGGTGTGTTCCTTGTACATAGGGACAACCATCGGTCACCTCCTTCAGTCAGTCCCCTCCCCCCACAGTTAGAACACATCTAGGGAAACACATTTAACCCCTTCCTCGCCCCCTAGTGTTAACCCCTTCTGTGCCAGTCACATTTATACACTAAACAATGCATTTTTATAGCACTGTTCGCTGTATAAATGTGTTCCAAAATAGCGCCAAAAGTGTCCGATGTGTCCGCCATAATGTTGCAGTCCCGATAAAAATCGCTGATCGCCGCCATTACTAGTAAAAAAAAAATTATTAATAAAAATGCCATAAATCTATCCCCTATTTTGTAGACACTATAAGCGCAAACCAATCAATAAACGCTTATTGCGATTTTTTTTTTACCAAAAATATGTAGAAGAATACGTATCGGACTAAACTGAGGAAAAAAATATATTTTAAAAAAAAAACTGGGATATTTATTATAGCAAAAAGTAAAAAATATTGTGTTTTTTTTCAAAATTGTCAGTATTTTTTTGTTTATAGCGCAAAAAATAAAAATCGCAGAGGTGATCAAATACCCCCCAAAGAAAGCTTTATTTGTGGGGAAAAAAATGATAAAAATATCATTTGGATAAAGCGTTGTATGATCGCGCAATTGTCATTCAAAGTGCGTCAGCGCTGAAAGCTGAAAATTGGTCCAGGGACAAAGGGGGTTTTAGTGCCCAGTAAGCAAGTGGTTAAGGAGGGACAAACAGTCATTTTTTGTTTACCTTTAACCACTTCAGCCCCGGACCATTTTGGTTGGTTAAAGACCAGGCCACTTTTTGCAATTCGGCACTGCGTCACTTTTTGCTATAATAAATTTCCCCCAAAAATATATAAAAATACATTTTTTTCCTCAGTTTAGGCCGATATGTATTCTTCTAGGCTGCAAATTCATCTTGACTGGAGTGTATTCTACTGATTCAGTGTTTTATTTTAAATTTGAAAAATAAATAAGTACTGAAACTTACAGTAGATACCACCAGTAATTGCACAAACAGTACTGTTTTTCAGCCCAAGCAAATGTACAGTATATTCCCATAAGCAACAATGATCCCTACAAACACTTTTTATGACAATAACTTGCATATTAACCTTTAAAATGAGCACTTTTGATTTCTCCCTTGTTTCACTTTAAGCATTATTAAAATTGCTGCTCCCGAAAAAACTGCAGTTTTTAAAACTTTTTTTTGCATTGACCCGGGTCCCCAAACACTTTTTATGACAATAACTTGCATATTAACGTTTAAAATTAGCACTTTTGATTTCTCCCATAGACTTTTAAAGGGTGTTCCGCGGCTTTTCGAAATTTGCCGCGAACACCCCAAATTGTTCGCTGTTTGGCGAACAAGCGAACAGGCAACGTTCGAGTCGAACAGATAGCCCATCGCTAATGGGGAAGAGGAAACAGATACACTGACAGTTTGCATGAGACCTGCATTGCATCAGTAAGCTGCTGATCACTGGTGCAATGCTTTACAGGCTCCTGCAACAAAAAATAATAAATTCTATTTTTTTTACCAGCATAAAAAGTGCATTTATTTATTTTAATTTTTTTAAAAGTGAACTTATCCTTTAGGCTATTTTTTTATTTATTTTTACATTATCACCATATAGTTATACACAAATTTTTTGGTATCTGTTTGATTGAGCGCTACCAAAATTAGCTATTATTTTGTCACCACTTATAATTTATTTATCAAAGGTAAGCTGCTAACACCAGGGTCATTTATTGTTTGTTGGAGGTTTATCAGGCTAGCAAGCCCTACAGGTAGGGTTGAAGGAGTGCCCAAAGATTATTAAAGCAATGCTAAAACCCTAATGCCATATTTAAATTCAAGTCATGATGCTGATGCTAATTTTGGATGGTCAGTGTTTTGTTTTTCTGGTTTTTCTGCATCCATCATGAATAGACAGAAACTCTGAAGCATGAAACTGAAAGGTGTGCATTCTCTCAATAAAGAAAATGCTAAATACCAGACGGTCTCCAGGTTACAAACAAGACAGGGTCTGCAGGTTTGTTCTTAAGTTGAATCCGTTTGTAAGTTGGAACAGGTAAATTTTTTAAGTGTAGCTCCAGCCAAAAAATCGAATTTTAAGCTTTTTGGAAAACATAGGGAAGGGTTATCACCCCTGTAACATTTGTTTTGCTGTCTGTGCCCCTGTTCAGAAGATTTCACCTCACTTTCTGTCCCAATGACAATTGGACTTTGAAAATTTTCAGTTATTAGAGAAACAAGGATTGGTGATAAAGCATCAGAGGAGAGGAGACACCTTTTTCCCATATTAACTCTTACAGGAGAGAATTTTCCTTCCTAGGCGTAGATTTTCTCTCACTTCCTGTTGTCTCCCTCCGTTTGTAGGAGTCATTTGTAAGTCAGATATTTGTAAGTAGGGGACCGCCTGTAAATAATGACACATGCACAGTTCACAGAATGGACACATTGAATTCACTAATTATGTAAAGCATGTTCACAGTCAATTTTCAGCTTAGTGAATGTGGTGAAAACTCGCTTTGCAAAGAATACCCAATCACATGCTAGGAAGATAGAATAAAATAAAATATTTCTGCTTGCACATGACGGGATAATAAAAATCAATAGAGCATAGTTGGCAACATTGTAAAAACATTTATAGGGACACTTTTTTGGCTGTAGACGAAGTGTTATTATAATAAGGGAGCGGGGCATGCTTTTGTAGGCGTGACATAGCAAAAAAAAAAAAAAAGGCAGCTCGAGTATTTCTAATTCCGAGTCTCTCTGCCCCCTCCCACCTTTGGCCACTTGCGGTATTGCATGCCATAGAGGTCAATGTGGAACAAATTATTTTAGTTTCCATTGACTTCTATGGGGAAGTGGGACTGATATGCGTGTGCTTTGGATTACAAGCATTCTCCTGGAACGGATTATGCTCGTAATTCAAGGTTCCACTGTGTGTCCATTGTTGGCAATAGATAAATGCTCTTCTAGCACAGTGGTGATCAACTTGCTATATGTGGGTCTCAACTTGCCCCCTGACATTACCAAAGGAATGCACATTATACAGTATGTAGTATATGTAATGCTACAGAAGAATATCAAGAATAATGTAAGCATTTGGGCAGGGAAATACTGGGTTACTGGGTTATACAAGCTTCCTCAATTCACCTCCTCCTGTTGTTGCCGCTCCTGCATGGCCCCGGGGGCCACACAACAGTGCGATTTGTGAGGGAAACAGAGGATTTCACATTGGGATGTCCGTGCAGCCCCATACTCAGTAGTAGTAGCTGAATGTGTTTTGAGGTGTTATTCTAATGCCACGTACACATGGTCGGAATTTCCGATGGAAAAAGTCAGATGGGAGCTTTTCATTGGATATTCCGACCATTTCCGATGGACTAAGATAGAGAGCAGGTTCTCCCGTGGCAAAGTCCGGCCATGTGTACGCGGCATAAGTATGTCCATGTTGTATGTGAGAAATATCTTATTTTAAAACAGACAACTTTATGTAAAAAAATAGTTTTAATTTTCTTTAAGCATTTTCCAAAGCTTGTGGCAAAAAATAAATAAATGAAGTCTTTAAAAGATTAACCATGCCTCTTAAAAAATACCTTGGGGTATGTGGTAATTTCTACTGTCCTGGTGCTCCAGGGCCTCTAAAAATGTGAAAGGCAGTCAGGAAATTAGGTGCATAATTTATGTCCCTTATCCTCCCAGTCACGCTGCTCATGCACGCAGTGATCAGGGGTGAGCCATGTCCCTTGGATACATTCCATCACGATCAGGGTAAAGAGACAATTACATTGGCTCTTTATCATGTGATCAGCTGTGCCCAATCACAGCTGATCCCATGTAAACAAGTGCCGGTTATCAGCATTTCCTTTTTTACCTTTCTGATAACCAGTTTTCCTGTGACAGCAGACATTACACTGATTATCAGTGCAGCCCCATCAGTGTCTATCAGTGCAGCATATCAGCGCCCATCAATGCCGCCTTACCTCTGCAGCCTCATTAGTGCCTCTTCACCAGTGCCCATTAGGGATGAGCCGAACACCCCCCGGTTCGGTTTGCACCAGAACCTGCGAACAGACCGAAAGTTTGCGCGAACGTTAGAACCCTATTAAATACAATGGACGCGAACGTTCAAAATCTAAAGTGCTAATTATAACGACTAATATGCATGTTATTGTCCTAAAAAGGGTTTGGGAACCCGGGTTCTGCCCCAGGAGACATGTATCAATGCAAAACTAAGTTTTAAAAACGACCGTTTTCCGGGAGCAGTCATTTTAATGATGCATAAAGTGAAAAAAAAAAAGTGAAATATTCCTTTAAATATCGTACCTGGGGGGTGTCTAAAGTATGCCTGTGAAGTGCCACGTGTTTCCCGTGTTTAGAACTGTCCCTGCACAAAATGACATTTCTAAAGGAAAAAAAGCCATTTATAACTGCTTGCGGCTTTAATGTCATGTCTTGTCCTGGCAATATGGATAAAAATCTTTGAGAAAAATGATATGGCTACCCCATTACCCCCCCCCCCTACCCCAGCCCATTACCGGCCCTTTGGGTCTTGTATGGATATTAAGGGGAACCCCGCACCCAAAATAAAAAAAGGCCCTATATACTCTGAACAGCAGTATACAGGCGGTGCAAACAAGACAGGGAACTGTAGGTTTGTTCTTAAGTAGAATCTGTTTGTAATTTTGAACAGGTACATTGTTTAAGTGTAGCTCCAGCCAAAAAATCTATTTTTAAGCTTTTTGGAAAACATAGGGAAGGGTTATCACCCCTGTAACATTTGTTTTGCTGTCTGTGCACCTGTTCAGAACATTTCACCTCACTTTCCGTCCCAATGACAAATGTTTTTGAAAAGTGGGGTTTTTATTGAAACAAGGATTGGTGATAAAGCATCAGTAGAGAGGAGACACCTTTTTCCCATATTAACTCTTACAGGAGAGAATTTCCCTTCCTAGGGGTAGATTTCCTCTCACTTCCTGTTGTCTCTTTCCGTTTGCAAGTAGGAGTCGTTTGTAAGTTGGATGTTTGAAAGTAGGGGCCTGCCGTATATACTCTGCTGAAATTTGTCCCTTACATGTTGGTGTTGCCACAACACTATGAGCCCTCACAGTTACTCTTGGTGGGCGCTGGAACGCCCTGCTGTGAACTATTATATCAGGAATTGTAATTACATGCCATTGTTGAACAGTCGTAGGAAAAATTGGGCCTTTGGTGGTGGTGCTGGTGCTACAACACTGTCAGCCCTCACAGTTACTCTTGGTGGGCGCATGAATGGGCCCTACTGTAAATTATTAGATCAAGAATTGTAATTACATGCCCCTGTTGAAGAGGGGCTGAAAAATTGGGCCTTAGGCACTGGTGCCACAACACTGCAACCTCTCACAGATACTGTACTTGGAGCACAGCAATGAGCCCTGTTGCAAATTATTGCATCAAAAATTGTAATTACACGCCCCTGTTAAACAGGGGCTGAAAAATTGGGCCTTAGGCACTGGTGCTGGTGCCACGACACTGCAACCTCTCCCAGATACTCTAGTTGGAGTGCAGGAATGAGCCCTGCTGCAAAGCATTGCATAAAAAATTGTAATTACATGCCCCTGTTAAACAGGGGCTGAAAAATTGGGCCTTAGCCACTGGTGGTGGCACCCAGAAACAAAAATGTTCTTCCAAGCTATCATCATGAATCGGATCATTGAGGAGGAGGAGGATAGTCAGTCAACATAACAGGACAGTCACTCAGCATCAGCATAGGCAGTCTTGAAGGGATGTAACATTTCAAAATAAATTATTCTGTCACATCAGCTTCAGGTGCTTGGTAGCTGGTGGTGATCCAAGACTGGTTCATCTTTATGAAGGTCAGTCGATCAACCGAGTCGGTGGACAGGCGCACCCTGTGATCCGTGACAAAGCCTCCAGCAGCACTGAATGTGCGTTCCGAAAGAACGCTGGATGCAGGACAGGCCAGTAGCTCAATTGCATACTGTGCAAGCTCTGGCCAGTGATCCATCCTCAAGACCCAGTAAGCCAGAGGATTTTCGGTGGGAAAGGTGTCCAAGTCTGACCTTGCCCCTAGGTATTCCTGCACCATCTATATCAGACACTGGCGATGGTTGCTGGAACCGATCATACCTTGGGGCTGCGGACTAAAAAATTGTCTGAACGCATCGGTCAGACGACCACCTTTCCCACCGCTCCTTCTTTGACTGACCGAAGCCTCAGCAACTCGTTGTCCAGGACCAGGAGTTTGTAACCTCCCAGTCTCTGGGAACGCGTTGCAAAGACCTTTCTGCAAGGCCTCCTGGAGATGTCTCATTCTCTGCTCCCTCTGCGACGGTACGATAAGGTCCGCAACCTTACCCTTGTACCGTGGATCAAAGAGAGTGGCCAGCCAGTAATGGTCCCTATCCTTGATCCGAAGAATACAAGGATCCTTCCGCAGACTTTGCAGGATCAGGGAGGCCATGCAGCGTAGGTTAGCTGAAGCATTCGGTCCGGAGTCCTCTGGGTCACTAAGGACGACATGATCCGCAGCCACCTCCTCCCAGCCACGTACAAGTCCACGGGTTTCTTGGGACTGTAAATCATCCCTAAAAGACTGCTGCTGTTGATGCTGAGTGCCATGCTCCACCTCCATGCTGACACAATCCTCCTCCTCCTCCTCCTCGTCCTCTTCCTGTGTGATGGATGGGACAGAAGGAACACTGTCTGGGTAAAGAGGGGCTTGAGAGGCAAGGAAGTCCTCCTCTTCCTGCCTCTGTTCTGCCTCAAGTGCCCTGTCCATTATTCCACGCAGCGTATGCTCCAACAGGTGGACAAGAGGTACAGTGTCACTGATGCATGCACTGTCACTGCTCACCATCCTCGTGGCCTCCTCAAAAGGTGCCCGGACAGTGCATGCATCCCTGATCATGCCCCACTGGCATGGTGACAAAAACCAGAGCTCCCCTGACCCTGTCCTGGTGCCGTAGTCGCACAGGTACTCATTGATGGCCCTCTGATGCATGTGCAGCTGCTGCAGCATGGCCAACGTTGAGTTCCATCTGGTGGGCATGTCACATATAAGGCGGTTTCTTAGGCAGGTTCAACTCCTTTTGCAGCTCAGCCAGCCGAGCACTGACATTATATGATCTGCAGGAAATGCACACAGACTTTCCTGGCCTGCCTCAGGACATCCTGTAAGCCCGGGTACCTGCCCAAGAACCGCTGCACCACCAGGTTAAGGACGTGAGCCACACAGGGCTCATGGGTCAGTTGTCCCTGTCGGAGGGCGGAGAGGAGGTTGGTGCCATTGTCGCAAACCACCATTCCTGGCTTAAGTTGGCGTGGCATCAACCACCTCTCGGCCTGCCCCTGCAGAGCTGACAGAACCTCTGCCCCAGTGTGGCTCCTGTCCCCCAAATACACCAGCACAAGCACGGCATGGCATCTTTTTGCCTGCGTACTTGCGTAGCCCCTTGAACGCCTACGGAGCACCGCTGGTTCCGAGGACAAAGCACAGGAAGAGGCCATGGAGGAAGAAGAAGAGGAGGGGGTGGAGGAGAGAGGTGTGTCACAACCAGTAGTAGTATTTTGGAGGCGTGGCGGCGGAACAACCTCCAACACTACTGCACCTTGTCCTGCATCCTGACCCAATGGGCCGTGAAAGAAAGGTAACGTCCCTGTCCATGCCTGCTGGACCATGAGTCAGCGGTAATATGCACCTTACCACTGACCGCCCTGTCCAGCGAGGCATGAACATTTCCTTCCACATGCTGGTAGAGAGCCAGAATCGCCTTCCGTGAGAAAAAGTGGCGTTTGGTAACCTGCCACTGAGGAACCGCACATTGCACAAACTCACGGAAGGGGGCCGAGTCTACCAACTGAAAAGGCAGCAGTTGAAGTGCTAGCAATTTAGCCAGGCTAGCATTCAACCGCTGGGCATGTGGATGGCTGGGAGTGAACTTCTTTTGACGGTCCAGCAGCTGGGGCAGGGAAATTTGCCTGCTACAATCGGACGTCGGTGTACTGCTAGCAGAGTGCCCGCAAGTACATGGCTGTGACAAACCTAATTCTACACCTTCATTCCTCTCAGTGCAGGTTTCAGAGAGGACTGAAGGTATAGTGGGGTTGGAGATCCCAGCTGATGAGGAGCAAGGAGAGGTCCACTTTGTTCTTTGGTGTGGGTCTTTAAGGTACGCTTGCCAACGAGCTGCATGGCAGGTCAACATATGTCTGGTCAAGCATGTGGTGCCCAAGCGGCTGATGTTTTGGCCACGCGAGATACGCTTGAGACATATGTTGCAAATAGCAGCGGTGTGATCTGATGCACTTGACTCAAAAAAGGCCCACACCAAAGAACTTTTGGAATAACGGGCAGAGGCAGCGCCCTGCACAGGCGGAGCTCTGCGGTGTGATTCAGTCTGTGTGCTGCCCTTACGCTGGCCCCCGGAGGGCATCCTGCCTCGTTGGAGATGTGCCTCCTCCTCATCCTCCTCCTCTCTCCTATCAGGCACCCACATGGAGTCAGTGACCTCATCATCCCCTCCCTCCTCATCACTGGAGCCAATCTGGCAGTATGCTGCAGCTGCTGGAACATGACTGCCAGATTGCTGTCCTTCTTGAGCATCCCCTCTCTCTGCGCTCACACTACTGCCTTCCTCTAGCTGGGTATCATCATCAGACCCTTCAAAACGCTGGGCATCCTCCTGGAGCATGTACCCAACACTGTGCTCAAACAGTTTGGGGGACTCCTCAGGAGGACATGGTGGGTCTAGGGAAGGAGTGACTAATGATGACATTGATACGAGGGAAGAGGACGCTTTGGCAGCTGCTTTGCCAGTACCCTGAGCCTGGGTGAGAGAGGATGAGGAGGATGAGGAGGGCTTGGTCATCCACTCTACCAAGTCTTCGGCATGATGCGGCTCAACATGTCTAGCTGCCGAAAATAAGGACAAGCGTGTCCCATGGCCACGTGCTGATGACGATGCACCGCGTCCACGACCAGCACTGTTGTCTCTAGACACAGAGCCTGCTTGCCCTCTTTTATTGGCTCATGACTGTCTGCCTCTCATTGTTGGCCTTCCAGACATAGTAATGGCCTGCAGGGAGATGGGAAAACCAGCAATTGGGTAGTGTATATTGTGCTGGAGGCACACAACACCCACTAACTCCTGCAGATGCCTGTATTAGAGAACACCAGCAATAAAGGGTAGATACAGGTGTATACTGTGCTGTGCTCGAGGCACACAATACCCACTAACTCCTGCAGATGCCTTTATTAGAGAACACCAGCAATAAAGGGTAGATACAGGTGTATACTGTTCTGTACTGGAGGCACACAACACCCACTAACTCCTTCAGATGCCTTTATTAGAGAACACCAGCAAAAAAAGGTAGATACAGGTGTATACTGTGCTGGGGCACACAACACCCACTAACTCCTGCAGATGCCTGTATTAGAGAACAGCAATAAAGTGTAGATACAGGTGTATACTGTGCTGGGACACAACACCCACTAACTCCTGCAAATGCCTGTATTAGAGAACAGCAATAACGGGTATATACAGGTGTATACTGTGCTGGGGCACACAACACCCACTAACTCCTGCAGATGCCTGTATTAGAGAACAGCAATAACGGGTATATACAGGTGTATACTGTGCTAGGGCACACAACACCCACGAACTCCTGCAGATGCCTGTATTAGAGAACAGCAATAAAGTGTAGATACAGGTGTATACTGTGCTGGGGCACACAACACCCACGAACTCCTGCAGATGCCTGTATTAGAGAACAGCAATAAAGTGTAGATACAGGTGTCTACTGTGCTGGGGCACACAACACCCACTAACTCCTGCAGATGCCTGAGAAAAGAACACACTGTCCCTGCCTAACTAGCTTAGAGAACAGCAATAAAGGGTAGATACAGGTGTATACTGTGCTGGGGCACACAACACCCACTAACTCCTGCAGATGCCTGAGAAAAGAACACACTGTCCATGCCTATCTAGCTTAGAGAACAGCAATAAAGGGTAGATACAGGTGTATACTGTGCTGGAGGCACACAACACCCACTAACTCCTGCAGATGCCTGAGAAAAGAACACACTGTAGAACACACTGTCCCTGCCTATCTAGCTCTTTCCCTGCACGCCGTAACACACTACACAAGGCCGCCGCGCTGGCGGGCTTATATAGTGTGGTGTGTGTACTAAACCCCTTGAGCTATAATTGGCCACAGGCATCCTGCCTGTGGCCAATTATGGCTCTCCTCGCTGCCGGAGCTGTGATTGGCCAAGCATACGGGGTCACAGTGCATGCTTGGCCAATCACAGCGCCGGCAATGCAGTGCGATGGCGCAGTGCATTGTGGGCCGTTCGCGTCACACGAATTTGGCGCGAACGGCCCACAAAGTTCTGGTTTCGGCGAACAGGCGATGTTCGAGTCGAACATGCGTTCGACTCGAACACCGAGCTCATCCCTAGTTACAATACAATTCAATAGTGGGTTAGGAGCTCATGAGAGCTTACAATCATCCATACTTGCCAACTGTCCCAAATTTCCCTGGGACATTCCCGGGATTTGGACCTTTTTCCCGATCTTAAAGTTTCCCAGGAAATGTCCCAGGAAATAATTTTGTTCCCCGCCGCTAGAGGTCCGTGGCCGGCGGAGAAAATGTCTCCGCCGGCCGCCATTTTATAGAAGACCAGAAGAAGTAAGAAAAAACAAGAGGTGGAGCCGGCCGGGGTGGCTGACAATAGAAATTGAGCTGCGGCACTGCCCACCCACTGCCCTACTGCCGGTCCGTTTGTGTCCTCTTGTGGAAATTACCTCGTCCTGTTACTTCTGTTATTCTGTAATGGCGGCGGAAACTCTGCTGGGGGATACTTGATGTAAGGGGGTACTCTGCTGGGGGATAACTGAAGTAAGGGGGCGTTCTGCTGGGAGATACCTGATGTAAGGACGCCGCTGGGGTATACCTCATGTAAGGGGGGCGCTCCGCTGGGGGATACCTCATGTAAGGAGGCGCTCCGCTGGGGGATACCTCATGTAAGGGGGACACCGCTGGGGGATACCTGACGTAAGGGGGCGCTCCGCTGGGGAAAAACCTGATGTAAGGGGGCGCTCCGCTGGGGGATACCTGATATAAGGGGGCGCTCCGCTGGGGGATACCACATGTAAGGGGGCGCTCCACTGGGGGATACCTCATGTAAGGGGGCGCTCCATTGGGGGATACCTCATGTAAGGGGGGGACTCTGCTGGGAATGCCTGGTGTAAAGAGGTACTCTACTGGGAATTCCTGGTGTAAGGAGGGACTCCGCTGGGGACACCTGATGTAAGTGGGCTCCACTGGGGGCACCTGATGTAAGGGGGACTCTGCTGGGAATGCCTGGTGTAAAGAGAACTCTACTGGGGACACCTGATGTAAGATGGAACTCTACTGGGAATGCCAGATGTAAGGAGGGACTCCGCTGGGGACACCTGATGTAAGGGGGTGCTCCGCTGGGGGATACCTGATGTAAGGGATGGCACCTGATGGCATCTGGTGGCAAGTGACACGCTCAGGGCTCCCACTGATTCTACATTATGGTGAGTTGAACTATTTTATTTTATATTACTATGTAATAATGCGCTTCAATCATCCTGACGCCATAACAACCATGGTACCGGGATGATTGAAGTGCTAACTCCAGGTGTTTGGAGTATCTTTATCTGCTGATTGTTAAACTTTCTGGAATACACATATTGCTATTGTGGTGTAAGATCTGGGCCTGCTGTCCCTCCATTCCTCTTTCTTTCCTTCCTTCTCTCTCTTCCTCTCTATTTCTCCCTCCATCACTCGTTCATCTCAGACTCTAACCACACCCCCTTTCAGGCATGACCCCTTTCAGCCAGGCCCACTATTTAGCTTAAACCACGCCCATTTTTTTGCTGCGCTGCATTTTTCTTTCCCCGCTAGGTCACATCTACAAATAAATGGCCCGCCCCCTAATTATAATAAGACTCCGCCTACAGACAAAAAAAATGTCCCTATAAATTTTTGAAAACTATGAATCATCTAATAGGGAAATGGGCATTCCTCTGCCATGTGATACTTCCTGCGATCTTCCATTGCTGCATGGATTAATAGGAGCCACTGGACCTGGGCGAACATGCCAAACTGCGCCCCCCCCACCAAGATATATGATCATAATGTGTCAGCAAAAGCCCTCAACCACCCAAAAAAATTCTTACCCCCCTCCTTCCCCAAATTCCTTCTCCCAACACAAGTCCCCTCCCCTCTCAATCTCTTTGCAGTGCCCCTCCCCCCACCTCTCATGATACCACATTTCCCAGGGTGGCCGCCCATCCTGCCCACCCCTTGTCCCGGGCCTGGTCACAGGCGCTTGTCAAAAGTGTCAGTGTAATAAAAGAAAATCTCGACCCATGCAAAACCTTGACCGCATCTTTTCCGGTGTGGCTACGTCAGCAAACAGCTGTTTGCGGGGCTTTAGCACGCATGCGCGATTTCACCGCGGCTTAATCGCGAATGCGTGTATGCTATTTTCTGGTCGAGAAAAATTATACACTCGAGCGGGCGGGCGGAGGCGGAGAGTTGGCTAATTACGTCAGCACCGCCCCACCCACCCCACTAAAACGCCCCTGTTCTAGTAACCCGAAGAAAGGTGGGAGGGGGAGATAGAGCGGTGCTTGGAGAGGGGGCGGGCCCCTGCATAGCACTGTGTCTATGTACTATATGGATGGGAGGTCGAGGAAAAACATAGAGCCCGTGTGTTCAGAAGCTAAAACAGCAGCCTGACGCACGGAGCCTCTGCTTACACAAATCGTTGTGTGCACAGCCCTGCAAATTACATATATGGGAGGTCTAAGAAAATTATAGAGCAGTGTCTGTGATCTCTGTCAAGTGCTGGATCCCCTCCGCTGATTTTCCTCCAATCAGGGGCCAAAGAAGCCGAGTGAGTTTACCTGTAGCCCTCACACTGGAGACTTGTACACCATCATCATGACATCCCAGGACGGTGGGTACCCGGTCCCCCGAGGACAGAACGCATGTGTGACCCGCTTTTGGGTCATTGGTGGCTTAGGGAGAAGGAGAGGGCCCCTGGGTGGATGTAGGAGAAGGAGAGGGCCCCTGGGTGGACGTAGGAAAAGGAGAGGGCTCCTGGGTTGACGTAGGAGAAGGAGAGGGCTCCTGGGTTGACGTAGGAGAAGGAGAGGGCTCCTGGGTGGACGTAGGAGAAAGAGAGGGCTCCTGGGTGGACGTAGGAGAAGGAGAGGGCTCCTGGGTGGACGTAGGAGAAGGAGAGGGCTCCTGGGTGGACGTAGGAGAAGGAGGAGGCTCCTGGATGGACGTAGGAGAGGAGAGGGCCCTGGGTGGACGTAGGAGAAGGAAAGGGCTCCTGGGTGGACGTAGTAGAAGGAGAGGGCTCCTGGGTGGACGTAGGAGAAGGAGAGGGCTTCTGGGTGGACGTAGGAGAAGGAGAGGGCTCCTGGGTGGACGTAGGAGAAGGAGGGGGCTCCTGGAGGGACGTAGGAGAGGAGAGGGCCCTGGGTGGACGTGGGAGAAGAAGAGAGCTCCTGGGTGGACGTAGGAGAAGGAGAAGGCTCCTGGGTGGAACGTGGGAGAAGGAGAGGGCTCCTGGGTGGACGTAGAAGAAGGAGAGGGCCCCTGGGTGGACGTAGGAGAAGGAAAGGGCTCCTGGGTTGACGTAGGAAAAGGAGAGGGCTCCTGGGTTGACGTAGGAGAAGGAGAGGGCTCCTGGGTTGACGTAGGAGAAGGAGAGGGCTCCTGGGTTGACGTAGGAGAAGGAGAGGGCTCCTGGGTGGACGTAGGAGAAAGAGAGGGCTCCTGGGTGGACGTAGGAGAAGAGAAGGGCTCCTGGGTGGACGTAGGAGAAGGAGAGGGCTCCTGGGTGGACGTAGGAGAAGGAGGAGGCTCCTGGATGGACGTAGGAGAGGAGAGGGCCCTGGGTGGACGTAGGAGAAGGAAAGAGCTCCTGGGTGGACGTAGTAGAAGGAGAGGGCTCCTGGGTGGACGTAGGAGAAGGAGAGGGCTTCTGGGTGGACGTAGGAGAAGGAGAGGGCTTCTGGGTGGACGTAGGAGAAGGAGAGGGCTCCTGGGTGGACGTAGGAGAAGGAGGGGGCTCCTGGAGGGACGTAGGAGAGGAGAGGGCCCTGGGTGGACGTGGGAGAAGAAGAGAGCTCCTGGGTGGACGTAGGAGAAGGAGAAGGCTCCTGGGTGGAACGTGGGAGAAGGAGAGGGCTCCTGGGTGGACGTAGAAGAAGGAGAGGGCCCCTGGGTGGACGTAGGAGAAGGAAAGGGCTCCTGGGTGGACGTAGAAGAATGAGAGGGCTCCTGGGTGGACGTGGGAGAAAAAGAGGGCTCCTGGGTGGACATGAGAGAAGAAGAGAGCTCCTGGGTGGATGTAGGAGAGGAGAGGGCTCCTGGATGGACGTGGGAGAAGGAGGGGGCTCCTGGGTGGATGTAGGAGAGGAGAGGGCTCCTGGGTGGACGTGGGAGAAGGAGAGGGCTCCTGGGTGGATGTAGGAGAAGGAGAGGGCCCCTGGGTGGACGTAGGAGAAGGAAAGGGCTCCTGGGTGGACGTAGGAGAAGGAGAGGGCTCCTGGGTGGACGTGGGAGAAGGAGAGGGCTCCTGGGTGGACGTAGGAGTAGGAGGGGGCTCCTGGGTGGATGTAGGAGAGGGCTCCTGGGTGGACGTGGGAGAAGGAGAGGGCTCCTGGGTGGATGTAGGAGAGGAGAGGGCTCCTGGGTGGACGTGAGTGAAGGAGAGGGCTCCTGGGTGGACGTGGGAGAAAAAGAGGGCTCCTGGGTGGACATGAGAGAAGAAGAGAGCTCCTGGGTGGCCGGTGGAGAAGGAGAGGGCTCCTGGGTAAATGTGGGAGAAGGAGAGGGCTCCTGGGTGGACGTGGGAGAAGGAGAGGGCTCCTGGGTAAATGTGGGAGAAGGAGAGGGCTCCTGGGTGGACGTGGGAGAAGGAGAGGGCTCCTGGGTGGACGTGGGAGAAGGAGAGGGCTCCTGCGTGGACATGGGAGAAGGAGAGGGCTCCTGGGTGGACGTGGGAGAAAAAGAGGGCTCCTGGGTGGACGTGGGAGAAAAAGAGGGCTCCTGGGTGGACATGAGAGAAGAAGAGAGCTCCTGGGTGGCTGGTGGAGAAGGAGAAGGCTCCTGGGTGGCCGGTGGAGAAGGAGAAGGCTCCTGGGTGGATTAGTTATCTTTTACGTCTTTCAGTATATTGACTTTTTGCTACAATGTGCAATGCCAGCAAGCCCTTCATACTTGAACATTATGGCAAGTGCTCCTGCAACCCCCTTTCTTCCAGGATTCAGTGCTAGGCCTTTATCAGAAAATCCCAAGGCTCAGACACCTTCATATGAGGGAGGAGAGCAGGTCATTAAGGCTTAGTAAGCTCTGACACTGACCACCATGGAGCTTACACAAATGGCGCGTACACACGATTGGAAAATCCGACAAGAAAAACGTGTTTTTTTTCCCCGACGGAATGTTGGCTAGAACTTGTGTTGCATACACACGGTCACACAAATCTTGTCTGAAATTCCGACCGTCAAGAATGCGGTGATGTACAAAACGTACGACGAGCTGAGATCAATGAAGTTCAATAGGCAGTTCGGCTCTTCTGCTTGATTCTGAGCATGTGTGTGTTTTTTTGCGTGTCAGAATTGCATACAGATGATCGGATATTCCGACAAGAACTTTTTCCGGCGGAAAAATAGAGAACCTGCTCTCAATCTTTTGTTGGCGGAAATTCCGACAGCAAAAGTCCAATGGAGCCTACACAAGGTCGGAATTTCCGACCAAAAACTCACATCAAACTTTTCTTGTTGGAATTTCCGATCGTGTGTACGCGGCATATAATTAGGTCCAGGGTTCTGACAGAAAAATGGAGCGGTGGAGGTGTGCAACAATGGAGACTATCAATGGGGAAAAGGAGGTGGTTTGGGGACGGCTATCAAGAGAACCTGTCACTTTGCCCTGTATAAGCATTTCCTTTAAAGTGTATGCAAAAACAAGGGGTGTTTCACCCCTCTATTTGTCCTGGTGACCACTGTCATTGTAACAGAAAGTATGGAAAAATCATAAAATTTTGAGTTGAGTGTGACAGCAGGAAGGTAAAGTCACCTGGTTGCATCCAGGGGGGTAGATATATTTCGCCCAGATTCAGGCTTTACGCCGACTTATACCTCTAGGGAGAGTTGTATAAGCCCAGCTGAGGCTAGTAGGCTCATGGATGACTCATACCTCTAGGGAGAGTGCTGGGCGTCGTGCAGACAGGGAGTTGATGAGACCAGCTGAAGCTTGTCAGCTCATTTAGGCCTCTATAAGAACTCCCAGCTTCATTAGATGTTAGCTCATGCCTGGAACCAGACCTGTGTGGACTGTCTAGGGAGAGTGAACCCCTGTGCGGTGAGACAAAGCCTGTGTGGCTATTTGCTTGGACATTTAAAACCAGGGACTTAGGGACTAGGACAGCACTAGGCTGATCCCAGTTGTTAGTTAGGAAACCTGTATGTTTAGTCAGAGGTCAACTTGACCAGGATTTATTTTGGTTATGTTTCTTTTGCTTTGCTGTGTTTTGTCACTGTAAATAGAAAATAAACCGCACCTTTTTTTGATTTTGAAAACCACAACCTCCGTTTGCTGGGCCTGTTTTGTGTGGGGAGCCCATCCCGGGGGTCACACACACCCGCTGCCGAGCTAACCCCCTCACAGTTGGTGGAGAACCAGTGGCAGTTTTTTTTAAGCCAGCATGGAGGAGATACTGAAGCAGCTGGCTCTAGCAAATGCCAATCAACAGCAGACAAATGCAGGTTTGCAAAGGAGCCTTGCAGCCCAGCAGCAGACAAACGCAACTTTGCAACAGAGTCTGGAGGCTCAGCAACGAGCCCAGCAGCAATCTGAGGCCCGCTTCATAGACCTGTTGCAGAAGCAAGAGCAGAGACTACAACAACAGATGGAAGCAGTAATGCAGCAACGTCCGCAGACCAGTGAGGAAAGCCGTCCCACTAATACCGCGTCCTTTGGGGTGAGTCGTTTATTGACAAAAATGACTGGAGAGGATGATCCAGAGGTATTTTTGACCACATTTGAAAGGACCGCTGAAAGAGAAAAGTGGCCTGAGGAGCAGTGGGCTGGACTGGTGGCTCCTCTGTTAACTGGTGAATCGCAGAAAGCTTACTATGACCTAGAGCCTAACCAAGCAAAAGACTATGTGATGCTAAAAGCTGAAATATTGGCAAGGCTGGGTGTCACCCAGGCTGTCCGGGCTCAGCGTGTGCATAACTGGACTTTCCAGCTTGGAAAACCCCCCAGGTCTCAAATGTATGATCTCATTCACCTGAGCAGAAAGTGGCTACAGCCAGAGACTTTGTCCGCACCAAAGATTGTGGAACGTGTTGTAATGGATCGGTTTTTGAGAGCTCTTCCTACTGCCATCCAAAAGTGGGTAAGCCATGGAGACCCAGAGACGGCCGATGGTCTTGTGGATCGTGTGGAGAAATACTTGGCTACAGAGAACCTGACGGCCTCTTCCAGAGACACTCGGACTTTCCACCCTAAGACCAGACCATCCCCAGGGGCGGATAAGAGGATTCCAAGGGGTGAGGGTGGAGAGAGTGAGAGGGTGGGAGCTCTACCCCAAGTTTGGCGAGAACAGCCTGGGAAATCAGCGGCTCAAGAGGCGGCAAGAAGGATCGTTTGCTACCGCTGCCGGCAAGCGGGACATATTGCAGCCAATTGCCCGGTTGTGGAGGAACCCATGCAGTGTGACTTTCTGACGGGCAGACGTCAGTCGCTGTGTGCGACAGTCGCATGCACTGCCATTCGAGGAACTGAGAAACATTTATGCAAAATGTGTGTTAATGGTAGAAATGTTGTGGTATTGCTGGATTCAGGTAGCCTTGTGACCCTGATAAAGGCTGAGTTAGTTAAAACAGAGGTCTCTGGGAATAGCAAGGTAGCTGTTATTTGTGTGCATGGGGACACCCGAGAGTATCCAGTGACTACAGTGTGTTTCGAGACCCCCAAAGGTACCCTCTCTCATCCAGTGGGCTTAGTATCTCAGTTACCGCATGACGCCATTGTGGGAAGGGATTTTCCGAAGTTCTGGGAACTGTGGGATGATCCTGAGCCCCTCACTGGTGCCCCTATGTACCAGGAATGTGATAGCCAGAACTCCCCTGAGAGTGGTGAGGACTCTCCGGAATTTCCCTTATCAGTATTGGCAGGGGAGACTCAAGAAACTGGAGAGGAGCCCACCTCCTCAGACGAAAACCTACCGTCTGTGGAGTTTTCTGATCTTGAGGTTCACAGGGAAAACTTTGCCACAGAACAGTTGAAAGACCCCGCCCTAATAAAGGCACGGGAAAACGTAGTGAAAATAGATGGCGAGTTAGTGAACCCAGATAATACCTGCACTTACCCATACTTCAGCGTAGAGAAGGACCTACTGTATCGGGTGGCAAAAAGGGCAGAAGAAACCGTTGAGCAGCTTGTGGTGCCCAAACCTTACAGGAAGTTGGTGTTGGAGTTGGCCCATGGGCACATTCTTGGAGGTCATCTGGGGACAGAGAAAACCCGAGAGAGGGTATTACAGAGATTCTATTGGCCGGGGGTGATGAAGGACGTAGAAAATTATTGTTCCTCCTGCCCTGTGTGTCAGAGGTTGGCCCCGATGCCACATTTCCGTAGCCCGCTGGTCCCTCTACCCATCATTGAGGTCCCGTTTGAGAGGATCGCCATGGATTTGGTAGGTCCTATAATCAAGTCCGCTAGGGGGCACCAGTACATATTAGTTATAATGGACTATGCCACCCGTTATCCAGAAGCGATCCCTCTCCGAAATACCTCGGCCAAAACCATAGCCAAAGAGCTATCTCTTGTTTTTAGCCGGGTGGGTATTTGTAAAGAACTGCTTACGGACCAAGGTACACCCTTTATGTCCCGGGTTATGAAAGAGCTGTGTAAATTGTTCAAAGTGACGCAATTGCGTACGTCTGTGTATCACCCCCAAACCGATGGGCTGGTTGAAAGATTCAACAAAACCCTAAAACAAATGTTGAAGAAAGTGGTGGATAGAGATGGAAAGGATTGGGACTGTTTACTTCCTTATTTGATGTTTGCTATTAGGGAGGTGCCCCAATCCTCTACGGGATTCTCCCCTTTGAGTTACTGTATGGGAGACACCCAAGAGGGCTGTTGGATATTGCCAAGGAAACTTGGGAAAGTGAGAGTTCTCCCCACAGGAGTGTGATTGAGCATGTCGCCCTGATGCAAGATCGAATTGCACAGGTAATGCCCATCGTGAAGGAACATTTGGCCCAAGCGCAGTTGGCACAGCAGAGAGTGTACAACCGTGGAGCCAAGACCCGTACCTTTTCCCCGGGGGATAGGATATTGGTACTTGTCCCTACGGTTGAAAGTAAATTCCTTGCCAAATGGCAAGGCCCCTACGAGATAATGGAAAAAGTGAGCGAAGTGAATTACAAGGTCAGACAACCAGGAAGGCGAAAGCCCGAACAGATCTATCACGTTAATCTGTTGAAAGCCTGGAGGGATAGAGAGTCCCTAGTCGCAGACACTTGGTCACCAGCTCAAACTGGTTGCGTGATTCCTGAGGTTGGAATAGCAGCCACCTTGTCACAACCCCAACAACAGGAGGTTAAGGAGTTTGTGCTTCGCAACAAGGAGGTATTCTCTGAGCTGCCGGGACAAACATCTGGGGTAGAGCATGACATCATTACCCCGCCCGGTGAAAGGGTGAACTTAAAACCCTATCGGATCCCAGAGGCTCGACGGGAGGCAATACGGGAGGAAGTACAGAAAATGCTGAACTTAGGGGTGATAGAGGAGTCCCAAAGTGATTGGTCTAGTCCCATCGTGTTGGTGCCTAAACCGGATGGGAGCTGGCGATTTTGTAACGATTTTCGTCAGTTGAACAAAGTTACAAAATTTGACACCTACCCCATGCCACGTATAGATGAGTTGATCGACCGGCTGGGAACAGCCCGATACATGACGACTCTTGACCTCACAAAAGGGTATTGGCAAATCCCCCTGGCCAAGTCGGCCAAAGAGAAAACCGCATTTGTAACCCCAGACGGGGCGTTCCAATATAAAAGAATGCCGTTCGGGTTACAGAATGCGCCGGCCACATTCCAGCGGAAAATGGACCAGATGCTGAGGCCCCATCGGAAGTATGCTGCGGCTTACCTGGATGACGTAATTGTCCATAGCACAGATTGGGCCTCACATCTGCCAAAAGTGCAAGCAGTCCTGGACTCTGTTCGGGAAGCGGGGTTTACGGCTAACCCCAAGAAGTGTACCATTGGGCAGGAGGAGGCCAAATATCTTGGGTACACCATTGGGAGGGGAGTAATAAAACCCCAACTCAACAAAGTCGAGGCCATCCAGAGTTGGCCACGTCCCAACAGCAAGAAGCAGGTACGAGCCTTTCTGGGAATCGCTGGGTATTATCGGCGATTCATTCCCCACTTTGCTTCTAAGGCTGTGCCCCTAACCAACCTGACGAAGGGGAAAGGGTCGGTCATGATTAAATGGACCCCCGAGGCTGAGGCAGCATTCCAATTCTTGAAACAAGCCTTATGTAGCCAGCCAGTGTTGTACTCACCCGACTTCTCTAAAGACTTTGTCGTACAAAGTGATGCGTCAGATGTGGGGTTAGGAGCAGTATTGTCCCAGGTCTGGAACGGGGAAGAGCACCCAGTCATTTACCTCAGCAGGAAGTTGAAGTCCCATGAGGTAAATTACGCCACCGTTGAAAAGGAGTGTTTAGCGGTGAAGTGGGCTCTAGATTCCCTTCGGTACTACCTGCTAGGTAGGCACTTTGACATGGTTACGGATCACGCTCCGTTAAAGTGGATGGCTCAAAACAAGGAAACAAATAGAAGAGTGAATAGGTGGTTCCTGGCCCTCCAGGAATTCAACTTCACAGTAAAGCATCGCCCTGGCGTTCAAATGGGGAATGTGGATGCTTTGTCTCGAGTACATGAATGCCTGATTGCTGGTGTTCCAACCCCGAGGTTAAAACAAGAGGGGGGGGTATGTGACAGCAGGAAGGTAAAGTCACCTGGTTGCATCCAGGGGGGTAGATATATTTCGCCCAGATTCAGGCTTTACGCCGACTTATACCTCTAGGGAGAGTTGTATAAGCCCAGCTGAGGCTAGTAGGCTCATGGATGACTCATACCTCTAGGGAGAGTGCTGGGCGTCGTGCAGACAGGGAGTTTATGAGACCAGCTGAAGCTTGTCAGCTCATTTAGGCCTCTATAAGAACTCCCAGCTTCATTAGATGTTAGCTCATGCCTGGAACCAGACCTGTGTGGACTGTCTAGGGAGAGTGAACCCCTGTGCGGTGAGACAAAGCCTGTGTGGCTATTTGCTTGGACATTTAAAACCAGGGACTTAGGGACTAGGACAGCACTAGGCTGATTCCAGTTGTTAGTTAGGAAACCTGTATGTTTAGTCAGAGGTCAACTTGACCAGGATTTATTTTGGTTATGTTTCTTTTGCTTTGCTGTGTTTTGTCACTGTAAATAGAAAATAAACCGCACCTTTTTTGATTTTGAAAACCACAACCTCCGTTTGCTGGGCCTGTTTTGTGTGGGGAGCCCATCCCGGGGGTCACACACACCCGCTGCCGAGCTAACCCCCTCACATGAGATACAATTAAAGGGTTACTAAACCCTTGTTTTTTGTTTTTTAAATAACAAACATATCATACTTACCTCCACTGTGCAGTTTGTTTTGCACAGAGTACCCCGATCCACGTCTTCTGGGGGCCCCCACTGGCGCTCATGGCTCATCCCCGCACCTAGGAAAAGCGCTCCCCCTGGGGGTTACCGTGCGGGCACGCTCCCCAGTCCAGCATTTGCGTCCATAGACGCAGAATGCTGAACTCGGGCCCGCCCCCCTGGCACCTGCGTCATTGAATTTGATTAACAGCAGCAGGAGCCAATGGCTGCGCTGCTATCAATCTATCCAATCAAGAACCGAGACAACGGACAGAGAGGGTGAGCGCGTCTCCGGCGTGGGAACGCACGGGCTCAGGTGAGTAAAATAAGGGGGGGGGGGCTGGTCAGTGACAGAAGAGGGTTTACAACCCCTTTAACTCCTGTGCAACCAAACCAATTTCATATTGTAATAATATTGAGACCAATCCAATTAATATAAATATATCCATATATCTTTCTTTAGCACTACTGCTGAATCACACGGGTCCACATTGCATTAACTCATAACATACATCAAAAACAATCATCAAATTAGTGCAGCACTTGATTATTTTCGATGTATATTACATTTTTTAGATGTCATGAGAGCAGGAGGTGAGGTGAAAACTTTCAATGGGAAAATGTATTGGTGACAATCCTCACTTTGAGGAGATTTTCTCCAACTTCCTCCTGCGTCTCCAAGACAGGAAGTGAGGGGAAATTTCTCTAGCTGGACACATAAAGCAAAAAATTACCCAAAATGGGTTTTAACCCTTCCTTACTTTATACACACAGTATTCACACAAAAAAAGGTTTGGCTATACATACACCTTTTATAAAATAATACAATTGTATCATAGCTGTTATCATTTTTCTTTTAAGAAACAATAATGCACAACAACAAAGACTTCTAAGGGTGCGGACAGCTCTATATCGGTTACAGAACATTAGCAGGAATGAAATCAATACTTCTAGGAAGAACAAGCGTTGCCTGATATAATAATACAGAATTGGTATACATGTAACACAATATATATGAATATTGTTAATGTTACAGAGGAATGAAGTGAGCAGTGCCTACAGGTCAGAAAATAATCCATAGGATGTGCCGTGCTGCCATCCTCACCTCTAACCCCACAGACTTCACAGAAGACAAATTAGAAATAACTGGGGATGAGTGGAGTGATTTTGCTGAACTTGACTCCACAGCATCGAAATGTCATCAAAATGACTCTCAAATTTCACAGTGCGGTCTACTTAAAAGTGTAACTAAAGGCATTTTTTTTTTCATTTTAGATTACGGCAAGGGTTATAACCCCTGTCGGGTTTTTTTTGCCATCTGGGTCAGATTAGAAAGATTTCCCTTTCTGTTCCAAAGCCAAAAGTGAGAAACATTTTAGGGGTGTCACCTAGGGTGACCACATTTCCAAACTGCCATTCAGGGACACCCCCCCCCCCCCCCCAAAAAAAAGAAGATTTTTGAAAGATAGTTTTCCGATTTTTGGGCCAGGGGCGTATGAAATCAGCGGGCCTGTGTGCAAGATCAAAAGTGGGCCCTAGGCATCAAGCAGAACAACAATATGGCGCGCAAAGCGCGTCGTGGTGAACAGTGGACATGTCTTAATATTGGCTTAAAGGGGGTGTTGTTAAAAAGAGTCTGAAATGACTTATATAGTGCAGAATGTGGTAATGTTAAATAGGGAATGCAGAGTGTATGGTGGTGAGTAGTATGTACAGGAGAGGAGTGCAGAATGTATGGCAGTGGGTAATATGTACAGGAGAGGAGTGCGGAGTGTATGGCGGGGGGGGGGGGTAATATGTACAGGAGAGAAGTGCAGAGTGTATGGCAGGGGGTAGTTAGTGGAGAGAGGAGGAAGAGGAGTGCAATACCACAGGGGGGACAGGACAGGGAGACAGTGGGATGGACCGTGGGATGGACAGGGGGATGGACAGAGGGACAGTGGGATGGATAGGGGGACAGTGGGATGGACAGGGGTACAGTGGGGTGGACAGGGGGACAGTGGGATGGACAGGGGGACCGTGGTGCTCAGTGATGGACTGTACATACCTCTCTCCTGCTGTCCCGTTTTGTAAGCTGTGGGTTGCACTTGCTCCTTGTACACTGGCTGCTCCTTCTGCTGGGCTCCTGTAAGAGCACTGCATTGACAGGGACGAGGGGGTCAGGCGAGTCAGTAAGTGGCCAGCAGTGTACATCTGCACACTTACACATACGGGCTTGTCTCTGACTGTCTCCCCGACCTCTCGGTTCTCACTTCTTCCTAGTAGGCTGTTCCCTGAAGCCTGCGCTCTCCCTGCCGGACTCTTCTTCCTCCTCGCTGTCCTGGGACGAGCGTCCCCTCCGCGCCTCCTGTCTGCCATGTCAGTGAGAGAGAAGACAATCCGCGGGGCTGCGCTGGAAACTACACTTCCCAGCGTGCAGCGCGGCACACGGAGCCCTCCATAAAGGTGACTGGGGGAGGCGGCTAGGGTTTGTGTGTACATATTTCATTCCGGGACACTGTATTGTCCCGGAATGAAGTTCCCTGGGACACGGGACACAAATATTAATTAAGGGACAATCCCAGGCAATCCGGGACACGTGGTCACCCTAGTGTCACCAAAGGCAATTTTGGAGTATCATCAGGGTCACCAGAACTAGTGTCCCCATTGGAAGATTTCCCCCCTAACTACTGTTCTGAGGTCAGCCCTAAATGTGGGATTTTCTTTTACTTTCACTTTACATGAGAACGGTTAACAAGACAAATAGAGAGGCTGAATCTCCCTAACGGAGGCACAGACAGCAATAAAAACCTGACAGGTGTTCTAATCTCTCCCCACTCTAACCAAAACTACACTTTAAGCCCAGGTTCACACTGGGCTGCGAGAGTGAAGCCGTGCGAGTTCAGCTGAACTCGCACAATTTCACTCCCGCTTGTCAGTCCCGATTTCGGCCGCGATTACAGAGACATCTGTTCAGGTTTCTGCACCGATTAGGACGGTGCCATTGCTGGCAATTTGCGGCAAATACCGCCGTTTTGACATGCGATTTGACATGCCAAATTGCATGTCAAAACGCACCAGTGTGAACCAGGGCTAAGTCAAACTTGTTTGAAGAAATATCATCACATGAGTTTGTTATAAAGCAAAGCCATGTCAACACAGAAGACAAAAAAAATATGTGGGCAATTGGGAGGCAGACTTACAACAAAGCTTCAATAGGACTGGACATCCATCTGGGATAGTTTAGCCATGTGCTCCCTCAATGTTACCAACACAAAAGTAGCATACAAGGTTATGATGAGCTGGTATAAGGCCCCCAATTGAATATCCCAGCTGAATCCTAGCTACTCTCATGCCTCGTACACACGACCGGTTTTCCTGGAAGGAAAACTGCCATCACAGCTTTTCGGCACCGCGTCTTGAAATTCAAAAATTCAGCGGTATTTGGCCTGAACGTGTGTATGCAAGGCAGGCCTGACAGGAATCCCGGCAGGAAAAATTTCATTTTTTTTCCTGCTGGGGAAAAATGGTCGTGTTTACGAGGCATGAGAAGTGGCTGCTCCTCCATTGGCAGGGCTGGGACAGGGGGTGGGCAAGAGGGGAAGACGCCCTGGGCTAGGGTGACCAGACATCCCCGGTTTCCGGGGACAGTCCCTGGATTGAGGACACTGTCCCCGGACCAAGTCTGTCCCTGGTTTTGTCCCCGTATTGGATTTCAACAGGGGCTGGGGCAATTTCAAAGACAGTCTGTGCAGAATAAAAATAAAAACAAAATCTGATTTACACACCCCCGCTCCGCCGCTCCTACTAGCTTAAGAGGGGTGTATTTTTTCCATTATCTGTGCCCCTTTCTGATGATCATGTGCTGGTCAGAGCGGAGGGAATATTTCTTCAGTTTCGGGGGCATGCCCATTCAGCTCCGCTCGCATGTTCTTCTGCCTTGGCTCAAGTCCCAGCCAGCCGTCTGCCTGTTTATGTCCTTGCCTTCCCTGGTGGAGTGATCTTCCTCCGCTCCCCATCCAGTAGTAACCGGGGCACAGAGAGAAAGACTTGACAGGCTGTGAGGCGGGCGGCGATGGGACAGGCAGAGAGTCGCTGATTGCCGCCATTACTAGAAAAAAAAAATATGTCCCCGGATTTGATTTAAAAAAATCTGGTCACCTTACCCTGGGCGCACCCACTGCATGCTCCAGATAAGTGGCTGCAACCAGTGGGCTGTCACAGTGTGCTCCAACATGTCCACTCTTCACCTTATGCTGGCAGCTGCAAGAAAACAGGTGACTGTCCACACATGTGCAGCACACATTGTCCACACATGTTAGTCCCAATCATGGGTAGCCAAAGCAAAGCGGCAGAGAATGGATGAAAGCCAGTACATCCATAATTCTACAGCATTCATTAGCCACAGGGGAGGGGGATGCCATCCCAGATTCTTGCCCTGGATGCTGGATGAACCTGTCCCTTTACTGTCCATTGGGGACATGATGCTATATATCCTGTGGACATGACCATTGTGCCACAACTTTTTGGTTTGGCTTCTCAAATTGTTATTTCAAAAAGACATCCCTAAAGACTACTGGCAAACGGTTGGCCGTGTGACCATTTTCGATCAATTATGACATCACCATCCCAACCCCTTTGTGTACATGGAGCCCCACCTGCAGCTCATGGGCCTGGCATTGACAGCTGACTTTTGGGTTTGGATGGTCATTGGTTTGGACCAAACGTGGAGTCAAATCCAAGCTCATCCCTATAAAAGTGTATACAATATTTTTTATCTGAAGTGTCTTTATTTTTTCAGAATGTATCCTATTTTTAAATTGTTTGTTTTCTAGGTTTTCTCAATAAAAAATTATTGGAATGGAAAAATAGCTTACATAATTTAAAGCGGAGGTCCGCCCACCGCTTCAAAAATGAAAAGTCAGCAGCTACACATACTGCAGCTGCTGACTTTTAATAATCGGACACTTAACTGTCCTGGAGTCCAGCGATGTCGGCACCCGCAGCTGATGTTTCCAGCTGTCGGGTGCTGCCGCCGCCATTGCGGATAAGGGAACCAGGCAGTGTAGCCTTACGGCCTCACGCCGGGAACCCTACTGCGCATGCAACAGGCTCCACTTCCCTTTCCTATTGGCCCGGCTGCGGGGAAAGGAGGAAGAGGGAGACGAGCGGTGACTAGGGATGAGCCGAACACCCCCCGGTTTGGTTCGCAGCAGAACATGCGAACATGCAAAAAAGTTGTTTGAACGCCCGAACACCGTAAAAGTCTATGGGACGCGAACATGAAAAATCAAACGTGCAAATTTTAAAGGTTAATATGCAAGTTATTGTCATGAAAAGTGTTTGGGACCCGGGTTTTGCCCCAGGGGACATGTATCAATACAAAAAAAAGTTTTAAATACGGAATTTTTTTTGGGAGCAGTGATTTTAATACTGCTTAAAGTGAAACAATAAAAGTGAAATATGTCTTTAAATTTCGTTCCTGGGGGTGTCTATAGTATGCCTGTAAAGTAGCACATGTTTCCCGTGTTTAGAACTGTCCCTGCACAAAATTTAATTTCTAAAGGAAAAAAGTCATTTAAAACTACTCGTGGTTATAATGAATTGTTGGGTCCCGGCAATACAGATAAAAGTCATTGAAAAAAACGTCAGGGCTTCCCCCCTAGTCCATTACCAGGCTCTTTAGGTCTGGTATGAATATTAAGGGGAACCCCAAACCAAAATGTAAAAAAAAAATGCGTGGGGGTTCCCCCAAATTCCATTACCAGGCCCTTTTGGTCTGGTATGGGTTTTAAGGGGAACCCCGCACCAAAATAAAAAAAAAATGGCGTGGGGTTCCCCCCAAAAATCCATACCAGACCCTTATCCGAGCACGCAACCTGGCAGGCCGCAGCAAAAGAGGGGGGACAAGAGAGTGCCCCCCTCCTGAACCGTACCAGGCCACATGCCCTCAACATGGGGAGGATGTTGATGGGGACAAGGGCCTCATCCCCACAACCCTTGCCTGGAGGTTGTGGGGGTCTGCGGGCAAGCGGCTTATCGGAATCTGGATGCCCTCTTTAACAAAGGTGAACCTTAGATTCCGGCCCCCCCTATGTGAATTGGTAACGGGGTACATTGTACCCCTACCATTTCACAATTTTTTTTTTTCAAAAATGTTAAAAATCACAGCAGATAGCTTGGGACAAGTCCATTATTAAAAAGGAAAAAAAAAAAGAAAAAAAAATTCCAACGATGTAATCTTCTCTCGAGCGATATGGAGAAAAAAAAAAAACACCCCGAACCTGCCTCCAATGGGAGTCACCCGCGGAATGACGCTCTCTCGCCGTGACAGCTCTTTTATACCCGCCCACCCTCTGACTCAACAGGGAAAGGCCGAGGTTACCCAGTGAAATGTACGGGTGACCCCGCCCCCTCTGACGCAACGCGGGTTTCCTGTGATGTGTCGGAGGGGGCGGGGTCACCCGTACACGTCACTGGGTAACCCCGGCATTTTCCCTTGCATCAGAGGCAGGCGGGGTCACCCACGCACGTGACGGGTGGCCCCGCCCTCGGTTATAAAAGAACTGTCAGACAGCTCTCACATCATTCGGCCGGGCGCCTCCTATGGAGGCGGTATCATTCGTAGCGGCGGGTCGGACTCGTAGAAGGATTACAGCGCTGGATGTGTGTGTGTTTTTTTCCTTTTACCCCGTTACCAATTCACATAGGGGGGAGGGCGGCACCTGGAGGTCCCCTTTGTGACATCCTCCCCATGTTGAGGGCATGTGGCCTGGTACGGTTGAGGGCATGTGGCCTGGTACGGCCCCCCCTCTTTTCCTGCGGCCTGCCAGGTTGCGTGCTCGGATAAGGGTCTGGTATGGATTTTTGGGGGGGAACCCACGCCATTTTTTTTAATTTTGGTGCAGGGTTCCCCTTAAAATCCATACCAGACCTGAAGGGTCTGGTATGGATTTTGAGGGGGACCCCTACGCCATTTTTTTTTTAAATTGGCGCAGGGTTCCCCTTAATATCCATACCAGACCTGAAGGGCCTGGTAATGGAATTTGGGGGGAACCCCTACGCCATTTTTTTTTAATTGGCGCAGGCCGTTTTTTTCAATGACTTTTATCTGTATTGCCGGGACCCGACAAGTAGTTTTAAATTACTTTTATTCCTTTAGAATTGTCATTTTGTGCAGGGACAGTTCTAAACACGGGAAACATGCGCTACTTTACAGGCATACCATAGACACCCCCCAGGTACAAAATTTAAAGGAATATTTCACTTTTATTGTTTCACTTTAAGCATTATTAAAATCACTGCTCCCGAAAAAACTGCAGTTTTTAAAACTTTTTTTTTGCATTGATACATGTCCCCTGGGGCAGGACCTTTAAAATTCGCACTTTTGATTTCTCCCATAGACTTTTAAAGGGTGTTCCGCAGCTTTTGAATTTGCTGCGAACACCCCAATTGTTCGCTATTCGGCGAACGGGCGAACAGCCAATGTTCGAGTCCAACTCATGTTCGACCCTAACATAAAGCTCATCCCTAGCGGTGACGTCAAGGGTCGTGAAAGACAGGTATTCTCTCCCCCCTTCCCCAGAAAGGTGCCAAATGTTGCACCGGAGAGGGGGGAGGAATCGGATGAGCGGAAGTTCCACTTTTGGGTGGAACTCCACTTTAAGGTAATCTGCTTGTGTTCTTATTGTGAGCGGTGTGCCAACATACTAAAATAAAAAAACGGTCAGAAATATGTGTGCTTACCTGGGCTCTGATGGTGATCTCTCAGCTTCACTAACAAGTATGCTAATCAGGAGCTCTGACTTCACTTGTTACATGCTTTATGACCGGTGGCTCATAAAGTACTGAAGCCAGGGATGGCCAGGCAGCTAGCATATTCTGTAGCAGATAAGCAATGGGGCCATTGTATTTCTCCCATTATAGGTGTCTTTGGAGGGTACAATTTACATACACTAAACACAAAAGTATTGGGACACCTGCCTTTACACGCACATGAATTTTAATGTCATCCCAGTCTTAGTCCCTACAGTTTAATATTGAGTTGGCGCACCCTTTGCAGCAATAACAGCTTTAGCTCTTCTGGGAAGGCTTTCCACAAGGTTTAGGAGTGTGTCTATGGGAATGTTTGACCATTCTTCCAGAAGTGCATTAGGTTAGGCACTGGTGTGGACGAGAAGGCCTGGCTCGCAGTCTCCCTCCCATTCATCTCAAAGGTGTTCTATCGGGTTGAGGTCAGGACTCTGTGCAGGCCAGTCAAGTTCCTCCACCCCAAACTCGCTCATCCATGTCTTTATAGACCTTGCTTTGTGCACTGGTGCGCAGTCATTTTGGAACAGGAAGGGACCATCTATCCATCCAACTCCCATCAAAGTTGGGAGCATGAAATTGTCTAAAATGTCTTGGTATGCTGACGCTTTAAGAGTTACCTTCACTGGAACTAAGGGGTGAAGTCCAACCCCTAAAAAACAGCCCCACACCATAATCCCCTCTCCACCAAATGATTTGGATCAGTGCACAAAGCAATAGCTGATTAGGCATCGATACTAGTATCGGTGAAACCCGAATTAACATAAATGCGTTGATAACTCTGTAGCGGTAGCCTCACTCTCCCTCTCGGTTTTCTCGTTTTGAGTGGCTTGTGTCTAGGGGTACCTGGGAGACGAGAGTGCAGGAACACTACGCCAAGCTCTCCCCTCGTATGTGTATGAGGGTTGAGCAAAGTCACTTGAATTACCTCCGGGTCTGTTCACTGCATACGAAGCCTCCCGTTGTTCCATGGAGATGTGTCTGCCAATAATAGAGTCCCACAACAATCAAAAGTCCAACACTCCTTTATTTCTCCGCTTTCTGGGTGAACATGGGTGTGGATACGAGTAGGCCCAGGCACAAATGAACTCTCCTATTCCTTTGCTAGCGAATAGGCCTGGCGCACGGTCTCTGCCACCGACCGTGAGTTTTGGTCGCTGCCACCGACCAGATGAACCGTTGAGGCCCCTGCCACAGGCCTGATAGCAGGTCCCTGCCACTGACCTGAGTTGAATAGTTGGACCGCTGCCACCGGTCATAGAACATGAACCACCTTCCTCTATGAACTTGGCTCCTGTTCGGGAAAGATATCCCTCCGGGTCTCCAGAGGTTCACCCGGCACTGGCAATATGCTGCACCAGATCTTCGGATGAATGACTCCTCCGGTCCCTTATGCCTCTGGATTCGGGTGCCCAACTCCCGGGGCACCCTAGGACAATCCCTCCCTCGCGGGACCCAGCGGAAGGTACTGGGCCCCAGGCCTCAGGCTGAGTACCTCACCACAGACTGAAGGTGTCTGGGATGGAACACGAACTCCAAGTGTCCAGGCCTAGGCCACCTGGACACCGATCGCGGACAGCAGCCCTCAGGCTGAAGGTGCCTGGGACTCGAACCTTGTGGCGAAGATGTCCGCCCCCTTTATACCCTCAACTGCTGCGAGAGGTCACAAAGGGTACGGCACTGCAGTGATGGTTCAACCCCGGCCAAAAGTGACAGCGCCACCTGCTGGGCCGCAGGGAACTAGACATCACTGATGTCTTCACCAGATTTAAAAGTATATACCCGCTACAACTCTATAGGTAGAAAATATTTTTCTTGCTCATACATCACGGGACACAGAGCCTTAATTACTTAATGGGTCACCACAGGTGATTGGACACTGGCAAACCCAATCAGAATTGAGTTCCTCCCCTATATAATCCCTCCCAAATGGAGAGTACCTCAGTTTTTTCGCCAGTGTCTAAGGTGGTTGGTCACGTTGAACATGTGCTAAGAAGAAAAAGCTCTTTTGATGGTTTCTGTGGAGGCCTAGGAGCTCTAACCGGATCCATGCCTCGGGCCGATATCAAAAGCTTAAGATGGGTGGTACCCGGGCCTTGTGTAAAGAAGAAAGGAGGTTTGCCTGTAATGTCTCTCTGCGGAGGTCTGGGCTTTGGGATCCAGGCTTTGCTGTACTAATGCAACTGTGGCACGAAAAGTTACTGGCAGAGTCTTCTACAGGTCCAGGTATGAGGTTCCTCTGAGTGGGAACCCATGGAAACCTGAAGGTTGGCACAACATTACCCGCTGTGATGGGTGAAGGCTGGATCTGCTTTTTTAGCAGCTTTCCTGCGGCAAGAATAAAGGTAAGGGAAGATAATTTTTTAAATGTTATCTTCTGTGAGTAGGATGTCTTACCTGGTTTTCACCACTAGAGGGAGTAAGTTACATACCTGGTGTATTCTTACAAAGCCATCCAAGAACACGCTCAGTAATGTCAGTCAAATTAAAAACGCCACTCACCTCCTCCGCTGCAGGCTCTGCCACAAAACACATAACAGGGGTCCCCCAAAACCCCCAGTGGTCTGCTCTCTTTCCGCTCTCACCCTGGACGCCGCCATGATGGTCGGCGCGCGCCGGGAGCGTGCTTTGACTGTCCCATAGGCAGGAAGAGAGGGTGGGGCCGTGGTTGCATATGCCCGTGCGTGTGCACGGCACACCTGTGCGCAGGCGCCAAGAGGCTTGTTTTAAAAGCTCAGCACGCCAGAGCCTTCTGTAAGTAGCATGGACACCGAGATGTGGGCTGTAAGCATTCCTGTGGATTGAACCAGGCAAACCTAAGACCCCTACTCGGCATCAGGTTGTGCAGTGAGCTAATATTGAGTATTGTAAGACTATAGCACAACAGTGACTGCATTTTGTTATAGTACCTCTGCTTTGCAGTACAGGACTATGTCTCCCAGAAGAGGTACAAGGGCAAGTAAAAGAGGCACTAAGAGATCCCCGCTTATGGTTAAGGATTCTGAGCTTGCCAGCAGTTTACCATCCCCCTCTGTCAGTCTGGTAGCAGCCTCACAGGATGATCATGTGCCCCTGTCAGGTTCTGCAGCTTCTCCTATGGCAGCTCCTGTATACGTCACTGAGGACGCTTTAAAGGTTGCTTTAGATGGCTTGGAAGGAAGATTTGCTACTATAATCGCAACCTCCTTAAAAGGTGTCAGGAAACGGGGTGGATCTCCCACATCTGCTCTGGCTATCTCATCAGATGAGCATTCTGAGGGTGAAAAATCCCTTTCTGGAGATGAGGATCAGGTACAGTCTGAGGACTCAGAGGATGAGGAGAAGATCCCTTCTACCTCTCAGTCGCTAAAGATGCAGGTGCAATATTATGCAGAGATGGTGCTTGCCACTTACAAATTGCCTCCTGTTGAAGCTTCTATGTCCTCTGTTTCCTCCTTGGGATCCTTCCCAGTTCATCCCTTGCTGAATAAACTGATGTATGATGACTGGGTTCACCCAGATAAAAAGTTTTCTCCTCCTAAGCAGTTTTCCCTCCTTTATCCTATGGAGAAAGGTTTCACTAAGAAATGGGGGGTACCTGCTATAGATGCAGCTATTTCTTGTGCAAACAAAAGCCTGACCTGTCCTATAGACAATGTTGAAGCCTCGTACACACGCCCGTTTTTTTCGGCAAGAAAGCTGCTGGGAGAGCTTTTTGCTGTGAAAACTGTGCGTGTGTATGCTTTCTCGGCGAGAAAACTGCCCGGGAATCCCGACTAGAAAAATAGAGAACCTGCTCTCTATTTTCTCGTCTGTATTTTCGGCGTGTTTCCTGCCGAGAAAACCATTCGTCTGTAGGCTTACCTATCCCCAGGAAAACCCGTGCATGCTCGAAAAGACTTTGACGCATGCGCGGTAGCATACAAGGGTAGTGTACCCTACAGCAAGATGGCGGCGACGGCATCGAATATGACGAGCGCAGGCTCGTCGTAGTCGATGACGTCACCGCGTTCTTGCCATTCAAAAGAACGGCGGTTCTTTTGAATGGCCGTCTGTATGCACGGCTTTGCAAGAAAAGCTTGCCAGGAATCCCGTCAGGAAAACCGACGTTTTTTTCCTGACATGATTCCCGGCCGTGTGTACGAAGCTTCAGGGCTTTAAAGATCCAACTGATAAAAAACTGGAATCTTTATTGAAAGCCTCCTCCTCTATGGTCGGTGCTGTAGTGCAACCTGTGGTTGCAGCAATTGGTATGTGTCAGCTCCTCAAGGAACAAATGAAGCAGATGGTTAGCCTCCTCCCTGCAGAGGAGATTGAGGTTTATGAGGACCTTCCTAAGGCCCTATGTTTTACGGTTGATGCGATTATGGACTCTGTTTAGCAAGTGTCCCGCTTGAATCTCCTGCTCGTATACATGCGCAGGTCCCTTTGGTTGAAACTTTGGGAAGCCAAGGTTTCTTGCAAGAGATACTTGTCGGCGTTCCCCTTTTGTGGAGGACGCCTGTTTGGGGATGATTTGAATAAATATATCAAAAAGATTACCGGAGGCAAGTCTACTCTGTTACCAGTTGTACAGGACGCCGTGGCTGGGTCCGGGAAGGACGCTATATTTCCCCTCTGTTTGGGCTGTGGTTCCTTTAAGGGAACAGCAATGGTTAACACACCTGTCCAAGGAAGTGGTTTAAGAGAGACAGGAAGTTGTAGGTGAGAGAGTGAAGGAGTATAGTGAAGACTGCATGGTGAATGGTGGACATTGCAAAGCTGTGGAGGCTGTGAAAAGCTGTGAATGTACATGGCAGTGGCCTGCCTGGAAGCCTGCTAGCTGGGGAAGCTACCTACAACCTCAAGAAAGGACTGTTAAACTGTGGTAGCAGTTCTGAACTCTACAAGTCGGTGAGACTGGTATTTCTTTTGTTTTTGCTGCTGTAAAGCCATTTAAGTTTAATAAACCTTATTTTGGATTGAAAAGCCTGTGTCCTGCGATCTAGCTGGTTCCCCGAACATTACACAGTTAAAATGAAGAGTAAACGTCCTTTATTTAAGCGTTCTCTTTCCCCAGCCCCTGGAACCTCATTTTCCAGGCAGTGGCGATGGCCTCCCCAGTCTAATACTAGGGGAAAGGCCCAGAGCCAGGCCCAAGGGCAGAAAAGGACCTGGGGTTCAAAATCTTCCAAACAAAGCCCCAAAACTTCCCTATGAAGGGGCGCCCCCACTCGGCCGAGTGGGGGGAAGGCTGCTGCAATTTGCAAACGCCTGGCGGGAAGAAGTTCAGGACAAGTGGGTCATCTCCACGGTATCCTCAGGCTACAAGCTGGAATTCAGAGAACTTCCGCCACCCCGTTTGTTGAGATCAAGAATTGCCAAAGATCCAGAAAAAAGAAGGCCTTTGTTTTTGGCCTTGGAACGCCTGTTGTCCCAAGGGGTAATCATAGAGTTAGCCCCAGAAGATCAGGGCTCAGGGTTCTACTCAAACCTTTTCACGGTTCCAAAACCAAATGGGGATGTCAGATCTATTCTAGATCTGAAAAACCTGAATCAGTTTCTGAACATTCGCTCCTTTCGCATGGAGTCTGTCCGGTTAGTGGTCTCCACCCTTCAGGGAGGAGAATTCCTGGCATCAATAGAAATCAGAGATGTATATCTACATGTGCCAATATTCCCCGCTCATCAAAAGTTTCTAAGATTTGCGGTGAATCAGCGCCACTTTCAGTTTGTGGCCCTCCCTTTCGGTCTGGCTACTGCACCTCGAGTGTTCACAAAAATACTGGCGCGACCCCTGGCAAGGTTGAGGGCACGGGGCATAGCAGTAACAGCCTATCTGTACGATCTGTTGCTCATAGATCAGTCCGCTACACGCTTATACCGAAATGTGCACAGCACAGTGGAGTATTTAGAGTACCTAGGCTGGGTCCTCAATCTGGAAAAGTCCTCCTTACAGCCTCAAAAAAGGCTGGAATACTTGGGAATGATTATAGACACATCCCAAAACAGGGTATTCCTACCCAAACCAAAGGCGTAAGCCATAGGGGACCTGGTCCGAGTGATAAAGGCAAAAAACAAACCTTCCATCCGTCTATGCATGAGGTTGTTAGGAAGGATGGTAGCCTCATTCAAGGCTGTCCCTTACGCCCAGTTTTACTCAAGGCCGTTGCAGGGCAGCATCCTGTCCGCTTGGAACAAAAAAGATTCAGGCCCTGGACCTTCCAATGACCTTATCTCCAAATGTTCGCCAGAGCCTCAATTGGTGGTTGCTCCCCCAAAATCTGTCAAAAGGAAGATCCTTTTCCCTGGTTACTTGGAAAATAGTAACCACAGACGCCAACCTTCTAGGCTGGGGGGCAGTGCTGGAAGAGGCATCTGCCCAGGGGAGGTAGTCCGGAGTCGAAAGGCTCCTGCCCATCAACATTCTGGAGATTCAGGCAATCCATCTGGCCCTCAGAGTCTGGGTTTACAGACTGCAGGGCTGTCCTGTTCGGATACAGTCCGACAATGCCACAGCAATGGCCTATATCAATCACCAAGGGGGCACCAGAAGTCTGGATGTGCAAAGAGAGGTGAATCACATTTTGTCTTGGGCAGAAAGGCATATTCCTTGCCTGTCTGCAGTCTTCATTCCAGGGGTAGAAAATTGGCAGGCGGAGTCCAGGAGAATGGTCTCTACACCCCGACATATTTCAATTCATATGTCAGAAATGGGGTACCCCAGATGTAGACCCGTTGGCCTCCAGGTTCAACACAAAACTGGACAACTTTGTGTCAAGGACAAGAGATCCTTTTGCTCAGGGGTCAGATGCCCTGACGATTCCGTGGGATCGATATTCTCTGATATATGCTTTCCCTCCAGTTCCGCTTCTCCCACGATTCCTTCAGAGAGTCAAGACGGAGGGAAAGCCAGTGATTTTGGTTGCCCCGGCTTGGCCCAGGAGGTCCTGGTACGGGGAAATCGTAAAGATGGCAGAAGGAAGACCTTTGGTTCTCCCACTACACTCGGACCTACTGTCGCAGGGTCCAATATTCCATCCTGCCTTACAAAGTCTGAATTTGACTGTTTGGCTGTTGAGACCTACATTTTGAGAAGACGTGGGCTCAGTCCTATCCACTCTAGTTAATGCTAGGAAGCCGGCCTCCAGACTAATTTACTATAGAATCAGGAGGGCATATGTTTCCTGGTGTGAACCCAGAAGATGGCATCCTAGGAAGTATGTCATTAATAGGATTCTTGCCTTTCTTCTGTTGGGCTTAGAAAATAAGTTTGCCTTGAGTACTCTCAAGGGCCAGATCTCGGCCATATCTGTATTCTTTCAGAAACCACTTGCCTCTCATTCCCTGATTTGGGCCTTTGTTCAGGGAGCACTGTGCTTGAATCCGCCGGTTAAGTCTCCCGTGTGCCCATGGGACTTGAATTTGGTATTGTCTGTTTTACAGAAACAACCTTTTGAACCATTGCACCATGCGTCTTTAATTCTTTTGACAAAGAAGCTGTTTTTTCTCGTAGCCATATCCTCGGCAAGGAGGGTATCGGAATTGGCGGCTCTTTCATGTAAAGAGCTGTACATGATTATTCATGATGACAGGGTGGTGCTGCGTCCTCACCTGACTTTTTTTTTTTTTTCACAATCAGAGTTTTATTGAAAGAAAATTATTACAAAATATTAACAATGGTGATACATCAGCAAAGTTCTGTACTCAACATTTAAGTTTAGCATTCAAAATGCAAATATAGAAAAAAAAACATTAGAGAGATAAAGAGTACATAAAATATAGATAGGAGCATTAATTCTGTCATATTAATCCTTATTTATAGAAAAGGGAAGGATATGGATAGAAAGGGGAGAAAGAGGATTAGAATTAGAGAGAAATGGGGAGTGAGAAGGGGGGCGGGGAAGGGGTGGAGAGCTTTAGGGTAGAGGGCTTCAGGAGGGCATGTAATACAGTATCAATTCAATGTCTGAGTACCCTCTAGTTATATTAATAGTAACACAACAGTCCTGAATGTGATCTGTTACAAAATACAATATAATCATGTCATTATGCAGGAAAAGAGAACGAACTGCTAGGATATAACTGAATAGATTGCCAGTAATGTAGATCTATAAGTATCTTATTTCATCAGAGTTTGGAATTCAGCCGAGTACAGGAACAGAACCCAAGGTTGCCAAAGTGCATGAAAACTTTCAGTTGTTTCTCTTTTCATTGCTATAATCTCGTCCATTTTGTGTATGAACATTACCCTGTCCAACCAATCCTTGACCGTCGGTGTGTTAGTGGTTCTCCAATGCAATGGAATAAGTGTTTTAGCAGCTGTTAATAAATGCCTTGTTAACGCCTTTTTATATTTACTAATTTTAAAGTGATTGATATGTAGAAGGCATGCAGCTGCGTTTAGATCGATCTTAGTATCTGTGATGTGTTTTATCCATAATTTTACTTGAGACCAATAGTCAAGGATAGGGGGACAACTCCACCAAATGTGCAAAAAGGAGCCAGGCTCCCTATTGCACCTCCAACATATGTCTGATGTGATGTTTGACCATTTTTGGGATTTCACTGGGGTCATATACCACTGGGTTAGCAGCTTGTAAGAGATTTATTGGTATCTTGTGCTCAGAGAGCATTTATGGGCAAAAATGCATGCCTTTTTCCATTGTATATTGCTTATTGTAAGACCTAGGTCAGTTTCCCATGTGTTTTTATGTTTGTTGCATGTTTCTGTTTGTATGTGACTTAACCATGAGTATGCCAGGGATGTTGTCTTAGTGATCTATGATCTTGAAAGACAAATATTCTCTAGCTGGGTCAGGTTCTTACAATATGCATTTTTATGTTTGCTATTGATCAAAAAGTCTTTTAGCTGTAAATAGGACCAAGGTTTGAGTGATGGTTCACCAAATTCATTTCTTAGAGCTTCTAAAATTTTGACCTTATTATCAGTCAAGCAGTGGGTGACCAACAGTTTACCAGTAGTAGTGGGGGTTGGGAGTCTCGGTTGGTTTTCTCCCGGTGAAAAGTCTGGGTTGTCTGCAATCGGTGTCAATGGGCCAGGGATTGTGGCTAGTTTGTAAGGGGTAGCTATTTTGTGCCAAATATCAAGTGTGGTTGCTACGAAGGGGTTAGTCATTCTTCTGGTGTATTTGGAAGAAGCTGACCAAGGGAAATATAGGATGGGCTTCATGTTGTGATCTCGTTCCAGCTGTACCCAATCTTTGTAAGTGCCGTGGCAATGCCAGTCTATGTGGTATTTCTTATAATCAGGTAAACCGATGCCCCCCTTGTTCTTCGGAAGTGTAAGGAGTTTCAGATTAATTCTCGTTTTTTTCCCAGCCCATAAGAAGCGCCTTTGGATAGTCTGTAGCTTCGAAAAGAAGGAGGAGGGCATCTTGATTGGTAAAGCATTAAAAAAGTAGAGCAATCTCGGGAGGATAGTCATTTTTAGAATGGACGCTCTTCCAAACCAGGAGAAGAGCTTGGGGGTCCATTTTTGTAGGTCTGTAGTGATGGAGTGTAGTAGGGGAACAAAGTTTGCTGAGAAGAGACTATCAATAGAAGGGGTCAATTTAATTCCTAAATATTTAAGGGTGTTCAATTCCCATTTAAAGTTGTGGTTACTTTTGAGTAGGTCATAATTTTTGGGGTATAAATTCAGATTAAGAGCCTCAGATTTTGTTTGGTTGATTTTAAAGTTAGAAATAAATCCAAAAGTTTTAAACGTCTCCGTGAGGTTAGGAATAGATATGTGTGGATGCGTAATAAAAAAAAGAGCAGGTCATCTGCATATGCAGCTACTTTGTATTCTTTCTCTAGTACTGTAAAACCTCTAATGTCATGAGAGATATTTATGGTCCTAATGAGGGGTTCCAATGATAGGATAAAAAGCAAGGGGGAAAGGGGACATCCTTGACGTGTGCCATTGTGTATTTTGATTGGATCAGATAGAATGTTATTGATTTTGATTCTTGCCTGGGGGTTGACATAGAGGGTATGAATCCAGTTCATCATATTCTAACCAAGGCCCACATGAGAACAAGTTGCTAACATGTAGTCCCATGCGACCCTGTTGAAGGCCTTCTCCCCATCAGTAGACAGGAGAAGGCCCTCGATCTTCTTGTATTTCGCCTGATGAATAAGGTTAAGGGATTTGGTGATATTGTCTCTGGCTTCCCTACCCGGCATAAAGCCAACTTGCTCCGGGCCAATTACTTGAGAGAGTAAAAGGTTTCATTCTATTAGCTAGAATTTTTGCCAACAGTTTAATGTCGACGTTCAGCAATGAGATTGGCCTAAAGTTTGGAACTACCGCTATGTGTGCATTAAGTAGTGTGTTGGAGTCATGCTTATTTTTGGACAGATAATTGAATGCCTTAAGTAGGGGGTTTGTTAGAAGCTGAGTAAAAGTCCTATAATACTGGGAGGTAAATCCATCAGGACCTGGGCTTTTCCCTGTTTTTAATTCTCTAATTGCGCTCTGTAACTCAACTATTGTGATGGGGTCCTCCAGGGAGGAGATGTCTTCGCCAAAAAGGGAAGGCATCTTGCAATTTATTAGAAAGTCCTTGATCATCTCTTCTCTAGAAGTCACAATGTGGGGTGGTTTGTGTTGGGTGGGTAGGTTGTAGAGTTTGTCATAGAAGTGATAAAATATTTTTGCAATTTTTTCCGGTTCGTGTTCTAGTGTACCTTGTTTGTTGCGAATGGCATGTACAAGATTTGCTGTCTTAACATCTTTCAGGGCTCTGGCCAAGTATTTTCCACTTTTGTCCCCGTGTTCATAGAATGTTTTTTTTAAACAATAAAGTTTTTTGGGTTTGTAAGTCTAGTATGCTTTTCAGGGTTTGCCTATTGTGATTGATTGAGTTATGTTTCCACTTTGGTGGATAGCGATTTTTTATGTTGTAGTTCTAGCCTAGCTATTTTGTTGGATAATTGAGATATCTCCTTTTCTCTGTCTCTTTTCTTCCTAGCTCCCCATTTTATCAATTCACCCCTGATCACCGATTTATGTGCTTCCCAGTTATTTAGGGGGTTGGAGTCTGAGTCAACATTGTTTTGGAAATAAGTCAGAATGGAGTCATGGATGCTATCATGAATTGATTGGTCCGTCAGTAGGGCTGCATTGAGTCTCCAGTTGAATGTCAAACTTTTGGGCGGGTTAAATTGCATTGTTATTGCAGTAGGGGCATGGTCAGAGAGGGAGATGATACCTATCTCCGCTCTTTGTGTGATGAAAATTAGATCAATCCTGGAGTATCTCTTGTGGGGGACCGAAAAGAAGGAATAATCTGTCGGTTGGGTGGGTTGATCTCCATGTGTCCACTAATGTCAAGGATTGTAATAATGCCTTAATGCGTTTCAGTATTCTGTAGGAGACATGTGAGTGTCCTGTAGATGTGTCCTGAAGCGGTGAAAGGGGTACATTAAAGTCTCCACCCAAGATTATACAGCCTTCTGCAAACCACTTCAGTTCATTTATTATTTTACTACAGAATGTGATATGAGATTTGTTTGGGAAGTACACATTAGCTAGTGTGACTGGTGACCCTTCCCAAGAGCCTTTTAATATGATGTATCTGCCATTAGGATCTGTCAGTTGGTGTTTGATTTCAAATGGGGCATTTTTATTAATCAGTATTGAGACACCTTTCGTCTTGGCCAGGGGATTTGTCGCATGGAAGGCTACAGTGTAGAGGTTGTCAGTTATTTTGGGGATGTTTGTCCTTTAAAGTGTGTTTCTTGTATGAATACGACTAGAGGTTTGACCTTTCTGAGTTCCTTGAGAAGTTTAGATGGCTTTTCTGGAATGTTAAGACCGTTAGCGTTATGTGAGACTATTGTGGGCGAGATACCTAGAAAGGGGAAGGACATTTTGGACGTTCTTTAGATATACGATTAATAGCTCTCAGATAGGGACAATTGGGATTTAGAAAGAAGGGAAGGGGGGGAAGGGGGGTTTGTAGAAAGGAAAGATTATATTTCTGTCAGCTATATAGTTGTCAAACCCTTTAGATGGGTCTGATGTATCAATAACTAGAATGAGTCTGAGCTGCAATTATCCCCTAGGGGGGAGTAGGGTCAAGGGCTACCTGTATTCCAACAGAAAGTAAAACAAGAATAAGTAACGAACAAGGGGGAATATTCAGTAATTGAGGTAACCACAAATGACTCTCGGGGGTTAGTGGGAGGAGTCTTTGTGGGTGGAAATAGTTATCTGAAAAAAAACTGAAGTGTATGTAGACGGGGAAGGTCTACGGGTGGGGACGGGATATTTATATCAATTATGTAAGTGCTGGTCTGAACCATATAATTTTTGGTAGGTGAGCCATGTCCCAAAGGAATAACATAGAACCTGCAACATTATAGATTGAACAACGATTTGTATCAACTATTGATAAAATGATCAACATTTCTACTAAGTTTTTTAACTAGATCCCTAGAGAGTCCACATGAAGGGCCCAGCCGAGCGACCTGGGAACAACGCCCCCCTAGTAAGGGGCCATCATCCACGTCACCCCACTGCACCCCCCCATGTCCTAAACCCAGGCATGCCAGGGCTCTCATGCCCTCCTGTAAACAAAAAGAACATAAGGCATGAAATCAGCATTGGATAACATTTATGCCAGATAGGACAGACTAGTGAACCCGAGTAGGGATGTGGCAGTCTAGAAAAGCAAGGTTCTCCCTATATATGTAGCCATGACTGACCCTGAGGGTTAAAACAGTACTCACAGTTCCTGTGATCAAAATGGTATGTCCATATCTCACTGTACAGTGAGACCGAGCAGTATGAGCCCGTAAGATCGATGGTATGGCTGCTTTAGATGTGCCTATAGCACATCCTTCTCACATAGGTGGGAGCGTAAAGAAAAAATAAGAAACAAATCAGGTTAGTAAGAAACAAAGCAAAAGAAAAGACAGCAGTATAGACTTTTTTACCTAAGGTGGTTTCAGGATTTCATCTGAATCAAGATAGTCCTACCGTCTTTTTTTCCAGATCCGCAGTCGGCGGAGGAAAAAAGTCTACACTATCTAGACATTGTCAGAGCGGTAAAAATGTATCTGCAAGCTACGGCTCAGATACGAAAGACTGATTGTCTGTTTATTCTGCCACATGACCCAGGGAAGGGCCAGGCAGCGTTGAAGTCTACTATTACATGTTGGATTCGACAAGTCATTATTCAGGCCTATGGTTTAGAAAAGAAGATTCCTCCTTTTCAGGTGAAAGCGCACTCGACTAGAGCAGTTGGTGCTTCATGGGCAGTGCATCACCAGGCCTCCATTGCTCAGATCTGTAAGGCTGCTACTTGGTCTTCGGTCCATACATTTACTAAGTTCTACCAGGTAGATGTGAGAGGGTATGAGGATGCCGCCTTCGAACGTAGTGTACTGTAGGCAGCAGTATATATCCTCTGGCCCAATGGCGGTCTTTATTCTGATCTGTGTCTCCCTCCCCTCAATTTCAGCTTTGCTATGGGACATCCCATTAAGTAATTAAGGCTCTGTGTCCCGTGATGTATGAGCAAGAAAATAGGATTTTTCTATACAGCTTACCTGTAAAATCCTTTTCTTGGGAATACATCATGGGATACCGAGCTCCCACCCCTCTTCGGGTTAAACGTGGGACACTTATTGCTTTTCTACAAAACTGAGGTACTCTCCATTTGGGAGGGGTTATATAGGGGAGGAACTCAATTTGGTTTGCCAGTGTCCAATCACCTGTGATGACTACATAACCCATTAAGTAATTAAGGCTCTGTGTCCCGTGATGTATTCCCAAGAAAAGGATTTTACAGGTAAGCTGTATATAAAAATCCTATTTTACAATAATAAGGAAAAATACAGACAACCGACACTCTAACAAAAAAATCATTTTTTATTAAGATACATATTTATAAAGCATCAATGAAACTCTAATTCTAACATATAAAACAAAATGAGGTATTCCATTATCCATACATTTGTAGGTTTACCCATCTTTCATTTCTGTTGCTGCCGTGCACATGAGCGCCATACAAGGTAAAATTGTGACATATTTCTCCTCCCAACCCCTCCGGGAGCCACAGATGCAAAGCCACCCATAGAAATCAATAATTGTATGTGGATATGCACTAAACATGCACCCAGGGGCGTGGGTCTGTACTCGCATGTTTATGCAAATACCAGTGTATACCCATATACAGCCATTGGTTTCCACTGGAACCTGTTGTTCCTGGGCGGAGTAATAATCCTGAATTTTATATTGTACGGTGCCAAACGCCTATGCACATGAGACCCCTAAACCACTGGTGGTGGAAATGGGGTTGGCTGTCATGGGTTACTGCATTTTGCACATGACTCTTTGCCCAGCCTCATTTAAAGTGATTGTACCCCGAGTAAGTCACTTGCTATTGGGGTTCAGCACCATCCCTTGCTCCCTCCTTTCTGGCTGTGATTAACAGCAGCAAGAGCCATTGGCTATCTCTGAGCCAATGAGCAGGGGCAGAGCGGAGAGAGCTGCTGCTCTCATGCCCAGTGCTGGATTGAGACCAGGCTCAGGAAAGTAGGGGGGGGGGGAGCTGAGCATTGGAGGTTTTTCACCTTAATGCAGGGAATGCAGTAGGGTAAACAACCTTCAGCCTTTACAACCACTTTAAGCTGAACTCCAGACAAACAGCTAAATATGCAGACAAAATATATATAACTAAGCTGTTTTTTTTCTTACACCAAATTTGTATGACTGTTCATACAGTCCTGATATTTACACAGCTCTAATGTCTATGACCTAATTTTTTTTCTCTACTAAAATTAAGTAACACATGGAGGTCTTCTCTCTTCCCCAGCCAGTGACTGGCTTTCCTCCCATCAGCATGTCTATCGTTGGCATATGAGCACAACCGATTATGTCCTTTTAATGCTTCTCCCTCTTCCAGTCTGAGCTGTACAGGGACTGCAAGAGGCTCATACTAGGTCAAATTCAGGTACCTAGACAGCTTGCATTAATAAAAAAATAAAAAAAATCGAATGATATATTACTGATTATAGAACTGCATTTGTTTATCTTTTATACAGTGGAACCTCGGATTGCAATAACGCGGTTAACGAACGTTTCGCAATACGAGCACTGTATTTGAAAAAATCCTAACTCGGTTTGCGAGTGTTGTCTTGCAAAACGAGCAGGATTCAGGCCAAAGCGGTGTGCAGTACCGCGTTTGGCCTGAAGTGGGGGGGCGCCGGAGCCAAGTGGAGCCGATCGCAGCTGATCGGCGCCGTTCCTAAATGCTCGGAAAGACACGGAAATACTCCATTCCCGAGCCTTTCCGATGCGTGCCGAGGTCAGCTGAACTGTCCTCGGGCCTTTCCGAGGCTCTCCGGCGCCCCCCACCACTAGCCACATGCGGTATTGCATGCCATTGAAGTCAATGCGGAACAAATTATTTTCGTTTCCATTGACTTCTATGGGGAAACTCGCTTTGATATGCAAGTACTTTGGATTACGAGCATTCTCCTGGAATGGATTATGCTCGTAATCCGAGGTTCCACTGTATCTGCTTTAGGGTTCACCATTATCCTAGGTCCATCCAGCCTCTAAAGCTGCTATAATGCCAAATATTGTCATAATATTATTTTTATATTATAATTATCAATGCTCATAGAATATAAATATCCATAGAATAAAGAGATAATTGGTGAACCCAGCTGTATGAGAATAACACGTTCAGCACGGGCCTGATTAAGGGATAAAGGAGCAATCTACGAGTGAGGATCTCACTCCGTTGGGGTCTATCAGAGACACAAGAAACATATAACTCAACCCACTAGAGCAGTGATGGCGGACCTTGGCACCCCAGATGTTTTGGAGCTACATTTCCCATGATGCTCAATTACACTGCAGAGTGCATGAGCATCATGGGAAATGTAGTTCCAAAACATCTGGGGTGCCAAGGTCCGCCTTTACTGCACTCAAGCCTAGTGGAATATCAGTGGTAGATGGAGCTGGCGCTAAGGCATCATGCACATGGGCAGAAAAAAAAAAAAAAAAAACGCCACTTTGGCAGGCATCTAGCATTTTTTTTTAAACCTTTAAACTCAGTGTTCATTGTTAGCCTATGGGGCCATGAAGGCGTTTAGATCTGTATTTTAAAAGCAGCTTTTAGAGGCACTTAAAAAAAAAAAAAAATGCTCCAAAGCTGCATTTGGAGAGGAGAACGTAAACGCATGCATATGCACGTAAATTTATTCTAGTGGTCTCTGAATGTCTTACATCTATAATCGTGCATAGACATTTGTACATAAGCACATAAACATGTGACATTCAAGGCATTATTTTCTACCAAATTCTGGCAACATATTTGGAGCATAAATTGATACACCCGTGTGCATGAAGCCGTAAGTTCACATTTTCATGAAGAATTAAAAGGTGAACTAACTCCAGATATCCTGACCACCCTTCTGGACTCCCCTGCACATAACGGCCAAGATGCCCCATGCTTCCGGTGTGTAGCTGTCCATACACCATACGCTGCAATGCACAGCCTGGAGTGACTATCCATCATAATGCGCACGCAAGCGCTCATGTGACTGCAATGACCAATGAGAAATGCTTTTTCTTCATGGGCACCTTACCAAATCAAGAAGCCTCAGATGTGATTCTCATTGGTTGGTATGGTCCTAGGACTGTGCGGACCAATGAGCACTTGCCATCGCAAGCATTATGATGGATACTCACTACACCGGTAGCACAGGGCATTGCAGCTGCTATGTGCAACGGGATAAGAGTGGTGGCCAGAATATTTGGAGTTAGTTCATCTTCTTATTTTCATGAAAAGATGAACTTACCCTGTAAGCAGAAATAAAAGTCATTTTTAGCAAATCTAGCTTGAGGTTTTTTTTGCGTACACCGGGAATGAGGAATCTTCACTTAACAGCTGCAGACATTCTTTTTCTCTTGTTCAGTCGGACTCTTCACGTTGTAGACACTGAAATGATAAGAATATTATTATTAGTCTGGGTTCACACCAGTGGGGTGTGATTCGCACCACACTGCAGTGCAAATCACATGTGATGTCTGTGCGTTGCAAATTCAACCATACAGATTGTATGGCTGAATTCGCATCACATTCGGACCAAAATTGTACAGGACCCTTTTTTTGATCCGCAACAGAATCCTGTCCGAATTGACAGTTTGCACTGCGATAGGCGAACCGATCTGGGGGTGTCATTAACTTTGTATTGACACCCGCAGCTGTTCGCATATGGCAGTGTGAACTGCCTGCGAATCGGGTGCAATGCCGGAACCCGTGCTGGATTCGCATGGGTTCTCGCATTCCACCAGTGTGAACCGAGCCTGAGGGTTCATGCACATGGCCTCCTGGGCCGTGCAATGTAATGTTCAGGCATATATCCCCATACACTGTACACAGCACCTTTGGCTCCTGGGAGGGGAAATACACCCCAACTATAATACACCTCCCCAGGCAGCCATTTGTATGAGCCATTACAGCCATCTTTCTAACCTCTGTACTCCAGGGGAACCCCTAAAGTGATTTTCAGGTCTTGGGGAACCCTAAATAAAACAAATTAATTAAAGGAGATGTGAACCCTTTTCCACCTTAATGCATTCTATGCCAGTAACTGTGCTGGGAGCGTGCAGGGCTTGCACTCTCAGCACAGAAAGATACAAAGGGCCCTATATACGGGTACGGCCGGCGGGAAGACGTTAAGAAGATTCCCGTGAGTAATTAACAAATGCTAAAACTGTACATTTTTGTGAGTACTAACAGACCAATGATTGTCACCAGCTACGACAGTATATTTAGAATATTTTATGTCTTCAATAAAATGGCGGCCGTCTGCATACAGACATTGTAGGCCTCTACAGTTAAGCCCCGAAAAGGGCGAAACACATCTGAGGAGTTCTCTACGGGTGAAGAACAGAAGCTGAAGCCATCTTATACCCATTTCATTAAAAATGAATGCAACACGAAATCAGTGTCTGTGTACAGACGGCCACCATTTTGTTGAAGTCTATTGGAGCCTGACAAGCCTATCCTGTCTGCCTTGCACCAGTGTATCCACCTGCTGATTCCGACTGATCAGTTTTGGGGGGCATTCGAGTGGTACTATTTTCATTGTTGTGGGCTACATAGAGTATTTCATGACTGCATGGCACTAAACACAATGCAGACAAAGAGAGAACTTTTATTGTGCAGAGTTTTGGACAATTAGAAAGGGTTTCCATTAAAAATACGTCAGGGCACCATATTGGGGTATCATGAACTGCTGTCAATCTGCGGTAAATAAACTGTTGGGGACATAAATGTGGGTCCCACACTCTGTACATACTTAGTATACTGAAGTATATGGGGGTGGATAAGAGAACGGGGATACATTTATATACACCAGGTGTTGATGAGGGAAGAGTTCAGATCTAGTTTGGCCCCTATGGATATACTTCATATTGTCACTAAAGCTCTTGGTATACTTACAATGGATCACTTGCTGTATATGTAATAGGGATGGATCTTGAGGATGTGAGTTATCCACGAAATGTATCGATCCGAGATGCCAAACAGGAGCTTATTGCATATACTAATTATATAGTGTTCAGCTTTGTGTATGATCCATGTAGGGTCATTTTTAAAGTATTTATAATCTATTTTGTCTTTTGATAAAAGATTGTAAACATTTAAAGTCCCACATGTTATCCTTTCCCACATCTTATGGGCGGGAGGAGCTCCATTGGTGTTTAAACTGAGGTTGGTGCCTTAAGAGGAATATGAGAAAGTATAGGAAGCTTCCACCATCATTGTATTTTAGTCTAACCCATGTGAATAAATCACAACTACTGTATATATCTGAAAGGATGTCAGAACATGAACTTACCAAAGGAAAAATTAGCTTTGAACCCTTTTCCATTGGTCTTGGAGTTGCTGGAGAACTGGAGCACTACCATTGGCCCACTGGAGGTTATGACCAGGTCAGATCTCTTTCCACAGTATACACCGAGGAGCGGCGCATTAAGGTTCCCACCATCTCTAATATTCAGGGAGTCATTTGAACATTTGGAAGATGACTCAATGTCAAATTCACTGAAGGTCAGCAATACCTGAAAAATGATTCATTATTTTGAGACATGAACATGATTATAAAGGTATTTCACATTTTATACAGAATACATACAAGTGTAGCGGGTATTTGAATTATGTGAGGACTCTGGTGGTGTGAGGTTCCTTGGGGTCCCTGGTCCCTGGATGGCGCTGTTGCCTGGGGCCGGAGTTGAACTCACACCACGAACCGTGCCTTTTTGTCCTCCCCTAGAGCTGGTACAGCGGGGCGGGGAACCCGCTGTGGCGCAAAAGGGAGAGGTCATAAAAGGGGTGGAGACCTGGATTTTGGGGAGAGAGTCGTAGGACGTGGCCGCGCCAAGGCACCTTCAGCTTGGGTGCTGGCGGTCCGGTGTTCCAGGCCTAGGCGCCTTTGGCCTAGCTGGAGCGGAGATGGAGTCCATCTCAGGCACCTTTAGCCTGGGGTGAGGTACTATGGCGGACGCCTGGGGCTCAGTACCTTCGACTGAGTTCCGCGAGGGTGGAGGAATCCGAGGGGGCCCTGATGCCTTGGGTGCCCGTGTCTGAGTTCGTGAGGACTGGTGCGCAGTAACTTCTCCGGAGAGTCCGGCGCAGCATCGCTGGTGACGGAGAGGCCTCCACTTCTCCCTTGGACGGATTTCTTCCCCTGACAGGGGCAAAGTGAGCAAAGGTAATTCACGTTCTATATTACCTAGTCAGTGGCAATGACTATTCACCACTGGTGACAGCACAGTGGGCAGCAGCAAAAAGGGAAAGGATTGTGCCTCGATCTGTCCCCCTCATTTCCCAAAGGAGAAAGATTGTTTTATTCCTTGGCAAGAAGAATAAAACTGAGTTGTACCTATTCACTGTGTGGAACTTGGGTTACTAAAGCGAAGGAGTCAGGGACGAAGGACTGGACTTGACTCTAGGACGCCTACACAAAAGCCCAAGCTTTTGGCCTTCACATCTTGGTTACGGATGACATGGGCCGTGGTGTGTATCATCTCTCTCTCCCAGGTACCCCTAGACAATATAACCGATAAAGAAAGGGAGAGGGGTGAGGCCGCTACACAAGTACAGAATGTCCTGGAACTAGAGCAGCTTGTCACAGTCAGTTTTATTTTATAGAACTGTAGACATGTTGTCTTTTGGTCGTTTTTTTGGATCAGGTATTAATTCATTTTTCTAAGTTCATATTTTTAACTGATATTTTCTCTCTCTTGCTCTCTTTCCATATATATATATATATATATATATATAAACTATATAGCTGGCATGTGTAATACCCAAGAATCTTATGTGCCATAATTAGATTATTATTATTATAATTATACAGGACTTATATAGCCCCAACAGTTTGCGCAGCGCTTTACAACATGAGGGCAGACAGTACAGTTACAATACAATTCAATACAGGAGGAATCAGAAGGTCCTGCTCATTAGAGCTTACTATCTAAGAGGAAGGGTCAAGTGATACAAAAGGTAATAACTGTGGGGTAGGAGCTGATGGAGAAAATAAACAGTTGTTAGGTGGGAGCAGAATAGGCTTCTCTGAAAATAAGGGTTTTCAGGGATCGTCTAAAAGCAAACAGAGTAGGAGATAGTCGGACATATTGGGGTAGAGAGTTCCATAGGATGGGAGAGGCTCTGTAAAAGTCCTGGAGGCGAGCATGGGACAAGGTGACAAGGGAGCTAGAGAGCTGGAGATCTTGGGAGAAATTAAGAGAACTATTAGGTTGGTATTTTGAGACCAGGTTAGTGATGTAGCTGGGGTCAAGTTGTGGATGGCTTTGTAAGTTGTTGTTAATATTTTTCATTTCATTAGTTGGGAGAGTGGCAGCCAATTGAGGGATTGGCAGACACTGAACGGTTGGTAAGGTGGATAAGCCTGACAGGAGCATTCATGATGGACTGAAGGGGGGATAGCCTATGTAAAGGTAATCCAATGAGAAGGGAGTTGCAGTAGCCGAGGCGAGAGATGACCAGGGAGTCGATTAGAAGCTTAGTGGTATCATTGGTTAGAGAGGGGCGTATTTTGGAGATGTTGCGTAGGTTAAGGCAACAAGCTTTGGACAGTGATTGGATGTGAGGACAAAACGAATAGTTCAGAGTCTAGGACTACACCTAGAACCCTGGTATGCAGGGACGGGTTGATAGTTGCGCCATCGATCTTGACAGAGAAATCAGGAGAAGGTGCACATGGGGGGAGGAAATATTATGAGCTCGGTTTTGTATAGATTGAGTTTGAGGAAGTGATGCGGCATCCACGCCGGAATGTCTGTTAATAAATTTGTGATGCGTGAGGAAACTGAAGGAGTGAGCTGAGGGGTAGAGAGATACATTTGGGTGTCGTCAGCGTAGAGTTGGTATTGGAAGCCATTGGGATGCTATCAACTGACCTAGAGAGGAGGTGGAAATCGAGAATAGAAAAGGTACAAAAACAGAACCTTGGGGGACCCCTAGGTATATAGTACTGTGCAAAAGTTTTAGGCAGGTGTGAAATAAATAATGCTGTAAATTAGGAATACTTTCAGAACTAAAGGGGTTAATAGTTTATATTTATCAATTAACAAAATGGAAAGTAAAGGAACAGAACAGAATTCCAAATCAAATCAATATTTGGTGTGACCACCCTTTTCCTTCAAAACAGGGATAAGGTTTATTTGGAATACTGTATCTTTGCTTTGTTTTACTCAAGCTCCTTTTCTGTTGTTCTAAATCAGGGGTGTCAAACTTAATTTCATTGGGGGGCCGCATCAGCATTATAATTGCCCTCAAAAGGGCCGGTTGTATCTGTAAGATTAAATGTCCAGCGCATCCCCTCCCCTTACATTAGATGTTAAGAGCCACCCCACCATCAGAAGTTGAGTCCCCCACTCTCCCTTACATCACAGTGCACCCCCCCTTTCCTTATGCTGCTGTGGGGAAGAAGCTGGATGCATTGCTTAAAAGCAGAAAGTACAGGGTCTTGAGGGGGACCAGAGCTGGAGCTCTCCTGCAGCTGCAGGAGAGGTGCGAGGGCCACATGAAATGGCCTGGAGGGCCGGATTCGGCCCTTGGGCCTTGTGTTTGACACCTGTGTTCTAAATGGTATCATGCTGATTACAAAAAGCTCAGAATAATACATATTCATTCATTTCAATGTTATTCATTTATCTATAAAACCTATTTTTATAGGCCCGAAAATTTAAAAAATATATATGGTGTGGCCCTCATGCTGAATTTTTTGAGACCCCTGAAATATCGTATAAATATAGTTGACATGAAAAATACTACTTCGTAAGGGCTCTTGACATTTTGGAAGGAAAGTTCTCCAATGATAATGTCTCTGATATACTCACTTGCTTTTTCGGGGGAGCAATGATGATATATGTACCTCTTGCATTATTCTGGTAGGAGAAAGGGTAATTTGGGGACTTCACAGACCCGCCATCTGTGGTAAAAGTGCCTCCATACGTCACTGTAAATTAAACAAAAACACAGCATTAGATACAAAGCACTGCATGGTAGATATAGAAGTTACATTGGTTGTGATTGGCCCACTCCCTCTCCCAGAAATCTTTAACAAATCAGATGATGAAGCCCACATCTTCAATTTTCATTCTTTTTTTTTTAAATCAAAATTAAGTTTATTGAACATGAAGAAGAAAAGGATATGCATACAAGCACAAAGTGCAACAGGTACTAATCAGAAGGATGAAGCATTTGACAGAACCTTCGCAAGTGCAGACTATATACCAGGTTATATTATTTAGGATAGTCCTAAGAACCTACCCACTTGGGCCTGTGGTGCCTAAGTACGAGAGTAACACATTTTTCTTAAAAAAAACAAAAAAACAGCAGGGAGCGTAGCATAGTACATCACATGGAGGAATACAAGCATACAAAATGAGAGCGAGAGGCAGTATCGTAAGCTACATCAGAGACCGTACCTTAGATGAGAGTTATTGCTCATCTGTGCAGGTGGAGGAGTCCTCCAACCACCTGTCCCAGATTTTGTTATATTTCGCTGGGCAGCCCCTGTGTGAATACAGTACTTTTCTATAGGGAAGTGTAGCGTTCACTGCCCTAATCCCTTGTTCAATGGTAGGGGGAGACATTTGATCCAAGACCGGGCTATTTGCATTCTGGCCATAAACAGAGACTCTTGCAAAAATATATTTAGGTACTTCTCCTCTTCAGAGATGGAAAGGAGACCTAGTAAACACTGACGTGGGCACAGGGTTAGGGGGGAGCCCATACGGTCATGGAGGAACTTAACCACCTGCGACCAGTATTCCTGAAGATGAGGGCAAGTCCATAGTAGGTGGTAAAATGCCCACATCTTCAATTTAAGCGTACAACTACAAGACTGCCTGTTTAAATCAAGTCTGTGCCAAGGAACCAGGGATGATGCCATTGTTATTTTCCTTCTGCCTGGCAGTCATGTGGATCCATGACCTCAGTAATTTTGGAGTCACTGACTTGACTCCGGAAGTAAGTAAATGTGATGGTCAGGCAACTGGAATTTTCAGAAAAGGAGGTTAGGAGTGGCAGACTCCATTTCTCTCACGAAGGTTATTTTTAATGTGCTGCTTAAAAAAGATGTCTGTCCTTCAGTTGGATTAAAAATCTATAACATACAATATATTATTATACAGTTCTTTTTTGCAACAATAACTTCCCAGCCCTCCCATCACCTTTTTTAGGACTGTCTGCTGTGCATCTCCCACCTCACAACACAGCCCCATAGAAGCCCATGGGGAGCTATTGCACAGGTGCATCCAACACAATGAAGATGTTCTAGAGTGCAAGTAAATGATTGGTCATGGGCGCTGGATCGTGGTAAGTATGCATTTGGGGAGGGTGGGCTGTTTTTTCTTAGTGCACTTATCCTTTGGCGTGTATGTTAAAAACAAAAAACAAAACAAAAATAAAATAGTAAATGTAAAAAATGTAACGTTGCGCTAGAACAGACTATCAAAAAACTTTTATGTATGTGAACACAGCTGCTAGCACCCCAAAGTCTAATACAAACTCAAACAAGTTGAAAGGCTGGCCGGAGGCCAGCCTGGATTTGTGGGAGGAGTCTGAGGGAGTATATCTCCCTCCTCCTCTGGCTTGTCCCTCGTCGGCTCGTCTTCTTGGTGGTTTCAGCCGACGAGCGTCATTTCCGCCCCGCCAGCTGTCGTCATTTCCGGGTGCCGTCCGCACACAGAGGATCGTCGCGTGGGAGCTCCGGGTTTCTTTTTCGCCCACAGCGCTGGGCTGCAGGTACGGGGGGGGGGGCAGCGGTGTCACCGGTTCGATAGGGGGGCCACACGCGTCTGGTCATACGCTTGGGGGCATGCGGCATGTCGGCCGCCACGTCAATGCGATAGGGGGGACATCAGGTCGCAGGAGGGTACTGTAGAGACTCTGCTTCAAGGCGCCACGTGCGTGGCTGGGGGGGGGCGGGGGTGTTTGGTGGGTGCCTCTGTTCACGGTCATGCCTGTACTGCAGCACCAAGGGCTAGATGTTAGGCATGGCATGTAGCGTGTGCAGAGGGGAAGGGTGCTTTGCTCTGTCACTGTCTTCATGCTGGGTTTTGTAAGTGTCCTATCATGCTGCTGATCGGCATCACATCGAAGGGGGGGGGGGGCAGGCTAGTGGGTCGGTTCAGTACGGCCATGTAGCAGCAGGCTGGTTCAGCTGCTACTGGGGGGGGGGGGGGGCATCTTGTGGTGGGGTTGGTGCAGGGCCGGTCCGGTCAGCACTTAAATTGTCATGCAAGTGTTGTAAAAAAAAAAAAAAAAAAAAAGGGAATTTTATGTTGCTGCCATGTTCTGGGTAATTTCGTCATTTGTTTTTCTGGTCTACTGGGTGGGCGCAGCAGCTAGTTAACTTCCCAGCTAGGTAGTCTCACAGGCTCCTTGCTTTGTGGCTGACAGGAGGGGGGGGGGGGTTCGTGGAGCTTGGGCGGCCACAGGTCCTTTGCATGTTGCTGTCATAGGATGGTTTCCTGTCATATTGGGCATTTCATCAGGCTCCATACGTTGGGGTATGCCGTTCTGTTCGTCATTTCTGTCTGTTTTTTCCGCTTTCACTTCTGTTCATGGTTTCCGACCATTCGATTGCCTCATTTCTGGTACATGTGGTGTTATTTCAGGTGGATTTCAGAGTTTTTCTCTCAGTATCAAGGTACGTGTGTATGTTTCCTGTCACGGATTTCAGTTAGTTTTTTAGTTAGGTTCACTTGCTTTCAGGGTCTGTCACGTCTACAGATCCGTACAGGCTGAGGTTTCGTTTTTAAGTGATTGGTTGGACCACAATCTTCTCGCCTGTACATCACTCATCATACGTTGCACCTTTCATTCTCTACGTTCATATCTACCCACCACGGTCTGTGGGTATCGTAGCCCTGAGTGTTCGTTTTTAATTGCCTGTTATTGCGCTGCAGGTTTCTCGGGCTCACTCATTCCATACATCTTAGGATTGGTTGTGTCACTTAGCTTAATTCACGCGCTATTGGTCTACCACTGATGTTTCACGTGTTCAGACTTAGTTAGGTTGGTGCGGTCCATGCATTCTTATTTTGCTGTAGTTTGTTTTCCCTCAGATTTCGTTATGTCTCATGTGACAGAAAGCGACGAGTTCCCGTTCATCCCGCCTACTCCGCGTAGGGGTTCAAATCATGGAAGTTCACCTTCATTAAGGAGTTGGACTGTGCCTAGGATTATGGCCGAGCTACATCGCAAGGGCATTTCTTTCCCATCTACTGCCAGGAAAGCGGAACTTTTTAGGTTATGTTTCCCTTCTGCTGAACCAGTACCGTCTACCAGTGCGGAACACGCTTCGGTGCACAACTCCTTGACGCAAATCCATGCGATGTTAAATTCTTTCTCCACCTCTATGTTGCAGTTACAGGATAGGATGGAGGTGATTGAGGCCCGGGCGGCTGGTGCAGCAGTATCAGCCAGCTCGGTGGTGCCTGCGGCCCCCTCAGCCCCTGTTCTCCTGAGCCCGGCTACAGGTAATATGTCTTTACCTTCAGTGATGCCTTCACCGTCTGCGGCTCTGCCGTCGGTGTCACCGGCCCATTTCATCCCTGCCAGTATCAAGAAAGATATCTTGGAAGGGAAGGATGTCAATCTAGCCTCCCTACTCATAGCGGCCCAGGATGTGTCTGAAAACAAGTCATTTGCTTGTGGGGAGGTGTCGGTGGTGCTCAAGTCCAAAGATCCTAGGCTCAGTCGCAAACTCAGTGTACCAGAGTTTGTGCTGGCCTTCGGCATCTTTAGAGACATCATCTGTTCGGTCAGTCCAGGGAGGAGGGAAGAATTGGATCTATACCTTCATAAGGTTGTGGACTTGGCGCATAAGTACGGTGGTTCAATCTTCTACGATTATCATCGGTCCTTTGCGGCAAAGGTGGCGGCCACTTGGGCTCAGTTCCAAGTGGTGTCATGGTGGGGCACCATTGACATGGAATTATTTTGCAGGCATTTCGCTAGTCAAAGATCCCCTGTATGTGCCAACTGTCAATCATCGGCTCACACCACTGCCTGGTGTCCGAATTGCGAGTCCCCTAGTCAGATAGGGACCTCCAAACAGTCGGCTGGTGGATCTGCGGGTCTCCCAGGGCAGGTGGACAAAATGGGTAGACCCATCCGGTATCTGGGGAAGGCTCAGTTGTGCAATAATTATAACTATACTGGTTGCAATTACAACCAATGCAGGTTGTTGCACGTTTGCTCCAACTGCTTCAGAGCCCACCCCAAGTCCGCTTGCCTGGTCAAGGCCGTCGGTACCTCATGACTGTGCCGAGTTAATGTCTCCTTGTTGGGGGATTTCCTGAGTGATCATCCTTCACCAGCGTTCAGACAGTTTTTGCTGGAAGGGTTGTCTTCAGGTTTTCATACTGGGCTCATTACCCTTCCTACAGAATCGTTCGAGTGCAACAATTTGTTGTCAGCTGAGAACCACCCTGATATTGTCGATGAGTTACTGCAGGCTGAATTGTCCAAGGGGTTCTTGATCGGTCCGTTCCTGTCATCACCTTTTTGCATGTGGAGGGTCAATCCCGTCGGGGTTGTCTGTGGAAAATTCTCAAATAAATTCCGTTTGATTTACGATTTGTCCGCTCCTCATTCATCTCACATTCCTAGTCTCAATTCTCTCATCCCCTCCGAGGAGTTTTCTCTAAAGTATTCATCAGTAGATTTGGCAATCCAGCACATTTTGCAGTTAGGTAGGGGTGCTTGGCTTTCCAAAGCTGACATCTCTGATGCATTCAAGCTGCTTCCTATCAGTCCTGCTCTCTGGCAATGGCATGGCATCAAGTGGCGCGGGCAGTATTTTTTTGCCACCAAATTAACGTTTGGGTCTAAAAGCAGTCCGTACTTGTTTGACACCTTTGCCCAGGCTCTTCATTGGATTCTGGGTTACTGCAGTGGTTGTCAGAGGGTAATTCATTATCTGGATGATTTTCTGCTGTTGGAAGATCCCGGTGTCCCGCCCAGGGATCTGCAGGTGCTTACAGGGCTATTTTCAGAATTGAATGTCCCATTAGCTACGCATAAGATGGAAGGTCCAGCAAAAATCATCACCTTTTTAGGGATTACGCTTGACTCCAATCTTATGGTTGCTAGTCTGCCCTTGGAGAAATTAGTCAGGATACGCCGCTCCATTCATCTCTTTGTTCTTTCCCCGGTATCTTCCAAGAGGGACTTACAGTCTCTCTTGGGGATGTTGAATCACGCCATGAGGATCATTCCGCAGGGTAGGGCATTTGTGTCGAGGTTGCTGGCTCTTCTCCCCCAGTGTCATGATTCTGAGTCACCGGTCAAATTACTAGCGGATGCCCGTGCTGATTTAGTCATGTGGGATCGGTTCCTGTGCGGGTGGAATGGCATCTCCATGTTCATCCCGCATCCTACTAGTAATTCTCCGCATGTGTTCTCAGATGCCGCCGCTTCAGTCGGGTTTTCAGCCATTTTTGGCCAGGAGTGGTTGGCCAGCCGCTGGCCCCCCGAGGTTTTCCTTCTGCCAAAATTTGCCCTCACGTCAGCACTATTTGAAATTTACCCAATCTTGGCGGCAGCTGTCACATGGGGTCCTGGCTGGTCAGGCAACTCGGTCGTTTTCTTTACGGATAATTTGGCTACAGCCAAAATTATCAATAAAGGAAGATCAGGGTCCCTGGTAATCATGTCCTTCATGCGTAAGTTGACATGGTTGGGCTTGACCTACAAATTCCATTTCCGGGGTGAGTTCGTTAGTGGGGATCACAATGGTGCAGCTGATGCTTTGTCCCGTCTTAACATGCCGCTATTTTTCTTACAGCATCCGGCAGCAGATCGGACGGGCCAGCCAATCCCCCATCACTCACTATTAGTCATGGATTGAATACTTTCTGGTCTCAGGCGATCAATCTGGCCAACAGGTCCTTGTCCAGAAATACGCTGAGAGCATATACCACGGGTTGGAAGACGTTCCTTAGGTTCATGTCCTTACATCCTTGCAGTTCCCCAGAGGATACCAAGTACATCATGATGTTTACTGCGTATTGCCACTGTGAGCTGGCATTATCGGCCAGTACTATCAAACTGTATTTATCAGGTATTCAGCATTTCAGGTCCCTGCATGCGCCTGACAGTCCATCCATTTTTGCTGCTCACCCTCTGAAAGCCATACTGAGGGGTATACAAAGAAATCAGGGGTTCTCCCAGTTGTCTCGCCAACCCATTACCGGGCAGATTTTCCGTGACATGTCGGATATGCTCTCCACTTCCCCTTTTGGCACAGGTCCCAGTTTAGTTCTCAAGGCGGCAGTTTACCTCTGTTTCTTCGGGTTTCTCCGACCCGGGGAAGTGTCCAAATCCAGCTGTCATGCACCTGTTTTGCTCAGAGGTAGTCTTTCTAGATTTCCTGAGCATTATGAGCTGCAGCTTCCAAATAATAAGAATAGGCAAATTGGTCAGGGGTTTGTGGTTAAGTACTACCGCACGCACAACGGTTGGTGCCCGGTCGAAGTGCTCGACTCTCTTTGCCGTTTATTCTCAACACCCGTGAATGATCCCCTGCTCCCCTTCCCTACGCAGCCTATCACTTCCAAACAATTTGTTAGCCATGTCAGGATCTTGCTTGCCAAATTAGATTTGGATCCTAAACGTTTCTCCGGGCATTCTTTCAGGATCGGTGCTGCATCAGCAGCTTCTAAGCAGGGGGTCCCTTCGTACATCATCAAACACATGGGGCGCTGGAGGTCCTCCTGTTATAGCAGGTACATTCCCGAACCTCACACGGAAGTTCGCAGAGCTTTTGCCGTGTTGTTGAATTAAGTGTTACCTGTTCATTAAAGCTTATTACTTACCTATCTTTGTGTCTTTTTGCCCTCTTTTAGGCGTACCGTCCAGCTAGGCCAAGGCACACCGCAGGCCTTGGTAGTTGGGGTTATCACGTATCACGCAGATATGGTCATTGGGGTTCCCACGTATTACGGGTGAAGACTCCGACGACAAGTTGAAAGGCTGGCCGGAGGCCAGCCTGGATTTGTGGGAGGAGTCTGAGGGAGTATATCTCCCTCCTCCTCTGGCTTGTCCCTCGTCGGCTCGTCTTCTTGGTCCCACCCTCCCGTTCCCCCTTTCTCATTTCATTCATTTTATACTCATTTATTTCTCTTACATTTACTCAGGGTATGCCCTCTTTTAGGCGTACCGTCCAGCTAGGCCAAGGCACACCGCAGGCCTTGGTAGTTGGGGTTATCACGTATCACGCAGATATGGTCATTGGGGTTCCCACGTATTACGGGTGAAGACTCCGACGACAAACATACATATACAAAATAGATGCAGAGCTAGTGATATTGCTAAATTTACAAGTGAAAAAGAGGCTAGAAATAAAAGACTAAAGCAGAGTCTCAAGATTTCAGTCCATAGGTGAAAAATTACAACAACCATCCGTGCTTAGTATAGATAAAAAGCTGTAGGAGAGGGAAACGTGAAAATCCTTCACACAATGTGCATCCAGCTCTGCACCAAAGTGAGTAAGTAGCCTGCTTACCAACTCTCCGTGACCACTAAAATAGTAGTCTCACCAAGCTCAGGGAAATAGTTCTCCCCAGGACGTCGTCTGGGGATTTGGCCAATCCCCAGATGACGTCCGGTAGTGACGAAACGCGCAGGGTGGGGCCTGCGACGGTGACGTCATGACATTTTTCCTCCCAGGAGGTTGATGAACAAGCGAACCAGGAAGAAAAGCGAAGCCTATGGGGACGCAGCGGTTCTTACCAAATCATACGCTGATGTATTGCTTGCAAACGGCTTTTATCTTGTAAGTGCAACCCACTTATTTTATTAAATTAATTTTTCTAAAGTACTGCACTATGGGAGCAATTATTTTTTATATTTCCGACTCTTACTAGTAAAGCGCAAGTTCCAGACAAAACTAAGGGTCTTCTTATTCCCATTGTGGGCTAACATTGCAAAGCTTAATGCAGACCTTCATTTTTGGTTGATAACACTCTTGTATGAACATACATAGTGCAGCTTTTCGCGTTTCTAACGCGTAGAGCTGCACTATGTATATTCATACAAGAGTGTTATAAATAGTGGTTGTTTTTTTTTTATCTGGTTATGTCAATTGGAAATTTGAGTTTCTTTTGAAGGACCATTCCATATTGGTGTTTTAATATTTTGTAATAAATTAAAGTTTTTGATTAATTCATATTTGTACATTCATTTGGGTGGAGTGATTGCCTTTAAAGTCCCAACAGAGGGATTTTCTTTTTGTTTTTTTGACTTACCACTGGGATGTTGGCAGTCCCCACCCTTTCCCACTAGAGTTTAACTCCTCCTTTTTCCAATTCATTTTTGGTTGTTCCTTCTGTCTTGCTCCTCTCCCTCTCACCTGTTCCACAGACTGCAATCCAAATTTATTTTCTTTTTTTTGGGGGGGGGGATAGCCATGTCAGAATGCTTCGGGCTATGTAGAATACGCTGAACATATACACTGCAGTGTAATCAGGGGGTGTCTAATTATTATTATTATTATACAGGATATATATAACACCGACAGTTTGCACAGCGCTTTACACCATTAGGGCAGACAGTACATATACAATACAATTCAATACAGGAGGATTCAGAGGGCCCTACTTGTTAGAGCTTACAATCTGGGAGGGAGGGTAAATAGGACCTGAAAGAGACAGTTGGCTTGTCTTCACAAAGAAGATGGTGGCATAGGATGCAGTGTGCTGAACAGTGCTGGATCTGATAGATCAATCCAGCGGACAAGGTAATAAGGGGTTGGATTAACCCTGGGGGGGAGGTGGGGGCTGACATTCCTCTTTGAGAACTGAGAGCTCGATAATGTCTTTGAGATAACACATGAAATGTGCACTTACCAAATACATATAACAAAACTCTTTCAATTATATATTAAACAGACAAAAAGGAATCAAATAAGAGAAGTTATTTGTTAGGCAGGTTTCATGCAGAGTGTCCAGCTGCAGGGTCCCAATCTTGGAATTTTAGGGCAACGATATCGGGCTCTACAGTATTTGTTCAGGGACCAATGCCAAAAATGCAGAATACCTGTGCAGCATATTTTAGCCTGCCATAGACATTGATAGGGTGCCTCCCGGGAGTACTAAAATGACAGGATTTGAGGCACAGCAGCTAGAGGCCCTATGTGCAAGGGCCCTTAGGGTTTACATACATTATGAATGAATATTTTTTGACCATATAATGCATAACAGAATTGAATACATACCTGTGCTATAAGATCCACTGAAACTGCTAGACACGTTGGTGATATATTCCAGCAGCACCAATGTGCCGGATGAGACCAGCACCGGTAGAGGCTGGCCAGCGATCACTGTGGTTAGCAGAGGGCTGTTCTTGGTCACCCCATCGTACACGTTGATCTTAGCGTTACAGTTCTTGGACGAGCAAACAAACTTGGCAAACTGCAGCAAGATCTGTAAAATTAAGAAATGTTCAGTAACATAAAGAGAATCTCCACTGGCTTTAATCCAAACCCATCGATTTAACATTTTCAAAAAACAGTTACATTCACGGCATGCCAGGAATGCTAACTGTCACATTTGCTTGTGCTTTCAGCCAAACTTTTGAATCCATCAAATGGCTGGTGTCATAACTGATAATAATCACATGTGCAGAATCATGGCAGTTGCAGATCAAAAAGGCTAAGATAGCAGCTTTCTTGGTTGAAAACGATAGGAGGGTTTAGTTCCGCTTTAAGATTTAAAAACAAAAAACATCCAGGTCAGCTGTGCCTGATTCCAGGAATTCACCTAAACTTTATCTTAATATTCTGCTTTTGTAAATCTTTAGAAAGGATACTGCAACACACTTTTTTCTACTTTGATCAATGTTAGTTTAAAAAACATATTGTTTCTGCCGTACTGAGTTTTTAATGCAGGCTGGAAGATTCACTCTCTCCATTTGCCCTGATGACCTCTATAATTCAAACCAAAAATAAGGTAAAACTAAAGATTTTGAATTGTCACCAAAAAATCTTGCAATGGGATGGGGACACTTGTTCTGACAAGGGGATTTTCCTCACTTTGGAGAGATTTCCTCTTATTTTATTATTGTTGTTTCTAAATCGAAATCTTCCCAATAGGACAACGATGGATAAAAATCCCACAAGGGTTTTAACCATTTTCTAATCTATCCAAACTTTAAAAAAACATTGGCAACACAGATACTTAAAGGAGTAGTAAAGTATATATATATATATATATATATATATATATATATATATATATATATATATATATATATACATATACACACACACATTTTCACAAGAAGCTGTATATATATATTGTGAGGGGGTTCGCTCGGCAGCGGGTGTGTGTGACCCCCGGGATGGGCTCCCCACACAAAAACAGGCCCAGCAAACGGAGGTTGTGGTTTTCAAAATCAAAAAGGTGCGGTTTATTTTCTATTTACAGTGACAAAACACAGCAAAGCAAAAGAAACATAAACAAAATAAATCCTGGTCAACTTGACCTCTGACTAAACATACAGGTTTCCTAACTAACAACTGGGATCAGCCTAGTGCTGTCCTAGTCCCTAAGTCCCTGGGATTAAATGTCCAAGCAAATAGCCACACAGGCTTTGTCTCACCGCACAGGGGTTCACTTTCCCTAGACAGTCCACACAGGTCTGGTTCCAGGCATGAGCAAACACCTAATGAATCTGGGAGTTCTTACAGAGGCCTAAATGAGCTGACAAGCTTCAGCTGGTCTCATCAACTCCCTGTCTGCACGACGCCCCACACTCTCCCTAGATGTATGAGTCATCCATGAGCCCACTAGCCTCAGCTCGGCTTATACAACTCTCCACCTAGTTGTATAAGTCGGCGTAAAGCCTAAATCTGGGCGAAATATATCTACCCCCCTGGATGCAACCAGGTGACTTTACCTTCCTGCTGTCACATACCCCCCCCTCTTGTTTTAACCTCGGGGTTGGAACACCAGCAATCAGGTATTCATGTACTCGAGACAAAGCATCCACATTCCCCATTTGAACGCCAGGGCGATGCTTTACTGTGAAGTTGAATTCCTGGAGGGCCAGGAACCACCTATTCACTCTTCTATTTGTTTCCTTGTTTTGAGCCATCCACTTTAACGGAGCGTGATCCGTAACCATGTCAAAGTGCCTACCTAGCAGGTAGTACCGAAGGGAATCTAGAGCCCACTTCACCGCTAAACACTCCTTTTCAACGGTGGCGTAATTTACCTCATGGGACTTCAACTTCCTGCTGAGGTAAATGACTGGGTGCTCTTCCCCGTTCCAGACCTGGGACAATACTGTTCCTAACCCCACATCTGACGCATCACTTTGTACGACAAAGTCTTTAGAGAAGTCGGGTGAGTACAACACTGGCTGGCTACATAAGGCTTGTTTCAAGAATTGGAATGCTGCCTCAGCCTCGGGGGTCCATTTAATCATGACCGACCCTTTCCCCTTCGTCAGGTTGGTTAGGGGCACAGCCTTAGAAGCAAAGTGGGGAATGAATCGCCGATAATACCCAGCGATTCCCAGAAAGGCTCGTACCTGCTTCTTGCTGTTGGGACGTGGCCAACTCTGGATGGCCTCGATTTTGTTGAGTTGGGGTTTTATTACTCCCCTCCCAATGGTGTACCCAAGATATTTGGCCTCCTCCTGCCCAATGGTACACTTCTTGGGGTTAGCCGTAAACCCCGCTTCCCGAACAGAGTCCAGGACTGCTTGCACTTTTGGCAGATGTGAGGCCCAATCTGTGCTATGGACAATTACGTCATCCAGGTAAGCCGCAGCATACTTCCGATGGGGCCTCAGCATCTGGTCCATTTTCCGCTGGAATGTGGCCGGCGCATTCTGTAACCCGAACGGCATTCTTTTATATTGGAACGCCCCGTCTGGGGTTACAAATGCGGTTTTCTCTTTGGCCGACTTGGCCAGGGGGATTTGCCAATACCCTTTTGTGAGGTCAAGAGTCGTCATGTATCGGGCTGTTCCCAGCCGGTCGATCAACTCATCAATACGTGGCATGGGGTAGGTGTCAAATTTTGTAACTTTGTTCAACTGACGAAAATCGTTACAAAATCGCTAGCTCCCATCCGGTTTAGGCACCAACACAATGGGACTAGACCAATCACTTTGGGACTCCTCTATCACCCCTAAGTTCAGCATTTTCTGTACTTCCTCCCGTATTGCCTCCCGTCGGGCCTCTGGGATCCGATAGGGTTTTAACTTCACCCTTTCACCGGGTGGGGTAATGATGTCATGCTCTACCCCAGATGTTTGTCCCGGCAGCTCAGAGAATACCTCCTTGTTGCGAAGCACAAACTCCTTAACCTCCTGTTGTTGGGGTTGTGACAAGGTGGCTGCTATTCCAACCTCAGGAATCACGCAACCAGTTTGAGCTGGTGACCAAGTGTCTGCGACTAGGGACTCTCTATCCCTCCAGGCTTTCAACAGATTAACGTGATAGATCTGTTCGGGCTTTCGCCTTCCTGGTTGTCTGACCTTGTAATTCACTTCGCTCACTTTTTCCATTATCTCATAGGGGCCTTGCCATTTGGCAAGGAATTTACTTTCAACCGTAGGGACAAGTACCAGTATCCTATCCCCCGGGGAAAAGGTACGGGTCTTGGCTCCACGGTTGTACACTCTCTGCTGTGCTAACTGCGCTTGGGCCAAATGTTCCTTCACGATGGGCATTACCTGTGCAATTCGGTCTTGCATCAGGGCGACATGCTCAATCACACTCCTGTGGGGAGAACTCTCACTTTCCCAAGTTTCCTTGGCAATATCCAACAGCCCTCTTGGGTGTCTCCCATACAGTAACTCAAAGGGGGAGAATCCCGTAGAGGATTGGGGCACCTCCCTAATAGCAAACATCAGATAAGGAAGTAGACAGTCCCAATCCTTTCCATCTCTATCCACCACTTTCTTCAACATTTGTTTTAGGGTTTTGTTGAATCTTTCAACCAGCCCATCGGTTTGGGGGTGATACACAGATGTACGTAATTGCGTCACTTTGAACAATTTACACAGCTCCTTCATAACCCGGGACATAAAGGGTGTACCTTGGTCCGTAAGCAGTTCTTTACAAATACCCACCCGGCTAAACACAAGAGATAGCTCTTTGGCTATGGTTTTGGCCGAGGTATTTCGGAGAGGGATCGCTTCTGGATAACGGGTGGCATAGTCCATTATAACTAATATGTACTGGTGCCCCCTAGCGGACTTGATTATAGGACCTACCAAATCCATGGCGATCCTCTCAAACGGGACCTCAATGATGGGTAGAGGGACCAGCGGGCTACGGAAATGTGGCATCGGGGCCAACCTCTGACACACAGGGCAGGAGGAACAATAATTTTCTATGTCCTTCATCACCCCCGGCCAATAGAATCTCTGTAATACCCTCTCTCGGGTTTTCTCTGTCCCCAGATGACCTCCAAGAATGTGCCCATGGGCCAACTCCAACACCAACTTCCTGTAAGGTTTGGGCACCACAAGCTGCTCAACGGTTTCTTCTGCCCTTTTTGCCACCCGATACAGTAGGTCCTTCTCTACGCTGAAGTATGGGTAAGTGCAGGTATTATCTGGGTTCACTAACTCGCCATCTATTTTCACTACGTTTTCCCGTGCCTTTATTAGGGCGGGGTCTCTCAACTGTTCTGTGGCAAAGTTTTCCCTGTGAACCTCAAGATCAGAAAACTCCACAGACGGTAGGTTTTCGTCTGAGGAGGTGGGCTCCTCTCCAGTTTCTTGAGTCTCCCCTGCCAATACTGATAAGGGAAATTCCGGAGAGTCCTCACCACTCTCAGGGGAGTTCTGGCTATCACATTCCTGGTACATAGGGGCACCAGTGGGGGGCTCAGGATCATCCCACAGTTCCCAGAACTTCGGAAAATCCCTTCCCACAATGGCGTCATGCGGTAACTGAGATACTAAGCCCACTGGATGAGAGAGGGTACCTTTGGGGGTCTCGAAACACACTGTAGTCACTGGATACTCTCGGGTGTCCCCATGCACACAAATAACAGCTACCTTGCTATTCCCAGAGACCTCTGTTTTAACTAACTCAGCCTTTATCAGGGTCACAAGGCTACCTGAATCCAGCAATACCACAACATTTCTACCATTAACACACATTTTGCATAAATGTTTCTCAGTTCCTCGAATGGCAGTGCATGCGACTGTCGCACACAGCGACTGACGTCTGCCCGTCAGAAAGTCACACTGCATGGGTTCCTCCACAACCGGGCAATTGGCTGCAATATGTCCCGCTTGCCGGCAGCGGTAGCAAACGATCCTTCTTGCCGCCTCTTGAGCCGCTGATTTCCCAGGCTGTTCTCGCCAAACTTGGGGTAGAGCTCCCACCCTCTCACTCTCTCCACCCTCACCCCTTGGAATCCTCTTATCCGCCCCTGGGGATGGTCTGGTCTTAGGGTGGAAAGTCCGAGTGTCTCTGGAAGAGGCCGTCAGGTTCTCTGTAGCCAAGTATTTCTCCACACGATCCACAAGACCATCGGCCGTCTCTGGGTCTCCATGGCTTACCCACTTTTGGATGGCAGTAGGAAGAGCTCTCAAAAATCGATCCATTACAACACGTTCCACAATCTTTGGTGCGGACAAAGTCTCTGGCTGTAGCCACTTTCTGCTCAGGTGAATGAGATCATACATTTGAGACCTGGGGGGTTTTCCAAGCTGGAAAGTCCAGTTATGCACACGCTGAGCCCGGACAGCCTGGGTGACACCCAGCCTTGCCAATATTTCAGCTTTTAGCATCACATAGTCTTTTGCTTGGTTAGGCTCTAGGTCATAGTAAGCTTTCTGCGATTCACCAGTTAACAGAGGAGCCACCAGTCCAGCCCACTGCTCCTCAGGCCACTTTTCTCTTTCAGCGGTCCTTTCAAATGTGGTCAAAAATACCTCTGGATCATCCTCTCCAGTCATTTTTGTCAATAAACGACTCACCCCAAAGGACGCGGTATTAGTGGGATGGCTTTCCTCACTGGTCTGCGGACGTTGCTGCATTACTGCTTCCATCTGTTGTTGTAGTCTCTGCTCTTGCTTCTGCAACAGGTCTATGAAGCGGGCCTCAGATTGCTGCTGGGCTTGTTGCTGAGCCTCCAGACTCTGTTGCAAAGTTGCGTTTGTCTGCTGCTGGGCTGCAAGGCTCTGTTGATGAGCTTGCTGCTGGGCTGCGAAGTTCTGTTGTTGAGCTGCAAGGCTCTTTTGTAAACCTGCATTTGTCTGCTGTTGATTGGCATTTGCTAGAGCCAGCTGCTTCAGTATCTCCTCCATGCTGGCTTAAAAAAAAACTGCCACTGGTTCTCCACCAACTGTGAGGGGGTTCGCTCGGCAGCGGGTGTGTGTGACCCCCGGGATGGGCTCCCCACACAAAAACAGGCCCAGCAAACGGAGGTTGTGGTTTTCAAAATCAAAAAGGTGCGGTTTATTTTCTATTTACAGTGACAAAACACAGCAAAGCAAAAGAAACATAAACAAAATAAATCCTGGTCAACTTGACCTCTGACTAAACATACAGGTTTCCTAACTAACAACTGGGATCAGCCTAGTGCTGTCCTAGTCCCTAAGTCCCTGGTATTAAATGTCCAAGCAAATAGCCACACAGGCTTTGTCTCACCGCACAGGGGTTCACTCTCCCTAGACAGTCCACACAGGTCTGGTTCCAGGCATGAGCAAACACCTAATGAATCTGGGTGTTCTTATAGAGGCCTAAATGAGCTGACAAGCTTCAGCTGGTCTCATCAACTCCCTGTCTGCACGACGCCCCACACTCTCCCTAGAGGTATGAGTCATCCATGAGCCCACTAGCCTCAGCTGGGCTTATACAACTCTCCACCTAGTTGTATAAGTCGGCGTAAAGCCTGAATCTGGGCGAAATATATCTACCCCCCTGGATGCAACCAGGTGACTTTACCTTCCTGCTGTCACAATATATATATATATATATATATATGTGTATATATTAATTTTACCTACAGGTAAGCTTTATTATTATTACCTGTAGGTAAAAATACAAAAACAGAGTTTACTGCCACTTTAAGAAATAAGCAGCTCAGGCTCTCAGTCTGGTCCCCTTGTTCAAAATGTATGAGGATTAGAGGCCATTTACATCCTTCCTTCCTTGCCTCTAATAAAAAGTTCTACATCACTTCACTCTTTCCCCCAATATATTCAAGATCAGATAATTTAGGAGAAAACCAGGAGGTACCAGGTGAGACAAGATTATTTTTGAGCATTTGTAAGGGGGTTGAATTTAAGACAGTTAGGTGCTGCCCCAGATTGGAGGGATAAGGGTTAATGTCTTTCCCGGTTCTTTCGTTTTGATGGGTTTTCCTTGGGTCCTACCAACTGATCCTATGCTATAAGAGAGGGACTGTGGTCTGCAGCAGAGAGCCAGAAGGGGAGAGAATCAGAGAGCCGCTCCCATGAGGAGTGAAAGGATGTTGCCTGGTGCTGCTGTCATGTAAAAAGGTCATCAGGACCTGGGGTTCAAACACAAAGACTCCAGCACTGGGAAATGCCACTTATGGACTCACGTATCACTTATGTACTGATTATACATGGACTCTACCTTTTGCAGGTATGCCGGGGCAGCATGGAGCCTGAGTTAGGATTAGGGATGTAGGAAGAAATACTGTTCTTGCATGTGGACTTTGCAATATGGTGCATTTTTCCAAGTAAAGCTATTGAAGCCTTGTTCCTGCCTGGTCTGAAGCTACTAAATGGGTGTAATGCAAGTAACCAGCACCCTCTTTCTACAGTTCAGGTCACTAAGGTACTTTGACAGAGAAGGTATACACTGTCTCGACGAAATGAGATTTCACTGGAGCACAGTTATGGTGCAAGTTTACATGGTGTACGTTCATTTCTAAAAGTAGAGGCCTGCCTTAAGGTCGAGTATTTCCCCACTGTGGCCCTAGCCTTGTTCCGGCATTGTTGAAAACGGCAAAGAAATAAAGGTACCCCCATGTGTAGTAAAGTAATCCTGTCACAGGTGCCTGGCGTGGCCCAGGGGAGCCCACACCGTGGTAGGCCTCCTATGTGACTCACACTTGGTGCCCAACGAGGAGGGGAACATGGTGGAGGTACCATCTACCTACCCAGCCTGCTTACACATTAGTAATTAAAAAAACAGTGTTAAAACAGAATGAAGGACAGAGAACACTAAAAAATTACCAGGTTTGAAGGAGCATGTAGGAGCCATAGACAGTTGTCACTGGTGTTGGTGGCAGTAGCATCACTGGAAGAGAATTTCCCCGAGGCACCCAGTAACTTTGTCCTGCATAGATCTGCATGAAAAAACAACTGTCTGATCCGGCATTATCAGTTCCCACAAAATGTCATAGTGTAAAAATTATAATAAAATTTGCATCCTCAGGGGTGGAACAAAGAGACTGTAAATAATGTTTCCACTCATCCCTTTCTAAATGCAAAACGCCCACGCAGGGTAAGTAACAGGTTTGCTTCTCCTTTCCAGGAGCACTTGTCCAAATTTTGTTCACTCCGCCGATCTGTTCAGCCAATGGGAGCAAAGAGAATACTTCCTAGTAAAGAAAAGCATTTGACTTAGGCCCCTTTCACACTGGGGCGGGCAGGAGCGGTGGCGGTATAGCAGCGCGATTTTCAGCGCTGCTATATCGTCGTTCTTACCGCGGTATGCGGTCGCTAGGGGGGTTAATTTAACCCCCGCTAGCGGCCGAAAAAGGGTTAATACCGCCCGCAAACCGCGGCTATTGCCGCGGTTTGCGGGCGGTATTACCGCGGTGTCCCATTGATTTCAATGGGAGACCGCGGTAAAGGAGCGGTGAACACCCCGCTCCTTTACCGCTGTAAAGAAGCGGCTAGCAGGACTTTTGGAGCGGTCCTGCTAGCGCACCGCTTCAGTGTGAAAGCCTTCGGGCTTTCACATTGAAGGCACAGGGCAGGATTTTTTCATGCGGTATAACAGCGCATGAAAAACGCCCCAGTGTGAAAGAGGCCTTACTCCTTTTTATCGCTTATTGCTTAGCACTGTCAAATGGAGGCAGGGAGATACTCAGCCCTGTGTAAGCTCCAACTAAAGAAATTACACCTGGCTTCCGGTCCTCGCTCCTTAAAGTGGAACTCCAGTGGGGGGTAGGGAGGGGCTGAGAAAAGACAAATCTTAAAGGTTTTTTATTTAATTCTTTTTTGATAAACCAGGGAAGCGTTTAACATTCTGTTAAGTGTTTTTTTGTTTTATCTGTGACCTCTTAGGGGAGGCTTTCCTTCACTTTCTGTCCCAGTAACACCAATACAAGAAGCATGGGGGAGCAGTTGTCACCAGGATGGGAAAGCACAGCAAGCAATAAAACACTGTCAGATTTTCCACCCCTTACGCGCTCTACAAAAATGTTTTTCGCTGATGCCTGTGTCCGCATTGAAGAGATTTCCCATCACTTTCTGTCCTGGCACAGTAGAGATATAGGCAGTGATAAAAACTTGAAAGAGGCTCCAACCCTTCCCCATTCTCTCAAAAATACAATAAAAGTTTTGGCTGGAGTTGGGCTTTAATATTTTTCACTAACAAGGGTGTAGCACCCACCTAGTTAGGCCTTTGGGCAAATTTAGGTTTTGTTTTGGCTCCATTGTAATCAGTGGAGTGGTGATTGATTGTTTTGGTCTGCTTGGGATTCTTAAACTGAGAGTTTGATTCCTTCCCCTGCTTCTAGAAAAATCTTCCAGAGCATGGGGAGGGAGATTCAAATTATCAGTTGAATATTTATCATACCCTGGCCACTCCTCAGAAGGGGGCATCCAGAAGGTGGCTGGGGAGGTGATAAATGTGCAGAAGCCTGAGCAGACTGTTCTTTCCTCATCAGGAGGACTCCAGTACTCCTGGGGCTGCTGCCCATAGGAGAAGTACCACTAAGACAATAAATCACTGTTCAGGCCTCAGCATCTGAAGTGCCAAGGTGGACAACTAAAAAGGTGATACTTGCTAAAGGACACTGTTTCAGAGTCCAGGTCTGGAGGAGGATTTTGTCATCTCCCTCTTTAAGGATCTACCTGAGGTGATTGGGTGACAGACAGCTCCTAGGACACTGTGGGTAAGGATCTTACTTGGGACTCATAGTTGCGTAGAGGTGAAAGAGAACTTGCTAATGATTGCCCTGTGGTCTACAGCTGTGGGGCCTTGGATATATTGACATCCCTAGCTTCCTTCAGAGAAACTGTGTTAGGGCTGGGCTCTTGCTACTTAACGAACAGCTCTTTTTTTTAGTAATCAGAAGCTGCTCAGCTGTTGGTTAATTACCAGCCACACAGTGTTACCACAGTGACCCGCCTGGTTACCATTAACCTGCCTCATTAGTCCAACCTATAGCCAGACCCTTTTTTGCTATTTAAGAAGCTTAGTTCATTTCCTTCTTGCCCTTGCGTGGTCTCTAAGTGCGTTCCTTCCAGCCTGGCCGACTTCCCTCCCGATTCCTGGTCCTGGTTTTTGATCCTGACTATGCAGACTTCTGGTTTCCTGACCCCGACTCGTCTGATCACCCACTCTGGCATCAAAACCCTGGCTTCTGTTTATTTACTACTTTCCTAAACTGTGTAGTATTTTTGTGATTTTGACTGGATTTTCTGTCTCTGTCTGGTTTATGGTTCCTGACAAGCTGATATTGAAAGACTAGATAGAAGCTATCTCTTTTACTGTTGTTGCTGATTCTGTTGGAGTATCCCATGACCACAATTCCTCTTTTCTTTAAGTTTCTGAGTAATAAATGTTAAAAACACATCCCCTAGACTGGATTTTAATTGTATGTGTGCTTGGGTGACTGGTGGCCTCCATACTACTTATGAAAAACTGTTTCCAGCGGCCTGTTTGGAAGTGAGAGTTACAAGGGTATTGCTTACTGTGAAGGGGTTAACTCGGTAGCGGGTGTGTGTGACCCCCTGGTTGGGCTCCCCACACAAAAACAGGGCCAGCAGACGGAGGTTGTGGTTTTCAAAATCAAAAGGTGCGGTTTATTTCTCTATGTACAGTGACAAAAACACAGCAAAGCCAAAAAGAAACATAAACAAAATAAATCCTGGTCAGTTTGACCTCTGACTAAACATGCAGGTTTCCTAAACTAACAACTGGGATCAGCCTGGTGCTGTCCTAGTCCCTAAGTCCCTGGTTTAGTAAAAGTCCAAACAAATAGCCACACAGGCTTTGCCTCACCGCACAGGGGTTCACTCTCCCTAGACAGTCCACACAGGTCTGGGTCCAGGCATGAGCTAACACATAATGAATCTGGGAGTTTTTATAGAGGCCTTTAAATGAGCTGACAAGCTTCAGCTGGTCTCATCAACTCCCTGCCTGCACGACGCCCAGCCCTCTCCCTAGAGGTATGAGTCATCCATGAGCCCACTAGCCTCAGCTGGGCTTCATCAACTCCCTAGTTGTATAAGTCGGCATAAAGCCTGAATCTGGGAGAAATATATCTACCCCCCTGGATGCAACCAGGTGACTTTACCTTCCTGCTGTCACATACCCCCCCCTCTTGTTTTAACCTTGGGGTTGGAACACCAGCAATCAGGCATTCATGTACTCGAGACAAAGCATCCACATTCCCCATTTGAACGCCAGGGCGATGCTTTACTGTGAAGTTGAATTCCTGTAGGGCCAGGAACCACCTATTCACTCTTCTATTTGTCTCCTTGTTTTGAGCCATCCACTTTAACGGAGCGTGATCCGTAACCATGTCAAAGTGCCTACCTAGCAGATAGTACCGAAGGGAATCTAGAGCCCACTTCACCGCTAAACACTCCTTTTCAACCGTGGCGTAATTTACCTCATGGGACTTCAACTTCCTGCTGAGGTAAATGACTGGGTGCTCTTCCCCGTTCCAGACCTGGGACAATACTGCTCCTAACCCCACATCTGACGCATCACTTTGTACGACAAAGTCTTTAGAGAAGTCGGGTGAGTACAACACTGGCTGGCTACATAAGGCTTGTTTCAAGAATTGGAATGCTGCCTCAGCCTCGGGGGTCCATTTAATCATGACCGACCCTTTCCCTTTCGTCAGGTTGGTTAGGGGCACAGCCTTAGAAGCAAAGTGGGGAATGAAGCGCCGATAATAACCCGCGATTCCCAGAAAGGCCCGTACCTGCTTCTTGCTGTTGGGACGTGGCCAACTCTGGATGGCCTCGACTTTGTTGAGTTGGGGTTTTATCACTCCCCTGCCAATGGTGTACCCAAGATATTTGGCCTCCTCCTGCCCAATGGTACACTTCTTGGGGTTAGCCGTAAACCCCGCTTCCCGGATAGAGTCTAGGACTGCTTGCACTTTTGGCAGATGTGAGGCCCAATCTGTGCTATGGACAATTACGTCATCCAGGTAAGCCGCAGCATACTTCCGATGGGGCCTCAGTATCTGGTCCATTTTCCGCTGGAATGTGGCCGGTGCATTCTGTAACCCGAACGGCATTCTCTTATATTGGAACGCCCCGTCTGGGGTTACAAATGCGGTTTTCTCTTTGGCCGACTTGGCCAGGGGAATTTGCCAATACCCTTTTGTGAGGTCAAGAGTCGTCATGTATCGGGCTGTTCCCAGCCGGTCGATCAACTCATCTATACGTGGCATGGGGTAGGTGTCAAATTTTGTAACTTTGTTCAACTGACGAAAATCGTTACAAAATCGCCAGCTCCCATCCGGTTTAGGCACCAACACAATGGGACTAGACCAATCACTTTGGGACTCCTCTATCACCCCTAAGTTCAGCATTTTCTGTACTTCCTCCCGTATTGCCTCCCGTCGGGCCTCTGGGATCCGATAGGGTTTTAACTTCACCCTTTCACCGGGCGGGGTAATAATATCATGCTCTACCCCAGATGTTTGTCCCGGCAGCTCAGAGAACACCTCCTTGTTGCGAAGCACAAACTCCTTAACCTCCTGTTGTTGGGGTTGTGACAAGGTGGCTGCTATTCCAACCTCTGGAATCACGCAACCAGTTTGAGCTGGTGCATAGGGATGAGCTTCGAGTTCGAGTCGAACTCATGTTCGACTCGAACATTGCCTGTTCGCCCGTTCGCCGAACAGCGAACAAATTGGGGTGTTCGCGGCAAATTCGAAAAATCTATGGGAGAAATCTAAAGTGCTAATTATAAAGGCTAATATGCAAGTTATTGTCCTAAAAAGTGTTTGGGGACCCGGGTCCTGCCCCAGGGGACATGTATCAATGCAAAAAGAAGTTTTAAAAACGGCCGTTTTTTCGGGAGCAGTGATTTTAATAATGCTTAAAATGAAAAAATAAAAGTGAAATATTCCTTTAAATTTCGTACCTGGGGGGTGTGTATGATATGCATGTAAAGTGGCGCATGTTTCCCGTGCTTAGAACTGTCCCTGCAAAAAATGACATTTTTGAAAGAAAAAAATGCATTTAAAACTGACTCGCGGCTATTAATGAATTGTCGGCTCCCGGCAATACATACAAAAGTCATTGATAAAAAAAAAAAAAAAAGCGTGGGGGTTCCCCAGAATTCAATTACCAGGCCCTTCAGGTCTGGAATGGATATTAAGGGGAACCCCGCCGCAAATAAAAAAAAATTGACGTGGGGTTCCCCCAAATATCCATTCCAGGCCCTTCAGATCTGGCATGGATTTTAAGGGGAACTCCACCCCAAATTAAAAAAAAAATGGCGTGAGTCCCCCTAAAAATCCATACCAGACCCCTTATCCGAGCACGTAACCTGGCCGGCCGCAGGGGAAAAGGGGGGGACGAGAGAGCGGCCCCCCCTCCCTCCTGAACCGTACCAGGCCACATGCCCTCAACATGGGGAGGATGTCCCCATGTTGATGGGGACAAGGGCCTCATCCCCACAACCCTTGCCCGGTGGTTGTGGTTGTCTGCGGGCGGGGGGCTTATCGGAATCTGGAAGACCCCTTTAACAAAGAGGACCCCCAGATCCCGGCCCCCCCCTATGTGAATTGGTAAGGGGTACATTGTACCCCTACCATTTCACGAAGAAAGCGTAAAAAATTGTTTAAAAAAACACACAAACACGTTGAAAAAGTCCTTTATTAAAAAAAAAAAAAAAAAAAACCCATTCCAGCGGTGAAATCCAGTGTCCCGCGGCGATCCCGATGTCCAGCGCTGTCCGTCATTGGTTGTGCCTGAGCGGACCTGATGGGGAACTCCCTCTCAGTATTTTAAATGTATAGACCCGCCCCTTCTAAAGTTCCCCATCAGGTCCGCTCAGCGGACCAGATGCGGAACATGAGAAGGGGCGGGTCTATACATGTATTACCAAAGTGAGAGCAGTTCCCCATCAGGTCCGCCTCCTCGGTATGTCGGACCCGCCTACGTCATTGGCTTGAGCGGGGAACTTCCTTCACTGTGTAATTTAAATTTACATAGTGAAGGAAGTTCCCCGCTCAAGCCAATGACGTAGGCGGGTCCGACATACCGAGGGGGCGGACCTGATGGGGAACTGCTCTCACTTTGGTAATACATGTATAGACCCGCCCCTTCTCATGTTCTGCATCTCGCCCGCTGAGCGGACCTGATGGGGAACATTAGAAGGGGCGGGTCTATATATTTAAAATACTGAGAGGGAGTTCCCCATCAGGTCCGCTCAGGCACAACCAATGAAGGACAGCGCTGGACATCGGGATCGCCGCGGGACACTGGATTTCACCGCTGGAATGTTTATTTATTTATTTTTTTAAATAAAGGACTTTTTCAAGGTGTTTGTGTGTTTTTTTAAACATTTTTTTACGCTTTCTTCGTGAAATGGTAGGGGTACAATGTACCCCTTACCAATTCACATAGGGGGGGGCCGGGATCTGGGGGTCCCCTTTGTTAAAGGGGTCTTCCAGATTCCGATAAGCCCCCCGCCCACAGACCCCCACAACCACCGGGCAAGGGTTGTGGGGATGAGGCCCTTGTCCCCATCAACATGGGGACATCCTCCCCATGTTGAGGGCATGTGGCTTGGTACGGTTCAGGAGGGAGGGGGGGCCGCTCTCTCGTCCCCCCCTTTTCCCCTGCGGCCGGCCAGGTTGCGTGCTCGGATAAGGGGTCTGGTATGGATTTTTAGGGGGACTCCACGCCATTTTTTTTTTAAACTTGGGGTGGAGTTCCCCTTAAAATCCATGCCAGATCTGAAGGGCCTGGTAATTGAATTCTGGGGAACCCCCACGCTTTTTTTTTTTTTTTTTATCAATGACTTTTGTATGTATTGCCGGGAGCCGACAATTCATTAATAGCCGCGAGTCAGTTTTAAATGCATTTTTTTCTTTCAAAAATGAAATTTTTTGCAGGGACAGTTCTAAGCACGGGAAACATGCGCCACTTCACATGCACATCATACACACCCCCCAGGTACGAAATTTAAAGGAATATTTCACTTTTATTTTTTCATTTTAAGCATTATTAAAATCACTGCTCCCGAAAAAACGGCCGTTTTTAAAACTTCTTTTTGCATTGATACATGTCCCCTGGGGCAGGACCCCGGTCCCCAAACACTTTTTAGGACAATAACTTGCATATAAGCCTTTATAATTAACACTTTAGATTTCGAACGTTCGAGTCCATTGTATTTAATAGGGTTCTAAAGTTTACACGAACATTTTGTCTGTTCGCAGGTTCTGGTGCGAACCGAACAGGGGGGTGTTCGGCTCATCCCTGCTGGTGACCAAGTTTCTGTGACTAGGGACTCTCTATCCCTCCAGGCTTTCAACAGATTAACGTGATATATCTGTTCGGGCTTTCGCCTTCCTGGTTGTCTGACCTTGTAATTCACTTCGCTCACTTTTTCCATTATCTCGTAGGGGCCTTGCCATTTGGCAAGGAATTTACTTTCAACCGTAGGGACAAGTACCAATATCCTATCCCCCGGGGAAAAGGTACGGGTCTTTGCTCCACGGTTGTACACTCTCTGCTGTGCCAACTGCGCTTGGGCCAAATGTTCCTTCACGATAGGCATTACCTGTGCAATTCGATCTTGCATCAGGGCGACATGCTCAATCACACTCCTGTGGGGAGAACTCTCACTTTCCCAAGTTTCCTTGGCAATATCCAACAGCCCTCTTGGGTGTCTCCCATACAGTAACTCAAAGGGGGAGAATCCCGTAGAGGATTGGGGCACCTCCCTAATAGCAAACATCAAATAAGGAAGTAGACAGTCCCAATCCTTTCCATCTCTATCCACCACTTTCTTCAACATTTGTTTTAGGGTTTTGTTGAATCTTTCAACCAGCCCATCGGTTTGGGGGTGATACACAGATGTACGCAATTGCGTCACTTTGAACAATTTACACAGCTCTTTCATAACCCGGGACATAAAGGGTGTACCTTGGTCCGTAAGCAGTTCTTTACAAATACCCACCCGGCTAAAAACAAGAGATAGCTCTTTGGCTATGGTTTTGGCCGAGGTATTTCTGAGAGGGATCGCTTCTGGATAACGGGTGGCATAGTCCATTATAACCAATATGTACTGGTGCCCCCTAGCGGACTTGATTATAGGACCTACCAAATCCATTGCGATTCTCTCAAACGGGACCTCAATGATGGGTAGAGGGACCAGCGGGCTACGGAAATGTGGCATCGGGGCCGACCTCTGACACACAGGGCAGGAGGAACAATAATTTTCTATGTCCTTCATCACCCCAGGCCAATAGAATCTCTGTAATACCCTCTCTCGGGTTTTCTCTGTCCCCAGATGACCTCCAAGAATGTGCCCATGGGCCAACTCCAACACCAACTTCCTGTAAGGTTTGGGCACCACAAGCTGCTCAACGGTTTCTTCTGCCCTTTTTGCCACCCGATACAGTAGGTCCTTCTCTACGCTGAAGTATGGGTAAGTGCAGGTATTATCTGGGTTCACTAACTCGCCATTTATTTCCACTACGTTTTCCCGTGCCTTTATTAGGGCGGGGTCTTTTAACTGTTCTGTGGCAAAATTTTCCCTGTGAACCTCCAGATCAGAAAACTCCACAGACGGTAGGTTTTCGTCTGAGGAGGTGGGCTCCTCTCCAGTTTCTTGAGTCTCCCCTGCCAATACTGACAAGGGAAATTCTGGAGAGTCCTCACCACTCTCAGAGGAGTTCTGGCTATCACATTCCTGGTACATAGGGGCACCAGTGGGGGGCTCAGGATCATCCCACAGTTCCCAGAACTTCGGAAAATCCCTTCCCACAATGGCATCATGCGGTAATTGAGATACTAACCCCACTGGATGAGAGAGGGTACCTTTGGGGGTCTCGAAACACACTGTAGTCACTGGATACTCTCGGGTGTCCCCATGCACACAAATAACAGCTACCTTGCTATTCCCAGAGACCTCTGTTTTAACTAATTCAGCCTTTATCAGGGTCACAAGGCTACCTGAATCCAGTAATACCACAACATTTCTACCATTAATACACATTTTGCATAAATGTTTCTCAGTTCCCCGAATGGCAGTGCATGCGACTGTCGCACACAGCGACTGACGTCTGTCCATCAGAAAGTCACATTGCATGGGTTCCTCCACAACCGGGCAATTTGCTGCAATATGTCCCGCTTGCCGGCAGCGGTAGCAAACAATCCATTTGGCTGCCTCTTGAGCCCCTGACTTCCCAGGCTGTTCTCGCCAAACTTTGGGTAGAGCTCCCACCCTCTCACTCTCTCCACCCTCACCCCTTGGAATCCTCTTATCCGCCCCTGGGGATGGTCTGGTCTTAGGGTGGAAAGTCCGAGAGTCTCTGGAAGAGGCCGTCAGGTTCTCTGTAGCCAAGTATTTCTCTACACGATCCACAAGACCACCGGCCGTCTCTGGGTCTCCATGGCTTACCCACTTTGGGATGGCAGTAGGAAGAGCTCTCAAAAACCGATCCATTACAACACGTTCCACAATCTCTGGTGCGGACAAAGTCTCTGGCTGTAGCCACTTCCTGCTCAGGTGAATGAGATCATACATTTGAGACCTGGGGGGTTTTCCAAGCTGGAAAGTCCAGTTATGCACACGCTGAGCCCGGACAGCCAGGGTGACACCCAGCCTTGCCAATATTTCAGCTTTTAGCATCACATAGTCTTTTGCTTGGTCAGGCTCTAGGTCATAGTAAGCCTTCTGCGATTCACCAGTTAACAGAGGAGCCACCAGTCCAGCCCACTGCTCCTCAGGCCACTTTTCTCTTTCAGCAGTCCTTTCAAATGTGGTCAAAAATACCTCTGGATCATCCTCTCCAGTCATTTTTGTCAATAAACGACTCACCCCAAAGGACGCGGTATTAGTGGGACGGCTTTCCTCACTGGTCTGCGGACGTTGCTGCATTACTGCTTCCATTTGTTGTAGTCTCTGCTCTTGCTTCTGTAACAGGTCTATGAAGCGGGCCTCAGATTGCTGCTGGGCTTGTTGATGAGCTTGCTGCTGGGCTGCAAGGCTCCTTTGCAAACCTGCATTTGTCTGCTGTTGATTGGCATTTGCTAGAGCCAGCTGTTTCAGTATCTCCTCCATGCTGGCTTAAAAACTGCCCGCATTCTCCACCAACTGTGAAGGGGTTAACTCGGTAGCGGGTGTGTGTGACCCCCTGGTTGGGCTCCCCACACAAAAACAGGGCCAGCAGACGGAGGTTGTGGTTTTCAAAATCAAAAGGTGCGGTTTATTTCTCTATGTACAGTGACAAAAACACAGCAAAGCCAAAAAGAAACATAAACAAAATAAATCCTGGTCAGTTTGGCCTCTGACTAAACATGCAGGTTTCCTAAACTAACAACTGGGATCAGCCTGGTGCTGTCCTAGTCCCTAAGTCCCTGGTTTAGTAAAAGTCCAAACAAATAGCCACACAGGCTTTGCCTCACCGCACAGGGGTTCACTCTCCCTAGACAGTCCACACAGGTCTGGGTCCAGGCATGAGCTAACACCTAATGAATCTGGGAGTTTTTATAGAGGCCTTTAAATGAGCTGACAAGCTTCAGCTGGTCTCATCAACTCCCTGCCTGCACGACGCCCAGCCCTCTCCCTAGAGGTATGAGTCATCCATGAGCCCACTAGCCTCAGCTGGGCTTCATCAACTCCCTAGTTGTATAAGTCGGCATAAAGCCTGAATCTGGGAGAAATATATCTACCCCCCTGGATGCAACCAGGTGACTTTACCTTCCTGCTGTCACATTACACAGTGATCATACATTAGAAGAAACTTACTGCAATTATAGAGCGCATTTATCCTCTTGACATCCAGGCTGCTGAGCCCTGTTCTCTGTCCAATGCTAACATTGGCGTTTGGTATTGGTATGATTGACACCTGCCCAGATGTATTAACAAATGTTTTCCTGTAATTATAAAAAGACATATGTAACATCTGTTGGACGGCCTCTCACACCTGTATTTAATAATCCAGATTTTCCCCCTGGTCTGAATGTTGATGATTTCAGATGGTGGACTAATAGGGGACTATACCGTATAGGAAACTTCATTAAATCTGGGTGTCTTATATCCCTAGATCATTGTATTAAAATATTAAAACTCCCAGACTCTGAAAAATTACATTATCGCCGAATTTCACAATTCCTGACTAGTACATGGAAGGATATCCCTTCCTCGATCCAATATACTAATTACGAAACATGGTGCGATAGAGCTATAGAACCAGGGGGAGGTATTTCTCTAGTGTATTCGTCCCTCACTCATTCTAATGAGAAGTCCCCCTACATGACAGCTTGGGAAAAGGACTTCCGTTGTACAGTACTTTGGACCTGAAAGTCTGGCATACTGCTTGTTCGAAGTCCTTTAAAGGCGTTCTGAATGTATATCTGGTGGAAGCCAATGTAAAAGTTTTAACAAGGTGGTATCTTACCCCCGCTAAATTAGCTACTATTTACCCTTCAGCTGATCCTTCATGCTTCAGTGGTTGCCAACTTATAGGATCAATGGCCCATATATGGTGGGAGTGTCCTAGGATTCACCCCTTTTGGAATAAAGTTTTTAATTTAATCTTTAAAGTCACTGGAAACCAGATTCCCACATCCCCATTTGTTGCTCTCCTGAATGCACATCTTCCTCGTATATCTAAACCTACTCAATTACTGATTCACTTCATTCTCACCGGAGCCAAGATCACCATAGCAAAAGCTTGGAAAAAACAAAAACCCTTCCTTTTTGATGTCAAACGAAAGATTTCTTGGATTATGTCTCAAGAAAAACTAGCTAGTATATTAAATAACACAGTTCCAAAATTTGAAGAGATATGGGAACCTTGGGCGAATTATATTGGATTATCTCTTCATTGAATTGTTCCATTGTTTTCCAGCTTGGGATCGTTAAGTCAGGCATGTACACCCCTCTCCTCCCGCCCCCCCCCCCCTCCTTACATCTTTTATTGTGCTTTTATCTTCTATTTTTATCTTTATTTTTTCTGATATGAATCTTGGAGATCCTTATAGGAAACATATTCTTATGATATTCCTAGGGTCTTTACAACATATTTTGATTGATAGGATGAAGGGTCATCCACACTATAACCTATTTCATTGGTTTTATCTCTTGATTTGTAAGGGTTAGAGGGCTTTCTTAAGAGCCCATTCAAATACACGTGGGATCCCCTCTTCTGGCACAGCATGATCCCTATAGGGGTGCCATGGAGGGGTGTGGATCTCGATTAATTCATTTTTTATTTTTATTTTGGTTTAGCTAAAGTAAATCTATATAACATTTTTTAGGCTTTCTGGCCTTTATCTGATAAATCTTCTATTGAAAGTAGAGATACGTATTTGCTCTTTTATTTATTTTTATTTAATTTTTTGAATATGGAATATTATTTGTGCTGTCTATATTATTATTCTCCTGTATGAATTATTCGTATGTTATACTGTATATTATTTGTTTTATTTTATGATTTATTTTATGATTATTGAGTTAGGATACAGCAAAAGCACCACAATTGCTTTTCTTTTAACGAAAAAAAAAGTTAGATGGATGTACTCTTTTAATTAATTGTGTTTTTTTTTTTAAATATTGGTGTAATGGTGGGGCAGATATTGTTTTATATATTTTTTGCTATTAAACTGTATCTAAACCCAAAAGCAAACCACATTGTAGCTTCCTAGTTTTAAGATATGGTGGCTGCATTTGTTTTCTTTTTTTTCTCTCTTTATTTCCTCCTGGTGATCTGCCAGTAACACACTTATTGTCCTATGCTGACAACCCTCACTTACTCCACCCTATCTATACAGGGAGCCATAGTTGTCATCATAGCTGCTCCCCTGATTTTGACTACAAACACGTCTTTCTCTATTCATCCAAGTTACATGGAGGGTAGGGGAATTAATAGTTTACAGAAGAGAACGTTATTTTACTTCCCATTGCATACTAGCACATTATGAAAGACTTACCTTAAAATGAAGCCCTCCAGTGGCAGGTTGTAACTGTTGCAGAGGCTTCCATCTTCACCCGGTCTTCCTTCCGGATTCAGAGACTCCGCCATGATGACATCACTCCCGTGCATGCACGCGGGAATCTCAGCCACGGCACACAGCTCTGAAGGAACGGCTCCTTCAGAGCGCATGCGCCAGTGACGTTACCGGCTGCTGCTGGCTAGAATATCTCCTAAGCAATGAACGTTAAGGAGATATTATTTTTACCTACAAGTAAGCTTTATTATAAACTTACCTGTTGGTAAAAATACAAACAGAGGGTGTACTACCACTTTGACAGGAAATCAGAGGGATTGACAGAAACACCAGGGATTTCCCACAAAGGAAGCAATACAAAGAGTACAGGAGACTTTCTAATACAAGTACATGGTACAGCAGACACATATCAGGAATATGAAAGGTTGGGTTTACATATTCTTTAAAGCAGGATTCCAGATGGCCTTCTCTTACCTGCTGTAATGCATCACTGAAGTATAGTCATAAGAAATATTGAAAGTGTTTCCATTGTCCATCTTAAATTGATCTTCATCCCCTGTAAAACATGACACTTGTTAATGAGCTACATTAAAAAATAACAAAACATCAGTGTTATATATTGCAGCTTACCAATCCTTAGATGTGGTGTCTGCATTAGTTTTCACTTTTCAGGCTAAGAATATCTTCAGCAAGTACAGAAAATACCTGTTGATTGTGCCAAATATGCAGTGTCCTTGTCACTTCCTGTGAGCTTCCTTCTATAAACTACTTATCTCCCCACCGCCCATGTAAAGGAGATGAACTAAGGTGGATCTATTTGTAGTCCAGCTTGTATGAAAATTATGGTTTCCTCCATAGATACAGTGGAGGAGTAAACATAGCCACCCAAGGACAGGAAGAGCATTATTTGCAGGATAACTGGGTAAAAATGAATTGAAAAGGCCTGAAAAAAAAAAAAAATTCAGCCACCACATTATAGATATTCTTTAACCTGTTCCCTACTGTGCTATAGCCAAAAGATGGCTACATCTCGGCTCTCCAGTTCTGAGAGAATGTCCATGGACGTTCTCCCACATGTGCGCCTCCTGCGCGCCCCCCTAGGGCACTTATCGGGCACGCTCTGTGACCGCTGTGTCCTTTGGAGCAGCAGCCCTTTATCATGTGATCAGCTGTGTCCAATCACATGTAAACAGACTTGCTGGTTATCGGCCTTGCTTTCTTCACACGCTGTCTCTGTGTGAGGAAAGGAGAGCTGATAACCGCCAAGTCTGACAGGGCACAGTGAGTACCGTATATACTCGAGTATAAGCCAAGATTTTCAGCCCTTTTTTTTGGGCTGAAAGTCCCCCCCTCGGCTTATACTCGAGTCAGCGAAATTTTTACATTGGAAATAGTACCTGTAAAGAAGTTGCGGCTGCGGCGTCCATCGTTCAAATTCCGCGGTCTCTTCCTGTTCCTTCCTGATAGGCGATTCTCATCAGACACTCTCCGCCTATCACAAACGTTCTCTCATCCTCAGTTTCCCAGCAGACGTCTGTGATTGGCGGAACACCCAACACAAGTGTCTGCTGGGAAACTGAGGATGAGAGAATGATCGTGATAGGCGGAGAGTGTCTGCTGAGAATCGCCTATCACGGCAGGAACAGGAAGAGACCGCGGAATTTGAACGATGGACGCCGCAGCCGCAACTTCTTTACAGGTACTATTTACAATGTAAAAATTATAGGAAACAGTGAGGATAGGAGAACAGTGAGGCTAGGAACAGTGAGGATGGGAACAGTGAGGATGGGAACAGTGAGGCATTGTTGACCCTCGGCTTATACTCGAGTCAGTAAGTTTTCCCAGTTTTTTGTGGCAACATTAGGTACCTCGGCTTATACTCGAGTATATACGGTACTTTGTTTACACTGATAATGAGGGCACTAATCATCAGTGCAGCCCCATCAGTGCCAATCAGTGCAGCTAATCAATGCCAATGCCTCGTCAATGCCGCCTCATCAGTGCCCATCAGTGCAGCCTCCTTTGCGCCCATCAGTTAAGGAAAGATTACTTATAGGCAAATATATATATTTTTTATATAATTTTTGGTCTTAATTCGTTTAAATATAAAAAACCCAGTGGTGATTAAATACTACCAAAAGAAAGCTCTATCTGTCTCAAAAAATGATAAAAATGTAATTTGGGTACAGTGTTGCATGACCGCGCAATTGTCATTCAAAATGTGACAGCTCTGAAAGCTAAAAATTTGCCTCAGCAGGAAGGGGATGAAAGTGCCCAGTATTGAAATAGTTTAGCCTATAACAATAGCATGGATGGCTACTGGTAATAAAATAAAACTATTCAGGATTCGGAATAACACTTATAAGAACTGCCACTATATCTCCTTTTAACAATACTAGTCACCTGGCTGTCAACATTTTTTTAGTCACTAATAAGCAGATTAGAAAGCCAGGGTGATCTGCATGCATGTTCCAAGCCAGCGCCACAATATTAGAGCAATGCTCCAGGCAGATTTAAAAAAAAACTAAAGAATGTCATTGTGTTTCTATTAAAGAAATCATGAAATGTATTTTAAATGCAACCTAATACTGCTTCATTGCCCGATCACAGGCTGGGTCAGGAGGTGACATTGCTGTGTTGCTTAACTGCAGCAGATTTAAGATGGATCTTCAGGCTAGCTAAGTTTTCCAACATGGCCGTGTTAAGCCCCATACACACGATCGGACTTCAAACAAACTTTTCCGTGGATTTTTGTTTGAAGGGCGTTGGCCGTGAACTTGGTATGCATACACACGGCAGGACTTTTTCAGCAAACTACCCTATCGGACTAATGTTCGCTCTGCAAATGGACAAACTTTTCGGCAACAAAAGTCCTACGGTGCAAAGTCCTATCGTGTGTACAGAAATCCATCTGACTTTTGTCCGAAGTATAAACACGCATGCCCAGAACCAATGGTAAAATCAAACAACAATAGCAGAAGTTGACCAAAGGGTGGCGGTAAAGAGCAGAAAAGAGCAGAAAAACCACGTGATGTTAGGAAAGTTTTGGGAAAGTTTGCAGAAAAGTCCTGCCGTGTGTATGCTATGGGTGTTCCCGGCCAACTCCCTTCGGACAAAAATCCACGGAAAAGTTTGTTTAAAGTCCGACCGTGTGTACGAGGCTTTTCCCATATGGGATGTACAAGCAAGCAGTTATACTGGCTCTGCTGGAGACCTGCATGGCACCAGTGAACTGCTGATCGCTTGTGCAATGCTTTACAGTCTCCAAAAGAAAAAAAAAAATTTACCTGCAAAAAACTTAGAATTTTTTATTTATTTTTTTGCAAAAAGTGAACTTATCCCTTAATCCCCAATCGGTGCACATTCAGTAGCTGCAGGCCAGATAAAATCTTTTAGCAGGCCGGATGAGGCCTGTGGGCCATAGTTTGGAGATCCCTGATTGACACCTAAAAGGTGCTACGAGTTGAATAGCTCAAAGCGGAACTCCACCCAAAAGGGGAAGTTTGGCTTTAAGTCCTCCTCCCCTGCCATATTTGGCATGTCAGTTTTTTTTGAGGGGAGCAGATACCTAGTTTTGATCTGACCAGAAGTTCTCCTCTCCACCTCTCTCCCCGCAGTCTTCAGGGAACCGTTACCGGTCCCAGAAGACTGCTGGACCAGTCACAAAGCGCAGTGTGGCTTGTCCATGCACAGTGGGAAGCTGGCTGTGAAGCTGAAAGCAGCACATCCAGCTGCCCAGGGCCGTCTTTTCGCGTGGGCACGCTGGGCAGTTGCCTAGGGGCCCCATTTGCCTGGGGGGCCCCACTTGCCTGGGGGGCTAAGAGAAGGGGCGCCAAAGCTGTGGCATGCTGCACGCCGCTCATTTGACTGTACTGGTTGCTAGAATCGCCTGCCCGCCGGCGCCTAGCAACCAGTGACGTCAGAGGCCGCGACTGCCCCAGCATTCAGAACGTGCCGCCTCCGCCCCAGCATTCAGAGCACGCTGCGGGCGCCACAGGATTCCGTGGCTGGAAAACTAGCTCCACCCACCTCTGCCATCTTCAGACTCAGCGTGGCTCAGAGGGAGGGGAGCGAGCGGACAGCGGAGCACTTCTGAGAAGAGCTGCCTGACTGAGCTGAGCCTGTCCTGAGCCTGCCTTGCTGTGAGTGTGAGTGACTGCACTGCACCTGACCTGACCCTCGGCCTCACCCTGTAAGTAATTTGCTGTGCCATTCAAACACAGCCACTGTGCCGATCAAACACAACCACTATGTTTTCAAACACAGCCACAATGCCATTCAAACGCAGCCATTGTGCCAATTAAACGCAGCCACTGTCCCTGTCAAACGCAGCCACTGTGCCAATTAAACGCAGCCACTGTGCCCTTCAAACACAGCCACTGTGCCAATTAAACGCAGCCACGGTGCCCGTCAAACGCAGCCACTGTGCCAATTAAACACAGCCACTGTCCCCGTCAAACGCAGCCACTGTGCCAATTAAACGCAGCTACTGTGCCCTTCAAATACAGCCACTGTGCCAATTAAAGGCAGCCACTGTGCCCCTCAAACGCAGCCACTGTGCGAAATAAACGCAGCCACTGTGCGAAATAAACGCAGCCACTGTGCGAATTAAACACAGCCACTGTGCGAATTAAACACAGCCACTGTGCCCTTTAAACGCAGCCACTGTGCCCTTTAAACGCAGCCACTGTGCCCTTTAAACGCAGCCACTGTGCCCTTTAAACGCAGCCACTGTGCCCTTTAAACGCAGCCACTGTGCCCTTCAAACGCAGCCACTGTGCCCTTCAAACGCAGCCACTGTGCCCTTTAAATGCAGCCACTGTGCCCTTTAAACGCAGCCACTGTGCCCTTCAAACGCAGCCACTGTGCCCTTCAAACGCAGCCACTGTGCCCTTCAAACGCAGCCACTGTGCCCTTTAAATGCAGCCACTGTGCCCTTTAAACGCAGCCACTGTGCCCTTCAAACGCAGCCACTGTGCCCTTCAAACGCATCCACTGTGCCCTTCAAACGCAGCCACTGTGCCATTTAAATCTGTAATTTCTTGTTTTTCAATTTCTTGCTTTTCAAGCTCGTGTTATATTGTCCAAACATTGTGTTAATGTTTAAACACTGATTTTGTTGGAAGTACCAATAAATATAGCCTTATTGATAATTCGCATTTTTATTCTTGTGCTTGATTGTGTAGACAGGGCCCCAGTGCACTGTATTGCCCGGGGGCCTATAATGCTCTTAAGATGGCACTGCGGATGCCCACAGTTAGGATGCTGGCGCCAAGAACCTGAAGGCTAGTGAAGAACTTTCCTAGGTGAGGATGGCGCTGGATCCCTGGACAGGTAAGTGTCCTTTTAATAAAAGTCAGCAGCTACAGGATTTGTAGCTGCTGACTTGTAATGTTTTTCCAGAGTGAACCTCCTCTTTAACATACACACATGCCTTGACCCATTTCTGCTAATGGCCACATATAAGGCCCCCTACTTGAATGGGTATTGCATTTCATATCTTATGACACACAAGGTTTAATGGGGTACATATTGTGTATATGTGACTCATCTACCCACCTGGTGAGATATACTGCCAGTTGATTTTCACGTAACTGTCTCTGTCAAATCTGTTGTGTTCATGGAAGAAGCTCAACGCGTGCATCATTTCATGTTGGATAAGGCCATAGTTCATACATGAGGTTTGTTGGAGGCTCACCATCTGTCCGCCCTTTATCCTCCCAATATAGGACCAGCAGCTGCACATGGAAAAAAAACACAAATCAAAGGATTAAAACATACATACATAGTTATTAACTACACCTTTTTCTAATTCATGGTGGCTGTCTTGGAACCTTTTCTTAGATAGGCACTAGCCCACGATTTTAATGTCAGGGTCGAACATACTGTCTGTTTAGACTGAAGCCTCGTACACACGGCCGGTTTTCTCTGCAAGAACCGTCAAGAAAACTGCTTGCAGAGCTTTCTTGCCGAGAAAACCGGCCGTGTGTACGAGGCTTTCAGGTTTCTCGTCAGGAAAACTAACCAGAATCTCGACGAGAAAAAAAGAAGACCTGCTTTCTTTTTTCTCGTCGGGATTCTCGTCGGCCTGTTTCCCAACGAGAAACCCGAGTGTGTGTACACTTACCTGTTGCTGTGGAAACCCGCGCATGCTCGAAATGACTTCGACGCATGCGCCGTAGGCATAGGTAGGGTGTAGCAAGATGGCAGCGATGGCATCGAATGTGACGAGCGCACGCTCGTCGTAGTCGATGACGTCACCGCGTTCGTGCCATTCAAAAGAACGGCGGCTCTTTTGAAAGGTACGTGTGTACACTCGGCCGGGACAAGATTCTTGTCAAGAATCTCATCAGGAAAAACAACGGGTTTTTTCCTGACGAGATTCTCGGCCGTGTGTACAAGCATAATTTGTTGCAGGAGAATTCTCTTAATCCAAAGCACTCGCATATCAAAGCAAGTTTCCCCATAGAAGTCAATGGAAACGAAAATAATTTGTTCCGCATTGACTTCAATGGCATGCAATACCGCATGTGGCCAGAGGTGGGGGGGGCGCCGGAGAGCCTCGGAAACACTCGGGAACTGAGTATTTTCGAGTAGATATGTAGGGATCCTCCAATTGAGTCTCCAGGCTCTTCCCGAGGCACCCCTTTTTGCTCGGTCCTCTCCTGGGAAAAGTCCTCCCCTCGTTTCTTCAATTGCTCGGCTTCTTCCCGCAGGCAAGACAGCAAGGACCACCCCTGATTAGTAGGCCCCAGAACTCCTGGGCCTACTTCCTGCAACGAGGCATCGGGCCAGCCGGCCCAGAGGCAAGAAACTGCCACGACACACCTTAGGCCATGAGGGCCATCAGGTCAGAGAGACCCGGAAGACGGTGTCTGTCCCTTAAGTACCCTCTCCCAGAATGCACAGCGGGGTGACCAATCCCACTGAGCTGCTTCTGGGCAAGAGGTACCCAATACATCCAGCCTGCTGCATTTCCAACCCTGACCTGTGGTGACAACGACACCTACAGTCAGGTGGAAAGTGTGCAGCTCAGCTAAACTGGAACAGAGACCCAAAATTTGGTACAATTATTCTGAGCTGAACTATAACTCAGACAACTAAATTTACACTAGCGCCTACCCAATAGGAGCAGGGCACTACAAATATATATTGCAATGTATTACATTTTTGTTTTTGGGCTCCAATATGCTTTAATATTATTTTACTTTTAGTACTTACCCTTCTCCATCGCTAACATTGAGGTAGTTAGACTCTTTATTCCTTACTCTGAAACGCACACAACTCATTGTTTCAAACTCCAACACGGCAGATGTAATCAGATCTCTATTTGTTTTAGCTGTTGAAAAGATAAAGCAGTTTAGGGACCCATTCACAACCCATGTATTTTAACATGCGTGTAGGCGGGGGGGCATGATGGGGTGCGGTGGCAATAACTTACACAGTCAAGTGCAATCGAAAACATGTACTGAAGTTATGCGGCGTACACACGATCGTTTTTCATGCCATTTTTTAAACCAACGTTTTTCTCGTCGTTTTTTTTCATGTTTCCTCTCAAGCCTGCCTTGCCTACACACGATCATTTAAAAAAACGTTCAAGCAAAGCGCAGTGACGTACAACACGTACAACGGCACTATAAAGGGGAAGTTCCATTCGCATGGCGCCACCCTTCATGTTAGTAAAATTTGTTGAGCGACGATTCACGCTTTTCAGCCTCGTGCTTTTCAGTCCGTTACAGCGTGACGAATGTGCTATCTCCATTACAAACGCTAGTTTTACCAGAACGAGCGCTCCCGTCTCATACTTGATTCTGAGCATGCGCGTTTTTTCTCCTCGTGAAAGCATACACACTATCGTTTTTCACGTCGTTAAAAAAACGACATGAAAAAATAGAGCATGTTCGAAATTTTTAATGGCCGTTTTTCTCATCGTTAAAAATGCTCTGGAGCATACACACGATCGGTTTTAATGCCCATTTTTAAAAATGGCATTTTTAACGGCATGAAAAACGATCGTGTGTATGGGGCATAAGGCAGCAACAGTTCACAAAAACCCAATAAGAAGGCTTCCCAACTGGCTACACTCACAGTTTCCATAGACGTGAAGAAGTAGAGTCCAGCTGAAAGGACAGCGTTTGTTGTAAGGGTGCCCAAGTGCCCAATCAGGAAGGTATGCACAAGAGATGCGACCCTATGCTTTCCCTCCTCGTCAGGAGACGTTCCCTATCGCTAACAGACGGGGTACCTTTCCCTGCACTACCTATTCGCAAAGAGCAATTGGACTCTTAAATAGACTCTGCCACACCTAATATTGCCACCAGAGTCACATGGGTGGCCAGCATCCAATCAGATCGCTGCCCCAGTGACTCAGGAAACCATAGAGGAACCCTGCTCCCCATGACTTCCTCTCCCTCTGCATTGTCACTGCAGTTGAGCGCCACCTGCGGTGGAGACAGCAGACTGCACCTGCCTACAGGTTTTAACCGCTTGTCGACCTGCCGCCGTCATTATACTGCGGCAGGTCGGCTCTCCTGCGAAAACCACCGTAGGTGTACGTCGGTCTCTGCATAGGAGATAGCGCAGGGAACACACTTAAACCCTTGATCGCCCCCTAGCACTGATCATTGTAATAATGTCACTGGTCCCCAAAAAGTGTCATTTGGTGTCAGATTTGTCTGCCGCAATGTCACAGTCCCCCCTAAAATTCACAGATCGCTGCCATTACCAGTAAAAACAATATGAAATAAATAAAAGTCCCTAAATCTATCCCATAGTTTGTAGACGCAATAACTTTTGCGCAAACCAATCTATATACACCTATTACGATTTTTTTTACCAAAAATATGTAGAAAAATATTTATTGGCCTAAACTGATGAATACATTTGTTTTTTTATATATTTTTTTGGATATGTATTATAGCAGAAAGTAAAAAAAAAAAAAATTTTTTTTTTTCAAAATTGTTGGTCTTTTTTTGTTTATAGGGAAAAAAAGGATGTCAATTTTGTTTGGGTGCAAGGTTACACGACCGCGCAATTGTCAGTTAAAGCGACGTAGTGCCATATCGCGAAAAATGGCCTGGTCATTAAGGGGGCAAATCCTTCCAGGGCTGAAGCGGTTAATGCATGCTTGTTTCAAATGCTACTACGTCACACTTGATATGCTTTGGCCCAAAAAATGTTCATGTTCATTTTTTGATCTGTATAAGGATTTTTAATAGGATTGGCAGCGCATGATAACATACATTCGCATAACAATAAAAAAAAAAAAGGTAAACACAGATGCATAGGCGTGGAACCAGACTTACAGGCCTGTCACTCTAGGTGCATTGGACTTTAGTGGAGACACAGGAAGTGACATCATCTTCCGCTTACATAATACCCAAGTTCTCAGATGTGGGCTACAGTTCTGTTAGGTGATAAAAGATCTAATAGTTCAATCTTTAGTGAGGCCAACTTACAATACACAGAAGAGATGTTGTAGGGGACGATAACGAGTCCTTGCCCTGATTTGTCCCATGCACAGGCATCGCATATCCTTGCACTGCGGCCGGTCAATAGCTTAATGTCACCCTGGTATAGAATGACAGGGATACCTGGAAGAATAAACAACAATGCACCATTTATGTCTTGTTTAAATTTATTTTCAGGAAAACATATTTTTTGTTACATAGTCTGTGTTTAAAGTGGTTGTATACCCACAAATATGAAATGCACCTACAGGTAAGCCTACATTAAGGCTTACCTGTAGGTGCTTGCAATATCTCCGAGACCTACACGGTCTCGGAGATATTTGCAAAAAAGAGTGCACCGCTATCTACGGCGCATGCGCGCTGTAGATAACGGCGCAGGCGCACTGAGCACAGAGGCTCTTTGAATGGCAGTCTGCCGGACACTGCCGGAATTCGCGCATGCTCCGGCCAATCACAGCGCCGGAGCAGCGATACCCGGAAGTCACTCCGGGTATCATGGATGCGACGGAGGACGTGTCCGAGGACCGCTGCGGGGGCTTCGATCTAAGGTAAGTGATTGATAATAAGCTAGTATGCTAGTCATACTAGCTCATTATGACTTTGCCTTGCAGGTTCTGAAAAAAAAAAAAAAAAGTTTTGCGGTATATAACCGCTTTAAGCTCAATTGTACAATATGTGTTCAAATATTTCCGTCATAATCAGATAAATATAACATATTACACTGCTGTGAATTCTATTGCGAATTTGAGCCATTGCGAATGCTCAAATTTGCAAGTCATTTAAATAACATTGTTTTACATTAGTGCCGTTCACATTAATGCGTTGCGAATCTAAGCTGCGGGAAAAAAGTGTCCTGTGCGAGTTTGATCTGTGTGTGATGCAAATTCAGCTCTATAGACTGGCATTCCCTGAAATCGCTGCCGCGAATCGCGGCAAAATCGCACAATTTTGAATTCGCAGCAGTGTGAACCTAGCCTAAGGCGCCTTTCACACTAAGCCCAGGTTCACACTGGGCTGCGAGAGTGAAGCCGTGCGAGTTCAGCTAAACTCCCAAAGTCAGAAGAAGACCCCTGGAGCTGCCTAATAAATGACTTTAAAAACCTGTCTAGTGTGTTTGTTTTTTTACACTTTTTTATCCAGGTGAATGGGTATGGGTACAATGTACCCCGTATTCTTTCACATAGGGTGGGGGGCCAGGATCTGGGGGCCCCCTTATTAAAGGGGGCTCCCAAATTCCGATAAGCCCCCCTCCCACAGACCCCGACAACCAATGGCCAGGGTTGTTGGGAAGGGGCCATTGTCCTCATCAACATGGGCGAATGCCCTCAACAAGGCGCTTTGGGGTGGGGTGGGGTGCAGGGCCCCCCTGCCCCAAAGCACCCACCCCCCCCATGTTGAGGGCATGCGGCCTGGTACGGCTCAGGAAGGGGGGCGCTCGCTCGTCCCCACCCCCTTTCCTGACCGGCCGGGCTGGTGCTCGGATAAGGGTCTGGTATGGATTTTGGGGGGGGTTCCACCCCGTTTTTTCGGTGGGGATTCCCCTTAAAACCCTTACCAGACCGATGGGCCCGGTATGCCAATGAAGGGGAAACCCATGACGTTTTCTTTTTCAAAAAATATTGGCGTGGAGTTCCCCCTAATTATTGGGGGATCAAAGTTGCATCCCTGCTCATTGAAGTCGTACTTCAAGTCGTGGGGCAAAGTCGGATCCACAGTCGTATGACTGTCTTGTTAAAATCGCGGTCGTGAATCATGGCAAAATCGCTTAAAAATCGCACGACTTTAAAGTCGTATAAGTGTGAAAGGGGCCTAAATGTAAATAATTTATATTTACCAGATGTCGGCAGCAAGTGGCCTCCAATGGCTTACACCTCTTCTGCTATTAACGAACTTAATAAACACTCAAAATAAGACTGCCAGAGAATATGCAGGCAGTGCTGGGCTTTCGCACTGAAAAACCCAATGTTCATAGGCGTGTGCAGGGGGTGTGCCAGGTGTGCCTGGGCACACCCTAATCACTGCATGCAGTGGCAATTCCCCTTATTGCCTGGGCTTCCCCCACGTGTTTCTTTCCGCCGCAGTGCTGCTGGCTTCCAACCTTTCCCCCCCCCCCCAGCTCCTGCGGAGGATGTTTCAGAATGGAGTGTGGGAAAGGCGCTGGTAAATATGTCATTTACCGGCCCCTTCCTATTCTAAATGAACACAGTTAATACACTCAAACTGTGTTTACTATGCTTCAGTTTGTAAATGAACAGGAAGCAGCATAGAGTACTTCGCATTCATTCACTGTCCAGTGCAGCTAAAGCTGCAGAGAAAGGTGTGTGTGTTTAAAGAGGTCGTAAACCTTTGTGTTTTTTCACCTTAAAGTGGAGGTCCACCCTAAAAAAAAAAAAAAAAAATACACCAAAATCCTGTAAAAAAAGAAATAAAAAAGAAAAAAAATGTTTTACTTACCAGAAATGGCGGTTGCTATGCAAATGTTCCTAATCTGCCTCTTCCTAGTCTGCGGCAGGTCTTCTTCCTCGTCCTCCTCGCGTTGTCTTCTGGGGAATGGGGTGCGCTGCCTTCTGGGAACTGTGTGTATACCAGAGAGCAGCCGCCCATTCACAAAGCGCCGCGAGACTCGCGCATGCGCAGTAGGAAACGGGCAGTGAAGCCGCAAGGCTCCACTGCCTGTTTCCCTTAGTGAGGATGGGGGCGCCAGGACCTGCCAGGATCGAGGGATCGGCCTCGGCGGACCGACATCGTGGGCGCCTAGGACAGGTAAGTGTCCTTATTAAAAGTCAGCAGCTACAGTGTTTGTAGCTGCTGACTTTAAAAAAAAAAAAAAATTGCGTCCTATGCATTAAGGTGAAAAAAACACCTTGCACTCTCCGCCCCCCCCCCCCCCCGGGCCCCCGTTTTACTTACCTGAGCCCTGAACTTCCATGGGCGCGATCCCGCGTCGCTTTCCAAGCGGCTTGTTGGCTCTTCATTGGTTAGATTGATAGCAGCGCAGCCTTGGCTCCCGCTGCTGTCAATCGAATCCAAAGACGCGGTGCGTCAGGGGGCGGGGCCGAGTCATACACTCGGCGGCTATGGCCGTCGACTGTATCACACGGGAGCGTGCCCGCAAGGTAACCCCCTCGGGAGAGAGCTTCCCAGAGGGGGTTAGCTCTTGCGGGGAGGAGCTGCGACAGCCGCCGTGGGACCCCAGAAGAGGACGATCGGGGCCACTCTGTGCAAAATGAACTGCACAGTGGAGGTAAGTATGACATGTTTGTTATTTATTTTATTTTTTTAAACTGAACATATAGTACCACTTTAAGCTTTGGGGTGCACACCCTAATGAAATAGGCTGCACATACCTATGCCAACGTTCCTTGAAAGACTAGTCAATGAAGCACCCGGTAATACTGTAAGTTATTTGTAAAATAAAATTTGTTGTCTTTCACAATAAAATAAAAATTCAAGTGGTATGAAATATAAGTTAATAGGTGTAAAGTTAATGTCTTACTAAACCCTGAACAGGAAAATCAGTCTGTATATGCAGTAAAGCATGCTTGTTATACTCACTGTCGAACCTAAAGGGTTAATCCTCTGCATTGTGTAAAAAGGCTGTTTGATCCTGTCTTCTCTGATCCTCCTCTTCTTCCACTGTCCCAAACCATCTCCTGATAGAACAGAGGGTAGGGGACAAGCTGCACATGCTCAGTTTGATGTGTATTGCTAGAGAGTTTTTTTTTTTCTTGGGAGAGTGCATGTGATCAGCACAGGGCCAATCAGCACTGTCCAGACAGAGGGTCAGGGGTCCTGCAGCCTTAAAGACCAGTCAGAGTAGAATGAAAACTCCTCCTACAAGCTTTAGCCAGACACTGATAGAAGTCACAAGACTGTTACATACTACTGATGAGAAAATGGGTTTAGCCGTTTATAATTAGTAAAACTATTGAATTTTCATGTTCTGTGTACTGTGGGGGAGCAGATAAAATGTAGGCAGGGTCCTGGGTTTAGTAAGACATTTAACATATTGTCTCTCTTAAGGCCCATGCATACCCATGCGTTTAAAGGCATGTTACCGTCCCCAGGTTTGCCATTGTTTTCAATAGTGCTAGTTAACACCTGCGAGTTGCATAGACAGGTCTTGGCCCAAAAAAGTTCTTGCCTGTTTTTGGATCCAGTATGTGTTATAGGGGCTTATTATAGGAATGGCAGCGCAAGTCGACACACGACAACTGACGTTCCCAATGAAATAATTAAAAAAGCTCAAGATGCATAGCTTTAAAAACTGTTTAAAAAAAACATACGTGCAAGTGAATAGTGCCATAAGGACATGAAGTGAGGCAGAACTTCCTCAATGGGGACACAAGTAACAATAAAAGCCTGGCAGAGGTTTTACACCTTCCACGCTCTATCCAAATCCTAAAGCAATGATGGCTTTTTAGATGTTTCCAGAGTCCTTGGGGTCAACATTAAAGAGAACAAGGACTGCGTGTCAATACTGTCACAGGCTCCACAATAATTTTGCAACGTTGCATTTCAACATCAAGATATTTAGATCATATGTTTTTTGTCCTGGGATTTAGTTTACACTCACTGGGTGCTACAGTGCCTTGAAAAAGTATTCATACCCATTGATATTGAAATAGAGTCCACCTGTGTAATTTAATCTCAGTATAAATACAGCTGTTCTGTGAAGCCCTCAGAGGTTTGTTAGAGAACCTTAGTGAACAAACAGCATCATGAAGGCCAAGGAACACACCAGAGAGATCAGGGATAAAGTTGTGGAGAAGTTTAAAGCAGGGTTAAGTTATAAAAAAAGATCCCAATCTTTGAACATCTCACGGAGGACTGTTCAATCCATCATCTGAAAATGAAAAGAGTATGACAAACCTACCAAGACATGGCCGTCCACCTAAACTGACAGGCCGGGCAAGGAGAGCATTCATCAGAGAAGCAGCCAAGAGGCCCATGGTAACTCTGGAGGAGCTGCAGAGATCCACAGCTCAGGTGGGAGAATCTGTCCACAGGACAACAATTAGTCGTGCTCTCCACAAATCTGCCCTTTATGGAAGAGTGGCAAGAAGAAAGCCATTGCTGAAAGAAAGACATAAGAAGCCCTGTTTGCAGTTTGCGAGAAGCAATGTGGGGGACACAGAAAACATGTATATTTCCTCCTTCACGGTCCCCCCCGTGTAACTTCACCATTAATATAAACACCACAACCATTGGTCCCTCCACACATGCCAAGGTCCTGGGTGTAATCCTGGACTCTGACCTCTCCTTCAGCCCCAACATCCAATCACTGGCTAAATCTTGCCACCTTAACCTCCGCAACATCTCCAGAATTCGACCCATCCTGACTAATGACACCACAAAGCAACTTATTCACTCCTTGATTATTTCCCGCCTTGACTACTGCAACTCTCTCCTTAATGGCCTACCTTTACGCAGGATATCCCCCCTTCAGTCTATTATGAATTCTGCTGCTAGACTAATACACCTCACTAACCGATCCGTGACTGCTGCTCCTCTCTGCCAATCCCTTCACTGGCTTCCCCTACCCCACCGTGTAAAATTCAAAATGCTAACCATAACATACAAGGCCATTCACAACATCGCCCCCATCTACATCACCAACCTCATCTGCAGATATCGCCCAAATCATCCCCTCCGCTCCTCCCAGGACCTCCTGCTCTCTAGCTCCCTTGTTACCTCCTCCCATGCCCGCCTTCGGGACTTCTCCAGAGCCTCTCCCATCCTCTGGAACTCCCTGCACCAGTATGTCCATTCAGCCCCTACCCTGTCCATCTTTAGGAGATCCCTGAAAACTCATTTATTCAGGGAAGCCTATCCCACACCCACCTAACAACTATTTCCGAGCCACCCCCATCAAATCATTCTCTGCAGCTATTACCTTTTGTACCACCACCCCCTCCCTTTAAAATGTAAGCTCTATGAGTCGGGCCCTCCTGTACCTTCTGTATTGAACTGTACTGTAATTGTGCTGTCCCCCCTATACATTGTAAAGCGATGCGTAAACTGTTGGTGCTATATAAATCGTGTATAATAATAATAATGTGGAAGAAGGTGCTCTGGTCAGATGAGACCAAAATGTAACTTTTTGGCCTAAAAGCTAAGTGTGGTGGAAAACTGAAGCTGGTCAAAGATGATTGGAAGATGGATGGAGCCAAATACAGGACAATCTTAAAAGAAAACCTGTTATGCCTTGTACACACGATCGGATTTCCGATGGAATAAAATCCGATGGACTTGTTTCATTGGAAATTCCGATCGTGTGTGGGCCCCATCGGACTTTTTTCCATCGGAGTAAAAAAATAGAACATGTTTTAAATTTTTCCGATGGGCAAAAAATCTGATGGGAAATTCCGATCGTCTGTGTGGAATTCCATAGGAGAAAAATCCACGCATGCTCAGAATCAAGTCGACGCATGCTCGGAAGCATTGAACTTCATTTTTCTCGGCTCGTCGTAGTGTTTTACGCCACAGCGTTTTGGACGGTCGGAATTTAGTCTGACAGTGTGTATGCAAGACTAATGGAAGTCAGCTTCATCGGAATTCCGACGGAAAATTCCATCGGATTTTATCCCATTGGAAATCCGATCGTGTGTACAAGGCATAGGAGTCTGCAAAAGACTTGAGACTGGGGAGGAGGTTCACCTTCCAGCAGGACAACCACCCTAAACATACAGCCAGAGCTACAATAGAATAATTTATATATAAATATTCATTAGAATGGCCCAGTCAAAGTCCAGACCTAAATCCAATTGAGAATCTGTGACAAGACTAGAAAATTGCTGTTCACAGACGCTCTCCATCCAATCTGACAGAGCTTGAGCTATTTTGCAAAGAAGAATGGGCAAAGATATCACTCTCTACATGTGCAAAGCTGGTAGGGACATCCCCAAAAACACTTGCAGCTGTAATTGCAGTGAAAGAAGGTTCTACAAAGTATTGACTCAGGGGGGCTGAATACAAATGTACCCCACACTTTTCACATATTTGTTTGTAAAAGATTTTGAAAACCATTTATCATTTTCCTTCCACTTAACAAATATGTGCCACTTTGTGTTGGTCTATCACATAAAATCCCAATAAAAATACATTTACGTTTTTGGTTGTAACATGACAAAATGTGGAGAATTTCAAGGGGTGTGAATACTTTTTCAAGGCACTGTAGGTAATGTATTTGCCACCTATTGTGACTTCGGTCTGTACAGGGCCTAAGCCTGAGATATCGGCTAAATGGTGCTGGTGAGTTGAACTACTGACTGGCTCCTTTAATTTTTGAAAGACCATTCTTAGCCCTGGTTCACACTGGTGCGATTTGACATGTCAAATCGGCGATATTTGCCGCAAATTGCGGGCAATGGCACTGTCCTAATCGGTGCGACGCCGCATCTGCGGCGCTGCGCCGATTTCAAAAAGTAGTTTCTGTACTACTTTTTGCGATTTTGGGCCGCGATTTACATTGACATCTGTGCAGAAACCTGCACAGATGTCCCTGTAATCGCGGCCGAAATCGGGACTGACAGGCAGGAGTGAAATCGTGCGAGTTCAGCTGAACTCGCACGGCTTCACTCCCGCAGCCCCAGTGTGAACCTGGGCTTAGACATTTTTGGCCACCATCTCATTCCGATGAACACAATGGCTTTACCAGAGTACCCATGCAGAGATATAAAAGCTCATTATATCTCTGCATGTGTACTCTGGTTAAGCCATTATGTCCATTGGAATGAGAGGGTGGCCATAGATGTCTAAGAATAGTCGGACATACATGCACTACTCGCCTCCCCCCAGGCACCACCCATGACCAACCAACACACAAACATGGCAGTCTTATTAAATTGACTTTTCACTAAAAAAGCAAGCTCCGCTTATTTAGTTTGGGCCTCCTACTCTTGTCCAGTGGGACAAAAGGTTAAGATACTTACCTTTCCCCCCTCTTCCTCCCAAAGCACCTAGGCGAGAGTGACGTCCTCATCTTTTCAAGTTGTTCCAACAATGTTGAGTAGCCCAAATCTCATCAAAAATGATCCTGCACAGTGCTAAGGAGACAACTTGTGAGATTTCAAGTACTCAGCATTCCTCAGAATCTTTTTGGAAGGGTGGTGACATCACCCCCTGCAGTATGGAAGCTAGGAGGGAGGAGGAGCTTGGGTATAGGTCAGAAAATTGATGAACTTGTACATTAAGGGAAACACTCTGAATATTTGAACAATAAAAAACTTTTTTTGGCACTACCATGGCATGGCTACCATGGCATAGTTCAAATTAGTCAGGTCTATACATGGATTAAAAAAAAAAAGATCTAAACATAGAGGTTAAAGAGGGATGCTTACCTTTATTTGCTTTCATTATTTGATCAGAAATGAACAGTCCATGGTCACGGGGGGCATTTTTGTTAGTGTCTGATAAATGAAAAAACAAAAAGTCATGTCTCACTTTTCTATAGAAAGATCTTCTTGTATACACGTGTAATATATTTAATGAACTGAGGAGGTCTAAAGACAGAAGTTTTTTTTATCTTAATGCATTCTCAAACCCCCCCTCCCTAAACACTTACCTGACACCACTCTTGATCCAGTGCTGTCCCCACCAGCAGCCCCACCTGGCTCTCTTCCTGCATTCACAGGCTTTACTGAGAAACACTGGCGCCATTGTGTCCTGTTGCTGTCAATCACATCCTTTGAGGAGGAAGCGGGAGGCGAGGCCAAGCCGCACTGTGTGTGTCTGTGGATGTGCACAGCCTGGCTCAGGAGCATGTAGGTGGTGTGTGGCGGCAATAATTTACACAGACAGGTGCAGGGCAGAACTTGAAATAATTCAGCAACAGTTACAATGGTAGGCAGGCTACCCAGCTAGGTTCACTCATGAATTCCAGTGATGTGAAAAGAGCAAAATCCAGCTGGACTGACAGGTGCAGGATGTGGCCTGGCCATCTAATGCCCAATCAGGAAGGTGCCCAAAAGAATTGCTACCCTGTGCGTTCTCTCCTTGTCAGGAAACTTTCCCTAACATTAGTACTGTCCAGACTATGTATCTGTCCCTACTCTATCAACTTGCAAAATGTGCCCCAAATCTGGGAACCAGGGCCTTAAATAGGTTCTGCCTGACCCAAGATGGCTGCTAGAGTCACATAGGGGGGGCAGCATCCAATAGGATAGCTTCCCCAGTGACCCAGGAAACTATAGAGGAACAATGGGGCGCACGTGTAGAATGGGTGCACGTGTAGAAGAGGAGAACCAGACAGTGCCATTGGGGGACCACAGAAGAGGAGATTCGGAGCCGCTCTATGTAATACCATTTTACAGAACAGGGAAGTATAACATGTTTGTTATTAAAAAAATGTAAAATAGCTTTAGACCCCTTTCACACTGAGGCAGTTTTCAGGCGTTTTAGCGTTAGAAATAGCACCTGTAAAGCGCCTAAAAACTGCCTCCCATTCTCTGCAATGGGTGCTTTCACACCCGTGTGGTACGCTTGTGGGGTGTTCGGAAAAGTCCTGCAAGAAGCATCTATGTGGGGGTTGGGAGCGGTGTATACAGCGCTCCCAAAACAGCCCTACCCATTGCAATGAATGGGCTGTGCTTCCGACGCGACTAAAAAGCACTTCGGAAGCGCCGCAACACGGGAGTTTTTAACCCCTCCTTTGGGGTTAAAAGCGCCCCGCTAGGGGCCGAAAAGCGACGCAAAAGCGCTGCTTAAACAGCATTAAAGTGCAGCTAAAACGAGCGCCGCTTTACCACAAACGCAGGGGCGGCCTCAGTGTAAAAAGGGGTCTAACAATCACTTTAAAATGTATCCAAACCCAAGAACAAAAATGTAATATCTTCCTTTTGAAGCTATGCTCTATAAATAATTATTTCCCCACCTCCTATGTAATAGACATGCATAGCAGTCCTAATCAGTAGAGCAGCCTAGGGTGAAAGACATTCACAGGATCACCAGGTGAAAATGAAGGAGATAAAAGCCTGAAAAAAGAAAACAAATGCAGCCACCACATCCAATGGCTTGTAAGCAGCAGTATATTAAATTTTTGGTTTTGGGTTTAGATATGCATTAGGTTAGAATAGATGTTAATAGCCTTAAGCCCTGTACACACGATCGGATATCCTATGGATTTTCGTCCGATGGATTTGTCCATCGGATAGCCGATGAAGCTGTCTTCCATCAGTCTTGCCTACACACCATCAGTCAAAAAACCGACCGTTCCAAACGCCGTGACGTAAAACACTCCGATGAGCCGAGAAAAATTAAGTTTAATGCTTCTGAGCATGCGTCGACTTGATTCTGAGCATGCGTGGGTTTTTTATCCGATGGACTTGCCCATAGACGATCGGAGTTTTCGATCGTTTTTTTATCCATCGGAAAAATGTAAAACATGTTCTATTTTTTAAAACCGATGGAAAAAAGACCGATGGGTCCCATACACGATCGGTTTGTCTGATGAAAAGAATCCATCGGACGAAAATCCATAGGATATCCGATTGTGTGTACAGGGCTTAACAGTAAGCTTTGGCTATGGGAGGAAACCAACACACACAAAGGAAAGCATAAGTTCTCACACCCAGGACCCCAGTGCTGTAAGTGCTAACCGCTCAGCCAATATGCATTCCTACTCAAGTACACTAATACCTCTTAATACATTTTCTACTTTATTATTATTGGTATTATTAGCAATATATTTGCAATATATTTGCATCCAGAACAAAGCTGTCAATACAATTGTTTATTTTCAGTATTAGAATATCACATATTTGTGTACTTACCAGTTCTGTGATCCTGTTTGGCGGTCTGCAAAAATAAAAATGCATTAGTGTGGATAATGGAATTTCGGGTCTTCTCTGCTTATAACTGCAGGACATGTTTATTGTTTTTCCAACTCTAAAGACACCTCTACAGGGCCTATCACTTTTAAAAACTGATCTCTAGCCTTACCTTCGGTCTATCAACTATTTTAGATGCTTAAAGTGGTTGTAAACCTCATGCCACGTACACACGACCATTTTTCCTGTCATGCAAAAAACAGACGTTTTTCTCGACATGATTCGTTGTGATTCCTCTCAAGCCTGCCTTGCATACACACGTTCAGGAAAAAAAACGCTCGAGCAAAGCGCGGTGACGTACAACACGTACGACGGCACTATAAAGGGGAAGTTCCATTCGAATGGCGCCACCCTTTGGGCTGCATTTGCTGATCCTTGTGTTAGTAAAGTTTGGTGAGAGACGATTCGCGCTTTTCAGCCTCGTGCTTTTCAGTCCGTTACAGCGTGACGAATGTGCTATCTCCATTACGAACGCTAGTTTTACCAGAACGAGCGCTCCCATCTCATACGGAGACTGAAAAGCGCGAATCGGCTCTCACCAAACTTTTACTAACACGCGGTAACACAAAATCAGCAAACGCAGCCCAAAGGGTGGCGACATTGGATTAGAACTTCCCATTTATAGTGCCGTCGTACGTGTTGTATGTCACGGCGTTTGGGACGGTCGGAATTTTGTCTGATGGTGTGTAGGCAAGACTGATAAAAGTCAGCTTCATCGGAATTCCGATGGAAAATCCATCGGATTTGATTCCATCGGAAATCCGATCGTGTGTACAGGGCTTAAGTGTCATTTCTGTCTGCTGCCTCGTTCCTCTGCTATCAGCATGACTCAGGCCGGGTTCACATATGTGCGGCCGCAGGTCACAGCATGGGGTTTGGTGCATTTCTGTGCACCGGTTCAGGTGTGATTCAGGTCTGAATTATTTCTTAAATTCGCACCTGAACCGGACTCAAACATGCAGAGGACCCTTCTGCAATCCGGACCGTGGATTGCCCCGGACCTGTGTGAAGCGGCTCCAGGACGGCCCTCCTGCATGAAATCACGTACCTGTACGTGATTTCATGCACTGGGTCTGTGGTGCGCGCGCTGCCAGCGATCCTCTCCCGCTGTAAATTAAAAACACAGTGGGAGCCAATCTTTCGAAAATCTTATCTAATAATTTTTGTTTGAATTTCGCACGATTAGTGGGCTGCAGCAACAGCCAATTTTCGTGCGGCAATCGAATGAAAGTAATCGGGCATGTGGGAAATTTTTTGAAAAACAAACAATTTTTTAAGCAATTGTAGCGCCTATACCCCTCACTCTCCCTCTTGGTTTCTTATTGTTTGAGCGGCTGGTGTCTAGGGGTACCTGGGAGACGAGAGTGCAGGAACACTACGCCAAACTCTCCCCTCGTATGTGTATGGGGGTTCAGCAAAGTTAGTTGAATTACCTCCGGGTCTGTTCACTGCGTACAAAGCCTCAGTTGTTCCATGGAGATGTGTCTGCCAATAATAGAGTCCCACACCAATCAAAAGTCCAACACTCCTTTATTTCTGTGCTTTCAGGTTGAACACAATCAGTTAAACTTTTAGTAACAGACAAACACGGGTGTGGATACGAGTAGGCCCAGGCACAAATGAACTCTCCTATCCCTTTGCTAGCGAATAGGCCTGGCGCACGGTCTCTGCCACCGACCGTGAGTTTTGGTCGCTGCCACCGACCGGATGAACTGTGGAGGCCCCTGCCACAGGCCTAATAGCAGGTCTCTGCCACTGACCTGAGTTGAATAGTTGGACCGCTGCCACCGGCCATAGAACGTGAACTACCTTCCTCTCTAAACTTGGCCCCTGTTCGGGAAAGATATCCCTCCAGGCAGTCTCCAGAGGTTCACCCGGCACTGGCAATATGCTGCACCAGATCTTCGGATGAGTCCCTCCTCCAGTCCCTTACGCCTCTGGATTCGGGTGCTCCACTCCCGGGCCCCCCTAGGACAATCCCTCCCTCGCTGGACCCAGCAGAAGGTACTGGGCCCCAGGCCTCCGGCTGAGTACCTCACCCCAGACTGAAGTTGTCTGGGATGGAACACGAACTCCAAGTGTCCAGGCCTAGGCTGTCTGGACACCGACCGCGGACAGCAGCCCTCAGTCTGAAGGTGCCTGGGACTCGAACCTCGTGGCAAAGATGTCCGCCCCCTTTATACCCTCTCCCAGCAAGCACAGCTGGTTCCTCGCCCCGCCTTACAACTGCTGCGAGAGGCCACAAAGGGTACGGCACTGTAGTGATGGTTCAACCCCGGCCCAAAGTGACAGCACCACCTGCTGGGCCGCAGGGAACTAGACATCACTGATGTCCTCACCAGATTTAAAAGTATCTGCCCACTACTCTCTCCCCCTGGTTATTGAACACTGGTCCCCAGTGTCTGGAGCAAACCATGCCCAAAAAGGGGCCAGCATAGCCTGATCCAGAAACCGACTAACGATTTCAAAAATACAAAAAATATTTTGAAAACAAACTAAACATTTGTGCCTGAACCTGACATGAAAGGGGAGGGAAGGATAACAAACAACACATAACAACATTTTGCATCACATGTTTACATTAACATTTTCCCCCACCCATCCTGACTAAGACCCACCCCATTCTCAGTGGTCTTGATGGGATTCTCTCCTGCAGAGGGGAAAAGAAATGTTAAACACACAAATCCCTGACACATATGTTTGTGTGAGAACGAAAAAACGTCTCCACAGAGAAATCCTTTCCTTCTATAAGTGTGTGAGTGAACAGTGAATATCGGTGCGCAACACTGCCACCTGGTGACAGTGCCGTGGTAACTGCACTGGTTGAAGATCCCTTTTTTTTTTTCCTGGCTCTAACTACCCCAAAGTCCATGATCACTTTGTGGGATGGAAGAATGAAGAACAAACAACGGCAACAGTCCTTCAATTCTTCCAGAGAGCACAAACACCCATTAACACGGGCACAGTCACTGGGTTTTCCCGGGAAACAACCACGGAAAGTTCAGCAGCAACAAGGCAAAGCAAGAACGGAGTATTTTTTTTTCTCCTACAAATAGAACTTTGGGTGCGGCAAGACAAGGGGTTTTAAGTGCTGGTCCATTGTCTCTACATGGTATTCGACATCCTCCCCTTCTTTGCGCCGAATTAACACCTTGTCTGCGTGGATGTGCCGACCCAGTATCCATTCTGCCTTGCAGTCCTTGAACCGTTGAGAGGCTTTGGTGGAACATGCGAGGTACCTGCGGGCATGTGGGACCTGAATGTGCGTCCACACAAAATCGTTGTACCAACGTTCCCAACAGACTTCCACTTCATATAAAAGCTCCTTAGGTAAGTACGGGTATTCCCACCCGTACTCGTTAGCAACTTTTTGGCAGAAGAGGCGCTGTAGTCTCGCCAGCGGAGGCATAGTGGCCCGGTCTCTCTCACCCGGTAGGACAATGGCGTCCGGGTGACGAAGTGCCTTGATCACCTCCATCCTGGGAATAGGCGCCCGCAGAAACAGTCTCTTTTCCCTGGTGCTAGAGGCAGGTGGCACCGGAGGTAGAAGGGCAGACTGGGGACGGGATCCCTCCTCAGGCGCTTGTGCCTCCACCCGGGGTGTACTATCCCCTGTAGACATGGGTGGATCCCTGACTCTGCGGGACGAGGAGAGAGGCATCTTGTCCCAGCCCTTCTTAGCGAAAAGTTCATCTATGATGACGTCGTCTCCCGGATCGGAGAGCGACTCTAGGTCGGAGGTGTCACACTCATCCGCAGGCTGGTAGCCTGTAGTGGAGGCTGAATTGCTACCCCCCGCGGGCACACAGGGCCGTGAATCCCCGACACCTCCGCCCCAACACCAAGTCCCTCCGCCCGGCTTACCTCGGCCCAAGGTTGAGAAGGGATGTCCGAGACTCTTCCGACCGGATCCATCCGGGGCGGGCTTGGCGAGCAGGGTGATCCACCGTGACCGCTGGACAGGGCAACCAAGCCAGTCTTCCTCTTTGGCGGTGGACGCTGGGAAACAGTGGTGACCGAGTCAGCATCCTCGGATTTCTCCCGTTTCTCTGTGATTGCGACCTCCCCTGCGGTCGCTGCAGTGCGCACAGGGATGTCTGTAAAAGCAGCGATTCCTCCTTCTTGAGTGGTGTGGCCTGTTGCGCGGTTGAGGTGGATGTTCTGGGTTTCTCAATAGGTGGCTCCACCTCAAATAGGAACTCTCCGCAGGCCTCGCAGCGCCCGAATGGCTTCAGCTGACACACCAGTTCCGAACAGCCGGGACAAATCAAACCCAGGGCCTCAACGTCCATGCATGAGTACAGGGCGAATCGTCCCCGGGGGTTTAGCCGAATCCCCGTATCCGTTATAGGAGCAGCAGTAGTAGTCAGACTCGTGGTAGTAGGATGAATTGGAATCCACGATGCATTGCTGAACATGGCGACTCTCTGCTGATCCATTGCGCACTGCCTTGTTGGCGCCAAAGTCTCCACGTGTAGTCCTTCACACGATTGGACTCCTCCCCTCTTGCACTCCAGTTTGCGGGCTTTCTCCTTCCATGGGTCATGCCCACAAACTGAGCAGGGAGGGTTGCCTCGTGGCGCAGTGGCCAATATGGCCGACCTACTCGGAACTCTTCCGGGCAGACACTTTCAAATTCCAACAACCTCAGCTCCATTGTAGCACGAACACATCTTGGACCAGAGCCCCTATGTGTAGCGCCTATACCCCTCATTCTCCCTCTTGGTTTCTTCTCGTTTGAGCGGCTGGTCTCTAGGGGTACCTGGGAGACAAGAGTACAGGAACACTACGCCAAACTCTCCCCTCGTATGTGTATGAGGGTTGAGCAAAGTTAGTTGAATTACCTCCGGGTCTGTTGACTGCGTACGAAGCCTCAGTTGTTCCATGGAGATGTGTCTGCCAATAATAGAGTCCCACACCAATCAAAAGTCCAACACTCCTTTATTTCTGTGCTTTCAGGTTGAACACAATCAGTTGAACTTTTAGTAACAGACAAACAGGGGTGTGGGTACGAGTAGGCCCAGGCACAAATGAACTCTCCTATCTCTTTGCTAGCGAATAGGCCTGGCACACGGTCCCTGCCACCGACCGTGAGTTTTGGTCGCTACCACTGACCGGATGAACTGTTGAGGCCCCTGCCACAGGCCTAATAGCAGGTCTCTGCCACTGACCTGAGTTGAATAGTTGGATTGCTGCCACCGGCCATAGAACGTGAACTACCTTCCTCTCTGAACTTGGCCCCCCTAGGACAATCCCTCCCTCGCAGGACCCAGCGGAAGGTACTGGGCCCCAGGCCTCCGGCTGAGTACCTCACCCCAGACTGAAGGTGTCTGGGATGGAAGACGAACTCCAAGTGTCCAGGCCTATGCCGCCTGGACACCGACCGCGGACAGCAGCCCTCAGGCTGAAGGTGCCTGGGTTTTTGAACCTCGTGGCGAAGATGTCCGCCCCCTTTATACCCTCTCCCAGCAAGCGCAGCGGGTTCCCCGCCCCGCCGTACATCTGCTGCGAGAGGCCACAAAGGGTACGGCACTGCAGCGATGGTTCAACCCCGGCCCAAAGTGACAGCGCCACCTGCTGGGCCACAGGGAACTAGACATCACTGATGTCCTCGCCAGATTTAAAAGTATCTGCCTGCTACACAATGATGGGAGAATCGTGCGAGAAATGTAATAAAAAAAAAACTGCGCATATGCAAGAAAAGAAAATTCCTGGAAAGAAAAGAAAAAAATATATTTCTGTAGCAACATGAGGTGAAATGAAAGGCTTGGTTGGTCGAATTTCGAAATCAATGGTGGCACCATCGGATCACAAAACACACACAATTTCTGATTTTCAAAAGAAAATTCTTTCAAAATTCGACCATGTATGGGCAGCCTTAGGCTGGGTTCACACTGCAGATGGATGCGGCTGACAGCAGGGGTGTCCCTGTTCTCCTTTTCCAGGATGAAATAGGGACACATTTTTGCCTGAATTCGGACCCGAAACAGAGCCAAAGACGCAGCGTTCCTGTGCAATTCGCTCTGCAGCCGCTCCATTGAGATCCGTTCACAATCTCCTGTCATGGAAATTGGATGCAGGGAAAACCGCATCAAATTTGCACTAGTGTGAACCCAGCCTTCATCTACAAACATTCCTCACCTGCATAGGCAGTTTTTTTGTAAAAGTGATCTATCCTTTTAAAGGGGTTGTAAACCCTCGTGTTTTTTCACCTTAATGCATTCTATGCATTAAGGTAAAAAAACTTCTGACACTGACTGGCCCCCCGATCCCCCCCCCGTTTTACTCACCTGAGCACTTCGATCCCTCGGCGGAGACACGCTCTAGCTCTCTGCCCTGGGTTCTCGGCTCTTGCTTGGATTGATTGATAGCAGTGCAGCCATTGGCTCCCGCTGCTGTCAATCAAATCCAATGACGCGGGCGCCAGGGGCGGGGCTGAGTCCGACATTCTGTGTCTAAGGACGCAAATTCTGGACTTGGGAGCACGCCCGCAAGGTAACCCCCAGGGAGAGAGCTTCTCCCAGGGGGTTTACCGATGCGAGGAGGAGCCGAGACCCCAGAAGACGAGGTTCAGGGCCAAACTATGCAAAACGAACTGCACAGTGGTGGTAAGTATGATATGTTTGTTATTTTTTTTTAAAACTAGGGTTTACCGACCCTTTAAGCATACGCACTACCATTAAATGTAATGCACATTTTGCTGGAAACCTCATCAAAGATGCACAAAGGAAACCTTTCTAATGTACCTCATCACACCTATAATGTACAAAAGTGCACAAAACCTAAAGCTGGCCATGCAATATACAATTTTCATCTTCAATTTCCTTTAGATTTACCTTCAACTATGTAGTGTAAGGGCTTGCCTGATTGCCTTCAAACTGAAAGTGCTTAGGTTTGACCTCATATTATATGTGTTTGGTAAATCTAAAGGAAAAATGTACCAGAAAATTGTATACCGTATGGTCAGCCTTAAGCCTCGTACACACGGCCGAGAATCTCGTCAGGAAAAAACCCGTCGTTTTTCCTGACGAGATTCTTGAACAAGAATTTTGTCCCGGCCGAGTGTACACACGATCCATTCAAAGGACCGCCGTTCTTTTGAATAGAACGAACGCGGTGACGTCATCGACTACGACGAGCGTGCGCTCGTTACATTCGATTCTGTCGCCGCCATCTTGCTACACCCTACCTATGCCTAGGAAGCTACCGCGCCTGCGTCAAAGTCATTTCGAGCATGCGCGGGTTTCCACGGTGACAGGTAAGTGACAGGCCGACGAGAATCCCGAAGAGAAAATAGAGAGCAGGTTCTCTATTTTTCTCGTCGAGATTCTTGCCTGTTTTCTTGACGAGAAACCTGAAAGCCGCGTACACACGACCGATTTACTCGGCAAGAAAGCTCTGCCAGCAAGTTTCTTGCTGGTTCTTGCCGAGAAAATCGGTCGTGTGTACGAGGCTTTAGAGTTGTGAAGACAAACAAAACTCTTTAACATCCCAACCTTGTAGATGAAAAATAAACAAAAGAGCACTCTATGATGTGACACCTACCCTTACTGGCAATGTTAGTCCTGGGGACCAGACTGAAGCAGAGATCAGGAGGAATAAAGCACCGGGGACCATGTCTTCTAAACCTCAATCACTTGATGTAATCAAACAGATCATGTGGTGAGGCTGGCTTATATACATATAGGGGGGGGCTGAGTTAACCTACCAGAATACAGTATCTGCATTTGGAATGTAAACGACACCCTTCCCTTTACCTTCCAGCCACAACAAAAGGAGAGTGCCAGAGGCTAAGTTTGCAATTTGCACCTTTTAGGAAGAAAAGAAACAGACATGAACTCAATATTAATGCTGCTAAAAACCATGGAAGTAAAAGATATGATACAACATCTCTTATACAAATTAAGCATCTATATCAGGGGTGTCCAACTTTTTGACCTTCCTGGGCCAAATTAGAAGAATCGTCTTAGGCCACACATAAAATACACTAACAATAAGGATAAGTGATGAGCAGAAAAAGTCGGACAGATCACAAGTTAACGATCACTGATATAGATAATGTGTCTGATTAATAAAACTTTTTTTTTTTTGGGGAATATTTTTTATTATAAAAGTACAAAAGGGCAACATAAAACTAGTGTGATATTTGACGCTGTTTTTGATAAACTAACACATTAAAGTGGTTGTAAACCTTTTTTTTTTTAAGCAAAAAGAATAGCCTGCAAGAGAAAGGCATAATGAGCTAGTATGACTAGCATACTAGCTCATTATGCAGTACTTACCTTAGATTGAAGCCCCCAAAGCCGTCCTCGTCTCCCCCTCCGGCCGCAGACATCACTCTGGAAGGTTACTTCCGGGTATCGGCTCTCTGATTGGCCGTAGTGGCGATGACGTCACCGTGCATGCGCGCGGGAGCCGTAAAAACCGGCATTGCCGTTTTATCAATGGGATGCTCACTGTGCCTTTTGCCGTTGTCTACGGCGTGCATGCGCCGTAGACAACGGTGCATTATTTTTTGTAAAATATCTCCTAAACCGTGTAGGTTTAGGAGATATTGCAAACACCTACAGGTAAGCCTTAATCTAGGCTTACCTGTAGATGAAAGTTGCATAAGTGGGTTGTTATAAAGATTTTCTTTAATCTAATATCTAATATTTCTTTATTAACAAATATTAACAAATGAATGAATGGAGTTGGGTCTTTGAGAATAATGGACTTGAATACATTTAAAATGCTTTCATATATCATATTCTAAATATGGAAAAAGTGAAATATATATAAATATATATATTTATGTAAAGGTTTGTTTGAAGCTTCTAATGATAGTTTTTTAACAGCTCTAGCATATGGACCCAATTAGTTTGAATGGCTTCCTCTTGAAATTCTCACCTCCCCCATTGTAAGAGATAAGGTTACATTCTTTTCAAAAGACACAAACTTTCAGTATGTTGGTTTGCGGGTTTTTTGTAGAACCACAAGGCAAATAATCCTCTTTTAGAAGGGTGGGGGTGAGGCTATATAAGCAGACATGAGGAGGACATGCGTTCTCTTTGAATGCTACACACACTCACTCACACTTGGAGACATGGAAAGAAGCTGATTCAGCTTCACACACACACACACACACACACACACACACAAAGATATTCATTTGATTCAATCTTCAAGAATAAGAAACTTATCGATGCTATTTTTATATTGATAATATATTGATGTTATTTTTATGTAACATTTAACCATTTTATTATTAAATCAATTTTGGAGTTTTTACACAAGAACGTAACGGATTTTCTTAGAACTTTTCTCATCAAGATGAATTATTGAATATTGATTATTAATACAATATTATCGATCTATCGATATTTATTTCATGGGTTTACAACCACTTTAATATCTGGTTCGATGGATGGAGTAGCAATTCTCCGCAAATTCTCAAGGTGTTCATCAGATAGATATTTTGGTTCTAATTTTGCCCTTCATGTGCTTCATCCTTGCAAATAGCTGTTCACAAATATAGGTGCTGCAGAAAACTATTGACATGAATAAGACATGATTGTGAAGAGTGGGGGTTTTTTGTTGAGAAAATACAACTTATAAAAGTCCAGTAAGAGCCCATTCACACAGGGACGACTTTGGATCCGACTTCAAGTCGCCCCAAGTCGCCTCAAGTCACGCTGCATGAGAAAATCAATGTAAGTGAATGGAGCCGTATTAATGTACACTACTGCAGTCGTTCCGACTTCAGAAAAGGTTCCTGTACTACTTCAATCTGACTTCTAGGCGACTTGTAGGCAACTTGTACCCATTGATTTCAATGGAAGTCGCCTCAGAAGTCGGATCCCTGTCTTAACAGTAGCAACAATACAGGAAGAGAACATACATTTCTCAGGCAAACCCCTCCCTCCGCCCTCCCTCCCAAAGAGCTGATTCTTGTTTGATTGGCCACTGGAAAGCCTCCTGTCCTGGAGGCAACTTGAAGTTGCCTTGTAAGTTGCCTCATATCGCGCTGTGATTCATACTCAAGTCGTGTCCAGAAGAATGGAGGCTTTTATAGCTGCAAAGGGGTGCCATCTCTATAATGTTGCCCATGGTTTTGGAATGGGATGTCCAACAAGCTCATATACAGTAGGTGTGATGATTAGGTGTCCACCATCTTTTTGGCAATATAGTGTACATAATAAAATAATGTTTAGTTTTTGTAGATCAGCATTATGCTTTTGTGTTTATTCCTAATTTTTAGGATTAGTTCTCTTTGTTTTTATAGTCTGTTAAGTATTCGGTCAGGACCGGCTTGGTTGTGGTATGACTGCTCCTGCTGTGTGGTTTGGTGAGTATACTGCAGAAATGAATTAGGATGGGGTTAGGGGTGAATTTAGGTAATTTTTTGAACCAGGAATTAAGGGGTTTCCCTTTTATGGCAAAAGTTTACTCATCATGTCTAGTACATGAGCTGCTATTGCTGGCCTCCTTCTGAAAAATGCTGATTGCTGGGCTGTGTCTGGGTTTAGTACTTTCTCAGTCACTGATCTGGAACCTGGAATCATGTGAAAAGTGAAGGTAGAATCATTAATCGCTATACTTGCTTTGAGTCTAAAGCCTCGTACACATGACCGGTTTTCTCAGCAAAAAATTACAAGAAAACTGTTGGGGGAGCCTTCTTGCCGAGAAAACCGTTTGTGTGTATGGTTTCTCGTCGAGAAAACTGCCGGGAATCTCGACGAGAAAAATAGAGAACCTGCTCTCTATTTTCTCGTCAAGATTCTCGTTTTTCTCATCCGGATTCTCGTTGGCCTGTTTCCCGAAGAGAAAACCGGTCATGTGTATGCTTTTCCGAGTCTAAAAAAAACGTGCATGCTCAGAATCAAGTATGAGACGGGAGCGCTCCTTCTGATAAAACTAGCGTTCGTAATGGAGATAGCACATTCGTCGCCCTGTAACGGACTGAAAAGCACGAGGCTGAAAAGCGCGAATTGTCTCTCCCCAAACTTTTACTAACACGCGGTAACATGAGATCAGCAAAAGCAGCCCAAGGGGTGGCGCCATTGGAATCGAACTTCCCCTTTATGCTGCCGTCGTACGTGTTGTACGTCACTGCGCTTTACAATAACGAGATTTGGAATTGACAGTGTGTATGCAAGGTAAGCTTGACAAGAATCTCGTCAAGCTTGACAAGAATCTCGTCGAGAAAAACAACGGGTTTTTTTACGACGACATTCTGGGCCGTGTGTACGAGGCTAGAGACTAAAAAATTAATAAAGCCATCAAATCAACATGATAATAAGGAAACTCCCATTTTAGGGGTAAGAGATGGAGGCCTCCATATGTCTTTCAGTACGGGTTTCCTTTGTAGCGGGTATTTAAATTTAAGGGAAGCATCTGGGTGGTAGTGTAATCCAGATGCACTGATTATTGTTTATGGAGGACTCTGGTGGTGTGAGGTTCCCTGGGGTCTGAGGGTGGCGCTGTTGCCCTGGGCCGGGGGTTGAACCCTCACTGCAAGACTGTACACTTTTTGTCCCTTTCCGGCGGTTGTACGGCGGGGCGGGGAACCTGCTGTGACGCTGGGTAGAGGAGATAAAGGGGGCGGACTCCCTGGGCCTGGGTGCAGGCGTTCCGGAGTTTCGGGCACAGGGGCCCTTGACCTGGCCGGAGCGGGAGATGGAGTTCATCCCAGGCACCTTTAGCCCTGGGGTGAGGTACTATTGAGGAGGCCTGGGACCCAGTACCTTCGACTGGGTTCCGCAAGGGTGGAGGAGTCCGAGGGGCCCTAAAGTGTTGGGCGCCCGAATCTGAGACGAGGAGGCCGGGGAGTGTAACCCTTCCGAACAGCCCGGTGCAGCATTTGCCGGTGACGGTGGGGCCTCCGGTAACTCTCTCGGAAGGATGTCTTCCCTCTGACTGAGGCCACAGTTTAAAGAAGGTAACTCCTGTTTCATGTTCGTCAGAGTTGCTGGTAGAGACTCAGAAAAGGAAAGAAGTACATTCACAACCACTGTGCGCCATAACCGTTGGTGATATCTCAATGGTTTCGTTTGATTAAGGATTGTGCCTTGACCTACTCCCCATCTATACTGAACTGTTCGTTGGTCACAACCTGTCTGTGCTAAGTGACGATTTATTGCTGTTAAAGAATAAATAAGAGTTGGACCTTTTCAGTGGTGTGGAACTCTGGTTACTGGGAGCAAAGGGGGGTCAGTTAGAGGAAAGACTTGACCCTGGGTTATACACACGACCCAATGGTAAAATACATTGGGCCTTCACCTATATCCAGAAGAGGACATGGGCCGTGGTGGATCTCATCCCTCCTCCCAGGCAGAGTGGATGTTAGGGAGGCACATCCATGCTGACAGGGTGATTATCTGCCGCAAGGATGGAGAGAACATTGAATATAATGTGGAGACCTTTGACAAGCATTTGTTCCTGCCGCACCCAAAGTCCTACTTATAGGAGAAAAAGACTCCTTTATATTCTCTTTTATTGCTGAATACAGGGACTGTGCTCTAACCTTTTTTTTTTCTTGGGATGTTTTACTCTTTGGAGAATTGGGAGCTGTTACTGTTGTTTGTTCTCCCTCCTTCTCCTTCCATCAAGGAAAATAAATCAGTGACTTTGGGGCATAGCCAGTATAGGGTCACAGCACAGAGAAGTAAAAGTTCACCTGGATCTGACAAGTGTCTTTACCGCGGCATTGCTACCAGGTGGCAGTGTTGCGCAACGATTGTTTGTTTTACACTCTGCACTATACTTATTGGAGCGAGTGGGTTTCTTTACGGATAGACCCATTCCTTCCAAGAAAACACATACATTGTGCTAGGATGTGTGTATATTTTCTTTTTTTCCCTCTGCAGGAGACTCATCTATCAAGGCTGCTTAGAATGGGGTGGTTTTTAGATAGCAGAGAGGGGGGAATGCTAATGTGTAAAATATCTGAGTATTTAAAAAAAAAAAAAAGGTTCATTGTTTGTATTCTTGTTTTCCTTTCCCATTCTAGGTCCTGGCACAATTCATGGCTAAGTTTGTAGGGCTTGGTTCTACCTGTAGTTTGGTCTCTGGGTTGAACTCATGTTACCACTCTTTGGAAGACATGGGTTTGCACCAGACACTGGGGACCAGTGTCAAATCACCAGGGGGAGAGTGTAGCGGGTATTTAAATTTAAGGGAAGCATCTGGGTGGTAGTGTAATCCAGATGCACTGATTATTGTTTATGGAGAACTCTGGTGATGTGAGGTTCCCTGGGGTCCGAGGGTGTCGCTGTTGCCCTGGGCCGGGGCTTGAACCCTCACTGCAAGACTGTACTCTTTTTGTCCCTTTCCGGCGGTTGTACGGCGGGGCGGGGAACCTGCTGTGATGCTGGGGAGAGGAGATAAAGGGGGCAGATTCCCTGAGCACGGGGTTCAGAGTCGGAGGACACCGCCGCGCCCAGGCACCTTCGGCCTGGGTGCGGGCGTTCCGGAGTTCCGGCACAGGGGCCCTTGACCTGGCCGGAGCAGGACATGGAGTCCATTCCAGGCACCTTTAGCCCTGGGGTGAGGTACTATTGAGGAGGCCTGGGACCCAGTACCTTCAACTGGGTTCCGCAAGGGTGGAGGAGTCTGAGGGGCCCTAAGGTGTTGGGCGCCCGAATCTGAGACGAGGAGGCCAGGGAGTGTAACCCTTCCGAACAGCCCGGTGCAGCATTTGCCGGTGACGGTGGGGCCTCCGCTAACTCTCTTGGAAGGATGTCTTCCCTCTGACTGAGGCCACAGCTTAAAGAAGGTAACTCCTGTTTCATGTTCGTCAGAGTTGCTGGTAGAGACTCAGAAAAGGAAAGAAGTACATTCACAACCACTGTGCGCCATAACCGTTGCTGATATCTCAATGGTTTAGTTTGATTAAGGATTGTGCCTTGACCTACTCCCCACCTATACTGAACTGTTCGTTGGTCACAACCTGTCTGTGCTAAGTGACGATTTATTGCTGTTAAAGAATAAATAAGAGTTGGACCTTTTCAGTGGTGTGGAACTCTGGTTACTGGGAGCAAAGGGGGGTCAGTTAGAGGAAAGACTTGACCCTGGGTTATACACACGACCTAATGGTAAAATACATTGGGCCTTCACCTCTATCCAGAAGAGGACATGGGCCGTGGTGGATCTCATCCCTCCTCCCAGGTTCCCCTAGACAAGACAGCAAGCCGAGAAGAAGAAGGGGTGAGAGGGGTGAGCCCGCTACACCTTTAACACAACTCTGTAAAATGAAGTGTGATATCCTACCAAACACTTATATTCCTGCTGATGTTTTTCTGGCTCAGGTTAGAACATAGTGACACATATTTGGTTGATATGGGTAACACCTTCACCCTGTCTATCACACCAACGTCCATCCTGTACGTCCTTTGTATTCCTTCCTGCCTTATTCTTATCCCGACAGATGATGTGGGTGTTCTTTGATCTTTGCATATTGCCGTCTTTTATTTAGAACTTTCTTTATTATGTGCGGTTTCTTTTTTTAATCCTGGAGGCTCTGAGACTCCGAGAGCTTTTCAATTTCCTGTTACAGTTTCTATTCATGTTGGATGCGGACAAACAAGAAAAACAAATCCCTGACCATACAAAATTAACATCCACACCATGACTTGAACTCAGACGTTGAATTAGGAGCTTAGTATTTTAATCTCTTATTGCTTTTTTTTTTGGGCACACCTTCAACTTATTTACAAGGCTGGTTAACCTGGTAAACTGGAGTTAAACTGTAAATGCTGTCCCCTGGTCCAACTGATGTTTAAAGGGTCGCCTCCCACCAAGTAACCCCTTAGGACCCCACCCTGCCCCACCCCAACCTCCTCCATATTTCCTCCCCATAGTCACCAACATAAACTTTAACACCTTCCTGCTCATAGCCTCTCTGGACAAACCCCATCATGTGGCCCTCCGCTTATGCTGTGCCTGAGCTCCTGGCCTGTACTTTACTCAGGCATTAAAAATAAACTGAGAAGAGTTTTCACCATTCGCTACTCTGCGAAACTACAAAAAAAAAAAGTTTTGACTATACATACATTTTAAATAATAAATTTTTCTCTAGAGATCTATATTTCACACCAAAAGAATAGGGACAAATGAGGAGGAAAGTGGGGCAGAGGGATTTGGTTTCAAAAGAAGGAAAGCTCTGCAAAATGAAGAACAGTTGGGAACTATGGTCTACAATTCCATGTCTGTGAGCCCTTAGCCAGAATGTGTAACCAATTTCTGAGCCAAATAATGTGATGGGACTGTTTGTATTGCTGCTTATTAATAACAAATTTTCAATTATCATCCAGCTTTTAGGCCAATACTTGCGGAGGGAGGAGAAACGTCCCCAGATATTAAATCTGCTTCTTCATGGGAAATGAGGTGATATACAGTGCCTTGAAAAAGTATTCATACCCCTTGAAATTTTCCACATTTTGCCATGCTACAACCAAAAAAGTAAATGTATTTTAATAGGATTTTATGTGATAGACCAACACAAAGTGGCACATAATTGTGAAGTGGAAGGAAAATGATAAATGGATTTCAAACCTTTTTACAAATAAATATGTGAAAAGTGTGGCATGCATTTGTATTCAGCCCCCCTGAGTCAGTACTTTGTAGAACCACCTTTTGCTGCAATTACAGCTGCAAGGCTTTTTGGGGATGTCACTACCAGTTTTGCACATCTAGAGAGTGACATTTTTGCCCATTCTTCTTTGCAAAATAGCTCAGTCAGATTGGATGGAGAGCGTCTGTGAACAGCAATTTTCAAGTTTTGCCACAGATTTTTAATTGGATTTAGGTCTGGACTTTGACTGGGCCATTCTAAAACATGAATATGCTTTGATCTAAACCATTCCATTGTAGCTCTGGCTGTATGTTTAGGGTCATTGTCCTGCTGGAAGGTGAACCTCGGCCCCAGTCTCAAGTCTTTTGCAGACTCTAACAATTTTTATTCTAAAATTGCTCTGTGTTTGGCTCCATCCATCTTCCCATCAACTCTCCCCAGCTTCCCTGTCCCTGCTGAACAAAAGCATTTCCACAACATGATGCTGCCACCACCATTTTCACGGTGGGGATGGTGTGTTCAGGGTGATGTGCAGTGTTCGTTTTCTTCCACAAATAGTGTTTTCCTTTTAGGCCAAAAAGTTCAATTTTGGTTTCATCTGACCAGAGCACCTTCTTCCACATGTTTGCTGTGTCCCCCTCATGGCTTCCATTGACAACTGCAAATGGGACTTCTTACTGCTTTTTTTCAACAATGGCTTTCTTCTTGCCACTCTTCCATAAAGACCAGATTTGTGGCTTGCACAACTAATAGTTGACTTATGGACAGATTCTCCCACCTGAGCTGTGGATCTCTGCAGTTCCTCCAGAGTTACCATGGGCCTCTTGGCTGTTTCTGTGATTAATGCTCTCCTTCCCCGGCCTGTCAGTTTAGGTGGATGGCCAAGTCTTGGTAGGTATGCAGTTGTTCAATAATCTCTCCATTTTTGGATGATGGATTGAACAGTGCTCCATGAGATGTTCAAAGTTAGGGATATTTTTTATAACCTTCTCCACAACTTTATCCCTGACTTGTCTGGTGTGTTTCTTGGCCTTCATGATGCTAAGTTTCTCTAACAAATCTCTGAGGGCTTCACAGAACAGCTGTATTTTTACAGAGATTAAAAATTACACCCAGATGGACTCTATTTACTAATTAGGTAACTTCTGAAGGTTCCACTAGATTTTAGTTAGGGGTATCAGTGTAAAGGGGGCTGAATACAAATGCATGCCACACTTTTCAGATATAGATTTGTAAAAAAAATTGGAAAACCATTTATCATTTTTCCTTCCACTTTACAATTATGTGCCACTTTGTGTTGTCCTATCACATAAAATCCCAATAAAATACATTTACATTTTTGGTTGTAACATGACAAAATGTGGAAAATTTCAAGGGGTATGAATACTTTTTCAAGGCACTGTCATTTTAATACAGCTAATAACTGTGGAGTGTGGATAATAAAACTGATCTGGGTTGGAAATGAGTGGTGGCCACAGAGAGGAGGATCTACATCCATGGTGTTTGTAGGAGAGATTTCCTTGGAGGAATGCACCTGTTAACCTGGGCTCTTAAATATTATGAGTCTCAAGTGTTTCATGGGACTCCATGCAAACAAGATCTGGAACCACTGGAATTGGAGAGGCCGCTTGCAAGTATGTAACATGTAATTTGCAACATGACTCCAAGGACAACTTTAGTAAGAAACCTGTGAAATGTAGTGAACTGGAGGGGTGGTTACTGGGGTTTCAGACCTGCTATCATTGAAAACTTTCTTTGTAGGCCTCAGTGTGGAAACTGGATTAGCAATCCGCAGCAAGAGGGTGCTTTAAGTGGCCATTTAACAGATGGTGGTGCCTGAGGGTGCTCAGAAGGTGCATGCATGTGGGAGCACCCTCCTATCTCTATGGCACTTTTACTGAGATGTGGCATGGAATGGAGAGATGGATACTGGGGTTTCAGATCCGCCATCACTGAAAACTTTCACTGTAGGCCTCAGTGTGGGAACTGGTTTAGCAACCCACAGCAAGAGGGTGCTTTAAGTCCCCAATGGAGGATGATGGTGCCCACGGGCATACATGTGGGGTCACCCTCAGATCTCTATGGCGCCTTTACTGAGATGTGGCATGAGGTGGAGAGGTTAGGTGGAAAGAACTTGTGCTCACCCTCTTCATCCAGTCATTAGAAAAATAAAGCTTCTCTTTCAGACAATTAGTTTTGCCATGCGGCATGAGGTTCCCTAGGAAGAAAGTAAGCACAAATTGCATCCCATACTGCAGTGAGTAGGTCTTGACTGTACACATTAACAAACATTGCAGTTTGTTGGGGCATGTGCTTGCAGGAAAAACAAGGGCAGGCTAGAATGACTCTGTCCAGGGCCGGATTCCTGACAAGGCCACCGAGGCCAGGCCTCGGGGCGGCAGTGGGTGCATGGGCGGTGAAAAAAATCCTGTCGTCCCGGCCGGTGTCCTGCCGAAAAAAGTCCCCCGGCGGATAATGTCCCCCCTGTACTGCCCAGGCGCAGCGCTTGCGCAGTACGAACCACAACAGGGCCGGCGAAAATAGCCGAACATAAATAGCTCAGAGTCAGCTGAACACGGTACCTGCGCAATGACGACCATCTTGTGACAGACGCTCCCGCGCGCTCCCGATGCTCGTGCTACTCTGCAAGGGGACGGGTGCATTACTGTTATATCGTCTAAGGGGCGGAGAGGTACAGAAGAGGCCGATTTTTCTATTGATGTGCAGAGCTGATAACTTTGGCCGTGCTTTTAGCAATATACTATACGTCTTAGCGGGGCGTTTTTAAACAAATGAAGGGCGGCTTTTGCAATGTTGTTGGGCGGCTTTGCACGAGTGTATTGCTAATACCACCCCCAAGTTATCAGCTCTGCCCATCAATTGAAAACTTGGCCTCTTCAGTAGCTATCCGCCCCTTAGACGATATAACAGTAATGAGCGATTTATCTTCGGCTATTTCCGTCGGCCCGCTTTTGGTTCGTACTGCGCAAGCGCTGCGCCTGCGCAGTACAGGGGGGACATTATCCGCCGGGGGATACTCATCGGCAGAACACCGGCAGCATGTCCCCATGTTCCGACTCGGCGTGCCGACCGGCGACTACTATCAACAAGTCCCCATGTTCCGTCACGGAGGGATCTTTTAATTTTCCTGCTCATGGGCAAGAAGGAAATCCTGGAGTGAACCTATGAGAAAACTGGCGCCGGAGACTTCCCAGCCCTGTCCTCCTGACTGAGGACCTTCACATCCAGTCCAGTGTTCATCTGTCTCCACATCTTCCAGGCAGCTATGATTCTCCCATCACCACTGCTCTGCCTCTGGGCCCCCTCCAGGACGAGATTACAGTGCCAAGCAGAATATTTGACTCAAAGGTATTTAATTCCTTGCTGGGTATGCTGCATAATGCATATAATTTCAGTTATTATTGTATAAAAACAGTGCACAAATACACTAGGTATGTCTTCAATAACACAATATGCAAATCACAAGTACTTTCAGTTTTTTTTTTGCGGGGGGGGGGGGGGGATTTTTAATGTAATTACATTTTTTTAATTTTTATTTTTTTTTACCTCATTTCTATCACATGGGGGGGGGGGGGTTAGAAGCCCCCTATGTGATGGTGTGTGTGTGTGGGGGGAGCAGCATTGAAGGACTCGGCCTTGGGGCGGCAAAGGGAGTAAATCCGGGCCTGACTCTGTCAAAACCCTCTTGAAAGCTTGGAAGTCATGTTGGATCTAACAACCACAAGAAGCCTGCAATGAGTCATCCTCACCTAATTCTCTTGTGCAATTCTGCAGGACCCTAATGCCACGTACACACGGTTCGATGGGAGCTTTTTGTCGGAAATTCCGACCGTGTGTAGGCTCCATCAGACATTTGCTGTCGGAATTTCCGACAACAAAGATTTGAGAGCTGGTTCTCAAATTTTCCGACAACAAAATCCGTTCTTGTAAATTCTGATCGTGTGTGGACAATTCCGACGCACAAAATTCCACGCAGGCTCTGAATCAAGTACGAGACGTAAGTGCTCGGTCTGGTAAAACTAGCGTTTGTAATGGATTTAGCACATTCGTCACGCTGTAACGGACTGAAAAGCACAAGGCTGAAAAGCGCAAATCGTCTCTCACCAAACTTTACTAACACGACTGGTATTGAACTTGCCTTTAATAGTGCCGTTGTACGTCTTGTACGTTACTGCATTCTTGGCGTTCCGAATTTCCGACAACATTTGTGCGACCGTGTGTATGCAAGACAAGTTTGAGCCAACATTCGTCTGAAAAAAAAATCCACGGTTTTGTTGTCGGAATTTCCGATCGTCTGTATGCGGCATCAGAGTTTCAGGGAATTATCACGCTTCCTTGTAAGCTTGGACTTACTAGGGTAGAGTTAACCAATCTTTTTTTTGTTTTGTTTTTTAATTGTGATACATAAGTGACTTTTAATGGAGAAACCTTCATTAACATTAAAACACCAGGAATTTACCCTTTTGATTTTAACACATTATTTCCAAGGCGGTTTTCACAAAGATAAGGACTTTAGCAATCTACTGTTAATGGTTATCTACCTGTCACTGAACTTTATAAAAGGCACCAGTAAAAAAAAAGCAGATCAGTAGTTTGATAAAAGCATGCAAGGGTCATTGTTCCTCCCTGTGACTTATCTACTGCCTGGAGCGATACATGTTTGTTCCCAGGACTTCAATTATTCTGCTCCACCCAATACCTGTATCTTATGACTAGAGGTCTCTTATATCTCATAAATGTTACTCTTTGTGTCTGTACACTCATCAACAAGATATGAATTGTATGATATTAACAAAAACTGTTGTTGTTCACACTTGAAAAAAGACAAATGCTAATCTATATAAGTGCTGATCAATTTACTAGATTTAGGGGGGCCTGGAATTACCAAATCGCTGCATATTATAATAGGCATGTGTAATATTTCAAAATGACATCAGGACAGGAAACTGTCAGCTTTTCCAATGGGGAGACATTTTCTCTCACTTGCTGTTGTTTAACAGTAAAAAGTAACACAGGTGAACAGCTGGAGGGATACAAGGCCCAAGGAAAAAGCGCCACCCCACTGTAGCTGTAGCACCCTGGTAGCAATCCAGGATGGTTTCCCCACAGTAGCTCGGTCTTCCAGGGATGTTGTGTGATATTAGGCTCTGACCCAGCTGCCTGCACGCCAGTTCTGACAGTAGAGGGCCTCGTACTTGGCTACAGATTACTTGCTCAGCTTCCACTGCCTCTTCAGGTGTGCCCTTTGAGTTGCTGTTGGAACCCAGGCAGTTGTGAGAAAAAGAAGTTAAAGAAAAAGAAATTAAAGAATATTACTCCTGCATCTGAGCATGAGTAAATAGGTACCATTTGCAGACCTTTACGATTTATCTTGTTCACACTGTACAGTGGGTTTCCTAAAGTTATGTATCCGGGAGCGCCTCAAGGGCTTGAGTGTTGGTTCCATCTACTTAGAGGAGAGTTGAAGCATTTTCAGGTGCATAAGTGGATGGTGGTTCAGAGAGCTGCACAGTGGGAGCATGGACTTGAGCATGGACCATTAGACTGTGTAATATTGTCAGAATCCATGGCTTCTCCTGGGTTTTTGGAAACAATAATGGTAGAGCAGAAGGCAGCCAATATTGAATATCTGGTGGCAGAGATATTTGTGGCTCACAAACATGGGCAAATACTTCAAAAAAAACTTTTATAGGCCTCTATTTGGGTCTTAATGGGTTTGAGAAGTTTACCATCTATGTGTCTTGGTTTTTATTGGTTTCTCTGGATATCATAAACTGGAAAACCTAGAATAGGCTGTTGTAGGACAACTCTGGTGACTTCTTTTCACTGTTTGCAATTTTTCTTGCTGGTGTATGCCTCTATGTTGGCCTAACACTTTGTCCTCAGGTTAAGGGTCAAAGTCTGATGCATCAACTCTCTTTACTCTGCCCTTGACAGGTCTTTAATGAACTGTGGGACTTCAGACAGGTGGTATTTCTGCTCCTGAATCCAGGAAGAGTGTGTTCAACTTATTCTGTGGGAACTGTGGCCCATAGGTCTGTGGGCCCCTGATAGTAGGACCAAACATAACATGGTAGGGTGAGCGGCTTATCCAAAAATATACTGTATGGTTGTATTTACAGACTACTTCTGCTAAGTAATTGGTATAGTTCCTCCAAAGACATGCTGGTAGGTTAATTGGATCTTCTCCAAATTGGCCCAGTATATATTGTGACAGCAGGAAGGTAAAGTCACCTGGTTGCATCCAGGGGGGTAGATATATTTCGCCCAGATTCAGGCTTTACGCCGACTTATACAACTAGGTGGAGAGTTGTATAAGGCTAGTGGGCTCATGGATGACTCATACCTCTAGGGAGAGGGCTGGGCGTCGTGCAGACAGGGAGTTGATGAGACCAGCTGAAGCTTGTCAGCTCATTTAGGCCTCTATAAGAACTCCCAGCTTCATTAGATGTTAGCTCATGCCTGGAACCAGACCTGTGTGGACTGTCTAGGGAGAGTGAACCCCTGTGCGGTGAGACAAAGCCTGTGTGGCTATTTGCTTGGACATTTAAAACCAGGGACTTAGGGACTAGGACAGCACTAGGCTGATCCCAGTCGTTAGTTAGGAAACCTGTATGTTTAGTCAGAGGTCAACTTGACCAGGATTTATTTTGGTTATGTTTCTTTTGCTTTGCTGTGTTTTGTCACTGTAAATAGAAAATAAACCGCACCTTTTTGATTTTGAAAACCACAACCTCCGTTTGCTGGGCCTGTTTTGTGTGGGGAGCCCATCCCGGGGGTCACACACACCCGCTGCCGAGCTAACCCCCTCACAGTTGGTGGAGAACCAGTGGCAGTTTTTTTTTAAGCCAGCATGGAGGAGATACTGAAGCAGCTGGCTCTAGCAAATGCCAATCAACAGCAGACAAATGCAGGTTTGCAAAAGAGCCTTGCAGCTCATCAACAGAGCCTTGCAGCTCAACAACAGAACTTCACAGCCCAGCAGCAAGCTCATCAACAGAGCCTTGCAGCCCAGCAGCAGACAAACGCAACTTTGCAACAGAGTCTGGAGGCTCAGCAACGAGCCCAGCAGCAATCTGAGGCCCGCTTCATAGACCTGTTGCAGAAGCAAGAGCAGAGACTACAACAACAGATGGAAGCAGTAATGCAGCAACGTCCGCAGACCAGTGAGGAAAGCCGTCCCACTAATACCGCGTCCTTTGGGGTGAGTCGTTTATTGACAAAAATGACTGCAGAGGATGATCCAGAGGTATTTTTGACCACATTTGAAAGGACCGCTGAAAGAGAAAAGTGGCCTGAGGAGCAGTGGGCTGGACTGGTGGCTCCTCTGTTAACTGGTGAATCGCAGAAAGCTTACTATGACCTAGAGCCTAACCAAGCAAAAGACTATGCGATGCTAAAAGCTGAAATATTGGCAAGGCTGGGTGTCACCCAGGCTGTCCGGGCTCAGCGTGTGCATAACTGGACTTTCCAGCTTGGAAAACCCCCCAGGTCTCAAATGTATGATCTCATTCACCTGAGCAGAAAGTGGCTACAGCCAGAGACTTTGTCCGCACCAAAGATTGTGGAACGTGTTGTAATGGATCGGTTTTTGAGAGCTCTTCCTACTGCCATCCAAAAGTGGGTAAGCCATGGAGACCCAGAGACGGCCGATGGTCTTGTGGATCGTGTGGTGAAATACTTGGCTACAGAGAACCTGACGGCCTCTTCCAGAGACACTCGGACTTTCCACCCTAAGACCAGACCATCCCCAGGGGCGGATAAGAGGATTCCAAGGGGTAAGGATGGAGAGAGTGAGAGGGTGGGAGCTCTACCCCAAGTTTGGCGAGAACAGCCTGGGAAATCAGCGGCTCAAGAGGCGGCAAGAAGGATCGTTTGCTACCGCTGCCGGCAAGCGGGACATATTGCAGCCAATTGCCCGGTTGTGGAGGAACCCATGCAGTGTGACTTTCTGACGGGCAGACGTCAGTCGCTGTGTGCGACAGTCGCATGCACTGCCATTCGAGGAACTGAGAAACATTTATGCAAAATGTGTGTTAATGGTAGAAATGTTGTGGTATTGCTGGATTCAGGTAGCCTTGTGACCCTGATAAAGGCTGAGTTAGTTAAAACAGAGGTCTCTGGGAATAGCAAGGTAGCTGTTATTTGTGTGCATGGGGACACCCGAGAGTATCCAGTGACTACAGTGTGTTTCGAGACCCCCAAAGGTACCCTCTCTCATCCAGTGGGCTTAGTATCTCAGTTACCGCATGACGCCATTGTGGGAAGGGATTTTCCGAAGTTCTGGGAACTGTGGGATGATCCTGAGCCCCTCACTGGTGCCCCTATGTACCAGGAATGTGATAGCCAGAACTCCCCTGAGAGTGGTGAGGACTCTCCGGAATTTCCCTTATCAGTATTGGCAGGGGAGACTCAAGAAACTGGAGAGGAGCCCACCTCCTCAGACGAAAACCTACCGTCTGTGGAGTTTTCTGATCTTGAGGTTCACAGGGAAAACTTTGCCACAGAACAGTTGAAAGACCCCGCCCTAATAAAGGCACGGGAAAACGTAGTGAAAATAGATGGCGAGTTAGTGAACCCAGATAATACCTGCACTTACCCATACTTCAGCGTAGAGAAGGACCTACTGTATCGGGTGGCAAAAAGGGCAGAAGAAACCGTTGAGCAGCTTGTGGTGCCCAAACCTTACAGGAAGTTGGTGTTGGAGTTGGCCCATGGGCACATTCTTGGAGGTCATCTGGGGACAGAGAAAACCCGAGAGAGGGTATTACAGAGATTCTATTGGCCGGGGGTGATGAAGGACGTAGAAAATTATTGTTCCTCCTGCCCTGTGTGTCAGAGGTTGGCCCCGATGCCACATTTCCGTAGCCCGCTGGTCCCTCTACCCATCATTGAGGTCCCGTTTGAGAGGATCGCCATGGATTTGGTAGGTCCTATAATCAAGTCCGCTAGGGGGCACCAGTACATATTAGTTATAATGGACTATGCCACCCGTTATCCAGAAGCGATCCCTCTCCGAAATACCTCGGCCAAAACCATAGCCAAAGAGCTATCTCTTGTTTTTAGCCGGGTGGGTATTTGTAAAGAACTGCTTACGGACCAAGGTACACCCTTTATGTCCCGGGTTATGAAAGAGCTGTGTAAATTGTTCAAAGTGACGCAATTGCGTACGTCTGTGTATCACCCCCAAACCGATGGGCTGGTTGAAAGATTCAACAAAACCCTAAAACAAATGTTGAAGAAAGTGGTGGATAGAGATGGAAAGGATTGGGACTGTTTACTTCCTTATTTGATGTTTGCTATTAGGGAGGTGCCCCAATCCTCTACGGGATTCTCCCCCTTTGAGTTACTGTATGGGAGACACCCAAGAGGGCTGTTGGATATTGCCAAGGAAACTTGGGAAAGTGAGAGTTCTCCCCACAGGAGTGTGATTGAGCATGTCGCCCTGATGCAAGATCGAATTGCACAGGTAATGCCCATCGTGAAGGAACATTTGGCCCAAGCGCAGTTGGCACAGCAGAGAGTGTACAACCGTGGAGCCAAGACCCGTACCTTTTCCCCGGGGGATAGGATATTGGTACTTGTCCCTACGGTTGAAAGTAAATTCCTTGCCAAATGGCAAGGCCCCTACGAGATAATGGAAAAAGTGAGCGAAGTGAATTACAAGGTCAGACAACCAGGAAGGCGAAAGCCCGAACAGATCTATCACGTTAATCTGTTGAAAACCTGGAGGGATAGAGAGTCCCTAGTCGCAGACACTTGGTCACCAGCTCAAACTGGTTGCGTGATTCCTGAGGTTGGAATAGCAGCCACCTTGTCACAACCCCAACAACAGGAGGTTAAGGAGTTTGTGCTTCGCAACAAGGAGGTATTCTCTGAGCTGCCGGGACAAACATCTGGGGTAGAGCATGACATCATTACCCCGCCCGGTGAAAGGGTGAAGTTAAAACCCTATCGGATCCCAGAGGCTCGACGGGAGGCAATACGGGAGGAAGTACAGAAAATGCTGAACTTAGGGGTGATAGAGGAGTCCCAAAGTGATTGGTCTAGTCCCATCGTGTTGGTGCCTAAACCGGATGGGAGCTGGCGATTTTGTAACGATTTTCGTCAGTTGAACAAAGTTACAAAATTTGACACCTACCCCATGCCACGTATAGATGAGTTGATCGACCGGCTGGGAACAGCCCGATACATGACGACTCTTGACCTCACAAAAGGGTATTGGCAAATCCCCCTGGCCAAGTCGGCCAAAGAGAAAACCGCATTTGTAACCCCAGACGGGGCGTTCCAATATAAAAGAATGCCGTTCGGGTTACAGAATGCGCCGGCCACATTCCAGCGGAAAATGGACCAGATGCTGAGGCCCCATCGGAAGTATGCTGCGGCTTACCGAGCTAACCCCCTCACAATATGTGTACATATATGTGTACGAATGTGTGTCCCAAGCGCGTCGAGATCCTACGGGGTTAATGACCGTACCAGCCATGCAGACACTGGCTGCAAAAAGTGCCTTGAGGTGATTCAGTTCGCATTTGTAGCGCTATACAAGTCATTCATTCATTCATTCCTGCATTTCTAAAGCTAAAACTCTCAGAAGTTGCATCAGGATGTTATTGAACCTCTTGCATGACCCATTGCCTTGTGGGTTGTACGGGGTAGTACAGTATATTATTTCTTAATGACTAATGAGTGGCAAAATACATTTAAAGCGGAGTTCCACCCAAAAGTGGAATCTGCTTTGAGCACTCCTCGCCCCCTTACATGCCACATTTGGCATGTAATTTTTTGTAGCTGCTGACTTTTAATAAACTTACAAACAAATGAAACTCTGCTTTAATAATGTATTAAGGATTACTGAGATTCCTGTAGTTTAATAGTAAAAAATGAGATTTTCAGGTGATTGTTTATCTGTGAATATTTGAGTGATTTTCTTAGCAAAGCATTTCTTGCAACAAAGGTCATTAAGAAAAAATGGATCAGTTTGGTGCAGCAGTAGAAGTGACAACCATATGCCGGTTTTAGGAATACCACATTTAGTCCATGTAACACTAAATTGGAAGAGGAAAGGTGTTGCAACATGGTAAACCCATGTGATCTAGCCAATATAAATAGTGAAACAGAGCCAGGGTTTTATCAACATTAATGTACGTTATCCTGTGAATTGTCCCTTTTACAAAGGCACTAAAATTATGTTTCTGGTACCAAGCACATTTTAATGTGCCACTACAAAAACAAGTGTAAGTTACAAAAGTTAAAGGCTAAAGCTAAAGCAATAAGAGGATGAAAGGGTAATAGAAAATTAGGGTTACCAAGTATTAAAACTACTAAAATTGTGGGGTGGGAATGGGTCTGCAGTTTCCATTCAGTCATGGAGTGCATTGGATACCCTCTTATTTCTCTTCTCTTTTTCTTGTTTTTTGGTACAGTAAAACCTTTGATTGCGAGCATAATTCGTTCCAGAAACATGCTTGTAATCCAAAGCGACTTGTATATCAAAGCAAACTTCCCCATAAAAAATAATGGAAACTCAAATGATTCGTTTTACAACCATTTATTTATAAGTCCTTCAGTTTATAGTCCATATGAAAAGATTACAGCAATGTGATAGGTTGTGTAACCATAAAATGTCCATCCACAAATGAAAAATTCAGCAGGAGCTACAGAGTATAAAAGAGAAGAGAGGTGCCTCTAAGTGTAGCAATACGGTTACATTTAATTTAGGTACAACATTTAGCAACTCACATGTTTGATGATTAAAAGAGGCACATCTAAGTATGCTGGCATCCAGGGTAAAGCTGTCTGCAACTGTGACCGGGAAGAGAACCCTGCAGTAGAGCGATCTGAAAGCAAGGCTTGAACCACTCGTGGAGCGCAGCGTGGAAGGGACGACGTCAATGGCGGTGAGGAGGATGGTCTATGTGGACATCTTTACCCCGGATGCCTGCATACTTAGATGTGCCTGTTTTAATCATCAACCATGTGAGTTTCTATATGTTGTACCTTCATTAAATGTAACTGTATTGCTACACTTAGAGGCGCCTCTATTGTCTTTTATACTCAGTTGTGACATGACGCTACTTGTATATCAAGAAATCGCTTGTATATGAAGTCAAACTTTGTTAAAATTTTTTGCTTGTCTAGCAAAACGCTCCCAAACCAAGTTACTCTCAAACCAAGGTTTTAGTGTATCCACCTTAAAGGCCTACCTGATAATGTAATTTTTTTATCGGTTTGCGTGCTCTATGTCTGCGTTTTTTTTTCCACCTGTGTTATACTGCATTTGCCAAGTGATGTTTTGATTGGTTTGTTTCCTGCTAGATTTGGATCAACCACATGGGAACCCTCTCTGTTTATCCATATCAGGGAAGCTTTGTAAAATCAATCTGGACTTTATTGTGAGATATTGTGGATTCTTACCTTTTCTGTTCCATATACCTTTTTGATCAATAAAAAGGACCATTTTCATAAAACTAATAAAATAAAGCTGTCTATGAAAAACCTTTTTTTTAATAAACAATTCAAATCTCACTAGGCTACAACTAAATTCATCATTGACAAATAAATAAAGCGCAGGACTTGGCTGTCTTCCTGACAGCTCAGGCCTTTAGAGCAGGGGTCTCCAAACTTTTCAACACGAGGGCCACATTGTAGATTTTACAAGTATTCGGGGGCCGAAAAAAATAAATCAGTTATGTATTAAATGTATATATTTTACATGGATTGTTTTTGTAATCAGCATGATATGACTGAGAACAAAAGAGAAAAAACTTTAGCAAAACAACGCAAAGACATTCAAAATAAACTTGGGCCTCGGTTTCCCCATCAGCAGTGTCCCCATCAGCACAGCAATGTCCCCATCAGAAAAGCAATATTCCCATCAGAACAGCAATGTCCCCATCAGCACAGCCATGTCCCCATCAGCACAGCCATGTCCCCATCAGCACAGCCATGTCCCCATCAGCACAGCCATGTCCCCATCAGAACAGCCATGTCCCAATCAGAACAGCAATGTCCCCATCAGCAGTGTCCACAGCAATGTCCCAATCAGCACAGCAATATCCCCATCAGAACAGCAATGCCCCCATCAGCACAGCAATGTCCCCATCAGAACAGCCGTGTCCCCATCAGAACAGCCATGTCCCCATCAGAACAGCCATGTCCCCATCAGAACAGCAATGTCCCCATCAGAAAAGCAATGTCCCCATCAGAACAGCAATGTCCCCATCAGAACAGCCATGTCCCCATCAGAACAGCAATGTCCCCATCAGAACAGCAATGCCCCCATCAGAACAGCAATGTCCCCATCAGCACAGCAATGTCCCCATCAGAAAAGCAATATTCCCATCAGAACAGCAATGTCCCCATCAGCACAGCCATGTCCCCATCAGCACAGCCATGTCCCCATCAGCACAGCCATGTCCCCATCAGAACAGCCATGTCCCCATCAGCAGTGTCCACAGCAATGTCCCAATCAGAACAGCAATGTCCCTATCTGCACAGCAATGTTCCCATCAGAACAGCCGTGTCCCCATCAGAACAGCAATGTCCCCATCAGCACAGCAATGTCCCCATCAGAACAGCCATGTCCCCATCAGAACAGCCATGTCCCCATCAGAACAGCAATGTCCCCATCAGAAAAGCAGTGTCCACATCAGAAAAGCAATATCCCCATCAGAACAGCAATGTCCCTATCAGCACAGCAATGTCCCCATCAGCACAGCAATGTCCCCATCAGCGGTGTCCCCATCAGCAGTGTCCCCATTTGCATCGTCCCCATCATCGCTGATGGGGACATTGCTGTGCTGATGGGGACACCGCTGATGGGGACGCTACTGAGGGGGACGCCACTGAAGGGGACATTGCTGTGCTGATGGGGACACCGCTGATGGGGACACTCGTGTCCCCATCAGCAGTGTCCCCATCAGCGGTGTCCCCATCAGAACAGCAATGTCCCCATCAGCACAGCAATGTCCCCATCAGCAGTGTCCCCATCAGCAGTGTCCCCATTAGCAGCGTCCCCATTATCGCTGATGGGGACACCGCTGATGGGAACGCTGATGATGGGGACGCCGATGATGGGGACACCGCTGATGATGGGGACACCGCTGATGATGGGGACACCGATGATGGGGACCACTGGTGTCCCCATTCGTGGTGTCCCCATTCGTAGTGTCCCCATCAGAGCTGTCCCCAGCAATGTTTCCATCAGCACAGCAATGTCCCCAGAAATATCCCCATCAGCACTGTCCCCAGCAATGTCCCCATCAGCACTGTCCCCAGCAATGTCCCCATCAGCAGTGTCCTCAGCAATTTCCCCATCAGCACAGAAATCTCCCCTGCAATGTGCCCATCAGCGTTGCCTCCGCCTCTTACCTCCGTACCAGCTCTTCTGCAGCTCTTCTGCAACTCCCGTCTCCCGCCCGCTGCTATACTCGTGGAGGATCGTCAATTCAAACAGCGGCGGGAAGAGGGGAGGCACCGCGCCTGTGACGTCACTCGTGGAGGATTCTAATTTTAAACAGCGGGCAGGAAGAGGGGAGGTGCCGCACCTGTGACGTCACTCGTAGAGGCTTGTCATTTTAAACAGTAGGCGGGCATAGGGGAGGTGCCACACCTCGGCGGTCCCAGCAGCCAATGTAAAAAAAAAATGGTGTGGGCAGCATGGCGGCTTTGTTTACACTACAGGACCTCTAAGCTGCGGGCCGGATAAAACACCCAAGCGGGCCGGATGTGGCCCGTGGGCCGGTGTTTGGAGACCCCTGCTTTAGAGCATACTTGGAGATTAGCTCTTTTGGTGTAATCATTGGAGCTCAGCTGTCACTTTGACAAATGTTCATTTTGTTCTGTGTATCCTAAGCTGTTGTCATCGCTCCTATTACAGAATGGGGCAGCTGTCACTCTGACAGTGATGTTCCACTGATAATCCTGGAAAAACCAGGTCCTGCAAAGTGCAATAGTGAGCTGGAACGATGTAGAGCCACTCGTGATTTGGCATCGGCCTGGTCACACTGATCAAGTCAGGCCCAGAGGAAAAGTCTGGAAGGAATGGACAGAGGGACAGCATAACTGGGTTGGTGGTTTTGTTATTTGTGGGGGATGAGTTTCTGGGGTTGGGTGTTTTGTCATAGCAGCTGACCGGGTTCGAGGCCCCCAGAATGTAGGCAGTAGTGAAGATCAATAGGTTGGGACTTGTCTTTGGTACGGCTCCCATAATTTGGTAGTAAGTAAATGAGTACCCGACTATCTCCAAGTCGGTCCGGTCGGGCTGGAGGCCTACTTTATGGGGTATAGGTGTAAGTTTGTTGCCTACAAGGACCTTGTAGGTACGTTTGTTGCCTCTCCAGTATACATTCAGTCTATTGCTGGTTATTTGTTATGTATATTTGGCATTTATATTGGTTATTTATTTTGTTATTTGTATTTGGCCATTAAATTCCAGTTGGTGTCTTATTTTTTTTTTTAATTGGAAACCAACTTTATTGAAAAGTATGCATGGTACATAAATCAACATAAGCCAGTATGGCCAATATAATAGTACATACATGAACACAGTGAAGCATCTGTGTGACATAAAGATAATAACAGCAGTGAAAGTAGAGCCGGTACACAACAAAAATAAAAAATCGACATGTCAAGTACACGTTTCACCATCCGCCATCCATCTGTCCCAGACCTTCTCATACTTTAGCGGACACCCTCTATGTACATAAATCAGTTTTTTATATGGGAGAGCATCGTTAACCGCCTTTTTCCAGCACTGAACTGTAGGGGGCAGGGCCTGCATCCAATTACGGGCCACTACTTTTCTTGCCAAGAATAGCGTCTCATGTAAAAAGGTACGGAGGGGTTTGTCGGCATCCAAGTCTGGCAACAGGCCAAGTAGGCACATCTTTGGGTCAAGGGTAGCAGGGGAGCCCATCTGATCGTGTAGGAAGCGTATCACCTGTGTCCAGTATGCCTGAATGGTAGGGCAGAACCATATGAGGTGGTAGAAGGAGCCCGGGGTATGGTCACAGAGGCGGCATCCTGGATTGTACGTGGGCCTGAAACGTGCCACTCTCTGAGGGGTCAGATATGTTCTATGTATAATGTACAGCTGTGTGAGGCGGTCCGACAGCTTGGGGGAAACCTTTTTCACGTCCTCCAAAATCTCGCCCCAGTCCTCATCCTCTATAAGTCCAACATCCGCCTCCCATCTAGTCTTAGCAGTATAGGCCAATGCTGTGGTGCTAGGGAGACGAATGGCGGAGTACAAAGTGGAGATGAGCTTAGCAGGCACATTACCCGTGACTGTGTCCACTATGGAGGGAACTGCCAGGGACGGGTAAGAGCCAGAAAACTGGGCCTGTATGGCGTGACGGAGTTGCAAATACCTAAAGAAAAGGCAATTGGGGAGGGAAAATTCGTCCTTCAGCATTTGGAATGGCTTAAGGCCTGAATCGGTCATGATCTGGTGTATGTATAAGATCCCATGGCGTATCCACGCCGCGGGGTCCGGAATGGACAATAATTCTGGCAAGCATGTATTGTACCAGAGAGGGGTATGAGAGTGTACCTTTGGGGTCCCAGTTCTTTGCAGTGCCGCCCGCCATACCCTCCGGTGGTGAGTCAACATGTCTGCTGTGCGTTGGGGGGGGCGTCTTGTCAATGGGGCTCTTAGGACCGATTGAAGTGGGGTGTGGGCCGAGTCATCTGGGTGCTCACAGAGTAGTGTCTGGTATCTCGTTAGTTCATGTTTATCAAAATAATAGAAGTGGGACAGCTGGGAGGCAAAATAATAATCCTGAAGGTCAGGGAGAGCAGCTCCTCCCAACGTCACAGGGTTCTTCAGAATTCTCCAGGATAATTTGTGTCTGCCATGACCCCAAATAAATGAATTCAGGATGGATTCAATTGTCCTGAAAAATTTTTGTGGTATATAGAGGGGAGCATGCCAGACCAAATAGAGTATCTTGGGAAGGAGTATCATCTTAACTAAGCTGACGCGACCCATAACACCCAGGGGTAGTCTGGCCCAAGTCTGCGTCTTGTTCTTGATCAGAGCAAACAGGGGTTCAATGTTCAGTAGTTTATAATCTGAGAGCGATCTGGTGACCTGTACGCCAAGGTATTTAATCTGGGAGACCCTTGGAAGAGCCAGAGGAGGGGACGCGAACGAGGGGGGGAAATGGTCAATCGGAAGGATCTGGGACTTAGACCAATTAATACTCAGACCCGAATGGCCACCCATACGTTCTATGGACTGGAGGGCTGCTATAAGAGAAGGACCGGAGTCCGCCAGATACAAAAGTGTGTCGTCGGCATACATCCCAATCTTTTCTTCCAGGTTCCCCATCCTGAGACCTCGGATGCAAGTGTCCGCACGGACCATTATGGCCAACGGCTCCACAGCCAATGCGTAAAGCATGGGGGAAAGGGGGCAGCCCTGCCGGGTCCCTCTCTCCAGCGGGAACTGGTCAGAAAGCCAACCATTCACAAACACTCTGGCCCTTGGGGACTGATAGAGGAGTTGGACCCAGCGAATAAAGCTGGGGCCAAATCCAAATCTTGAGAGACACTCCCACAGGTAGTTCCACTCCACGGAGTCGAAGGCCTTGGCGGCATCCAGCGCCACCACGACCCTCGAGCCAATTTCATCATGGGACCCCTGAATATTCATAAATAGGCGGCGAATATTCATGGCCGTGTTCTTCCCTGGCATAAAGCCGGTTTGGTCAGGGTGTATCAATGACAGAATAACCTGGTTAAGGCGGGAGGCTAGAATCTTAGCTAATATTTTAATGTCTACCTGTAACAGGGAAATGGGCCTATACGACTCCGGGTATTTAGGGTCCTTTCCGGGTTTGGGAATTACGACTATTTGGGCTTCTCGCATAGATGGGGGTAGAACTCCTGAGTCAAATATGGATTTATACAGGTACTTAAGTTCAGGGATTAGGATTTCAGAGTAGGTGGCATAGAATTCAAGAGGTAGGCCATCCAGTCCTGGGGCCTTGGATGAGGCCAGACAGGAAATGGCCTCGGAGATGTCCTCCTCAGTAATAGGGGCTTCCAGAATTTCAAGCTGGTCGTCTGTCAGTCTAGGGAATTGAACTCCCGCTAGGTAGTCCCTGGTGTCTTGGGGAGTGTGGGTGACCCTGGAAGTGTAGAGTGCACGGTAGAATCTCCCAAATTCCTCCGCCACCAGTTGCGGATCGGTGATGTCGTTCCCCTGTGGGTCGGTCAAGGACACCACCACAGGGGGACGCATATCCAAGTGGGCGAGATATGCGAGCAGTTTGCCCGATCTCTCTCCATACTCAAACACCCTCTGTCTACAGAAGAAGATACGTTGTTTAGCCTTCTCTATGTGCAATTGGGAGACCTGGCGCGCCTGAATCTTTAGATTGTTGGCCGCGCTGGGCGAGGGGTCCCGGTGGAACGCCTCCTCCAGCACCTGCAGGTGCTCCGCAGCCTGCTGGACAATAAATGTTGATGACCGTTTAAGCCTGTTAATACGTGTGGAAAGTAGGGAACGAGCGTGAAGTTTAAACATTTCCCACACCACGTCATGCGTGGCAGTGTCCCTGTTGGCCGTAAAATAGTATTGCAATTCTGTGGGGATGTCATCCTGGTCCTGCAGGGCAGTCAGCCAGAACGGGTTTAGCCGCCAAGAAGGAGCAGGGGAAGCCTTCAGGAGCTGGATCGTGACCCAGTAGGGGGCGTGATCCGAGAGTACTCTCGGAGCAAAGCCCACATCTCCTAGCTTAGGCAGCAGGGACATTGAGATAAAAACAAAATCAATTTGTGACATTGTGTTATGACTGGCTGAAAAGCATGAGAAGACTTTAGTGTGCGGGTGTTTGTGGCGCCAAGTGTCGACAAGAGCAAAGTCGGTCATTATGCGGTGCAGTCTGGTATGGGTCGGTGGGTTAAGGGGGGGATCCAGTGTGCCCAGACGGTCCAGAGCGGGGATCAGGGTCATATTGAAGTCCCCCATCCACACTTCAGGTACGGAGGGGTATTGTGTCATAAAGGCAAGGCCTTCCTGAATTACAGCTGAGTTGTACGGGGGGGGAATATAGCAGGCAAGTAGCAGGATAGGAGACCCATTAATGGTGGCGTGCATAAACACATATCTGCCCTGCTGATCCGTGCGGAGCAGTATTAGCTCAAAAGGTACCCGTTTGGCAACCAGGACCGATACTCCTCTGGAATATGAGGTGTGAGTGGCATGATAAGCTCACCCCACCCAAGGTTTTTTAAGGGAGGATTGCAAGTGGCCCGTGACATGGGTCTCGACCAGTGTGATAATGTCAGCTCTCTGAGATTTGAGAAATGTCAGGACCGCTGTGCGTTTGATCTTATTGCGTAAGCCTCTAACATTCCACGTGAGGAACTTCAGGGAACTCATGGTGGGTATATGGTGTGTATAATAGACCGCAGCCAGACCAGAACCAGCAGAGCAGATAAGGACACATCAGACAGTACAGAACACATCAGCAACCAATATTGATAGTGCATGTATGACAATGACATAGTACCTTTAGCAGAAATAAACAATTGTGAACATAGTGGCAAATAAAAAACAGCCAAAACATTTCCCCTCCCTCCCAGTCCAGTGCCACCCCAACTCGGCATGAACATAGTATCCCAAAACCAGGTATCAACCGGGGACATCCAACGTGAAAAAAGCATTGGAGGCGAGGGACTTAATTTCAAAGGGACATAGATACCTGTGATGGACAGAAAACAAAAAAAGAGGAAAAAACAGTCAGGTAAACGGGGGGAGTGAAAAAAGTCCATAGAGAACCTAGGGGGGCGACTTCTTCTCTGAGAAGTGCATGGGGTGTAGGGGCCACAAAAGCACAACACCATTGCAGCCATGCAGAAGGGAGCCCCGCCTGCCAGCAGGGTGGTACGTAAAGTAGGATAGGAAGTTCCAGCAACGTTCGGTAAGCTGCCCTCTACAAGTATCTCCCATGTGTGGGGAGAACGGGGAATTAACAGTTAGGTCACCCGAAGGTGGCGAGCATGCTGTGAGATCCGAGGAGGGGCGGAAAAGGCTTTTAGGTCTGTCTCCCCCGTCCCGGCGGAGGGCACCCACTAGCAACAGAGCAACCGTGAGGCGAATCACCAGGGCACGAACAGGGAGTGCCACCGGCACAGGGGGCAGCAGGGGAGAGAAAAGAAAAGTACTCACAGCTCCCAGACAGCGCGGTATGCTCAATCTCGCCGATTTCTCCGGTCAATCCAAGTGGATGCCGACTCTGGGTCCTCGAAAAGTGGGTCCGACCGTCGCACTCCACACGAAGCTTTGCAGGGTACAGCATGGCGTATTTGAGGTGTAGAGTGCGGAGGCGCTTCTTAACATCCTGGAACCTGGACCGCTGCCGTTGCACCTCATTGGAGAAGTCCGGGAAGACGGCAACATGTGCGTTGATATGGGGGATATTCCCCTTCTCTCTGGTTAGGCGGAGGATCTTGTCGCGATCCCTGAAATTAAGGAACTTCGCTATCAGGGTACGCGGTGGAGCTCCTTGGGGAGGAGGGCGGCCAGGGATTCGATGAGCTCTCTCCACTGCAAACATTACCGAAAATGCGTCTCTGCCGAAGGTTGAGGTTAGGAGGTTTTCAAGGAAGCCCTCCGGATCAGTGCCCTCAGCAGACTCAGGAAGACCGATGAAGCGGAGGTTACATCTCCGAAGGCGATTTTCCATGTCATCCTGTTTTGCGCTAATCTGTTGTAACTGGCGGCGCACCTCATCGGTGGTATGTTGTAAAGGGTGTAAGATATCCTCTGCTCTGCTAATACGGGTCTCCGTCTCCGTCACGCGGTCCCTGAGGGTAGAAAGATCCTGCCGGATAAGGGACACATCAATTTTTACCTCCTCGATCTTGGTGGTAAGCGTGCTCTGGCACATGGCGATGGCATCCAGTAATTTGTTAGTAGCCACCACAGAGTGATCCGCATCCAGGAAAGCAGCAGCGCCGTCTCTGACCTGCCGATCCCCCTCCTCAAGCCGGCGGTATCTGGCCAGTTTATCGATGGCTTCAGAATTATTTTTAGACGGAGACATGCTGTAGGGCGACAGGGAAGATCCCTGGGTGCACCAATATGGCCGCTGTTAAGGAGGCCGGGTCCTCCACAACCTCCCCCCCACCGCTGCCCAGGGGTGGCCCAACGTAAGCAGCAGGTCACTCTCAAGCAGCTGTAATGGCAACAGGCTGCATGCAGGGGAATCTGAGCTCAGGGGAGTCAGGGAGGCCTGTAATACTTGCCAAAGATGTCTCCGGGTGGAGCAAGATGGCCGCCATTCCGGGAGTCAGGCCGAGACCGCGGTCCGCTCACACAGCAGGTGCAGAGTGCAAAGACACCCCAGCAGCTGCAGCAGGTAATCTGGGGGCCGATGTAGGAGAGGATGGAGCCCAGTGCGCCCAGGGAGGCAAGGAGAAGTGTCCAGGGCCGCCGTCGGGAGGGCCAAGATGGCCGCCGAACCAGGAACTAGGCCGAAGCCGGGGCCTTTCCTGAAGCAGAGGACCAGGAAGCGCCGCGACGGCAGTGGCGGCAAACTAGCGGGCTAACAGGCTTCAGGAACCACAGGGAGAGCAGGACATGTCCTCGGATGTAGGGGATGGCAGGAACCGAGCAGGATACAGGCAGGATGGTAGGTTAGGAGTATGGGCAGACGGAGCTCACATCACATGCGACCTATCCCATTGCTATCCAGGCCACGCCCCCCAGTCGGTGTCTTATTTAGTGGCTGGGTTGGGTGGTGGGGTGGCCAGGAAGCATGCAAAGGCCTGAACAACTTATTTTACACCCTAGTCGTGAAGTTTCGCTGGTTAGACTGGACTAACCTGGTCCTGCAGAGTGCAGAAAATGGTTGGGGTGATACAGAGCCAGAAAAGACTCCTGCACTAGCTGCACCCCCTTCCCTCCTGCAGAAGAGCTTCTCCTGCCTTGGCCTTGCCCTGGTCACACAGGTATTTTTTAGAGGAATCTGTAAGTGTTCTGGCCACATGGATCTGGGGAGCATTGTCTTTTTAAGTCAAATCGTCTTTTTATTGTTTTCTTTCCTTTACATACATACAAACAGCAAAAACATCAAATACAACATACAACCCCTGCCCGCATTGAGAGGAAAAAAAAACCCCACACAAATTACATCCCCCTTACCCCTATCTCACATTATCCCCCTCCCTCAACTCCCCTCACCCATCCCCCCTCCCCTCATACTTCCATAATATCACACCACCCTCTCCATATTTTTTCGAATTTCTCTGGGGAACCTCTGCGTAAGAAAATATACTTTTCTTTAATTATCGTTTCCCTTACTTGTATTTTCCACTCTTCTACAGTGGGTGGGTATGGTGAAAGCCACTTTTGCGCAATAAGCTTACGAGCCTGGAATAGACTTCTATTTATTGAAACAATATATTCCACTGGGATCATCGATTCATCCAGTATACCCAGAAGACATCCCCCAGGCTCCATGTTCATCCTACACTCAAATACCCTATTAATCATAGATATCACCCCAGACCAATAGCGATGAAGCTTGGGGCATCTCCACATCATGTGTATTCGATTAGCTACTCTCCCTTTACATCTACGGCATCGGTCTGTATCTCTACATTTCCATTTAAATAACTTCTCTGGTGTGTAATATGCCCTATGTAGGATAAATAGTTGTGTTAAATTTTGTGTTGGAGATAATGAGGCCTGGGGTAATACTGATAATGCCTGTGCCCACTGTTCATCTGAAATTGTTCCAATATCCCCTGACCAAGCTAATCTTGCTGGTATATCCACAGTTTTTTTAAATGTATCAAATAATATGTCATATAATTGTGATATCAGACCCTTTATTTTTTTGCCCTGTCTTATCCAACAAGGCTATCACCACTGACTTTTAAATAAATAATTAATACTGCGCCTATCAACAAGTGCAAAAATAATATAGATATCAAAATTGCTAATAAAGTGAATATACTAATAAGCTGCTGACATAACAATTGACTAATTGTAAAAAGGATATGTGTGAAATATGTGAGCGCTAAATACGATCCTAATTCCTAGGAAAAGTGCCTATATAGACATATAACAACAAATGTATCCACAGTGTTGTTATGTCTGTGAAAATCACAAAAAATCACAAAAGATTTATTTTAAGTATCAATGATGCATGATCAATGATAACAACTAAAAAATTTTTTTTTTTTTTTACAAATGATGCAATCTTATACTTAATCCGTGTCAAAGTGACCAAAAACAGAAAACAAAATTTAGATCGCACTCTCAAGAATACAGGGTATGTAAACCTCTATATGAGTGAGAAAAAAAGTTGTGAGCAATATAGCTTATCATGAGATATAAATAGAGGGACAGTCTATAAAGTGCATATCTGACATGAAAACAACAAAAAATAATAAATAAAGTCTATAACTTGTATCCACACCGTCAGGTATATATCCAGTGTTCCCCAAATAAATGTCAATCACATGGGGGTACTGGGAAACCCTAGATGTGGGTATAATGTCCACTTGGAACTTCCTGGGATGTATTATGGATAAATCCTATTCCTGCAGGTGTAGAAACACCAGTAGTGGGAAGGAAGAAAGTACTTCAAAGTTTTCAGCTGATACACGGTGATAACATCATCATCATAAGCATTGAAGAGAATAAAATACTCTTACCGCAAGACTCGGACCCAAGCCACCATACGATGCTGGGTCATGCAGGCTTATGTCCTCACAGGGACTCAGATTGTGGTGATGTGATGTCGTGTTGTCCTTATTAGATCCACGAATGGAAGTCTACACCGGATCAGATCCTTCAGCTCAAACCACGATCAGATGTCCAGGAAAGGAATCAATTCCAAGAAAAGAAAGAAAAATCCTCCGCATGGTGTAAAACCAAATAACTGGGTTTTTATTAAAACTAAAAAGGTACAAAAGGCAAAAAACCACTGCACAAAAAAAATATTTTTAAAATGAATAAAATAATATCCAAAAATCCAAAATACTGGAAAAGCAAACCAGCGAATATAACAAACAAGCGTGGGCTAGGTGACTAGCATGTGGTCCCGACGCGTTTCGTCTACTGCAGACATCAACTGGGGTACAAGCTAGTGTATCACCTCCACGCTTTATATAGAAGGAGGAAAATTGAAATTGTAATTGAAAAAGCCGCTCCGAACTCACTTCCGGGATCACCGCATCACGTGGGTCACCGCGCGGACGTGTTGACGTCATTGCACACTTAAAAGCCAATGGATAACAAGTGGAACCCTCTCCGGGTTTCTAAACCAATGACAACACTGATATCTAAACAGGTGATGAACAGGCGCCAAGGGTGCCGGGAGATGTAGTTCAAAGATCTCCCGATCGGAGAACCCAGACTTAAAATCTTTGGGCAGAATGGGTGTCAATAGTAAATAACAGGCCAACCATGGAATGGACACTAGGTAGCCTGGGTATTGCGGTATTTTACCGCAATATACTGGGTACAAATATCAATGACGCTTCCGGCAAAAAAACGGAAGCGCGACGCAAAGCATCTTGGAAGTTGTAGTAACTATCTAAACATAAAGAGCCAATTGAAAAAACAATACCGGTAAAGACCGGAAGTGAGGCGCTGGGTGTTCTGGACATTGTAGTATCATACTTAATGCGCTAATGGTTAACCCACAAACACCTGTCCTATGCCTCACCAGTCCGAACCTAAAACGGTGCGAGCTGGAAACCATGATCACAGATGTAAACACTAATCCAGCATGTTGACATAACATCACACGCTCCGCATTGGTCCTTCATATGGATCAGAGGCTAGGTGGGGAACAGACTGGGATATGCAGTTCCATAGTATGCCAAGTGCTTAAACCAGGAATAACTTTTACCCAGTACAGGAAAAACCCATCACCTACACAGATGCCTGTGGGAACTAAATGGCATATATATATATATATAACGAAGATAGCCGTGATGGATGATAACCGGACTGAGCAAAGATGACTGATCTCATCATATACAAATAAAGGTTGTATCACAATATTTATGGAGACTTATAAATCCCCTAGGAAACTTGAAATTGCCTAGATATAGGTCAATGTACTAGCAGATCTCAATGATAATATTCTAAACATATCCAAACTAATCGATAGAAATTGCGTATAGGAAAATGGTTTTATATAAAACCTGGAAAATAAAAAATAAATAAAAAATATATATAAAAATATGTGTATAAACAAAATGGACCTATAAGAAAAATGGGAAGCTATGCCTTATTAATAAAAGCATTAATATCCCATTCTATGTTCAAGCCATAAGGCCTGAAACATCTGAGCTGATAGATCCAATAAGTCTCCAGTCTGGAGACCCCCCTTAGACTAGATTCTCCCCTCCAATTGGGGACAAACTTGTCTATGATCTGAAATTTGGTTCCCATTGGGTTTTTATTATGGAACTCAGAATAATGTCTTGGTACGCTATGATTTGTTTTGCCCTTCTTGATGCTAGTGAGATGTTCTCCTACCCTGATTGAAAACGTACGGATCGTACGCCCCACGTACTGCTTCCCACAAGGACAGGTAAGTAAGTAAACAATATGCTTACTGGCACAAGTTGTAAATTGTTTCATTTGATAATTAATTCCAGTGGATGTAGAACAGAAGGTGTCGGTCCTCCGCTTCCCACAGACATTAACCTGACACACTTTACATTTTCTGCATGGGTAGTAGGCTTTCATGTGGGGAAAAAACACTGGAATGGTGGGGGGATCCGTAACGTTTGGAGCAATTAGATTTTTCAGAGATGTTGCTCCTCTATATATCACTCCTGCCTTATCCGGAAGAGTAGGACCCAATATTTGATCATTTTTTAATATTCTCCAATGTCTTTGGAAAATATCTTTAATTTGTTTGTGTTGGGTCGAAAATGTGGTGAAAAATGACCATTTGTATTTCGAATCCTGTGACCGTTTTGGTCGTTCAATTAATAATGATTCACGATTCCCCGCTGCAATCTGTTGTATTTCTTCCTCGATTGCCGTTGGTCTATAGCCTTTTTCAACAAATCTAGTTTTAAGCATAGTCGCTTGATGGTAGTAATCTGTAAGGTTGGTACAATTCCGCCTAATCCGCAACAATTGGCTGCGTGGCACTGATTTTAACCAGGTGGAATGGTGACAACTGTCGACCGGAATATAGCCATTCCGGTCTGTTGTTTTGAAGAAAGTTCTAGTCTCTAATTGACCTTCATTACAAAATATTTCTAAGTCCAAGAAATGAATGTTAGTACGACTGGACTCATAGGACAAATGAATGCCGGTCTGGTTGTCATTCAATATGGATATGAAAGACTGGAGGGTGTCATGATTGCCTTTCCATAGGAGGAGGATGTCGTCGATGTATCGAACCCAGAGGGCTATCTCTGGTCGATTAAAAGCATAGACGACATCCTCCTCCCATTTGGCCATGAAAATATTGGCCAAACTGGGGGCAAATTTAGCCCCCATGGCAACCCCTTTTTGTTGCAGGAAAAAATCCCCGTTATACCAGAAATAGTTGTGTGTAGTCGCGAACCTCAACAGGTCCATGACATATCTTTTCTGGGTCCTTGGGAGGTTGTCTTCCCTAGATAAGAAAGATTCAACTGCTGTTAACCCCAGTTGATGCGGGATACACGTGTACAGTGAAGTCACGTCTGCTGTAACCAATAGCATGTCATCACTGTACTTAATCTGTTGTAATAGAGAGATGGTGTGCCTCGTATCTTTAAGGTATGATGGAATACGTCTCACAATCGGCTGTAAATAGAAATCTATATACCTCCCTATTCGGGAGGTCACAGAGTCGATGCCGCTGATGATTGGGCGGCCTGGAGGATGGTCAGCATCCTTATGTACCTTTGGTAGGTAGTAGATAACAGGAATGCGTGGGGCAACTGGAACCAAATAGTTGGCCTCTTTTTTATCGAGGATGCCCAATTGTGTCCCTGTATCAATAAGGTCGACCAACTCTCTTTTAAAGCTCTGCGTAGGATTCTTCGGAAGGCGTACATATGTTTCACTGTCACTTAGAATATTCATCATTTCCAAGTGATAGGCTTCCTTATCTAAGACGACTATACCACCCCCCTTATCAGCGGGGCGTATGGTCAAATTTTTCCGTTCACATAGTGACTTCAAGCCCACTTTAATATTAGGGTTATTGTATGTTTTTTTCCTGGGTAATGTCTCTAAGTCCTTCAAGACAAGTTCCTTGAAAACTTGAATGGAAGGGGCTGTTAAACATGGGGGGTTAAAAAGTGAAGGATTCGAAAAACCTGAGTGTACAATCGAAGAGGTAATTTCAGGTAATGTTGGTCTAATGGGTTTCGAGAGAAAAAATCTCTGTATATTCAATTTGCGCACATATTTTTGCACATCAATGAAGGTGGCAAATTTATTTAAATTTTTTGGGGGGACATATTTTAATCCTTTATTCAATACTATGTTCTCAGCTTCAGTGAAAATAGCTGAACTCAAGTTAAAAATTCCGCTGGCATCTATACGCATTTTCTTTTTCTGGGCGCGCCATCCACCTCTGCTTCCACGTTTGGATCGGGGTTTCTGTTGTGTCCACCTTGTTCTTTGTAAAAACCCCCTGAATAAGATGGTCCGGGGTGGTTTTGATTGTAATTAAATGGAGATCTGTTGTATTGGTAATTCTCATCTCTATCTCTGTGATTGTACTGAGACTGGTATGTTCCTCGTTCTTCTCTCAGAGGTGAGAATCTATTGTATGTCTGTATGGGTGTCCTTTGGGGTTGATAATGATAATCATAATCATTAGAATTATGATATTCTCTTCCCCGTGGTGAATCATATCGCCGATGTTCTCGAGAACTATCTCTTCTTCCTCTGTTATTTCCTCGATGGCCTCTCCCTCTACCACCAGGTATAGAGTACGAACCGTGGTTTTGAGTGGTGGGGGTGCGTATATTAGGCTGCCTTTGATTATGTTCCCTGGCACTAAGTGGGCGGCCAGATGGCTGAGCTATTGCTAGTTGTTGTGGCCGTAATTCCTTATTAAAAGGAGCTGAAGTCTCCATGTTGTTAGGATTACTTTCATTGGCCCTTAATACACTCTCTTTGGACTGCCAATTAAATACACAATTGGTTTTATAATCATTAACATCTCTTGTATATTTCTTTTGCTTTTTCGTTCTTTGTTCTTTTTCCTCCTTCTCCAAATGATTCTTTAAATTTGTGGATAAATTGTTATATTCAGTTGTGGATTTGAGTGGCAGGAGTTTGTCTCTAATATCTTTGATTTCCTTGTCAATGAGTACTAGGCGGGATGTTTTTTTCTCCAACAAAAAGGAAATAAAAGAGATTCCCGCTTCATTAAAGTAGCGGAACCATAGGTCAAATTCAACATCGCCTTGTTGGGGACATACGTCCCACCTTAGTCCTCTGGGGACCATCCGTTCTTTTATATATTGGTCTAAAAATGCTTTATCCCACTCAAGGTGCAATTCTGTGGTCATGAGATTTTTCAATCTCATGAATAAACCTCCAATCTCTGAGTCTATATTGGAAGCTATAAATACACCTTCTGAAGAAAAAGTGCGATTGGAACGATATTCAAAAACGTCCATATTGTAAAACTAATGAAATAAGTGATGGCAGCAATATAAAAAAGAGTCAAGCAAAAACGATAAATAAATAAGTAATACTGCGCCTATCAACAAGTGCAAAAATAATATAGATATCAAAATTGCTAATAAAGTGAATATACTAATAAGCTGCTGACATAACAATTGACTAATTGTAAAAAGGATATGTGTGAAATATGTGAGCGCTAAATACGATCCTAATTCCTAGGAAAAGTGCCTATATAGACATATAACAACAAATGTATCCACAGTGTTGTTATGTCTGTGAAAATCACAAAAAATCACAAAAGATTTATTTTAAGTATCAATGATGCATGATCAATGATAACAACTAAAACATTTTTTTTTTTTTTTATTTTTTTTTTTTTTTTATTTATTTTTTTATTTTTTTTCTTTTTTTTTTTATTTTTTTTATTTTATTTTTATTTATTTTTTTTTTTTTTTTTTTTTTTTTTATTATTTTTTTTTTATTATTTTTTTTTTTATTTTTTTATTTTTTTTTTTTTTTTTATTTTTTTTTTTTTTTTTTTATTTTTTTTTATTTTTTTTTTTATTTTTTTTTTTTTTTTTTTTATTTTATTTTTTTTTTTTTTTTTACAAATGATGCAATCTTATACTTAATCCGTGTCAAAGTGACCAAAAACAGAAAACAAAATTTAGATCGCACTCTCAAGAATACAGGGTATGTAAACCTCTATATGAGTGAGAAAAAAAGTTGTGAGCAATATAGCTTATCATGAGATATAAATAGAGGGACAGTCTATAAAGTGCATATCTGACATGAAAACAACAAAAAATAATAAATAAAGTCTATAACTTGTATCCACACCGTCAGGTATATATCCAGTGTTCCCCAAATAAATGTCAATCACATGGGGGTACTGGGAAACCCTAGATGTGGGTATAATGTCCACTTGGAACTTCCTGGGATGTATTATGGATAAATCCTATTCCTGCAGGTGTAGAAACACCAGTAGTGGGAAGGAAGAAAGTACTTCAAAGTTTTCAGCTGATACACGGTGATAACATCATCATCATAAGCATTGAAGAGAATAAAATACTCTTACCGCAAGACTCGGACCCAAGCCACCATACGATGCTGGGTCATGCAGGCTTATGTCCTCACAGGGACTCAGATTGTGGTGATGTGATGTCGTGTTGTCCTTATTAGATCCACGAATGGAAGTCTACACCGGATCAGATCCTTCAGCTCAAACCACGATCAGATGTCCAGGAAAGGAATCAATTCCAAGAAAGGAAAGAAAAATCCTCCGCATGGTGTAAAACCAAATAACTGGGTTTTTATTAAAACTAAAAAGGTACAAAAGGCAAAAAACCACTGCACAAAAAAAATATTTTTAAAATGAATAAAATAATATCCAAAAATCCAAAATACTGGAAAAGCAAACCAGCGAATATAACAAACAAGCGTGGGCTAGGTGACTAGCATGTGGTCCCGACGCGTTTCGTCTACTGCAGACATCAACTGGGGTACAAGCTAGTGTATCACCTCCACGCTTTATATAGAAGGAGGAAAATTGAAATTGTAATTGAAAAAGCCGCTCCGAACTCACTTCCGGGATCACCGCATCACGTGGGTCACCGCGCGGACGTGTTGACGTCATTGCACACTTAAAAGCCAATGGATAACAAGTGGAACCCTCTCCGGGTTTCTAAACCAATGACAACACTGATATCTAAACAGGTGATGAACAGGCGCCAAGGGTGCCGGGAGATGTAGTTCAAAGATCTCCCGATCGGAGAACCCAGACTTAAAATCTTTGGGCAGAATGGGTGTTGTGAGGGGGTTAGCTCGGCAGCGGGTGTGTGTGACCCCCGGGATGGGCTCCCCACACAAAAACAGGCCCAGCAAACGGAGGTTGTGGTTTTCAAAATCAAAAAAAAGGTGCGGTTTATTTTCTATTTACAGTGACAAAACACAGCAAAGCCAAAAGAAACATATAAACAAAATAAATCCTGGTCAACTTGACCTCTGACTAAACATACAGGTTTCCTAACTAACAACTGGGATCAGCCTAGTGCTGTCCTAGTCCCTAAGTCCCTGGTTTTAAATGTCCAAGCAAATAGCCACACAGGCTTTTTCTCACCGCACAGGGGTTCACTCTCCCTAGACAGTCCACACAGGTCTGGTTCCAGGCATGAGCTAACATCTAATGAAGCTGGGAGTTCTTATAGAGGCCTAAATGAGCTGACAAGCTTCAGCTGGCCTCATCAACTCCCTGTCTGTACGACGCCCAGCCCTCTCCCTAGAGGTATGAGTCATCCATGAGCCCACTAGCCTTAGCTGGGCTTATACAACTCTCCACCTAGTTGTATAAGTCGGCGTAAAGCCTGAATCTGGGCGAAATATATCTACCCCCCTGGATGCAACCAGGTGACTTTACCTTCCTGCTGTCACATACCCCCCCCTCTTGTTTTAACCTCGGGGTTGGAACACCAGCAATCAGGCATTCATGTACTCGAGACAAAGCATCCACATTCCCCATTTGAACGCCAGGGCGATGCTTTACTGTGAAGTTGAATTCCTGGAGGGCCAGGAACCACCTATTCACTCTTCTATTTGTTTCCTTGTTTTGAGCCATCCACTTTAACGGAGCGTGATCCGTAACCATGTCAAAGTGCCTACCTAGCAGGTAGTACCGAAGGGAATCTAGAGCCCACTTCACCGCTAAACACTCCTTTTCAACGGTGGCGTAATTTACCTCATGGGACTTCAACTTCCTGCTGAGGTAAATGACTGGGTGCTCTTCCCCGTTCCAGACCTGGGACAATACTGCTCCTAACCCCACATCTGACGCATCACTTTGTACGACAAAGTCTTTAGAGAAGTCGGGTGAGTACAACACTGGCTGGCTACATAAGGCTTGTTTCAAGAATTGGAATGCTGCCTCAGCCTCGGGGGTCCATTTAATCATGACCGACCCTTTCCCCTTCGTTAGGTTGGTTAGGGGCACAGCCTTAGAAGCAAAGTGGGGAATGAATCGCCGATAATACCCAGCGATTCCCAGAAAGGCTCGTACCTGCTTCTTGCTGTTGGGACGTGGCCAACTCTGGATGGCCTCGACTTTGTTGAGTTGGGGTTTTATTACTCCCCTCCCAATGGTGTACCCAAGATATTTGGCCTCCTCCTGCCCAATGGTACACTTCTTGGGGTTAGCCGTAAACCCCGCTTCCCGAACAGAGTCCAGGACTGCTTGCACTTTTGGCAGATGTGAGGCCCAATCTGTGCTATGGACAATTACGTCATCCAGGTAAGCCGCAGCATACTTCCGATGGGGCCTCAGCATCTGGTCCATTTTCCGCTGGAATGTGGCCGGCGCATTCTGTAACCCGAACGGCATTCTTTTATATTGGAACGCCCCGTCTGGGGTTACAAATGCGGTTTTCTCTTTGGCCAATTTGGCCAGGGGGATTTGCCAATACCCTTTTGTGAGGTCAAGAGTCGTCATGTATCGGGCTGTTCCCAGCCGGTCGATCAACTCATCTATACGTGGCATGGGGTAGGTGTCAAATTTTGTAACTTTGTTCAACTGACGAAAATCGTTACAAAATCGCCAGCTCCCATCCGGTTTAGGCACCAACACAATGGGACTAGACCAATCACTTTGGGACTCCTCTATCACCCCTAAGTTCAGCATTTTCTGTACTTCCTCCCGTATTGCCTCCCGTCGGGCCTCTGGGATCCGATAGGGTTTTAACTTCACCCTTTCACCGGGCGGGGTAATGATGTCATGCTCTACCCCAAATTTTTGTCCCGGCAGCTCAGAGAATACCTCCTTGTTGCGAAGCACAAACTCCTTAACCTCCTGTTGTTGGGGTTGTGACAAGGTGGCTGCTATTCCAACCTCAGGAATCACGCAACCAGTTTGAGCTGGTGACCAAGTGTCTGCGACTAGGGACTCTCTATCCCTCCAGGCTTTCAACAGATTAACGTGATAGATCTGTTCGGGCTTTCGCCTTCCTGGTTGTCTGACCTTGTAATTCACTTCACTCACTTTTTCCATTATCTCGTAGGGGCCTTGCCATTTGGCAAGGAATTTACTTTCAACCGTAGGGACAAGTACCAGTATCCTATCCCCCGGGGAAAAGGTACGGGTCTTGGCTCCACGGTTGTACACTCTCTGCTGTGCTAACTGCGCTTGGGCCAAATGTTCCTTCACGATGGGCATTACCTGTGCAATTCGGTCTTGCATCAGGGCGACATGCTCAATCACACTCCTGTGGGGAGAACTCTCACTTTCCCAAGTTTCCTTGGCAATATCCAACAGCCCTCTTGGGTGTCTCCCATACAGTAACTCAAAGGGGGAGAATCCCGTAGAGGATTGGGGCACCTCCCTAATAGCAAACATCAGATAAGGAAGTAGACAGTCCCAATCCTTTCCATCTCTATCCACCACTTTCTTCAACATTTGTTTTAGGGTTTTGTTGAATCTTTCAACCAGCCCATCGGTTTGGGGGTGATACACAGATGTACGTAATTGCGTCACTTTGAACAATTTACACAGCTCCTTCATAACCCGGGACATAAAGGGTGTACCTTGGTCCGTAAGCAGTTCTTTACAAATACCCACCCGGCTAAACACAAGAGATAGCTCTTTGGCTATGGTTTTGGCCGAGGTATTTCGGAGAGGGATCGCTTCTGGATAACGGGTGGCATAGTCCATTATAACTAATATGTACTGGTGCCCCCTAGCGGACTTGATTATAGGACCTACCAAATCCATGGCGATCCTCTCAAACGGGACCTCAATGATGGGTAGAGGGACCAGCGGGCTACGGAAATGTGGCATCGGGGCCGACCTCTGACACACAGGGCAGGAGGAACAATAATTTTCTATGTCCTTCATCACCCCCGGCCAATAGAATCTCTGTAATACCCTCTCTCGGGTTTTCTCTGTCCCCAGATGACCTCCAAGAATGTGCCCATGGGCCAACTCCAACACCAACTTCCTGTAAGGTTTGGGCACCACAAGCTGCTCAACGGTTTCTTCTGCCCTTTTTGCCACCCGATACAGTAGGTCCTTCTCTACGCTGAAGTATGGGTAAGTGCAGGTATTATCTGGGTTCACTAACTCGCCATCTATTTTCACTACGTTTTCGCGTGCCTTTATTAGGGCGGGGTCTTTCAACTGTTCTGTGGCAAAGTTTTCCCTGTGAACCTCAAGATCAGAAAACTCCACAGACGGTAGGTTTTCGTCTGAGGAGGTGGGCTCCTCTCCAGTTTCTTGAGTCTCCCCTGCCAATACTGATAAGGGAAATTCCGGAGAGTCCTCACCACTCTCAGGGGAGTTCTGGCTATCACATTCCTGGTACATAGGGGCACCAGTGGGGGGCTCAGGATCATCCCACAGTTCCCAGAACTTCGGAAAATCCCTTCCCACAATGGCGTCATACGGTAACTGAGATACTAAGCCCACTGGATGAGAGAGGGTACCTTTGGGGGTCTCGAAACACACTGTAGTCACTGGATACTCTCGGGTGTCCCCATGCACACAAATAACAGCTACCTTGCTATTCCCAGAGACCTCTGTTTTAACTAACTCAGCCTTTATCAGGGTCACAAGGCTACCTGAATCCAGCAATACCACAACATTTCTACCATTAACACACATTTTGCATAAATGTTTCTCAATTCCTCGAATGGCAGTGCATGCGACTGTCGCACACAGCGACTGACGTCTGCCCGTCAGAAAGTCACACTGCATGGGTTCCTCCACAACCGGGCAATTGGCTGCAATATGTCCCGCTTGCCGGCAGCGGTAGCAAACGATCCTTCTTGCCGCCTCTTAAACCGCTGATTTCCCAGGCTGTTCTCGCCAAACTTGGGGTAGAGCTCCCACCCTCTCACTCTCTCCACCCTTACCCCTTGGAATCCTCTTATCCGCCCCTGGGGATGGTCTGGTCTTAGGGTGGAAAGTCCGAGTGTCTCTGGAAGAGGCCGTCAGGTTCTCTGTAGCCAAGTATTTCTCCACACGATCCACAAGACCATCGGCCGTCTCTGGGTCTCCATGGCTTACCCAGTTTTGGATGGCAGTAGGAAGAGCTCTCAAAAACCGATCCATTACAACACGTTCCACAATCTTTGGTGCGGACAAAGTCTCTGGCTGTAGCCACTTTCTGCTCAGGTGAATGAGATCATACATTTGAGACCTGGGGGGTTTTCCAAGCTGGAAAGTCCAGTTATGCACACGCTGAGCCCGGACAGCCTGGGTGACACCCAGCCTTGCCAATATCTCAGCTTTTAGCATCACATAGTCTTTTGCTTGGTCAGGCTCTAGGTCATAGTAAGCCTTCTGCGATTCACCAGTTAACAGAGGAGCCACCAGTCCAGCCCACTGCTCCTCAGGCCACTTTTCTCTTTCAGCAGTCCTTTCAAATGTGGTCAAAAATACCTCTGGATCATCCTCTCCAGTCATTTTTGTCAATAAACGACTCACCCCAAAGGACGCGGTATTAGTGGGACGGCTTTCCTCACTGGTCTGCGGACGTTGCTGCATTACTGCTTCCATTTGTTGTAGTCTCTGCTCTTGCTTCTGTAACAGGTCTATGAAGCGGGCCTCAGATTGCTGCTGGGCTTGTTGCTGAGCTTCCAGACTCTGTTGGTGAGCTTGCTGCTGGGCTGCAAGGCTCTGTTGATGAGCTTGCTGCTGGGCTGCGAAGTTCTGTTGTTGAGCTGCAAGGCTCTTTTGCAAACCTGCATTTGTCTGCTGTTGATTGGCATTTGCTAGAGCCAGCTGCTTCAGTATCTCCTCCATGCTGGCTTAAAAAAACTGCCACTGGTTCTCCACCAACTGTGAGGGGGTTAGCTCGGCAGCGGGTGTGTGTGACCCCCGGGATGGGCTCCCCACACAAAAACAGGCCCAGCAAACGGAGGTTGTGGTTTTCAAAATCAAAAAAAAGGTGCGGTTTATTTTCTATTTACAGTGACAAAACACAGCAAAGCCAAAAGAAACATATAAACAAAATAAATCCTGGTCAACTTGACCTCTGACTAAACATACAGGTTTCCTAACTAACAACTGGGATCAGCCTAGTGCTGTCCTAGTCCCTAAGTCCCTGGTTTTAAATGTCCAAGCAAATAGCCACACAGGCTTTTTCTCACCGCACAGGGGTTCACTCTCCCTAGACAGTCCACACAGGTCTGGTTCCAGGCATGAGCTAACATCTAATGAAGCTGGGAGTTCTTATAGAGGCCTAAATGAGCTGACAAGCTTCAGCTGGCCTCATCAACTCCCTGTCTGTACGACGCCCAGCCCTCTCCCTAGAGGTATGAGTCATCCATGAGCCCACTAGCCTTAGCTGGGCTTATACAACTCTCCACCTAGTTGTATAAGTCGGCGTAAAGCCTGAATCTGGGCGAAATATATCTACCCCCCTGGATGCAACCAGGTGACTTTACCTTCCTGCTGTCACAGTGTCAATAGTAAATAACAGGCCAACCATGGAATGGACACTAGGTAGCCTGGGTATTGCGGTATTTTACCGCAATATACTGGGTACAAATATCAATGACGCTTCCGGCAAAAAAACGGAAGCGCGACGCAAAGCATCTTGGAAGTTGTAGTAACTATCTAAACATAAAGAGCCAATTGAAAAAACAATACCGGTAAAGACCGGAAGTGAGGCGCTGGGTGTTCTGGACATTGTAGTATCATACTTAATGCGCTAATGGTTAACCCACAAACACCTGTCCTATGCCTCACCAGTCCGAACCTAAAACGGTGCGAGCTGGAAACCATGATCACAGATGTAAACACTAATCCAGCATGTTGACATAACATCACACGCTCCGCATTGGTCCTTCATATGGATCAGAGGCTAGGTGGGGAACAGACTGGGATATGCAGTTCCATAGTATGCCAAGTGCTTAAACCAGGAATAACTTTTACCCAGTACAGGAAAAACCCATCACCTACACAGATGCCTGTGGGAACTAAATGGCATATATATATATATATATATATAACGAAGATAGCCGTGATGGATGATAACCGGACTGAGCAAAGATGACTGATCTCATCATATACAAATAAAGGTTGTATCACAATATTTATGGAGACTTATAAATCCCCTAGGAAACTTGAAATTGCCTAGATATAGGTCAATGTACTAGCAGATCTCAATGATAATATTCTAAACATATCCAAACTAATCGATAGAAATTGCGTATAGGAAAATGGTTTTATATAAAACCTGGAAAATAAAAAATAAATAAAAAATATATATAAAAATATGTGTATAAACAAAATGGACCTATAAGAAAAATGGGAAGCTATGCCTTATTAATAAAAGCATTAATATCCCATTCTATGTTCAAGCCATAAGGCCTGAAACATCTGAGCTGATAGATCCAATAAGTCTCCAGTCTGGAGACCCCCCTTAGACTAGATTCTCCCCTCCAATTGGGGACAAACTTGTCTATGATCTGAAATTTGGTTCCCATTGGGTTTTTATTATGGAACTCAGAATAATGTCTTGGTACGCTATGATTTGTTTTGCCCTTCTTGATGCTAGTGAGATGTTCTCCTACCCTGATTGAAAACGTACGGATCGTACGCCCCACGTACTGCTTCCCACAAGGACAGGTAAGTAAGTAAACAATATGCTTACTGGCACAAGTTGTAAATTGTTTCATTTGATAATTAATTCCAGTGGATGTAGAACAGAAGGTGTCGGTCCTCCGCTTCCCACAGACATTAACCTGACACACTTTACATTTTCTGCATGGGTAGTAGGCTTTCATGTGGGGAAAAAACACTGGAATGGTGGGGGGATCCGTAACGTTTGGAGCAATTTGATTTTTCAGAGATGTTGCTCCTCTATATATCACTCCTGCCTTATCCGGAAGAGTAGGACCCAATATTTGATCATTTTTTAATATTCTCCAATGTCTTTGGAAAATATCTTTAATTTGTTTGTGTTGGGTCGAAAATGTGGTGAAAAATGACCATTTGTATTTCGAATCCTGTGACCGTTTTGGTCGTTCAATTAATAATGATTCACGATTCCCCGCTGCAATCTGTTGTATTTCTTCCTCGATTGCCGTTGGTCTATAGCCTTTTTCAACAAATCTAGTGTCATGGATATGCATTAATGTCTGTCTGCCATCTTACCTTCCTCCTCATGTGTTCATCTAGAGACCAGACCTCCTTCACCTGGCTTCCTTTATAATCTCCTCCCAGCCTGACTCCACCCCAGGCCCTATCACTGAACACTATATTAACCTGTGCACTGCAAGCCTGCTTTGCTGATCAACGTGTTTGTTAGGCATTGTGTGTTTGGGTTCCTGCCTGCCGTGTGCTACGTCTGTCTCTCTGTTACGTTATTGGCTTGTCCCCGACCATCCCTGTCTGCTCGTGACCCTTGACCTTCGGCTCGTTCTTCGTTATCCTTGTCTGCTTGTGGCCCCTGACCTTCGGCTTGTTATTCGGTTCTCTCTATCGTGTGCTGCTGCTTCCCCTTATCCTACGGGGCGTGAGCTAGGAAACTCCAGGGGCCGCGACCTGGTCCCAGCCTGCAGCGTAACATCCTCACCACTAGAGGCCCTGGAGAAGACCAGCTGGGTCTTAGACTCCGCGCCCTGGGGAATCTTGGCTCTCGCTTCCGTTGGGATCCCGGTTGTGCTCCTCTGGTCCCGCTTTCCACAACCACCCAGTTTCCTATCCACAGAAGCCAGCCATAGGGTTCACTACCTCGCGGTGCACTCCTGTCCCCCTACGGTGTGCATCTGTCACCTGGCCACAGGTGACCCTGACAGTTTGATCAGCCATGAACCCGGCTGACATCCCGCTTCCCGCGGATGATCCATTGCAGGGCATAGTTCGCAGACTTGAGACCCAGGAATCAAATCAGACCCAGGTGATGCGATTCCTCCAGGATCTGGCTTCTCGATTCGAGCAGCTTCAGGTCTCCTTGGGAACCCCGAATCCGCAACCCCAAGTACAACCAGCGGCTGTACCTATCGCACCAGTCGCAGCCTCACACTCACTAAGATTGCCAGCTCCGTTCCGTTTCTCTGGGGACTCCAAGGCCTGCAGGGGGTTTCTCAGCCAATGCACTATTCATTTTGAGCTTCAGCCTCAAAGCTTCCTATCTGACCGGGCTAAGGTAGCCTATATCATTTCCCTCCTCTCCGGTGAAGCTTTGGCCTGGGCTGCCCCCCTGTGGGAGAGGAACGATCCGGTGGTTTCCAGTCTGTCCGAATTCTTGAAGCTCTTTCGTAATATCTTCGAAGAGCCGGCTCGGGCTTCTTCAGCGGCTAGTGCTGTCTTACGTCTTCGCCAAGAATCTAGTTCAGTGGGGCAATATGCTCTTCAGTTCCGTATCCACACAGCTGAATTGAGCTGGAATAATGAGGCCCTGGTCGCTACCTTTTTACATGGCCTCTCTGACCGAGTGAAAGACGAATTAGCGGGAAGAGCCATTCCCGTCGGTCTGGACGATGTAATTTCATTATGCAACCAGATCGACATTCGTTTTCAAGAGAGGTCCTTAGAAAAAAGACGCCAGCACTCTCTGGGTCCTAGCCAGTCTGAGCTCCCCTCCCTTCATTCCGTGGAGCATCCTCTACCTGCTGAAGAACCTATGCAGCTGGGCCGGACCAGACTAACCCCCGAAGAACGTGCTAGGCGCAGAACTCTGGGCTTGTGCCTCTATTGTGGGGGCAAGGGTCATTTTCGTGACTCCTGCTCGCTTCGTCCGGGAAACGCTCGGGTCTAATACATTTGGAAGGTGGAGTATTGGACCCAGAAACATCACCTTCTCGCCTGCTCTTGCCGGTGTCCCTTCATGTAGGCACTTCTCCTCAGTCAACCCTTGCATACCTGGATTCCGGGGCTGCCGGCAATTTCATGGATTGGAGAACTGCTTCTTCTATGAAGCTTACCCTTTCACCTCTCACTACCCCATTGGTAGTCTCGGCAATTGATGGCACTGTTCTCCCAGGGGGCCCTATTCGCTTCCAGACGCTACCCATTAGGATGTCGGTAGGGATTCTCCACCAGGAGTGGATATCCTTTCTTATTCTACCCAAGGCCTCTACCCCAGTTGTATTGGGCCTCCCTTGGCTACAGCTCCACTCTCCACATGTGGACTGGGTCTCTGGGCAGATCCTGGCCTGGGGTTCCTCATGTTTCTCGTCGTGTCTTCTCAAGGTGACCCCCAAGGAGAGTCTTCCGGTTGCTGCCACTTCTGTTTCTTCTGATCTTCCCGCCGCATACAGCGATTACCGGGATGTGTTCTGTAAAAAATCAGCTGAGGTGCTTCCTCCCCACAGGTCTTTTGACTGTGCTATTGATCTTGTCCCCGGAGCAACTCTACCCAGGGGTCGTACCTACCCTCTGTCCATCCCAGAGACCCAGGCCATGTCGGAGTATGTAGCAGAGAATCTGGAGAGAGGGTTCATCCGGAAATCCTCATCGCCTGCAGGGGCAGGGTTCTTTTTCGTTGCCAAAAAGGATGGTACCTTAAGACCCTGCATCGATTATCGGGGTTTAAATGCGGTTACTATTAAAAATCGATACCCCTTACCCTTAATATCTGAGCTATTCGATAGGTTGAAGGGTGCCTCCATTTTCACCAAGTTGGATCTCAGAGGCGCGTACAATCTCATTCGAATACGGGAGGGTGACGAATGGAAGACTGCATTTAACACTAGAGACGGGCATTACGAATATCTGGTGATGCCTTTTGGTCTGTGTAATGCTCCAGCCGTGTTTCAAAACTTTGTCAATGAAATCTTCAGAGATCTGCTGTACCAGTTTGTTGTCATCTATCTGGATGACATTCTGATCTTTTCTGAAAATCTGCTCGTCCACAGAAACCATGTCCGCACTGTACTTCAACGTCTTAGAGAGAACAATCTCTATGCCAAGCTGGAGAAATGTTCCTTTGAATGTTCTGAGGTCCTGTTTTTGGGGTGCTTTGTCTCATGTTCGGGGCTTCGTATGGACCCTGGGAAGGTCTTGGCTATCACCAACTGGCCTCTTCCTGCTAGCCTCAAGGCCACACAGCGCTTTCTTGGCTTCACTAATTATTATAGGCAGTTCATAAGGAATTACTCTTCCATTGCCGCGCCTATTATCGCTTTGACCAAGAAGGGTGTGAATGCCAGAGACTGGCCTCCCGAAGCTGTCTCTGCATTTCACAACCTGAAACAGGCCTTTGTTTCTGGCCCCCTCTTGAGGAGACCAAATCCTGGGAATGCATTTTTTATTGAAGTGGACGCTTCCTCAATGGGGGTGGGAGCTGTGCTTCTTCAAATCTTTGAGAAGAGACGCCAACCATGTGCGTTCTTCTCCAAAAAAATTTCTCAGGCAGAGAGGAATTATGCCATCGGTGATCGGGAACTTCTCGCAATTAAATTGGCGTTAGAGGAGTGGCGTCATCTCTTGGAGGGTTCCCCTCACTCCATAACGATCTTTACCGATCACAAGAATTTACAGTATCTACAGAATGCTAAACGTCTGAATCCTAGACAGGCCAGGTGGAGTCTCTTCTTTGCCCGTTTTAATTTCACGATTACCTACAAACCTGGTTCCTGCAACGGTCGGGCTGATGCGCTCTCTAGGTCATTTGACACTTTGGACGAGGAGTCCGCCCCTGAACCTGAGCCGATCATTCCCACCTCATGCATTGTTGCCCACTCTACCACCCTGAAGTCTAAAATTCCGCCTGGTAAGACCTTTGTCCCCACTGAGCTAAGAGCTAAGATCCTTCGTTGGGGACATGATTCCAAGGTGGCAGGGCATTCTGGATTCCTCCGATCCTTCCTACTCATCAGTCGTCACTACTGGTGGCCTAATCTCCGCTCAGACGTCAAAGACTACGTTAAAGCTTGTCATGTCTGTGCTCAGTCCAAATCCTCCACACAAGCTCCTGCTGGTCTCCTCATGCCCTTGCCTATTCCTAAGGAACCCTGGGCCCATATTGCCATGGATTTTATCACCGATCTCCCACTGTCTGAGAATAATACAGTCATTTGGGTGGTAATCGATCGATTCTCCAAGATGGCTCATTTTGTTCCTCTTCCTGGTCTTCCTTCTGCCCCTGCCTTGGTTCCCATTTTCATTCGAGAAATTCTCCGCCTACATGGGGTCCCTTCTCATATTGTTTCCGACAGGGGAGTCCAATTCACGTCTCGTTTTTGGAGAGCCTTTTGCAAATCCCTCAATATTGTCTTGGATTTTTCCTCTTCTTACCATCCCCAATCCAATGGACAGACTGAGAGGGTTAATCAGGAGTTAGAGGTCTTTCTTCGCACCTTTGTGTCTTCTCACCATGACGATTGGTCCTCTCTACTCCCGTGGGCAGAATTCTCCCATAACAATCATGTGAATACCAGTTCGCAGAAGACACCCTTTTTCACAGTTTATGGAAAACACCCTCAACTTCCTCTTCCTATGATCTGTTCTCCAGACATTCCAGCTTTGGCTTCGGTTCAGGAGTCTCTCAATTCCGTTTGGGGTCACGTTCATGATTCCCTCCGGGCAGCTGCTGAAAAATTCAAAGGCTTTGCCGACCGCCGCAGGCGTAAACCGCCTTCTCTTCAGCCAGGGGACAAAGTCTGGCTCTCTACCAGGAACATCAAGCTCCGAGTTCCTTCTCTGAAGTTTGCTCCACGATTCATCGGTCCATACACGGTAACTGCTAAACTGAATCCGGTTTGTTTCAAACTCCAGATTCCTAAGAGCCTTAAAATCACTAACTCCTTTCATGTTGCTCTTCTAAAGCCTTTAGTCCTCAATAAATTCTCTCGTCCTCTTCCTACCGTGGCGCCTGTCTCTGAGGATAATCAGGAGTACGAGATCAGTCAAATTCTGGACTCCCGACTCTGTAAAGGCGTTCTTCAGTACCTCGTTCATTGGAAAGGGTTTGGTCCTGAGGAGAGGTCTTGGATCACTGCATCTGAGGTCTTTGCACCTCGTCTGTTAAAGGAGTTTCATCTGAAGTTTCCCTCTAAACCTGGGCCCAGGCGGGGAAGGGGGAGGCCTCGTAAGAGGGAGGGTACTGTCATGGATATGCATTAATGTCTGTCTGCCATCTTACCTTCCTCCTCATGTGTTCATCTAGAGACCAGACCTCCTTCACCTGGCTTCCTTTATAATCTCCTCCCAGCCTGACTCCACCCCAGGCCCTATCACTGAACACTATATTAACCTGTGCACTGCAAGCCTGCTTTGCTGATCAACGTGTTTGTTAGGCATTGTGTGTTTGGGTTCCTGCCTGCCGTGTGCTACGTCTGTCTCTCTGTTACGTTATTGGCTTGTCCCCGACCATCCCTGTCTGCTCGTGACCCTTGACCTTCGGCTCGTTCTTCGTTATCCTTGTCTGCTTGTGGCCCCTGACCTTCGGCTTGTTATTCGGTTCTCTCTATCGTGTGCTGCTGCTTCCCCTTATCCTACGGGGCGTGAGCTAGGAAACTCCAGGGGCCGCGACCTGGTCCCAGCCTGCAGCGTAACATCCTCACCACTAGAGGCCCTGGAGAAGACCAGCTGGGTCTTAGACTCCGCGCCCTGGGGAATCTTGGCTCTCGCTTCCGTTGGGATCCCGGTTGTGCTCCTCTGGTCCCGCTTTCCACAACCACCCAGTTTCCTATCCACAGAAGCCAGCCATAGGGTTCACTACCTCGCGGTGCACTCCTGTCCCCCTACGGTGTGCATCTGTCACCTGGCCACAGGTGACCCTGACATCTAGTTTTAAGCATAGTCGCTTGATGGTAGTAATCTGTAAGGTTGTGTGAGGGGGTTAGCTCGGCAGCGGGTGTGTGTGACCCCCGGGATGGGCTCCCCAGACAAAAACAGGCCCAGCAAACGGAGGTTGTGGTTTTCAAAATCAAAAAGGTGCGGTTTATTTTCTATTTACAGTGACAAAACACAGCAAAGCAAAAGAAACATAAATAAAATAAATCCTGGTCAACTTGACCTCTGACTAAACATACAGGTTTCCTAACTAACAACTGGGATCAGCCTAGTGCTGTCCTAGTCCCTAAGTCCCTGGTTTTAAATGTCCAAGCAAATAGCCACACAGGCTTTGTCTCACCGCACAGGGGTTCACTCTCCCTAGACAGTCCACACAGGTCTGGTTCCAGGCATGAGCTAACATCTAATGAAGCTGGGAGTTCTTATAGAGGCCTAAATGAGCTGACAAGGTTCAGCTGGTCTCCTCATCTCTGTCTGCACGACGCCCCACACTCTCCCTAGAGGTATGAGTCATCCATGAGCCCACTAGCCTTATACAACTCTCCACCTAGTTGTATAAGTCGGCGTAAAGCCTGAATCTGGGCGAAATATATCTACCCCCCTGGATGCAACCAGGTGACTTTACCTTCCTGCTGTCACATACCCCCCCCTCTTGTTTTAACCTCGGGGTTGGAACACCAGCAATCAGGCATTCATGTACTCGAGACAAAGCATCCACATTCCCCATTTGAACGCCAGGGCGATGCTTTACTGTGAAGTTGAATTCCTGGAGGGCCAGGAACCACCTATTCACTCTTCTATTTGTTTCCTTGTTTTGAGCCATCCACTTTAACGGAGCGTGATCCGTAACCATGTCAAAGTGCCTACCTAGCAGGTAGTACCGAAGGGAATCTAGAGCCCACTTCACCGCTAAACACTCCTTTTCAACGGTGGCGTAATTTACCTCATGGGACTTCAACTTCCTGCTGAGGTAAATGACTGGGTGCTCTTCCCCGTTCCAGACCTGGGACAATACTGCTCCTAACCCCACATCTGACGCATCACTTTGTACGACAAAGTCTTTAGAGAAGTCGGGTGAGTACAACACTGGCTGGCTACATAAGGCTTGTTTCAAGAATTGGAATGCTGCCTCAGCCTCGGGGGTCCATTTAATCATGACCGACCCTTTCCCCTTCGTCAGGTTGGTTAGGGGCACAGCCTTAGAAGCAAAGTGGGGAATGAATCGCCGATAATACCCAGCGATTCCCAGAAAGGCTCGTACCTGCTTCTTGCTGTTGGGACGTGGCCAACTCTGGATGGCCTCGACTTTGTTGAGTTGGGGTTTTATTACTCCCCTCCCAATGGTGTACCCAAGATATTTGGCCTCCTCCTGCCCAATGGTACACTTCTTGGGGTTAGCCGTAAACCCCGCTTCCCGAACAGAGTCCAGGACTGCTTGCACTTTTGGCAGATGTGAGGCCCAATCTGTGCTATGGACAATTACGTCATCCAGGTAAGCCGCAGCATACTCCCGATGGGGCCTCAGCATCTGGTCCATTTTCCGCTGGAATGTGGCTGGCGCATTCTGTAACCCGAACGGCATTCTTTTATATTGGAACGCCCCGTCTGGGGTTACAAATGCGGTTTTCTCTTTGGCCGACTTGGCCAGGGGGATTTGCCAATACCCTTTTGTGAGGTCAAGAGTCGTCATGTATCGGGCTGTTCCCAGCCGGTCGATCAACTCATCTATACGTGGCATGGGGTAGGTGTCAAATTTTGTAACTTTGTTCAACTGACGAAAATCGTTACAAAATCGCCAGCTCCCATCCGGTTTAGGCACCAACACAATGGGACTAGACCAATCACTTTGGGACTCCTCTATCACCCCTAAGTTCAGCATTTTCTGTACTTCCTCCCGTATTGCCTCCCGTCGGGCCTCTGGGATCCGATAGGGTTTTAACTTCACCCTTTCACCGGGCGGGGTAATGATGTCATGCTCTACCCCAGATGTTTGTCCCGGCAGCTCAGAGAATACCTCCTTGTTGCGAAGCACAAACTCCTTAACCTCCTGTTGTTGGGGTTGTGACAAGGTGGCTGCTATTCCAACCTCAGGAATCACGCAACCAGTTTGAGCTGGTGACCAAGTGTCTGCGACTAGGGACTCTCTATCCCTCCAGGCTTTCAACAGATTAACGTGATAGATCTGTTCGGGCTTTCGCCTTCCTGGTTGTCTGACCTTGTAATTCACTTCGCTCACTTTTTCCATTATCTCATAGGGGCCTTGCCATTTGGCAAGGAATTTACTTTCAACCGTAGGGACAAGTACCAGTATCCTATCCCCCGGGGAAAAGGTACGGGTCTTGGCTCCACGGTTGTACACTCTCTGCTGTGCTAACTGCGCTTGGGCCAAATGTTCCTTCACGATGGGCATTACCTGTGCAATTCGGTCTTGCATCAGGGCGACATGCTCAATCACACTCCTGTGGGGAGAACTCTCACTTTCCCAAGTTTCCTTGGCAATATCCAACAGCCCTCTTGGGTGTCTCCCATACAGTAACTCAAAGGGGGAGAATCCCGTAGAGGATTGGGGCACCTCCCTAATAGCAAACATCAGATAAGGAAGTAGACAGTCCCAATCCTTTCCATCTCTATCCACCACTTTCTTCAACATTTGTTTTAGGGTTTTGTTGAATCTTTCAACCAGCCCATCGGTTTGGGGGTGATACACAGATGTACGTAATTGCGTCACTTTGAACAATTTACACAGCTCCTTCATAACCCGGGACATAAAGGGTGTACCTTGGTCCGTAAGCAGTTCTTTACAAATACCCACCCGGCTAAACACAAGAGATAGCTCTTTGGCTATGGTTTTGGCCGAGGTATTTCGGAGAGGGATCGCTTCTGGATAACGGGTGGCATAGTCCATTATAACTAATATGTACTGGTGCCCCCTAGCGGACTTGATTATAGGCCCTACCAAATCCATGGCGATCCTCTCAAACGGGACCTCAATGATGGGTAGAGGGACCAGCGGGCTACGGAAATGTGGCATCGGGGCCGACCTCTGACACACAGGGCAGGAGGAACAATAATTTTCTATGTCCTTCATCACCCCCGGCCAATAGAATCTCTGTAATACCCTCTCTCGGGTTTTCTCTGTCCCCAGATGACCTCCAAGAATGTGCCCATGGGCCAACTCCAACACCAACTTCCTGTAAGGTTTGGGCACCACAAGCTGCTCAACGGTTTCTTCTGCCCTTTTTGCCACCCGATACAGTAGGTCCTTCTCTACGCTGAAGTATGGGTAAGTGCAGGTATTATCTGGGTTCACTAACTCGCCATCTATTTTCACTACGTTTTCCCGTGCCTTTATTAGGGCGGGGTCTTTCAACTGTTCTGTGGCAAAGTTTTCCCTGTGAACCTCAAGATCAGAAAACTCCACAGACGGTAGGTTTTCGTCTGAGGAGGTGGGCTCCTCTCCAGTTTCTTGAGTCTCCCCTGCCAATACTGATAAGGGAAATTCCGGAGAGTCCTCACCACTCTCAGGGGAGTTCTGGCTATCACATTCCTGGTACATAGGGGCACCAGTGGGGGGCTCAGGATCATCCCACAGTTCCCAGAACTTCGGAAAATCCCTTCCCACAATGGCGTCATGCGGTAACTGAGATACTAAGCCCACTGGATGAGAGAGGGTACCTTTGGGGGTCTCGAAACACACTGTAGTCACTGGATACTCTCGGGTGTCCCCATGCACACAAATAACAGCTACCTTGCTATTCCCAAAGACCTCTGTTTTAACTAACTCAGCCTTTATCAGGGTCACAAGGCTACCTGAATCCAGCAATACCACAACATTTCTACCATTAACACACATTTTGCATAAATGTTTCTCAGTTCCTCGAATGGCAGTGCATGCGACTGTCGCACACAGCGACTGACGTCTGCCCGTCAGAAAGTCACACTGCATGGGTTCCTCCACAACCGGGCAATTGGCTGCAATATGTCCCGCTTGCCGGCAGCGGTAGAAAACGATCCTTCTTGCCGCCTCTTGAGCCGCTGATTTCCCAGGCTGTTCTCGCCAAACTTGGGGTAGAGCTCCCACCCTCTCACTCTCTCCACCCTCACCCCTTGGAATCCTCTTATCCGCCCCTGGGGATGGTCTGGTCTTAGGGTGGAAAGTCTGAGTGTCTCTGGAAGAGGCCGTCAGGTTCTCTGCAGCCAAGTATCTCTCTACCCGATCCACAAGTTTACCGGCCGTTTCTGGGTCTCCATGGCTTACCCACTTTTGGATGGCAGTAGGAAGAGCTCTCAAAAACCGATCCATTACAACACGTTCCACAATCTTTGGTGCGGACAAAGTCTCTGGCTGTAGCCACTTTCTGCTCAGGTGAATGAGATCATACATTTGAGACCTGGGGGGTTTTCCAAGCTGGAAAGTCCAGTTATGCACACGCTGAGCCCGGACAGCCTGGGTGACACCCAGCCTTGCCAAAATTTCAGCTTTTAGCATCACATAGTCTTTTGCTTGGTTAGGCTCTAGGTCATAGTAAGCTTTCTGCGATTCACCAGTTAACAGAGGAGCCACCAGTCCAGCCCACTGCTCCTCAGGCCACTTTTCTCTTTCAGCGGTCCTTTCAAATGTGGTCAAAAATACCTCTGGATCATCCTCTCCAGTCATTTTTGTCAATAAACGACTCACCCCAAAGGACGCGGTATTAGTGGGACGGCTTTCCTCACTGGTCTGCGGACGTTGCTGCATTACTGCTTCCATTTGTTGTAGTCTCTGCTCTTGCTTCTGTAACAGGTCTATGAAGCGGGCCTCAGATTGCTGCTGGGCTTGTTGCTGAGCTTCCAGACTCTGTTGGTGAGCTTGCTGCTGGGCTGCAAGGCTCTGTTGATGAGCTTGCTGCTGGGCTGCAAGGCTCCTTTGCAAACCTGCATTTGTCTGCTGTTGATTGGCATTTGCTAGAGCCAGCTGTTTCAGTATCTCCTCCATGCTGGCTTAAAAAAAAACTGCCCGCATTCTCCACCAACTGTGAGGGGGTTAGCTCGGCAGCGGGTGTGTGTGACCCCCGGGATGGGCTCCCCAGACAAAAACAGGCCCAGCAAACGGAGGTTGTGGTTTTCAAAATCAAAAAGGTGCGGTTTATTTTCTATTTACAGTGACAAAACACAGCAAAGCAAAAGAAACATAAATAAAATAAATCCTGGTCAACTTGACCTCTGACTAAACATACAGGTTTCCTAACTAACAACTGGGATCAGCCTAGTGCTGTCCTAGTCCCTAAGTCCCTGGTTTTAAATGTCCAAGCAAATAGCCACACAGGCTTTGTCTCACCGCACAGGGGTTCACTCTCCCTAGACAGTCCACACAGGTCTGGTTCCAGGCATGAGCTAACATCTAATGAAGCTGGGAGTTCTTATAGAGGCCTAAATGAGCTGACAAGGTTCAGCTGGTCTCCTCATCTCTGTCTGCACGACGCCCCACACTCTCCCTAGAGGTATGAGTCATCCATGAGCCCACTAGCCTTATACAACTCTCCACCTAGTTGTATAAGTCGGCGTAAAGCCTGAATCTGGGCGAAATATATCTACCCCCCTGGATGCAACCAGGTGACTTTACCTTCCTGCTGTCACAGTTGGTACAGTTCCATTCAATTTTCATGTCAGATATGCACTTTATAGACTGTCCCTCTATTTATATCTCATGATAAGCTATATTGCTCACAACTTTTTTTCTCACTCATATAGAGGTTTACATACCCTGTATTCTTGAGAGTGCGATCTAAATTTTGTTTTCTGTTTTTGGTCACTTTGACACGGATTAAGTATAAGATTGCATCATTTGTAAAAAAAAAAAAATTTTTTAGTTGTTATCATTGATCATGCATCATTGATACTTAAAATAAATCTTTTGTGATTTTTTGTGATTTTCACAGACATAACAACACTGTGGATACATTTGTTGTTATATGTCTATATAGGCACTTTTCCTAGGAATTAGGATCGTATTTAGCGCTCACATATTTCACACATATCACCACTGACTTATTAAACTTCAATTCCTGTGTGCGCCCCTGTGTTTTTATCGCATGCCTAAGCTGAAGAAATTGAAAAAATCTTTGATTTGGAATATTATATTCTTTGCTTAGTTCACTAAAGGTTTTCATCACATCTTCCTCAAATAGCTGTGGCATATACCTTATTCCCTTCTGCCTCCAAAACTCAAACCCCTCCAATTTCCCCACTTCCACATATCTACTATTATTCCAAATTGGTGTATATGAAGTAAATCCCTTTACCTCAGTAATTTTCCTCATTTCCTGCCATACCATGTCAAATAATTTACCCGTGTGGAAACCTTTATCACACAATAAATTTCTCGATTCTAATAAAGAAATTAGTGGTTAAGCCTCATATACTGATAATAGTAGGTTCTGTATCGGGTCAGAGAGTAATACTTTAGTCCAACCGCTAAAATGTTGAATTTGTGAGGCTGAGAAATAGTTTTTGGGATGGGGGATTGCAAGACCACCCTCTTCCTTATTTAACATTAAGGTTGTTAACTTTATACGTGGTCGTTTATTCCTCCAAATCAACTCTCTAAAGAGAGATTCTAATTTTCTAAACCCAAAAAGCTGTAATCCATACCGGTGAATTATTAAACACATAAAGTAATTGCGGAGCCCAGATCATTTTGATAAGATTTTCTCTTCCTATTGTCTTAATTCTATGGGTGACCTACAATCTTCACTAGTGACATAACTGCTTATTCTGAGCTAATGCACGTTTTCACATTTCCCTATGGTCACCTGTACCAAGCCACGTCCCAAAATAATCCTTGTCTAGCTGAGATTGATTCCACCTTGGGGTGAAAAAGATGGAATCTAATATGGTGCATGTGTAAGAAGATCTTTCTCCATTTGTGTGTCCTGACGGAGGCTTCTGATTGGTGCCTATTATACTCTTGTCTTGTTCTAATCTGTTACACTGCAGAAATAGGTTAATGCGAAGCAGACTTCAGAGGCTGTAGGAAAACCTTGTTTCAGTTCCATGGACGCCGCCAAATACATCCTTATCATTTCTTACCTGTTACAAACGCTGTTACCACTCCAGGTGAGGCAATAAACACCTGTTATAGCAGGTAAAGCTGAGATGTGTATGTAACTTTACCTGCCTGCATAACTGGAACGCTTTCTTATAGGATTTACATTATGGGTAGCTTCTGCGTATGTATTTTTCATTATAGGCTTACTTTGAATTGCGACTATGTCAGAATATTCACTGGTTTTACCTTCATGGAGGCCTTATATACATTTATTATGCAACATTAAAAAAGGCCTTTAGATCAGGACAGCAGCCCATTGCCTAGCATGAACGAGAATAATTTCTTGTACCTAAATAGACTGCAGAGAAACATTGGCGGGTGGAGTTTAGAATCCTTGGTCTACAAAGAAACATAGAAGAGTGACAGCAGAAAATATGTACCGGTATATTACATTTTTTTTTGGAAGTCTATTCCAAGCATGAACTACTCATTCGGTAAAATAATACTTTCTAACATTAGTTTTGAACTTTCCACCTGCTAGCCTGAGGTCATGTCCCCATGTTCTCAGTCTTATGCCCCGTACACACGAACAAATTATCCGTCGGAAAAACCTTGGATGGTTTTTCCGACGGAATTCCGCTCAAGCTTGGCTTGCATACACATGGTCACACAAAAGTTCTCTGAACTTTCGACCGTCAAGAACGCGCTGACATACAACACTACGACGAGCTGAGAAAATTAAGTTCACTGCTTCCGAGCATGCGTCTAATTGTTTCCGAGCCTGCGTCAGAATTTTGCCCGTCGGAATTGCTACAGACCATCGGAATTTCCGATCGAATTTTTTTCCGTCTGAAAAATTGAGAACCTGCTCTCAACAAGTCCGATGGGGCATACACACGGTCGGAATGTACGGCAAATTTTGCTGGCGGAAAATCCGACCATGTATGCGGCATTAGCCCTTAATCTATCCTCCTGAACCATATTCACCCCTTTGATGTATTAAAAAATTTCAGTCATGTCTCCCCATTCTTTTCTTTCCTCTAAACCAGGGGTCTCAAACTGGCAGGCCTCCAGCTGTTGCAAAACTACAAGTCCCATGAGGCATTGTAAAGCTGACGGTTACAAGCATGACTCCCACAGGCAGAGGCATGATGGGACTTGTAGTTTTGCAACAACTAGAAGGCCGCCAATTTGAGACCCCTGCAACTGTACATATTAAGTTCTTGAAATAGTTCCTGATATGAATTATTCCTCTGACCCTTTTTGTTGCACTTCTCTGGACTCATTCTATCTTATCAATATATTTTTGTAAGTGTCCCCAGAACTGGGCACAGTATTCTAAAGCCGGGTACACACGGGCCCAATATCAGGAGACAACGGCCGGTTAAAAAAAAAACGGCCGACATTCTGCCCGTGTGTATGTCGGTCTGTCTGACAGAAGCCAGCCAACCAGCAGCCAATCGGCTTCCTGATCAGCACTCTCAGCCAATGGCTGAGAGTGCTGATCTGAGTGTTCTGGCGAGGGGCCACCCCCCTATCAGAATACAACAGCTCAATGGGGAGATCGCTGAACTAACATCACATGGTTAGTACAGCAGCTCCAACCAGAGCTGTCAGTTTTTTTTTTATTGTTCAACCTACGGGGTTGAAAAAAACAATAGTGTGTACCCGGCTTAAAGATGAAGTAAACTTACATCATTTAGCTTACCTATAGGTAAGCTTACAATAGTGCCGCGTACACACGATCGGATATTCCGACAATAAAATTGTGGATTTTTTTCAGTCGGATGTTGGCTCAAACTTGTCTTGCCTACACACGGTCACACAAATGTTGTCGGAAATTCCGAACGTCAAGAACGTGGAGATGTACAACACAACGACGAGCCGAGAAAAATTAAGTACAATGATTCCAAGCATGCGTCGAATTGATTCAGAGCATGCGTAGAATTTTTGTGCGTCGGAATTGGATACACCCGATTGGAATTTCCGACAAGAACTTTTGTTGTCGGAAAAATTGAGAACCAGCTCTCAAACATTTATTGTCGGAAATTCCGACAGCAAATGTCCGATGGAGCCTACACACGGTCAGATTATCCGACCAAAAGCTCACATCGAACATTTGTTGTCGGAAATTCTGATCGTGTGTAAGCGGCATTAAGGCTTACTTATAGGTAGTGTACCATTTAGGATATATTTACTGTACATGCTGCCAATAACATCACTGGTGCATGCGCTCTGAAGGAACGGCCACCCGTGCCATTTCTTCAGAGCCCGTGACCAGTGGCTCTCCCGGGAGTGATGTCATTGTGGCTCTGGCCAGTCACAAAGCTGGAGTCCGCGAACCCAGAAGCAAGACGGGTAAAGATGGAAGTGGATAAGATTGTATTGCTTGAAGGCTTTGTTTTCGTTTTCAGGTAAGTTTCACATAATGTGCTAGTATGCGATGCATACATGTACATTATGCCTTTACATTCCAGGTAGGAAAAAATAAAATAAACGTCCAGTGGTTTACAACCACTTTAAGTGAGGTCTCACTACAGATCTCTATAAAGAAATCAGGACCTCCTTCCTTCTGCTGGTGACCCCTCCAATGATACATCCTAGAATTCTAGAAATTGTACAGTTAAAAGGGTTGTAAAGCCTCAGTGTTTTTTTACCTTAAGCCCCCCCCCCCCCTTTTACTTACCTGAGCCCTGTCTTTCCAGCGCCAGGAACGAGCACACCCGCTCCAGCCGATGTCTCGGGTCCTGATTGGATAGATTGATAGCAGCGCAGCCATTGGCTCCTGCTGCTGTCAATCAAATCCAATGAAGCGGGAGCCGGGGCCAAGTCCTGCTGTCTGTGTCAATGGACGCAGCAGCAGGACTCGGGAGCACATCTGCACGAGTGTCCCCAGGGAAGCGCTTCCCCCGTGGGGGCACTCGATGCGGGTAGGAGCTAGGAGCGCCGCAGAGGGACCCCAGAAAAGGAGGATCGGGGCCACTCTGTGCAAAACCCTTGCACAGAGGAGGTAAGCATAACATGTCATTTAAATTTTTTTTTAAACCAAAGCTTAACAATCACTTTAAAGGTTTGGGAATGAGTTTGCCACACCACCAGATTGCCAGGATGATCTGGGGTACTGACAGATTTGGCATACAGTAAAATCTTGGATTGCGAGCATTATTCGTTCCTGAAACATGCTTGTAATCCAAAGCACTTGTATATCAAAGCGAATTTCCCCATAAGAAATAATGGAAACTCAAATGATTTGTTCCACAACCATTGATTCATATGTAGGTCCTTCAGTTTATAGTCCATATAAAAAGATTATAGCAATGTGATAGGTTGTGTAACCATAAAATGTCCATCCACAAATAGAAGCCTCCACAAAGGGATTGGAAGCAAAATCCAGCAGGAGCTACAGAGAATAAAAGAGAAGAGAGGCGCCTCTAAGTGTAGCAACATGCTTCTAAATGTTGTACCTTCATTAAATGTAACCATATTGCTACACTTGGAGGCGCCTCTCTTCTCTTTTATACTCAGTTGTGACATGACGCTGCTTGTATATCAAGACATTGCTTGTATATCAAGTCATAATGTATTTATAAATTTTGCTTGTCTTGCAAAACGCTCTCAAACCAAGTCACTCTCAAACCAAGGTTTTACTGTACTTCTAAAATCCCTTGGCAAGTAGTCCCTTCATGTAGTTTCATGTGCCGATTTTTAGTTTGACTGAAATGTACATTTAAACCCATTTCAGCACGCTTAATTGAATGTTTAATGTTTGTAAATGAGATGTATCTATTTGTAGAAAAATGTCTTAAATTTAAAATGCAGTCAAAAATAATTTAATCCTGTAATAAATAAAATATTGCATTATTTCTAACAGATTTCACTTGCAACAGACAGCCAAAATGGTGAGTAGCAGGATTTACATTTACACTTGTTTTACTGCTTTTCCCCGGCTGTCCATTTGTTTTCACTGTGATGAGTTCATTTCAAATTGGTTGCATTAGATATCATATATTGGCATGCCTCCTGGCAATTAACTTCCTCATGTCTGACAGGTTTACCCCACCTTTCTGACCAGAGCTTTCAGATTTTAGAGGTGCAGGTTTATCAGGCAAACATTAGTTGGTCCCACCTGTAATTACACTTTCAGATCACACTGCTGCCACCACAATGTGACATCCTCACTCTGGGCAGAGATTTTCCAGCTCTGAGATATCAATCTAAGCACTAGCTTAGAGTAATTGTCATGGTAGAAGGTAACTGAGCAGGTAATCCCTTAACCACACAGCAGCCACCACCAAGTCTTTTAGGGACAACACCCACCATTCATTGTTACAGTTCTGACCTTTAACCGCATGCTTACCATATACTGTACATATACGGTGGCAAGTCATGTTTACCTGTGCAGGATCACATACCGACGTGATCCTGCACTTCCGAGTCTGGGGCACGCATGTGCGCCGCCAGCCACACGCTCCCACTGTGATTGGACACAGCGGGAGCCAATCAGCGGGTCCGGCAGATTCAATGTCTGCCGGGAACTGCTGAACGTTTGGGACAGAAGCAGAATGGCGGTCAGCCTATGTAAACAAGAGAGACTGCCGTTCTGTCAGTAGAGAAGGCAGTGAACCTGTGTTTCTACAAAGCAGGGACACGGATCTCTGCCTTCCCATAGTACAAGCATACCCCACACACTAACCAAGCATATTTTAGGTGCACAGTTAACCCTTTGATCACCCCTGATGTTAACCCCTTTCCAGCCAGTGTCATTAGTACAGTGACAGTGCATATTTTTAGAAATTGATCACTGTATTAGGCCCCTTTCACTCGATAAGCCGGCTCGGATCCGCCTGTCCTTTTTTCAGGTGAAATTGTGATAACCTGCTTCATATGTGTAACTTTTCCCCAAAAATAGTAATAACTAAAGCCCGGCCTTTTTTTCTCAGACAAAACACAAAAGAAGAGAGCGCAAAGCTATCCTAGTGTAACTCGGCTGTAATATGGTAAAGTTAAAAACACTACAATGGTCAAACTCACATTGTGTGAAGATAGTTACAGCATAAAGATTCCACTGTGACCGCACTCCTATAATCACCTCAAGATCCCGACAGGGGAAGGGGGAGCCGTTCAACCTAGCTGCTCGGATCCTGACAGCACATCCGAGGCTATCCACCACCACGCTCACGTGACCTGAGGAAGGAGGCCAACGCATTGTCTTAGCAACTGTGTAATGCCCTCACTCTCTTCCCCTCCTCTATCCTGCTCGTGTGGGTTTGTGTGTCCTCCAAGAGCAGCGTCTGCTGGACCGGACGCATGCGCATTAGGATCTACACGTCGAGCGTGGTGGTGGACCAATTAAATGCAGTGAACACTCTTTTCTAAGTGGGCAGTCTCTGTTTCATTAAAAAAACGAACCCCCACTGAAATCTCAAAAGTTTTGAAACCATTTTACAGAAGTTTGATGTTCGCAGAAGAAAGATCATTTTTGGGGTGTCTCCTCTAATTCAAAGTGATTATTAATCTCGGTTTAGGCTGGGTTCACACTAGTGCAAACTGAATGGGGGTTTCCCCTATCCAATTCGCAATAGCAAGATCTTGTGACCGGCTCTCCATGGAGCTGGCTCCCTCCATTGTGACCAGTTTTCAGATACATTCCCTGATTCCAAATCCAAGGATAGAATGTTCTTTGTGTTGCTGTTTGCTGCCATGACTCTTCTGACCCGACTTCTGGTACCATGTGATGATTTAACACCAAGAATAGGCAGACAGCAGGAGCTTGAACATGAGCCTGGTGTTTTTTTTCAGCAGCATCCATCTTACAACTAGGGATGAGCTCAGGCGTGTTCGCATTGAACACTTGCAGAGCCCGCCAAGGAAGTCGGCACGCGCTGTGCTAATCACAGGCATGGAGACATTTCCCGATCTCTGCAGCCGAGCATCAGGACAATGTCTCCCTGCCTGTGATTAGCGCAGCGCGGTTCCAACGGTGCCGACTTCCTTGGCGGGCTCTGCACGTGTTCAATACGAACACGCCTGAGCTCATCCCTACTTACAACTAACCACAACTCCCTGCCCCCAGATCACATGACCAAAACTGTTAACTGTTTCCTAACATACATAAGGAACTAGGCATAACAATTGAACTTGAATTATAACATAAAGCATATACATCATTACAGTTTACATATCTCCGCAGCTGATCCGGTGCGATTTGCACAGGAATGCTTTGCGTCTTTTGCGTCTTTTTGGTCCGTTTCAGGTTCGAATTCAGCCAAAATTTTGCGATGAAATCGGACCTGAAACAGTGAACGAGGATGCACCGGACTCCTGCTGTGAGCCTCTGCATGCTCATATGTGAACCCAGTCTGAGAATCTTTCAGTGGGGGCTTTTTCTGGAACCATGTGTGACTTTCAATCAATGTCGTAGGCGCAAGTATTTTTCTTATATTGATATCTGCTTAGTCTTTTACATGACATGCTGAATAAATAATTTCATATGTTTTACAGGAGCTGAAGACAGCGAGGAGGATATCACCAGCATCATAGCTAAGCTAAACAAAGGTATGCAGTCTTGTACAGTTCTCATACAATGGCTGACCCTATCAAGATGTCCTAGCCACGGATTATAGAATGTCATGAGAGTCCAGCAAGCCAGTAGAAACTGGAAAGCTCTGTCACAAACACTTCCCTTTATGCTAGAAAAATGCAACTGTTCAAAGCTAATTATGCATTAAGTAATTTGAAAAACAACATATTGCTTGGGTCCAAATCCAGGCCCCGGGCAGTTTAACCAGTTCAATACTGGGCACATTCCCCCCTTCCAGCCCAGGCCAATCTTCAGCTTTCAGCGCTGTCGCATTTTAAATGACAATTGCATGATCATGTAACACTGTACCCAAATAAAAATGTAATAATTTTGTCCCACAAATAGAGCTTCCTTTTGGTGGTATTTGATCACCACTTGGTTTTTTTTTTTTGCTAAACAAATAAAAAAGAAAGTTTTTCTTTTGTTTCTGTTATAAAATTTTGTAAAAGAGTAAGTTTTCTCCTTCACTGATGGGCGCTGATGAGGTGGCACTTATAAAGGGGGGAACTGATGAGCACTATTGAGATGGCACTCATGATGAGGCACTAATATGCAGCACTGAGGCCCCTTTCACACGGGCGGCTGTTCTGCCGCAGTTAAAAGCATGTTTCTTTCTTTTGAAATTCAAGACCCCAGGCACAGCGATCAGCTGCATTTGTACACTGCGATTAGCTGCGTTTACGTGCATTTACATGCGGCTGCGTTTAGCTGCGGTTGGCCATTATTGTTATCCCCATAGCAACCATTTTTATTTTGATGTGCTTCCTGTGGTTTTTTTCTTTTGTTCACGCTGCTATCCGCAGCTGACACAGTGCACTGCGATTACCTGCAGTTATGTGCAGATAGCTGCGCTACATCGCACCTGGACGCATTCAATTCTATTTTTTCTATTCGCACCGAACCGCATGTAACGAAACCGCAGCTAAACGCTGTGTGTGAATGGGGTCATAGGAAAGCATTGTGTGCTTTTAGCTGCGGTAGAAAACTAGAAAATCCGCAGCTAAAAGCACCATTCTATCCGTCCGTGTGAAAGGGGCCTGATAGGCGGCACTGATGGGCACTGAAAGGCTGCACTGATGGATGGCTCTGATAGGCATCACTGGTGAGGAGGCACTGGCTCTTCCTGTTTACGCTGTGGTCAGCTGTGATTGGACACAGCTGATCACATGGTAAAGAGCCTTCTAAATAAAAATTTCATAAATCTATCCCATAGTTTGTAGATGCTATAACTTTTGCACAAACCAATCAATATACACGTATTGGGATTTTTTTTTTTACCAAAAATACGTAGCAGAATACACATAGGCCTAAATTTATGAAGAAATTAGATTTTTTATATTTTTTTATTAGGTATGTTTTATAGCAGAAAGTTAAAAATATTGGGTTTTTTCAAAACTCACTGCCTTTCTTTGTTTATAGCGCAAAAAATAAAAACGCAGAGGTGATCAAATACCACCAAAAGAAAGCTCTATTTGTGAAAAAAAAAGAACGACATACATTTTATTTGGGTACAACGTCGCACGTCAGCGCAATTGTCAGTTAACCACATGCCGACCGCCACTTTATGTCAGCAGAATGGCACGGGCAGGCAAAAGGGCATATCCATACGTCCCTTTGAGATTCCCACAAACTCGATGTCCGCCAGCGGCCCGCGATTGCGATGAGGAGAGGCAGAACGGGGAGATGCCTATGTAAACAAGGCATTTCCCTATTCTGCCTAGCAACATGACAGGGATCTACTGCTCCCTGTCATCGAGAGCAGTGATCTCTGTCATGTTGTAGTGAGCCCATCCCCCCCACAGTTAGAACACACTGAGGGAACACACTTCACCCCTTGATCGCCCCCTAGTGTTTAATCCCTTCCCTGCCAGTGAAATTCCGTTACAAACTCTGAGGAGACAAATGAGCGGAAGTTTTACTTTTGGGTGGAACTCCGCTTTAAGTGGTTAATAGTTTTTAGACTTTTCTTTGCAATCAGTAGAATTGTAGCGTTTTTGACACTTAGTACATAGAGTCTCACAGCAGGGAAAACCCCCCTTTACACATTTACAGAACAGGAGGTCTAAAGGCCAATTCACGCTGACTTGCGCTAAAATGTATGGAAAATGCATGTACTTTTCTATCCATTTTAGTCGCATTTGAACACGCGCCGACATCCATTGACATATATTTAGATGTCTGTTGACATGTATCCGCAGCGTTATGGTGTAAATAGGACCCATCTTTATGGACTTTGCTTTGTGCTTTGAGGTTGGGCTTGGCCCCTTGGTTCCAGTGAAGGGAACTCTTAGGGTGTCAGCATACCAAGACATGTTGGACAATTTCATGCTCCCAACTTTGTGGGAACAGTTTGGGGATGGTCCCTTCCTGTTCCAACATGACTGCGCACCAGTGCACAAAGCAATGTCCATAAAGACATGGATGAGCGAGTTTGGGGTGGAGGAACTTGACTGGCCTGCACAGAGTCCTGACCTCAACCTGATAGAACACATTTGGAATGAATTAGAGCGGAGACTGTGAGCCAGGCCTTCTTCTCCACATCAGTGCCTGACCTCAAAAATGTGCTTCTGGAAGAATGATCAAACATTCCCATAGACACTCCTAAACCTTGTGGACAGCCTTCCCAGAAGAGTTGAAGCTGTTATAGCTGCAAAGGGTGGGCCAACGCAATATTGAACCCTACGGACTTAGACTGGGATGCCATTAAAGTTTAGTATATGTAAGGGCCGGTTTCCCAATACTTTTGACAATATAGTGTGTGTGTATATATATATATATATATATATATATATATATATATATATATATATATATTAAGATGTCTTTACCCTGCAGGTAGTAAGAAACTGATCAATCATGGAGATATCGCTGTAAAACTTAGTCGCAGTGCTCTGACTTGTCCAGGACAGACGTGCTTCTGGCCAAAATCCAGCTCTGGAATTGTAACTGTTCCCTACACCCTGTCTGTGGACTACAGTAAGTTGCCTTCAGCACAAACTCTGAATTATTACCACCTTATTATAAAATCTATAGAAGATAACAGAACACATGAAGAGGTTTTTAAGGCTATAAAAAGTTAAAGCAAACCTCCAGGAAATAAGAAAATTCCTCCGTGCTGTGGGGCCACGCCTGCACCCGCAAGGGTTGACTGCTTGTTTAGGTCTAGGGGGAAAGTAAAAACATGACTGCTAAGAAGCTTAGGCTTGTCTTAACACCCACTTCTTTAAACCACAACAAACCTTTCCCCCCAAAGCAGACACATAGACCACTTTAAGTTGGAAGTAGGGCAAGTCCACAGCTTTATTGAACATAACAGTATAATGACCTTCAAAATACCAATAACCATGCCGGTCATGGTTATACCGTGAGCATCTATAAACCAACCGTATAGTCTAATGCCGCGTACACACGGTCGGAATTTCCAACAGAAAAAGTCAGATGGGAGCATTTGGTCGGAAATTCCGACCGTGTGTATGCTGCATCTGACTTTTTCTGTCGGAAATTCCGACAGGTAAAACTGCAAGGAAGCTCTGACGAAAACACACAAAGGGCGGGTGGGTGATCAACTCGTGTGACGTCAAATTCTCCCGAAAGTAGTGGGACGTGCCTCTGCGTAGCCTTTTCTAGAGTTCTGGCTCCACCCAGTCACCTCGTGCCATTGTAGCCAATCCCAAAGGAGCCACTCCGACTCACTGATTAGGTTGATGCTACGTTTGGTTGCCAAGCATCCAGCAGTCAAGGCTGCCTTTCCTTAGAGCGGGGCGGGTCAAGGGGCCTTAATTTTGCTTACCCGATTCTCTGCTTCTCTGGCAGACATTGCTCCCCCATGGGTCGATGATGAACTGTCCCTCAAGGTCATCTAATCCTATGCAGGTCCAAATTCTGATGAAATGAGAAGATGCTATGAGACCAGTCTTGCAATGCGGAGCAGCAGCCGAACAAGGTTTTACATGCCTACAGACCTAAATGAACAGTTAACCATTGCTGTGAGGATGCAGCCCCACTGCAAGGAGGAATTTTCACGGCTTTACTGGACTACCCAACCACTCCTATTGCATACTCTAAAGGCTAAACATTATGCAGAACAAGAAAGGAACTAGGAGGGCTCATTGGAATATTTTATAGCCTGGTACACACTACTGTTTTTTTTTTGAACAAACAAAACTGACAGCTCCGGATGGAGCCGTTTTACTAACGATTCCAATGTTAGTACAGTGATCGCCCCTGCTGTTCTTTTGTGTTCTTACAGGGGGAGCCCCCCCAGAACCCAGAACACTCCGGTCAGTGCTCTCAGCCATTGAGAGCACTGATTGGGAGCCGGTCGGCCGCTAGATTTCCAGCATGCTCGTCGGACAGAAGCCCGCTTCTGTCAGACCGGCTGCCTTACACACGGGCCGAATGTCGCCATTTTTTATTGAACTGGCCGATGTCGCCCCACATTCGGCCCGTGTGTACTAGGCTTAACACAGGAAGTGTGCAAAGGACACAGGACAGTTTTGAATTTCTGACAAGATCAACTTTTTCCTGACTTGCCAAACAGATTTAACAAAATGCTTAAAATGGTATAATAAACAGACCAAAATGGGACAAATAAGATCAGTTCACTGTTAGGGCTTACATACACTTTAAAGTGATTGTAAGGGTTAGTTTTTTGTTGCGTTAAAATAACAAACATGTTATACTTACTCTGTGCAGTGGTTTTCTCCTCTTTTAGGGTCCCACGCCAGCGCTCCTGGTCCCTCCCTCCTGCCAGGTGCCCCCAGAGCATGAAGCTTGCTCTGGGGGCACCCATGCAGGCGCGCTTCTGAGCTGTGACTCTGTGTCCATTCACACATGGAGCTGTGACTCGGATACGCCCCAGCTGATTCCTGATTGGCTTACTGGCTGTGATTGACAGCAGCGGAAGCCAATGACTCCCGGTGCTGCCAAAAGCCAATCAGGAGTGCAAGTCCCTGAAGAGCCAAGCCAAGGCTTTTGTGGACATTGCTCGATCAAGAGGAGGCTCATGTATGTATTGGGGGGTGGAGGCTAGGGGGTTGCACACGGAAGTTTTTTTTTAACCTTCATGCAAAAAATGCATGAAGGTAAAAAACTTTGTGCCTTTACAGCCACTTTAAAGAGAAGTTCTTAGACTCTTGCAGTGCACTGCAGAGTCATTTTATACACATAAGAGAAATCCACGTTCCATACAGCTGATTACAGAAGACTCGTAGTCCTGTACAATACATCCCTCAATTGTCTGTGGCCCCCAGCATTCATCACCTTGTGCTATAAATCTCATTCTGCTACCCATGTCCCCACCTTTGGTTCTTTGTATTTTCGCTATCTGCACCTGTCCCTAGCCCTCCATAGGGCTCTACCTCAACAGCATCCAAGCACATCTGATGACGACTCTTTTTTAGTTGTGGATAAAGTGTGGAAAGGTTATAATCCATGTCATGATTTTATTTTTGGCTGTGCCCCTGATGGGGAGACACATCCTCTGTATTTGTGCAGATGACCATTGTCATTGGGGCAGAATGTTATGGGAAATCCAAATTTTACAGCTGTCACTGGAGGAGGGATAGAGGGGAAATCTTTCAGTGGGGTCACCTGTTCATGTGATACCCAAGAGGAGAATTCCCTTAATTTTGGAGAGGTTTTCAAAATAGTTTTGATTTTAGATGCATGTTAAGTAACCCCAAAGACATGACATTTCTGGCTTACAGGTACAGCTAGCAGTGCACATGTAGCGCCCTCTAGATAGGTTACTAGGAAAGCTAGGTAAATTCTGTTTTTTTTTTTGGCTTCACTGTAACCAGTAGAGCAGTTTGTGATTGCTTTGGGCTGTTCTGGGCTCTGCAGGCTTGATTGGGTGCCCCTGTCTTCTGGAGGATTCCAGAATATAGTGGGTTGGTAGAAAGCAAAGTGACAATATTTATGTTTTCTCATGCAATCCCTGGGGGACAGTGCACAGTAGGTGGCTGGGTAATGCATAAATAGTCTGGGTTCTGAGGAAGATCTGGTTCTTGTCTTTTTTTTTAACAAGAAGAGACCTGGTTCTTGTCTAGGAGAAGTTTGCAGCATGAAGGTTTGCTGCCCTTCTAGGCAGCCCAGCTGAAATTCTACCTGCATTTATCAAGATCCCAGCTGTGGCATAGCTTGGGGTCTGTTCTGCTAAGAATCTCTAAAGCTAAGTGAGGTATTTTACAGAGGTTCCGGTTTCCAGTTCACTGGAGAAATGTCTGGCTGGTATTGGAAGGCGGCGTCCAAATATTTAGGGACATTGTGAGTACAGAGCTGGGTGTAGGATCTTGGTGACTGTTGCAGCTGCTATACCTTGGGCATCCAAATTAGTGCTTGCCTGGCATGGGACATTTCTGATGCCCAAGTTATTCAGCAATACATTTCTAAATGAGGCAACCCCTAGACTGTTCATTGAACCAGAAGAGTGATTGTTGCTGTGTGCCTGGCTGCTGTTGCACTAATCTGGGAAAGGAATCTAAAGCAAATCAGTAGGCCATTTCGGGAGTAAGCGCTACACATACGTAGAATTTTGTTTAATTTTCTAATCATTAGTGTGGTCAAATTGACGTTCATTTTCAACTGCAGTGAAAATTCAAAGAAGCAGGATGGAAATTTTTTCTCACATCAATGACTATCTATCAGTGAATAGAAATTAGAGAAACAATACTGCGCTAGTCCCAAAATAAACAAATGTGAACAAAAAATATTGGAGCTGCTACATAAAAAGTGACTAAATTGTAAATAAATGTGAATGAAGATGTAGCGCTAAATTCTAAAGGAGACCAAAAAGTATTTTTGAGTCTCAAAAGTGAACGTGAATAAAGTAAAGACAATGAAGTGAGTCCAAAAAATGTCTGTTCAAAAATCCGTGATGGAGAAAAACTCAAACCATACGTGAAACAATATGGGTCATCACATAACTTCTGGAGGGAAAGAGAGGTAGAATACTCTTACCGGAACCAATGGATCTGCAGATTAGGCAGATCGTAAGGTCATGAGAAATCTCAATGGCAGTTCTCTTCTGCTTGTCTGAAAGCTGGATCAAACGAATCCCAGATGGCAACTCTCCGGCAGGTTTCTCGACTTGAAAGGAGACTCTGGATTCGACAACAATCAAAAACATTAAAAAAGGGCAGTGAGTGGCGTGGTGTTCTTGGTACACCACCCCACTCACTGCCCTTTTTTAATGTTTTTACCTGTATGTGATCACTTTTACCTTGTTGGTTTTCAATAAACCTGCATTGATCTGCACCATCGGAGCATTCCCCTCATTTTCTTTTCCATGTTTGGTCGATTGAGTTGAGGTCTTCTCCTTGTTGCAATCTTAATTCCGGAAAGTACTTTCAGACTGGAGGCTGTTCCTGTTCCATCTGAGGACCACGGTGATTGTTGTTGAATCCAGAGTCTCCTTTCAAGTCGAGAAATCTGCCGGAGAGTTGCCACCTGGGATTAGTTTGATCCAGCTTTCAGACAAGCAGAAGAGAACTGCCATTGAGATTTCTCATGCCCTTACGATCTGCCTCATCCGCAGATCCATCGGTTCCGGTAAGAGTATTCTACCTCTCTTTCCCTCCAGAAGTTATGTGATGACCCATATTGTTTCACGTATGGTTTGAGTTTTTCTCCATCACAGATTTTTGAACTGACATTTTTTGGACTCACTTCATTGTCTTTACTTTATTCACGTTCACTTTTGAGACTCAAAAATACTTTTTGGTCTCCTTTAGAATTTAGCGCTACATCTTCATTCACGACTATCTATCAGTGAATGTGGCTCTCATTCGGGAAAGTTCATTCACTCATGTTAAAAGCAAGCATTTTTTTAAATATGTTCGACTTGACAATTTGTCAAGTCATCGAATGTGCTGATAAGAATCTACCAGTGTCTGGAAAGAGGTTTAATTTATTCAAAGTTAAGAAAAAATAAGTTTGGATTTTACATACACTTTAATTAGTGAGAGTGACTCTATACCTTTAGGACATCTCACACTGACGAGACAGTGGAGATTAGGAGATAATAAAGGGCAGAGCTCACCAAATTGAGAAAGAGCCTGCAGATAATATCAAATGTTTTTTTTTTACAGTAATTATTCTTGAATCTTATAGCTTTGTTTAATTAATACCATATATATTAGATTGTGGTACTTCTAGTGCATACTATAGGCTAGACTTCCAACCGCAATGCTTTACTAAAGCTACAAACAAATTAAAAACCTAGATTTAGCATATATTTTTATTTTCCTTTTAGCCTCCACTGATTCTGTAATCATCTATTCCGCCATTCAGGAGTATACCTCTCTAACCTGCATTCGGTTTGTGGAGCGTAAAACAGAGACTGATTATATCCAGATCCAATCGGTAGATGGGTAAGTGTGTAGTATATGCTGTACTTCCAGAAGGGAGTAACTACCAATCACTAGACATGTGCAATTAGTTTAGTTTCAAATTAGTTTTTTAACGAATTTTGACAAATTTGTTAATTCCGAAATTTCCGAATTATTACATTTCCGAATTTTCGGATTTAAGTTAAAAAACAAATTAGAAACTAAACGAATTGCACATGTCTAGTGATTGGTAGTTTAGAAAATTGGAAATTTTGAAAATTCGAGATTCGAAAATTCGAAATTGCAAAATTCGAAAATCTAAAATTCGAAAATGGGAAATTTGGAAAGTTTAATTTCCGAATTCCGAATTTTTAGAATATTCGAAAATTGGGAATTCGGGAATACCGAATTTCCCGAATTTCAGAAAAAAAAACTAAATAATGAATAAAACGAAAACGATTTTATTTTTATTTTTTTCGAATTTCCCGAATTGCCGAAAAAAGCAAAAAAACAAATGAAACGAAAACGAAAAAAAAAATAAAAAATTCGGGAGTGCACATGTCTACCAATCACATTGTCCCATTACAGAGTTTTTCAAGAGTGAATTTTGTCTGTGGCACAAAGCATTTTACATTGCTGGACAGTAGAAGGCTTTTACCCCCCACCCTACAATAAGAGACACCTTTACACTGATGGCCCTGGTTGTCTTTTTTGCCTCCCTAAACATTGATGTTCAGTGCAAGACTTAAGCCTGGTACATACTAAAAGTTTTTTTCCCATTCAACACAGCGGGCTGAATGAAAAAAAAACACTGACAGCTGAGGTCGGAGTCGCTGTACTAACAATCTAATGTTAGTACAGCAAACTCCTTTGCTCTTCTATTGTGTTCTGACAGGGAGATGGCCCTCCTGACAAGAAAACTCTGGTCAGCACTCCCAGCCATTGGCTGAGAGTGCTGATCGGGGAGCCGATGGGCAGACCTTTTTCGGTCATGCCCCTTCGACAGAAGCAGGCCAATGTCAGCCAGTTTCTTATGAAACGGCCAATGCCGCCCGACATTCGGCCTGTGTATACTAGGCTTAAAGCTGCTCATAGATTAATCCTTTTTGTTTGTTGAAAAAGAATTAATTCACCCATCTACAAAAGTGAGACAGATAAAGGAATCCTCCCCACTATGCCATTGTGTTCTGATCTTTTGAGTGTGGCTACAAAGGGATGTGGGTTTGTGGGTGTGGTTGGCCAGTAGGATGTTCTTGGATTTAATTTTGAAAATTTGGTAACCTAATAATAATCACTCTCAGGAAGCACACAGAACATTCCTATTTCTCACCTCTAGATGGAGGAAATGTATATAAAAAAATCTCAGGACTGATAGTAAATTTACTCATAACCCTCTGAACCGATTCTCCCTGCACCCATTCTTAGACTCTGCCTCTTCTGTGTTGCTTTTCCGTGATGTGATTTTCTTTCTAGATTTTTTTTCTGTGTGTAGCTACAAGAATGACAGACCACTCATGATACAAGTGCCTCCTCAGATGTTGGTCCTACCTGGGGAGAATCGGAGGACCCCAAGTTCTCTCACTATTGAACCCCGGCTGCGTGTTGAAAGGGATTGTACAGCATGAGCTCAATCATGTCCTGGGCTTTGTCCACGAGCACACCAGAAGTGACCGGGATACCTATGTCTACATCGAATGGGCAAACATTCCAGATGGTAAATTTCATTATTCCTTACAATGATGCCATGTTGACCTGTTGTTTTCCTGGACTTGTTCTGTGATGTGGAAGACATTTCACTATTCATCCTAGAGGGAACACAGACAGCAATAAAAATGTCAATGACTGAGGCACTGGATTTGACTCAATTTTATTTGTGGTTGAGGAAGGCCTCTCTCGTTCCTATGGGGCACAATGGCTCTGGTGAGACAGCTCTTAGCACATGCAGGGTAACCCTTTGCTGGGGGAATCCAAAGGATTGATCCCATGAAGACGCTCATCAATGCAGACCTACTGGTATTGGAATGAACGGCAGTCTCAGCCCCCCAGGTGTTTCACTCTGCCCCTCGGAGCTTAATCATGGGGTGGGCAGAGTGAAACGCGTTGGGGTGTGGCCAAGCAAGAGCCGAGGCTGAGACTGCCATTCACTCTAATACTGTACCAGTTCTGCATTGATATGCGGCTTCATGGGATCCATGCTTTGCTCAACATTGTTTGGAGCCGAGACACGCTCCTTCCCCAGCCTGCACTCACAGTGGTGGACCCTTGTAGCCTGAATGGCACACATTTTCCATTACCGGTTCTTAGGGAATCCATAGTTTGGTATCCAGGTATAGAAAGTACAATAAGAACCCCAGACATAAAACAGACAAAATTTTTCAGGGGCTCAAAGATCTTGCCCTATGCCTCCACAGCCTGACTGTCACTGGCCCACCCCTTGGATTTCAGTTCTTTCAATCATAGAGACTCAGCATCACATGGGGGGGTTGCCTAGGGCGGTACGCATGCAAATGCTATCTGACTTGGAAAGTCCACTCTTCTAGACACTACTTGTGAAGGCATTTTGATATTTGCATAACTCTTCCCAGAAGCCAGCATCAGTCCTTTCCAACTTTTTGAGATGGGAATGAGGGACACCTATTAGCAAAACTATGCTGGCACAGGACACACCCCTTGCCATGCCCCCTTAAAGGAGAATTGTACAAAAAAACAAGATTGGTTAAACCCACAAATGCTTTTTTTGCCACTATTATTCCTTTATATTGGCTTTTGGAATTTACAAATGCAGCAATTTAGAAATCAGATGAAAGATTTAGCACTGGAAAACACTTTTTGATAAATAAAAAGTGCATTTTATATACAACTATATAGATCAGACCAAAATGAGGGACAATGAGGAGGAAAGAGGGACAGAGGGACATTGCTCCAAATCAGGGACAGTCCCTCGAAATCAGGGACAGTTGGGAGCTATGCAGCGCCCTGCTTGCTTTACGGCTGCCTATATTGCATAGAGAAGCACAGGGACTCAGTGATGACATCACTAGGTCTAAAATAGGATCTGTAATGAAAATGGAAAAGTTTTATATAAACATTTAACAAACAATTCTAGATGATAAAATCCTACAATATTATAAAGTACATTTTTCCTTGAAGCACCATCTATGTAGAAATACGATACCAAACCTAATTGAACATGTAGACTTTAAATGTGCCACCAATAAAACTCAGATTACTGTACAAATCAAGAAGACACATCTCACAAGAGATATAATATTGTAAAAAAGAAAAAATACAGAAAAAAAAAGGTTTACAAAGTCTTATACAATAGTAGTTGGATTAGCGTCCAGTTAATCTACGCTTTTCGCTAATTGACTTAAAACTGTGGTAGGTCATTCAAATCCTTTAATAGATCCGTATACAAGACACACATCATGATAGCGTAACACATATAAATTAGTCATACATCCATATATACACATACAGTGGAACCTTGGATTACGAACATTATCCGTTCCAGGAGAATGCTTGTAATCCAAAGCACTCGCATATCAAAGCGAGTTTCCCCATAGAAGTAAATAGAAATGAAGATAATTTGTTTCGCATTGACTTCTATTGCATGCAATACCGCATGTGGCCAGAGGTGGGGGGGCGCTGGAGAGCCTCAGAAAAACTCGGGGACAGCTCAGCTAATCTCGGAAACCCTCGGAAAGGCTCAGAAACCCCGGGAACTGAGAATTTCATAATGTTTCCGAGTGATTCAAAGTATTTCCGAACGGCTCCAAACTGTTCCAAGTGTCACCGGCGCCCCCGCACCTCTGGCCAAATGCGGTAATGCACACCCCATTGGTTTGAATCCTCCTCATTTTGCGAGACAACACTCGCACGCCGAGTCAGGATTTAAAAAAAAAGTTGGTCGTCTTTCAAAATGCTCGTTACCCGCTTTACTCGTTACATAGTTAATCAGGTTGAAAAAAGACACAAGTCCATCCAATTCAACCAAGGTTCCACTGTATATGTATATATGAACATGCTCAAACACAGAAAGGCTGCAAAACTTAATTTTAAATATCTACATCTTACTTACAAAAGAAGAGTATCATAAAATATCAGCCGTAGTAACTGATGGCAGTCATCTACCGCCAAGACTTTTGTAAGTAAGATGTAAATGTTTTAAATATGTTCAAAGAACGAAGGATCAAGCACCAGCTGATGGTTGCAATAGCAGTCATCAGCTTGTGCTCCGTTTTCAGCCGGCTCCAAGCTGTAAAGTGCTGACTGGGGGCGGGCACAGCTGGCATTGTGCTGTGAGTCGGAGTCAGCGGTTAATCAGGCAGCTGGGTGGATCCTGACAATATGGTCGGGATCCCTCCAGAGTCTGGAGCAGCTTTGTGGCGTCAGCTGACAATGGGATTTATGGGTCACAGGGGAGCAAAAGTTAATGCACTCCTGTGACCCAGAAAAGAACTTTGACCAAAGCAAGCTTTGACCATATCTCTCTTTTAAAGTAAACCCATATTTACAGAAAGCTGAGGACATGAAAATGAACGAGGCACCCTCAGGTACCTACCTGTGGCCTTCAATATCTTTGCAAGCAGGGCCGTGACTATGTTTGATGTCTGAAACAACTAAAGAACTCCCTGTCTTGTAAATTAAAAGACAATTCCTGTAGGTATATAGAATGCTAATTATTTTCTTATCAAATTTTTTTTCCCCAAATGTGTTATCCAAACACTATTGTTGTTACCGGACAGCTCTGGGCCCCCTGTGTTCCTGGGCCCCATATGAGTTACATGGTTTGCTATAGCTATAGTTACACCTGTGTTTCCAAGTCAACCGGTAACCCCAAAACCTAAGACATCTGAAAATGAAATTATAGACCAGAAGTGTTTTCGGGGTGCCTGCCTTTCATTTCTGTCACCTCCTTGCCTAGTTACCTGTTAAGACAGCTTTAATTCAATGCCTAAGCCCTCTAAAAAGAATATTTATTTGAGAAGTATAGGAAGATGTTGAGTTATTCAACTTGTCCACATCTACATGAAGGAGAAAATGTAGGTTAGACAGGAATTTGAACACTTGTATATATATATATATATATATATATATATATATATATATATATATATTATTCAAATCACAGCATACATTATAATATATGAATAGTATTGCATTCAGCCATTGAATGGAAAAGCAGTAATGATACTAAACATACTTTCTGTACATTACACCATACAGTATACAAAAGCAACTTTGAGATGACCCAACCAGCTACCGATAACGTGGGCCTGCCGTATGATTACACTTCTGTGATGCACTATGGGAGGTAAGTCGCAGTCACCAATTACACCTTCTGTACGACCCTCCATGACTGCTGAGAAGCTTAGGCTTGTCTTAACCCCCACTTATTTAAACCACAACAAACCTTGGCCCCCCAAAAAAGACACATAGACCACTTTAAGATGGAAATAGGGCAAGACCACAGCTTTATTGAACATATCAGTATAATAACCTTCAAAATACCAATAACCATTAGACATGTGCACACTGAAATATTTTGTTTCGTAATTTCGTTTTCATCCGAAAAACTCATTTATTTAGTTACTCCCGAAATTCGTTTTTATTTATTTTGTTTCGTTAAAAAATGCATTCGTCTGAAAATCCGAATTAATTAAGGTCGAATCTGTCAATTGAAGGCTTATGGTGTCTGTCGAAGAAGATTCGATGAAGCAGCTAAACTGTACGACGTCGCGATCGTACATTTCCGGTCAAATGCTCCGCCCACAAGCTATAGTAGAATTCTAATGTTGTATGACTAGTAATAATTATATTTATTAATTATTATTACTAGTCAACCAACATTAGAATTCTTCTATAACCTATGGGTGGAGCATTTGACCATAAATGTCCGCTCGCGGCAATCGTATGTTTTTAGCTGCTTCGTCGAATCTTCATGTCTTTATAATGTCAAATCTTTTCTCTCTATGTCGAATAATCTTGGATTAATAGAGTTAGGTTAGGCACATTCAACCGCAGATTCGTTAGACACAGATCGCTATTGTCACAGTCATGTCGAATCTTCTATCTACCGTATTTATCGGCGTATAACATGCACAGGTGTATAACACGCACCCTAACTTTAAGAGGGAGGTTTCAGGAAAAAAACTTTCCACAGCCCCCTGCGTATAACACACAGGCACAGTTTACCCTCTATTTTCAGGGTAAAAAAGTGAGTGTTATACGCCAATAAATACAGTATATTGCAACAAAATGAAAATAAAGCATTTTTTATGTCAGATCTTTCGGATTTGGGATTCTGCACGTTCGTTATCGTTTGTTAAAACAAGCGCGAAAATCCCCGAAAATTCGGACGAAAATTAATTCGGATGAAAACGAATGGACATGTCTAATAACCATGCCAGTCACGGTTATACCGTGAGCATCTATAAACAAACCGTCTAGTCTAAGAGGCCTGTCTCCACCATCAGTGCGAGACAGGCATTAAAACTGACCCCGACAGGCTCAGAAAGTAATACCAATTGCTGGCAAGGTAAAACTGCCAAGGAAGCTGTGATGAAACACACAATGGGTGGGTGGATGGGCAACTCTTGTGACGTCAAATTCTCTCGAAAGCAGTGGGACTTGCCTTTGCGTAGCCTTTTCTAGACTTCCGGCTCCACTCAGTCAACTCGTGCCATTGTAGCCAATCCCAATGGAGCCACTCCGACTCCCTGATTAGGTTGACGCCCCGCTTAGTTGCCAAGCATCCAGCAGTCAAGGCTCCCTTTCCTTAGATCGGGGTGGGTCAAGGGACCTTTATCATACAGTTCTCCAGCAATGTTGGGACAGGGGTTTGGACTTTTTGTGATGTATTTCTCTCTTGGGTAATGAATGAATACCATGAGCACTGACAAAGTGGAGCATGGGCAAAACACAATCTGCAAGAGCGAAGGATGAATACCAGTGCAATAGCATTGCCAGAGTGGAGCTTTCACAATAGACAATCTACAAAAGCAATGAGTGAATTGTACTGCATGAGCATTATCAGAGTGGACATCAGAGCTGTAGACACACAAGAGCAATAGAAATACATTCCGAAGGGCACAGAGTTTCTATATCAGTAATGATGCACCGATACTTCCTGGCACTGACAACGCTCTGGGGATCAGTAATTGAACAATGGCCGAGAAGTGTTGTCGGACCGACACCAAATACCAGGTTCAGAGAGGAGAAAGGGCAGGATTTCACGGTAATTTATTTGCATTAAAGTAGAACTTTAGGCAAAACTTTTGTAAGGGAAGGGGTATAACCCTTGTCAGTTGTTTTTTTTGTTTTTTTGCCATCTGTATTCCATTGGGCAGATTTACATTCACTTCCTGTTCCATAGCCAAACAGGAAGTGAGAGGAAATTCCTGCATGTTAAGGAAATCCCATGAGGCCCCCAGGTCACCAGAACTAGTGACCCCATTGGAAGATTTCCCCTCTATTATTGTTCTGGAGACAATCCAAAATGTAGGATTTTCTATTACTTTCAATTTTGATGATAATGCTAAACAGGACAGAGAGGGTGAATGTCCCTAATGGGGACACAGACAGCAATAAAAACTGACAGGGGTTCTAATCCCTCTCTATTCTATCCAAAACTAAAAAAAAAGTTCTGCTTTTAAATATACTTTAAGTTAAAACTGATATAAACTAGCACACTAGGGGTGGGAATAGATTATGAAAGTCTTTTCAATTTTGCCTGGATAGACACTTTAATAAATGTGGCCCTAAGTCAGGGCTTGACAAATTTGCTTTGAATCTAGGATAAGATGACCAGATTTTTAAATTGAAATCCGGGGACATATTTATTTATTTTTTTACTAATAATGGCGGCAATCAGTGACTCTCTGCCCTCCACCTCACAGCCTGTCAAGTCTAAAGCCGCGTACACACGATCGGTTTTACCGATGAAAACAGTCCGATGGATTTTTTCCATCGGACAAACCGATCGTGTATGGGCCCCATCGGTCTTTTTTCCATCGGTGTCAAAAAATAGAACATGTTTTAAATTTTTCCGATGGATAAAAAATCGATAGCAAATTCGGATCGTCTATGGGCAAGTCCATTGGTTAAAAAACCCACGCATGCTCAGAATCAAGTAGACGCATGTTTAGAAGCATTGAACTTTATTTTTCTCGGCTCATCGGAGTGTTTTACGTCACCGCGTTTGGAACGGTCGGTTTTTTGACTGATGGTGTGTAGGCAAGACTGATGGAAGTCAGCTTCATCGGTTTTCCGATGGAAAAATCCATCGGTTTAAAAACCATAGGAAATCTGATCGTGTGTACAGGGCTTTACTCTCCGGGCCTCGGCTACTACTGGGTGGGGTGCGGAGGAAGATCACTCCACCAGGGAAGGCAAGGAGATAAGCAGGCAGGCGGCTGGCCGGGACTTGAGCCAAGGCAGAAGAACATGCGAGTGGAGCTGAATGGGCAGAAATATTTCCTCCACTCTGACCAGCACATGATCATCAGAAAGGGGCACAGATAATAGAAAAAAATACACCCCCCCTAAGCTAGTAGGAGTGGGGGTGTGTAATTCAGAATTATTTTTTTTAATTCTGCACTGACTGTCTTTGAAATTGCCCCAGCCCCCGTTCAAATCCAATCCGGGGACAAAACTGGGGACAGACTTGGTCCGGGGACAGTGTCCTCAATCCGGGGACTGTCCCTGGAAACCGGGGATGTCTGGTCACCCTAATCTAGGAGCCAGCTAAAAAAGTGAGGAGGCAGTTTTTTTTAAACTTATGCCTTGTACACATGGCAGGACTTTCCGAGAAAAAAAGTCAGACAGGCTTTCTTTCTCTGAAAGTCCGGCCGTGTGTAGCCTCCATCTGACTTTTTTTGTCGGAAGTCCGACGGACCGTAGATAGAGAACCTGTTCTCTTTCTTTCCGTCGGACTTCCGACGGACTCACGACAGACTTTTGCATGGTCAAAAGTCCGACCGTGTGTACAAGGCATAACAAAGCTTACAGGTGAACTTATTTAACCTTTTTACAGCCGTTTTTGCATTTTTTTGCACACGTTTAAAAAATAATTTAGGGGGTACAAAAATGCAATAAATTTACACAATCTTTTGAAAAAATATAAAAGATGAGGTTACACTGAGTAAATATATATCCAACACGTCAAACCAAATAAAATGAATAAGAAAAAGAAAAAAAATATTTATCAACTTGCCTACCAGTTGTACTGCGGCAGGTTGGCGCGGCTGCACGAACCGCCATCATTGTATGTCGGCCGCTTTATGAGCTATTAGAGGCGCGGGTGTGCCCTTCGGCCACCCACGATCACTCCACAGAGAGCCAGAACGGGCATGTAAAAAAACAGATCCCCGTTCTGACAGGGGAGGAGAGAGAGATCTGCTGTTCCTAGTGATTAGTGTCAAAAGTGTCCGATCTGTCCGCCGCAATATCGCAGTCCCGCTAAAATCGTTGATCACCGCCATTACAAGTATCAAACATAAAATAATAAAAATGCCATAAAAATATCCCTTATTTTGTAGACGCTATAACTTTTGCGCAAACCAATCAATATACGCTTATTGCGATTTAATTTTTTTTACCAAAAATATGTAGTAGAATACATATTGGCATAAACTGATTAAGAAATTCGTTTTTTTTAACTTTTTTGAGGATATTTATTATAGCAAAAGGTAAAAAATATATATTTTTTAATTTCAAAATTGTCATTCTTTTTTTGTTTGTAGCGGAAAAACAAAAAAACAAAAACGCAGAGGTGATCAAATACCACCAAAAGAAAGCTCTATTTGTGGGAAAAAAGGACATACATTTTGTTTGGGTACATCGTCACACGACTGCGCAATTTTCAGTTAAAGTGACGCATTGCCGTATTGCAAAAAAAAGGGCCTGGTCATTGAGGGGGCAAATCCTTCCGGTCCTTAAGTGGTTAAAGTGCACCTATCCCTCCGAGCTCGCAGGCAGAGACGAACGCATGTAAGTCATGCACGCATATATAAACGGTGTTCGCACCAAACATGTGAGGTATCGCCGCGAACGTTAGAATGAGAGCAATAATTTTAGAGCAAGACCTCCTCTGTAAATCTAAACAGGTAACCTGTAAAAGGTATTTAAAACATCGCCTATGGAGATTTTTAAGTACTGTAGTTTGTCGCCATTCCATGAGCATGTGCAATTTTAAAGTTTGACATGTTAGGTATCTATTTACTCGCCATAACATCATCTTTCATATTATACAAAAAAATAAAAAATTAGGTATATTTTGAGTTTCTTTTTTTTTTAATTCGTTAAAAAAAAAAAATCCAAAAAAATTGCATTTGAAAAACCGCTGTGCAAATACCGTGCGACATAAAAGATTGCAACAATCACCATTTTATTCTCTAGTGTCTCTGCTAAAAAAAATATATAATGTTTGGGGGGTTAGAAATAATTTTCTAGCAACTGATTTAAACGTGTAAACAAAAAGTGCCAGAAAAGGCTTGGTCTTCAAGTGGTACAGTATAAACCCGATATGGAAACACCAGTGGCGGAACTACCGCCATAGCGACACACGCGGCCGCTATGGGGCCCGCAACCGAGAGGGGCCCGTGGGCTGGGGCCGGTTTCAGTTGCTGCAGTGCTCCTCCCTGTCCCCTCTCTCCTGCTCCTGTGCTTCACGGAGCTGGCTGGGTCTGTGTGAGTTCGGCGGCGGGCGGCACTGTAATGCGGTCCCGCCCCCCCTAGACTGGCTCGTGTGATAGTAGATGAAATGAGTGTTCAGCCTATCACACAAGCCGGTCTAGGGGGGACGGGACCGCGTTACAGTGCCGCCCGCCGCCGAACACACACAGACTCAGACAGCTCTGAGGAGATGCCCGCTGTACAGCCCGCCCTATGTGCCTGCACTGCCTGGATAGGAGGATCGGATTCGGCAGGGGGGCCGCATATAGAGGAATTGAGCTTTCTACTGTCCTCCATGCAGCCGCTGAATGCTTGCAGGAGGGAGAGGAGGAGAATCAAGCATTCCGCGGCTGTATGAAGGACAATAGAAAGCTCAATTCCTCTATATGTAGCCGCCCTGCTTCTCCTCCTTTCCAACTTCTTTTGCTGCCCCCCCCCCACAGTGCTCTCCCCCCCACCACACTCTCCAGCCCCCCCCCCAGTTCTCTCCACCCCTGTTCTTGCTGCCCCCTCCTGCTCTCAAGCTCTCTCCATCCTTCTCCAGCCACCATCCCAGTGCTCTCCACTCCCCCCAGACTGTGCTCTCCACCCCTGTCCCCCCCCCCAGTGCTCTCCATCCCTGTCCCCCCCCCAGTGCTCTCCACCCCTGTCCCCCCCCCAGTGCTCTCCACCCCTGTCCCCCCCCTCAGTGCTCTCCACCCCTGCCTCCCCCAGTGCTCTCCACCCCTGTCCCCCCCCCCAGTGCTCTCCACCCCTGTTCCGCCCCCCAGTGCTCTCAAGCTCCACCCTTCGCTCTCCAGCCCCCCTGTGCTCTCCACCCCCGTTCTTTTTGGCTCCCCCTCCATTGCTCTCAAGCTTCCCCCCAGCACTCTCCGCTCCCCACTCCTGTACTACTCTCCACTCCCCCCTGCATTTTGCCCCCACCCACATGCTCTCCAACCCCCGCCAGTGCTCTCTCCGCTCCCCCCTGCATTTTGCCCCACCCATGTGCTCTCCCACCCCGCCAGTGCTCTCTGCCCACCATAGTGCTCTCCAGCCCCCCGTACTTTGCACCCCTTTTTTTCTGGCCCCCACTGGTGCTCTCAAGCTCCCCCCAGTGCTCTCCACTCCCCCCAGTGCTTTCCACTCCCCCCTGCTCTTTGTACCCCATTAGTGCTCTCCAGCCCCCGTGCTCTCCACCCCTGTTCTTTCTGCCCCCCCAGTGCTCTCAAGATCCCCCCAGTGATCTTTACCCCCCACACTCTTAGCCCCTTCAGTGCTCTCCAGCCCCTTCTCTCAGCCTCCCATGCTCTCCACCCCTGTTCTTTTTGGCTCCCCCCCAGTGCTCTCAAGTCCCCCCCCCCCAGCGATCTCCGCTCTCCACCCCTGTGATCTCCACTCCCCCTGCTCTTTGCCCCCACCCATGTGCTCTCCAACCCCGCCAGTGCTCTCTGCTCCCCCTTCTCTTCAGCTCCCACCCAGTGCTCTCACTTCCCCAGGACCAGAGGACAGGCTGTCTGGGGGCAGAAAATGAGGACAGCTGAAGGTGCAAGTGGCCAGGGACCACTCCATCTCACAGCAAACAGATCCTCTGGAAGGAGCACTGTCCCCATCCAAAACTAGAACAGACCCTGCCTGCTGATGGTGATCATGGATATCCTGCTGGCATAGAAGGTACTGTACCGAGCATCAACAACACACCTACCCACAGACAGGGACTGCAGACTGGGACATGGGGCATAGGAGGGGCTGCAATGATGGGCACAGTGAGGCTGAATTTGTGGGTAAAGTGAGACTGCATTCATGGGCACAGTAAAGCTGCATTTGATGGGCACAGTGAGGCTGCAATGATGGGCACAGTGAGGCTGCAATGGTGGGCACAGTGAGGCTGCATTTGATGAGCACAGTGAGGCTGCATTTATGGGCACAGTGAGGCTGCATTTATGAGCACAGTGAGGCTGCATTTATGGACACAGTGAGGCTGCAATGGTGGGCACAGTAAGGCTGCATTGATGGGCACAGTGAGGCTGCATTGCCCTTTAAACCACGCCCACTATTTAATTTAAGTCCGCCATTTTTTTGTGGGGGGGGGGGGCCCATACAACATTTTGCTATGGGGCCCTGTGATTTCTAGTTACGCCCCTGGGAAACACCGACAATACCCATAAGTCATTTGCCTGGTTTACACTTAAAATGTGGACACAGCAAGACAATTATCAGTCCCTGATATTTACTGACAGGTTGTAAAAATCATACATTGATTTTTACACTGCTGCTGCTAAACGGACGTTCAGAGGCAGTTGGACACTTTTTTTTTTCAACTGTCCCTGAACTCATTTAATGTTATCTTATGTGTACAAGTACACAGGTTTGTTTACTATCGTTTTTAGGCAGTTGCGTTTATAGGCTTTTTTTTAAGGCAAAAAAATGAGTACAGACGTTTCCAACGTTTCAGACGCCAAACGCTTCTAAACGCGGTAACCCGCGTTCAGCAGCTTTTCGTTTATAGGCGTTTTTGGCTGTTTAAAAAAAAAAAAATATATATATATATATATTTTTTTTAAACGCTTCAAAACGCAAACGCGGCAAAACGCCACTAAACGCGGCATGTAAACGTGGCAAAACGGACGTTTTTAACGTGGGTTTTGTACTGTCAAGTTAAATCGTTCAGGAGAGGTTGTAAAAACGTCCCGTGTACATGAAGCCATTACAACCTGTCCATAAATTTACTGACGGTTGGCAACCCTGATGTCATTTTTCTAAGAAAGTAATGCCTGCATCGTCAGCTCCATCTAGTGGCCAAAATTCGGTATAGTTTTCTGAAATACCTCGGTGAGTAAACTATACCGCATTTTGGCGAATAGCTGGAGCTGATGATACAGGAAAAATTACAGTGACATTTTTTTCAGCTTGCATGAATACTTCTGACATTCATGCAACAAATGTTTATAAATAGATCCCTTATTATGGTTATTATAGAGTCGAGTTTATGATAATGATAAGCTGGGCTTTCTCTAGCTGCTGATTTGTTCAGGATTGGCCGGTCTCTACAGATGCAATGCCTGGTAAAGGCCTATTGGCCCCATAAACAACTTAATATAACATCTTGGAAGGAGACATAGCCCGATGATTACAGTTACTGTGGGATCTGAGAAGCTTGACGGCTTGAAGCCCATTATTTTAAATAATGCTTACTCTTTCGTCCATGGACCGACACAGCTTCTCTATTGACAAAGTGGGTATTATCCGTTAATTAGGAGTGACTAGGCAGAAAAACTTGTAAAAAGTGTTGCATCACACCTTCTACAGTACCGCCCAGGGGGCGGACCCTCTCAGTCTGCACATCGCAGATCAGTTTTTTTCTGTCTAGCAAGGAGTAGGACATGGCTCCCTTCGGGCTCATTGGTCCGGGGAAAAAAGATATATATATTTTTTATTTTTTTGCTACATTTGTTGTTTCCTGCGATCTTCGATCAACTGCCGACTGGGTGACAGGCTGGATCCTCGATCCTTGTAGTCTCCCCAGTTTCGGCCATCGAGCGTGTGCCGACCCTAGCTACGCGCTGGGTTTTCCACGACACGCCCGTCGCTCCACGGGTGGCCGGTGAGCCTACGCTCCAGGGCCTGCATCGGACCGCTCAGCTTCGGCTGACCTTACGGCCGAGTCGCAGCAGCCTGGCCGGTGAGCTTACGCTCCAAGGCTTGCATCGGACCGCTCAGCTTCGGCTGACCTTACGGCCGAGTCGCAGCAGCCTGTCCGGTGAGCGTCATGCTCCAGGGCATACATATGATCGTCCCTTCTGGGTCCAATCACAGCATGCCTGGCCAACAGTCACCTTCCGTGCGCGGACGATGATCTGTTTGGAATGTCTTCCAGCAGAATACATGCAGGATAGGTAAGTAAAACTCCCCTGCCTCGGCTGGGTGATTTAGCTGGACATTCCTGGAGAGATCAAGTAAGTGGTTGTGGCCCCTTTCTTCCCTCTCTCCCTGCCTTTCCCTCCTCCCTGGGCTTCTAGCTAAAGGTTGCTGGGTGCTGGGGGTCACCTAGGGGGTCCCACTGGAGCGGGGCTGGCTGTAACTAACATTTAAAAGAAATGTCATTTTTGCTTACCTGTGTTTCTGTGTCTCCATGCTGTCGGCGGCCATTTTGAGGTGGTCCATGCCAAGTTTGGCCTCTTGTAACTGCCTGGCGGCCATCTTCCTGTAGTTCGGCCACACCCACTGGCCCCTATCAGGTGATCGGCGGCCATGTTTGTCCACCCTGTATGCAGATATTGCCGTTCGGCGGCCATCTTTTTTGTGGGCTATGGCTGCCTGACCTCTATCTTCTGTCGGCGGCCATTTTCTTAGAGCCCACATTATCTTCCATACAGACGGTTTTGGCAACCATTTTGCGAGAGCCTCCGGCCTCTAGGGTGCATTACACTGGCGCGAAAATTCACACAGGAAGTGCTGATAAAAGAAGCAGACTGACACAGCAGCAAGGGGACAGCATCATAGGCGCAGCATAGCAGTACCTATCCAGGGTGGTGAGTCCTCTGGGTAACCCAGCATCTCTGCAGCGCAGGAGGGTGGCCTATTGATATCTTGCCTGGAGCCCTGTGAGTGTCAGCGTGTGGTCAGCATGGCATCTGAGCCAGATGTCTTCTCCCCTGAAACACCAGATTTAGCAGCTGGTGTCCCTGAGGTGTCTATGGACGCTATGTCGGCAATCCTAGAGGCGTTTGCTGCCAGGGTGGAAGCAGCACACGGGAATACAGGGGGTAATAAACGCCCCCGTCCCCTGCAATCTTCTGGGGATATTTCTGATGCAGAACCAGGTCCAGCTACGGCTCATGGCCCAGATTCTGATGCATCAGAGACTGCAGACCGTGACCGATCGGACAGTGAGGAGGACTCCAAGTCCAGGTCAGTACGCGAGACGGCTTTGGTATCTGACCTTATTACTGCAGTGCGGGATACGCTAAAGTTGGAAAGGACTGAAGAAGTAGCAGATACTCCAGTCCCCTTTGGGTTTCGTAAACCTGCCCGCACTGCTAAGGTGTTCCCTTGTGTGTCTTATTTTGACAAACTCTTATACAAGGAATGGGAGAACCCACTGAGGGTCTTTACAGCCCCAAAGAGGTTTGCAGTACGGTACCCCTTTGAGGAGAGTTTTCTGAAGATATGGACCTCTCCCCCTATAGTGGACCCTTCGGTGTCCAGACTTAATAGAGCCACCACTATTCCAGTAGAAGGGGCTCCTGTTTTCAAGGACCCTGTGGATAAGAAGGCTGAAGCACTCGCTCGCTACCTATACTCAGTGGTAGGCTCAGCAGTACGCCCGGCATTGGCGGGGGCCCTAGTGTCTCAGACACTTACTGAATGGGCAAAATTGCTACTCCAGGGGTTAAAGGAGCGAGATGCTCCTCCTAATGAGATAACTTTGGCCGACCAGTTGGTCCAGGGCCTTAAGTTTGTCTGCGAGTCAGACATGGATACTATTCCCCTGCTGTCAAGAGCTTCGGTTTATGCAGTAGCAATACGCCGCCTGATCTGGCTAAAGGGCTGGTCTGCGGACCAGACTTCCAAGAAAGCCCTATTGGATCTGCCTTTTAAGGGCGACAGACTTTTTGGGGCTTCTCTGGATGACATCATCAAGGATGCTACAGGAGGTAAAAGCACTTTGCTTCCCCAAACTAGCAAGGGTAGGGGACCACGCCAAGGGCAAGGGCCCTCCTTTACTGCACGTAAGCGTTTTTTTCGCCCTCTTAAGGCGACAGGGAAAAGACCCCAGGCCGATAAAGCGCCTGCCCAAGGACAAAAGCGTCCTTGGTCCCGCAGACCCAACAAGCCTGTGGACAAATCTGCGTCCACATGAAGGTCCGCCCCCACCCAGCTCTCGGGTGGGGGGACGTCTTCGCAAATTCGCGACTCAGTGGACTGCTCTAGTCTCCGACAGGTGGGTTTGCGAAGTAATCTCCTCAGGCTACAAGATAGAATTTCTCTCTTGTCCACCAGACAGATTCATCACCTCCAATCTCCAGCTACTACCGACCCGTCGGGAGGCCCTGTATGGGGCGGTCCAGGGTCTACTGGAACGCGGGGTAGTTATTCCAGTTCCAGAACAGGAACGGGGTCAGGGTTTTTACTCAAATCTGTTCATTGTGCCAAAGAAGGAGGGGGTTCGTCCAATCTTGGATCTCAGAGCCCTCAATTGCTTTGTGAAGGTACAAAGATTTCAGATGGAGTCGGTTCGATCCGTAGTCACGGCTCTCCATCCGGGGGACTTTCTGGCCTCCTTGGACATCAAGGACGCATACCTGCATGTCCCCATATACTCCAGACACCAGAGGTTTCTGCGATTTGCTATCGGGAAGAACCACTACCAGTTTGTGGCCCTCCCGTTTGGCCTTGCCTCAGCACCCAGGACGTTCACCAAGGTGCTCGCTCCGATTCTGGCACTTCTAAGACAGCGGGGTATCGCTATCACAGGTTACTTGGACGACCTTCTGCTGAAGGGCCCTTCAAGCTCAGAATTAGAGGTAAGCGTGTCCATTACCTGTCAGACTCTTCGAGACTGTGGTTGGATACTAAACACGCAAAAAGTCAGTATTGGTGCCCACTCAACGCCTAGTGTACCTGGGGTTGATTCTGGATTCCTCAGAGGCAAAGGTATTCCTCCCTGTGGAGAAGTTGCAGACCCTCCGGGCTGCAGTACGGCAGCTGACTTCCAGGAATTGGTCGTCACTCCGTTTTTGCATGCGAGTGTTGGGCCTCATGGTAGCCTCCTTCGAGGCGGTCCCATATGCTCAATACCACACTCGAGTGTTACAGAGGGAAGTTCTGTCCAGATGGAACAGATGCCCTTCATCTCTGGATTATCAAATCCGAGTGAGCCACCTAGTCAGGAGATCCCTGGTAGGGTGGCTGACAGCACCGGCTCTAATGGCCGGGAAGTCATTTCTTCCGGTTTACTGGATAGTGATCACGACGGACGCCAGCCTTACAGGTTGGGGGGGAGTCTGGGGTGTCCAGTCGGCGCAAGGTCGCTGGACCCCAGAGGAAGCCCTCCTGCCGATCAATGTCCTGGAGATCCGGGCGATCAAGCTGTGCCTCTTCAAATGGTCTCAGAGACTGCAAGGGCGTCCAGTCAGGATCCAGTCAGACAACGCCACAGCAGTGGCATATGTCAATCATCAAGGAGGAACAAGAAGCTCAGCTGCAGCATCGGAGATCGCTCGCATCCTGAAGTGGGCAGAGAGGAGCGTACCGGCACTGTCGGCCGTGTACATTCCGGGTGTGGAAAACTGGCAGGCGGACTACCTGAGCCGCCAGATGCTGGACCAGGGAGAATGGTCCTTACACCCGGAGGTGTTCCAACTCCTCTGCCAAAGATGGGGCACACCAGACGTAGATCTTCTGGCTTCCCGACTCAATCGGAAGGTATTGAGGTTTGTGGCCCGGTCAAGAGACCCATGGGCAGACGCAACGGACGCGTTGGTAGCATCGTGGGGCCAGTATCGGCTAATCTATGCCTTCCCTCCCTTAAGGCTTCTTCCTCTTCTGCTCCGCAGAGTGGAGGCAGAGGGAATTCCAATGATCCTAATCGCTCCAGATTGGCCTCAGCGTCCTTGGTACGCCGATCTAGTACGTCTGGTAGCAGACGTCCCCTGGCGCCTACCACTACGGAAGGACCTGCTGTCGCAAGGTCCCATATTCCATCCTGCTTTACAGTCATTGGCTTTAACGGCATGGCTGTTGAGAACCAGGTACTGAGAGACCGGGGCCTGTCAGACTCAGTAATTTCTACTATGAGAAGTGCTCGGAAACCGTCCTCTAGGAAGGTCTATCACCGCACTTGGAGGGCCTACATCTCCATGTGTGAGGAAATGAAATGGCATCCGCGTACCTATTTGGTTTCCAGAATCCTGCTGTTTTTACAGCATGGGGTAGACCAAAGGCTTGCCCTAAGTACGATTAAGGGACAGATATCTGCCCTGGCTGTCTTTTTTCAGCGACCCCTGGCGACTCACTCTCTCGTGAGTACATTTGTGCAGGGGGTTCGACATGTGGCCCCTCCGGTCCGCCCCCCGTTACCTCCGTGGGACTTGAACCTGGTCCTCTCGGTGCTTCAGAAGGCACCGTTTGAGAATATTAGAAATATTCCCCTGTTGACACTTTCTCAGAAGGTGGTCTTTTTGGTGGCTGTTACGTCAGTTAGACGAGTCTCTGAGCTGGCAGCCTTGTCCTGCAAGGCTCCCTATTTGATTTTCCACAAGGATAAGGTGGTGCTGCGGCCGCAGCCTTCCTTTCTTCCGAAGGTCGTTTCGGCTTTTCATCTCAACGAAGACATTGTACTTCCATCCTTGTGTCCTCAGCCGTCGAATCCTAAGGAGTCGGCGTTGCATTCCTTGGACGTTGTCCGAGCTTTGAGAGTATACATATCTGCTACTTCCCTGTTCCGGAAGTCAGACTCACTGTTTGTTTCGGTGGCTGGTCCCAAGAAGGGCCAAGCAGTCTCATCGGCCACCATCTCTAGGTGGATCCGACAGATAGTAATCCAGGCTTACGCCTTAAAGGGTCAGGCGCCCCCCTTTCCTGTCACGGCGCATTCGACCAGGGCAATAGGTGCCTCTTGGGCTTTCCGACATCAAGCGTCTGTTTCCCAACTATGTAAAGCGGCGACTTGGTCGTCCGCTCACACTTTCACAAAATTCTACAAAGTTGATGTAGGTGCATCTTCGGATGCCTCTTTCGGCCGCAAGGTTTTGCAGGCGGCTGTTTAGAGTTGCAACTCCTCCGTTGGAGGAGTGCTGTTTTGTGTTTTGGGGTGAAGTTTGTTTTTATGCTGTTACCACCCCTCGTTTTTTCTCTGACACTGCTTTGGGACGTCCCACTTTGTCAATAGAGAAGCTGTGTCGGTCCATGGACGAAAGAGTAAATAGGATTTTTTACTCACCGTAAAATCCTTTTCTCTGAGTCCATGGACCGACACAGCACCCACCCCTCCTTTTAAGTTTGTACTGCTTTTTGACGAACTGATCTGCGATGTGCAGACTGAGAGGGTATACCCAGAGGGTCCGCCCCCTGGGCGGTACTGTAGAAGGTGTGATGCAACACTTTTTACAAGTTTTTCTGCCTAGTCACTCCTAATTAACGGATAATACCCACTTTGTCAATAGAGAAGCTGTGTCGGTCCATGGACTCAGAGAAAAGGATTTTACGGTGAGTAAAAAATCCTATTTTTTTGACTACTTTATTCGGGTCGTCCAATGCTTAGGGTAAGGGTCAGTGTGTGTCCCTCTCATGGTGGTGGTTCTTCACTGTGACACCCATTGCTTGGATTATCATCACTGGACTTTATTTTTTAATTTTTGATTCATGATATAATGGACTACATTTATATCTTAAACATTGTATTTATTGTATTACACACTATTCACTTGGTGGATTCTGTATCTACCAGTATAAGCGCTGCATTTTTATTTTTTTTTGGTTATTTATGTTATGGTTTTCCCAGGAAACTTTTTTGCTAGCTGCTTACATTAGTGATTTATGTATTTATTAGTCCTTTAACGAGGGCAGGTATTTTGTGGTTTCTTTAGGGGTTAGGGTCAGTAACCATTCACACAGGGGCGGCACGACTTGTCCCGTGACTTGAAGATGACTTCAAAGGTGACTTCAAAAATGACTTCTGTATTGAAGTCAATGGAAGTCTCCCTGAAGTCATCTTGAAGTAGTACAGGAACCTTTTTCTAAGTGGGAGCAACTTCAGTCGCTCCGATTAGAACGGTTCCATTGTACAGAATGGGGCGCGACTTGTCAGGCGGCTGAGACGCCTGACGAGTCGCCCCTGTGTGAATGGGGTCTCAGGGTTTTCCCTTGAAGAAGAAGGCTTGGACTCAGGAAGTAGAACAGGGACCTCCCCCAGAGGTCAAAGGTCATAAGGCGGGTTCCCAGAGGTCAAAGGTCACGAGGCGTGGCTGACCCACCCCCACCAAAGTTTACCGCCTACCCCAACTAAGTCGGGGAATAAACAATTCGGGGAAAGTGCTTTGTCCCTAGGGGACTTTCACACTGGGACCCCTTTCACACTGCCAGCGGGGCACTTTTAACCCCCGCTAGCGGCCAAATAAAGGGTTAAATGCACCCGCAAAGTGCTGCTGCCAAATCGCTTTGCAGGCTCTTCGGCAGCGGTGCCCATTCATTTCAAAGGGCAGGAGCGGTGGAGGAGCAGTGTATTCACCGCTCTTAAATGACCCCAAAGATGCTGGTTGCAAGACTTTTTCTAACGTCCTGCCAGCGCACCGCCCCAGTGTGAAAGCACTCGGGCTCTCACACTGGGGCTGCAGGGGAGGCATTTTTCATGCGCTTTACAGGCGCTATTTTCAACCCTTTAGCGCCTGAAAAACACCTCCAGTGTGAAAGGGGTCTGAGGCGCTGGCCACGCTAGCGGTAAAGTGCTGCTAGTTTTAGCAGCGTTTTACCGTCGTTTTAGTGGCACTTTTCACCTGCTAGCAGAGCGCTTCGATCCCCCGCTAGCAGCCGGAAAAGGGTTCAAGGAGCCACTCCTGAAGCGCTTTGCAGGCGCATCAGCAGTGCTGGCCATTGATTTCAACAGCAGGGGCGGTTTAGGAGGGCTAAATACAGCGCTCCCGCACCGCCCCAAAGATGCTGCTTGCAGGACTTTTTTTTCCTGTCCTGCAAGTGCACCGCCCCAGTGTGAAATCCCTCAGGCTCTCACACTGGAGTGACAGGAGAGGCGCTTTGCAGGCGCTATTTTTAACGCTAAAACGCCTGTAAAGCGCCTCAGTGTGAAAGTGGCCTTAATGATAACTAATAGCTGTGTGTTGTGTGACTGGAAAAAGGAGTAAATATTTTCCTAGAAAAAATGCTGCTGTGCGTTCTTTGCAGTGCTGCTCACAAAACCAAAAGCTTAGGCATTTGTTTCCATGATCCCTGCCGAGGTGGAGAGTCAGAGTTTCCACTGTCTGCTCCACCCTTTCAGCAGAGATCATGTGACCGAATGCCTAAGCTTTAGATCACATGACCATAACCAGAGAGAACCTGGAGCAGGGTTTTATTGAGGAAAGGCAAGTAAGTCAGCCCTTCTGTAACTCTGTGTCCACCTCAGCCATACTTATAGCTTGACATTAACATTGAGTTTAGAAGGCCCTATTTTGTTCTTCTACTATATTCACTTTAACCAGTTGCGGACCGCCCAGTAGATATACTGCGGCAGGGCGGCCGCTCTGCACCAGATCACAAACCTAGTACGCGATCTGCCACTTCCAGGTCTGGGTAGGGTTGTCACCTGTCCAGGATTCACCCGGACAGTCTGGGTTTTGAATCAAGTGTCCGGGTTTCAGTCCATGCGCGCGGGAGGCGTCCCATTCGGCTACGCCCAGCTATTGCTGGGAAGTAGCCGAGTTTGTGAATGGGATTAACCCCATGAATGCGTCGTTATCTACGGCGCGCATGCGCCGTAGACAGCGGCGCCTGTCATTTTAGTAAATATCTCCTAAACCATGAAGGTTTAGGAGATATTTCTTGCACCTACAGGTAAGCCTTAATCTAGGCTTACCTGTAGGTGCAAGTTGAAAAAGTGGGTTTACAACCACTTTAAGCCTTTGTTTGCTCCTGATGTTAACCCCTTCCCAGCCAGTGTCATTAGTACAGTGACAGTGTATATTTTTTAGCACTGATCACTGTATTAGGTCCCCAAAAAGTGTAAAAAGTGTAAGTTAGGTGTCCGATTTGTCTGCCACAATATCGCAGTCCCACTATAAGTCGGTTATCACCACCATTACTAGTAAAGAAAAAAAAGAAAAAAAGAAAATATCCTATAGTTTGAAGACGCTGATATTTTTGCGCAAACCAATCAATATGCTTATTGAGATTTTTTTTTTTTACCAAAAATATGTGGCAGAATATATATTGGTCTAAATTGATGAAGAAATTTGATTTTTACTGGATATGTTTTATAGCAGAAAGTAAAAAATATGTTTTTTTTCCCCAAAATTGTCGCTCTTTTTTTGTTTATAGCGCAAAAAATAAAAAACGCAGAGGTAATCAAATACCACCAAAAGAAAGCTCTATTTGTGGAAAAAAAAAGGACAAATTTTATTTGGGTACAGCGTCGCAATGATTGAGCAATTGTCAGTTAAAGTAACGCAGTGCCGTATTGCAAAAAATGGCCTGGTCAGGAGGGGGGGGGGGGGGGGGTAAATCTTCTGAAGTGGTTAAAAAAACAGCTCATGTGTGCAGATCTGATTTGAGGTTGAGAGTGGAAGGGGCTAGCAGAAGTAAGTGGTGTAGAATTTTTCGAAATTCAGTGGTGTGGCGAAGTTCCACTCACTTCCTTTTACGTCTCTGGGACAGGAATTAAAGGGTGATCTACCCAATGGGGACAAAGGCAACAGACAAATTTTTTACCCTTCTTCACGCTATCCAACCCTACAGTAAAAGCCATACCTCCCAACTTTTTGAGATGGGAATGAGGGACACACCCCTTGCCACACCCCCTTAAAGGAGAATTGTATAAAAAACAAGATTGGTTAAACCCACAAGTGCAATTTTTTGCATTTTTTTGCATTTTTTTAGCACTACTATTCCTTTATATTGGCCTTTGGAATTTACAAATGCAGCAATTTAGAAATCAGATGAAAGGTTTAGCGCTGGAAAACACTTTTTGATAGATAAAAAGTCAATTTTTTTATACAACTATAGAGATCAGACAAAAATGAGGGACAAATGAGGAGGAAAGAGGGACAGAGGGACATTGCTCCAAATCAGGGACAGTCCCTCGAAATCAGGGACAGTTGCGAGCTATGGTAAAAGCTTTGGCTGGAGGTCTACGGGAAAGGTTGGCTTTACTATAGCAAAGAATGGTTTAATTTGGTTGGAACGTACAATGACTAAATTCAATGCATGTGTTGTAAAAGGATCACCTTATGTGTTTTTTTTTATGTAGATATGCCTTCAGCAATGCTCCTGGGAAGGCAACCATTGTCCCAAAGCCTGATGCTAGTGTCCCTATAGGGCAGAGGTATGGACTGAGTGTCTTGGACCTTCAGAAGATCAATCATCTTTATCAGTGTGGTGAGAGCCAGCAATAATAAAATATCCTCATCAATCAATATCATCAAACTGCAAGTTTTCCTCATTATCTGATCATCATGTGGTCCTCCAGCTGTTGCAAAACTACAAGTTCCATCATGCCTCAGGCCGGGTTCACACTTGTCCGACAAACGCTCCGACATTGGGAGCTCATGTCACATGACGTGTGAAAATCAATGTTTCCCTATGGGAGCCGTCTTAACTGGTCCGACACATGTCGGACCGACTTTGAAGATGCTCCCTGTACTACTTTGGTCCGACTTTGATCCTACTTCAGCCCATTCAATATCATTGAAGTCGGATCAAAGTCGGACCACGGTCTTGCATGATCCGACTTTGGCATGCAACTTGTGCTCTGCTGATCTTGAGGGGGAACTCCACACCAAATTTAAAAAAAAAAAAATGCCATGGATTCCCCTCCAGGAGCATACCAGGGCCTTCGGTCTGGTATGGATTTTAAGGGGAACCCCCTAAGCCGAAAAAACGGCGTGGGATCCCCCTCAAAATCCAAACCAGACACTTATCCGAGCACGCAACCTGGCAGGCCGCAGGAAAAGAGGGGGGACGAGAGCGCCCCCCCTCCCTCCTGAACCGTACCAGGCCGCATGCCCTCAACATGGGGGGTTTGGTGCTTTAGGGCAGGGGGCGACCTGCGGCCCCCCACCCTAAAGCACCAAACCCCAAATGTTAAGTACGGCTCAGGAGGGAGGGGGGCGCTCTCTCGTCCCCCCTCTTTTCCTGCGGCCTGCCAGGTTGCGTGCTCGGATAAGGGTCTGGTTTGGATTTTGAGGGGGACCCCCACGCCGTTTTTTCAGCTTAGGGGGTTCCCCTTAAAATCCATACCAGACCGAAGGGCCTGGTATGCTCCTGGAGGGGAACCCATGCCGTTTTTTTTATTTAAAATTTGGTGTGGAGTTCCCCCTCAAGATTCATACCAAACACAGTGCCTGGTATTGGCGGGGATTCAAGTCAGATCCCCGTTCATTGAAAGTCGGACATATGTCGGCTTCAAGTCACAGGGCAAAGTCGGATCCAAAGTAGGACGGCTGTCGTGTCGCACCAGTGTGAACCCGGCCTCAGCCTTTGATAGTCATGCTTGTAACTGTCAGCTTTGCAATGCCTCATGGAACTTGTAGTTCTGCAACAGCTGGATGGACTCAGGTTGAGCACACATTCTCTATAGGCTAAACACATGCATTTGATCATTCACGTTTAAAGAAATGAAGGAAGATCCAAACAAATGAGATTATTTGGATGGTTCTTGGATGCCCACAGGCTTTTATGTCTAGTTCTCCTGCACTCTGATTTCAGCTTCCAACCCAGATTATTCTACTGACAGGCTAATCTGTAATTTCAGATGGTTTTCAGAGAAAGATGATAATGTGTTTAGTATAAAGGAAGAATATGGATTAGGTGAAGCCTCCTTTATTAAATAACATAATGTTTTCCATCTCTGTCCGATTTACAGATATCTGCAGTTCTCTCCTCTTTGATCCATCGGGATCTCTGCATTCAGGATATGCGCAGTCGGCCAATCAGAACAGATCACAATGTGTGTGGCTCATTCGGATCCCTACAAACAAGGTAATTTTTTACACTTGTTATAAGCTACTGTTAGAAATTTGGTGGAAATTTCAATTTTTTTGTACAGTCTCAACAGCTGCAGAATCAATAGGCGGGGCAGTGGTGGTCCGTCCATTAGGGGCGCCCGGGGGCGCCGCCCCCTCTATCCACAGCCGCCACCCCCTATATAAATAGATTAATTCATAGCATTCATATCCACGGCCTCCACCCCCTATATGAATAGATAGATTCATTCATAGCATTCATAGCCATGGCCTCCACCCCCTATATGAATAGAATTATTCATAGCATTCATATCCACGGCCTCCACCCCCTATATAAATAGATTCATTCATAGCATTCATATCCACGGCCTCCACCCGATATATAAATAGATTCAGTCATAGCATTCATATCCACGGCCTCCACCTCCTATATGAATAGATTCATTCATAGCATTCATATCTACGGCCTCCACCCCCTATATGAATAGATTCATTCATAGCATTCATATCCACGGCCTCCACCTCCTATATGAATAGATTCATTCATAGCATTCATATCCACGGCCGCCGCGCCCACCTTTCAGGATGCTGGGCCCATGAATTACAATTAACAATTTTTTTAAAGCATCTGATTAGAGCCATAGGCTATAATGGGCTTCAAAATAGGGCCAGCTCATAGCGCAGAGCATTGCGCCTAGAGCCCACCCAGGTGTTACAACAGCGAATAAATATTCACTATTGAAACACTGAACCTCAATCCGGCCAATCAGAAGCAGGTCTAAGACCCGTTTTCCGATTGGCCTAAAAGAGAAGAGTCCCAATTGGCCACCGAGGAGGAGGGAGGGAACGGAAGCCGCTGTGATGCCCCTGGAGAGCAGGAGAAGTTTACCAGTTTGGCTGAATAATTTGAAATCAATGGGGAAGGCAAAACACGTTTTTTATTTTGTTTGTTTTTTTAAGGGTTCAGTGGGTTATAAATGGCTCCTGAATGTTATAAAATATTTTTTCAACCATCCTGGATCTTACATTGTGCCAAAACAACCCCTCATTAGCCTCCTTATTTTATGTTTTGTTTCACACAAAAAGCCCCAAAAAGTTAAATAAAAGTGACAGCACACAATTAACAACATGGATCCGAGATTGAATCGCAAAACCACAAGTTGATAGTTCAGACTGAAATGTATTCCAGTGTAAGATAAGATCCAATAGAGCCAACGCGTTTCAAAGGCCTCTTCCTCTTTATCAGGGCTACAAAATATATATATATAATATATACACACACACGTAGATATTTGTATATTTATATATTAATAATTTATATATTGTTCTTTTGTGTACCTGATAGAGGGGTGATATCTGACCCCTAAGGCCTCTTGCACACTGCAGCTTGAAAAAGCTCAGTGCAGCTTTTTATTTTACTGAGGTAAAATACGGCCCATTCATTGTAATATGTCTATGCACAGAGGCGCATAAACAAGCGCTGTGCATACTTCAGTAAAAAAAAATAAAAAAAATTGAAAAATCTGCTTTTTTGGCCGGTAATTTACACCTCATGCGCTCAAATACTCACGAATGCGCACAAATGGACATTTACATATTGTGCAAAACAAGAACGTGAGAATACATTTTCGCACATTTGCTGGAGTGGGTGCGAAAATGCTCGTAAATTCGCACAAATACATCCAAAAAAAAAAAAAAAACGTCTGGGAAAAAACGATGCTTAAACAGGAGTATCATGTGAAAGAGGAAAAGCTGCGCCAAGTTGTCAAAAAAAATTAAATTAGGTATATGGTAATAGAAGATTGAGCAAGTTGATAGTCCATATGAAGAACCGCCCTCCTTTAAATGGCACCACAGTGACTTCACATAAAGAAGTGCCCAACCACCGTAATGTAGACCTGCTTACCGAATGGCAAGCATAAAGGACATTTGGCTATAACCCAGCCACGGCCTTTAGCTTGCAATTGCTGACCACTAGAACACACAGGTGGCAGACTGGATGGCTAGAAATCTCCCCTAGGCGTCTCATAGAATCCGTGTCCATAATTCAGTAATAAGCTCAAAGGGAAAAAAAGCTGACCATAGCGTAATACAGTCTCATAAATTTTATCAAAAAAATGTATTGCACTTACATATTATTGGAAGAAAGATTGCATATAAAAACAATGCTGGCCGGCAAATACAGGAGCCCGTCCTCCTCGTAAAATGACGTGGTGACGTCAGTATGTGCCCTCCCACGAGGCACTTTTTCTTTATTTGAAGTCACTGTGGTGCCATTAAAAGGAGGACTGGTCCTTCATATGGACTATCAACTTGCTCAATCTTCTATTACCATATACCTAATTTTATTTTTTGGTTAACTTGGCACAGCTTTTCCCCTTTTTTCAATTACCATATATACTCGAGTATAAGCCGAGTTTTTCAGCACATTTTTTTGTGCTGAAAATGCCCCCCTCGGCTTATACTCGAGTCACCTTTTTGCGCCTGATCTCCCAGACTTTGGGGACCCGGTAACGGCCGGTCATAGGTTCCCTGGACCCCAAACTTGGCACACATGTAGCCCCACTCTTCCTCTACAAGTGTGTCTGGGGGACCTACGGCCGGGGAGCACCAATTTTTCAAAGCCGGGCACCCCTTCCATAGACTCCCATGTTAAATGGTAATTTCTCTGGTGACTTTGGGGACCCGGTACTGGCCGGTCGTAGGTTCCCTGGACCCGGAACTTGGCACACATATAGCCCCATTTCTCCTCTACAAGTGTGCAAAGTTTTTTGTCTGGGGGACCTATGGCCAAGGAGCATTGATTTTTCAAACCCGGGCACCCCTTCCATAGACTCCCATGTTAAATGTCAGTCTAGTCATGGACACAGTGAAGCATGGGAACAGTGAGGCATGGGTACAGTGAGGCATGGGCACAGTGAGGCACAGTGAGGCATGGGCACAGTGAGGCACAGTGAGGCATGGGCACAGTGAGGCACAGTGAGGCATGCAGATGGACACCCTAGGCTTATACTCGAGTCAATAAGTTTTCCCATTTTTTTGTGGTAAAATTAGGTGCCTCGGCTTATATTCGGGTCGGCTTATACTCGAGTATATACGGTAATTTATGCGTGTATCCCACATCGAGCTGCTGCCTTTTTGCTGTTTCACTTTGTATGTTCATATTCATATTAGTTTTTACTATATCATGTGAAAGAGGCCTAAAACACAATGGATCTATTTGATCTTACATTGGACTAAATTATTACCTGGACTATGAACAAGTGGTTTGGCACTTCAAACTCAGATCCATTAAGTTACGTTACAAAGCAAGGAAATTGTAGAAATCCTTTAGTGTATAGAAGCTGGCAGACCACTACAGCAACACTATTGGGTAATTATCAATTTCTTCAAACACAAATAAAAATCACATACACACACAAAAAGATAAATAAAAAAAAAATGGGGGGATTTACTAAAACCGGAGCACTCACAATCTGGTGCAGCTATGCATGGTTCACACCAGGGTGACTTAACAGTTCAAAGTCGCATGACAAGTCACACCCCATTTGTGTCAATGGAACTGTTCAAATTGAAAAAGGTTCCTGCACTATTTTTGTGCAATTTGCGGTGACATCTGTTAAGTTAATTTGCACAGATTTCAGCAAGCTGCACATTAAATTGCACTGCTTTGAAGTCACGCTGAAGTAGCACGACTTCAAAACCGCACTGGTTCACACTGAACACGGCTTTGAAATCGTGCACGTTCATCTGAACTCGCAGGATTTCAAAGCCACATTTCAGTGCAATTTTGGGGCTTGAAAAACATCTGTGCGGATTCATGCACAGATGTCTATTGAAATCGCCCCCGAAGTCGCTAAAAGTAGTGCAGGAACTACTTTTGGAAATCAGTGTGGTGCCGCAAAGTCGGCGTCGCACCGATTAGCGATAAGCTCTGATTTGACATGCGATTTGACTTGTCAAATCGTGCCGATGGGAACTGGGGCTCAAACCTAGAAGCTGATTGGTTACTATGCACAGCTGCACCAGATTCTGTGTGCTCCAGTTTTAGTAAATCTCCCCCCACATCTTCTAAATAAAGGGAAAAAAATTGTAGATCTTTTTAACAAAATTTTACATAACCAGCTAGATGAGGGAAGTTGGTGGCAATTTCACTAAACTGGTGTCATAGAGCATTATTGGTCCTCTAACGAGCACTGCTGTAGCTGCTTGCCTTTTGACTTACTTTTTGTTCATTTAAACTCCCTATGCAACCCCTGAGCAGAGTCTGGGGGAAATCAGCTATTAGGCTGGCCATACATTATACAATTTACCAAAACCATATAATATAAGGTCAAACCTTAACACTTTCAGTTGGTATGTAATCAGGTAAGCCCTTGCACAGATTGGGAAATGTCTCACTGCCTGGGATTAGCGTTGCAGAGTGTCAGATTCCTGGCGGGCGCGGGGTGATTGCGAACACGCCTGAGCACATCCTTACTCACCATGGAACCTAAGGTGTTAATCCTCTGCAATGTGTAAAAAAGGCTGTTTGATCCTGTATGCACAGATCCTCAACTTCTTCCACTGACTCCATAACATGTCCGGATAAGACAGAGTTACTGGAGTAAGGCTGCACATGCTCAGTTTAGCAATACACACTAGAGTTTTTTTTTTCTTGGGAGAGTGCATGTGATCAGCACAGGGCCAATCAGCTCTGTCCAGAGGGTCAGGGGTTTTGCATCTATATAAGACAGTTAGTGCAGTATGAAAACTCCTCCTTCAAGCTTTAACCAGGCACTGATAAAAGTCACAAGACTGCTATATACTGCTGATGAGAAAAGTTAGCTGTTCCTGATCTGGCGGAGTCTGAGTAAGTCCCATGGCCTGGTAAACTTACAGGTGAATAAAGGATTTGCAGCATCCTGGAGCCGTGCTGAGTGTTGTGTAAGATTTGGCCTGAAAAGAATCCTCTGAAGATCTGCGAGAACCTCGTTCCCACCCAGGGGGCTTGTCGTTTGTAAAATATATTGATTTGCTGATGAAGGTTTTCCTATGTAGGTGTTCCTGCAGTTTCAAAGCTTTGATCCCTCTCCCGGCTGCATCTCAGACTCCGTGAAGGTGTATGATGGGGCCGGCAAGATGTCTCCTCTACTAATAAACACTACCTGTGGGATGAAGAAGCTCCCTCCCGTCTTGTCCTCAGGAAACCTGATGTTTGTGGAATTTCTAAGTGGTGGAGCTTCAACTTTCACAGCTTTCTATCAGACAGGTAAAGTTTTAAGAGCTTTTGATTTAATGGAGGGTGTAACTTATGTATTACTCTTAAGCCCCTTTCACACTGGGGCGGGCAGGTGCGGTGGCGGTATAGCAGCGCGATTTTCAGCCTTAGGCCCCTTTCACACTGGAGCGGTTTGCAGGCGCTATTGCGTTAAAAATAGCGCCTGCAAACCGACCCCAAACAGCGGCTGCTGTTTCTCCAGTGTGAAAGCCAGAGGGCTTTCACACTGGAGCGGTGCGCTAGCAGGACCGCTCCAAAAGTCCTGCTAGCAGCAACTTTGGAGCAGTGAGAGGAGCGGTGTGTTTACTGCAATTCCACCGCTCCTTCCCATTGAAAGCAATGGGAAACCGCGGCTATACCGCCGGCAATGCGCCTCTGCAGAAGCGCATTGCGGGCGGTATTAACCCTTTTTTGGCCGCTAGCGTGGGTTAAAACCGAATCACTAGTGGCCGAATACCGCCGCAATTCCGACAGTATAGCGCCGCTAAAAAGAGCGGCGCTATACCATCAGCGCACCTCCCGCCCCAGTGTGAAAGGGGCCTTACTGATAATAGTTAAAGGAGACACATTGGATGCTGTTTGTAGCTTCAGTGGTTTAAGATACTGCCCTGGAACAAGCATGCAGCAAGTGAAGTCAAGACCCCTTGATCTGTATACTTGTCCAAGGCCAGGGGGTGAATATGTGACAGATAGTTGACCTCCTTCTGAAAGGGTTTTCTAACATATTTCTCTTACTATATGATACCCCAGCTAATTGAAAATGTACACCTCGGTAGCTATTTCTAGTTTTGTGCCCCCCCCCCCCTCCTTTCCTGCAGGTTATGGTTAGGGATTGATTTTTTCTTTAAGATTCCTTAAAACCTTTTTTTTTTTCTTTGTAACAGTGCTGCTCCCTGCCCTCACACTGCAATGCTCTGTACTGGCAGAGTTGAGTAACAAGCAAACCCCTCACCACACTCCTCATAGACGTGTAGAAATGGTGTGCAGGCAGGTGCAGGCTATTTTTTCCACTGCAGGTAGCGCTCGTCCGCAGTGGCAATGGAGATGGGGGTGGAAGCCAAGAGGAACCTAGTTCCTCTATGGTTTCCTCCGTCACAAGGAGGCAGCTATCCAATTGGATGCTGGCACCCCATGTGACTCTGGTGGCCATCTTAGGACAGGAAGAGTCTATTTTAAACCCTGGCTCCTGGATTTGGCACGCATTTTGCAAGTGGCTAGTGTAGGGACAGGTCCCCATTTGACAGGGATAGTACTTAGAGCCAGAAAAAGGTTAGAGAGGAGTAGGGAAAGCGCGGGGACCATGCCAATCCTCTGGAAAGACTCCTCTTTGGGTACAGACCAGCCAGGCCTCATTCCACTCTGCATGGGTCTCCAATCTACTGTCCCATCACTGTTGCACCTTGTAAGTGTTCCCGGCCGGGTTGCCTCACTGCCAGGCCTGTTGTGCACTGCTGAACTTCTGTTACAATATACTCCTGGTACTGCACTTGGACTCTGTGTTTCCTGCCCACCCCATCACGCTGCATTTTTTTTTTTAAAGATATTTTTATTGAAGTTTTTCAACAAACTAACAAACAGGAAAAAAAAAAAAACAATACACACACAGAAAAAAAACCCACAATTACCGTACCAGACATAGACAAATAAAGAGATATCAATACAAAGGATATACAGTAGGCACACCGGGAAAAGGTGCATGTAGACTAGGGCTGCAACGGATCGGCGGTGATCCGAACGGGTCACCCTGTTCGGATCGGATCACCACTCGATCCGCGGAGCGGCCTCAGCCTTAGGAAAGGCCGCGGCTTCGGCCTAGCTCCGGAGCCGCGGCCATCTTGGTACACCCGGCGGCGGCTGCCTTGTCCGCGCTGACGTCACCACCCCTCGCTGCTCGTGGATCTGAACTGGCCGGCCGGAGAGACTAAAGTAAGTGGGGGAGATGCCCATTACAGTGGGGAGATTGTGGATATTACTGGGGGAGATTGTGGATATTACAGTGGGGGGATGACGTGAATATTAGTACATTTTTTTTTTCCCGATCCGAAAATGATCCGATCCGTGGCTCTGATCCGAGGATCGATCCGATCCGTGAGTTTTTTGATCCGTTGCACCCCTAATGTAGACCAATACGGGCACAGCTAAGGTGGGAGTCTAGACGTTAGAGATCCTTAGGGCACGGTCTACCACTGGTCAAACAAGTGTAATTCAGTTAGGCCCCATTCACACCTGAACATAGCGTTTTCAGGCAGAAAGTCGCGCAATTTTACCGCGATTTTGCAGCGTTTTTTGCAGCGTTTTTGCCGCAATTTTGTACGGGTCCACGGGTCACCAATGTAAAAAGCAGAAAAACGCCCAAATCTGCCTGATTCGCGCGACAAAAACTTGTTTGAGCTTCAGGCGTTAGGCTTCAGGCGTTTTGGAGTGGAGATGTGAACCATCTCCATAGAGAATAATGATTTTTTCCCCTCTAGCGTTTTGCAGCTTCAGGCGAAAAAACGCTCAGGTGTGAATGCAGCCTTAGTGCTGAGAGAGAGTAAGTGGGCTAGCCAGTTACCTACCCCAAATTTTATGAAAGGTTTTGGTCCGTTTCCGGATTTCAAAAGTAAGCTTATATAGCGGTATGGAGTCATTAATAAGTTTCAACCAAAGGGCTTTCAAAGAGGTCTGTGCACCCTTCCAGGACAGTAGAATGTTTTTTTTAGCATAAAAATATAGTATACGGAGCAGTCTCTTGGCATGCATTGATAGGTGTAAGTCACCAAAAATGCCTAGTAGGCAGTCCTTGGGGTAAATTATATTTGGGAGGCCCAACACCGAGGAGACAAAGGCACCCACCTCCACCCAGAAGTCCCGAATCATTGGGCATGACCAAAAACAGTGTAAGAAATCGGCCTCCTGGCCACAGCCGCGGAAGCAAGCGGCCGAGGACAGGAGACCCATCCTATGCAACCCATCATGCTGCATCTACCCCAAATTTAAAAAAAGAAATGGGGTTGCTGGCAAAAAAACGTTTTGAAGATAAATTTTATCTCTGTGCAAGAAATGCATATCATTTTTGAAAAATATAGCCACCAACATTCACAAGCTGTGTGTAGAGACAAGTTCTCAAAGCTGCAAAAACTGATAATTATTAAAAAAAAGTTGATCTCATTCATATACACATCAATCTATCTGTACCTGTATATGATGCTGCCTCTTTATCTATTGTTTTAGTGGCATGTGGTGGAATGCAAACGAAAGTGAATGGAACTGTGACCTCTCCGGGGTACCCCACCAAGTACCTACCTTCCACAGACTGTATATGGTCTATTGTGGCACCCTCTGGGCATAGAGTAAGTCAAATCATACAAATTAAGAAAAACTGCAATTAAAAAATGTTTCAAGCAGTTATCATAGCTACAGTACGTCCGTCTAATAAAGCCTTTTTTTTGTGCTTAGCTAGTCTTCAGTTACATTCGTATCCCAATATTTTACAATTACTTCCAATATTTCCACTAGTGTCCTAATAGTTCCACTTAGTCACGATAATTCCACTAGTGTCATAATTGTGTTCAATTGATCCCATTAGTTCCACTAGTGTTCTAATAGTGTTCACTTAGTCCCGATAGTTCAACTAGTGTCATAGAAGTGTTCAATTGATCCCATTAGTTCCACTAATGCACTAATATGCCCACTAGTGTCCTAATAGTTCCACTCAGTCCTGATAGTTCCACTAGTGTCATAATAGTCTTAGAAGTTCAACTAGTGTCCTAATAGTGTACACTTAAGCCGGCCATAGATGGATTGAAATTCGGAAGGTTCAGCAGGAATCGAGCAAATTTCGATCCATCTATGGGCAGGCTGGTTGTCCTGAAGTCAATCTTGACTTCAGGACAGCCAGCCAGCTGGTTGTTTTTGTATTATCACTGCTGGTGGCTATAGCCAGCAGCAGTGATCATTGTACTCTAACGGCGGGGAAACTCCCCCGCTGTCATAATACAATCGCTCTGTGGGAGGGATTCCCCCATGAACACGGACCCGGTACCGGCCGGTCGTAGGTCTCCTGGACCCGAAACGTGGCACACATGTAGTCCCATTTCTCCTCTACAAGTGTGCAAAGTTTGTTGTCTGGGGGACCTACGGCCGGGGAGCACCGATTTTTCAAAGCCGGGCACCCCTTCCATAGACTCCCATGTTAAACGTCAGTCTAGTCATGGACACAGTGAGGCATGGGCACAGTGAGGCACGGGCACAGTGAGGCATGCACATGGACACAGTGAGGCAAAGTGAGGCACAGTGAGGCATGTAGATGGACACCCTAGGCTTATACTCGAGTCAATAAGTTAAAAATAGGGCCTCGGCTTATATTCGGGTCGGCTTATACTCGAGTATATACGGTATTCTCTTTTGTTACAAAAAAAAAAGCTGTTCTGGGCCAGTATGACTCAAAATATGTTTTTTAAAGTGTGTTCCATGTAGAATGGATTTGTCTGGATTTTCATAGATGAGTCAATACTTTTAATATGAATTGGATCAATATAGAATTTCAGATTCTTTTCTTTTAACTCATGTACAGTGAGGGAAAAAAAAAAAAAGTATTTGATCCCCTGCTGATTTTGTATGTTTGCCCACTGACAAAGAAATGATCAGTCTATAATTTTAATGGTAGGTTTATTTTAACAGTGAGAGACAGAATAACAACAAAAATATCCAGACAAACGCATTTCAAAAAAGTTTTAAATTGATTTGCATTTTAATGAGTGAAATAAGTATTTGACCCCTTTGCAAAACATGACTTAGTGCTTGGTGGCAAAACCCTTGTTGGCAATCAGAGGTCAAAAGTCAGACGTTTCTTGTAGTTGGTCACCAGGTTTGCACACATCTCAGGAGGGATTTTGTCACACTCCTCTGCCGATCCTCTCCAAGTCATTAAGGTTTCAAGGCTGATGTTTGGTAACTCGAACCTTCAGCTCCCTCCACATATTTTCTATGGGATTAAGGTCTGGAGACTGGCTAGGCCACTCCAGGACCTTAATGTGCTTCTTTTTGAGACACTCCTTTGTTACCTTGGCCGTGTGTTTGGGTCATTATTGTCATGCTGGAATACCCATCCATGACCCATTTTCAATGCCCTGGCTGAGGGAAGGAGATACTCGTCCAAGATTTGATGGTTCATGGCCCCGTCCATTGTTCCTTTGATGCGGTGAAGTTGTCCTGTCCCCTTAGCAGAAAACTCCCCCCCAAAGCATAATGTTTCCACCTCCATGTTTGACGGGGTGGGGATGGTGTTCTTGGGGTCATAGGCAGCATTCCTCCTCCTCCAAACACAGCGAGTTGAGTTGATGCCAAAGAGCTCGATTTTGGTCTCATCTGACCACAACACTTTCACCCAGTTCTCCTCTGAATCATTCAGATGTTCATTAGAAAACTTCAGACGGGCTGTACATGTGCTTTCTTGAGCAGGGGGACCTTGTGGGCGCTGCAGGATTTCAGTCCTTCACGGCGTATTGTGTTACCAATTGTTTTCTTGGTGACGATGGTCCCAGCTGCCTTGAGATCATTGACAAGATTCTCCCGTGTAGTTCTGGGCTGATTCCTCACCGTTCTCATGATCACTGAAACTCCAGGAAGTGAGATCTTACATGGAGCCCCAGACCGAGGGAGATTGACAGTTATTTTGTGTTTCTCCCATTTGCATCAACTGTCGTCACTCTCTCACCAAGCTGCTTGGCGATGGTCTTGTAGCCCCTTCAAGCCTTTTGTAGATCTACAGTCTTGTCCCCGACATCCTTGGAAAGCTCTTTGGTCTTGGTCATGGTGGAGAGATTGGAATCTGAGTGATTACTTCTGTGGACAGGTGTCTTTTATACAGGTAACAGGTTGAGATTAGGAGCTCTCCCTTTAAAGTGGTTGTATACCCAAATTTTGTACAAGCACCTACAGGTAAGCCTACATTAAGGCTTACCTGTAGGTGCTTGTAATATCTCCGAGACCTACACAGTCTCGGAGATATTTGCAAAAAAAACTGTACCGCTATCTACGGCGCATGCGCGCCGTAGATAACGGCGCAGGCGCACTGAGCGTGCCGTTCCCCGCGCATGTGCGGGAGTGACGTCATCGCCGCTCCGGCCAATCACAGCGCCAGAGCGGCGATACCCGGAAGTCACTCCGGGTATCATGGATTCGACGGAGGACGCGTCCGAGGACCGCTGCGGGGGCTTCGATCTAAGGTAAGTGATTGATAATGAGCTAGTATGCTAGTCATACTAGCTCATTATACCTTTTGCCTTGCAGGTTGACCAAAAAAAAGTTTTGCGGTATACAACCGCTTTAAGAGAGTGCTCTTAATCTCAGCTTGTTACCTGTATAGAAGACACCTGGGAGCCAGAAATCTTGCTGATTGATAGGGGATCAAATATTTATTTCACTCACTAAAATGCAAATCAATTTATAACTTTTTTTAAATGCATTTTTCTGGATTTTGTTGTTGTTATCCTGTCTCTCACTGTTAAAACAAACCAACCATTCAAATTATAGACTGATCATTTCTTTGTCAGTGGCATATGTACAAAATCAGCAGGCAATCAAATACTTTTCCCCTTTACTGTACCCATTCTTTATATCTATCATGTCCTTTTTTTATTTAGTCTGAAGAAGGGGGAGTTTTGTCTGAACCCTGAAACGCGTTGGGTATTTTCTGTTTTCCTGCTGTGATCTAATTTTAGCAATAAAAGATTATGGACTCTTGGATGTTTGTTTGGCGCTCCCAATAGACATTACATTTGTGGATTCTCAACCTCTTTTAGGTGTGCCCCGTTTTTTTTGGTGCTATTGTGCACAGTGATAATTTGAGTGTCCCTCCAAAAATTTGTATCCAGATGTCAGTGTGCTATTCAGAATAAAAATGAGCATATGCTGAAAAGGAGGCAGAAGAATAAAAATTTGCAGGTGCTAAGGAAAAAACCTGGCATAGTTACCAATACTTTACATGGTAGTGCTTGTTTGCGTAGTAATGGGTCCATGCACACGAACACCTACTGCCAGTACTGGCACCAAGCTCCCTATATAAGGTCAGTGGCTGCACTTAGACTTTGCTGGATGATCTTCAGCTACCAGTACTCCATGCTCCTGTGTTTCTTGTATTTTTTGGACCACCTGTTATCAACCCAGCTTGCCTCTGGACTTCTTTTCTGCCTGATCCCTGGTTTTGACCCTGGCTTGCTCTAAGGACTCTGCTTCTCTTGCTCTACAGTGCATGACCCTGGCTTGCTCCTGACTATCCTTCTGCATACTCCCTGGCTTGCCTTCCTGTGTATGACTTTGGCTCCCATCCTGACTACGTCTCTTCAGTCCGTTCTTACCAGCCTGTTCCTGCTTCTTCCTCGGGTGCCACCTTGCCTGTAGGTCGATGCCTTGGTTCTGCTACACACCTGGGGCTATGGAGGTCCTGCCATCTGCCCTGATAGACCAGTTGTCAACTATCCAGTTCCGCTGTGCTGCAAGCCGCTTTCAGCAGATCTACCTAAATTGCTCCCGTGCTTCTTTGAGCCTAACACTCCCTGTTCTCACCTTCAGAAGTGCTTGGCACTTAGCTGCAAGGGAAGCTCCCTTGTAAATTCGGCCTCAGACCAGGTACGCGACACCAGGCTACACATATTATTTAGTATGTGTAAGGTATAGAACAGGTTTGTCAAGTTAAATATCACTGAGGGCCGCATCAGCATTATGGTTGCCCTCAAAGGGCCAGTTGTATCTGTAAGACTAGATGTCCAGAGCATCCCCACCACACCTTACTTTAGATGTCAAGATCCGATCCACCAACCATCAGAAGTCAAGAGTCACTCCCCCTCACTTACATCATAAAAACAGAAAGTGCAGAGTCTGGAGAAGGACCAGAGGAGGGCTGGAGTCAGTTGCCAAAGTCTGCTGAATGCTGAGTTTAGGGGAGGCAGAGATGAGGGGGCGCTGTGGCTGCACAGAGAAGCAAAGGATCTGGCGGAGGAGTTCTGTCCTCTCTCTGTTGCTGTCTACTGGGATAAGGTGGGACAGAGATGAAGGGGGTGCAACAGCTGCAGGAGAGGTGTGAGAGCCACATGAAATGGCCTGGCGGACCACATTTGGCTCATGGGCCTTGTGTTTGACACGTGTTATAGAATAATGTCAGAGACTGCTGACATACTGCATCTCGATAGAAGGTAGTCATGGTACAGGTGCAGTTGGAGACTGAAGATAGGCTGCAGGAGACATTTAGAGAATGGGGACATGTTACAAGAGACTGCTGGAGATTAAAGTTCTTACATCCCCATTACAAATCAGTGCTCTCACTCTGGGATGCTGTTAGAAATCAAGGGACACCATACAGTCAATCTAACAGTGCCTCAAAAAAATAAAATAATCAGTTTACTATGCTTCAGCTGTGAATGAACACAGTGAGTGATTGGTACCAATCACTCATTGTGTTCATTCGCGAAAGAAAGGGGCTGATAAATGTGACATTTCCCTGACCTTTCCCCATTTTCCATCCTGAAGGATCCTATTGTGTGCTTGCAGCTGCTGGTCAAAGGGAGAGGAGGGAAGCCAGCAGCACTGTGAGGCTTGGGCAGCAGGGGGGAAACATATGGTTCAGAGGGATGATGGGTGCACCAAGGGGATAATTACTGTAACTAATCCCCTGTATGACTTTTTCTGCTGCAGCTGAAAGTGAGCAGGAAGGAGAGGAGAAGAAGCCATCTTTCAGCTGCTGCAGAGAGAGCCATGGGGATCAGACAGACAGGGAATCAGTTCCAGTAATTGCCCCCCCCCCCTCCTACCGTGATGATCACCCTTCCTGTCCACATCCAATTTCCCCAGCTGCCTGGGCCCCATACAGGGGGGCTGGTGGTACCCCCTTATCCACGGCCCTGCTCTCAATAATACCTGCTAGGGCCTGAGAGCCACAATAAGTAATAAAGGGCACTAATATCATACTTATTATAATATTTCATAATGTTGTCCAGGAAATATTGTTGTACTGTGAAGGAGAAAGCAGAAGATTTGTACTCTGCCCCCTCTTAGTAGCATCTCACTGAGCTTTCACAGTTTGCAGTGCAGGGGTTGTCAATCAGGGTAACAGACCACCCACACATCCTGCTTATCTCTTTTTGGTGTAGGCAGAGGGGAGCACCATAGACATAATCTCAGATGAGATACATAAATATAATTTGATAGTTTATTTATAGTTCAATTGTGATTATAAAAAAAAAAAAAATTCCCCTAAGATGCTACTACATGACTATTTAAATTTTATAACAGCATTTATTATTGTTATCACCTGCAGCTACAGCTGAATTTCATCTCCTTTGCACTGGAGTCCTCCCGTAATTGTGTCTATGATTACTTGTCCATCTCGGACAGCTCTCGATCTGGCACCTCGGTATCGGACAAGTATTGTGGGGCCAAGAATATGCCGCCACTAGTGTCCTCTGGGAACTGGATGCTATTGCAATTCCACTCGGACAAGTCAGTACAGAGCACCGGATTCCAGGCCACATATAGCTGGGGTAAGTAGAAGGAGGGGACTTGGAGTCATGGTTTAAAGTGCACTTATTCTTTAACCGCTTCAATACCGGGCACTTTCACCCCCTTCCTGCCCAGGACCATTTTCAGCTTTCAGCACTGTCACACTTTGAATGACAATTGCGCGGTCATGCAGCGCTGTAACCAAATTAAATTTGTATCATTTTTTTTAAACAGATAGAGCTTTCTTTTGGTGATATTTAAAAAAGACCGATTGTTTTTTTTAAAAAAATTCTTAGTTTCTGTTCTAAAATTTTGTAAATAAGTACTTTTTCTCCTTCACTGATGTGCGCTGGTGAGGCTACACTGATGGGCAATGATGAGGGTGCACTGATGAGGGTGCACTGATGAGGTGGTTACTGATGAGGTGGCACTAATAGGCAGCGCTGATAGACAGCACTGATGGGCACTGATAGGCGCCACTTATGGACACTGATAGGTGGCACAATGTCACTCCAAAGCCCCCCCAATGTAAAAAAATATATAATAAATAATACATATTTAAAAAATTTAATTGCACCTGTACAAAAAATAAATACAGTTGTAAAAAAAAAAAAAAATAGTAAAAACAAAGAACATAGTAAGGCCCCTTTCACACGGGGCGAATCCGCGCAGATCCGCCCCGTGAAGCTCCGCCTGCTCAGCGGGGATCGCTCCGTTGATCCCAGCTGAGCCGACGGATGACTGGGCGGTCCCCGCACACTGTGCAGGGACCGCCCTGTCAGAGCGCCGCTCTCCCCTATGGGGAATCGGATGACGACGGACCGTAGAGTCCGTTGTCATCCGATCCGCTCCGCCGACGGAAGGAAAAATAGGGTTTTCCTCCGTCACACTTTGGCGGAGCGGATGTCAGCGGACATGTCTCCGCTGACATCCGTGCCTCCATAGGGGTGCATGGAGGATCCGTTTCAGGTCCGCCTAAAAAACTGACAGGCGGACCTGAACGGACCTCCGTGTGAAAGGGGCCTAAAAGCCCTTTCACATGGACACACATTTTTGTAAATATTTAAATATATCTTTTCATGTGACAACACTGAAGAAATTACACTTTGCTACAATGTAAAGTAGTGAGTGTACAGCTTGTATAACAGTGTAAATTTGCTGTCCCCTCAAAATAACTCAACACACAGCCATTAATGTCTAAGCTGATGGCAACAAAAGTGAGTTCACCCCTAAGTAAAAATGTCCAAATTGGGCCCAATTAGCCATTTTCCCTCCCCGGTGTCATGTGACTCGTTAGTGTTACAAGGTGTGAATGGAGAGCAGGTGTGTTAAATTTGGTGCAGTGCAATGTGCAAGTATACCTAGAAGAATTGATGCTGTTTTGAAGGCAAAGGGTGATCACATCAAACTGTCCATTTTGTTAATTGATACAAATAAACTATTAACACTTCTATTTCTGAAAGCATTTTTAGTTTAAAACATTTTTTTACACCTGCCTAAATTTTTTGCACAGTATTCCTCCTCCTCCTCCTCCTCATCCTCCTCCTCCTTCTCCTCCTCCTCCTCCTTCTTCTCCTCCTCCTCCTCCTTCTTCTCCTCCTTCTTCTTCTCCTCCTCCTCCTCCTCCTCCTCCTCTTGCCTGGAGATAATTTTTTAATTCCCAAGCTCATGATTGTTTGAACTCAACACACCATCAAAGGGCTAAATAAAAAATTACTGCTTTGGTAAATCAGTCTCGCAGCCTTTGACAGTTCTCACTAAAAGTTTTGTGAGAGTTTTTTTCTAGTTGAGCTGTAATGTGGCCAGGGCCGTCTTTCCCCATGGGCATGCTGGGCAGTCGCCCGGGGGCCCCACTTGCCTGGGGGCACACCTGCCCAGCGACCCCAGCCAAGCATCATTCAGCCGCGGCCACCTCCCGCACAGGGATGGACTGGCCATCGGGACTACCAGGAGGTTCCCTGGTGGGCCGATGGCTCAGTGGGCCGGTTGTCACTGTCAGTGTGTCATGGTTATGCAGTAATGTTTGTCTCTCAACTTACCCCTTCTCCATGTGTTCACCTTAGAGGCCAGCCACTCTCAACTGGCTGCTTAACCACTTAAGCCCCGGACCATTTCGGGCCATTAGGACCAAGCCTGTTTTTGGGATTCGGCACTGCGCTGCTTTAACTGTAAATTGTGCGGACATGCAATGTTGTACCCAAATGAAATTTGCGTCCTTTTCTTCCCACAAATAGAGCTTTCTTTTAATGGTATTTGATTGCCTCTGCGATTTTTATTTTTTGCGATATAAATGGAAAAAGAACGAAAATTTTGAAAAAAAAAGATATTTTCTACTTTTTGTTATAAGAAAAATCGAATAAACTCAATTTTAGTCATACATTTAGGCCAAAATGTATTCAGCCACATGTCTTTAGTAAAAAAAATGTCAATAAGCGTATATTTATTGGTTTGCGCAAAAGTTATAGCGTTTACAAACTAGGGTACATTTTCTGAAATTTACACAGCTTTAAATTTATGACTGCCTATCTCATTTCTTGAGGTGCTAAAATGGCAGGGCAGTACAAAAACCCCCCAAATGACCCCATTTTGGAAAGTAGACACCCCAAGGAAATTGCTGAGAGGCATGTTGAGCCCATTGAATATTTTTTTTTTGTCCCAAGTGATTGAATAATGACAAAAAAAAAATAAAAAAATTACAAAAAGTTGTCACTAAATGATATATTGCTCACACATGCCATGGTTATATGTGGAATTGCACCCCAAAATACATTCTGCTGCTTCTCCTGAGTACGGGGATACCACATGTGTGGGACTTTTTAGGAGCCTAGCCACGTACGGGACCCCGGAAACCAAGCACCGCCTTCAGGATTTCTAAGGGCGCAAATTTTTGATTTCACTCCTCACTACCTATCACAGTTTCGAAGGCCATAAAATGCCAAAATAGCACAAAACCCCCCCAAATGACCCCATTTTGGAAAGTAGACACCCCAAGCTATTTACTGAGAGGCATGTTCAGTCCATGGAATATTTTATATTTTGCCACAAGTTGCGGGAATATGACAAACTTTTTTTTTTTTGCACAAAGTTGTCACTAAATGATATATTGCTCACACATGCCATGGGCATATGTGAAATTACACCCCAAAATACATTCTGCTGCTTCTCCTGAGTACGGGGATACCACATGTGTGGGACTTTTTGGGAGCCTAGCCGCGTACGGGACCCCAAAAACCAAGCACCGCCTTCAAGGTTTCTAAGGGCATAAATTTTTGATTTCACTCCTCACTACCTATCACAGTTTTGAAGGCCATAAAATGCCAAGATGGCACAAAACCCCCCCAAATGACCCCATTTTGGAAAGTAGACACCCCAAGCTATTTGCTGAGAGGCATGTTGACCCCATTGAATATTTTTTTTTTTTTTGTCCCAAATGATTGAATAATGACAAAAAGAAAAAAAAATGTACAAAAAGTTGTCACTAAATGATATATTGCTCACACATGCCATGGTTATATGTGGAATTGCACCCCAAAATACATTCTGCTGCTTTTCCTGAGTACGGGGATACCACATGTGTGGGACTTTTTGGGAGCCTAGCCGCGTACAGGGCCCCAAAAACCAAGCACTGCGAACGCTGCAGTTATGTGTGTTGTGTTTGGTAAGTGACAGTGATCGATCGATACTGCACTTGGGTGGGCTGGGCTGGGCTGGGCTGGGTGGAGGGGCTAAACGCAGGCGCTAGCAGGTATCTGGGCTGATCCCGCTAACACTGTGTTTTTGGGAACCCTAAACCGCTGGGGATGCTAGTATAGATCTGATCAGATCTGATCAGATACTATACCACTAAGGGGGGTGTATGCTTTCCGCGTGGGTGTTAGCGTTACTGGCACTAACCTAACACTGCCTGGGGCGACGCAGACCCTCTCTGGCTCTAAAACCTAATTGATCTCACCCGCCGGGCGATCAGGGGGGTTAAACCTTTATTGGGTTATATACGGCGGGTGCCCTGATGCTATAAAAAGCAAACTAATCAACCAGCGTCACCCGTAACCTTTATATGGTGATCACTGGTGAAAGGGTTAACTAGGGGCAATCAGGGGGTTAAAACCTTTATTAGGTTAAATATGGGGGTACCTGACACTATATAAAAGCCTGACGGGTAACCTAAATAACTAAATAACTTACTGGCTAACCAGTGACACCAGTGACGCTTATACGGCGATCACTGGTGAAAGGGTTAACTCTAGGGGCAATCAGGGGGTTAAAATAATATATGGGGGTACCTGACACTAATAAAAACCTGCGGCGAACCTAAAAAAAAAATAACTGCCTATCTAAAACACCAGCGACACGAATACAGCGATCTGAAAAACAATCGCTTAGTGACGCTGAAGTTAGGGGGTGAAAGGGTTACCTGGGGGGTGATCAAGGGGTTAAACCTTTATTAGGGGGGGTTAGGGGGCTACCCTGGACCTAAAGGGGCCTAATCCTAACTGCCCTGCAACTTTTTACAATCACAGATGACACTAAATGCAGTGATCAGTAAAATAAATGATCACTGCAATCAGTGACACTGTGATTGGGGGCTTTGGGGTGACCTGGGGGGTGATCTGGGGGTGACTGGGGGGTGATTTGTGTGCCTATGTGTACCTACGTGTCAGTGGACTGTTGGTGCACTAACCTGCTTCTTCTCTGCTCGGCGCCGGGAACGGAAAGACCGCGGCGAGGGAGATGACATCACTTCCTCCAGCCTTGTTTACATCACATGGCAGAGGAAGCATTTTCATTGGCCGGGAGCGATCGCGAGGGGGGGGCGGAATCGAGCGCCCCCCCCCCTCATGCCTGATCGCTCCCGAACACTTAACGGCCGCTCACTGCAGTGAAGGGGGGTCCGGATGGACCCCCCAACTGCACAAAGGCGATCACGTAGATCTACGTGATTCTGCCTGTCCGTGCCATTCTGCCGACGTAAATCGGCGGTGGGCGGTCGTTAAGTGGTTAAATAATCTCTCCTCCAAGCATGGCTCCACCCCATGCCCTATCAGGGAACACTATATTAACCTGTGCACTGCAAGCCAGCCGTGCTGATCAACGTTGTTTGTTAAGTTATTGTGCGTTTGGGTTCCTGCTTGCAGTGTGTTACGTCTGTCTCTGTTTTACCGATCTTGGCTTGTTCTCGACTATCACTGTCTGCTTGTGACCTTGACCTTGTTGTGGAAAAATTTATTAATGTATGTTGTCAGATGTCCCCCAATGTCAGTTTTGCTGTAATGCGCTCATCTGAGCGTATTTGCACATACAGACGTTGGTGGAAGACCGGTGGCGGGAAAATCATTCCTATGGAAACAGCGATGTTTGCTCCATTTAGAGATGTTGTTTTATGCCTCGTCAGGGGACTGGCCACTTCCTGACATTGGTATTAAATGACTCAGAGCGGACAGATCTGTGTCCACAAGAACAGTAGCATAGCTATACGACAATTGTGGTCCATTGAGCCATAATTGTCGTATGGTTCCCGTCATTGGAAGCAGTGCATGTCACTGCTAGTCTATTTGAATGTATACATGTCTGTAATTGGTTCTTTTGTTGAATTCATGTACTGAATTGTATGGGACATCTTGTTGGAAGGATGTCCTTGTATGGTCATTTCCTATGGAGGGTGGGTCACATGTTGTGACATCACTTCCTGCTGGGAGTTTATTAAAACTGTTTATGGGCGTCGACTTGGCAGAGTTGGCTGGGACTCCTTGATGATAAGACCTGTGTGATGATGCTTGCTTCTTGGAATGGATGAACGATGAGTGAATTTTAGCCTATAGATAGCATTATTGCAAAAGTATGAAATCTGAAATGTGTGCTTATTTAGCACAGGAAATATAGGCTGTGTGCTCTGTATACAAGCTATATTTCCACGACAGTTAATTTCCACGACAACCTTTGGCATGTCCTTTGTTTATCCTTGTCTGCTAGTCACCCCGACCTTTGGCTTATCCCCTCACCATCTCTTGTATCCTGAGCTGCTGCTTCCCCTCTATCCTCTATAGCCCACTGTGAGCGTGAGCTGGGGGACTCTGGGGGCCGCGACCTGGATCCAGTTGCAGCCCAGTCCATCCTCACCACTAGAGGCTCTGGTGAACACCTGCTGGATCTTAGACTCCGCGCCCTGGGGAATCTTAAGCTCTAGCTCCCTGTGTGATCCCTGTTAGTGCTCCAGTGGACCTGCCTTCCTTAACCACCCAGAGTTCCATCCGCAGCAGTCAGCCATAGGGTTCACTACCTTAGCGGTGCACTCCTGACCCCAACGGTGTGCATCTGTCACCTGGCTCCAGGTGACCTGACACAGTGTCACTCACTCGTCTCTCTGAATCACTCTGTCTGTGTGGATGTCACATTTACGATCACGCTCCTGCACCCGGCCGGCGCCAGCCAATAGACATCATCGCTGCCACAACTTCCCTACCCCTAAGTTTACAGCCCCATCCTGGCGGCGTGACGTCACTCACGGTCAGAGGTGGGAGGGGATTATAATGGGAGGAGCGTAGAGAGCTGCCTGCTGCAACCAAGAGGAGCCAGCGCCGCTGAGGAGGAACCAACAACTTCATTACAAGTTCAGACAGCAGCACAGTCAGTGTGTAGTATCTATCGCAAGTCAGAATGCACTAAGCTAAATTAAGCAGATGCCATACGGAATGCAGCCATCTGACTGCAGTCTAAAGATTATTAACTGTGACTGTCTATGATTTTTTTAATATGCAGCATGGCGGGGGAGGGGGGTAAAAGTCCTGCACTGGTCATAGTAACTGATGTATTAATGTCCTGCACTGTTCACGGTCACAGATTAATGAATTTACTGGTCACGGTCACTGATGAATGAATTTACTGGTCACAGTCACTGATGAATGAATTTACTGGTCACAGTCACTGATGAATGAATTTACTGGTCACGGTCACTGATGAATGAATTTACTGGTCACGGTCACTGATGAATGATTTTACTAGTCACAGATGAATGATTTCACTGGTCACTGTCACTGATGAATGAATTTACTGGTCACGGTCACCGATGTATTAATCTACTGCCACTACTGGTCTCGGTCACTGATGATGAATGAATGTATTTCTTGTTTTTCAATTTCTTGCTTTTCAAGCTTGTGTTATATTGTCCAAACGTTGTGTTAATGTTCAAACACTGATTTTGTTGGAAGTACCAATAAATATAGCCTTATTGATAATTTGCATTTTTATTCTCGTGTGTGATTGTGTAGACAGGACCCCAGTGCACTGTATTGCCCGGGGGCCTATAATGCTCTTAAGATGGCACTTAATGTGGCCCTGGAAATTATTTAATACTGCTTGCAGTTATGCCCCAACAATCTTCGATGTGATAACATGATCATATTTGTTTTCTTTTCTGCAGTGTGAGAAGTTGGATGGAGACTGATGATCTTGGAACAGACTACACTTTGTTTTAATCCGACAGAGAAAATTTTAAGGAAACCAGTGCTGTCAAAGCACCCAATAACCTAACCTCGAGAATGTTAGCTGACATAATCCAGAGCCTTCACAATGAAATTGTGAATGAAATTCAAAATTCAAATTCAACCAGTCTTTCCAAGCACCCAATGACCCAGACTTGAGAATGTTATTTTACATAATCCGGGGTGCTCACACAGAAAAAAATCTGTTGAAGCACCTGATAACCCAGCCTCAAGTAAAGTTAACTCACATTATCCTGCGGCTTTCAAACTGAAAGAATTTAAAGTCAACGAGTCTGTTAAAGCATCGAATAACCTACCCTCTAATATTGTTATCTGATTTTTTTTTCAATGCCTTTAAAATGAAAAAAATTAAAGTCTACGAGTCTGTTGAAGCTCCCAATAACCCAACCTCTAGAAATTTTATCTAACATGATCTGGGGCCATCACAATGAAAGATTTCAAAGTCAACCAATGTGTCAAAGCAGCCAATAACCCAATCTCTAACAATGTAATCTCACATAAACTGGAACTTTCACACTGAAATAATTTAAAGTCAACCAGTCTGTTGAAGCATGCAATAACCCAACCTCGAGAATGTTATCTGACATAATCCGGGGCCTTCATACTGGAAGAATTTCAAGTCAACAAGTCTGAAGCACCCGATAACCCAACTTCTAGTAACGTTGTCTTACATGATGCTGAGGCCTTCAAACTAAAAGAGTTTAACGTATTTCTTGTTAAAAAAAAAAAAGAATTTAACGTCAACCAGCCTGTTGAGGCATTCAGTAACCTAACCTCTTGTATTGTTATCTATTTTTTTTGTTAGTTCCTTCAAAATGTAAAAAAAAATAAAGTTTGCTAGTCTGTTGAAGCTCCCAAACTACCCAACCTCTATTATTGTTATCTCACATGATCTGGGGCCTTCACACTGAAAGATTTCAAAGCCAACCAATGTGTCAAAGCACCCAATAACCCAACCTCTGGTAATGTAATCTCGCATAAAACGTGGCTTTCACACTGAAAGAATTTAAAGTCAACCAGTCTGTGTTGAGGCATCCAATAACCTAACCTCTAGTATGGTTATCTGGCATTATGGGGTGCCATCAAACTGAAAGGATTTAAAGTCAACCAGTCTGCTGAAACACCAAATAATCCAACTTAAAGTATTGTTACCTCACTTGTTTTGGGGCCTTTAAACTGAAAGATTTTAAAGTCAACCAGTCTGCTGAAGCACCAAATAACCCAATGTTGTGTATTATCAGACACAATTCAGGGCCTTCAGAGCTGGGCAACAATCCTCAGAGAGCCTCTGCTGCACACTTGGAGGCCCCCAATATCAATAAATGACTAAGGAACTTCTAAAAGTCACTGAATACCATAATACAGCATAGGTGTCTGGTCACTGGGATACACCCACCAATCATGTGATACAATGGACTGGGTGTATGTGTGTCTGGTCTGTGTGTGTGTATAGGGATGTGAAAAGTTTCAAAGTTTAAGGCTCCCAGGGTGCAGCACGACAGTTGAAGATTGTGACTGTACATGCTGCCTACTAACCAATGGCTGATAGTTTAAAGGGTTAACTATTTTTTCAAATAACTTTATTCTAACTGACCCCACAATGCTAACTAAACCCTGTTTAACTTACCTTAGTTTAGAGGGTGACCCGGTTCAGCAGCCCAGGCGTATGTCAGGATCTTCTTTTCAGTTCTTTGGCCTGTGCTGTGCTGCACATGTGCTGCATATTCTTCAAAGGTCCCAATAGAAAAAAGCCATCCACCTGCAAGCCTGCAGTACAAGAGGGTATAGTTAGTATTGGAAGGATGAGGGGGCATGCATTTAAGATTAAAATGTATACAAACCCAAAAACACACATTTTCTATATTGCAGGTTATCATTCCTTAGATATTGTGGCTGCGTGAGGGCTTATGTCAATGGGCTTTGGTCTTGTGTTCATGGCATCATTTTGACATAAGCTTCTGCGATCATTTAAAACTCATTGACAGAAGCATTTGGCAAACCTCCATCTGACCTGCCATAGGCTTGTATAGAGATGCAAAAAACACTTAAAGTGGTTGTTAATGCATTTCATTCACTATTAGAGGCTGGCATAGCACACTGTGTAAGTTGTTTTGAAAAAGGAGCGTTGTAATTACCGAATTTCAGCTGTCTTCAGGCCAGTCACGTGACTCGTGGCCGCTTTACAGCTCCGATGGATGTCTTCTGCGGGAGGGGACATGATCTCCCTCTGACCTCAGCCTGGGAGATCACATGGCCGCACGTCTCCTCCGCAGAAGACATTCTTTGGAGCTGTAAAGTGGCCACGAGTCACGTGACCGGCCTGAAGACAGCTGAAATTCAGTATTTAGAACTTTTGTTTTTCAAAACAACTTACACAGTGTGCTATGCCAGCCTCTAATAGAGGGGCTGGCAGTGATAATTTTAGGTTTTGGTTTTACAATAATAGCGGCGGGGGGCAGGGCTGGGTACAGACAGAGTGGGAGATGACAGGCAGGAAGGAGGGGGGTGAGGGGGAGGGAGGAGAGCTGAGAGCAGGCAGCCTATGACGGAGGGATGCACTCTGACCACGGTGGTCACGGCCCAGCAGCCATGATTTTCGTGGTCAGTATAGAGAGGGCATACAGGAAGTGGCAAGTTCGGGGAGTTTTTTTTTACAGTTTAGAGGGGGGCAGATTACGCAGCACAAGCGATGGGTTAATAAACGCTTTAATGCCTGCTGATAAAGACCCTCAGTTGTCTTTCTTTTCAGGATTTTTTTCTCTGATTTTCACCTGGTACACACTAATTTGTCCGCTGTATCTATAGTTGTCATCCAGGCTGGACTTAAAACATGTCTGCATTTGCTCATCTCCTTTACATGGGGACTAATAGAATTAATGATATACAAATATATTACCAAAAGTATTGGGACACCTGCCTTTACATGCACGTGAACTTTAATTACCGTATACAACTCTTCTGTGCAGGATCACGTATCTAGTATGTGATCTTGCACTTCTGGGTTTGGGGCGCCCCCGCTGTGATTAGACACAGCGGGAGCTGATTAATGGATACAGCGAACTCGATGTCCACCGGCACCCGCCAATGCTTTGGTACACACAGGCAGATCGCTACAGAAGGCTTGGATCCTGTGTCTCTGCTAAGCAGGGTCACTGATCCATGCCTTCTTCTAGTACAAGCACCTCCCCCACAGTAAGTATGCACATTTCAAGCACACATTTAACCCTTTGATCACCCCTGATATTAACCCCTTCCCAGCCAGTGTCATTAGTACAGTGACAGTGTATATTTTTAGCACTGATCACTGTATTAGTGTCACTGGTCCCCAAAAAGTGTCAGTTAGTGTCTTGACTGTCCGCTGCAATATCGCAGTCCCGCTACAAATCGCTAATCGCCATCATTACTAGTAAAAAAAATTAAAAAAAATACAAAAAATAAAAATATTGCATATTGTTTGTAGACGCTATAACTTTTGGCAAACCAATCAATATACGCTTCTTGGGATTTTTTTTTACAAAACTATGTAGCAGAATACGTATTGGCCTAAATTGATGAAGAAGATTTTTTTATTTTTTATTTATTGGATATGTTTTATAGCATAAAGTTAAAATATAGTTATGTTTTCAAAATTGTCAGCCTTTTTGTATTTATAGCGCAAGAAATAAAAAAAAGCAGAGGTGATCAAATACCACCAAAAGAAAGCTCTATTTGTTGGAAAAAGGACATACCGGTAAATTTTGTTTAGGTACAGCGTCGCACAACTGCACAATTGTCAGTTAAAGTAACGCAGTGCCGTTTTGCAAAAAAAAGGCCTGGTCATGAAGGGGGGTACATTTTCCGGAGCTGAAGTGGTTAACAAAACAGGGTGGGTGAAACTATTGAGAAAAAACAAACACAGATACATATAATCAGTATATGAAATATACAGAAATACAATGAATAAGCTAGGCCATGGATATGCAATTAGCGGACCTCCAGCTGTTGCAAAACTACAAGTCCCATCATGCCTCTGCCTCTGGGTGTCATGCTTGTGGCTGTCAGAGTCGTGCTATGCCTCAAGGGACTTGTAGTTTGGCAACAGCTGGAGGTCCGCTAATTGCATATCCCTGAGCTAGACTGTAGATGACGATAAGTATTTCTCACCAGAGTTTAGGGGATGCAAGCAGATGCAAATTTTAATCCAACATGTGCTCTGATAGCTGGTTCCTTCTTTCAGTCTCTAAATTGGAGTCTGAGTTCCCAGGATGCCAGGTTTCTCTTCCTTAGACTGAAGGATGAAGGGAACTTTTGTTAAAGGTGAACAGTTTCTAGTTTCTGCAAAAACAGTATGTTTATCACCATCTTGCGGTCAAATCTGATATTGCAGCCAAAACAACTTAAAGTGGTTGTAAACCCACTTTGACAACTTGCACCTATAGGTAAGCCTAGATTAAGGCTTACCTGTAGGTGCAAGAAATACCTACATGGTTAAGGAGATATTTGCAGAAAACACTGCACTGATGTCTAAGGCGAATGCGCGCCGTAGACAACGGCGCAGGTGCACTGAGCGTCCCGGTTTTATGAATGGGACATGCCGGGATTATGCTGGTCCCGCGCGCATTCGGGGGATCGTGCCGTTCCTGCACGCATGCGGGGGAGTGACGTCATCACCGCTCCGGCCAGTCACAGCGCTGGAGCGGTGATACACAGAAGGGACTCGAAGGCAAGATGGCGGCCGTGGCGGAGGGGAACGAGGAGCGCTTCGGGGGCTTCTATCTCAGGTAAGTCATTCTTAATGAGCTAGTATGCTATGCATACTAGCTCATTATGCCTTTCTCTTGCAGGGTTTTTTTTTTTTTTTTTTTTTTAAAGAGGGTTTACTTCCTCTTTAATTAAAGAGGAGGTCCACCCTGAAAAAATTTTAACATTAAAAATCCTAAAAAAAAAAAAAAAACTAATAGAAAAAAATAATAATTTTATACTCACCCTAAATGCCTGTTGCTATGCGGAAGTCCCTTAATCTGCCTCTAATGTTCCTCTTCTTGTCCGCGGTGGGTCTCCTTCCGCTTCCTCTTCTTGTGAATGGGGCGTACTGCCTTCTGGGAACTGTGTGTATCCCAGGAGGCAAGCCGCCCATTCACAAAGCGCCTTGCGAGTGGCGCATGCGCAGTAGGAAACGGGCAGTGAAGCCTTACGGCTTCACTGCCTGTTTCCCTTACTCAGGATGGAGGAGCCGGGACCTGCCAGCAGCGATCGATCGCCGTGGCGGGACCGACATCGCAGGCGAATAGGACAGGTAAGCGTCCTTATTAAAACTCAGCAGCTACACTGTTAGTAGCTGCTGACTTTTTTTTTTTTCGGCTGCACCTCCGCTTTAATATCCTGCTGGAGGCAGAACAATAAAGGTGGCTGGAAATGTTTCATAAACTCATAACGTTGCATGACCGCATATTTGTCATTCAAAATGTGAGAGCACTGAAAGCTGAAAATTGGCCTGGGCAGGAAGGGGGTGAAAGTACCCAATAGGCAAGTGGTTAACAGTGGTGGCCCATCCATTAGGGGAGGCCGCGCGTGGCCCCCTCTATCCATGACCGCCACCCCCCTCCACTTTCTAGCGATGTGACGATGCGATGCTCTATCCTTCACTGCTGCGGCCGCCACCCCCTATTCATGCGTCCAGCCCCTTTCAAAGGGCCAGATGCCTGAATTACAGCGGCGGTTTAAAAAAAAAAAAGGCTCTAATAGGCTTCAAAACAGGGTGGGTTTGTGGCGCAGAGTATTGCGCTACGAGCCCAACCAGGTGTTACAGCAGCAAATTAATATTTGCTGTTGCAAAACTGATCCTCCTCCCGGCCAGTCAAGAAGTGGTTCTGATAACCGTCACCCGATTGGCTGAAAGGACAGGTGACCCTTATGGACGCCTAGGAGGAAGGGAGGGGATGCACGGCAAAAGCGAGGAGGAGGGAGGAGGAGAAGACATAAGAGCCGCTACCCGATGCCCCGATACCTGCTGCAGCCTGATGTCCGTTGATGCCCCAATCCCTGCCGCTCCTTGATGTCTGCCGCTGCCCGCTGCCTAGATTAGGGTGACCAGACATCCCTGGTTTCCGGGGACAGTCCCTGGATTGGGGACACTGTCCCCGGACCAAGTCTGTCCCCGGATTGGATTTGAACAGGGACTGGGGCAATTTCAAAGACAGTCAGTGAATAATTAAAATAAAAAAAAATCTGAATTACACACCCTCGGTCTTACTAGCTTAGGGGGGGTGTATTTTTTTCCATTATCTGTGCCCCTTTCTGATGATCATGTGCTGGTCGGGGCGGGGGGGAATATTTCTTCCGTTTCGGGTGCATGCCCATTCAGCTCCGCTCGCATGTTCTTCTGCCTTGGCTCAAGTCCCGGCCAGCCGACTGCCTGCTTATCTCCTTGCCAATGTCCAGCAGCAGGAACAGAGGGGAAGAGGATCCGAACGTGGGGCTGCCAGTGCCTTCAAGGCTTCAACACAGGTATGCTTTGGGGGTGTCTGTGAATAGACTACATTGCACTCTGTCTCTCTGGCATATTGGTCATAAGTTAAAAAAAATCAGCACCCAGCAGCCATGTTATGTGACACACTGTGTCAGAGCCATGATAGATTGCCTGCTGCCTGTGAATTATCATAATGCTAATGATCTTAACCAGTTGCCGATCACCCAATAGCAGATTAACTGCTACAGGGTGGTTGTGCTGCAAAGGATCACGTATATACACAATCCTGCATTTCTGGGTCCACTGGTACCCGCTGATCGTTATGTACAGGGGCAGAACGGTGGTTTGCCTATGTAAACAAGGCCGATCGCCGTTCTGTCAGTATGGAAGACATTGATCCTGATCCCCCACAGTGAGAAAACACTTGTTAGGCACACATTTAGCCCTTTGATTGCCCTGGATGTTATCCCCTTCCCAGCCAGTGTCATTAGTACAGTGACAGTGCATATTTTTGGCACTTATTACTGTGTCACTGGTTCCCACAAAGTGTCAAAAGTGTCACTTAGTGTCCAATTTGTCTGCCGCAATATAGCAGCCCTGCTATGAGTCACTGATTGCCGCCATTACTAGTGAAAAAAAAAATCTGGTCACCTTAGCCTAAATGGGGTAAGTGGACCGACCGGCAGACAGCGAGGGTGGGGGGATTTGTTTGCCACGCCCCCTCCTCCCAAACAAAAAACTATGAGCCACCACTGGTGGTTAAAGCGGAGCTCCGCCGAAAAAATAAATATTAAAAGCCAGCAGCTACAAATACTGCAGCTGCTGACTTTTAATATTAGGACACTTACCTGTCCTGGAGTTCAGCGACGTCCGCAGCAGAGGACGAGCAATCGCTCGTCACTCTGCTGCCCCCACCGCCATCCTCGGTGAGGGATGGCGGTGGGGGCACTTCACTGCCCGGTTCCCTACGGCGCATGCGTGAGTCGCGCTGCGCCGTTCTGACTGGTCCCCGTGTGTTCTGGGAGCCGAGTGTCTCCCAGAACACTACGGGTATTCTGCGGGAAGTGACATGCTTCCCGCAGATTTCCCACAGAGAGGACTCCCGGAAGTGGGTGCAAATACCTGTCTTAGGTATCTGCACCCCCCTCCCCCCTGAAAGGTGTCAATTGTGACACCGGAGGGGGGGAGGGTTCCGATGAGCGGAAGTTCCACTTTAGGGTGGAGCTCCGCTTTAAGTTACATTTTAAAAATACTACAATTAAGTTACATTTAAAAAATACTACTAAAAATCAACAATTAGATCTCCTTCCAACTAAAAATGGGATTTGTGCTTCCTTTATATGACCACCGGGGGGCAGCAGGACACCAGAAAGGAATATCAAGATTTTTGTTTTTAGCTGTGAATGTTATCATATAAACTTCTAAGACCAGTAAAATGTTCAAATAAAATAGCTGATCAACCTAACGACAGTTCAATTTGCTGGCACAAATGCTATTCAAAGGCACGTTCTATAAAGCAATCACTGTGATTATATATTTGCAGTTTCCCCCGATGCGGTTTGTTCTTGTATTTGAATCTTCATTCTGGCAGTTCTTGCAATTTAGCAATAGTTAGATTTTAAAAGCTTCTGTAGGAGTTTGTGCATGATTGCAAACAGCAGCAAAGATTTTAAAGGAACCAACGTGCGTCAGAAGATGTGAACAACTAGTGTAGAAAAGATCAGAACCAACCATAAAGGGGAGCCCTGCCCTCAATAGTTTGAAAACGAAACGGCAAGCAAGCAGATGAAATTCATATATGGAAGCTGTTTTACCTACCAATTGATTTGTTACATAGTTACATAGTTAGCCTGGTTGAAAAAAAACACACAAGTCCATCTAGTTCAATTAATAAAAGGGGAAAAAAATAACAATAATAATCGTACAATCCCATATACACAATCCTCTACCCACAGTTGATCCAGAGGAAGGTGAAAAACCCCAGCAAAGCATGATCCAATTTGCTACAGCAGGGGAAAAAATTATTTCCTGATCCTACGAGAGGCAATTGGATTTTCCCCGGATCAACTTTACCTATAAATATTAGTATCCAGTTATATTATATACAATTAGGAAAGAATCAATCAAGAACCATCTCTGGAGGGAGTCTATTTCACATCTTCACAGCTCTTAAATATTTGGAGATGAAATCTCTTTTCCTCCAGACATAAAGAGTGCCCCCTTGTTCTCTGTGATGACCTTAAAGTGAATAACTCACCACCAAGTTCACTATATGGACCACTTATGTATTTAAACATGTTGATCATATCCCCCCATAATCTCCTCTTCAAGGGTGCAGCACTCTCCTTCAATATGTTAAGTGTTTGGACACGTAGCGCCCAATGGGCTTTCTCAACTTCTAGGCTTGAGCCTAGACCAGTGATGGCGAACCTTGGCACCCCAGATGTTTTGGAACTACATTTCCCAGGATGCTCAGCTACACTGCAGAGTGCATGAGCATCATGGGAAATGTAGTTTCAAAACATCTGGGGTGTCAAGGTTCGCCATCACTGGCCTAGACCTTTAAGAAAGCCCATTGGGCGCTATGCGCGAGGTGGGCGGTGACGTAATCACACTGGACGAAGTCAGGTAGAGCTGTGCAAGCCAAGGATAGTACTGAAATATGCCTGTACTGTGGAAACTCGGATTGCGAGTAATGCGGTTAACGAGCGTTTCACGAAACAAGCAATTATTTACAAAAAAATCCTGACTCGGTTTGGGAGTTTTGTCTCGCAAGACGAGCAAGATTCAAGCCTCTGCGGTGTGCAGTACCGCATTTGGCCAGAGGTGTGGGGCGCCAGTGACACTCGGAGCAGTTCGGAAATAATCGGAAATACTCAGTTCCCGAAGGTTTCCAAGCCTTTCCGAGGGTTTCAGAGTGCATCCCAGTATTTCCGAGTCTCTCAGGCGCTCTCCCACGTCTGGCCATTTTGGGGTGGTTGCGAAAAACACTGTATCATTCAAAGGGCAACATTTTCTGGAAGTTTATTGAGCAGAACAATCCCCAAAGAACTGAAGAAATGTCTGACCTGGAGGGGTATATGATCCTATAATTGTAAAGTTATCTCTAAGCATTGGAAGGAGTGTGCACATAGTAGAAGTACTCATAAATCTGGTAAAGGAAATATGCCAGACAAGGGTCCTTTAATGGAGACTCAACTACACCAATCGTCTAGATCCTAAACCCGGGATGGTATAAGGTTCACTATGTGTTTCTTCCTTAGTCTCTCCTCCAGTCATAGTAAATCGGGAACCAGATGAAGTCTGCACAGTGTATGGCCATCTTTCTGGTCAGGGTAGCTGCTTTGGAGGACATGAAGTTTGTGGGTTCAGAAGCTTGTCTACAGCTTGGGGGAAAAGCAGTTTCTCAGCCTGATGGTCTATGTGCAGATGCTTCTGAGCCTACCTGAGGGGAGGTTGGTAACCGGGAGACATCCTGGGTTTGTAGGATCTCTCATAATAGTAGAGGCTTGTCTAGCGCTGACTCCCTAGGTAGCTGCTGGAAATAATTGGATTATCCTGCCTGCCCTGTATCTGTATTCAACAGCTCACTAAAACAATTATCAGGCTCCAGTCACCTTGGTTTTACCATTGATAGCCTTTTCGCAAAATGGAGAGAGCGTTTAGGGGTACAGGATATCCAAAAAAGCACATATAAGTATATACTGAATCAGCAGTAGGTCTTATGTAAGTGACCCTTAATATTCATACCTTATCATTCCTGTGAATGGGGGTGGAAGTGGGGGCAAAGTGGTGGGAGGAGCTAATAGAGGAGCAAGAATGGTGGGTGTGGCAAAATTGCACTAAAACTTGAGCCTACATATAGAGTGCAGGGGACAGGAGTATGTAACGTACATAGATCAGGGGGCAGAAGTATGTAGCATATATAGTGCAGGGGGCAGCAGTATGTAACGTACATAGTTCAGGGGGCAGGAGTATGTAGCATATATAGTGCAGGGGGCAGGAGTATGCAACGTACATAGATCAGGGGGCAGAAGTATGTAGCATATATAGTGCAGGGGGCAGGAGTTAGGGTTGCCACCTCATCCCTTTAAAACCGAACACATATGAATTCCACAGGTTCTGTGGCTGATTAAGGTGGTAATTAAACTTACTTAGTGCCTTATCTGCATTTAATTAGCCTCAGAACCTGTGTAATTCATATGTGTTCGGGTTTAAAGGGATGAGGTGGCAACCCTAGCAGGAGTATGTAACGTACATAGTTCAGGGGGCAGGAGTATGTAGCATATATAGTGCAGGGGGCAGGAGTATGCAACGTACATAGATCAGGAGGCAGAAGTATGTAGCATATATAGTGCAGGGGGAGGGAAATATGTAACGTACATAGTTCAGGGGGCAGGAGTATGTAATTTTAGCACCTACCCCACATTTCCAGGGACCGGATGGTGACCCCCAAAGACAGGGAGGGTCGACATAACTCTTTAGGGTGCAGATTACTAGGTATGGTGGGTGATGTACAAGATAGAAAGATTGGGCGCCAGTCACTTTTATACTTGAAAAGAGAGAAGTTTATTTCTCATAACAGGAAAAATATGGGAGAGAGGGGATAGGGCACACGACACCCTTAGTCAAAAATAGTAAAGATCAGCAGAGAAAACGGTGAGATAAGGTAGATAGCAGTACAGGAAAAGAGCCTTTAAGCTGAAGCAGCACATCTGTACTTTGTAGAATAAGCTGTCTCCTATAGTAACTGAACTTTACTTACAGTGTCATACAGAATTCTTTTGGATGAGTTCTCTTTTGAAGCTCTCCCAGCCACATCATCGATCCCCTGTGCTTCTCTAGAACTCCATCCCTCTCAGAACTGTTTCCGGATATTTAACAAGCTTTTCTCAGCAAATGCTTAAATACCCGGATAGGCCTTGGATAGGCTTAGCAGCCAGGAGAACACCTGGATAGGCCTCAGACTTCAGGTCTATCAGCCAGGAGCTGTTTCACACACATCCCACCCAGACCGCAGCCTGGGCTGGGAAGACCCCAATCACCTGACTTTCTCCAAATAAATTCCCTCTCCCAGCATTCATAGTGGCCAGTCTGATTGGCTGAAAAAGGTATATTAATTCATAACCTGAACGCACTGTAGCTCATCATACTAATGCCAGATGCGACAGTGCCACCTACTGACTAAAGAGAGGAACCACAGCTAAACAGGATTAGGAGAAAAGCCATTTGATCACTAAACACTACAAATTAGCCAGGATGGCTACCAGCCAGCACAACTAAATGTACCTGTAGCCCTGCTTTGGGACAAGGGTGCTACATAACATACATAGTTCAGGGGCAGGAGTATGTAACATACATAGTTCAGGTGGCAGGAGTATGTAACATACATAATTCAGGGGGTAGTAGTATGTAACATGCATAATTCAGGGGCAGGAGTATGTAACATACATAGTGCAGGGGGCAGGAGTAGGTAACGTATATAGTTCAAGGGCAGGAGTATGTAACATACATAGTGCAGGGGGCAGGAGTATGTACCGTACATAGTTCAAGGGCAGGAGTATGTAACATACATAGTTCAGGGGCCAGGAGTATGTAACATACATAGTTATGGGGCAGGAGTATGTAGCCTACATAGTTAAGGTGGCAGGAGTAACTAACATACATATTTCAGGGGGCAGTAGTATATAACATACATAGTTCAGGGGCAGGAGTATGTAACATACATACAGTAGTTCAGGGGGCAGGAGTATATTACATACATAGTTCAGGGGGCAGGAGTATAGTTTAGGGGGCAGGAATATGTAATGTGCATAGATCAGGGGACAGTAATATGTAACATACAAAGTTCAGGGGGCAGAAGAATGTAGCATACATAGTGCAGGGGGCAAGTGTATGTAACGTACATAGCTCAGCGGGCAGGAGTAGGTAACATACATAGTTCAGGGGGCAGAAGCACGTACTGTATCTTACATAGTTCAGGGGGCAGGAGTATGAAACATACATAGTGCAGAGGGTAGAAGCATGTACTGTATCTTACATAGTTCAGGGGGCAGGAGTATGTAACGTACATAGTTCAGGAAGTAGGAATATGTAATGTACACAGTGCAGGGGTCTGGGGTGGGCAATGCACATAGTGCAGAGGCCTGGGGTGGGTAAATATAAGTACAATGCATACACACACATACTAATGCATACACATACATCATGCACTTCACTTTTTGGTGGTATTGCTGGGATCTTGAATTCGTCATGTCCCGACTGCTAGTCCTGGCAGAAAAGCCTAGGGGTAGCAGCTGCATAGATGCTTTCAACCTGGGCCTGGGGGCCTTTTTCCCCCACATTGTTCACTCTGCTCCTGCACAGCTCCTCCTCTCCTCTCCTCTGGGGAATGTAGGGCGTGGTGTGCATGAAAATGGCAGCACGCATGCTGTGCTTTGTTTCAATGCTGAAGCAAGCGACCCACCAGGCTTAGGGAAAACCTACAGAACCCAAAAAAGGTAAATATTATCACAGACTGGTTAGGTTACAGCCTTGTAATAAAACATTTTCAATTTAGATAGAGACAGAACTGCATAGAACAGGGTGCTTCACTTGTCTGGGAGATGGCTTGAATAAATATCTCTCAGGTTAGGGAGTAGCTAATTGACAATCCTCTGAGCCATTTTGACTACCCACTGCAGAGCCTTCCTGTCTGCCATACTGCAAGTGAAGTACCAGCCTGTGTAGCAGTATGTCAGTTTGATCCTCTGCCAGGTGTTTGCTGCTCTGCAGTAACCCCATGGGGAGATTTATTTACTGAATGCCTCCATTCTTACCGTGACGATCAGGACACTTTTTGCTTCCTGTCTTTGGATTGCGTTCTCCATATGCTTCTAAGGAGGATTAACTAGGGGGCCATGGCACCAGCATTATTAGAAAACTGTAATTACACAACTTACGAAAATCCTTTCCTGCTTCAGCTATTTAGCATTAAACTAAAATTAAGCTTCCAAATATATTCTAGAATCTCTATTATGTAGAGGGATAAGTAATATGTGAGCACAATAGAAAAGGGTTAAATACTTCAAAGGGCGCTATAGTGTAAATGTATTGTGTTCATATTATATTTTGCCTGTATTATCTTTGCATGCTTTATTATTATTTTTTTTATTTTGCAGCATTTTATCTATTTTAACTATTGCCTTTTGTTTTACCTATTTTTTTGCCTATTTTTAGCGGCGCTTTACCGTCGTTTTCGCGGTGCTATTTGACCGCTAGCAGGGCACTTTTGACTCCTGCCAGCAGCCAAAAAAGGGTTAAAACCATCCGCAAAGCGCCGCTGCAGCGGCGCTTTGCCGGTAGTTCTGCGGCGCTGTCCATTGATTTCAATGAGCAGGGGCGCTTTAGGAGCGGTGTATTCACCGCTTCTACAGTGCCTCAAAGATGAGGCTAGCAGGACTTTTTTTACCATCCTGCCAGTGCACCGCTCCAGTGTGAAAGCCCTCAGGCTTTATCACATTGAAGTGAAAGGAGCCGCTCTTTCAGGGCGCTTTGCAGGTGCTATTTTTAGCGTTATAGCGCCTGCAAAGCGCCTCAGTGTGAAAGGGGTCTAAAAGGAAGCTTGTGACAGAACTAAAAGGTAAAGCTAGTCATACACTGTTCCCATTTGCTTAGTGGGTAGCTTCTTTTGGCCCCTTCCCACCCAATATCCTTTGTTGTAAAAAAAAAAATCTGAAGGAGCCAGTTGGAAACTTGCTGGCCAAACCATACGCAGCTGCTGTTTGGGTATGGTGACAGCTGTCACTGGTAGCTGTAAGAATACTTGACTAAAGGATTCGTCAACCTGGGTCCTTACTATTTAGAATAAAAACACGGACTGAGTGACATGGGTTTTATACGGCCACAGCAGCCACTTTTTATTAACCAAAGAATAAAATAACATAACCTTAAAACCTACCAAATTCAACAATGTAATGCCCAACAACAAGAGGTCTTTGGGTGTCCTTAAGGCACAATTTTAACTGGAATCGTCCATGTCCTCAGCCGTGCCCCAACCGGCTCGAGGACGCTCCGACATCACACATAATTCCATATTCCCCTCCCCCAGGAGACCTCGCTCCTGGGAATACCACCGCTAACCAAGTGTAAGCGCCATAATCGTCCCTGTCCTCAGCCGTGCCCCAACTGGCTCGAAGACGTTCCGACATCACACATAATTCCATATTCCCCTCCCCAGGAGACCTCGCTCCTGGGAGAACAACCGCTAACCAAGTGGAAGCGCCATACCTTAGATGGGCCCCCACACTTTTGTAACCATGTAATTACTGACCCCCCAAAGACCCCTTGACCCGCCAACTGCTGTGACAAAATTAGCAACATAACCCATTTTTAAATCATCATTCCATACACACATATATATATATATATATATACCATGTTGTTTCTTTTTTTTTTTTTTTATTCTTTCGTATAGTATTATTAATATTATCTCATACGTTTTTATTGCATTTTTTTTTTTTTAATTCATTTATTTATTTATTACATTTTTTTTATTTTTTTTGGAAAAACTTGATAAAAATCTTAGGCACAAAATTACAACAACTTATCTATCCACTACGGTGACCCGTAATACCAGGGCGGGTGGGTGGGAAGCTGTCACTTCTCTTGACTCCTTAGAATGTGAGAGAACTACCTCCCCACAAAGACCCTCTCATCTGAACCCTGCTCATTCAACCTCTTCCTCCAATCAGGTAAGGGCTACACCCCCACCAAACCCCCTGACCTAGTTGACCCATACCTGACCCTGTTCCTCCCTTAGTCATGCCGCCCCTCCGTCCATTTTCTCCTACGGGCCTCTCTTGACTAAAGGATTCGTCAACCTGGGTCCTTACTATTTAGAATAAAAACACGGACTGAGTGACATGGGTTTTATACGGCCACAGCAGCCACTTTTTATTAACCAAAGAATAAAATAACATAACCTTAAAACCTACCAAATTCAACAATGTAATGCCCAACAACAAGAGGTCTTTGGGTGTCCTTAAGGCACAATTTTAACTGGAATCGTCCATGTCCTCAGCCGTGCCCCAACCGGCTCGAGGACGCTCCGACATCACACATAATTCCATATTCCCCTCCCCCAGGAGACCTCGCTCCTGGGAATACCACCGCTAACCAAGTGTAAGCGCCATAATCGTCTCTGTCCTCAGCCGTGCCCTAACCGGCTCGAAGACGTTCCAACATCACACATAATTCCATATTCCCCTCCCCCAGGAGACCTCGCTCCTGGGAGAACCACCGCTAACCAAGTGGAAGCGCCATACCTTAGATGGGCCCCCACACTTTTGTAACCATGTAATTACTGACCCCCCAAAGACCCCTTGACCCGCCACAATGAGCTTGAGTGACACCTCATTCAAGCGAGTCCCTCCACACCTGCCAGCGCCACCCCCTCCTGGCGGCAAAAAAGACCCAATATCTGTCCCAACCGCATTCAGGCGAACACCATTAAACCATCCAAAAGCTGCAAGCTGATCCACCAGCTCCCGGTGGCGAACCACAATGCCCTCGAGTATAGCCACCAACCGGCCTACCTCTCCGTCCAACTCAATTCTCGCCGCGCGCAGACGACCACTGAAACAAGCAAAATGCCAAACTTTTCTGGCCACCATACCAGACCATACAATGATGTATTCGGGAAACTCTGCATCAAGTGCCAACGTCCAATTATACCTTCCTCCCCGGGACCCTGGCAGCCCGGACCCCAACTCATTACCTTTTTCTTGCAGCACTAAAAACCACTGAGGGGCCAGTCGGCTCTAGGACAGAAATGAAACGCTCACATCATGCCTCAACTCCCCCAATCATTGCAGAATAACCTTACTATGCCTACTGACCAGTCGCCTCCCCCCAGGATGAGCGTCAGCCCACCTCGCCCCAAAACATAGGAATCCCAAAATCCATACAAAACCAGGTGGAAGAGCAGAAAGAAAAGAAAATAGAGAGCCACACTAAAAAAACAAAAAAAAAAAAACCCCTGCAAAGAACAGCCGCCCTGTCTGAGCAAATGAGGGCAAACCTAAATCCAAAACGATCGGACTACCACCCTATGCGTCTCGCACCTGAGATACAAACCCCATCTGGCCGCCAACGTGGCCATTCCTACATGAAAAGAATGCGTATTAAACTGGGTTTGCCTAGGGTTTGCCCACCCAAGCCAAACCATGGCGAAACAGCCACAAACTAAAACGCGACAAGGGCAATCCATCTGAAGGCAAACTGGCCAGAGTCCGGCAGAGCCCAAAACAAGGACACCGCAACCCCCCTTTTTCAACTGATCCAATTCTAGAATTTTAAAGTTCCCCATACAACTCCCAATGCAGTGGGAAGCCATTGTCACCACTGGGCATGCAGCCCACCCACACCACACTTGTTCCTGCTAACCATCTCCCCAACCCAAGATGCCCTAAAAAGAAGGCCCGTGCAAAAAACCATGGTGAACAGCCGCACCTAATGGGCCGAGGTGCTGACCCCGGCAACACCTTCGAAATTTCTGATGCCCATTCAACAAGGCCAAGCGCCCAGTATCCAGCTTCACCCTCCCGCGTTGAACAACCCTGCCCGGCCTGACTCACCATAAAGTCCTTGGTAACATCACTCAAGCCATGCCTCCGGACAAGGAAAGCTAAAGCAGCCAAGCCCCCCCCCCGTCCGGTTTTAAAAACTGACGTGCTCCCGGCAAAAATTCCATCCCAATAAAAGACAATAGCAAAGATAATTGATCCGGATGGAAAAACAAACGCCGAAACAGCGGGCCACTCCCCCAACCGATGAAGACCCAGAGCACGTACCCACCCACACAGAGCAACGGAACAGCTCCCCCGCCACTCCAAAACCAGTCTGCACAGCTGCATGTGACAAGAAAACCCCCCGCTGTTCGGCTGCCAATGCCAGCCTTCAGAAACTCTCCCACCGGAACCGGACAATGAATCGGCAATGGAATTCAGAACACCTGGGACCTGAACAACTTGCCCAAAAACAAAGCCAACATAGAAACACCTCCAGACCAGGTGACGCAGTAAGCGCACCACCGGCGGCGCCGAAAGCAGACAGGCTAGACACAACTCCCCTCCCCCCCCCCATGTCGTCGCAATGAAAACAAATTGTCCCTCTACTTCAAACCATAGGCATAATGCCGCAGGCAAAATTAAGCAGATACAATAAGGACCGCAATTGATCCAGACAAAGTATGTTTTCATCTGCAAACGACAGACCACCATTGGCACGTAAATGACAATACCCCCGAATTGTCACACCATGGCATGAGCCTCCGTGACTTCAGGCGCCAGAGGAATCCAAACCATGTTCAATAGATTCCAAAGTGCGTAGCAAAACAACAAATCTGGGGGGCCAATGCAAATGAAATCGCCGATATAGGGCATCACTGATCATACCTGCGGGTCCTACCGCACCACACCTCCAACGATGGTGCCAAAAACTCAAAAACCTCAGCGCGCCAAAACGGAACAGCCCACTGGGAGACAGAGTATCCGTCTTCACCGACAACGTTGGACCCACCCGACTAGGTGACCCGACCGGAGCTATGAGTAAGCATCTATCTTTGATGTGAAACGCGTCAGCCATCCACCCCTGCATGTCAGTTTTCTGATTTTGTCTGTTTTTTGGACTTTTGAACCTATGGATTAACTTTGGATTTTAATTTTGGAATTTCGAAAATAAATCGTGTATACCGAGTGCGGCAGTCCAGGGCTCATTTCCTTCCCATACATCCGACCTCGCAGACAAGTCCAGAGAAATTACATCGTTCACCGAAGCTCCCGTCGGATACCAGAACGGTGTATTAACCAAGAATATTGTTCAGGTCCCTTCCTGGGAGTCACCCCCCCGAAAACACACGCAAAGATGGACTGGTCAGAAGCCCGAATGGTCCAGCCATTACCCCCAGTCCCACCTCTCCTGCCAAGTTGTCAGAAATAAACTCAAGAAAAATGTTGCGTGTGCTTCAAATACCTAGGCCAGGAAGATGGAGCCACCAGCCTAGAACACTGAACACGAAAGCCTCAAGCAAAACCATCAGCCAGGAAATACGCCGCCACCCTCTGTGGACAGCTACTTAAATACGGCCCACCGCGGGAAGACTAACCGGCACCCTTCCTGTTTGAAACAGGCACACCTGGTAGGGACCCCCCCGCTTAAATCATTTGGCATAATTATGTGAGCCCCCGCAATTGGAGACCCCATGGCGGAAACGACAGGCCACGCCAAGAAGGCATGACCCCTCGCTGAACTGCCAACAAACTCCTGTATTAAGGCAGGCCGACCGTCCAGCAGCACCTGCACCCCGAGAAAAAGGGCCGCACTGACGACCCCCGCCCTTGCCATGTGCCAAAGCCCAATGCCCAGTATGACCCCAGCACCAGCCAGGCCGCAAGGCCGTCCGCTGACGGAACAGCCCATCATAACTCAGCCAAGCAGTGCCCCCACAAACTCTATGCGCTTCCCCAATGGCGTAAAGATAGCCATCAAGTGAGGAACAATGTTCCGGTGCCCTCCCTTCAAAGACGCTAAAGCCCGAAGACAATTATAAACGTGGCGGGGATAGGCCACAGGGCGCGTCGCCTCATCCTCTGTCCGGCGTTCGGCCACCTAACTCCCCTCCAAATCCAATTCCCCCAAATGCAAGAGGGAGAACAGTGAAACGTACTGCCTCTTACACATTTCATGTCCCTGACAACCCGCCTAAGATGTACCCCCAGTAGGCAGCGAAAATTGCTGCCAAAACCTTCACCGCACCTGGGGCCCCTACGACAAAGCCTGATGAAAGCTGCCCATCTGGGGGCGCCGGCACCCCCTGCCAACCCGGCTCCCCCGAAAAGAATCCCCATGTGGAACCCCTGAACTAACCGTCACACCCGGACAATTAAAAACAGATATAAAGTGCAACTTACCAGGCTGCACCAGCTGTGTTTATTAAGGATGATGATGATGATGATGATGATGATGATAATGAGCTGCGGGGCACCTTAGAACCCCCAGCTGCAGCAGTGACCTGCCGTCACTTTAAGGGGGCGGAACCCCCAGCTCGAGGCTCCGACCTACTGCCACAGACATCACCTGGCTGCAGCGGCGCTGGAGGTCCAGCAGAGGGCACCCACACCTTCCTGCGGACCATCGCTGATCTAATTCCTGGCTGGGCCCCTCTCTGCACTGAAGCCACAGAGAGAGCCGATAGCTCCGGAAACCCAGCGGCAGCGGCAGGCAGGAGATCAAGCAGACCCCCCCCCCCTCCACGCGATCTCCTCTAGCATCAAGGGCGGATGGATGCCAGGAGCAGCTGAGGGGCAGCGACACCCCCCACTGCGTGTTCCCGATCATCTCCCACGCTGAGCCGCCCCCCCCGCTAGGTACTTGAAGAGAGGAGGAGTAAGAGCCAGATGACCCCCCTACCCTTGTGGATTCCTCCCAGGGCCACCGCTGGTACTGGTAGCCCGCAGCAGGCCCCGGAGGGTCTCTATGACCAGGGCTCCTAACGTGATGCCGGACCTGGGGGATAGGTGACGGACGAGGCACTCAGGAGGGCAACCCTCCTAGCCCAATCTCATGCCGGCGATGAAGTAGCCAGCGATGTACCTGCTCCCCCAGTGTGTCAGCTAGCCACAGCCATTACGTCCCTGTACCTCTGCAGCAGTCTTGACTTGATCCAACAAGGCCTCATACACACACATCATGCTGCAGTTCTTGCAGGGGAGGGAGACGATCAAAGCTGAAGCTGTCACTTCTCCTGACTCCTTAGAATGTGAGAGAACTACCTCCCACAAAGACCCTCTCATCTGAACCCTGCCCATTCAACCTCTTCCTCCAATCAGGTAAGGGCTACACCCCCACCAAACCCCCTGACCTAGTTGACCCGTACCTGACCCTGTTCCTCCCTTAGTCATGCCACCCCTCCGTCCATTTTCTCCTACGGGCCTCTCTATAGTCCAGCAGCAGGGATTCATCCATCCAGGATGGAGGAATCTGTTAGATTTTTAATTTTTTTAGCCTGCAGGCCTAAAGTATAACTAAATGCAAAACTTTTTTTTAGTTTTGGATAGAATGGAGAGGGATCAGAACACGTCGGTTTTAATTGCCGTCTGTGCTCCCGTTAAGGAGATTCACCCTCTCTTATTGTCCTGTTTACCATTATCATTGAAAGTAAACGTAAAGAAAATCACATATTTTGGGTTGTCCAGAAAAGTTATAAAGGGGGAATCTTCCAATTTGAACACTAGTTCTGGTGACCTGGGGGTCCCCAAGGAATTCTATTAATTTGCAGGGATTTCTCTCACTTCCTGTTTGGCTATGGGACAGGAAGTGAATAGGGATGAGATTCGTGTTCGAGTCGAACTTATGTTCGACTCGAACATCGGCTTTTCGCTCGTTCGCCGAATTTCGAACATTATGGGCCGTTCGCACCAAATTTCGAGTGGCGCGTCACAGCCCATAATTTACTGCGTCATAGCAGTGCATTGCTGGCTGATAATTGGCCAAGCATGCACTATGACCCGCATGCTTTGGCCAATCACAGCGCCGTCAGCACAGAGAGCCATAATTGGCCAAAGGAAGGGTGCCTTTGGCCAATCATGGCTCAGGGGAGTAGGTACACGCCCCACACTATATAAGGCCGCATGCGTGTCAGCCTTGTGTAGTGTGTTGCGGCGTTGTGAAAGGGATAAAGAGAGAGAGAGTCAGAGTGTTATTTAATTTCAGTTAGATAGAGCAGGCAGGAGATTCAGGTAGCTGCAGTCAGTGTATTTAGTATATATATGCATCCCAGGAGTTGTGTGTGTGTGTATATATATATATATATATATATATATATATATATATATATTAGGGCTGTGGAAAGTAACTATTAATTCCTCGATTAATCGATTAATTGTTTTGATCGATCAAAATTATTTTGATCAATCAAAATTCTTTGGGCTTGCCGTGTCCATCTGAAAGGCTCCTTTGCTGTGCCTTCATATCTGCATGCCGGCGGGACCTTACTATCTGCCACACGCAAGGGCTGTTACACTTCCCTCTATCACTTCCCTCTATCAACCTGGGATTCTACAGCCATCCACTGGGAGTTGTGATAGTTCCCTTCACGGGACATCTACATGCCGACGGACTGATGTTAGCCCCTTCTCATCTGGATTCAGCAGTGGTATCGTTGTACACATTTTTATACCAGTATCATACTTAGCTACATGTTTTTATGACTGCTTTTGCTACCGTTCGGTATTACTCGCACCATTTTTACAGTTTATGTAGCTACATTGATTTTATCTCCATTGCAATATTTATTTTGTTACCTACGAAAATTTTAATCAGTAACAGCCCTAATATATATATATATATATATATATATATATATATATATATATACGCACACACACACACTGTATTTAGTTTAGCTAGATCTCATTTCAGAGTGTTCCTGTTATTCTCACTGCAGTATATTAAGCTGACTGCAGACCATCCCTGTTCTCTTCCTAATAATATAAGCAGGCAGTTGATTGAGCTAACCTGCAGTATATTAAGTCAGTGTATTGTATACTGGGTTTAGTGTGCATGTAAAGTTGACTGCAGACTATTCCTTTCCTATTACTGATAATACAGGCAGTTGATTGAGCTAACCTGCAGTATATTAAGTCAGTGTACTCTATAGTGGGCTCAGTGTGCACGTAAAGCTGACTGCAGACTATTGCTTTTCTATTACTGATAATACAGGCAGTTGATTGAGCTAACCTGCAGTATATTAAGTCAGTGTACTGTATACTGGGCTCAGTGTGCACGTAAAGCTGACTGCAGACTATTGCTTTTCTATTACTGATAATACAGGCAGTTGATTGAGCTAACCTGCAGTATATTAAGTCAGTGTACTGTATACTGGGCTCAGTGTGCACGTAAAGCTGACTGCAGACTATTCCCTTTCTATTACTGATAATACAGGCATTTGATTGAGCTAACCTGCAGTATATTAAGTCAGTGTACTGTATACTGGCCACAGTGTGCATGTAAAGCTGACTGCAGACTATTGCTTTTCTATTACTGATAATACAGGCTGACTGCAGACAATTCCTTGTGTACCTATTCCAATACATCAAATAAAGTATGTCTGGAAGGCCAACAAGGAGAGGCAGACACACACAGGCCAATAAAAGAGGGCAAGCAGGCTCTGTGTCTAGAGGCAACGGTGCTGGTCGTGGATACGGTGCATCCTCATCAGCACGTGGCTGTGGGGCACGCTTGTCCTTTTTTCAGCAGCTGGCCGTGTTGAGCCGCAACATGCAGAAGAGTTGGTAGAGTGGATGACCAAGCCGTCCTCATCCTCCTCATCCTCTCTCACCCAGGCTCAGGGTACTTTGTCTGCCAAAGCAGATGCCAAAGCAGCCTCTTCCCTCGGCTCAATGGCATCAGTCACTCCTTCCCTAGCCCCACCATGTCCTCAGAAGTCCCCCAAACTCTTTGACCACAGTGTTGGGTACATGCTGAAGGAGATTGTGCAGCGTTTTGAAGGCTCCGATGATGGTACCCAGCTTGAGGAAGGCAGTAACGTGAGCCCAGAGAGAGACATCAAACCGCTTGGGCACCACATGCTTGACCAGACATAGGTCAACCTGCCATGCAGTCCATTGGCAAGCGTACATAAAAGACCCACACCAAAGAACAAAGTGGACCTCTCCTTGCTCCTCATCAGCTGGGATCTCCAACCCCACTATACCTTCAGTCCTCTCAGAAACCTGCACTGAGAGGAATGAATGTGTAGAATTAGGTGTGTCACTGTCAAGTCCTTTTGGCCAATCTGCTATCGGTACACCAACGTCCAATTGTACCAGGCAAATTTCCCTGCCCCAGCTGCTACACCGCCTGAAAGAAATTCGCTCCCAGCCATCCACATGCCCAGCAGTTGAATGCTAGCTTGGCTAAATTGCTCGCACTTCAACTGCTGCCTTTTCAGTTGGTAGACTCGGCCCCCTTCCGTGAGTTTGTGCAATGTGCGGTTCCTCAGTGGCAGGTTCCCAAACGCCACTTTTTTCCACAGAAGGTGATTACGGCTCTCTACCGGCATGTGAAAGGCAATGTCTTGGCCTTGCTGGACAGGGCGGTCAGCGGCTAAGGTGCATATTACCGCTGACTCATGGTCCAGGAGGCATGGACAGGGACGTTATCTTTCACGACGCACTGGGTGACTCTGCTGGCAGCTGGGAAGGATTCAGGACAGGGTGCAGTAGTGTTGGAGGTAGTCCACCATGCCTCCAAAATGCTACTAGTGGTGATTCTGACACACCTCTCTCCTCCACCCCCTCTTCTTCTTCCTCCAGGGCCTCTTCCTGTGCTGATTTTTCCCCGGAACCAGCGGTGCTCCGTAGGCATTCAAGGGGCTACGCAAGTATGCAGGCAAAAAGATGCCATGCGGTGCTTGAGCTGGTGTGCTTGGGGGACAGGAGCCACACTGGGGCAGAGAATCTGTCAGCTCTGCAGGGGCAGGCTCAGAGGTTGTTGACGCCACACCAGCTTAAGCCAGGAATGGTGGTTTGCGACAATGGCACCAACCTCCTCTCCGCCCTCCAACAGGGACAGCTGACCCATTTGCCCTGTTTGGCTCACGTCCTTAACTTGGTGGTGCAGCGGTTCTTGGGAAGGTACCTGGGCTTACAGGATGCCCTGAGGCAGGCCAGAAAAGTCTGTGTGTATTTCCGCCGGTCATATAATGCCAGTGCTCAGCTGGCAGACCTCCAAAAGGAATACAACCTGCCCAAGAACCCTAATCTGTGACCCACCAGGTGGAACTCAACGTTGCCCATGCTGCAGTGGCTGCACATGCAGCAGAGAGCCCTCAATGAGTACCTGTGCGACTATGGCACCAGGACAGGGTCAGAGGAGGTTGTTTTTTTTTTGCCACGCCAGTGGGTCATGGGATGCATGCACTGTCCTATCACCATTTGAAGAGGCCACGAGGATGGTGAGCAGTGACAGTCCATGCATCAGTGACACTGTCCCTCTTGTCCACCTGTTGGAGCACACGCTGCGTGGAATAATGGACAGGGCACTTGAGGCAGAACAGAGGGAGGAAGAGGAGGACTTCCTTACCTCTCAAGGCCCCCTTTATCCAGACAGTGTTCCTGCTGGCCCGCCGATCACACAGGAAGAGGATGAGGAGGAGGAGGATTGTGTCAGCATGGAGGTGGAGCCTAGCACTCAGCATCAGCCTTTAAGGGATCATGTACAGTCCCAAGAAACCCATGGACTTGTACGTGGCTGGGAGTAGGTGGCTGCCGATCATGTCGTCCTTAGTGACCCAGAGGACTCCGGACCGAATGCCTCAGCAAACCTATGCTGCATGGCCTCCCTGATCCTGCAAAGCCTGCGAAAGGATCCTCATATTCGTGGTATCAAGGAGAGGGATCATTACTGGCTGGCAACCCTCCTTGATCCACGTTACAAGGGTAATGTGGCGGACCTTATCCAGCCGTTGCAGAGAGAACAGAGGATGAAACATCTTCGGGAGGCCTTGCAGAAAGGTTTGTGCAACGCGTTTCCAGAGCCTGGGAGGTTACAAATTCCTGTTCCTGGACAACGTGTTCCTGAGGCTTCGGTCAGTCACAGAAGGAGCGGTGTAGAAGGTGGCCGTCTGATCGATGCGTTCAGACAATTTTTTAGTCCGCAGACCCAAGGTATGATCGGTTCCAGCAACCATTGCCAGCGTCTGATTCACATGGTGCAGGAATACCTAGGGGCAAGATCAGACTTGGACACCTTTCCCACCGAAAATCCTCTGGGTCACAGTATGCAATTGAGCTACTGGCTTTTCCTGCATCCAGCGTTCTTTCGGAACGCACATTCAGTGCTGCTGGAGGCTTTGTAACCGATCACAGGGTGCGCCTGTCCACCGACTCGGTCGATCAGCTGACCTTCATAAAAATGAATCAGTCTTGGATCACCAGCTACCAAGCACCTGATGCTGATGTAACCGAATAATTTTTTTTTTAATGTGAGATCCCTTCAAGACTGCCTATGCTGATGCTAAGTGACTATCCTGTTATGCTGAGTGACTATTCTCTTCCTCCTGTTTATGTTGATAGCTTGTAAGAACATTTTTGGTTCTGGGCACCGCCACCAGTGCCTAAGGCCCAATTTTTCTGCCCCTGTTTAAAAGGGGCGTGTAATTATAATTTTTGCTGCAATACTTTGCAGCAGGGCTCATTCCTGCGCTCCAACTAGAGTATCTGTGAGGGGTTGCAGTGTTGTGGCACCACCACCAAAGGCCCAATTATTCTGCCCCTATTCAACAGGGGCATGTAATTATAATTCTTGATCTAATATTTCACAGCAGGGCCCATTCCTGCGCCCACCAAGAGTAACTGTGAGGGCTTACAGTGTTGTGGCAACACCACCACCAAAGGCCCAATTTTTCTGCCCCTGTTCAACAGGGGCATGTAATTACAATTCTTGATATATTTCACAGCAGGGCCTGTTCCAGCGCCCACCAAGAGTAACTGTGAGGACTTACAGTGTTGTGGAACCAGCACCACCACCACCAAAGGCCCAATTTATCTGCCACTGTTCAACAATGGCATGTAATTACAATTCTTGATATAATAGTTCACAGCAGGGCGTTCCAGCGCCCACCAAGAGTAACTGTGAGGGCTTACAGTGTTGTGGCAACACCAACACCTAAGGCCCAAATTTCTGCAGAGTACATAGGGCAGGCCCCTACTTTCAAACATCCGACTTTCAAACAACTTCTACTTACAAACGGAGGGAGACAACAGGAAGTGAGAGGAAATCTACCCCTAGGAAGGGAAATTCTCTCCTGTAAGAGTTAATATGGGAAAAAGGTGTCTCCTCTCCACTGATGCTTTATCACCAATCCTTGTTTCCCTAAAAAACCCAAATTTACAAAATCCAATTGTCATTGGGACAGAAAGTGAGGTGAAATCTTCTGAAGAGGTGCACACTGCATAGACAGCAAAACAAATGTTACAGGAGTGATAACACTACCCTATGTTTTCCAAAAAGCTTAAAAATAGATTTTTTGGCTGGAGCTATACTTTAAAAATGTACCAGTTCAAAATTACAAACAGATTCTACTTAAGAACAAACCTACAGTCCCTGTCTTGTTTACACCACCTGTATACTGCTGTTCAGAGTATATAGGGCCTGGGGGCCCCACGCATTTCTTTTTTTTAATTTGGGTGCGGGGTTCCCCTTAATATCCATACAAGACCCAAAGGGCCTGGTAATGGGCTGGGGGGAGGGGGTACCCATGCCGTTTTTCTCAATGATTTTCATCCATATTGCCGGGACCAGACATTACATTAAAGCCGCAAGCAGTTTGAAATTACTTTTATTCCTTTATGCCCCATACACACGATCGTTTTTCATGCTGTTAAAAATGCAATTTTTAAAAATGGCCATTTAAAATGATCGTGTGTATGCTCCAGAGCATTTTTAACGACGTGAAAAACGGCCATTAAAAATTTCGAACATGCTCTCTTTTTTCACGTCGTTTTTCATGTCTTTTTTTTTTTAAACGACGTGAAAAACGATAGTGTGTATGCTTTAACGACGTGAAAAAAAAACGCGCATGCTCAGAATCAAGTATGAGACGGGAGCGCTCGTTCTGGTAAAACTAGCGTTCGTAATGGAGATAGCACATTCGTCACGCAGTAACGGACTGAAAAGCACGAGGCTGAAAAGCGCGAATCGTTGCTCAACAAACTTTACTAACATGAAGGGTGGTGCCATTCGAGCGGAACTTCCCCTTTATAGTGCCGTCGTACGTGGTATACGTCACTGCGCTTTGCTTGATCGTTCTTTAAAATGATCGTGTGTACGCAAGACAGGCTTGAGAGGAAACATGAAAAAAACGACGTGAAAAACGGCAAGAAAAAAAATGGCAAGAAAAACGATCGTGTGTATGGGGCATTAGAAATGTCATTTTGTGCAGGGACAGTTCTAAACACGGAAACACGTGCCACTTTACAGGCATACTATAGACACCCCCCAGGTACGATATTTAAAGGAATATTTCACTTTTATTTTTTCATTTTAAGCATCATTAAAATCACTGCTCCTGAAAAAACTGCCATTTTTAAAACTTTTTTTGCATTAATACATGTACCCTGGGGCAGGACCCGGGTCCCCAAACCCTTTTTAGGAAAATAACTTGCATATTAGCCTTTAAAATTTGCACTTTTGATTTCTCACGTTCGAGTCCCATAGTCTTTAACAGGGTTCAAAAGTTTGCGCGAACTATCGGTCCGTTCGCATGTTCTGGATGCGAACCGAACCGGTGGATGTTCGGCTCATCCCTAGAAGTGAAGGCAAATCTCCGCAATGGAACACAGATGATGGATGAGGGGGTTATAAGCCTCCCTTACTCTATCCAAAATGGGGAAAAAAGTTTTGCCTACAGTTCTACTTAAATTAAATAAATTCATCAGTGTATGGCCAGCTTAAAATTACTAGTGATAAGCAGGCACCAAAAATTTCTTGAATATTCTTCCTTTTACCTTCATGAGCATCTCAACATGACCCAAAGTAGGCATCCAATATGGAAGTATGGTACTTTCTTATAAGGACACGGGGGAGGGCATCTGCAACATAGTCTCCTGAGCCCTCTGCAGGTATATATCAGCAGGATCCTGCTTGGGTCCCATTCACTTGGAGACAGTGGTGAGAAATGGGGGAGGGGGTCATCCATATAATGGACAGTCTCTAAAATGTGGAAGTGCACTGATAAGGTGGTCTATTACCAGTAGACTTAACAAATCAGTTGACCCAATTATAGTGCTTGCTCAATATGTTGCAAAGGTCAGCTCATGGAGGAATGGTTCACTTATCTCTTCTAGCCAGCATGTACAGTATACACAAAGGTCTCAGATATATTGCTTAGCATGCTTTAATACTTCCCCCGTTCAGGTGGTCATGTAATTTAAACCAAAGTTGAGATATGATAAAAAAATATAAATAATAAAGTTGAGTTGAGATGGTAAGAATGATAAGCTTACTTTGCCTAAATGTCAGTTCCCCTCCAGCCAAGATGACATGACCAAATCCTGGCTTTTGGTCACCTTAGTGGCACTGGTGGGAAGTGAAATGCAAAGGTTCCAGAGGAAAGGTGCTGTAAGTATTGTATGTCCGCCCATAACTTTGTAGCATATTACTTTACAGGCAATTATACTATAAAGGGCTATGTCTTCAAAAAGCAAAAATCCCACTGTCAAGTATTTATTATAAAATATTTAAATATTTTTATGCAGCTAATGAAATTCCATAAACTGGTTGGATCCAATGTGCTTGTGTGACAGCGCTGGACCAGTATGTAGTCTGGTATCCCTGGAGGTGATCTGGGAAACGTTACACTTCAAAGGGGTACATGGTCGATGAAGGTAAGGCATGGCTGAGCCTTGTTAGGGTCTTGGCTGCTGCCTCTCTGGTACTGACAGAAAGGCGCTCCACAAGATAGACTCTGATGGGGGTAGGGACACACTCGAGATGAAAGGTCATAACAGTTGAGGTTAATATAAAAAATGTTTGATCAAATTCACAGGTAATTGGTAGAGCCAATGCAATATGGGGGAAATGCAACTTCCTTCAATAGCCCTGTGATGATTAGTGTGGTCAAGACTGACCTGGAACCATTTTACAGCACCTAAAGGGCTCTTATCATATTCAACCTCTGGTTCCAGGTCAGTTCTGACCCCACCAACCATCAGAGCCCTGACAAAGGGGAGGCATTTCACCCGAAAGGTGTTGGCTCTACTCATCAGCTATGAACTATGAACTGTAAATTTCAAACATTTTTAATAACCTCAAGCGTGATGACATTCCAAATTGAGCGCACATCTACACCAATTCGAATATAACTGTTTGATCTCAGCCTATTATAATGCCCCATTGTCATGTAAAGTGGAACTCAAACTGGAAGAGGAAGAAACAGCATTAGAGGCCAATCAGGTACAATGAACATACCAGCAAAAAATAGATATCAGAGGGATTAAATCAAAAGGCTGCTCCAATGTGCGTGTGTGACAGCGGTGGACCAGCATTTAGTCTGGTATCCCTAGAGGTGATCTGGGAAACATTGTCCTTCAAGGGGGCACATGGTCAATGAAGTTAGGAAATGGTTGAGCCTTGTTAGGACCTTGGCTGCTACTTCTCTGATACTGATATAAATGCGCTCCACAAGATAGACATGGATGGGTGTAGAGGCAGGCTCTATGTGAAAGGTTGTAACACTTGAGGTTATTATGAAAATGTTTATTGAAATTCATAGGTAATCAGTAGAGCCAATGCGTTATGGGGGAAATGCAACCCCCAGCCCGGTGATTATTGGTGTGGTCGGGACTGACCTGGAACCATTTTACAGCACCTAAAAGGCTCATATCATATTCGGCCTTTGGTTCCAGGTCAGTCCCAACCTCACCAACCATCACAGCCCTGACAAAGGGGGAGGCATTTCACCTGAAATGTGTTAGCTCTCAGCTATGAACTGTGAATTTCAAACATTTTTTAAAGGAAAAAGGTTGGTCTTTATTGAGAAGATATCAAAGAACAAGAGATATACAGACATGTCCTATGCATAGTACAATACACTAGGCCATACACATCATCTATACATAGATCAATGTTAGTCTGACCCAAAATACATTATCAAAACTAAACAAAGGAAAATAAAACAAAGACACAAGAAAAACAACATCTCAAGATCCCTGGGTCCAAGGAGTCCAAACCCGATCAAATTTCTTGGGACAACCCCTGCTAACATATGTCAACTTATACATCGGTATGACCGCATTAACAGAGGAGTCCCAAGACTCAATTTTGGGGGGGGGCAGGGGAGGACCATTGTTTGAGGATTTCTTTCTTAGCGTAAAACATTAGCAAAGATACAAGTAACTTTGTGTATCTGGGCCTCTGGTCATCATCGTGTATCCCAAGCAGGGCCAGTTCAGGAGATGCTGGGATAGACAATGCGAGTCGGATATTAATGCATTCAAAGACCTCGGCCCAGAACTTCTCCACCAAGGGACAAGCCCAGAACATATGAAAAAATGTACCCTCCGAAGATCGACATTTCTGACACATAGGGGATCTATTCGGGTAAATACCGTGGAGTCTCTGAGGTGTGTAATAAATACGGTGAATAAATTTAGTCTGCATTAATTTATCTCTAGAGGAGATCAGCAATTTAGACCCATCTTCAAAACATTCCTCCCAAGTAGTTCTGTCCAGGCTGGGGACATCCGTCAACCATTTTCCCCATACGTTGTCTATTTTAGGCGAGTCAACTACCAAAAGTGCAAGATAAAGAGCAGAGAGCGTCTTCTCAAGATCCTCCTGAGCCAGCAATCTCTCAACAGGATCCGCTACTAAATTAATAGCCTGGGGGAATTGAGCCCTGGCAGCGTGTCTCAACTGGAAGTATCGAAATAGCATTCGCTCCGGCAGCCCATACCGGTCAACCAATTGTCTGAAGGACATTAACCTACCGGAGCGAAAAACATCCCGAAGGGTCTTAATACCATATCCAGCCCACAGCTGTGGGTCAGGGATTGTCCTAAAATGAGGGAGGGAGGGATTACCCCACAGCGGGCAGAATGGAGAGATGTGGTTCGGACGGATAAATCTCTTCCGAGCAATAGTCCACACCTTAAGGGTAGTCCTGGTTGGTCCCGGAAGAACCGAGTACGCAGCCGCCCCCCTATATACCAGGTTCCCCAACTCACCCAGCGAACCCACGACAGCGGCCTCCAAGCAGGTGGCTGAGTTCGACTTGGACTGCATAAACCACCAACGTATTGTGACCAAAATCGCCGCCCAGTAATACACCAGGAGACAGGGGAGCGCAAGACCCCCACAACGGACAGGGAGTTGTAATGTGGATAACGCAAGCCTAGGCGAGGAGCCCCTCCAGATAAAGGAGCCTATACATACATCCAGCTCCTTGAAAAAAGAGCCAGGGAGCCAAACCGGACAGTTCCTAAACATATAAGTGAATCTGGGCAGAAACATCATTTTTAGCACATTAATGCGCCCGAGCAGGTTGAGGGGTAAGTCTTTCCATCTGAGACAATGTTCCCTAAGTCTCATCACCAGGGGTTTCAGATTGAGGCGGCGAAAATCCCGAAGGTCCCTCGATACCACAATCCCAAGGTATTTGAACTCCTCGACCCATATCAACGGGGTACAAGAGACCCCGCCCCGGGGCCGAGGATCCAGCGGGAACAAGACCGATTTAGACCAATTGATCCTAACCCCGGAAAAGCGGCCGAATTCCTCAAATATCTGCAGAGCTGCCCGCAAAGAACCATCAGCATCCTGAAGATAGAGTAAGGCATCATCTGCATATAGGGATATTTTCTCCTCCAGAGGGCCAACCCGCAGCCCACGAACCGCAGAAGACTCTCTAATCAAGATCGCCAGCGGCTCCAAGGCCAGGGCAAATAAGCTGGGTGATAAGGGACAACCCTGTCGGGTGCCCCTCCGGAGGAGAAAAAACTCTGACAACCTGTCGTTAGCACGGACTCTAGCTCTAGGGGAGTCATACAACATTCCCAACCACCTGCGGAACCTAGGCCCAAACCCGAATTGTTTCAAAACCTCCCATAGATAACCCCATTCCACCGAGTCAAAAGCCTTCTCCGCATCAAAGAGAGGCTATGACTCGGTCACCACCATTGTCATGGGAGGTGTCTAGATTAAGGAACAGTCGACGGATGTTAATGTCCGTGCCTTTACCCGGCATGAATCCCGTCTGATCCGGGTGGACCAAATCCTCCAGCACCGTAATCAGACGAAGGGCAAGGATCTTGGCCAATAACTTGGCATCCGCATTAATGAGAGAAATAGGCCTATAAGAGCCACAATCCTCTGGATCCTTACCAGGTTTGGGCACCAACACCACCATAGCATCAGCCATTGTAGCAGGGAGGGAGCCCCGAACCATAAACTTCTGAAAAAGATCCGTCAGTCTAGGGGCCAACAACTCCTGATATTCTGAGTAAAACTCAATAGGGATGCCATCCAACCCAGGGGCTTTCCCTGACTGCATACAGCTCAGTGCCCTCTGCACCTCCTCTAAAGTAATGTCCTTTTCTAAGTCCAAGCTCCGTTCCGGGTCAAGCGTGGGGAAGGGGACCCTGTCCAAAAAGTCGGAGAGTTCCGCATCGGTATAAGTCACCCTGGATGAGTAAATGTCTCTATAGAAGCGAAAAAATCTAGAGCAAATGGATTCCGGGGAAGTAAGCAACGAGCCGTCCGTGTCTCTAAGCCTGCCCACATGTGTAGAGGCTCGCTGCCCCCTGGCTAACCAAGCCAAGAGTTTGCCATTTTTGTCCCCAAACTCAAAGACTCTCTGAGCCCTATCAAGCATGGATTTCTTAGTGATGTCCACCCTCATCAAGGACAATTCCCTAAGGGTGTGTTGCCAGGCGTGATAGGCCTCCAAGCCAGGCGACTGTACATACACCCTCTCACGCGACAGGGCATCTGCCTCCAGCTGTCTCAGAGCTTGCTCAGACCCCCTCCTCCTAACAGCAATCTTCTTAATATACACACCCCTCAACCAGGCTTTAAAAGTATCCCAGAGTATTAATGGGCCTGAGGACTCAGCATTCCGTAGCCAGAAACTACAGATCTCATCCGGTAAGTCCTCTTGGATCTCCGGATCTGCCACCCAGTATCTAGAAAGTCTCCAGACCCCCCGGACTCCAGAAGAGGCAGCACCAACCGAGACCATCAACGGAGCATGATCAGAAATGCCGCGAGAGAGAATCTCAGTCGAAACCACCTCCCCAACCAGTCTGGGAGAGGCAAACGCCATGTCTATTCGAGACAGAGTACGGTATGTAGCTGAAAGACAAGTATACTGGGTGTCAGAAGGGTGAAAATTGAGGCCAGAGATCCGTCAAACCAAATGAGGAAGCCCACAAAGACAGTCCTAAACTAGGGGCAGGTGAGGGCCGGAGTCTGTCCCGTACATCAGACATGACTAAGTTGAAATCCCCCACTAACAGTACCTTATCTACCCCATATTGAACGGCCATCTGCATCACTGAGTGGAGAAGGGTGGGGTCCGCAGGAGGGGGCAGATAGAGTCCAATAATAACATACGGAACATCCGCTATTAGAGCGTGCATAATAAGAAACCTACCACCCGGGTCAGTGCGAATCGCCTGCAACTGGAAAGGCAAGGAGCGGTGCACAAGGATACTCACTCCCCTAGCATAATTGGAATAGGAGGCATGATAATGAGCGCCCACCCAGGCCCGCCTCAGCCCCAGGACTCTAGAGCCCACCAAATGCGTCTCCTGCAGTATACAGATTTTCGGATTATGCTGCTGAATGAATTTAAACACTAGTGACCTCTTAACAGCAGAGTTGAGGCCCCTGACATTCCATGACATTACAGTAAACTTAGCCATCATGTAGGTACAACAAAAATGAAGGATAGTAGCTCATGTTCCCCATCCTAGGTACCCTAAGTGGGCGCAGCGTCCCCGCACTAGGCAAGGGACGCATCCAGAGGCGGAAGACCAGGAGGCACCGCACCTCCACGGCCAACACCGGAGAACACAGCCACCGAGCAGACCTTGAGAACATTACCACTAAGACCAACCAATTAACAGTTAAGGAAATAAACATAACAAACCATAAAACAACCGCAATATGGACAGCAACAGCCATCCAACCCCCACCCCCCACCCCGTGTCCTCCCAACATGGAGTAACACATCTTTCCCCAACCAGAACTTGTCCAATGACTATCTCAAAGAGATTCGGAGGCGCGGGCCGCAGCAACCGGCCCACACAGTCACCAGTGAATGACGAACATAACCCCAAAAAAATACTAAGAGGTATGTATAGTCACAGGTGTGAGATGCTGGAGTGAGAAACCACCAATTATTCCTGGGTACAGAAAAACAAAGCACATGGCGGTCATTCAGCAGGTTCAATGGGCAGGGGAATTCCAGTGTAGCTTCAGGCAGAAAACATGGGGAGAACACAGGAGTGTAGGTAGGTATTCCAGACCAAATAGACAGACCCCCCCAGTCTCACCCCCGATCACCCCAGTCAAAACCCCCCCCCAAGAGTAACCCCAAGTACCTTAATACCCCAGCTGCAAAACACCGCCACGTACACTAGAGGAATGAATAAGCCTCACGGAGGCAGCGTCTCAAGCCATGCCCCTGCATCCTTAGGACTGGTGAAGATCCGCACAGTCTCCCCGTCGACCACCCGCAGTTTAGCCGGGAACATGATGCTGTAGCTGATTCCCTTCGTCCGGAGAGCCGCTTTCACGCCATCAAAGGAGCGCCTCTGCCTCTGCGTCTCCATGGTGTAATCCGGAAAGAACATCAGCCTTGTGTTTCTGTACGGGACATTACCCGCCACGCGGGCGGCTCGGAGCAGCTCATCCCTATCCCGGAAATTCAACAACCGAAGGATGAAGGTACGGGGGGGCCCCCTCCGGACCTGGTCTTGGCGGCACACGATGAGCCCGCTCCACTGTAAAATGCGGGGAGAGCTGAGCCGCAGGCAGCAGGGTCTTGAGGAGATCCTCCATGAACGTCGCGGGACTGCGCCCTTCCACCCCCTCCGGGAGGCCTACAATACGGATGTTGTTGCGCCTGCTTCTATTTTCGGCGTCCTCCTCGCGGTACTCGAGCGCCTTCACCTTGGTGAGCAAGGTCCGGATGGAGGCATCATGCCCGGACACCGTTTCCTCCACGTCGCCAACCCGCTGCTCAGCGTCCGTCAGTCTGGAGCGGATTTTGTCCAGATCCTGCCTCAGCAAGCCCACGTCCAGCTGCACAGCCTCAATCTTGTTTGTAAGCATCGTCTGGCAGGTGGTGACGGCCACCTGGCAGGTCGTAATAGCTGCCATGACCTCCGGGATACCAGGCGGGGAAGCCGCCACGCTTTCCTCCTGGTCCGTCTGCGACGCCATATTGTGTCGGCACGCAGGCTCACCCGGCAGTGGAGAGGCCGGATTTTCTGTAGTCTCAACTGCCAAGGGGAACCTCAACCTTTTGCCCTTCTTCGGGCCTCCGGAGGTTCTGGACGGCATACAGGTGCAGTGGACCCAAAATCGGAAGAAATCCACCCAGGAACGGAGTTAAATACGGATCATAATCCAGCAGAGCTCAGAAGGCACGTCCGCTCAGTCTGCCATGCCGGCCACGCCCCCCCGAATTTCAAACATTTTTAAAAAACCTCAAGGGTGATAACAGCCCCACATCCACAACACTTGAAACAAAGAAGGGACAATGCCATGTTTCTTTGGGACCTTCCACCGTTCTGTGATTAAAAACGAAGGAACTGTTCATACGAGTGATTTACTTCAGTACAAGAAGATCTGGAAATAACAAGGTCTGGTCTGATTTTCTTGATGAAGAGAATGAATGTGCTTCTTCAGTGAATATATATGAACTGGGAATGAAGTGTAAGCATTTGAGTTAACCCTTTGGGTGATGACATGTATAATGTAGAAATTGGAAGGAAAAGCAGCCAGCTCGGGAGAGGGATCGGTGGTGGCCAGTGATGGAGAATCTGTAGGCAATGTGGTCAGGCATGTGATGCACCCTGCCGAGCGGTTGGGCCCCTTCTGTGGAAGGGAACCCTCCTAGGGACAGTGCGCGAACTCTCGCGGAGTATGTGTGGTGGCTCCCTTCATCGCCTTCAGGTTGGACGTGCCAAGGTGTAGAGTGCATGAAGATCTGATTGAGGAAAACCAGCGCTCATATTCTTCTCAATATGACTCTGTAGTCAAAGGCGGGACAGGTGTCAATGGCTGGTGTAAAGGATGTTATCCTTCCATATGTGGGGCCCAGTAAAGTAATTTGGCCATCAGCCATGAGAGAGCACTAAGCCCACATGAATGCAGTACAATACAACCAGCATGCAGTTCCCCCATGCTAACACATATAGATATAATTATGTTGTTTTGTTACTTAGCCTGGATGAAAGGAAAGTTTTCAGCCCGTAAAATGCGTTGATTTCTCTGTGCCGTGACAAATAAAGATTACTGGATTCATCCTCTCTGTGCATCACTCCTATCCTTCAAATACTTTATGGCCACAGGCTGCGGCAGGGAGGTGACCTACAGTCGAGAAAAATTAGGTCTGCTGTGTAAATCTCAGAACTGGATGGACAGAAATATAAACTCTTTGGCAGGTAAAACAGCTCCCATATATGTATTTCAGCAGTTTGCCTTCAGTTCAGCTTTAATCACTTGCCCTCTGGAAGATTTAACCCCCCTTCATGACCAGGCCATTTTTTGCAATACAGTACTGCATTACTTTAACCACATAGCGACCACCGCACGACGATATACGTCGGCAGAATGGCAAGGGCAGGCAGATGGACGTATATATACGTCCCTCTTAAGAAGCGGCATTGTGGACGCCCGCATAAGCTCCGTGAGTCCGACCGCGGGTCCCGCGGACTCGATGTCCGCAGGGATACCCGCGATCGTCTCACGGTGAGGAAGAACGGGGAAATGCTAATGTAAACAAGCATTTCCCCAGTCTTCCTAGTGACAGGGCACTGATCACAGCTTCCTGTAATCGGAAGCGGTGATCAGTGTCGTGTCACACACAGCCCATCCCCCCTACAGTTAGAAGCACTCCCTAGGACACACTTAACCCTTCAGCGCCACCTAGTGGTTAACACCTTCTCTGCCAGTGTCATTTTCACAATAATCAGTGCATTTTTATAGCACTGATTACTGTAAATGACAATGGTCCCAAAAATGTGTCAAAAGTGTCCGACGTGTCCACCATAAAGTCGCTTTCATGATAAAAATCGCAGATCGCTGCCATTACTAGTAAAAAATAAATAAAAATATTAATAAAAATGCCATAAAACTACACCTATTTTGTAGATGCTATAACTTTTGCGCAAACCAATCAATATACGCTTATTGCGATTTTTTTTTACCAAAAATATGTAGAAGAAGACGTATCGGCCTAAACTGAGAAAAAAAATTGTTTTTTTATAGATTTTTTGGGGATATTTATTATAGCATTTTTTTTTAAATTGTCGCTCTATTTTTGTTCATATGCAAAAAATAAAAACCGCAGAGGTGATCAAATACCACCAAAAGAAAGCTCTATTTGTGGGAAAAAAAGGACGTCAATTTTGTTTGGGAGCCACGTCGCACGACCGCGCAATTGTCAGTTAAAGCGACGCAGTGCCGAATTGCAAAAAGTGCTCTGGTCCTTGGCCAGCGAAATGGTCCGGGGCTTAAGTGGTTAACTGACTATTGCACGGTCGTGCGATGCTCTACCCAAATAAAATGTATGTCCTTTTTTCCCACCAATAGAGCTTTCTATTGGTGGTATTTTATCATCTCTACAGTTTTTATTTTTTTGCACTATAAACAAAAAAAGAGTGACAATTTTGAAAAAACAAAACAAAACAATATTTAATACTTTCTGCTATAAAACATATCCAATAGAAAAATGTAAAATATCAAATTTCTTCATCAATTTAGGCCTAATTTAATTTTAATACAAAAAATTACAGTATTCAGAATCGCAGTTTTTGGCGATCTGAATACTTTGAAGTGCAAAGGAGGGATTTGGGGTCTTTTCGACCCCCGATCCCTTCATAAAGAGTACCTGTCACCACTTATTACTGTCACAAGGGATGTTTACATGACAGCAATAAAAGTGATTAAACATTTTTTTTTTTTTTTTTTTTTAAACACAATGTAAAAAAATGAAATAAAATAAATGGAAAAATGTTTCTTTTTTTAAAGCGCTCCCATCTCCGCGAGCTCACACAGCAAAGAAAACGCATACGCAATTCGTGCCCGCATATGTAAACGGTGTTCACATGTGAGGTATCGCCGCGATCGTCAGAGCGAGAGAAATAATTCTAGCACTAGACCTCCTCTGTAACTCTAACCTGGTAACCGTTAATTTTTTTAAAGCGCCGCCTATGGATATTTTTAGGTACCGTAGTTTGTCGCCATTCCACGAGTGTGCGCAAAAAGACACTCACCTGTCCCACAATCCAGCGACGTGGCCAGTGTCACCCGAACCCTCCATTCTCTCCCCCACCTGTCCACAGCGCTGGCAATACTACTGTGGGCATCCGGCTATGACAGCTTGCAGCTTCACAGCCGGGTGCGCATGTCTCACTGTGCTGTCCTGCATAGCTGGGCAATCTTCTGGGACCTGTGATGTGTCCCAGAAGATTGCAGGGAGGAAGGGCCGCCTAGGTGGCCCAAGCAGAAGTGGAAGTTCGTCAGTAATCGTGATGCATCGCGGAATTGAATCGAATCGTTGACCAGATAATCGTAATCAAATCGAATCGTGAAACCATTGAAGATGTGCACCCCTACAAGGCATACAGTAGATCCGTGCCCCTGCTTTACAAGAACACAGAAACCATGCCTTCTGTACTGATAGAACGGCGATCTGCCTTGTTTACATAGGCAGACAGACGTTCTTCCTCTGTACCGAAAGATTGGTGGGTGCCGGCGGACATTGAGTACACGGTACCCGCTGATAAGCTCCTGCTGTGTATAATCACGTACTAGGTACGTGATCCAGCGCTGTATAACTAAGTTATACGGTCGGCAAGTGGTTAATTAGGGTGTTTATTTTTAGCCGTACACATTTTTGCCATCTGTATGATACACATAGGTAGAAGCTGTCATGTCCGACCATGTGAATGCATTAGATGCCCTATTATATAACTGTAGCATTTTACTTCTCCACGGAGCGAGAATGTCTCCTAAGTTAGCAGGTTCAGAGGTGCATCACCCAACTAAAGTTACTCTTCCTGGCTCAGTTATCAGCCCACATCCAGATGTTTTTTCACTTGTTCAGGGAGTGTTTGAAACAGGCCTTGTTCTGTGTTCTGAGAGAGGCCACCGCAGAGCCTGGGACGGACGTGCACGGTAAGAGCTACATAAAAGGATCAGCAGAACGGAATGAATGAGCAGCAATCTGATATTGTCTGCAAGGGGCATCGTCTGGTGTTGCTCCCCTCCTGGGTAGTAAATGGCATCCAGGGCCAGGAAAAATTAGCATAACTTATTGGTATAACCTGTTCATAAACTCACCAGTGTCCTAGGTGACCCTTATGGGGCAAGGTTGGTGACCTTTTTCAATTTACACTCACTCCATAGGTAAACTGATCAACAGACATGGTATCGCTTGTCATGGCTACTGAAACCACGTAGGTTTGGTTAATAGAAACATAGAAAACATGCACTCAGTTTACCCTTCGAGTCCACCTGTCGTTAAATATGTGGTCTACTGCTGCTGGTCTGTTCTTGAAAATGCTAGCTTCCTGGCTGTGCCTTGCTTCAGTATGTGCGAGTCACAAACGTAGAGCAAGTGTGCATCAGATGGAAGATGAGTGTGACACCCAGGCAACAAGCATTTTCAGCAATGGTAGTTCAGATATTTTTTAATGATAATTTACCCTTAAAGTGTATCTAAACGCAAGACCGAAATTGAATATATTGCAGCTTACTAGTCCTTACATATGAGGGTACATTAGTTTTCATTTTTCAACCTTTTGTTTTCCTTATTTTTACGGAATTCTGTGGATTCTGCCAGTGACAATTTCTTGTCACTTACTGTACTGTATCTACAATAGAACAGCAATGTCACCCTAGAACCAGAATTTAATTAAACTGATTGTAAATGCAGTTTTTCATTTTTTTTAAATAACAAACATGTCATACTTACTTGCTCTGTGCAATGGTTTTGCACAGAGCAGCCCCAATACTCCTCTTCTTGGGTCTCCCTCTAGTGCTCCTGGCTCCTCCTCCCTGCCAACAAGTGCTCACCTAGCATGCCGCTTGCTATGGGGGCACTTGTGCGTGCTCACTCTTGAGGCAGCTCTGTGTACCTACAAGACACACAGAGCATGGCCCACCCCCGCCCCCTGCACCCTCCTCACTGGCTGTGATTGACAGCAGCAGGAGCCAAGAACCATTAAAGGAGTAGTAAAGTTACATGTCTTTTCACCTTAATGCATACTATGCATTAAGGTGAAAAAACATTCGACAATACCGCCCCCCCCGAGCCCCCGTTTTTCTTACCTGGCCCCTCGAAAGTCCCGCGCTCGTCCCCGTCATCCTCTTCGGTTTTCAGCCTGGCCGCCGATTGGCTACACTGGATGGATTGAAAGCAGCGCAGCCATTGGCTGGCGCTACTGTCAATCACATCCAATGACGCGGCGTGCCGGGGGGGCGGGGCCGAGTGATACAGTCGGCGGCTATGGCCGCCGCTGTATCACGGGAGCGCGCCCGCAATAACTCCACACCATGCGAGCTCGCTCGCATTATGGTGTGGAGTCCTTGCGGGGAGGAGCCAAGACAGCCGCCGAGGGACCCCAGAAGCGGAGGATCGGGGCCACTGTGTGCAAAACGAGCTGCACAGTGGAGGTAAGTATAACATGTTTGTTATTTAAAAAAAAAAAACGGAACCTGTAGTGTTCCTTTAAAGAACAACTTTAATACCACAATACATCCACTCGTCTCTTCTTTTATAACATAGGGTACAGTGGTTATGTAGTAACAATGACACTGACAACAATGGAAACTTCTGTACAACAAAAGAAGAGGACAGAGAGAGATACAGATGACCTCATCAGTCTGCTGCTGCTCTTTCTCTGTCCAATAATCATCTGAGGGCAGGAATCTGACCTCTAGTTAGTTGCAATTTAAAAAAATATCAAAGTGCGACCTTTGCTTATCTAACTCTGGTTGTGTGACAAACAGGGTCCCTAATCTTCTATCTTATGAACTGCAGAGTGGGAAGGCCCTTCTTCAGGACATGGGTGACATGAACTTATCCAATTGCCTGTCCAGTGGCAAGGTTCTCTCCAGTCCCAGAAGACCAGGTTCTGGAATGTGGTCACAATAGTAGGTGGCAGCAAGACCAGTTGGAGTTGGGGCTAGGCTTTGGCACTAGATCACCAGTCTCCAATGATGGAAGAGACATCATTGAGGCACACTTGACGTGGACTCAGGCAAGTGAAAAAATGAGGAACCACTTTGGAGGCCCTTGTTTTCTTGGTGGCCCAGGTTGGGGGGCGAGGAGTGATTGATGGGGCATACAAGATGGGCTTTACACCCTTTAGTGTCAGGAGCGTCTAGTGCTTCTGCTCCTCATTCCAGCATCCTGGTTTAGGCTATGGCATTCTCCTTGTCTGTCTGTCCACCTGCAAGGTGATTAATGTGGTCAGTCTCTAGGTGAAGACCATACCTGATTTAAGCCAGGCAAACCTGCAGTCTCATGTTTGTGATAGAGTGTGTTAAAGTATGTAATACCTGATCAAGCTGCCCGTTTGTCTGCCCCGCTCTGCTAGATCATATATCGGACTATTCTCTGGACTCTGGCTGCCTGTTACCTTTACTGTCATTTAACCACTCTGCCTGTCTGCCAACCCCAAGTACCTGTTTGCTTTGCTCAGATCGCACCTACCCTGGCATGGTGGCCAGGAACTTTAGCATTGTGTATAAATCCTTGGGGCCACTGAGTACCTGTAGGCCTTCTAGCCTTATGGGAAAGGGGGCTGCTATGGTGAAGAACACAGTAGCTATAGTGTCTGACCACCTGTGTTAGGGGTAAGCAAGACACTTTGCTCCTCAGTACCCTAAGCTCAACCTTCAACTACTTCCAAGTATATGGAGCACCCTGCAAAACTTTAATAATGATATGCCCCGTGGATGGTTGAATCATCTTGACTTTGATGTCTGTGGGTAGTTTGAGGACTACTAGAATGAGCCGAGCTAGACACAAACTGGCTAAGATAAACACCTTTTCCATCCTAATCTTTTTTCTTTCCACTTTCTAAATAACTACTTTTCTTCCTTTACTGCGTATATACTGAGTGGGTGTACACTTTTTTTATGTAGATTTGCAGAGACGACATGTTCTTTTCAAAGAAAAAAGCTGTGAAAATTACTCTCCGTTCTGGTAAACAAATTTAAATAAAATGCCACTTCTGAGTAGGTTGCTAGTTCGGGGAAAGTGGGGGGGGCGACTTAGCTAGACAAAGATGTTCTTATCTCCCAATAGTAGTGTTGTTCATGCCGTGCTGTGTACCGAGGCACAAAACTGCTGCTTCTGCCTTTATTTCTGATGCCTAAACACAGTTTTACTAATCCTTGGACTGCTTGGGTTCCCGAAGAGTTATAGCGAGAGATTATAGACCTTCAGAACTGTATTGAACCGCCTTCCAGAACCACAAATTGTAAGCGCACTAGCTATTCTCAGTCCTTGCTCAGCATCTGCTCACCGCAGATTCTCTCTCGTCCACCGGGACTCACTATGAATAACTAGCTTCCAAAATTAAAAAGCAATTAGAGAACAAAAAACATCCTCCCAATAAATAAAGATTTTAATACAATATCAGCTCCCCAGACAACTGCAGAACCCTAGAGATCACAGCCCTGTAAAAAAGAGAAGGTGGAAAAATATAGAATTTCATTTTTTATTACAACGTGTACAAATGGGTTATTTTATCACTAAATATTCATCAGAGTCTGTTTATCTTGTAATAGTGGCATTTTAATAAGGCCGCTTCGGGGGTGCTTTGGGGGTTTTGCATGTAAAACAAAAGGTATTTTCTGACAACTTATGGTGCTTTCTGCAGAAATGTTTTATGGATTTACTTTAGAGAGAAACTAGACTTGAAAATTAAGTTTTAACTGTTGAATTTATACTTACTGCTCCTTAAACAAAAGTAATAAACAGCGGGAATAGCTATCTTTAACCACTTTACCCCCCTTCCTAACCAGGCCATTTTTTGCGACGCGGCACTGCGTTACTTTTACTGACAATTGCGGCAAGGTCGTGCGACGCTGTACCCAAATACAATTTATGTTCTTTTTTCCCCACAAATAGAGCTTTATTTTGGTGATATTTAATCACTTTTGCAGTTTTTATTTTTTTGCACTATAAACAAAAAAAGACCAACAATTTTGTAATAAAAACAATATTTTTTACATTCTGCTATAAAACATATCCAATGAAAAATTTAAAAAATCGAATTTCTTCATATATTTAGGCCAATATGTATTCTGCTACATGTTTTCAGTAAAAAAAAAAAAAAAAAATTAAGTCTTTATTGATTGGTTTGCGCAAAAGTTATAAGTCTACAAACTATCAGATATACTGTAATATTTATTGTTTTAATGATTTTTTTTTTTTTAAAGTGGAAGCTCTGCTTATCCGCCTCCTCCCCTCCTCTGGTGCCACATTGTGCACCTTTCCGAGGGGGGGGGGGCGGGTAGGTGTTTTTTACTGTTACCCATCCCCACTTCCGAGAGATCTTGGCAAGATAACTCGGTAGTTCGGCCCCCCTCCTCCTTCCCCCGCTGCCTGGCCATTCAGAAAGAGCAGCGCGCTACACGCATGCGCAGTAAGGAACCGGCTGTGAAGCTGCAAGGCTTCACTGCTAGTTTCCCTTAAGCCCCTTTCACACTGAGGAGTTTTTCAGGCGTTTTAGCGCTAAAAATAGTGCCTAAATACCGCCTGAAAAACTCCTGCCCTGCAGTCTCAATGTGAAAGCCAGAGTGCTTTCACACTGAGGCGATGCGCTGGCAGGACGAGAAAAAAAGTCCCGCTAGCTGCATCTTTGAGGCGGTGAAGGAGCGATGTGTATACCGCTCCTTTACTAGTGCTGCCCATTGAAATCAATCGGTTTTAACCCTTTTTCGGCCGCTAGCGGGGGTTAAACTAACCCCGCTAGCGGTAAATACGCAGCAAATAGTGGCGCTATACAGCCAGCGCACCTCCCGCCCCAGTGTGAAAGGGGCCTTACAGGCAATGGCGGCGGCAGCATATGAGAGCCGATGGAAACATTGGCTGGGGTGCCAACATTGCTGGATTCCAGGACAGGTACCGTAAGTGTCCTAATATTAAAAGTCAGCTGCTGACTTTACATTTTTTGCTGGGGCTCCACTTTATGAGTATTTTGGGGGTACAAAGACTGTGAGATATGTGTACACTGTGTACTGCAAGAAAGCTTAGACTATATTTAAAGCCTATCTATGGTCAAAACGTAAAGTCATATATTCATTTCCACATTGTATTTCAATTATTTCTAGCCGACTCCTTTGGTTTTAATTTTTTGCGCTATAAACAAAGACCAACAGTTTTCTTTTCCAATCATTTTTATTAAGGTTATAAACCATACAGATATAAAAATGTACAATACAATATAGAGAGAAATACTGGAACATAACAACTTTATTGATTTCCAGCTTTGGTCATTAAGGAACCGATGTAGCGCTTTTTTGGGCTATGACTAGTTCTGAAGAACAGAAGATTGATCCTCCGAAGAGGAACTGCATGGTCAGAAGGCACCCCCATCTAAGATCAGGGGTCATCTCAGCCATGAAGTTGATCATAGTAGCTAGTCATTATGTTTAAATACACAGCCCACAAACTAGGAGTGGGACCAATGGCAATCGGCCAGCGGTCACAGAACACTCTGCATACTGTCAAAGGGTTTAATAAGTAGGAAGAAGGGGAAAAGGAGAAGAAAAAGAAGGGGATGAAAGAAGGAGAAAGAGACAGCGAGCCTCTCCTGGGGCACTAAGAGGGTAGCCACATATTGGATGAGGTTGACCCCATCAGGTATGTAATCCATGGGTCCCAGGTTTTTTCAAAAAGACCGACAATTAAAAAAAATATATATATATATTTTTTACTTTCTGCTATAAAACATTCAAAAAGTCATGTAACACTGTGCCCAAATCAAATTTATATAATTTTTTTTTAAACAAATAGAGCTTTCTTTTGGTGGTATTTGATCACCACTGGGTATTTTATTTTGTACTATATAAATGAAAAATTTCTGAAAAGTTTGAAAAAATATATATATTTTCTACTTTCTAAAAATTGTGAACCTTTCTGCACTACCTCTTCCTATAATGTAAAAACCTAAATGTATATAGAGGGTGCTCCTCACATACATATGCGTTCCCGCACATAATTTAGTTATATTTTAAACTCCTCCTTTGTTGCGTGCACAAACATTACATTATCACCACCGCCAAGTTTGTACCTGCCACCTACACTCCAATGCGCTTAGCTCAGATCATGTACCTAAGAACATACATCGTTAGGTCAAACGGCTTAATCGTCACTGGGGTAAGGATATGCTGGTGTCTTTTTTCCCAAGTTTCCTCAAATAGTGGCACCTTTCTCTGTGGTAATGTTTGGCTGGTACCTCTCTAAGAGACCTACAGTCTCTATTCCTCTGCTTTTAGAGCACTTAAAGAAACACAGGTGGGTACCCATAGTGTAGTATGTTATAAATCCAGAATGTATTAGAAGAGAGGCACTTACATGAAAGCAGTGTAAATACACCTGTAAATAAAATGATATTACAGCTGCAATCCAGCACTCGGCGGTTCGCGTGTCACCCCGCTCCTCCCACGATTTTACTCCCAAGATTTTTCACCTCCTCTGCTGCCACTTCCAGCAATGTCTTTTCTCTACTTCCTCCTGACTCAACTCTCACCCAGAACATCCTGTCTGTGCCACTTCCAGTAATGTCTCCTATCTACTTCCTCCCGACTCACCCTTCACCCAGAACTTCCTATCTGTGTCACTTCTAGCAACGTCTCCTCTCTACTTCCTCCCGACTCACCCTTCACCCAGAACTTATGGTCTAAGCCACTTCCTCCCGACTCACCCCTCTCCCAGAACTTCCTATCTGTGCCACTTCAGGTAAAGTCTCCTCTCTACTTCCTCCCGACTCACCCCTCACCCAGAACTTCCTATCTGTGCCACTTCAGGTAAAGTCTCCTCTCTACTTCCTCCCGACTCACCCCTCACCCAGAACTTCCTATCTGTGCCATTTATGGCAACATCTTCTATCTACTTCCTCCCGACTTACCCCTCACCCTGAACGTAATATCTGTGCCATTTATGGCAACGTCTCCTCTCTACTTCCTCCCGACTCATCTATCACCCAGAACTCTTTGCCACTTCCAGCAACGTCTCCACTCTACTTCCTCCCGACTTATCTCTCACCCAGAACTCCCTGTCTGTGCCACTTCCTGCAAAATCTCCTCTCTACTTCCTCCCGACTCACCTCTAACCCAGAACTTCCTGTCTTTGCCACATCCGGCAATGTCTCCGCAACGTCGCCTCTCTACCTTCTTCCGACTCATCTCTTACCCAGAACTCCCCATCTTTGCCACTTCTGGCAACGTCTCCTCTCTACTTCCTCCCAACTCACCTCTCACCCAGAGCTTACTGTATGGACCACTTCCGGCAACGTCTGCTCTCCACTCACCTCTCACCCAGAACTTCCTGCCTGTGTCACTTCCGGCAATGTCCCCGCTCTACTTGCTTCTGACTCACCTCTTACCCAAAGCTTCCTGTATGCGCCCCTTCCAGCAACGTCTCCTCTCCACTCACCTCTCACCCAGAATTCCCTGTCTGTGATCACCAGTAAAATCGGGGGTCAGGTAGAGTCAGTGATTTCCCCTGTTTGTCCAGAGTGGTGATAAAATACACGTAGTTGTCTTTTCCAGGCCGGCAGATGACCACCTTGTCAGCATGGATGTGTCTACCATAGCTCCAATGTAACAAACACCCATTAAAGCGGTCATCCATAGTAGGAGAATGACCTGTTCTCCGGAATGGTTTGGGCACGGCCAAATAGTCCCAAACAGCCTCACCGTACCACTTTTCTCTGTTGGCCTCGATCTCTTGCATGATTTCCCTGAGAACATAGGGAAACTCCAGTCCATATTCAGTGGCTACCCGCTTGTTAAGTAACCTTTGTGACCGGGCAAGCCTAGGCAAAGATCTGGTGCTTCCAAGTCCAGGAGGTATACAAGAAACTGTAGACTTTTGCACCATAGTATTTACAGACAGTTTTCCTGACCCAAACGAACTGGTAACTTTGGGCAGGATTTCACTAGGAGCAGCCGGGGGTTCCACACTGGGTGTTGTCCTCCCCAAGTCCATGGCTGTCCACTCTGAAAAGGTGAAGGCTGAGACAACATCATTTCCATTGGCCCATAGCATCTCTTGAGACATGGTTTCGAACAAGTCATCGTCTCCAGAGATGTCTGACAAAGAATCTATTTCAGAGTCCTGTAACTCCTCTGCGGGCATATAATTGTGAACAGTTCCCATATGTACAATTTCCCTAGATCTCTCACCCGTTCCTGTCGTGGCCTTCCCAGGAATCAAACTTTCCTCTGGATCTGGTCCGGGCAGTCTTTGGGTGAGCCTCAACCCCGGCCGCGGGAGGCTTTTACATATCCCACTTTCCTTTGGGCAGGTGCAGCGGGAACAAATGCAGCGGAGGCAGTAGTAGTGGAGGTAACAGCAGCGGCAACGTCCACCGGTGACTCCTCAATGGCAGTAACAGCGCCATCTCCCTCCGGAATAGCTGTTGTAGCGGATGTGGCAAGCCCAGGTCTAGCCGCAGAAGCAAAAGCCCCAGCCTCCTTGGTAGTGATGCCCGTGGCCCAGTCCATCCGGTAGGCACGGGGTGGCATGGTGGGTTGCTCTACTGCAAACAGGTATTCCCCGCAGTGTAGGCACCGAACAAATGGATGGGGGTTTACAGCCAGTCTTTCGCACCTGTTGCACAGCATACCCAAGGCTTCCACATCCCCAATCACGTAGAGTATGAACCGCCCATGCGGTTTCAACCGAATGCCAGTGTCCGTCAGCATAGCCCTCGGCAGCATAGCACTTGTAGCGGTGCTCACAGCAAACATCCTGGGCCCCATAGCAGACTGCTTCGACATAGCTGCAGACATGGCGATGTTCCGACACTTTCTGAGTTTTGGACACACATGTGGCATCTCACGCAACAAGCAGGCGGGAAATCCTTCAACCTTTCTCTTCAGTCATGTAGCTCGCTGGTTTTTCTCTTTCTTGGCTCCGCCCACAGCCCACGCGACCAAGAAGTGATCCGAAAATGCCCCCCTTTTTTCCAGAAACGACACAGTCCAAACCCTCTGTAACATAAGCCCCGGTGGACTGCTTACTTGATTTGCGGTTGGTAACGGAAAATCCCAGACTCGAGCCCCCACATGTAGCAATACCCCCGTAGGGGCCGCTGGTTTAAGATTTGGGCCTGCCGTTACCCTACTGCTCACCACGTCCATCTAGGGGTCTTCCTTGAAGAGTTGTTAATACATTTCTGCACCAAACACTTAGTCTCTTTTTCTCAAGGGTTTATTTCAAGAACTTCAGACAGAGGGATGGAGGGTTGGGGAGATTCAGGTACCTTAGGTTTTGCGGATCACGGGTACTTTCCTTTATCCAGAGGACCAATAACTTTCACACTGGATGTAACATCCACCGGCCTCTCTCACTGACCTAGCAGCCGGTGCGAGCTCGTTCAAAAGTCTCTGCCACAGACTTGTATAATCACACGCTTGGTAAAGTTCTGGAACATAACACACAGTGCCAGGATCTTTCAGCCAGGCCGGCAGCACTGTGAGGTAGATTTGATCCGGATGTGTCCCCCAATTGTGTCCTCAATTGCTCAGTCCCTTCCCGCAGGCAAGGCACAGGACCATCTCTGGATCAGTAGGCCCAGCAACTCCTGGGCCTACTCTCAATAACGGAGCCTCGGGGGGTCTGCAGGCCCTGAGGCAGAAAACTGCTAACACATACCTGAGGCCAGGAGGGCCATCAGGTCAGGATCGGAAGACCCCGCCAAAATGGAGTCGGCCCCTTAAGTACCCTCTCCCAGAATGCACAGCGGGGTGACCAAACCCACTGAGCTGCTTTTGGGGAAGAGGTACCCAATACATCCAGCCAGCTGCAGTTCCAACCTTGACCCGTGGGGACAACGACACCCGGAGGAAGGTGGAAAATGTGCAACTCAGCTGAACTCGAACAGAGACCCATAATTTGGTACAATTATTCTGAGTTGAACTATAACTCAGACAACTAAATTTACACTAGCGCCTACCCAATAGAGGCAGGGTGCTACATTTGTATTAAGATTGTTGTTACAGTCCCTTTTATCACATCACAGAATATTTTATTATTTTAGTGCCAATGAATATCTATTTTTGTAGCTTTATGTTATTTATAAGTTCACTTAACACATAGGGCCTTTATGTACTGTTAGTGGTTGATCACATAAAGAGACAGAGCTGCATAATCACTTATCACATTTTCTACTTTCTGTTACAAAACATATCCAATAAAATCAAATTAAAAAATTTAGGCCAAAATGTATTCTGCTACACGTTATTGGTAAAAACCAAACTGTGTTTTTGGGGACACTATACTATTGGGGAAACTAATAAAGTTTGGATTGTGATCAAGATGCTGATTACAGTGGGACTGTGACAGTGTGGAGGACATGCTGGTGCTAACTGACACTGGCTGGGAGGGATACTAACTGACTAACTGACACTGATGTCGCTAGTGACACTAATACAGTGATTACAGTGATAAAGTGATTTTCTTCTTCAGCATTAGTGGTAGTTGATCTTTAATGCTGCAGACAATGGTCCTTCCTCATCTTGTGACATGTGACTCATCATTCTATGCCACTTTCTAGTGTATCTCAGGCTGCATGATGACACTGAGCCCAAGGGTTGTGTCATGGACAATCTGGGCTCACAGGAAGTGGTTGAATTATGTTTGAGTACTGGCTGCCAAGGGAGGAGGGGAAATTAAAGGGCAGCGCAGAGGAAGTATCACTTAAAGGAGAAGTACAGCCAAAGCTCTGGCTGTACTTCTGTGGATCACAGAAGTGCAGTTTGTTCTGCACTTCTGTGACCCGTTTTCAGCAGACAGCGGGCTCAAGCCCTCTGTCATGTCACAGAGCCAGTCCAGGCTTGGGCAAGATCGCAACAATGGAGTCGGGATCCGTCAACATGCCTGGACTGGCACACGGCTCAGCCTCTCAGCAAGCCACAGAGAGCCTGAGCTAGCTGCTCCCGCCCCTCCACAGCCCAGCACTCCAGTGAGCGCACAAAGGGGGTAGAGCAGAGCGCTGCTGACTGACAGTCACCAGCTCTCTGCTCACGGAGCTCTGAAAACCGAGCAAAATGCAGTGTTCGATCGCTCGGTTCTCAGTGTTAAAAGGTCGGGGGACAGATGCTGCATCCACCAAGGTAAGTATGATTCAGAAAAAAAATCCATACATCTCTGAGACCTGAAGATCAGCGAAGAACCGGCTCAGGTAAGAACAGCGCTGAATACCTGGCCAGGTAATTAGGCAATTGTCCTTTTATTAAAAGTCAGCAGTTACAGTATTTGTAGCTGTTGACCTTTAAAGCGCTTGTATAACCGCAGATTTATTTTTATTTTTTTAAACCTGTAGGGCAAAAGGCATAATGAGCTAGTATGCACCGCATACTAGCTCATTATGAAATACTTACCTTAGAACGAGGCGTCGGCAGGTGATCTCGGTCCACGCTAAGGGAGCTGACATTTTCCCTCGGCGTGTCTTCCGGGTATCGCGGCTCCGGCGCTCTGAGTGGCCGAAGCCACCATGTCGTCACTCCCGCGCTTGCGCGCAGTAGACTTCTTTCCGGTGAGGTCCAGCAGCGTCTACCGGACCTTCAGCCGGGCACTCAGAGCGCATGCGACGCTGAAGTCAGCGGCTGCATGCAAAGGGAATATCTCCTAAATCGTACAGGTTTAGGAGATATTCTTTTTACCTACAGGTAAGCTTTATTATTATTTTTTAAGCCACAGGAGGAGGGAACAAAGGATTTACAAAAAAAAAAAAAAAATGCACAGTACAATTGGGCTTTAATATCTCAGGGACAATTTTGCAAACCCAAATAACTGGGTAAGAGCAGTCACTCATCTCCCTCTCCCCCACCTTGCTTTTTCATAGAGTTTCAATTAGGCCCCTTTCACACTGGGGCGGGCATATGCGGTGGCGGTATAGCGGCACGATTTTCAGTGCCTTATACCGTCGTGTTTACCGCGATATTCGGCCGCTATCGGTGCGGTTTTAACCCCCACTAGCGGCCGAAAAAGGGTTAATACCGCTCGCAAACCGCGGCTACAGCCGCGTTTTGAGGGCAGTATTATACCGCGGTGTCCCATCGATTTCAATGGCAAGGAGCGGTAAAGGAGCGGTATACACACCGCTCCTTTACCGCTCCAAAGATGCGGCTTGCAGGAGATTTTTTTGTCTCCTGCAAGCGCACCGCCTCAGTGTGAAAGCCAGGAGTATTTCAGGCGTTATTTATGCGCTATTTTTAGCGCAAAAACGCCTGAAATACGCCTCAGTGTGAAAGGGGCCTAAGAAAGAGAGGCTCCAAAAGCAGACAGCTCCTGCTGTGCTCTCTCTTTCTGGAAAACCCACTGTCATGGGTTCACCCTATTAATTTGTAAAACAAAGATTCTATATAAATTGTAAAAACACAAAAATAAAAGTAAGTTTAAAACTTGAAAAAGAAAAAGATAGATTATAAACTAAACAAATAAATAAATAATTTTTCCACATGCCATTATAGTTTCTCCGCAGTAAATAGGCCTTTTAAAGAATGGTATGTAAAATAAAATGTATTTTTTTTTCTCACCTTGACAATAAATATCTGAATAGCAACTATAAATCCATGAAAATAAATAATGACTTATTCTCCTAAGGCAATTACAGTGATCGGCACTAAGTGCGATACACTCTAAATTTCCCTTTAATGTAACACAGTCTCTTTTATATTTCTGCTGGAATTCCACCTATAAGGCCATCCTAATAATCTTCTTAGAACGAGGCTGACATGTGAGCCAGACTTTAAGAAGTTTCAAGGAGAAAGAAAGTTCTTCTTCCCAACAAAGACAGGATCAAAACAAAGGCAATGTTTGTCTGGAACTTTCATTTTCAATTTTTTTTTTTTTACCCCGTAAAGAGATATCGGCACTAGCTGTACAGAGAGAAAAATCCACATTAAAAGTAATCAGAATTATATCTTTGATGCAAGAGCTGCTGATTCTTACACTGTGAAATCTAGGACAAAGTGTACTTTAGGCAACTTTCTCCACAAGCCAAGGCTGCACAAAAAAAAAAAAAGGAATTAAAATAATTGATCAAAAACATGGCTTCTGGTCTCAACACTCTTTTCATGTAGCCACTGTTCACCAAGGTTCTCTAACAAACCTCTGAGGGCTTCACAAAACAGCTGTATTTATACTGAGGATTAAATTACACACAAGTGGACTCTATTTACTAATTAGGTGACTTCTGAAGGCAATTGTTTTAATTAGATTTTAGTTAGGGGTATCAGAGTAAAGGGGGGTGAATACAAATGCACGCCACACTTTCAGATATTTATTTGTAAAAAAAATTGAAAGCCATTTATAATTTTCCTTCCACTTGACAATTATGTGCCACTTTGTGTTGGTCCATCACATAAAATCCCAATAAAATACATTTATGTTTTTGGTTGTAACATGACATGACAAAATGTGGAAAATGTCAAGGAGGTATGAATACTTTTTCAAGGCACTGTACACATTGTTCCTACCTTATAGGCCTAAGCACCTTTTCTTGCTGCTTGAAATGTGGACAATTAGATGTGGACCTGTTCCATGCTTTTTGGTTGTGCCCCAGGAATTAAACATTTTTGGAGCTCCATAGTGCATTATTCTACCTCATACCTGGTAAAAAACCTAACTCTTATGCCGCGTACACACAGTCGGACTCTCCGATGGAAAAAGTCAGCTTTTCATCGGATATTCCGACCGTGTGTATGCCCCATCCGACGGAGTTAGATAGAGAGCAGGTTTTCCCTATTTTTCTGGCGGAAATTCCGACAGAAATTTGCCCGTGGCAAAGTCCGGCCATGTGTATGCGGCATAACTCCTGAATAAGCTCTTTTTGGCCTAATTAATTTCCCAGGTATTAAAATCTCAAGGACAATAAAAAACACAGTGGCGCAGGATGAATGTAGAGAAAAGTAATTTATAGTTAAAAGCAATTAGTAACTCACAGGGTGGACGATTATTACAGGCATGTGGGAGTCGTCAGGCAAAGGGTCTCTCCAAGCCATCCTGGTCGCCGTAGTGGCTATGGACACTGGCTTGTCAGGATGTAGTCAAAAGCAGCCGATCACTGACGTAACCAGCATAGACCACAAGATTGGGCCGGACGTAACCTCACAGACAGGAAGAAAGTTCTTGGCATGCTGACGTTTGTGTAGAGCTAATGCAGTTCAAAGCTACTGCTCCTTCATCAGATCTAAATGTTTGACACACTTGTCTATCTTATAAAGGAAAGCAAGAGCTGGACGGGGATTGTGATAGGTTAACAGGACTAACAATTAGATGGTAAAGGTAAAGTCATAATGTATTGGCTGATACAAGAATGAACCATAACAATACAATGTGAATCCCCCAGGACGTCCAATAGTGACTTCTATGGAGAGTACCACCACCAGTTACTCTCTTTACATCGACCATTTCCTCCAACTTCTGGCTCAGGCCCTTCCTTCTTACATCCGGGACAGTATCCACCTGTTAGAACTACTGCATCCATACACTTGGGAGCCTATATATCATTGGGTGTACCTGGATGTATGTTCACTTTACATGTTGGTCATCAAGCAGTTTTACATTTCTTATCCAATGCTCCTGACATCAACCCGAGACAGTCCGAATTCATAATAGCTGCTACCAGATTCTGTCTGGAACACAACTATTTAAAATTTGAGGATGCATACTATCTTCAGAAAACTGGCACTGCGATGGGGGCAAATTTTTCCCCAACTACGCAAATCTCACTATGTTTCTGTGGGAGACCAGGTGCATCTGGGATCACAATCCTTGTGGCGCACCTGGTCTTCTACGGGCGATAAATAGATGAAATAATCATCAGTTGGGGTGGTCCCACCCACACAATACAGGATTCTGTTTAATGGTCCACCCTGTGAGTTACTAAATTACTTTACAGTCTGGTGCCTCTTTTGTTCCTGCATTAAAATATAAAAGGCCTGCAAGCAACTGCTTACTATAATACCCCTTGTGGTCCAGAAGACTATTTTACATAAGTGTATCTACCCAGAACCCCCCTTTTTTAAATTTATTTATAGCTAAATTATCCTAAAATTTTCACATGGAATGAGTGAAGGTCTCCCTGCATAAGGAATTACGGGTTCAAAACTTCTTTAACATTTGGGAATCTTTCATTCAAACCTTGCCTGTAGAAACTCAACAATCTATATCATTCAAACCTTGCCTGTAGAAACTCAACAATCTATATACTGTATAATGCAATGCGTTCAACATACTCAATGGTATCTACTCTTAGCCAATGATCCTCCAAATTACATTCCACACCTCTCTTAAAGTGAAGTTCCACCCTAAAAAAAAAAAAAAAAATACACCAAAATCCTGCAAAAAAATTGAAAAAAAATTTGTTTTTTTACTCACCAGAAAAGGCGGTTGCTATGCAGGTATTCCTAATCTGCCTCTTCCCAGTCCACGGCAGGTCTTCTTCCTCGTCCTTCTCACGTTGTCTTCTGGTGAATGGGGCGCGCTGCCTTCTGGGAACTGTGTGTATACCAGAGAGCAGCTGCCCATTCTTACAGTGCCGCGAGACTCGCGCATGCGCAGTAGGAAAATGCAGTGAAGCTGTTTCACTGCCTGTTTCCCTTAGTGAGGATGGCGGCGCCGGGACCTGCCAGGATCAAGGGGTCAGCCTTGGGGGGGCCAACATCGCGGGCGCCTAGGACAGGTAAGTGTCCTTATTAAAAGTCAGCAGCTACAGTGTTTGTAGCTGCTGACTTTAAAAAAAAAAAATTGCGGGTGGAATCCCGCTTTAAATTGAATTACATGTGTTAATCTAAAAATGGAGGCCTCTCCCTCTTCCCATTGCTTGCTACTTACTAGTCCGACTGCCATCCATTAAAAAATCTCTTAATGTACATCACAAGACCCAGCATTGCAAGGTCTCACTCAGCATATACTAACATACTGTATATTGTCTTTCTCGATTTAAAGTGGTTGTAAAGTCAGAAGGTTTTTCTATATTATTGCATCCTACGCATTAAGATAAAAGATCTTCTGTGTGCAGCAGTCCCCCTCAGCCCCCCTAATACCTACCTAAGACCCATCTAGATCCAACGATGTTGTATGAGTGTCTCGGCTGCCTGGAACTCCCCTCCTCATTGGCTGAGACAGCAGCGCAGCGCCATTGGCTGCCACTGCTGTCAATCAAAGTAAGGAGAGAAAGGGGGTGGGGCCGGGCAGTGGCTCTGTGTCTGAATGGATACAGGCAGCTGTGGCTCGGCTAGGGAGCCCCCATAGAAAGCTGCTTGCTGAGATGGAGGTCAGGAGCACCGAAGAGGGACTCCAGAAGAGGAGGATCTGGGTTGACTGTGCGTAAATTGTGCTGGCCGTCTGTCCATGTGCGCCCCCTTGGGGGCTTCCTCCCTCCGGTGTGACCCCCTGCAGGTCGCACCCTGGTTGGTGGTGCCATGTTCCGGGATGTCGAATGGCTGGGAGGCTGTCGGATCCCTTTGAAGCATCTTTTGTGGAACTCTGATTAGAAGCAATGTCTCCAACACACATTTAACTGCAAACCACATATCCTCTGAAGAAGATCCCTTGTGATCAAAATGCGTGAGAAACATATGCAGATGCATTTGACATGTAGAACTGTATAGCAATGCTGTGTTTGTATATTCTGTGTGTGTATTCATACAATTTTTTATCAGATTGTAATCAAATGTACATATTTATTGAATCTTTTTAACCCATACTTCAGCAAATTGCCTATATTCCGCTGCCTAAAAACCCCACTGGGGGCCTTTCCCATGTCTCATTATTTGGGGTGAGCAGCGCCATTCGCTCTCAATATGTGTGTCTTTCCATTCCAGCATAACATGTTTATTATTTTTAACTAAGTAAAAAACGAGAAGGCCCGGTTCACATAGGGGCGACTCGCTCTGTTGAATGGAACCGTTCTAATAGAAGCGACTCAGGTCGCTCCGACTTAGAAAAAGGTTCCTGTACTACTTCTGGGGGCGACTCGGGACGACTTGCATTGACTTCTATACAGAAGTCATTATGCAAATCGCCTGAACCGGGCGTCTCAAGTCGTCTTGAGATCGCGTTGCGGCAGTCGCCCCCAAAGTCGTGCCGCCCCTGTGTGAACCGGGCTTCAGTATCACTTTAACTTGTCGGCCAAATGTTGCAGGCATTTCACTTGTTAATTGCATTCTCACAATAAAATGTAATAAAAAAAAAACAACACAAAGAAACAATACAAAGAACACTAATGAAGTCAACTCTACCCTTAATACCAACCCCCCCCCCCCCCTCCCCCAAAAAAGAACATCCTTGCAAAGGAAAGATAAAAATGTGTTTTCTTATTTTTTTTACGCAAATTTGCACAAACATCTCAATGAGCATAATAGAGTTTTCCTTTTAGTATCAGCAATCTTGCGGTAAAAAACATTTAGATAAAAAATGTCGCTCATTTCTAATTATAATATGTATGGTTAAATTTACTTTAATCCCTCCCAAAAAGAACACAACGACAAGAAAGAAAAAAAAAATGTTTGCTTTTTGATTTTTTGTTTGTTTACACAAATTTGCATATGCAGCAGTCAGAAAAAGGCTGGGTTCACACTGGTGTGAACACAGTCATCACATGTGATTCGCACCGCATTGCTGTGCAGATCACTGTGAACCGATCTGGGGATGTCATTAACTTTCTATTGACACCCACAGTGTTTCGCACAGGGCAGTGTGAAATGCCTGTGAGTGACATTTTGAGGGCTGGGCTGAGCCCTTCCTTCTCTGTGCTGTCAGCTCAGCTGTCAGCTAATTGTCAGCTCCCATCTCTCCACAGTGATCCACCTGTTGATGATCCTGCTCCTCAGCTCTGCCTACTTAAGGACTTCCAGTTCATTTGCTCTTTGCCTTCGCCTGTGTTAACATCACAAGAGACTTTCTCCTGCATTCCAGTTGAAGACTTGCTTGTCTGACGTTCCCTCTGGCTACAGATCCTGCTTGCTGTACTACTACCTTTATCGCTGGCTCTTGGACATTGGCTTGGCCGACTACCCGATCCGGTTACTGAACTCTGGCTATGTTTTGACTACGCTTACCCTGTTTACCTTTTTATTTTTATTATTAAACAAGTGTGATTTAACTGTACTTCTGTCTCGGTCTGATTCATGGTTTCTGACAGACATCTGATGCGGGAACCTGCACAGGACTCACGCTGGTTCCTGTATCGCATATGTGTGAACCGTGTCTAAATTAAAGTTTCTGTTTCGGTATCGCCAATCTCATGGTAAAATCTATTTCACTCAAATCATGCCACTAATTCTGATATTAATGAAAAAGAGGGGATGTGGTCCATGGCACCATAAACCCCCATCCCAATTATGTAAACAGAAAAAGAAAACAATTGGTAAAGGGGACTTTAGATGAGGCTAATCACTTGAAAAATCTGTAGTATACATAATAGTAAATTTATTACATGATAACAAATAAAGAAATGACAACTTTACAGACATGATGGAGTATATGTAAAAAACATTTAATTGAGCTGCACCATACTAGATGATCAACGTGATTAACATTGATGATAAAATTTACATGATAAAACCAAACAATAAGGAATGCATATTAGCAAATGACAGCGATCCGAAAATTTCTGGGCATCTTATAACTCTACGCGTTTCGTGGTTTGATCTCCACTTCCTCAGAAGTAGATAGGGATGAGCTTCGAGTTCGAGTCGAACTCATGTTCGACTCGAACATTGCCTGTTCGCCCATTCGCCGAACAGCGAACAAATTGGGGTGTTCGCGGCAAATTCGAAAAATCTATGGGAGAAATCTAAAGTGCTAATTATAAAGGCTTATATGCAAGTTATTGTCCTAAAAAGTGTTTGGGGACCGGGGTCCTGCCCCAGGGGACATGTATCAATGCAAAAAGAAGTTTTAAAAACTGCCGTTTTTTCGGGAGCAGTGATTTTAATAATGCTTAAAATGAAAAAATAAAAGTGAAATATTCCTTTAAATTTCGTACCTGGGGGGTGTGTATGATATGCATGTAAAGTGGCGCATGTTTCCCGTGCTTAGAACTGTCCCTGCAAAAAATTTCATTTTTGAAAGAAAAAAATGCATTTAAAACTGACTCGCGGCTATTAATGAATTGTCGGCTCCCGGCAATACATACAAAAGTCATTGATAAAAAAAAAAAAAAAGCGTGGGGGTTCCCCAGAATTCAATTACCAGGCCCTTCAGGTCTGGAATGGATATTAAGGGGAACCCCGCCGCAAATTTTAAAAAAAATTGACGTGGGGTTCCCCCAAATATCCATTCCAGGCCCTTCAGATCTGGCATGGATTTTAAGGGGAACTCCACCCCAAATTTTAAAAAAAATGGCGTTGAGTCCCCCTAAAAATCCATACCAGACCCCTTATCCGAGCACGCAACCTGGCCGGCCGCAGGGGAAAAGGGGGGGACGAGAGAGCGGCCCCCCTCCCTCCTGAACCGTACCAGGCCACATGCCCTCAACATGGGGAGGATGTCCCCATGTTGATGGGGACAAGGGCCTCATCCCCACAACCCTTGCCCGGTGGTTGTGGGGGTCTGCGGGCAGGGGGCTTATCGGAATCTGGAAGACCCCTTTAACAAAGGGGACCCCCAGATCCCGGCCCCCCCATGTGAATTGGTAAGGGGTACATTGTACCCCTACCATTTCACGAAGAAAGCGTAAAAAAATGTTTAAAAAAACACACAAACACCTTGAAAAAGTCCTTTATTTAAAAAAAAACAAAAAAAAAAACATTCCAGCGGTGAAATCCAGTGTCCCGCGGCGATCCCGATGTCCAGCGCTGTCCTTCATTGGTTGTGCCTGAGCGGACCTGATGGGGAACTCCCTCTCAGTATTTTAAATGTATAGACCCGCCCCTTCTAAAGTTCCCCATCAGGTCCGCTCAGCGAACCAGATTCGGAACATGAGAAGGGGCGGGTCTATACATGTATTACCAAAGTGAGAGCAGTTCCCCATCAGGTCCGCCCCCTCGGTATGTCGGACTCGCCTACGTCATTGGCTTGAGCGGGGAACTTCCTTCACTGTGTAATTTAAATTTACATAGTGAAGGAAGTTCCCCGCTCAGGCCAATGACATAGGCGGGTCCGACATACCGAGGGGGCGGACCTGATGGGGAACTGCTCTCACTTTGGTAATACATGTATAGACCCGCCCCTTCTCATGTTCCGCATCTGGTCCGCTGAGCGGACCTGATGGGGAACTTTAGAAGGGGCGGGTCTATACATTTAAAATACTGAGAGGGAGTTCCCCATCAGGTCCGCTCAGGCACAACCAATGAAGGACAGCGCTGGACATCGGGATCGCCGCGGGACACTGGATTTCACCGCTGGAATGTTTTTTTTTGTTTTTTTTTTAAATAAAGGACTTTTTCAAGGTGTTTGTGTGTTTTTTTAAACATTTTTTTACGCTTTCTTTGTGAAATGGTAGGGGTACAATGTACCCCTTACCAATTCACATAGGGGGGGGCCGGGATCTGGGGGTCCCCTTTGTTAAAGGGGTCTTCCAGATTCCGATAAGCCCCCCCGCCCGCAGACCCCCACAACCACCGGGCAAGGGTTGTGGGGATGAGGCCCTTGTCCCCATCAACATGGGGACATCCTCCCCATGTTGAGGGCATGTGGCCTGGTACGGTTCAGGAGGGAGGAGGGGCCGCTCTCTCGTCCCCCCTTTTCCCCTGCGGCCGGCCAGGTTGCGTGCTCGGATAAGGGGTCTGGTATGGATTTTTAGGGGGACTCCACGCCATTTTTTTTTTACATTTGGGGTGGAGTTCCCCTTAAAATCCATGCCAGATCTGAAGGGCCTGGAATAGATATTTGGGGGAACCCCACGTCAATTTTTTTTTAATTTGCGGCGGGGTTCCCCTTAATATCCATTCCAGACCTGAAGGGCCTGGTAATTGAATTCTGGGGAACCCCCACGCTTTTTTTTTTTTTTTTATCAATGACTTTTGTATGTATTGCCGGGAGCCGACAATTCATTAATAGCCGCGAGTGAGTTTTAAATGCATTTTTTCTTTCAAAAATGACATTTTTTGCAGGGACAGTTCTAAGCACGGGAAACATGCGCCACTTTACATGCATATCATACACACCCCCCAGGTACGAAATTTAAAGGAATATTTCACTTTTATTTTTTCATTTTAAGCATTATTAAAATCACTGCTCCCGAAAAAACGGCCGTTTTTAAAACTTCTTTTTGCATTGATACATGTCCCCTGGGGCAGGACCCGGGTCCCCAAACACTTTTTAGGACAATAACTTGCATATTAGCCTTTATAATTAACACTTTAGATTTCGAACGTTCGAGTCCATTGTATTTAATAGGGTTCTAAAGTTTACACGAACATTTTGTCTGTTCGCAGGTTCTGGTGCGAACCGAACAGGGGGGTGTTCGGCTCATCCCTGGAAGTAGATGCAGAAAATAGAGTATGAGTAATAAAGCTGCGCAACTCTTGAATGTATACCACCAAAAAATGATCAAACAGATGGTATACACAGGATGCAATCTCTAATGCTGTATGTTGACAACTGAATAGAGTCCTGACTGATGCCAGACATTCAAATATAAAACAAAAAAAGAGTGCAATCCTGTATAAAAAATAATAATAAAAAAACGTATAGAGCTATAAAGTCCTGAAATCCAAGATGACAGTATGGTGCAGATGCAAATCTTCACATTTGACCACTGGTGACTTCAAACAAAAATACCCTTTGAAAAGTGCCAGATATTCGATAGAAAAGGTTCCACCACCACTAGTTATCACTGCCGCTTACCAGAACGAATGATCCGTTCACGGATCAATGCAAACATATGGCTAATCCCCTGCCAGGGTCTCTATATCGCTATCAGCTTCCTCCAGGATTCAATGCCAATTCTCTCCATGTATCACAGATATTAAAGTGCGAAAGGAAAGAAAGCCACCATAGCGTAAATCCAGTAAAACAATATTTAATAAAAAATGTAATGCACTTACAAACATTCGTGATTCTAAGGCATGTGGTATAAAAATAGCCGGCCGGCTAAGACAGCCCGTTCGCTCCGGGACTCGTTGGTATGTCGGTGACGTCAGCACGTTGCTCCTCCCTACGCCGTTTCGTCACATATGACAACGTCCAGGGGCACCATACTGTCATCTTGGATTTCAGGACTTTATAGCTCTATAAGTTTTTTTATTATTATTTTATATACAGGATTGCACTCTTTTTTTGTTTTATATTTGAATGTCTGGCATCAGTCGGGACTCTATTCAGTTGTCAACATACAGCATTAGAGATTGCATCCTGTGTATACCATCTGTTTGATCATTTTTTGGTGGTATACATTCAAGAGTTGCACAGCTTTATTACTCTTACTATTAATTCATTGTGTGTGTCTCACATTTAAGTTGCAGCATTTTTTGGAGATTGATTCACGTTTACTGTGTGATCAAATCTCATATAGACAGCGCAGTATAATTTACACTTTTCATAGAAAATAGAGTATGTCAGCCCAATAGGAGGGGAGTAGGAAAATCTAGCCGCCCTGCGTTTAGGAGAACCGGGGAATGTCTACCCCGGGAGCTGAGGCCGCAGAACCCAGGTGAACCTCAGTCACGAAGACGGGGGAAAGGGCGGACCGGGCATCCATGTCCAAATTAATCCATAAATAATGAGCGTAAGTATTGGCATATTTGCCCATAGTAATATGTCAAGGTCCTTGGTAGGAATAGAAGTTTGTCGTTTCCACCGGTAAAAGAGACAAAGAAGCATGGAATGCTCATGGTTCGCCACCCACACCCAAGTCAGAGGCAGAAGACGGATCTAGTGTGGGAGAATAATAATGTGTATGGTCTTTTTTAAAACAAACCCAAATGCAAAAATTGAGAATGTGGTGATCTAAGTATTACCACGCTGGAAAAACATCTCCTTTAAATTCACACTACGAGAAGTTACCAATGCTGAAACCCTTAAGAGACAGAATTGATTAACTGAGCAAGGAGAAGCAGCTTGGAAATGATGTGTTTAAAATTCTTCACCCGTTTGTAAAACTCAGTTTGCTCACGCAGCTGCCATCACTTTTTCTGCATCCCGCTCGCTTTGTCATGTAACATTGCATCGGGGAATTGTATACGAAAGCAGAAAGTCTTGTACAAAAGAAAAAAAAATGCAAGCTGTGACATTCCATGTACCCGCATTCACATTCAACCCGCTACTGTCTGCTAATTTTTTTTTTGCCGGTACAATTTGATCAACTCTTGTTACTTGCTCCCATGGGGTCGTGTACTTGTTCAAGGCATCTACTGCCCAGAAAAAAAATAAAGAGGCCGAAAGTTTATAGGAAACTGCATTTAGTTGAAGTGTAGAGATTAGATTGCCGGCGAAGCATCAATAATCTTCGCAGCAGTGTAAGTAAAAAGTGTTTTTGCTTTGCGGGCAGCTTGGGGGGAATGATTCATGGCAGGTTTCAAGGTCAGGATCTTCTTACAGTGAAAATAGAAAAAAGGCGCCATGGAAACCGGGTTTTCAGAAGGCCAACGTAGGCCACCAAAGTCCAAGTTTTGTCCTCCCAGCGGGGCAACATCCAGGAATGCGTCTCAAGAGCTGTGCTGCACAAAACAGCTTGGTGGAGAGCAGTGAATGGAAACTGTGTTTGAAAGGGTTTGCGGACAGATTTCCAATTAGCAGAAGAACTTTGGCTTCTGGTTTGTAAGATGGGAATAATTAAGCAGTCTGAAGCTGCCGAGCAAGGATGGGTGTTTGGCTGGTTAAAGTGGCCCTGTCAACTGAAAGTCAAGGTGATGTCTTACCTTCAGTTACAATTTCAGAAATAAAATCCACACAAAAATGTTGCTTTTCTCTTTAGAATTGTGATTAATCTTGTTTGTGTCCATTTAGCTGCACCCCAGTACACCATTCTTCTGTTGGAACCAGTGGTTAAAACTCCCTTTTAGATGATGTTGGTCCTTAAACAGGGTTGATGAGAATGTGGGTTAGGTGCAGAGTTGTGTGGCAATGAACACACCGAGTCCAAGTTTGGTAGTAAACAATATATTGTAGAAAAGTTCTACAACAGGCCCAACCGAGAAGCACACCTGACCAGAGTCACTTACAGCTGAGACAGCGGTGGACCTGTGAGTTGCAGAATTGAGGATGCCGACAGCATCTGCCATGAGGAGCAGAATGCAGCTTGGCCAGTCCACACCCAAACGGGAAGGTAAATGTAGTCCCTGCACTGTCCCTACTCATTCGGAACCGTTCCCTGTCTCTGAGTACTGTTTCTGACAGATGGGGATCCTTCGCCTACACTAGCCACTCTCATAAAACATGCCAAGCCCAAGAGCCTGAGTCTTAAATAGACTCTGCCTGGCCCAAGATGGCCACCAGAGTCACATGGGGCACCACCATTTAATTGGAAAGCTGCCTCCCTGTGACCATTGAAATCGTAGAGGAACCAAGTTCCTCTCACCCTCCTCCCTCACCTGCATTGCCACTGCGGTAGAGTGCCACCTGCAATGAAGAATACAGAGTGCACATGCCTACAACATTATCTTCCTTCATTTAGGCCTGGCTATTGGCTGTTCATGTCTGAGCACTGCATACTGAAAGGAGGTTGCATGTTACCTCATACCTGGAAGTTTGGGGTGTTCCCTGAGGGCTCAGATGGAGCAACAGTGTGGCAGAATAGTGCTCCGAAGGTGAATATAAGTGGGTGTGGGGGGCTTTTAGAAGACTCTGTCACTTTGTCTTGATTGTAATAGGTGACTAGCTTTACATGAGCAGCACTATGCAATGCACTGAACACTGACTGACATTTAGTGTGGATCTGCTGTACAGAGCATTCCAGGAGGCTGATATCAAGAGATTCAGATGCAATAAATTGAATGATTTGTAATGAATCCATAACTGGATTGCACATTTTTGTTTTAGAAAGAATACTGTCTGCCGATTTTAAAATCACAGACCAAACCTCTCATGGTTGGGCGGTGGTCAATCGAATCCTGCCTTCCTCACCTCCCTGTTGGTCACTAAGTTTAATGGACAGTCTAGTAATGATTTTGGAATATCAGAATGCTATGTTGAAACTGGAAAAAAGTACCTACATTGACATCTTACTATAAAAACTAGGAAAATTTACGCTAGGTGTGAGTGTCAAAATTAAAAGACAAAATTTGTGAACAAAATTAAATAAACCACGAAGGATATCCTGCAGCTAAGCACTATAACCCTGATATGGGGCACAAAAGATGAATGTATAGAAAAAGAGTGCAGCACTGGATAATATACTAAATAATGTTGAAAAAACATATAAAATGCAGTGAAGAGTACACACAACATATAATTGCAGTAATGAGTGCACAACATATATAGAGGAAAGGAAAAACGTACCGCTCAAAAGCTTAAGAATTCACCAAATAGCTGCTTCCGCCCGGTCACTCACACAGGTGCTGGCTCTGCACTGATGCATGGGGGAAAAAGAAACCATGGACTGCCGCACTCTGTATAGACAGTTATTTATTCCAAAATTTCAAGTAAAAAATCCAAATTCAAAATAAATCCATAAATCCAAAACAACAAATGCAGATAGTGTGCATGCAGGGAAGGGTGGCTAATGCGTTTCACGTCACGAATTGACACTTACTATGACGCTTACTATACTATGACGAATTGACGCTTACTCTGTCTATACAGAGTGCGGCAGTCCAGGGTTTCTTTTTCTCCCATGCACAACATATATAATTATACTCAAAAAGTGCAAACCTTAAACAATTAAAAGTCCATAATGCATGAGCAGTAAAAAAGGTGTATGACACACAAAATCAAAACTTAAATGTTCATAGGTGCAATCATTCAGTGTTCAATGGGTGATATCCAATATGAAAAGATAACCTACACCACCTGTGCTGCCCGTCACCTTGTGAAGAAATGAAGGCTTACCAGAAAGCCAGCGACCGCCCTTCTCAGGGGGGTCAATACAGGCTTAGCAGTTAGGGAATTAGGGAGGAATTATGCCTTTGAATGTTGGACTTTGTAATTGCCTTTGCAATTTTCTATGTAAAGCATTTGAAACGTAATGTAACTGGCACACACATAGTATACCGAATGGGTCTTATACACATTGGGGTATGAAAACATTGGTGTGGAGTGGAGTAGTGTGAAGATACCAGTGGTTACCTAGGGTAACTGAAGTTTTTTAGCAGCCTGTTGATAGCGTGTGCCTGTTATAGGTGGAACAGCAGCGGTCTAGCAGCGAGGGAGATGTTGTTGGCACTCCTTCCACCAGCGATCTGTCTCCCAGAGCAATAGGAGCAGATTTTGCGCCACAGAGGTTCCCATCCTGTACAGAAGATCAAGCAAAGTGCACGGCGAGAACCCACTCCGGTACTGGGGAATGGCAGTGAAAAACACTGGACAGGTGGATGTAGACAAGGCTCAGTGTGTCCCTCCCAGTTGCAGGTTACAGAGAAGGTGTACATTATCAAGGGGACTCAAGAGTAAACCGGAAAACAGTTATGGTGCAAGTGTACATGGGGTATGTTTATCTCTAATAGTAGAGGCCTGCCTTAAGATCGAATATTCCCCCATGGAAGCCTCAGCCTTGTCCCAGGGCATTGATGAAAATGGCACAGAAGCAAAGGTACCCCATGTGTTGGAAAGTGATCCTGTGCAGGTGCCTAGTATAGCCCAGAAGAACCAACCTCAAGGTATGCTTCTCATGTGAACCTTGCTTGGCACTCAACTAGGAGGGAATCATGCAGGACATGATTTCAACCAAACAACCCTACCCCCTTCCAACAAGCTGTTTTACCTGCCATGTTATTGGTATTTCCATCCCTCCAGTCGAGATTTACACAGCTCTGCCGCACAGCACAGCCAGGTATATGACACCACTTACAGTTAAAGTGGTAGAAAACACTAGCTATAACTATTCTTAAAAATGATTCCTAGCTCTCCCCTCCTACCTATCCTGCCTAACCACTATAAGAAAGATCCATGTATTTTGTGTAAGGGAGCACTCATTAACAGCTGTGCTTTTGAAGTCACCCATAGGCTCCCATTGCCCAGCTGTTGTTGGTGCTCCCTCTTCTCCCCTGCAACAGCTGCTCATTTACACAAGCATGCTGGAGCTACAAGGTCACATGACCGGACCAGATTTAGAAATTAATGTACACTGGCACTGACACTTATGCCCTGTGCACACGATCGGAGTATCCGATGGTCTAAAATCCGATGGAATTTTTCATCGGAATTCCATTCAAGCTGTCTTGCATACACACTGTCAGACTAAATTACGACCGTCCAAAAGGCGGTGACGCAAAACACTCTGACGAGCCGAGAAAAATGAAGTTCAATGCTCCCGAGAATGTGTCGACTTGATTCTGAGCATGCGTGGGTTTTTTCTCCGTCGGAGTTGCACACAGACGATAAGAATTTCCTATCGTTTTTTTTTCCATCGGACAAATTTAAAACATGTTCTATTTCTAAACACCGATGGAAAAAAGTCCGATGGGACCCATACACGATCGGCATTTCCGATGAAACAAGTCCATCGGACTTGTTTCATCGGAAATTCCGATCATGTGTACAAGGCATAGGAATTTTTTTGACACAGCTCTTAAACTCAACTCCATAAAAGCCTATATGTCCATGTACACATATGCTTTTAGCAGAGTTTAGGAGCTGCTGTGTTTAGGTGTGGTTCCTGAACATGGAAAAACGCAAAACGCACGTTTTGCATTTTTGCTGCGTTTTGCAGTTTCCCACTGCTGTGGTCAGGGTAGGCTAGTGTACATGTAGCCTAGAAATAGGTTAAGCAGGATAGGTAGGAGGAGGAAGGGGACTGACAAAGTCATCCCCCTGATCACACAGCTCTCTCCTCCTATTAGCATGTTCCTTATTAATTAATTTGCATTCTGCATTTCTGAGTGACTCCCTGCCCTGCCGCACATGCTCTCAGTCTGAGTGCAGCTGTACAAGGAATTGCAAGAGACTGATGCCGCGTACACACAATCGGAATTTCCGACAACAAAACTGTGGATTTTTTTCAGACGGATTTTCGCTCAAACTTGTCTTGCATACACACGGTCACACAAATGTTGTCGGAAATTCCGATCGCCAAGAACGTGGTGACGTACAACACTACAACGGGGCGAGAAAAATTAAGTTCAATGATTCCGAGCATGTGTCGATTTGATTCAGAGCATGCGTAGGATTTTTGTGCGTCGGAATTGGATACACACGGTCAGCATTTCCGACAAGAACTTTTGTTGTCGGAAAAATTGAGAACCAGCTCTCAATCATTTGTTGTCGGAAATTCCGACAGCAAATGTCCGATGGAGCCTACACACGGTCAGAATATCCAACCAAAAGCTCACATCGAACATTTGTTGTCGGAAATTCTGATCGTGTGTACGCGGCATCATACTGCAACACTACTGCATTGCTGCATGAATCTGTGTTTTTATATCTACTTGGATTTGAGTTTTAAGGGTAATGCGCCATTGATATCGGCTTTAATGTAAAAATATTTTCTCGCCTTTACTAGGAATTTTGGATTAAAAATAAATAAATAAATAAAAGAAGAAGAAAGCAAACTGCTTATTCTGCCGAATTGACTGTCAGCTGGGAAATTAGAAGTTTATCAAGAGTCAGACAAACTTTAAATTCTCACAACCTCCAGTAAATAGTCCCCTGTGGATTGGTGTGTGCAGTACAGCAGACGCTGGGTATGGACTAGAAAACACAATTGGCTGGGATGAGTACACATTAGTCAAGAAAAGGCTGTGTTGTAATATTTCTCATCTGACGCCGTGCTACAGAGAAGATCAAACCTAATCCCTGTTGTTTTTAGTTGTTTTTAGTTCTTCCCTTTTTTTATTCATAGGTACTGTCTACTTTCATTATCTCTCAGGCTGCTTTATCTATCACGTTAAATTTTACATTGTCCGTACAAGTGATTGTATCGAACACAGGACCCATTCACATTCTTTTCTTCATAGGAACATGTAAACCGGCATGGGTCGCAGTGCCATATGATTGAATGACACCCCCCCCCCCCCCAATGCACATTGGACCTGCAATTTAGTGCACCACAATGTGCAGATTTGGACCATCCATGTGTTTTGGTGCACTGAAGAAAAAAAAAACGTCAGGCGGCAGGGCCTTTGTTCGTTTTTTTTTTTCATGCAGATTGGCATTTATCCACTTTTTTTGGTGAATGAGTAGGGAAGGGGCAGGATCTGGGGGACCCCTTGTTAAAGGTGGCTTCCAGATTCCGATAAGTCCCCCCCACACCCCCACAACCACTGGGCCAGGGTTGTGGAAAAGAGGCTCTTTTCCTCATCAACATGGGAACAAAGTGATTTATTGGGGGAACCCCCTCCCCCAAATCACCCCCCCACTTTGAGGACATGTTTGTACCCCTCCTTTTCTGGCCTGCTGAACTGCATGCTTGGATAAGGATCTGGTATTGATATTGAGGGGGACCCCACACCATTTTTCGTTACATTTTGGCATGGGGTTCCCCTAAAATCCATACCAGACCTAAGGGGGCACACTTTTTTTTTCAATTTTGGCGTGGGGTTCCCCTTAAAATCTGTACCAGCACTTGTTTTGTTTACATTCTGTTGGCAGCGGGGAATTCCGCTGGCAGCTTATGAATCATGGTTTGTTAAAGTGATACTAAAGTCTCGTTCTTTTTTCTATAAAAATAACAAACATGTTATACTTACCTTCTCTGTGGATTTGCACAGAGCAGCCCAGATCCTCCTCTTTTTAGGTCCCTCTTTAGTGCTCCTGGCCCCTCCCTCGTGTTAAGTGCCCCCACAGCAACTGGCTTGCTATGGGGGCACCCAGGCTGAGCTGCAGCTCCGTGTGTCCATTCAGACATGGAGCTGCTGTTTGTTCCCTCCCCCTCTCTCTCCTGATTGGCTAACTGACCTTGATTGACAGCAGCGGGAGCCAATGGTGCCACTGCTATGTCTTAGCCAATCAGTAGGGGGAGTCCTGCACAGCCGACACACTCGAGGACATCGCTGGACAGAGAGGGGGCTCAGGTAAGTGAGGGGGGCTGCTGCACACAGAGGGCTTTTTTTCTTAATGAATAGAACCCCTATTAAGCTCTAAAAACAAATGCATCCGAAACAAATTCTTCAATTAACAAATGCATCTGAAAACCAAACGAAACAACATTTTCCAGCATGCACATGTCTATAACGCACCACAACGGTGTGAATCTGCCCTTTACCACATTAAGTCCAGAGCAGTTTTTTTACTTTTTTGCACACATATCAGAATCTGCATTTTTTGTTAGAAAGGTAGGTAGTATTGGCCCTGTAGAATAAAATGGTGACAGCTGCAATTTTTTTTATGTTGCATGTTATTTGTACAACTATTTATTAAATCTATGTTTTCAAGGAAAAAACACACGCTAAAATTAATTTTAGTGCACACAAAAACAATATAATACCCAATTTTTGGCATAGTATAATAGATGAGGTTGCTTTGAGCAAATTGATATCAAACATGTCAAGCCTTAAATTGTGCGTGCCTATTAAATTGAGAAAAACGACAGTACCCAAAATAAACCTTTGAAGATTATCTATTAAGCATTAACAGAGAATAATGACACTATTGCTCCTACTTCTAGAGTCACTGACCCGAAACAAGTACTGTATATACTAAGCAGTAAAACAGGGTAGGGATAAGAGAGTTGGAGCTTGCACACTTAAAGCAGAAATGTAGCTACCGTATTTTCCGGCGTATAAGACGACCTTTTGTACTTAAAAATATCCCCCAAAAGTCGGGGGTCGTCTTATACGCCGGTACCTGTATGAGTCAGACTGCGGGCGTCCATTATTCAAAAGCTGCGCCTCCTCTTCGTCCTGTTCCGTGATAGGTGGAACACTCTGTTTTCCCAGCAGAGTCTCTGTTCAGTGTTCCGCCTACCACGGAGGCCCTCTCATCCTCGGGCTCGGACGAAAGGACCTCCGTGATAGGCATGTAGCGGCCTCCTCTCTCTCCTCTCTTTATCAGCTCGTCTGTCTCTTGTCTAGGGGTACCTTAGAGGAGAGAGTGCGGGGTCACCACGCCAAGCCTTCACCGCAGATGTTTGTGTGGTGTAAGCAAAGTTCTTATGTTACCTTCGGGTCGGTGTTCTGCACCTGTAGCCTCCAAAGAGAGTTACCTTGAACAATGTCTGTCAGAAAATGAGCCCCACACCATTAAAGTCCAACACTCCTTTATTCTTCTCAATCCAAAAGTGAACACAATCAGTTGGACTCCCTTAGAGAACAGAACAGACAAGGAGGTGTGGATGCGAGAAGGCCCAGACACAATGATCACTCCACTTTCCTTCCTGAAAGTGGGTTGCGGTCTCCGAGCGAGGGGGGATTTCCTTCCAGGCGGTCTCCGATGAGAGGCTCACCTGTCACTGGCAATATGCTGCACCAGGTCTTCAAGCAAGTATCTCCCACCGGTCCATTACGCCTTCCGGATTCGGGTACCCACTCCCGGGGTTCCCTAGGATCTCCTTCCCTCGCGGAACTCAGTGGTGGGCACTGAGCTCCAGACCTCCATCCGAGTACCTCACCCCAGGCTAAAGGTGCCTGGGATGGAACACGACCTCCGAACGTCCTCTAGGCCTAGGCTGCCTAGGGAACCGACACGAACCACCGCCCACAGGCTGAAGGTGCCCGGGACTCAACCCCGTGACAAAGATGGCCGGCCTCTTTATACCCTCTCCCAGCAAGCACGACGGGTTCCCCGCCCCACCATACCGCTGCCGAGGGAGGACAAAAAGGGAGCACAGCACACAGCAATGGTTCAACCCCAGCCCAAGGCGACAGCGCCACCCGTGGGGCTGCAGGGAACTGCACATCACTGGTGTCTCTGCCAGTTTTAACACACAGAAAAGTGTATACCCGCTACAGGCGGAACACCGAACACAAGCTCTGCTGGTAAAACTGAGTGTTCCGCCTATCACGGAACAGGACGAGGAAGAGGTGCGGCTTTTGAATAATGGACGCCCGCAGTCTGACTCTGCATACATCGATAAGGTATGGAGATCTGGAGATCTAGAGATCGGCACAGTGAGGTAGGCAATGGGCACAGTGAGGTACGCAATGGGCACAGTGAGGTAGGCAATGGGCACAGTGAGGTAGGCAATGGGCACAGTGAGGTATGCAATGGGCACAGTGAGGTGTGTCGGAAGGGGGTCATCTTATACGGCGAGTATATCTCAAAACCAACCTTTTAGCTGGAAAATTACGCCGGCAAATACGGTAAAAAAAAAATCCTACACCATTAGTCACATTACTTACTTAAGTATGTCCCATGTTGTGCAGGCACCTGGATCCTGGAGAAATCTTCACTGCAGTGATGCCTGTCCTCTTCTGTTTCATTGCCTGTGACACAATCTGTAAATGAAGGAAAACATTTCTCAGTAGAGGAGGAAGATGGAGGGGTGTCCTCCATTGAACTAGCTGTAATGCTGTTCTGTCTGAAGACTTAAAGCTGATAACCATTGCAGTGTCGGAAGTTCAGAGCCAGGAAGAGGATAGGGCAACCCCACAGGGTCCTGCTGACTGCACAGTGTGGGACATACTTCATTACAGGTAAGTGATGTGACTAAAGCTGTAGAGATTTTTTTGTTAGGTAAACTTTAGCTTTAAAGTTAACCTCACCATATTTCCGAAAGAAGGCAAAGATAGCACAATTTTCTCTAGCTATAGACCAATATCACTCTTACACAATGACACCAAAATATTTGCAAAGATACTAGCAGGGAGGATGAAAACAATTATGAATGACTTGATACATGCTGATCAAGTCAGTTTCATTCCAGGAAGGGAGGGGAGGGACAACGAAATTAGAACACTTCTTGCCCTGCAGAAAATCAAAGATAGTGGGGCCCCAGGTCTACTTCTGTCAATTGATGCTGAAAAAGCATTTGACAGGGTAGACTGGGGCTTCATGCAGAGCACGCTAAAAGCAACAGGACTAGGACCCAGAATGACCACCTGGATAAAGGCACTATATAACCGACCCACAGCGAGAGTAAAAATGAATGGGACCATCTCGGGAACATTTGAAATGTATAATGGAACAAGACAGGGGTGCCCCCTGTCCCTTCTGTTGTTCGTCTTGACGCTGGAGCCCATATTAAGAGGGATAAGGCGGAACGCAGACATAAGGGGGATAAAGGTTGGAGAGGAAGAACATAAATTAGCTGCCTATGCGGACGATATTTTATTCTTTATAACGAGTCCCAGGATAACCCTCCCGAACCTAATGAAATCCTTAAAAGAATATGGAGAGATTTCCAATTTTAAAATGAATCCGGCCAAGTACGAAACCTTAAGTATGAATACACCAAAAAAAAGATCGAAACACCTACCAATAAGAATTCCCATTTGTCTGGGGAAAAAAAGAACTTAAAAACCTAGGAGTAAAGTTAACAACAACTATAGAGACACTACAGGTCCTTCTTAAAAAATTAGCATATTGTGATAAAGTTCATTATTTTCTGTAATGTACTGATAAACATTAGACTTTCATATATTTTAGATTCATTACACACAACTGAAGTAGTTCAAGCCTTTTCTTGTTTTAATATTGATGATTTTGGCATACAGCTCATGAAAACCCAAAAATCCTATCTCAAAAAATTAGCATATCATGAAAAGGTTCTCTAAACGAGCTATTAACCTAATCATCTGAATCAACTAATTAACTCTAAACACCTGCAAAAGATTCCTGAGGCTTTTAAAAACTCCCAGCCTGGTTCATTACTCAAAACCGCAATCATGGGTAAGACTGCCGACCTGACTGCTGTCCAGAAGGCCATCATTGACACCCTCAAGCAAGAGGGTAAGACACAGAAAGAAATTTCTGAACGAATAGGCTGTTCCCAGAGTGCTGTATCAAGGCACCTCAGTGGGAAGTCTGTGGGAAGGAAAAAGTGTGGCAGAAAACGCTGCACAACGAGAAGAGGTGACCGGACCCTGAAGAAGATTGTGGAGAAGGACCGATTCCAGACCTTGGAGGACCTGCGGAAGCAGTGGACTGAGTCTGGAGTAGAAACATCCAGAGCCACCGTGAACAGGCGTGTGCAGGAAATGGGCTACAAGTGCCGCATTCCCCAGGTCAAGCCACTTTTGAACCAGAAACAGCGGCAGAAGCGCCTGACCTGGGCTACAGAGAAGCAGCACTGGACTGTTGCTCAGTGGTCCAAAGTACATTCGGAAATCAAGGTGCCAGAGTCTGGAGGAAGACTGGGGAGAGGGAAATGCCAAAATGCCTGAAGTCCAGTGTCAAGTACCCACAGTCAGTGATGGTCTGGGGTGCCATGTCAGCTGCTGGTGTTGGTCCACTGTGTTTTATCAAGGGCAGGGTCAATGCAGCTAGCTATCAGGAGATTTTGGAGCACTTCATGCTTCCATCTGCTGAAAAGCTTTATGGAGATGAAGATTTCATTTTTCAGCATGACCTGGCACCTGCTCACAGTGCCAAAACCACTGGTAAATGGTTTACTGACCATGGTATTACTGTGCTCAATTGGCCTGCCAACTCTCCTGACCTGAACCCCATAGAGAATCTGTGGGATATTGGGAAGAGAAAGTTGAGAGACGCAAGACCCAACACTCTGGATGAGCTTAAGGCCGCTATCGAAGCATCCTGGGCCTCCATAACACCTCAGCAGTGCCACAGGCTGGTTGCCTCCATGCCACGCCGCATTGAAGCAATCATTTCTGCAAAAGGATTCCCGACCAAGTATTGAGTGCATAACTGAACATAATTATTTGAAGGTTGACTTTTTTTGTATTAAAAACACTTTTCTTTTATTGGTCGGATGAAATATGCTAATTTTTTGAGATAGGATTTTTGGGTTTTCATGAGCTGTATGCCAAAATCATCAATATTAAAACAAGAAAAGCCTTGAACTACTTCAGTTGTGTGTAATGAATCTAAAATATATGAAAGTCTAATGTTTATCAGTACATTACAGAAAATAATGAACTTTATCACAATATGCTAATTTTTTGAGAAGGACCTGTATATAAAGCAAATTTCTTACCATTATTAAATGACATTAAGGCAGAACTTAACAGACTAGCTCCTGGTCAGCTATCTTGGGGAGGAAGAATAAATATTTTTAAAATGGTAATTTTACCTAAAATAATGTATAAAATGCAAATGCTCCCAATTCCACTACCACAGGTTTATTTTAAAATTTTACAAACAATGCTCTTAAAATTTATTTGGTGAGGGAAAAAATCACGTATCAGTTTCTCAATCTTGACTAAAGCCCTGTACAAACGATCGGATTTCCTATGGATTCTAATCCGATGGATTTTTCCATCGGAAATCCGATGAAGCTGACTTCCATCAGTCTTGCCTACACACCATCAGTCTAAAATCCGACCGTCCCAAACGTTGTGACGTAAAACCTTCCGACAAGCCCAGAAAAATGAAGTTCAATGCTTCTGAGCATGCGTCGACTTGATTCTGAGCATGCGTGGGTTTTTTTGTCCGATGGAGTTCCACACAGAAGATCGGAATTTGCTATAGTTTTTTTTTCCCTTTCGGATAAATTTAAAACATGTTCTATTTTTTCTCACCGATGGAAAAAAGACCGATGGGGCCCATAAACGATTGGTTTGTCCGATGAGAAAAGTCCATCGGACTGTTTTCATCTGTAAAACCGAACGTGTGTACACGGCATAAGAAAAAGGCACAAGGGGGACTAGGGGCATCGGACATTAGAACTTATTATAATGCGATCATTCTATCACGAATAATAGAATGGGGTAAAAATAATAAAGAAAAGAGATGGGTAAACATGGAAAATTGAATTAGTAAAGCCACAATGGGGAAAATAATATGGATCTCAGCACAGTACAGAGACCTTAGTATGGACACACATAGTATTACATGGAATGCACTAAAAATTTGGGATAAGGTACACAAAAGGGAAAAATGGGAATACAACTCTCCACTAATACAACTAACAGAGACAAAATATTTCACGCCGGGGATAGATAAAATATTTAGAAAATGGATTTTACAAGAGAACGCACAACTGAAAGATGTAATGACGCAAGATAATTTGAGCACATATCATGAATTAAAAAATAGAAGGGATTTATTGGTGATAGATGAATGGTGGTATACCCAGCTAAAACATTTTTTTGAGGACCTACCCCAGCCTATTAGATCTACGGAGAATCTACGTCCCTTAGAGAAATTGTGTGGAGAAAAAGTAGGGAGGGGAGTAATCTCTAAGATTTACAAAATATTGAAGGAAGCGGAAAAGCTGGAGATACCGCCATACTTCCGGAAATGGGAGGAGGAATTGGGAGCACAGCTGAATGATTTTGAGATAAGGCAATTAATGAAAAGGGTACATTCCACGACAGTAAACAGCAATATGATGGAGTTAAACTACAAGTGCCTGGCGCGCTGGTATATAACACCTGATAAGGCACACAAATACCAAAAGGAAACATCAGAACTGCTGCCGGGGGTGCAAAGAAATTGGGACCATGGCACATATTTGGTGGACATGTCCTAAAAGAAAAAAATATTGGAAGGAGATCAGGTATTTAATAACAGAAATAACTAATATCGTAGTACCAGGTGACCCGTGTGGGGTGCCTACATCATGGGATCCGAATGTCGACTAAGTAATATCTGAAAACCCTTCTCCCACAGTTGTTAAATGCCGCCAAGAGCTTAATACCCAGACATTGGCAAGAAAAGGAAAGTCCTGCGGTGAAAAAATGGTGTAATAAAATAAATGAAATACAAAATATGGAATATTTAAGGTTCAGGGTTCAGTGACACGGAGGGCTTAGAGGAGTTTGAGGAGAAATGGAAGCGATGGGTAGACTTTAAGCAGTCAATGAGTTTTGCAGAAATGATGGAAGCATAAAGCAGTACAGACTCGGTATGAGAACAGAAAATGAGGAGGGACGGAGGGGGGGGGGGGGCAATTTTTTTTTTTGGGTTACACTGTGTTATGAGTTACCGTATATACTCGAGTGTAAGCCGACCCGAATATAAGCCGAGGCACCTAATTTTACCACAAAAAAATAGGAAAACTTATTGACTCGAGTATAAGTCTAGGGTGTCCATCTGCATGCCTCACTGTGCCTCACTTTGACTCACTGTGTCCATGTGCATGCCTCACTGTGCCCATGCCTCACTGTGCCTCACTGTCACTGTGTCCATGCCTCACTGTGCCCATGCCTCACTGTCACTGTGTCCATGCCTCACTGTGTCCATGCCACACTGTGTCCATGCCTCACTGTGCCCATGCCTCACTGTGTCCATGACTAGACTGACGTTTAACATGGTAGTCTATGGAAGGGGTGCCCGGCTTTGAAAAATCGGTGCTCCCAGGCTGTAGATTCCCTGGACAACAAACTTTGCACACTTGTAGAGAAAGCTTGGGGCTATATGGGGACCTATGGCCAGCCAGTACCGGGTCCCCAAAGTCCGGCAAATCAGGCGCAAAAGGTGACTCGAGTATAAGCCGAGGGGGGCATTTTCAGCTAAAAATGTGCTGAAAAATTTGGCTTATACTCGAGTATATACGGTACTTACTTATGCATGTTTATGTATGCTGAAGATAAGGAGAGAAACTCGTCTAAAGTAAAGATGTTTTCTATGGAAAAAAAATTATAAATAAATATAAAAAAATAAATAAAGTTAACCTCAAGAAAATTATACCCCCCCCCCCCACCCACACACACTCATATTTTTCTCCCACGTTTCTCACTTTCTTCCACCATTCCACAAATAAAATAAAATAAAAACCCTTCTTATCGGAGTCCGCTACCAAGTGTACCTCCCTGGTGCCTGTTTCAGGAGTGTAGACCAGCCTATTTCAACTAGGGACCCAGGCACCCTGGGGTGGCTTATGGTTTCTTCATGGGTGCCTTGGCAAAAAGCCTAAAAATTGTCCACAAATTGTATACAAGCCAGGGTGTGGATAAAGCTGCCTTTTAGATACCTAAAGCCAATGTTTTCATTGTGCACCATTACAACTTTCTACAACCTTCTAGCCACCTTCATCCTAACAACCAATAGCATCACCAGTTGATAATGAGGATGTCAGTCGCCTGCATAGCATCCTTGTTTGACCTTCCCCTGCCCCTCTCTATAAGCATGGAGTGATGGAGAAAAACAAAGGGAAAAAAGAAACATTGGAATACTAGTCAGTACTGGTTTGCAAAAGTATATTTGCTTTGGAAGAATAAATTACCTTTGGGTGTTCTACTCGTGTGGATGTTTTTACATTTTAGAATGGGGTGCCTCGAGACTGTCCATCATTTTTAACCGCTTGCCGACCGCCGCACGAACATTTATGTTGGCAGAATGGCACGGCTGCGCAAAGGGACGTACCTGACCGTGCCCATGGGACCCGCGGACTCGATGTCCGCCGGTGTCCCGCGATCATGAGACGGAGCTGAGGAACAGGGAGATGCCTGTGTAAACAAGGCATTTCCCTGTTCTGCCTTTTAACAGGACAGAGATCTACTGCTTCCCTGTCCCCTACCTAAAATGGAAAAAAAAAAGTTGGCTAGAAATATACTTTAATTAGTGAACCAATGCATACCCCGATACCCGAGTACTCTTTTTTCATGAGACAAAACATTCCTCTAACCCATGTATCTAAATTATAGGCAGCCCATTATAAGTTTGTCAGCTGGAACTGGTCTGTTGTAACGCTTTATAATATCAGATCAGCAGCCCAATAAAATCCCACAAGCAAAGTCCTTTGTGTATCCATGGTTGGCCGGGTAGTGCTCAGTTTAGAATTATATTATGGCTACATGTGTATCCAAGGATTAGAGCAAGCAAAAGTTGTGTTCTTAAAGGGAAAACATATTGGAGTTGGGCAAGTTTTACTTTTTAGGTTTATTTGCTGTTTGCCTGGAGACCGGGGATGGTTCAACAGAACTATCTCCCTTTTGAGAGTTAAAGTGGTTGTAAACCCTTACATACACCCAGTGAAGTGACTGGCCTCAGGTGATACACAGAGATGAAACTATCCTCCTACATAAGTTGTACATGTCTATCTGCAGCCCTCACTCTTCTACACATTCATTCAAAATGTTGAATTATAAAGCTTGTCTGAGAGTTAAAAAAAAGGGGGAAGGAGAGTTGAAGTTACACTCTGCAGAGTTCAGTGAGGAGAACTATGAGAGCTGATTGGAGGGGAGGGGAGGGAAGGGACACCCCCCCCCCCCACACACACACACACACAGCACATAGGAACCAAGCTAAAGCTGTCAATCAGCTGGAGGTTCCTCCCTTGTCACCTTTTTTCTCTTGGTATTAGGAAAACTTGTCACAAGTGATTCATGCTGATAGCAGAGGAACGAAGCAGCATACAAAAGTGACACTTAATGCTCTGGATTGAGACAAGTACACACTATTCTTTGTTCATATTTCATGTCTGAGGTTTACAACCACTTTAAGTTCTGCTTCAAGTTGACATGTCACTGATTCAAGAGCAACCAGCACCTATGTTACCCAGCCCCTGTCCTGACCACATTGTGAACACTCACCTATCAGGGAAAGCAGGTTTTTCAACCCATTTACCTTATTATGTACAGTTATTATGTTGAATTCCTTTTTGTATTGCATGCTATATAGCAGCATATTTAGTGTAAGTCATGCGACTACCTATTTATTTGATACAATATTTTTTACAATGTAACAATAAATTATGTACTGTAAATTTTATGTTTCTGTTGAATATCTGACATGGTGGTAGCCTCACTCAAAATCCCACAGTTCTCCTTTCTCTACAAATTAATACAGGGATGGAGGTCGCCATGTTGTGCTATAGTGTGTGTCAGGTCACATCCAATTCACTGCTTTGACAAATATTTGGGTGGAAGACACCCGCTCCCAGTGACCTGTCACGCCCAACATACTTCATAAATTCTTGTTTATTGCCCCTATACTACAACAATGTTCATTAATCTGTTATCAGATTTATTCCTTATTCCCATTAGATTCCCATGTTAATATCTTCCCATGTATTATCTTTGACCCATTAACCCTTTTAAATCGCCCCCCATCCCTTGTCCGGTTCAGCTTGGGTTTGAGGGGGGTTGGGTGTTTTCTCTGTCTCCGGGGTTGCGATGTGCAGCAGTCCGTCCCCCCCCCCACACACACTTTTTGGTGGGGGTGGGGCTTGGCCTCCTGCTCATCTGCGTCATGCTTCGACGCCGCATCAGCGGTGTCAATGACGTTGTTTTAAACGTCTATTTTTCCATCCTTAGCCATGCATTAGGTGGGTGGGGAGTGGGACCCACTGCTGATGGCTCCTCCACACGCAGCTGGGAATCCCCTCCCCACCTCTCTTGTGCAGTATGGCCAATCAAGCATGACGTTGAAGGGGCCCCTCCCTTGGAATGGGGGTATATAGCAGCCTTGAAGCAGCCGATGGTTCATTTGCTTGATTCAATCACAAGGACAGCACACACTGAATCCACACATAAGTTACCTTCGTTTAGGAGCTCAGCAATCCTTTTTTGGTATGTTTTCTTTTTTACCCTTTAATTGGTTTTATTTAACATACACCCCCTCATGTAGTCCCCTTGTGGGAACACATAAATACCTGCCATGATTTCACACACTTTACACTTTTACACATTCAATTAATCTTCCCCTTTTTTGATACACATTTTTTCCAGGAACACTATGCACTTTTTGTGCACACATAGCCTATTGGATCAGGCTGTGACCACCGTGTCATGCTCTGGGCGCTGTTCTTCGTCCTTGGAGGGTTCCCCCGTCTCAACCCCGGGTACGATATCATGCCTGTCACCCCCATCTTCCCTGGTGGACACCGGGCCTGGCCTTGGGGCTGTGCAGTGAGTATCCCAGATTGTCCCCACTTTGTTGGGACACATTCCCTCTGTCCTCCCTTATTCTAAGAGTATCATTATTAATCCTTGTCCCTTTCCTTTCCAGTATAATATGTTACAACACTCCTGATGAATGGCTGTAATGCCAGGAAACGCGTTGAGTGCCCCTAGACGCCCCAAGTTATCTGTCCCTACAATGTTTTTCAACCCATTTACCTTATTATGTACAGTTATTATGTTGAATTCCTTTTTGTATTGCATGCTATATAGCAGCATATTTAGTGTAAGTCATGCGACTACCTATTTATTTGATACAATATTTTTTACAATGTAACAATAAATTATGTACTGTAAATTTTATGTTTCTGTTGAATATCTGACATGGTGGTAGCCTCACTCAAAGTCCCACAGCTCTCCTTTTTCTACAAATTAATTTAGGGATGGAGGTCGCCATGTTGTGCTATAGTGTGTGTCAGGTCACATCCAATTCACTGTTTTATCAGGGAAAGCAGTTAAAGTGGTTATAAGGGTTTTTTTTTCTAAAATAACAAACTTGTTTTACTTATCTGCTCTGTGCAATGGTATTGCCTGATTCTCCTCTTCTGTGGCTGCCCCCATAGCAAGCCACTTTGCATGATGGTGCACCTGCTGCATTGATCCCAAGATGAGTTGTGTGCATCCAAAAAACATACAGTGCTGCTTGGCTCCATCCTTTGCTCTCTGCTCACAGGATCTGATTGACAGCAGCAGGAGCCAATGGCCCCAAATGCTGCATCTGTGTCCTCTTTGAGCAGAAAGAGAAGAGACAGCCGTTGCAGACTGGCACAGCACTGGATCAAGATAGGACTCAGGTAAGTATATAGGGAGCTGAGGGGGCGACACATATACCAAAACATTTTTTTACTTAATACAAGAAATGCAGTGTAGCGGGGTATTGCCCTTTAATCCCTCAGAGACTACATTACCCAGCACACTTTAAGGCACCCAGGGTGCATTGCCCCGCGCAAGGACTGCTGGGGTGGACTTTATAAGGGAGAGGCGGAACCCAGTTCTTTCTCTTTGGACACCACCCGCCCAGCAAATGGAACTGCTGTTGAGTTGCTGTGACTTTTGGCCTAAAGCCTGGGCCTTTCTTTCCAAAGAGCCTTCCGCTCTCATCCGAGGAACCAGAGGGACGTCTCTCCATTGTTGCTGCATAGTTGCCAGGAGGACCGAAGACCCGGATGTCGAGAGACCTGTGTACCTAGACACAGCAGCGGAGGAAACGGACACGGACTGGTCCGGTTGGGTGAGAGAGCACCTGCTCAGAGACAGACACAGTATCCCTGTTACATTGTGGATTACAATTTCTATTCTTCAAGTGCACCACCGTTGCTAGCGAAGATTTCCCCTATAAGACTTCCACTTAGTTCAGTCAGGCCTGACTGTGTAGCGTAGACATTCCTGGGCGCCATTTTGTCCACGAGGAGAAATAGGGGAACTGTTCAGGTTGCGTAGCACTGTATATTTGTCTGCTGTCTAAACACTGTTTATTGCAGGGCTCTGCACATGACATGTACATTCCTGTTTTATTGCTTACCCACTAATCTAAGTAAACGTACTAGGGTTAAGTATATTTGTGTCTGTGTCCTTCACTTTGCAGCAGAGACAGTTAAAAGAAAGTTTTGACATATTGCTGTGTATTCTTGTCATAGGACTGTGCCGCCGTGAGTTACAGGCCGCACATTCCTATCATCCCCTACTAACTGTGCCAAGGGAGGTTAGAGCCGATTGCCAGGGATTGACAGCGGTGCACTACAGGGCCCAAAATCACACAGGCAGCCCTCTTAACTGGGGGTATCGCTAAAGCAGTAAGGTAAAAAAAAGTCCTGTTCACTTTAAATAAATAGGATGGGCCCAAATGTTGCATGCAGCATTCATGACAGTGCCAAAAAACTCAAAGCCCTTGAATCAAAGATCCATGACAAGTATACAGGTATAGAATTCAGTCTCCTTACAAACTTTATGTTGTTCTTTGCATTCAGTTGGGTGTTGCAACCAAAAACGTTAATGTATTTATTGGGATTTTACGTTATAGACCAACTCAAAGCAGCACATAATTGTGAAGTGGAAGGAAAATGATAAATGCTTTTCAAAATCTTTTACAAATAAATATGTGAAAAGTGTGACGTGTATTTGTATTCAGCCCCCCTGAGTCAATACTTTGTAGAACCTCCTTTCACTGCAATTACAGCTGCAAGTCTTTTTGGGGATGTCTTTGCCAGCTTTGCACATCTAGAGAGGGAAATTTTTGCCCATTCTTCTTTGCAAAATATCTCAAGCTCTGTCAGATTGGATGGAGAGCATCTGTGAACAGCAATTTTCAAAAGTCTTGCCACAGATTTTCAATTGGATTTAGGTCTGGACTTTGACTGGGCCATTCTGGGCCATGTGTCACATGAATATGCTTTGATCTAAACCATTCCATTGTAGCTCTGGCTGTATGTTTAGGGTCCTGCTGGAAGGTGAACCTCCGCCCCAGTCTCAAGTCTTTTGCAGATTCTAACAGGTTCTCTTCTAAGATTGCCCTGTATTTGGCTCCGTCCATCTTCCCACCAACTCTGACCAGCTTCTCTGTCCCTGAAGAAAGGCATCCCCACAACATAATGCTGCCACCACCATGTTTCACAGGGGGGATGGTGTGTTCAGGGTGATGTGCAGAGTTAGTTTTCTGCCACACATAGGGGTTGATTTACTAAAGGCAAATCCACTTTGCACTGCAAGTACACTTGGAAGTGCAGTCACTGTATATCTTAGGGGAAGATCTGAAATGAGGGGAAGCTCTGCTGATTTATATAATCCAATCATGTGTAGCGGCCTCACCCCTCTCACACCTTTCTTCTTCTTGGCTTGTTGTTTTGTCTAGGGGGATCCAGGAAGGAGGGTTGCGTAATACTATGGCCCATGTCCTCTAATGTGTAGAGGTGAAAGCCAACACCTGTTTACCTTCGGGCCGTGTGCATAACCCAGAGCCAAGTCCATTCTACAGATGACCCCCTTGTTCCCAGTAACTGGAGTTCCACACCACTGAAAAAGGTCCAACTCTTATTTATTCTCTGACAGCAATAAAGCGTCCTTTAACAGCAGACAGGTTGTGACCCAAAGAACAGTTCAGTATAAGTGGGAAGTAGGTCAAGGCACAATCCTCATATAGAACTAACCATTGTAGTGTCACCAATGGTTATTACACACAGCCGCTGCCACCAACCATGTAAAACAGGAACATAATTACCTTCGCTAAGTGCAGCCCCTGTCAGAGGCAAGACATCCTTCCAAGAGAGTTACCAGAGGCCCCGCCGTCACCAGCAATGCTGCACCGGACTGTTCGGAGGGGTTATGCTCCCTGGCCTCCTCTTCTCAGAGGTCGAACGCCCAACACCTTAGGGCCCCTCGGACTCTTCCACCCCTGCGGAACCCAGTCGAAGGTACTGGGCCCCGGGCCTCCTCCGTAGTACCTCACCCCAGGCTGAAGGTGCCTGGGATGGATTCCATCTCCCGCTTCGCCCAGGTCAAGGGCACCTGGGCCCGGAACTCCGGAACACTGGCACCCAGGCTGAAGGTGCCTGGGCGTGGCCGTGACCTCCGACTCTGAACCTCGTGGTGAGGGCGTCTCTCCCCTTTATCTCCTCTCCCGACAGGCACAGCAGGTTCCCCGCCCCTCCGTACGGCTGCCGAAACAGGACAAAAAAGGAACAGCACTGCAGTGATGGTTCAACTCCGGCCCGGGCGACAGCGCCACCCAGTGGCCGCAGGGAACTGAACGCCACTGAAGTCCTCCACGAATAAAAAAGGTCCTAAATTCCCTAACAATCAGTGCATCTGGGTCATACTACCACCCAGATGCTCCCCCTAAATTTAAATACCCGCTACACATGTACAAGCTTAAATGCTGTTTTTTATTTTCCTTGCATGTCCCCCTCAGATCTACAGCGACTGCACTTCCAAGTGCACTTATAGTGCAAAGTGGATTTGCCTTTATTAAATTAACCCCATAGCGTTTTGCTTTTAGGCCAAAGTAAACTTTTGGTCTCATCTGACCAGAGCACCTTCTTCCACATGTTTGCTGTGTCCCCCACATGGCTTCTCGCAAACTGAAAATGGGACTTCCTATGGCTTTCTTTCAACAATGTCTTTCTTCTTGCCACTCTTCCATAAAGGTCAGATTTGTGGAGAGCACGACTAATAGTTGTCCTGTGGACAGATTCTCCCACCTGAGCTGTGGATCTCTGCAGCTCCTCCAGAGTTACCATGGGCCTCTTGTCTGCTTCTCTGATTAATGCTCTCCTTGTCTGGCCTGTCAGTTTAGGTCAGTGTTTCTCAAACTTTTTTGTCTTGCGGCGCACCTAAAAGATCTAAAAAATTTCATGGCACACCTGAAAAGATTTAACAATTTTTGTGGTGAAGAACTTGTTTATTATTACATACCTATTTTATTTTAAATAGGATGTGCCTGCTTTCGAGAGCAATTCAACTTGAAGCAATTGTGATCTTCTATGTACTTTCGCTTCCTTGTTTTTCATTTAACAGTTTTTCTTCCAGAGTTCCAGACTTGATTACGTTTTTCTCCATCACTAAACTAATCAACAAACTTTCATAAACATCAAAGTTGGAATGGAACAGTCTCTATTATTATAATATAAATAGAGCAATCGAGTTCTCCCGAGATCTCGCACTATGAAGTCACGCGTTATGAAAGGAACCAATGAATGACATACTGACAGGGATTGCGTTTTTATAAATGTTACTTTTTTAACTTTTGCGACATTGATTTACCATTTATTTTTCGATATCAAGGTTTCAAAACGCTAGCAATTTTAAAAAAAATTCAAATTTGAGAATCACTGGGTTAGGTGGACGGCCATGTCTTGGTAGGTTTGCAGTTGTGCCATACTCTTTCCATTTTCGGATGATGGATTGATCAGAGCTCTGTGAGATGTTCAAAGCTTGGGATATTTATTTATAACCTAACCCTGCTTTAAATTTCTCTACAACTTTATCCCTGACCTGTCTGGTGTGTTCCATTGACTTCATGATGCTGTTTGTTCACTAAGGTTCTCCAACAAACCTCAGAGGGCTCCACAGAACAGCTTTATTTATACTGAGATTAAATTACACACAGGTGGACTCTATTTACTAATCAGGTGACTTTTGTAGGCAACTGGTTCCACTAGATTTTAGTTAGGGGTATAAAGAGTAAAGGGGGCTGAATACAAATGCACGGCACACTTTTTGGATATTTATTTGTAAAAACATTGGAAAACCATTTATCATTTTCCTTCCACTTCACAATTATGTGCCAATTTGTGTTGTTCTATCACATAAAATCCCAATGAAAAAACATTTGCGTTTTTGGTTGTAACATGACAACATGTGGAAAATTTCAAGGGGTATGAATATAATACTTTTTCAAGGCACTGTATATATAGGGGACATACAAAATATGGACACACAAATTGTGCATCCTGACCCCTGTATGGGAGAAACACAGAGATGGCCTTTGATGACTGCTCCTCCTGAAATTGCTGTGTACCTGGAAATCATGCTGGCTCCATTGCCATGAGTCAATGATCCATGATAAGTATAGAGATAAAGAATTTAGACTTTACGCCAGTGGCGGCCCGTCCATAGGGGGCGCCCGGGTGCCGCCCCCCCCCCCCCTCCTGTGGTCACCAAAAAAAAAAAAAAAAGGCCCTTTAAGAGTTTTTTTTTTAAATGTCCTTTTTTTTACACACATGGCGGTGGTCCATAGTGGGCGCAGAAGCGCCGCCCCCGCTCGCTTCTGCGCCCGGCCGTCACTCACAACAATACATAGGTTCATGCATTGCATGAACCTATGTATTGCTGCCGCCCACTATTCAGATGGCCGGCCCCTTGAGCGCCGGCCATCTGAATAACAGCGTCTGGTTGGCCTTTAGAAGTGCCTATCAGAGCCAGCGGCTCTGATAGGCTTTCCGTCTACAGCCTGAAGGCTGTAATCGGCTTCTAAATACCTAATGAGAGGACGCACGGGGGGTGCGTTCCCTGGCCAATCAGGTTCACCGGGTCTGTTAACCGGTAACCTGATTGGCTGAAGCGACATCGAGGGCGGGAGAAGACATCGAGGACGGAAGAAGGACGGCGCTGACTCGAGGAAGGTAAGTGCAGGGCTGGGGGTGACAAACTGGCTGCATTTGGGCGACAAACTGGCTGCATTTGGGGGACAAACTGGCTGTATATTGGGGACAAACTGGCTGTATATTGGGGACAAACTGGCTGTATTATGGGGGACAAACTGGCTGCATTTGGGGGACAAACTGGCTGCATTTGGGGGACAAAATGGCTGCATTTGGGGGACAAAATGGCTGCATTTGGGGGACAAACTGGCTGTATATTGGGGACAAACTGGCTGTATTATGGGGGACAAACTGGCTGTATATTGGGGACAAACTGGCTGTTTTTTTGGGGACAAACTGGCTGTATATTGGGGACAAACTGGCTGTATATGGAGGACAAACTGGCTGTATATGGGGGACAAACTGGCTGCATTTGGGGGACAAACTGGCTGTATATTGGGGACAAACTGGCTGTATATTGGGGACAAACTGGCTGTATTATGGGGGACAAACTGGCTGTATTATGGGGGACAAACTGGCTGTATAATGGGGACAAACTGGCTGTATATTGGGGGGAAACTGGCTGTATTTTGGGGGGAAACTGGCTGTATTTTGGTAGGAAACTGGCTGTATAATGGGGGGAAACTGGCTGCATTTGGGGACAAACTAGTGGCGTTTGGGCACAGTGGCTGCGTTTAATGGGCAATTTTTAAAAAAAAAAATTCAGTTTGTTTGCGCCAACCCAAAAAATTTGAGCACCAGCCGCCACTGCTTTACGCTAACTTCATATTCTGTATGCTTGGCAACTAGAATTGGCAGAAAGATGCCTCCATATATTTTAAGACATGTACATTTTAAAGTATATATCAATCTTAAATTAACTGAGCTGTGTTTTTGCCACCCTCTTCCACTGCTCCCCTTTCAGCTGTAAGGGCTGCAGACAGGTGTGTACACATGCAGCCACCCTGATGCTTTGCTTAGCAGCTGCAGCAGGAATTAAACCCCCTTATCGCATTTGGCAGCACTATCCATTCAAATGAATGGGGACACCCTGCAACCGCCCTGCAATGCATGTGGTTGTGTGACATTTAAGGTATAAAAAAAACAGTAAGGATTGTGGTGGGTTTCCTGATGGTGACCGTGACGACAATGTACTGTGGCTAAGTGATGTATGCTGAAAAGGCCAATTGTAGTGTCTGTTGGAAGCCCGTGTGGCAGAGGGACCACGCCAGAGACAGGGAGAGAGCGCTGTCACCCTATATCAGGAAGTGCCTGAACAAGGACCTCCATGGCAGGATCACCTTAAGGTCATTTTAATGCAGAAAATATTAGAAATGATGTTCAAACTTACATAAACATGTTAAAGATTATATTCGATTTTAGTCATTGGGTTTACAAATACTTCAATCATAGTTGCCATATTTCCTGGAAATCACCGTCCATTCTCGAATTGACATTACCTGTTAACTGGAGACGTGTTAAAAAAAAATAAAAAATAGAACGGGGCCCAACTTTAACTGCTCAGCTGAGCCAGAAAAATAAGTAAATCACATTTGCGTAAGCTCTATTCCCTCTACCTGGTAACCCCCCCACTAACCAGGCTTTGCATTCTCGTCACGCTGGCCCCGCAATCCCCCCTCCCTCTCATTCGATTCTCCTTGCCAGTGAGGCCAGCTTGCGAATTGACTCATCAAACTGCTGTTTCTGCCGCTGCGGACGGGAAAAGCGAGAATTGTGCCTGAGACATTTCCCCAGCAGGGAGCTGCTGTGTGTCCGTCTTTGCTGCTCAGCATGCGTTCCCCATGCTGATCTCACACTCTCTGGGGGTAGGAAGCTGCCAGCGTAGGCTCAGCTTGCACATGGTGTGGAACACAAGGTTATGACACTTCTGCAAAACCAAAAGGCCAGAATTCCTCATTATTAATTGCATGTACCGTATTAAGCCAATGCATAATAACTATCTGGTCTCACTGTAATTTGAGAAATACATATTTCAGTGCCATGGGTTCTAATGGGGTTTCTACAACCTTGGTCAACTGTGGATCACCATAGTGTATTTTTTTTTGAAGAGGAACTTCGCTCTGCTTAACCCCCCCCAAAAAACAAATGTCCCTAATACTTGTCCATGTCTTACAATACAAAAAAGACATACTTACTAGACCATGGAGTCCAGCGTTGTCTTGCCTAAAACCAACAATTCTCGCTTCACCCTTCTTCTCCAGCATCACCATCTTTACTTGAGATCTGGCACATGTGCATGTGAACAAGGCACACAGTGGTGTGATGGGCAGTAAACACACAGAGTCCAAGTTAGGCAAAAACGATAAATTGTATAAAGATCCAACACAGCTCAACTAGGCCCGGCGGGTAGGCACACTCATCGGGAGCCACTTACCAATTGTAACAGCGGTCTGTAGACAGCTAGAGGAGCAGAATGTGGCTTGGCCAGTGCACACCCAAAAGGGAAGGCTTTCTGAAGTAAGGTAGATGTAGTCCCTGCACTGTCCCTACTCCTCCGGAAACCTTTCTTAATCTCTAAACACTGTCCTTTACCAGACAGAAAACCTGTCTTTTCACTAGCCACTCGCATAAAGCGCACCAAACCTTGGAGCTAGAGACTTAAATGGACTCAGCCTGACCAAAGATGGCCACCGAAGCCACGTGGGGCACCAGTGTCCAATTGGACTGCTGTCTGCTGTGACCACACAACTTCTTTCTCCGTCTGCATTGCCGCTTCGGTTGAGTGCCACCTGCAGTGGGGACTACAGACTGCCCTTGAATACACGCAGACACAGTCTCTTTCAAATCTACAAGACCTGGCAGAGATGCCTGTATCGTGTGTGAGCATGCACTAGACCCCCTACGCATGCGCAGACATACCATGGGTGTCTGCCACTTCATTACTAGAGATCCCACAGCATGTGTGTGCATGCGTGGCATCTTGTAAATGGCTCCTGGGATGGCATTGGCATTGCAGGAGGCAGTTTGCAAGATGTCATGCATACACTACAGGGTCTTTGCAAGAAAACTGGCCAGAGAACTCCTTGTAATATTACATCCAGTTTTGCAGCACTTGTTATAACTAACTATGCCTAAATGAGATATTGGGGATTAGCCTGATAATCTTTCTTTTTTACATAGCCTCCATGGCCTTGGGCTTGCAAGCGGGACTCCCTCCTTGGAGAAACTTGCCCCCAGGCATTTAAACTTACTGGAACCTGCAATCGATGCAGCTCCTGGTCATAAATCCTTTTCAAAACCCTTAAGCCATACATGGGTCGAAATTCAGCTGACTCTGCAGGGACTAGTTAAATATCAATCCATGTATGGGCAGGCTAATTGTACCCAAGTTGATCCATTGATCGACTCCTATAATGTACTGGATAAAATAATTTATTACCAGTTTAAAAGGTGTCTGTATCTATACCATACATTCCCCCAGTGGTTTCAGACTGAAGGCATCTAACGCAGATTTTGCAATTAGGTCAGGAAAATTAAAAGTTGTAATAAACTATGTAGGTTTTAGGACCAAGAACTCCCTTCCCTTATCTTTTGGCCATTCTTAGTTCCACGTTAATGCTATTTACTGTGAGAATTGGATCAATCTGTGGTGTTGATTGGTCATTGGGTGGAGTTTGTACTTCTATAAATATTTTAGCTTTCCAGTTTACAATTTGCTATGACGCAGGCTCTCACCGAAACGCGTTAGTTTTTTGTTTTATGTTATGCTGATGTAGCTAATAAACTTTTCAATATGGACTACAGTGTTGCCGGCTCTCCTTTTTCTGCTTGATGCATCCGGTGTGGGAGAACACACCAAGCCTAGGCACTAGACTTGTGCACAACGGAAAAATTAGTTTAGTTTCGGTTCGTTTCTTGTGCACAACGGAAAAATTTGTTTAGTTTTGGTTTGTTTCTTTTCGGTCCTGTTGATTCGTAATCGTTCGTAATTTAGCTAGACGGGATTTTTTGTGTTCGGACTAATTCGTACTTTCAGTAGAGTACATTGTTTTTCGTTGATTCTGGACACAACTCCTACTTCCGTAACTTTTTTGGGGTTTGTTGATTCGTAATTTTCCGTGTCTCTCTCACAACGACGCTGCCTATTATGCCTAATGTGCTTTGAATGGATTTGTACTTTTCTAAATACATAGCGGTTATTTGTAACGATTCAAAATCTCGTATTTTACTTTCGGTTTTTTACATGCGGCTATAGCCTCCGCCCCTGTACACCATTTTGAGAGGGAGTTCAGGACGGTGAGGGAGAAGCAGAGAGCAGAGCAGAGTGTTATTGTGCTTCGAATGGATTCGTACATTCGTAACTTTTTTCATAACGAATTATGCCGAAGACATTCAGGCATTTGCTATTTGCGATATAATTTATTTCGGATTCGGTTTTATTCGTAATTGCTTTGTTCGGAAATTCGAATGCTTCCGAATGTCCGAAAGTTGCTAAATTCGGACGAATTTCGATTCGTTACGAAATGAATTGCACAAGCCTACTAGGCACCTGTGCAGTGGATTTCACATTAAGACTGGGCAGTTCCCCACTGGGAGCGCTACATTCACATTACCTCTTTATATGTTCCAGCTGACCCTATTAAAGAACACTTTGAGGAACACAGCCCTCTTCCACATACCAACAGCCTTCAAGAGGGCCTAGACCTTTAGACCTGGGCTCCAGCCCTGTGACCTTTCCCCACACACACAGCCTGCACATTAAGGCAGGTCATAGATGATGCAAATTTCTTTCCTGCAACCACAGGTTGCAAGAAATACATTTTAACGATTCCCCCATCAACACAGACATTGCTGACAGGGGAATCCCTCCTGCTGAGCAATTGTCTTATTCCGGTAGGAGGTTGCGAGCGGAGGGGGGAAGCCGCCCCCACCGGGTGAAGACAGTGATTATCGCTAGCAGCTATAGCAGCCACTTGCAATAATCAAAAGCGAATCCGGCAGGCTGGTTGTACCCAAGTTGATAGGTCGATCTACTTGGTACATTCAGCATGCCCACCAATGGTTCGAATCTCGGCTGGTTCAGAGATTCGAACTGTGTATGGCCGGCCTAAGGAACCTCTTTCTAAAAAGGTGAGGAGTAAGGACCTCTCCCAAAAGATCCCTTCCAGAAGAGTGCTACTCTGTTTTGTCAGAGCTTGGTCCAACTCACTGATTATGGCTGTTGGCCAGTGAACAAAGATAGACAAAACTACTTATATCATACCCCTGTCACAAAACTCTGAAGCCTCCTCGGCAGAGTCTGGCAGAATATGCGGTACAGAAGGTCCCTGGGCACAGTGTTCTGCAAGAGGCTTCGCAAATTGGTAAAACATTAGCATGGCATGGCTGTTAGGAAACTAATTCATACACATTCTGCAGCATAAAGTGAGTAAATATTGGAATGAGTTGCTTCTGTGTCGAGTACACAATGCTTGGGGAATACTCTTTAGACTTGAAGATTGTGGATCAAGCAGTGCCCCCCCTGTTGAAAAAAAGAAATGAGGACTGAGCATTCTCAACTTTACATTTTCAAAAGAGAGCTCCATTCTGTGAAGACCCCAACCATACCATCCAAACCTCTGAGATGGGAAAGAGGGACACTTCCATAAAGTTAAACCACAAGGTATGGCCGGCCAGAACGCCAACCAGAACGGACACTTCCTGAACAGTAAAATACAGTACTTTTTTTAGGCTTTTAACCCACAAGTACTGTTGTTTCACTACTGCGTTTCTTTTATACTGGTCTTTCAAAATAGGAAATGCTATCATTTAGAGATGGGTTGGTTTTGTATAAAACTTTTGGTAGAGGTCCATACATCAGATCAAAAAGAGAGAAAAGAGGGACACATTGCATTGCATAACCTTTTCCCCCCGGTCAGCTGAGTCACAAGAGCCAGTAATTTGAAAGTATGGATTACCCCATCCCCTTTCTTTAAAATGGTAGGCTCACAACAGTTAAGTAGATGTTAGGGAGACAAATATGTGCAGGAAGAGATACTTTTTTTTATTGTCTAAATTTTGACATTGGTACATACCTCTCATGGCAGTGCCCAGCTTACCATTTCTTTTGTTTGATAATAATAGTTCTTATGAGCTCTACAAATGATGAGAATTGAATGGTGATAAAACGATAATTGTCTCGCTCTACAACACTCTGGTCCGGCCGCACCTGGAGTATGCTGTCCAGTTCTGGGCAACAGTCCTCAGGAAGGATGTACTGGAAATGGAGAGAGTACAAAGAAGGACAACAAAGCTAATAAAGGGTCTGGAGGATATTAGTTATGAGGAAAGGTTGCGAGCATTGAACTTATTCTCTCTGGAGAAGAGACGCTTGAGAGGGGATATGATTTCAATTTACAAATACCGTACTGGTGACCCCACAATAAGGATAAAACTTTTGTAGCGGAAGGGAGTTTAACAAGACACGTGGCCACTCATTAAAATTAGAGGAAAAGAGGTTTAACCTTAACCGGTTCAATACAGGATATTTTCACCCCCTTCCTTCCCAGACCAATTTTTAGTTTTCAGCGCTGTCGCACTTTGACAATTGCGCGGTCATGCAACACTGTACCCAAATGAATTTTTTATTTTTTTTCCCACAAATAGAGATTTCTTTTGGTGGTATTTGATCACCTCTGCGGTTTTAATTTTTTGCGCTATAAACAAAAGATGAGCGACAATTTTGAAAAAAAACACAATATTTTTTACTTTTTGCTATAATAAATATCACAATTTAAAAAAAATAAAAAAAAATTTTCCTCAGTTTAGGCCGATACGTATTTTCTACATATTTTTGGTAAAAAAAATCGCAATAAGCGTATATTGATTGGTTTGCCCAAAAGTTATAGTGTCTACAAAATAGGGGTTAGATTTATGGCATTTTTTTTTTTTTTTTACCAGTAATGGCGGTGATCTGCGATTTTTATTGTGACCGCGACATTGCGGCGGACACATCGGACACTTTTGACACATTTTTTGGACCATTCGCATTTATACAGAGATCAGTGCTATAAAAATGCATTAATTACTGTGTAATGTGACTGGCAGGCAAGGGGTTAACACTAGAGGGCGATCAAGGGGTTAAATGTGTATCCTAGGGAGTGTTTCTAACTGTAGGGGGGCAGGGACTCACAAGGGGAGGAGACCGATCAGTGTTCCTCTGTCCTGGGAACACACATCGATCTCCTCACCTCTGACAGGATGTGGATCTGTGTGTTTACACACACAGATTCACGGTCCTGCTGTGATCGCGGGCAATCGCGGGTCCCCGGCAGACATCGCAGCCACCGGGCACGCGCACCAGGTCCCGAGCGATGCTGCAGGCGTGCGCGCGCACCCCCTAGACGGCCGGGAAGCCCAGGACATCATATGATGTCCAACCAGGATAGGAGATCCCTCTTGCGGACGTCATATTACTATGGGTGGGTATTGAAGTGGTTAAACTATGTAGAGGGTTCTTTACTGTAAGAGCGGCAAGGATGTGAAATTCCCTTCCGCAGGCAGTGGTCTCAGCGGGGAGCATCGATAGTTTCAAAAAACTATTAGATAAGCACCTGAACGACCACAACATACAGGGATATACAATGTAATACTGACATATAATCACACACATACTGTAGGTTGGACTTGTGCCTTTTTTCAACCTCACCTACTATGTAACTATGTGTAGCGGCCTCACCCTCTCTCTCTTCTTTATCGGTTACTCTGGCTCTAGTCTAGGGGTACCTTGGAGGGGAGGGCGAGGTGCGCCATGGCCCATGTCCTCTAGATTACAGCATTTAGAGGTGAAGGCCAGAATCAGATTACACCCGGGCTGTGTATACGTTCAGAGCCAAGTCTGTTCTGCTGATAACCCCCCTTTGCTCCCAGTAATTGGAGTACCACACACTGAAAAAGGTCCAACACGTATTTATTCCATAACGGCAAACAAATAGTCCTTTGCGAGCAGACAGTTTGAGACCCATAGAACAGTCCAGTATTGGTGGGGAGTAGGTCAAGGCACAATCCTCAAAGAAACTAAACCGTTGAGGTTTCACCAGCGGTTGCTAAGCACAGTGGCTGTTAAATGGACTTTTTAGTTGCAGAGTCTCTTCCAGCGACTCTAGTGAACAGGAACTGGAGTTACCTTCGCTACGTTGCAGCCCCTGTCTGGGGGAAGACATCCCTCCAAGGGAGTTACCAGAGGCCCCGCCGTCACCGGATTAATGCTGTACCGGGCTATTCGGAAGGGTTACACTCCCTGGCCTCCTCGCCTCAGATACGGGTCCCAACACCTTAGGGCCCCTTGGACTCCTCCACCCTCGCGGAACACAGTCAAAGTCCTGGGCTCCAGGCCTTGGACGTAGTACATCACCACAGGCTTAAGGTGCCTGGGATGGACTCCATCCCTCGCTCCGGCCAGGTCAAGGGCACCTGGGCCCGGATCTCCGGAATGCCAGCACCCAGGCCAAAGGTGCCTGGGTGCGGCCGCGTCCTCTAACTATGAACCCCGAGGTCAGGGCGTCCGCCCCTTTTATCCCCTCTCCCTTTGCGTCACAGCGGGTTCCCCGCCCTGCTGTACCGGCGCCAGGAAAGGACAAAAAGGAACAGTCTTGCAGTGCAGGTTCAATTCCGACCCAGGGCAACAACGCCACCTGCAGGCCACAGGGAACCTTGCACCACCAGAGTCCTCCAAGAACCACAAAAGGGATTCTCAGATTCCCTAACAATTAGTACATCTGGGTTAAACAACCCAGATGCCCCCCCCAAATTTAAATACCCGCTACACTCTCCCCCCTGTAATTTGACACTGGTCCCCAGTGTCTGGTCCAAACTCACACTCCACAAAGGTGGTGTATAAGCTCCGCCCAGAGACTAAACCATACAAATTAGCCCTGAATTGTGCCAAGGCCTAGAATGGGAAAGGGAAAACATAAAACAGTAGAACTATAAAATTTTCAATAAAACACTCCTGACATTTACACATGCACAATCCTCCCTCTGACTATCTAAGGACCACCCACACTCAGCAGCCTTGACAGACGAATCTCCTGCAGAAGGGAAAAAAAACAACATCCTAACACAATGTGTGTTTTCTTGGAATGAACGGGCCTGTCCTTGAAAAGGCCCATTCGCTCCAATGAGTATGGTGGTGCAAGCGTAAAAAAACAAACAGTCGTTGCGCAGCACTGCCACCTGGTGACAGTGCCATGGTAATGACACTTGGCCAAATCCTCCAGACAACTTTCTTTTTTCATTCTTCTCTGTGTCTACACTAACTACACCCCAAAGTCATTATCTTCTTTGCAGTGCAGGGAGAAAGAGGGAGAACAAACAGTAACAGCTCCCATTTCTCCACAAGAGTAAAACGCCCAAATCAAAAAAAAAATAGGGCACAGTCCTTGTGTTTCGGCAAGTTCAGCAATGAGCAACAATAGAGCACACAGGAGTCTTTTCCTCCTGAAGGTAGAACTTTGGATGCGGCAGGAACAGGGGCTTCAGGTGCTTATCGAAAGTCTCCACATTATACTCAATGTTCTCTCCATCTTTGCGACAAATAAGCACCTTGTCCGCATGGATGTGCCGACCCAACATCCACTCCGCTTTACCGTCCTTGAACTTCTTGGACACGGGGGATGAGCACGAAAGGTATCGGCGAGCATGGGGCACTTTGAGCTTTTCAGAGACAAACTCATCATACCATCGCTGCCGCAGGACCTCCACTTCAAAAAGCAAGTCCCGGGGTAGGTATGGGTACTCCCACCCATACTCACGGGCAACTCTCTGACAGAAGAGCCGCTGTAGCCGGGCCAGAGGTGGCATGGTGGCACGGTCTCCTCCTCCAGGCTGGAGAATGGACTCCGGATGCCGAGGTACTTTAACTACCTCAGATGGCTTGGACCTAGGAGCCCGCAGTAATGAACGATGCGTTCCCGTCACCGGAACGGATGAAACAGTAGGCGATTCACAGGATGGAAGGGTAGGCAAGAGACCAGATTCCTCCCCGGCCTCCGGGACCTCCACCCGGGGTGTACTGTCCCCTGTAGACATGGGCAAATCCCTTGGCGTGCGGAGCGCGGGTAATGGCATCTTGTTCCAACCCTTGCGGTGAAAGACCTTGTCAATCTCGCCATCATCGCCGGCATCTGACAGCGACTCTAGGTCGGAGGTGTCATACATTTCCGCGGGCAGGTAATTCTCAGTAGATGTAGAATCACCCTCCCTTACGGCCTCCACCGACAATGGACTCCCAACACCTCCAACCACACTCACAGTCCCAACCCCTGGCTCACCTGGGCCTTCCGTAGAACAGGGATGTCCAGGGCTCTTCCCTCCAGATCCATCCAGGCCAGGCAAGCGGCGGGGCGAAGCTCTTCCACGACCATAGGATGCCTGTACAAGGCCGACTTTCCTCTTCGGAGGTGGGAGCAGGGAGCTTGTGGTGACCGAAGCAGCATCCTCGGATTTTTCAATCTCAGTCTCTGTTTGGGCACTCTCTTTGTCCTGGTCAGCGCGCACAGAAATCTCTGCAAAGGCCTGGATCTCCCCTTCCGGAGTGGCGGTACCTGTGAGGCAGTTGAGGTGGAAGGCCCGGGGCCTTTCTGTGAATGGTTCCACCTCAAAAATAAACTCCTTGCAAGCCTCACATCGCCCGAATGACTTCAAGCTGACCACCAGTCCCAAGCAGCCGGGACAGATCACACCGAGGGCCTCTATGTCTCTGCATACATACAGAGCCAAATGTCCTCGGGGCCTGAGTCTTATTCCTGTATCCGTTATGGAAGCAGCAAAGGAAGTCATCTTCGTGGGGTAAGGAACCGGAATCCACGGGGTACTTGAGGTCATCCCGACTGTCTGCTGCTCCATTGCGCACTGACCAACATGCGCCAGAATCCCCACGTGACTACTTCCACATGGCCAGACTCCTCCCACAGTCTGCATTTGTTCGCGGGCTTTCCCTTCTCCCCGCCCACGAACTGCGCAGCTATGTTGTGCCTCGTGGCGCGCCTGCCAACATGGCCGACCTACTCGGAACTCCACTGGGCAGCAAAGTCCAAACACAGACGTTCCCAGCTCCATACACGAAACACACATCCCGGACTTACGAGCCCCCACGTGTAGCGGCCTCACCCTCTCTCTCTTCTTTATCGGTTACTCTGGCTCTGGTCTAGGGGTACCTTAGAGGGGAGGGCGAGGTGCGCCACGGCCCATGTCCTCAAGATTACAGCATGTAGAGGTGAAGGCCAGCATAAAATTACATTCGGGCTGTGTATACGCTCAGAGCCAAGTCTGTTCTGCTGATAACCCCCCTTTGCTCCCAGTAATTGGAGTACCACACACTGAAAAAGGTCCAACACGTATTTATTCCATAACGGCAAACAAATAGTCCTTTGCGAGCAGACAGTTTGAGACCCATAGAACAGTCCAGTATTGGTGGGGAGTAGGTCAAGGCACAATCCTCAAAGAAACTAAACCGTTGAGGTTTCACCAACGGTTGCTAAGCACAGTGGCTGTTAAATGGACTTTTTAGTTGCAGAGTCTCTTCCAGCGACTCTAGTGAACAGGAACTGGAGTTACCTTCGCTACGTTGCAGCCCCTGTCAGGGGGAAGACATCCCTCCAAGGGAGTTACCAGAGGCCCCGCCATCACCGGATTAATGCTGTTCCGGGCTATTCAGAAGGGTTACACTCCACGGCCTCCTCGCCTCAGATACGGGTCCCAACACCTTAGGGCCCCTCGGACTCCTCCACCCTCGTGGAACCCAGTCGAAGTCCTGGGCTCCAGGCCTTGGCCGTAGTACCTCACCCCAGGCTTAAGGTGCCTGGGATAGACTCCATCCCTCGCTCCGGCCAGGTCAAGGGCACCTGGGCCCAAATCTCCGGAACGCCAGCACCCAGGCCGAAGGTGCCTGGGTGCGGCCGCGTCCTCCAACTCTGAACCCCGAGGTCAGGGCGTCCGCCCCTTTTATCCCCTCTCCCTTTGCGTCACAGCGGGTTCCCCGCCCCGCTGTACCGGCGTCAGGAAAGGACAAAAAGGAACAGTCTTGCGGTGCAGGTTCAACTCCGACCCAGGGCGACAACGCCACCTGCAGGCCACAGGGAACCTTGCACCACCAGAGTCCTCCAAGAACCATAAAAGGGATTCTCAGATTCCCTAACAATTAGTACATCTGGGTTAAACAACCCAGATGCTCCCCCCAAAATTTAAATACCCGCTACATATGTAATAACAAGATTTGCTTCCCCATAGACTTCAAGGGTATACGATGCAAAGTTTGTGGGCTACATGAAAGATTTGTATAACTGCAAACCCAGGCAGACGAGCTCTTCCCTATGTACTGTATATGTCAGAGATGGAAATGTTATCAGCCCAGTCTTTGTCTGCCTTAAATAAATATGCTTTATCTAAAGCAAGAAGGCTGCTGGAGCTCCGTCTCCCAATTCCACATCGTAATGTCTTTGGTCCTTTACCCCCCCACCCCATCCTTGTGTTCTAAACGCCAAAGTTATGCCGTAAGCTCGACTGAGCAGGGAAACCGACTGGAAAATTCTGTGCACCAGCCCGCATAAAAATTGTATACTATATGAAAAATTCAGCTTCATTATTACCGTGCTCCGGATCATTGACAAGTATATGCATTCTAGCCTCACACACAGTATACAAAGCGCATGTTAAACATTGCTGTAACAATCTTCAAACTAGATTACTATTATTGCCCCTAATGCATTCATATTACAAGATACTATAGGCTATGGACCTGGAAGTGCTGCAGTTTGCTTTTATTCTGAAAATGCAGCTGAATCCCCTTTTTATCTTTATTTATTTATTTATTACAAGCGCTTATATAGTGCAGACAATTTACGTAGTCCCTGCCTTCAGGGAGCTTATGATCTAAGGTCTCTATCTCACATGCACACACATATTAGGGCCAATTTAAGAGCCAATTAACCTACCAGCATGTCTTTGGAGGAAACCAGAGGACCCAGAGGAAACCCACATAAGCACATTCATAAACACGGTTATAGCCTCACAGTAAATACATTTTTTTTAGTTTATCCTGCATGTTGGTTGGTGGGAAGCTTAAGCAAAGCAGCATCTCTTGGTCTGCCTTGTGAAGGTTTACCAGGAAATTAAGGGAAATATCCCGAAGGCCTTCATTGCTATATCTAAAACTTAAGCCCTGAAAACATGATCGTTTTTTCCAATGAAAAAAGTCAGATGGACTTTTTTCATCAGAAAAAACGATCGTGTGTGGGCCCCATCTGACTTTTTTCCATTGGTGTAAAAAATAGAACAAACCGATGGGAAATTCCGATCGTCTGTGTGGAACTCCAACGGAGAAAAAATCCACGCATGCTCAGAATCAAGTCGACGCATGCTCAGAAGCATTGAACTTAATTTTTCTCAGCTCGTCGGGGTGTTTTACGTCACCGCGTTTTGGACGGTCTGAATTTTGTCTGATGGTGTGTATGCAAGACTGATGGAAGTCAGCTTCATTGGAATTCTGACGGAAAATTCCATCGGATTTTTTTCCATCGGAAATCCGATCGTGTGTACAGGGCATAAGCAAAAACAAGTTTTGGATAGATTGTATCCAAAGCGAATTTTTTTCCATTTTTGGAAAACAAATGGGGAATGGTTAAAACCTTTGTCGGGTTTTTATTTGCCATCAGTGCCTTATTGGGAAGCTTCGTGTCTTGTTTTTGAGGAACGACAAGAAGTGAGGGCAAATCTCTCTAGATAATTGTCACTGAAACAGGTGTCCCAATTGGTAGATTCTAATCTATTCCTGTTCCAGTGGCAATTGTGAAGTTTTGGATCATATTCTGTTGCGGTGAGACCACAAGAAAGAGAGAGAGGGAATCTCTCCAGCAACACCACAGGGATAAAACAACAAGAAAATGGTCAATTGAACACACGTACTTTGACAAAGGTCAACAATGTAGTGAGGTTTTTCACACAATTGAAGTTCAGACTTTTTTTTTTTTACTGAAAATATGCATTTAATAAACAACAATTATCATACAAGAGCAAATTTCGTATGACATAAAAAATTGCAACTACAACATTTCATTGGGGGTTTTTAGTAATTTCACAAAACAAATCGAGGTTTTGAGATGTGTGAAAAATTAAAAAATTGCCCTGAACATATAGAAGTTAAAGTGTTACTACACCCTGTTCCAAATTATTATGCAAATTCTATTTCAGTGTCACAAAGATTAAATATTTTGTTTTTCAATTTAACTCATGGATGACATTGTGTCTCAGGGCTCTTTTGATTACTGAAAACAATCTCGGACACCTGTGATAATTAGATTGCCAGGTGAGCCCAATTAAAGGAAAAACTACTAAAGGAGGGTGTTCCACATAATTAAGCAGAGCACCATTTTCAAGCAATATCTGCTGCTGAAAAGAGTCAAATAGTTCAATGCCTTGGACGAGGTATGAAAACATTAGATATTTCACGAAAATGTAAGCGTGATCATCGCACTATTAAGAGATATGTGGCTGATTCAGAGCACAGACGGGTTTCGTGCAGATAAAGGCACATTGAGGAAGATTTCTGCCAGATCCATGCATCGGATCAAGAGAGCAGCTGCTAAAACACCATTACATAGCAGCAAACAGATATTTGAAGCTGCTGGTGCCTCTGGAGTCCCACGGACATCAAGGTGTAGAGTCCTCCAGAGTCTTGCAACTGTGCATAAACCTTCCATTCGGCCACCACTGACCAATGCTCACAAGCAGAAACAGCTGCATTGGGCAGAAAAATACATGAAGACTAATTTTCAAACAGTCCTGTTCACTGATGAGTGCTGTGCAACCCTGGATGGTCCAGATGGATGGAGTAGTGGATGGTTGGTGGATGGCCACCCTGTTCCAACAAGGCTGCGACGTCAGCAAGGCGGTGGTGGAGTCATGTTTTGGGCATCATGGGAAGAGAGCTGGTCGGCCCCTTTAGGGTCCCCGAAGGTGTAAAGATGACCTCTGCAAAGTATGTGGAGTTCCTGACTGACCACTTCCTTCCCTGGTATAGATGGAAGAACTATGCTTTCCGTAATAAAATCATCTTCATGCATGACAATGCACCATCTCATGCTGCAAAGAATACCTCTGCATCAATGGCTGCTATGGGGATAAAAGGAGAGAAAGTCATGGTGTGGCCTCCATCCTCCCCTAACCTCAGTCCTATTGAGAACCTTTGGAGCATCCTCAAGCAAAAGATCTATGAGGGTGGGAGGCAGTTTACATCCAAACAGCAGCTCTGGGAGGCTATTCTGACATCTTGCAAACAAATTCAAGCAGAAACTGTCCAAAAACTTACAAGTTCAATGGAAGCTTGTGAAGCTGCTATCAAATAAGGAGTCCTATGTTAATATGTAACGTGACCTGTTAAAATGTTTAACCACTTCAATACCATGCACTTATACAGCTTCCTGCCCAAGCCAATTTTGAGCTTTCAGCGCTGTCGCAATTTGAATGACAATTGCGCGGTCATGCTACACTGTACCCAAACAAATTTTTTATCATTTTGTTCCCACAAATAGAGCTTTCTTTCGGTGGCATTTGATCGCCTCTGCGATTTTTATTTTTTGCACAACAAATAAAAAAAGAGCGAAAATTTAAAAAAAAACGAAGTTTTTCTTTGTTTCTGTTAATTTTTTTTGTAAACAAGTACCTTTTCTACTTCAATGACGGGCACTGATAAGGTGGCACTGAAGGGCACTGATAAGGCGACACTGATGGGCACCGATGAGGTGGCACCAATGAGGTGGCACTGATGAGGTGGCACTAATGGGCACTGATGATGGGCACTGATAGGCGGCACTGATGGGCACTGATATGTGGCACTGGTATGCGGCACTGATGGGCACTCATAGGTGGCATTGATTGGCACTCATAGGCGGCACTGATTGGCACTCATAGGCGGCACTGATTGGCACTCATAGGCGGCACTGATTGGCACTCATAGGCGGCACTGATGGGCACTCATGGGCGGCACTGATGGGCACTTATTGGTGGCACTGATAGGTGGCATGGACGGGCACTGATAGGTGGGCACAGATTGGCACGGATGGGCACGGATGGGCACTGATAGGTGGCACTGATGGACACTAGTAGGTGGCATTGGTGGCACTGGTGCCCAGCAATGCCAGCCACCACACATTGTGAAAGTGCCAGTCAGTGCCCATTTGTGGGCACTGATTGGCATATTTTTTTAATGTTTTTATTTTATTTATTTCTTTTTACTACATGTGGATGGCCATGGGGGCCATCCACATGATTGGGGCTTCCCTGGTGGTCCTGGGGGGCTTCCCTAGTGGTCTAGTGTGGGTATCCGAGGGGGGGCTGCGCTGATAAACAATCAGCGCGAACCCCCCCTGTCAGGAGAGCCGCCGATCGGCTCTTCTCTACTCGCGTCTGTCAGACGTGAGTGAGGAAGAGCCGATCAACGGCTCTTCCTGTTTACTTCCTGATCAGCCGTGATTCGACACGGCTGATCACATGGTAAAAAGCCTCCGACGGAGGCTTCTTACCGAGATCAGTGTAGCGGTGGGTCAGACTGACCCCCCGCTCCACCGATCGCCGCGATGCGCGCCCCCCCGGGCGCGCGGCAGCTGTTATCCCGCAGGACGTCATATGATGTCCAGGGTGGATAACAGAACCACTTCCCGGACGTCAATCTGCTATTGACTGGGCGGGAAGTGGTTAAAAAGTTAAAATGTTGTTCAAAGTTTGATTGAAATAGCTTTTGAAATAGCTTTCTCCCCTTCCCAGTCACAGTGTGTTCCCGTTAGGGGTGGCTGGGGAGGGGAGTAGGAGCCCTTCATATTTTCGGTTTATTTTTGTGGGAACTAGATTTTCTTAATATAAGTTATTATAAGTTTATAAGATTACTTGATTATATACTTGACCAAGATGAGGCTAGATATTATTACTTTTTGTTTAAACATTGTCAGTATTGGTTTTTACGATAATAATTTGTCTAAGTTTCTATGGTAATAATACCTGAGATTTTTGTTGAGTCAATTGTAATCATCTTTAATATTTATGATTCTGTAATGATTTTTTTCTGATGAAAAATAAAAAACTTAAATGACAAAAAAAAGAAATAGCTTTTGATTGCTCTCAAACACAACAAATGACAATTTTCAGTTCTTTACAACCTATAAAGTGTTTTGAAACTTACTGTGCGTAATAATTTGGAACAGTGCATTGTAAGTTTTTTAATTTGAAAAAAAAAAACTGTTATCATTAGGAGGTTTGTTCAATAAAATTTGAATTGTACTCTTAATAGTTGATAACATGAGAATTATGCTGACTGTTGTTTACATCAATTATTTTGGTAAACGAAAAAAATATCATTGGCATAATAATTTGGAACAGGGTGTAAACCTACAACAGTAAAATCAGTCTGTACACGCAGTAAAGCGTGCTTGTTATATTCACGGTGGGACCTAAGGGGTTAATTCTGTGAATTGTGAAAAAGGCTTTGTGATTCTGTCTTCTCTGATCCTCCCCTTCTTCCACTGTCCCCAATCTGCTAATAGAATAGAGTCTTGGAGGCACTCTGCACATGCTCAGTTTGGTGTGTATTGCTAGAGAGTTTTTTTTCCCTCCCTTGTCTTCTGGAAGTTTATTCCGTTGGGAACTCAAGGACTTTGCCCTTCACTGCTTGGGATAATCTGCTCTGCCAAGAGTCAGGAGAGCTGTTGCTGTTTCTCTCCGCTTACAGCACCACAAGAGAACTGAACTTTTGGGGTAGATGTAGCTAGGTTCACCGTTGAGATCGCCGTGCTCAAAATGGGGAATGTATGACAGTGGTACCTTACCATGTTAGGTAGTGTCAAGTGCTATGACGGTCGCACTACCACTAGGTGGTGGTGATTTGCAGGACTTTTATCTCATTATGCATCTCCCTTGAGGAGCGTTATTACATATGCTAGGCCTAGTATATGCAACTTTAGTTGAAGGGAGTCATCTTTTCTCGGAAAGATGGTTTGCTTCATGTACATATAGATATTGGTAGGATGTTATTTGTTCTGTGTGTTTTCTCTCCCTCTGCAGGTGGACTACTAGCAACTGCCGGAGAACGGGTGGCATAGCTAGTCTAGAGGGGTGGGAATGATAATGTATTATGCTATGTGAATGTAAACATTGAGTATGGGATGCCCATGTTTGTATTCTTTTTAACCCTTCCTTCATCTCTTTTATTCATGTCCCTTCCTCATTATGTTGGTTCCGGCACAAGGATTTCAAATTTGTACATAGTTTGGAGATAAATCTGCGCTGGCTCAGGCTTGAGGAGCGTGTGTTTATCCCATACACTGGGGACAGTGTCTCCTTTAGAGGGGGGTGTATGTAGCGCCCACCCCATTTAGGGGTGCTATATACCCAAATTTAGAGGCTGGTCTGAGATAGTAGTTGGGCTCAGACCGTTCTCATTTATAGGTTGTGCTACTTTATTTCTTCAGGTGGTATACTGGTGTATAGTTCCCTGTGTCCTGTAGGTGGCACTGCCATGACAGGTCAGGGTTGAACCATCAGTACTAGTGCTGTGCCTTGGGGTGTCCTCTCTCGGCAGCGGTACAGGGGGCGTGTTTGGCCTGCTGTGCATGCTGGGAGAGGATACATAAGGGGCAGTCGCCGCCTGGGAGGTGTCTTCGGAGGAGGAGAGGAGTCGGAGTCCAAGTGCGTGGCGCATGGTCCTCCAGGCTATGGTGCCACATGTGCATCAGTCCCAGGCACCTTTAGCCCTGGGGCTGCATCTTCAACACTGGGCCCAGCACCTTTAGAAGAAGAATCCCAGGGTGTCCCTCGCGAGGGAGCCCGCTTCTAAGAAGAGGAGGCCGGGGGAGGACCTTTCTGACGGACCTGGTGAGAGTTCACGGTGAAAGAAGGGGCCTGGTAACTTTCTGGAGGGATTCATCTATCCATCTAGGGCCTAGTAATGTGCTGCTGGTGGCACCTGTCCTTATATACCAAAAGCTGAGAAGTTCAGGGTCTGATAGATTCTGTGGCAGAGAGTCTCCCGATCGTATCTGGGAAAAGAACCTAATTAAACATCCGAGCATCACTTCGGCTGCTAGGATCCACTTTAAAGGAGACTATCCGGGTGAGCTAAACCTACTCTGGAATAGAGTAGCGATTGTGATATCCATTGTGCCTGGACCTACCTCCCAAACCTTGCTGTCCTGTCTCTTATCCACCCTTTCCTATCTGCTGAACATTGAGAAAATAAACTCAACGTTGGAGTTTAGAGTGGTGTGGACATTGGAATTACTTGGGGGAAAACAGACACTTGTCCCTATATCCTAGGAGATGAGAACCAACTGATGGAGAACCTAGCTGTGGGACCCAAATACATAACACCGCTCAACCTCCTCAACCAGGAGGGTACGGGCATATAGTACGGTGTGCCTTTTTCCTGCAAGTGAGCCAAAGGTAGGAAAAAGGGTCCGTGTGCTACATATATATGTGCTGCATATTTACATAGAGGTCTGAAAACCTGGGGGTGGGAACAGGAAGTAGGAAGTTATGAAGTGAAACTAAAAGAAAGCTCACTGTGGACTGGAAATAAACAAGTTCTTTACAAGGTTCATCTGACGATTCATCATTGCTTCCACAAAATCTACACTCTGTTAATCTGACAAAGAGGCCTCAACGCTCCTTAGCTTAAAGCGGAGTCCCACCCAAAAATGGAACTTCCGCTTTTCGGAACCCTCCCCCAATCCGGTGTCACATTTGGCACATTTCAGGGGGGAGCAGATACCTGTGTAATACAGGTATTTGCTCCCACTTCCGGGCATAGATATCCGAGCCACCCGCGGGTATCTACGTCCCCCCCTTCTGGGAGACACACAGGTCCCAGAAGACAGCAGGGACCAGTGGGATAGCGCAGCGCGAGTCACGTATGCGCAGAAGGGAACCAGCACAAGAGAGCAGAGCAATAGATCGGCTTTGGGTGCCAACATCGCGGGCGCCCTGGACAGGTAAGTGTCCTTATTTTAAAAGTCAGCAGCTGCAGTATTTGTAGCTGCTGACTTAAAAAAATAAAAAATTTGCGGACCTCCGATTTAACAGCGGCTAACTAACACCTGCTCAGTTAGGAGGAGCAAGGCCATCATCCAACACAAACTCAAAGTATGAATTGATGTATTTGTTGAGTCATTTGTTCCTCTACCCCACTGATTTAACTGTTCATGCAATTAATATGTTAATACTAGCCCTGAAAAAGAGGAAGCAGATCCCTGAAATGTGTTGTTTACCTGTATGTATTCAATAAAGCTTTTCCAGTATTTTTAAAGATCAGCACCTAGTTTGTCTGTCCTTCTCAATAGAATGGAGCAATTCTTCACTCCTTTCAAAACTAAAAAAAAAAAAGTTTGGGCTTTAGATACATTTTTAAAGCATGTGCATCAGAAAATGGACGTTTTGGCACTACAGTGTTTAAAAACAACATGGCATAAGCTGCAATTCCCATTTAAATACATTCCTCGGTTTGGAACAGTGTGATACTTAACCGGCAGATCTGAAACTCCTGGGCATCTGAAGTGGAGTCTTGTTAGCAGATTGACAGAGGGATGTCTAATTGGTGCGATCTCACGTATTTGGCCAGAAAGCAGCATTCTGCAAATAATTCAACATTCTAATTGGTTTCCCTAAAGAAATCTAATTGTGCTAATAGCAAAGGCTTGCCTGGTCTCATTTCTCTGGAAATTAATTACAAGGCTATATTTCTCAGGGACAAGCGAGCAGAACGTGTCAGGGTTTTTTCTTTTTAACCCACAAATAGGCAACCTTTGCTACACAAGCTGTTTGTGGACGAAAGGCCCTCATTATTCTCTATTCAGCGGTCGGCTTGCAGTAGAAATATCGAAGGAGCTTTTCTCTGCATCAGCCAATCAGATGACAGCTTTAATATTTTAAGTGCAGGTGATAAAAGCAGTGCTACTATCTATTTGCTGTGGGAAAAAGGACCCCTTCCCTTCGCTGTCTAGAAATCTAGATTTGCTTGGGGAAACTATTTGGGAGCTGATCCACTGTCCACCCAAGGAGGAAACAGATTTAAAGTGTATGTCTATCCAAAAGTTTTACTATACTTTTGTAAACTGTAGGGTGTGGAATGATTAGAATTCCTGTCAAAATTTACAGATATCCAGGACTACACTAGAGAGATTTTCCCTCACTAAGACTCTTTTAGATGTGCAGCCTTCATTGCCAACCCCTGAACAGTAATCACTTTTAGGAGACATTTTACAGGCAGTATGTTGCCTCCTCAACGCCTCTCTTAACCATTGAAAGCTCACTGCACAGCGCCACACCCATGTGGTTGCCGCATGGCTCCATTCACTTAAATAGGCCACGTAGAATATTCCCATCACATTCGTTCCTGAAAATAGAAAAGAGTAGGCGGATGTTTTTGCAACTACCAGCTGAAGACCAGTGACATCATAAGTCAAAGCATATAGCACCACTGTCAGGGCTGGCTCCTGCTACTTAATGAGCAGCTCTTTTCTTTCAGTGCTCAGAAGCTGCTCAGCTGCGGGTTAAATACCAGCCACTCATTGTTACCACCTGCTATCAAACACAACTAGTTCAATTATCGTCTGTTATTTTAAACAGATGCTACTCAACGAGCAGCTCCTTTCTTTCAGTGCTCAGAAGTTGCTCAGCTGTTGGCTAATTACAGCCACTCATTGTTTCCACAGTGACTCAGCTGGTTACCATTAACCTGCCTCATTAGTCCAGCCTACAGCCAGACCCTGTTTACTATTTAAACAGCTTAGCTCATTTCCTCCTTGCCCTTGTGTGGTCTATGATCTCTATGTGCATTCCTTCCTGTGTTTCTGTGTATGACTTGGCCTTGCTGACTTCCCTTTGATTCCTGTTTCTGATTTTTGACTCCTCACTAGGCTGACTTCTGGTTTCCTGACCCTGTCTAATTACCCGCTTTGGCTTCCATACCTTGGCTTCTGTTTTTGACTATGTTCCTGAACTGTTTTATTTTTGCCATCTGGTTTATGGTTCCTGACAACTATGGATCTTCTTGGACAACATCCAAAACGTTATTAAAGTGATCACATCAAAGGAGTACCTTTACTAAAGAAGGTAATCTTAAAGAAGTCCAAAAACCAGTGACAAGAATCACTCTGCGAGCATCTTTGACCTTCTGTACCAGAGAGAGGCATGAATGACTAGGAAGGCTGGTGTCTGTTGTTCCCAGCTCCACCACTTGGAGGACTATCAAGCAAAACGACTTAAATTATCATCTGTTATTTTAAAGCATTATACAAATACCACCCCTAATATTTAACAATTGATTGTGAGAACCTTGGTGGCCAGTACAGGCACTTCTAATGGACTAATAAATGGAAGTGGGTGGAGCATAGATTTAAAAGAGTACATGGCTTATCTCCAGGTTGACTACTGGTCAGTGCCTATGCATAGCATCCAGGAGATCATTGAGCTCATAAACATTGATTGAAAGATAATGAAAGATAGCTACATGTATTACTAAGTGTCTGAATATTGGCAATATTGTTAGTATGGACACAGAGACTTTCCTGACAGGTTCACTTTAAGTATCTGTTGCTGTCTTCACTTACATATATCACTGGCAGTCAAGACAGAAGCATTTCTAGAGGTGACAATCATTTTATGTAAGTGTTAGTGGAACTGGTTTCTACATGTACTGCACGTTTTCACAACTCCTCACTTCAGCTGCTTATGTGTTACATATTTCAGTTTCAAGAAAAAGCAATGGTTGTATTAGCAGAGGAAGTCAGTGTGTCTCACTAGGCAGAGATTGAGAGAAAGAGAGATACGGTAGATAGATATGGATTTCTGAATGGATAGATGTAGATGAATGTACAATATGTAGGCATTGTGAAAATTGGTGGTGCTATATAAATATCTGCAAAGATAGTTGTTAGAAGGCCATATTCTCTTTGGTATCTCTCTCTCTCTCTCTCTCTCTCTCTCTCTCTGCGACATTGTTACCAGTTGTAATGCAAGTGTAACACTCAAATTGTAAAGTTATCTTTCCTGCAGAAAGTAGGATTTCCAATTCTTCCAATAACATCTGTTGCAACTTGACAAAGAACTTGTTCAAAGGTTGCAAAAAGGAGGTTCACTGAGGTTAGAGAATGACCAAGCATGCAAAGATGCTGAGGAGAATTCAGCAAGGCAGGGAGAACTTATATTATAGTTGGCCAAAGTGTTGGTGACCTTCCAAAAGGGAAGAGCTGCTTTACTTCCATAATTCATTTGGAGAGACAAAAACAATGTTCTTAGACTGGAAAAGCATTAGTAGAACAGTGATAAACCTAAGCCCTAATGAGATTCTGTCCATGACAGGCAAAGCATTTTGAACTGGGCACATTTTTGTGGGCCTATCTGATATACTGATGTAGACAGGGGTTAGTGAATGGCATTCTGTATGATTGAGATAGATCAGGGGTGTCAAACACAATTTCATCAGCATTATGGTTGCCCTCAAGGGCTGTTCGTATCTGTAAGACTAAATGTCCAGAGCACCCCACCCCCCTTACATCAGATGTCAAGAGCCCCCCACCCTCTCTTACACCACAGCGTGCAACCCTTACCCTGTGATGCTGTTGGGAAGAAATTGGGTGTAGAACTGGAAAGCAGAAAGTGCAGGGTCTGGAGGAAGACCAGAGCAGCTCTGCAGTCATCTGAATGCTGAGACTAGGGGGATGTATAGACGAGGGAGTGCTGCATTTGCACAAAGAGGTGCCTGATCTCTAAGAGGAGTTGTAGCTTCCTCTCTGCTGTTGACTGTTGGGACGGGGGGGCAAAGACAAGGTTCTTCATGGCTGCAGGGAGAAGTGCAGGATCTGGCAGAGGAGTCTTCTCTTCCTCTCTGCTGCTGGCTGCTGAGCCGAGAGGGGGTTCTGCAGCTGCAGGAGGGATGTGAGGGCCATAAGAAATTACGTGGGATTCAGCCCACAGGCCTTCAGTTTGACACATGTGAGATAGATAGATAGATATCTTCTTTCTCTCTATACCTTTAAGAAGTTAGGGAGTAACCTCCATGTAGGCTGATTCTAAACAAAATCATTGCTACATACAGAAGTATAGCTACAGGCATACGGGCCCCCGGCAAAGCTTATGTAGCGGGTGTTTACTTTCCCGCCAGTAATTTTGAATTTCTGCGGTGACACCAGTGGTGTATCTCCGGCGGTCCCCGGGTGGCGCTGTCACTTTGGGCCGACGGACGAGTCATTGCTGGGTCGAATCCTTTTTTGTCTTTTCTCGGCAGCCGTGTGGTGGGGCGGGGAACCCGCTGCGCATGCCGGGGGAAGGTATAAAGGGGGCCGGCCATTTTGTCACGGGGTTCGTTGTCCCTGGCACCTTCAGCCTGCGGACGGAGTTCGTGTTTGTCCTCTAGGCGGACCTCAGGCACCTTTAGCCTGGGGTGAGGTACACGGTTGGCGGTCCGGAGCTCAGTGCCCAACACTGAATTCCGCGAGGGAAGAATCCTAGGGTGCTCCGGAGATGGACGCCTGAATCCGAGGTGGACGTAATGGACCGGGAAGAGCTCCTCATCTGAAGACCCGGTGCAGCATACTGCCGGTGACGGGTGAGCCTCTTGTCGGAGACCGTCCGGAAGGTGAATTCCCTTGTGCGGAGACCATTGCCCACTCTTGGAGGAGAGTGGAGGAAAGAACTTGTGTCTGGGCCTATATACACATTCACACCTCCTGTTCTGTTTTGTAAAGCAAGTAAGTCCATGCTATGTTCAAATAAAGGAGTGTTGGACTTGCAACGGTGTGAGGCTCGTTTCCTAGCAGATGACTCCTGGAGGGAGGACCCGATACACAATGCAAGCCCGAAGGTAAAAAAACTTCTGCTAATACCATTTATACATCTGTGGTGGAGGCCTGGCGTAGCGGCCGCACTCCCTTTCCTATCATACCCCTAGACCAGAGACATTGCGAGCGAGAACTTTAATAGAGGGGATTGGGAGTGTGGTGGGGGTCGGGCGACTCTGTCCGCTACACTTACATTGGGCAATGCCGTCACCCACCCTTTCTGCCCCCCACCTCTGCTTCCTGCAATAATGCTTAAAGTTAGCGCAGCACTAATTGATAATTGAATTGAAGTAAAGTATAAAGTATGGAACATACAGAATAACTCCTTTTGTGTTGCTTTACAATCCAAGAATATCCTACACTGATGTGGGAAGTTACTCATAAAAGTCTGAGAGAAAAGCTAAACCTCTGAATTAAATAGCATTCAGGGATTTGCTTCATAATTAAAAGTAGTAACTGAACCTTTCTTGAGATCATCTTCTGAATGGCAGGATTACCATAGCAAGAAGGAGGGGCACCCTCAATCAGGATCGATTACTTTGCCAACTGCTGCCAGTCTTCTTTCTGATTCTGAACATGCCTACAAAAGGACAGAGCAGAGAGATAACCTCATGAATATGCTGCTTCTTCATTGCTCAAGCTGGTGACCAAACCTCATTGCTTAACTGCAGAAGAAAAATGTAAAGTCACCAGTCTACACTTGCTAAAAAATAGAATAAGAGCTACCAATGATCGTAGAGTTCAATTTTTAATTACTTTCCAACCAGGGAACATGGGATAAAACATTTCATACACTTGGACACTCTCTTTTCATAAGGGCTTGAAAAGCTCTATAAACCTCAATGTTCTCAATGGAGTTCATCAATGGGAACAATGGTATTGCTGACATTCATCCAGGTTAATAGCTCAGTTGCTTGTGATACCGAATGAGGGGCAAATCACAACACGGGCTGAACAGAAATATAATTATTTGGCCCAGGGAGACAGTTTTAGCTTTGTACACATTTGCCAGGAGTTCAGTTTTAAAGTGTAAAAGGAAATGTAATTAGTTTTTTAATTAGGTCCTTTTACTGGTTAGCAGGGCTAAAATCTGGGGTATTTTGTTTCCAGCACTTTTCCTGTATTGCCATTCCCACATGCGCCTCCCATGCTAATTATAAATGTATTAAGCTACTTAACAATTTTCCTTTTCTGTGTTTAGTACCCTAACTTGACAAGTCAATAGCTGCCCAGGAAGGCCAAGTTCTGAGAAATATGGTTTTATTCACTTACAGCGTCTTGCCCACCCTTGCGCTCCTCCCGTGCTAGTTATAAACTAATTGCTGCTTTGCCATTTTCTCTTTCGGCTGAAAATGTCCTTACGTTACTCAGTGAGCCTGCAAATGAGTCACAAACAAAGTGATCATTATGTGTCACCTAACAGGCCGTGTCATGACTGGGGAAGGGAAGGTGAGAACAGCTACAGCCATTTAGTGTGGTTTATTTGGGGGCAGATAATATGGTACAATCATCTGCATTATGTTGTTGGATTTTATTATTTTTCTAATAGTTACAGAGAGTCACATATTGATCATACACTATACTGTCAAAAGTATTGGGACACCTGCCTTAACACACACATGAACTTTAATGACATCCCAGTCTTAGTCCGTAGGGTTCAATATTGAGTTGACCCACCCTTTGCAGCTATAACAGCTTAAACTCTTCTGGGAAGGCTGTCCACAAGGTTTAGGAGTGTGTCTATGGGAATGTTTGACCATTGTTCCGGAATCATTTGTGTAAGGAAAGGTTCCATCCGCTGGTAATATTTATCATCTGGCTTGCAGTACTGAGGTCCACCAGCAGGTGTCTCCTGGCAGTTTTGAACTGTCAGGGGAACTTCTCTCTGCTGGTGTTATGTCATCCTTGGGCCGCAGTACTGGCGTCCACCAACGGATGGATCCTGGCAGTGTGGTGCAGATGTTACTTCCTGCAATCAGGGGTCACCTGAGCCTGTTAGCAGGTATAATATAAATACCCGGCAAGTGCACACACACACTGCCCTGGTATCGTCCTCATGCCCTGATCCGTACCTGCTGCCTGTTTACCTGTTTCTGTATCTGCTACCTGAGTTCCTGAGTCTGTCTCCCTGTCCTGACCCATCCATCCTTCCTCTCCCTGTCCTGTGTTCCTTACCCCATCTGCTGATCTCCCTGTGTATGACCTTGGCCTGGCTAATGTTTATGTTTCTGGAATATCTCTTTGTCCATCTGCCTACCTGCTGTGTATGACCCTGGCCTGGCTATTGTATATGATTCTGGCATTTCCCATTTATTGCACATATCTGTTGTTATTTGTGAGTCTCTGTCTGTTGGTTGATTTGCTGCACTGTATCATATTGGAGGTGGTTATACTTATATTATTCACTCACCTAAATAAATATTTATATTTTCATTAATTTGTGTTTGGTGTTCCTCTGTTGCTAGCCACACAGTTCTGGTAACACCCGGTACATGACAATTTGTGAGGGCAGGCACTGGTGTGGATGAGGAGGCCTGGCTTGCAGTCTCTGCTCTAATTCATCCCAAAGGTGTTCTATCAGGTTGAAGGCACGAGTCAGCGAGTTCCTCCACCCCAAACTCGCTCATCCATGTCTTTATGGACCTTGCTTTGTGCACTGGTCCAAATCATTTGGTGGAGGGGGGATTATGGTGTAGGGTTGATTTCAGGGGTTGGGCTTGGCCCCTTAGTTCCAGTGAAGGGAACTCTTAAGGCATCAGCATACCAAGACAATTTGGACAATTTTGTGGCATCAGTTTGGGGATGGCCCCTTCCTGTTTTAACATGATTGCATACCAGTGCACAAAGCAAGGTCCATAAAGACATGGATGAGCGAGTTTGGGGTAGAGGAACTTGGCTGGCCTGCACAGAGTCCTGACCTTAACATGACAGAACATCTTTGGGATGAATTAAAGCAGAGATTGCCACTGCGAGAGACAGGCAATCTCGAACACATCAGTGCCTGACCTCACAAATGCGCTTCTGGAAGAATGGTCAAAAATTCCCATAGACACACTCCTAAACCTTGTGGACAGCCTTCCCAGAAGAGTTCGAAGCTGTTATAGCTGCAAAGGGTGGGCAAACTCAATTTTGAACCCTACGGACTAAGACTGGGATGCCTTTATCCCATGCCCCCCTTTACCTATCCAAGTTCCTGTTCCAAATAAAACCCAAAAATGAAAAACCCTTGACTGATTCTTGAGCCAAAGCAAGAGTGTCAAAAATGCCATGTGCCTTGCTGTGCATGCTGTGAGTGGGGGAAACCCAAATCACCAGCGCCTCCTGCAAAGGTAGTGCTACAGAAAAGAAAAAAACAGGCAAGAACAGTGAAAGTCAATGAAGAATGAGCCAAAAGAGAGAGACCACACAAGGGGTAGAGGGGAGAGAATAGAGACAAAGGGTGATAAAAAGAAGGCATCAGAATTTCTGATGCACGCCTCCCATCATTAAAGCAGTACTCAACACCCCTCATGCCCATCCATGTTTTTTCCCACTTTCTTTAGTGTTTCTTTCTCCTCAAAACACAGAAACCCCACAAAAATAATCCAACACTGTCCCTCTGCAATGCGCTGTTTGGTGTCAAATACTGGGTCCCATACTGTCAACTTGGTCCTCTTCAGCTACCTGCCTCTTCTGGGTGCAGGCAACCAACTCCGATGACCCGCCCTCAACTATTCTGTATGTGGATCCTGCAGCCTTCTGGGAGAATGGATGTAAGTTTACCAGGAGTCTTCAGGACCAGGTACACATCGTTCTGGGGTAAGCCAGAATGGCAGCAAAAGGGGTGAGGCCAAAAATGAAAAAAAAAACTAAGAATTACAAAATAGAAAATAAAGCAATAAAATTACAACAATTTTGCTTGGGAAGGGAGAAAATGTTTCAATGGAACTAACTCCCATTTGAGAGTTAAGTTTCCAGCTTTAAAGTTTATAGAGAAGTATAACTATCAATCTAGTGAGGCAAGTTTTTTTTTTAATCCATGGAGACCACGCATTGAGGAATTTCTTATGGGTATTCATGAGTTTGCTTGAATGTTTCTGAATGATAAAATAATGAGTCCATGTGTTGTTTAACTTTTGTAAAGTATACGGTTTCTTTATTCCGTGGTTTAGCAATGGCTTGTTTGGCTGAGAAAAGCACATATGTAATTAGCTTGAATTGAGATTTGGTAAAAAAAAGGAGGTTTGAGGTATTTTTTATAAAGAATGTTTTTTTTTTTTCAATTGAAATGCAGCCATGCTAAATTAAATTCTTTGATTCAAGTGGAGTGGGGTATGTATCAGTTCCCCTCTGTACCTTCACACAGGCAGAGGCGGCTCTCTAATTAGGCAAATTAGGCGATCGCCTAAGGCCTCACACTCACAGGGGCCTCACGGCCGCCTAATTTGCCTGTGATCAATACTAATGTCGGCGCCATCGGATCTCTATCACCCCTCTCTCTTTATCACCTCCCACTCTCTCCCCCCTCTTGCATTGGCTGAATATGTCTGATGGGTGAGGAGGGTGCCCTGGAAGTGGTGCTGATCACCTGTGTGCTAGATCCGAGCATTTTCTGCAGCCATTTTTCTTGCTTGAACTATTTTTCCCCATTATGGGCGTGAGTGGGGCCTCATGTCTAAGTTTTGCCTAAGGCCTCACAAAGCCTAGAGCCGCCTCTGCACACAGGCCAAGCTGGAGGTGAAGGGAAAATAAAAATCTTCCAATCCCTCTCGGAGATTCCCCCTAACTTTTTTTTTTTGTTGTGTCTCTGGGACAGAAAGTAAAAGAAAATGCCTTCAACAGTTCATAGACAGCAAAAACAAAATAAACAGGTTTTGGCTATACAGTACATACAGTAGGTGCTGCGACATTGTATATTTATCGCGATCCCATTCTCGGTGACAGGGTGCCGACATCTCGGCGACAATAGCGAGAAGGAGACGCAGCACTGTATTGAACGGGATCCGACGTGGATTCCCGCCAATACCAGGCACTGTGTTTGGTATGAATCCTGAGCGGGAACTCCACGCCAATTTTTAAATAAAAAACCGGCATGGGTTCCCCCTCCAGGAGCATACCAGGCCCTTGGGTCTGGTATGGATTTGAAGGTGAATCCCCTAAGCCGAAAAATCGGCGTGGGGGTCCCCCTCAAAATCCAAACCAGACCCTTATCCGAGCACGCAACCTGGCAGGAAAAGAGGGGGGGACGAGAGAGCGCCCCCCTCCCTCATGAACCGTACCAGGCCGCATGCCCTCAACATGGGGGGTTTGGTGCTCTGGGGCAGGGGGGCAACCTGCGGCCCCCCCACCCCAAAGCACCCTGTCCCCATGTTGATGGGGACAAGGGCCTCTTCCCGACAACCCTGGCCGTTGGTTGTCGGGGTCTGCGGGCGGGGGCTGATCAGAATCCGGGAGCCCCCTTTAATAAGGGGGCCCCCAGATGCCGGCCCCCCACCCTATGTGAATGAGTACCCCTACCCATTCACCTGGTGGAAAAAAAATGTCAATAAAAAAACACACACAGGTTTTTAAAGTAATTTATTACACAGCTCCGGGGGTCTTCTTCAGACTCCGGGGGTCTCTTCCAAAATTGGCGTGGAGTTCCCGCTCAGGATTCATACCAAACACAGTGCCTGGTATTGGCGGGAATCCACGCCAGATCTCCGTCTACCGGCCTCAATGTCAGCAATGCGTGTCGCTCATTGCGAAAGGAAAAACAACATTTTTCCTTTCCCGATGGCTCTCGCGACGGGGCTCGTAGGGTGTCAATCTCGCCGCTAGAAGAGGCGAGATTGACACAAAATTGGCGGCACCTACTGTACTGTATTTTATTTATATATATATATATAAAGATATATATATATATAATATTATTATTATTATTATTATCATTTTTTTTTCATCTTTTCATTAAATCCCACCTGGTGAACCCTCAAGTAAGGTGCATCCACAGACATGTCCTTTCCTAGGGTGACAACACTTATTCAGTTCAGCTGTTTGGTAGTCACCCTTTCTTTTGAACTCCCAAGTTTGACACAACACATTCTGCTCTAGTCATGGCAGTAAAACGTTGATCCTCAGCTGTCGCAGGAGTGTGTGTGCAGAGAAAAGAGCAAAAACCATGAACAAAGTGGAAAATTGTATTCTTTTAACAAAAAAATTGCAATCCTATTTTACTTAAAATAATCTACAAAACAATGTATTCTTTTGTGAGAGTTTGCTTCTGCTTTAGCAAAATAGTTGATTTTGGCTCGTTAAAGTCATGGTGGTGATGGGAGATGCCTGTTGGAAAATGAGAGAACACAGAATGAATAACATAAAAAATTATAATAAATTATTTTAATTCAAAGGTCATTTAACTTGCATTTAGTTGAGCGAATGAATTGTCAAATGCGTATATTTTAGCATCTTATTAATACACAGCAAAAAACGCTATTCGGCTAATAAAAGGAGAATGTGCAACAATGCATAGATTTTAAGAAACCAGGTAATCTTCTCCTCATGCTTAGTGTATAACACCACCACATAATCCACTTTAAAAGAGAAGTATAGGAATGGGGTGGATGCAGCATCAGTGCGATGCTACATTTGTCCCCTCCCGACTCTAACACTGAGAAACGAGCGATCAAACACACCGATTGTTCGGTTCTCACAGCTCCCTGAGCTCAGCGGTTCACTGAGAGGCTGAGCCAGGTGCCGTTGCAGGCATGTGGGTAGATCCCGAACATATGGTCACGATCTTTCCCGAGCCTGGACCGGCTCTGTGACGTTAGCTGACAGCGTAATGCTTCCATTGCATATTTCATTTTGAAATTGTTGCATAAAGATTAGAGATGTCCTACCTTCCAATTAACTCGTTGGAAAACCCATCAATTCTAACTAATGTAAGGTCACCAGAGGTTCAGGGGCATTTTTGATACTCTATATTCTGGTGTCATTTGGACCTGGAGCCATATCCTTTATGGCTCACCCCTGTTTTTTTAAGATCTATTCATCATTAGTACATCTCTTTCTAAGTCTTTCCTCCTTGTGTTAGGCAACTCGCACTTTACTTTGGAGAGTCAGAAGCCAAAGGGAACTTGAAAACACAACTGTCTCATACATTTCATCTTCCCCACTTATTGTTTTTTATTTTTTATTTAATACATTTGTTTTTAAATAAAAAAAAACTGTCAGAAAAGTAATGGACTGCACCCTGCGTGTACAAGTGGGGAGTATATGTGTAGCCTATGCAATTGGTGTATTTTTGTAACGAGCCATCTATTCTTTTTTTTTTTATTTATTATCTTTTTGTTACATTTTTAAACACATTTAAATAATAAACCACATTACCACATTACCAAAACTCACAAATAGTGTTGGGCAAACAGTTAGGCCTGAGCATGAGTTAGGGCCGAACACTGGCTGTTCGTCCCGTTCGGGGAACACCCGAATTTGCAGGGTGTTCGCCAGGTGTTTGCCTTGCCGAACGCCCTGCACGCTGCACAGTGAATTCTGAGCTCTGATTCGGCAAAGCTTTGCCCAATCAGGGCGAAGTAAAAGCTGGTTGTTAAGGAGTTAAGGACTCGTAATCTATTAGGAGTATTCAATGTTGGTAACTTATATTTGATTAAACAGGTACAAGTCAAGTCAAACAGGTACAAGTACAAGTTTATATAATCTTTGACTTTTTCTAAAAGGCTGGCTTCACGATGGGTTAACCAGCTTGTCCATGACAAGAACTGCTTAGTAGATAGAATAGTAATAAGCCTAGTACACACGGCCAAGAATCTCGTCAGGAAAAAACCTGTCGTTTTTTCCTGATGAGATTCTTGACAAGAATCTTGTCCCGGCCGAGTGCACACACGTACACTTCAAAAGAACCGCCGTTCTTTTGAATGGCACAAACGCGGTGACATCATCGACTACGACGAGCATGCGCTTGTCACATTCGATGCCGTCGCCGCCATCTTGCTACACCCTACCTATGCCTAGGAAGCTACTGCGCATGCGTCAATGTCATTTCGAGCATGCGTGGGTTTCCACGGCAACAGGTAAGTATACACACGCTCGGGTTTCTCGTCGGGAAACAGGCCGACAAGAATCCCGACGAGAAACTAGAGAGCAGGTTCTCTATTTTTCTCGTCGAGATTCTGGGCAGTTTTCTTGATGAGAAACCTGAAAGCCTCGTACACACGGCTGGTTTTTTCAAGAAAGCTCTTCCGGCAATTTTCTTGTCGTTTCTTGACAAGCAAAACCGGCCGTGTGTACGAGGCCATAGTCAAAATGAAAATATACAGCAAGTTCGGTTACCCATTCAACAAATCAAGTATTACTTTTCTCATGCCATATTCACTGACAGTCCACCCCCTATGATAAATTAGTTTTTCTCATAAACTCAACCTAATTTACTACATACCGTATAACTTTAGAAAAGAAGGGCTCAAATAAGTTAGCTTTTCTAATGCAAATTCAGCACTGTGGAGAGCCACCTCATTTCACTGTTGATGTTAGTGCCATCTTCCTTCTGTGGCTCTGAGCTCCGGATATACCCAATATTTCTCTTTGTATGCCTGTACAGTGTACACATAGGGTAACTGACCTAGCTTTGAAGACCCATGCAAGAGTATGAGGTTTACTGACAATCAAGTAGAGATGATTGTTGGTAGGTTGGCAGTACTTAGCAAAATGGTAATGGCAAAGCAAGATAAGGGCACCAGTGCATAATGATCTGTGTAATTTATTAAGATTTTATCATGTTTGCTCTGCCCTCCATTGGATGAAGAAGGTGAAGAGGACTGTGATGACATCCGACTGAACCAAAGATTGCTGGAAACAAGCAATGTATTAAAACTGCTTTTGCTTATAAAGGCACCAGAGGTGTTTCAAGTAGGGGGGTGGATGGCTGGAATTCGGGGGAAGAGTTGACAATGGAGTTGGTAACATAGTAGCCTGCTAGATAAACAGTTATAAGAAAGAAAGATTTGTACAATCAAAGCTACAATGTACTGCAACATTATGCTTAGGCTCCTCCACCATTCTCAACATTCCTCTCACCATATGGGTCTAATGCTCAGATTGTGCCCCAGGATAGACCCCTGAATGGGAATTTTGTTGCCTAATTGATATCCCAGGTACTAGGATCTCAAAAGGCTGCAAGCAACTCCTCACTATTATATTCCTTGCAGCACGGAAAACCATCCTCCATAAGTAGATCTATCCAGAACCCCCCCACTATTTCTTTGTTTAAAGCTAAACTATCTTATATTTTTCTCATGGCCTGGGTGGAGGCCTCCTTAAGCAAAGAATTACATGTCAATTTTTTTTTGACGTTTGGGAATCCTTTGTCCAAACCCTACCGGTTGGGTACCCAACAGTCTATAATGAATTATGAATAGATTGCTAATTAATGACCCTCCAATTGATTCTGTATCCTCCATCAATTAAAACCTGTTTGTTAAGGCCTCCTCCCTTACCATCTCCACCTATCAATGTTTAACTGCTGTCCATCCTATTGCTTACTGTGATGCCTTTCTAGACCCCGTTCTACTAGTTTAGGTTTAAAAAAAAAATTAAGAACTGTATACTGTAATTTTCAATTCTTTATTCGGTCAAATGTTGTGGTCCCTGACATTGTTAGATGCATTCTCACCTAGAATATACAAACAAACAAAAAAAGAAGGATTTGTTAATTTTTTTGTTACCACTTTTTAAAACTGTACTATAGCAGTGATGGACCTAATGATTACCAAAGAGGTGCAAAGTTTAAAGGTTTGGTCATGACAGGTTTGCTTTAAATGCCATTGATTTATACACCTCAAAAGGAAGTAAATTCAGTGGGGGAAAAAACAGAGAAACAATGATAGTAATAGAATAGTACAATAAAGCAATTCCTGAGTATTACAGCCCGTTACTGTTACGATTTAGAAAATCGTAACACAGATGAATGTGAGTCTCAATGGGTCGGAATAATGGGAAAATGGTGGGGTGCTTCAATGGATAGGGTGTGAATGGCATTGGAGGAAGACCAGAGTCTGAAGCTGGGCTTTAACCCTTTCGCTGCCAGGTCCAATGACCTGACAGCAGGGGGGGTTTCACACACAGACCGGTTGCTGCAAACTGACAGGCAGACACCTGGTCGTCAGGTGAAAGCATTCAGGCGGCTGCGCTGCCGGTAATCCCCCAAGTGTCCCTGGCTAGCTGAGCCGGGAAGGAATGTTTTGTAATTAGACCCTGCATGTCTCATTAAAGAGAATCTGTTGCCTAAAAATCATCACATAGGGGACGTTTTGCCCCCTATTTGATGAAAAAAAAAGTTAATGAAAACATTTTTTTTTCAAAAAAATGTAGTTACCCTCAAGTACATAAACCAGGTGTCCCAACCTCCACATATAAGCACCAGTGGCGGCTGGTGCTCCATTTTTTTGGGGAGGGGGGCGGAAAACAAACCACCCGACCACACACCGTTTTGTCGGTCGATCACTCCACCTCCCTACCCCCTTGTTGCTCAGTCGGTCTATCGGTCGATTTCCAAACCCCCCAGTCGCTCGCTTGTCTGCCCACCAGCCCCGCACTTACCCCATCTAGGTCGCAGCCAGCTTTGGATCCTTCCTCCGTTGCCTCCTTCTCAGCTGCTTCACGGAGGCTTCCCCTGCGTCTCCTCCTCCTCTTCTCCTTCTCCTCTTCTCCCATCGCTTCTCCTCTTAGCCAATCGGGTCTTAAGACCTGCTTCCTGAGAATCAGGAATATTAATTTGCTATTGTCACACAACTGGGTGGGGTCAGTGCTCTGCCCCCAGAGCCCATCCTTATTTGTAGCCAATTAGAGCCTCAAGCTATAATCATGTGCTTCCGAAAAAAAAAAAAGTTGGCATGTTGGGTATCTATTTACTCGGCGAAACTTCATCATTTATATTTTGGTAATTTATTGCGTTTGTTCACCCTAAAATTCACATAAGTGTGTTTTTTACTGAAATTTTGCGTTTTCAAAGACAACAGCAGTAATATCGTGTGATATTTAAAATTGGAACTACCACAATTTTATTCTGTAGGGTGTCTGCTTTCAGAAAATGTATAATGTTTGGGGGTTTTACATTAACTTTAGGGCTAAAAAGATTTTTTAAACATGTGTGCAAAAAAAAAACAAAAGATGGCTCTGGCAATAAAAAAGGTTAATCACAATAACCTATTATCAAAAAATAAGAATGAAGGATTTTAACTCTTCCGTTACAACTTGTAAATACTGTACTGTAGTAGTTATGGGTTTAATGATGATGATGACCATAGAGGCACAAGGTTTGAAAGTTTGGTCATGACAAGTTTGCTTTAAATGCCACCGATTTATACACATCAATTGTGGAGGACAAGAAACCCAAAGGAACAATGATAGGAATGGTAGAACAAAACAATTCCTGAGTATCACGGTACGTTAGTGTTACAATTTAGAGAATCAATAACAATTGTGTTCTGTTGCAACACTGATGAATGTGAGTCTCAAACGAGTCGGAATAGTGGGAATATGGCGGGTATGCTTCAACGGATAGCGGTGTATGGCATTGGAGGAAGACCAGAGTCTGAAGCTGGGCTTTAATCATAACCTGTTATCGAAAAATAAGAATGAAGGATTTTAACTCCCCTTTTGAAACTTCTAAAGACTACTGTAGTAATTATGGGCTTAATGATGACCATAGAGGCACAAGGTTTGGTCATGACAAGTTTTCTTTAAATGCCACTGATTTATACACATCAATTGTGAAGGACAAAAACCCAAAGGAACAATGAGAGGAATGGTAGAATAATACAGTTCTCGAGTATCATTGTACATCGCTGTTACAAGTAGTGTTGAGCGGACCCGAACTGTAAAGTTCGGGTCCGTACCGAATTTTGGCGTTTTCCCAACCCCGGACCCGGATTTTGCGCTAAAGTCCGGGTTCGGGTCCGGATTCGGGAATTTAATGGCGCAGTTAGAAATGCTTCAGGGGCCAGCCAATCACCATTTGATTAGCTGGTGTGCCCTTAGAAGCCATCATAGCCATGCCTACTAATGGCATGGCTGTGATTGGTCAGTGCAACATGTGACCCAGCATGTGACCAGCTTCTATATAAGCAAGAGGCACACAGCACAGATCAGATCGTCACTCTGCTTTTAGACAGTGTAGGGAAAGGATCCTGGCTGCTGTTGCTGTGAGGGAGAGAATTATATGATAGGAGTTAGTCCTGATTCTGCAATCTACTGATAGAAAAGATAGGGAGACAGTGTAGTGTAGTGTAGTGTAGGGGCAGGATCCTGTTTGTGCTTTCAGGGAGAGAGATTTAGATAGGAGTCCAGATTGAGAGATATAATAGCTCAGCGATCTGCATAGGTTTATCTGTTTGTGTTGCAAGCTCAGTGCACCAGCACTGCATTACGTTGAGTGATACACCTATTCCATACTGTGGCTGTATTGTGCTCTTGCTAAAAGACCCATTTCGGGCAGAAAAAAAAAAAAGAAGGCACTTTATTGTGCTTTTGCTAAAAAGACCCATTTTTGGGCCCCAAAAAAAAAAAAGGCACTTTATTGTGCTGTTGCAAAAAAAAAAAAAGGCACTTTGTTGTGCGCAAAAAAGACCTATTTTTGGGCAAAAAAAATATTTTGCAGTGTATATCTCTAGTTGTGTGAAATAACCAATTTCTATATATTTTTCTTGTACTATGCTATACTAAAAAAAAAAAAAAAACTTTTTTTTTGAATAGCATTCTCTGCAGCTGTGCGATTCAGTGGTTAAATACTGTGGGTGTGTTGTGCTCTTCCAAAAAACGCCATTTAGGGCCACAGAAAATATTTTGCAGTGTGAAATACACATCTGGAGGTGTGTGAAAAAACAACATTATTTTTAAAAAGCATTCTCTGGCCTCTGCAGCTGTGCGATTCAGCGGTTATATACTGTTGGGGTTGTTGTGCTCTTGCAAAAAACGCCATTTAGGGCCACAGAAAATATTTTGCAGTGTGAAATACACATCTGGAGGTGTGTGAAAAAACAACATTATTTTTGAATAGCATTCTCTGGCCTCTGCAGCTGTGTGATTCAGCGGTTATATACTGTTGGGGTTGTTGTGCTCTTGCAAAAAACGCCATTTAGGGCCACAGAAAATATTTTGCAGTGTGAAATACACATCTGGAGGTGTGTGAAAAAACAACATTATTTTTGAATAGCATTCTCTGGCCTCTGCAGCTGTGCGATTCAGCGGTTATATACTGTTGGGGTTGTTGTGCTCTTGCAAAAAACGCCATTTAGGGCCACAGAAAATATTTTGCAGTGTGAAATACACATCTGGAGGTGTGTGAAAAAACAACATTATTTTTGAATAGCATTCTCTGGCCTCTGCAGCTGTGCGATTCAGCGGTTATATACTGTTGGGGTTGTTGTGCTCTTCCAAAAAACGCCATTTAGGGCCACAGAAAATATTTTGCAGTGTGAAATACACATCTGGAGGTGTGTGAAAAAACAACATTATTTTTGAATAGCATTCTCTGGCCTCTGCAGCTGTGCGATTCAGCGGTTATATACTGTTGGGGTTGTTGTGCTCTTGCAAAAAACGCCATTTAGGGCCACAGAAAATAAATTGCAGTGTGAAATACACAAGTGGAGGTGTGTAAAATAAACAATTTCTATATATTGTACAGTGCTATACTAAAAAACAAAACATTTTTTTTGAATAGCATTCTCTGCACTTCTATAGCTGTGCGATTCAGTGGTTAAATACTGTGGTTGTGTTGTGCTCTTCCAAAAAACGCCATTTAGGGCCACAGAAAATATTTTGCAGTGTGAAATACACATCTGGAGGTGTGTGAAAAAACAACATTATTTTTAAAAAGCATTCTCTGGCCTCTGCAGCTGTGCGATTCAGCGGTTATATACTGTTGGGGTTGTTGTGCTCTTGCAAAAAACGCCATTTAGGGCCACAGAAAATATTTTGCAGTGTGAAATACACATCTGGAGGTGTGTGAAAAAACAACATTATTTTTGAATAGCATTCTCTGGCCTCTGCAGCTGTGCGATTCAGCGGTTATATACTGTTGGTGTTGTTGTGCTCTTGCAAAAAACGCCATTTAGGGCCAAAGAAAATATTTTGCAGTGTGAAATACACATCTGGAGGTGTGTGAAAAAACAACATTATTTTTGAATAGCATTCTCTGGCCTCTGCAGCTGTGCGATTCAGCGGTTATATACTGTTGGGGTTGTTGTGCTCTTCCAAAAAACGCCATTTAGGGCCACAGAAAATAAATTGCAGTGTGAAATACACATGTGGAGGTGTGTAAAATAAACAATTTCTATATATTGTACAGTGCTATACTAAAAAAAACAACATTTTTTTGAATAGCATTCTCTGCACTTCTATAGCTGTGTGATTCAGTGGTTAAATACTGTGGGTGTGTTGTGCTCTTCCAAAAAACGCCATTTAGGGCCACAGAAAATATTTTGCAGTGTGAAATACACATCTGGAGGTGTGTAAAATAAACAATTTCTATATATTCTTCTTGTACAGTGCTATACTAAAAAAAACAACCTTTTTTTTGAATAGCATTTTCTGTAGCTGTGCGATTCAGCGGTTACGTGCTGTGGGTGTGTTGTGGTCTGGCAAAAAACGCCATTTAGGGCCACAGAAAATATTTTGCAGTGTGAAATACACATCTGGAGGTGTGTAAAATAAACAATTTCTATATATTCTTCTTGTACAGTGCTATACTAAAAAAAACAACCTTTTTTTTTGAATAGCATTTTCTGTAGCTGTGCGATTCAGCGGTTACGTGCTGTGGGTGTGTTGTGGTCTGGCAAAAAACGCCATTTAGGGCCACAGAAAATATTTTGCAGTGTGAAATACACATCTGGAGGTGTGTAAAATAAACAATTTCTATATATTGTACAGTGCTATACTAAAAAAAACAACATTTTTTTTGAATAGCATTCTCTGCACTTCTATAGCTGTGCGATTCAGTGGTTAAATACTGTGGTTGTGTTGTGCTCTTCCAAAAAACGCCATTTAGGGCCACAGAAAATATTTTGCAGTGTGAAATACACATCTGGAGGTGTGTGAAAAAACAACATTATTTTTAAAAAGCATTCTCTGGCCTCTGCAGCTGTGCGATTCAGCGGTTATATACTGTTGGGGTTGTTGTGCTCTTGCAAAAAACGCCATTTAGGGCCACAGAAAATATTTTGCAGTGTGAAATACACATCTGGAGGTGTGTGAAAAAACAACATTATTTTTGAATAGCATTCTCTGGCCTCTGCAGCTGTGCGATTCAGCGGTTATATACTGTTGGGGTTGTTGTGCTCTTCCAAAAAACGCCATTTAGGGCCACAGAAAATAAATTGCAGTGTGAAATACACATGTGGAGGTGTGTAAAATAAACAATTTCTATATATTGTACAGTGCTATACTAAAAAAAACAACATTTTTTTTGAATAGCATTCTCTGCACTTCTATAGCTGTGCGATTCAGTGGTTAAATACTGTGGTTGTGTTGTGCTCTTCCAAAAAACGCCATTTAGGGCCACAGAAAATATTTTGCAGTGTGAAATACACATCTGGAGGTGTGTGAAAAAACAACATTATTTTTAAAAAGCATTCTCTGGCGTCTGCAGCTGTGCGATTCAGCTTATATATACTGTTGGGGTTGTTGTGCTCTTGCAAAAAACGCCATTTAGGGCCACAGAAAATATTTTGCAGTGTGAAATACACATCTGGAGGTGTGTGAAAAAACAACATTATTTTTAAAAAGCATTCTCTGGCCTCTGCAGCTGTGCGATTCAGCGGTTATATACTGTTGGGGTTGTTGTGCTCTTGCAAAAAACGCCATTTAGGGCCACAGAAAATATTTTGCAGTGTGAAATACACATCTGGAGGTGTGTGAAAAAACAACATTATTTTTGAATAGCATTCTCTGGCCTCTGCAGCTGTGCGATTCAGCGGTTATATACTGTTGGGGTTGTTGTGCTCTTCCAAAAAACGCCATTTAGGGCCACAGAAAATAAATTGCAGTGTGAAATACACATGTGGAGGTGTGTAAAATAAACAATTTCTATATATTGTACAGTGCTATACTAAAAAAAACAACATTTTTTTTGAATAGCATTCTCTGCACTTCTATAGCTGTGCGATTCAGTGGTTAAATACTGTGGTTGTGTTGTGCTCTTCCAAAAAACGCCATTTAGGGCCACAGAAAATATTTTGCAGTGTGAAATACACATCTGGAGGTGTGTGAAAAAACAACATTATTTTTAAAAAGCATTCTCTGGCGTCTGCAGCTGTGCGATTCAGCTTATATATACTGTTGGGGTTGTTGTGCTCTTGCAAAAAACGCCATTTAGGGCCACAGAAAATATTTTGCAGTGTGAAATACACATCTGGAGGTGTGTGAAAAAACAACATTATTTTTGAATAGCATTCTCTGGCCTCTGCAGCTGTGCGATTCAGCGGTTATATACTGTTGGGGTTGTTGTGCTCTTGCAAAAAACGCCATTTAGGGCCACAGAAAATATTTTGCAGTGTGAAATACACATCTGGAGGTGTGTGAAAAAACAACATTATTTTTGAATAGCATTCTCTGGCCTCTGCAGCTGTGCGATTCAGCGGTTATATACTGTTGGGGTTGTTGTGCTCTTCCAAAAAACGCCATTTAGGGCCACAGAAAATAAATTGCAGTGTGAAATACACATGTGGAGGTGTGTAAAATAAACAATTTCTATATATTGTACAGTGCTATACTAAAAAAAAAAACATTTTTTTGAATAGCATTCTCTGCACTTCTATAGCTGTGCGATTCAGTGGTTAAATACTGTGGGTGTGTTGTGCTCTTCCAAAAAACGCCATTTAGGGCCACAGAAAATATTTTGCAGTGTGAAATACACATCTGGAGGTGTGTAAAATAAACAATTTCTATATATTCTTCTTGTACAGTGCTATACTAAAAAAAACAACCTTTTTTTTTGAATAGCATTTTCTGTAGCTGTGCGATTCAGCGGTTACGTGCTGTGGGTGTGTTGTGGTCTGGCAAAAAACGCCATTTAGGGCCACAGAAAATATTTTGCAGTGTGAAATACACATCTGGAGGTGTGTAAAATAAACAATTTCTATATATTCTTCTTGTACAGTGCTATACTAAAAAAAACAACCTTTTTTTTGAATAGCATTTTCTGTAGCTGTGCGATTCAGCGGTTACGTGCTGTGGGTGTGTTGTGGTCTGGCAAAAAACGCCATTTAGGGCCACAGAAAATATTTTGCAGTGTGAAATACACATCTGGAGGTGTGTAAAATAAACAATTTCTATATATTGTACAGTGCTATACTAAAAAAAACAACATTTTTTTTGAATAGCATTCTCTGCACTTCTATAGCTGTGCGATTCAGTGGTTAAATACTGTGGTTGTGTTGTGCTCTTCCAAAAAACGCCATTTAGGGCCACAGAAAATATTTTGCAGTGTGAAATACACATCTGGAGGTGTGTGAAAAAACAACATTATTTTTAAAAAGCATTCTCTGGCCTCTGCAGCTGTGCGATTCAGCGGTTATATACTGTTGGGGTTGTTGTGCTCTTCCAAAAAACGCCATTTAGGGCCACAGAAAATAAATTGCAGTGTGAAATACACATGTGGAGGTGTGTAAAATAAACAATTTCTATATATTGTACAGTGCTATACTAAAAAAAACAACATTTTTTTTGAATAGCATTCTCTGCACTTCTATAGCTGTGCGATTCAGTGGTTAAATACTGTGGTTGTGTTGTGCTCTTCCAAAAAACGCCATTTAGGGCCACAGAAAATATTTTGCAGTGTGAAATACACATCTGGAGGTGTGTGAAATAAACAATTTCTATATATTTTCCTTGTACTGTGCTATACTTAAAAAAACAACCTTTTTTTTTTTGAATAGCATTTTCTGCAGTTCTGTAGCTGTGCGTTTCAGCCATTACGTACTGTGGGTGTGTTGTGGTCTTCCAAAAAACGCCATTTAGGGCAAGATCCTAAATTTGGAAAATATGAGGGGAAGGTCAAAGGGACGTGGTGGCCCCGGTCGTGGTGCTGCTGGTGGAGCTCCTGTTGCAGGGAGAGGACGTGGTGGATCTGTGCCAGCTACACGCACAAGTGAAACACCTTCCTCAGGTGCGAGTAGGCGACCGAGCCTGCGGCGGTATTTTGTCGCGCCTAATGAGGCTGTACCAATGTTTAGGCCAGGACAAGTACAGGCGATAGTAGATTGGGTTGCTGACAGTGCCTCGGGTTCCTTCACATTGTCTCCCACCCACTCTTCTGATGAAAGATCAGAGTTGGCACCTGAAGCCCATGTCCATCAGTCTTTCACCTCACCCCCTTGCAAATCAGCCAAGCAGTCTGAGCCCCAAATCATGCAGCAGTCTCTTCTGCTTTTCGATGACTCTGTTAGCAGTGTTTCCCAATGCCATCCACCTAGCCCTGCCCCAGAAGTGGAAGAGATTGAGTGCACCGATGCCCAACCACTTATGTTTCATGATGGGTACATGGGAGGACCATCGCAGCACGTCTCGGATGATGACGAAACACAGGTGCCAACTGCTGCTGCTTTCGCAATTGTGCAGACAGACATGGAGGGCAGGGGTGAAGACTGGGTGGAAGATGATGTGGAGGACGATGAGGTCCTCGACCCCACATGGAATCAACGTTATGCAGGTGACCAGTGTAGTTCGGAGGAAGAGGCGGTGGTCGCACAGAGCCACCAGCACAGCAGAAGAGGGAGCAGGGTGCAAAAACGGAGCATTCGTCCCCTAGACAGTACATCTGCTACTGCCCAACGCAGCAAGGGACCGAGCACACCAAAGCCAGGTCCAAGGACTTCCCTAGCGTGGCAGTTCTTCACACAGTGTGTTGATGACAAGACACGAGTGGTTTGCACGCTGTGCAATCAGAGCCTGAAGCGAGGCATAAACGTTCTCAACCTGAGCACAAGCTGCATGACCAGGCATCTAAGTGCAAAGCACAAGCTGCAGTGGAGTAGACACCTCAAAAACCAAGAAAGGTCTCTGGCTCCTCCTGCTTCCTCTTCTGCTGCAGTCTCGGCCTCTTCATCCACCTCTGTAGTGACAGTGGCACCTGTCACCCCGCAAACAGAGGATCTGCCAGCAACACTACCACCTGGGTCACCGACCATCTCCACAATGTCCCATGGAAGCGTTCAGCTCTCTATCTCCCAAACATTGGAGCGGAAGAGGAAGTACCCCCCTAGCCACCCGCGATCCCTGGCCCTGAATGCCAGCATTTCAAAATTCCTGGCCTTTGAAATGCTGTCATTCCGTCTGGTGGAGACGCAGAGTTTTAAAAGCCTGATGGCATTGGCTGTCCCGCAGTACGTCGTGCCCAGCCGCCACTACTTTTCCAGGCGAGCCATCCCTTCCCTGCACAACCAGGTGGGGGACAAAATCAGGTGTGCACTGCGCAACGCCATCTGTGGCAAGGTCCACCTAACTACGGATGCGTGGACCAGTAAGCACGGTCAGGGACGTTATATCTCCCTAACAGCACACTGGGTAAATGCAGTGGCGGCTGGGCCTGAGGCAGATAGCGGTTTGGCGCATGTCCTTCCACCACCGAGGATTGCAGGGCGCTTCAGTTTGCCTCCTGTTGCTAACTCCTCCTTCTCCGCTTCCTCATCCTCTACCGCCTCCTCATCCATTCAGCGTAACACCTTCACCACCAACTTCAGCACAGCCAGGGGTAAACGACAGCAGGCAGTTTTAAAACTTTCCTGTTTGGGGGAAAATCCCCACACCGCGCAGGAGTTGTGGAGGGACATGGAACAACAGACCGATGAGTGGTTACTGTCAGTGAGCCTCAAGCCCAGCCTGGTGGTGTGCGATAATGGGCGAAATCTCGTAGCAGCTCTGGATCTAGCCGGTTTGACGCACATCCCTTGCCTGGCGCATGTGCTGAACTTGGTGGTCCAGAGGTTCCTTAAAAATTACCCCAATATGCCAGAGCTGCTGCAGAAAGTGCGGGCTGTCTGTGCGCACTTTCGGCGTTCTCACCCTGCTGCTGCTCGCCTGTCAGCGCTGCAGCGTAACTTCGGCCTTCCGGCTCACCGCCTCATATGTGACGTGCCCACAAGGTGGAACTCCACCTTGCACATGCTGGCCAGACTGTGCGAGCAGCAGCAGGCAATAGTGGAGTTTCAGCTGCAGCAATCACGCGTGAGTCGCTCTGCGGAACAGCACCACTTCACCACCAATAACTGGGCCTCCATGCGAGACCTGTGTGCCTTGTTGCGCTGTTTCGAGTACTCCACCAACATGGCCAGTGCCAATGACGCCGTTCTCAGCGTTACTATCCCAGTTCTATGCCTCCTTGAAAAAACGCTTCGTGCGATGATGGAAGAGGATGTGGCACAGGAGGATGAGGAGGAGGAGGAGGAAGCGGGATCATTTCAAAGGCTTTCAGGGCAGTCTTTCACAAGTGGCTACGAGGGTGGGTTCCTGCACCAACAAACGCCAGGTACACAATTGTCCGGCAGAAAGGGCACAGTTCTGGAGGATGACGAGGTGGAGGAGGAGATGGAGGAGGAGGAGGAGGAGGAGGAGCCATGTTCACAGCAGGGTGGCACTCAGACCAGCTCGTGGCCATTACTGGTGCGTGGCTGGGGGGATACAGAGGACACAGACGATACACCTCCCACAGAGGACAGCTTTTCTTTGCCTCTGGGCAGCCTGGCACACATGAGCGATTACATGCTGCAGTGTTTCCGCAACAACAGCCGAGTTGCCCACATTTTAACTGGTGCTGATTACTGGGTGGCCACCCTGCTGGATCCCCGTTACAAGGACAACGTACCGTCCTTAATTCCCTCACTGGAGCGGGATCGTAAGATGCGCGAGTACAAGCGCACGCTGGTAGACGCGCTGCTGGTGGCATTCCCACCTGACAGCGGGCGTACGGTGGAAGCACAAGGCGAAGGCAGAGGAGGAGGAAGAGGTCGCCAACGCAGCCGGGGCACCGGCAGCACCTCAGAAGGCAGGGTTAGCATGGCCGAAATGTGGAAAAGCTTTGTCAGCACGCCACAACAACCAGCACCACCAGCTGAGATGGAACGTCTTAGCAGGAGGCAGCATTTCACCAACATGGTTGAGCAGTATGTGTCCACAGGCCTACACGTACTGGATGACGGGTCTGCCCCCTTTAACTTCTGGGTCTCCAAATTGGGCACATGGCCTGAGCTTGCCGTTTATGCCTTGGAGGTGCTGGCCTGCCCTGCAGCCAGTGTATTATCTGAACGTGTATTTAGCACGGCAGGGGGCGTTATCACAGACAAGCGCAGCCGCCTGTCCAGAGCCAATGTGGACAAGCTCACGTTCATTAAAATGAACCAGGCATGGATCCCACAGGACTTGTCCGTACCTTGTGCAGAATAGACATGTATACCGGTGTTGTGACAAAAACTGTCCGGCCATCGGATTGTGCCCGGCCCGTACTGCGCAGGCGCAGCGCTTGCGCAGTACAGAGGACAAGGAGATTCACAAAATCTCCAAAGATGAACGGCGCCTGCGCTGTGAGTGCAGGTTCAAGCCCCACCATCCAAGAGGACATACCGTAGCACATAGTAACAGGGCCCCTCACGGGCTCGCTTCGATCGCGGCCTTGCTTGGCTCGGCTTGAACCACGGATGGTGTGGCCTTCACCTGAACTCAACACGCAGGCGCCGTTAGTCTTGGGAGATTTTTGAAATCCCCTTGTCCTACATACTCAGCAAGCGCAGTACAGGGCGGACACTATTCGACAGGGGACAGAATTCGACACATCACCGGCCTTACCCAGCCATTGTTGTATTTTTGAACCAGTGTTGGCTACCTCGTCCTCCTCCACCGCCGCTTCCACCTACACAGCCACATCCACCGCCACCTCAACCTCCTACTCCATATGGACCTCGTCCTGCTAGGCCAAGATTAAAATTTTTATTTTATTTTTTTGTAGCGCACAGATCCTTTCCCCCTTACCTGCCTTTATGTTGTTGGCTCTTCGCAGGAGGGAGAAAGGCACACCGTACTACCAGCCCGTATCCTCCTATATAAAGAGGTTGAGTGGTGTACTTGACGGGCCGTGTCCACAGCCGGAGTCAAAACTCCTCCAGAGGATGATTCTCACCTCTACTGTAGGTAGAGGCAAGTCCTTTAATTGCCAGTAAAGTCAATGTCCACACCAGCTGAAACTCCAACTCTTATTCTCTCATGGCAAAATAAACTGTACTCAGATAGAAAAGGTTAGAGCAAAGAAACAGGACAGCTTAAGGTGTGGAGGAGGTCCAGGCACAAACGTAGCACATTCACTTCACTGCTTAGGTTTCTCAAACAGTTTTTGGCGCACGGTCTCTGCCACAGACATTGAGGTTGGTCTCTGCCACAGACCGGGTGTACAAGGCCCCTGCCACGGGCCTGGAGAACTTTGGTCTCTGCCACAGACCAGGGTGTATAAGGCCCCTGCCACGGGCCGGGTGAATAAGGCCTCTGATACAGTCAAGATGACCTTGAGCTTCTCCTTCTACGAACCTAGCCCATATCAAGGGGAAGACATCTCTCCAGGGAGTCAACAGACCATTCCTTCACCGTGACTCCCGCATCGGTCCATCAGAATGATCCTCCCTTCCCTGGAACAGGGTCCCCTACACGAGGCGGCTCTGGACTCCAGGCTTTACTCCCGCCCCTAGGCCTCCATACCCAGGGCAGCAAGAACTCCAGGATAGTACCTCACCCCGGGCTAAAGGTGCCCGAGATGGAACAGGAACACATGCACCCAGGCCGAAGGCACCTGGGCGCGGACCCCACTGGACATCAGCCCCCAGGCCAAAGGTCTGCCCCTTTTATATGCTCTCCCGGCATGCACAGCAGGTTCCCCGCCCCGCTGTACTACTGCCAAGAGGGGACACAAAAGGCGCCACCTGTAGGCCGCAGGGAACTGCACACCAATACTGTCCCCCGAGGACAAAATGGTCCATGAATCCTACAGAATTAGGGTATTTGAGCCTATTTACCACTCAAACACTTTCCTTAAATTTAGCACCCCGCTACATTTTTATTTCAAAGTATTTTATTTTCCCACTAGCTTATCCATTAAATTAAATAATTTATTCCAGAAAGGGCGTATTCTGGGGCATTCCCACCATATGTGTGGCATCGTGCCGTTGAGTTTCTGAGGTTCTTAATGACTTCCTGTACCTCTTCTGCTGAAAAGGGGGCCTCCAGCATATTTTTTTATTTTGTAATTTTTTTTATGTTCTTTTAAGTTATTTCCTATCCACATTTGTTTGCAGAGCACTTGCCATGTTCTTAACAACATTTTGCTGCCATTTGCAGCCCTCTAGCCATTTCCATTACTTTTTTAGAGCCTTTTTAGTCGTCAGAAGTCCGGGTCCCCATTGACTTCAATGGGGTCCGGGTCCGGGTCCGGGTTCGGGTTAAAGTTCGGTCCCGAATCCGAACTTTTTTCCGAAGTTCGGCCGAACCCGCCGGACCCGAATATCCAGCTACCCGCTCAACTCTAGTTACAAGTTTAAAAATCAATAAAAATTGTGTTCTGTTGTAACACATAGAACACGAGTCTCACATGGGCCAGAGTAATGGGAATATGCCTTTAATTGACTTTATTGATCGTCTAGAAGCTTTTCTCCAAACCAGACACTTTAACACCAACTAGCCCAGAAGTCTTCAGGGGAAAATGACAATTTGTGGACATGTTCACCACAGCCTGGTCACAGTTCTTAGGTACACCGTCAGTGGCGGGCGGTGGATTTTTTTTGGGGGGGGGGCGGCAAACAGTATGCCACCCCCCCGGTCGGTTGGTCGATCAGTAGCACTTACCCCATCACCAGCGCTTTCCCTTGCTCGGCAGCAGCCTCTCGTTCTCCTGCTCTCCACGGGTCATCACGGCGACGCCAGTTTCCGTTTCCTCCCTTCTCCTCAGCGGCCAATCGGGAGTCTTCTCTTTTCGGCCATTCAGAAAATGGGTCTCGCACCCGCTTACGATTGGCCAGATTGAGGATCAGTGTTTCCATTTGAATATTCATTCGCTGTTGTAACACATCTGGATGGACTCCGTTCGCATTCTCTGCGATCTGAGCCTACCCTATTTTGAAGCCTATTAGAGCCTCTGGCGCAGCCGCTGTAATTCATGCGCCCAGGGGTGCCCTGAAAGAGGCTGGACGCATGAAATTGCACTCCACAAAACTGCATTTAAATTGCACAGGAACACATGCGCGATCCTGTGTGTCAGGAAAGGCTTGCTAGAGGAAGGAATGTTCCCCGCAGACTAACACCTGCTCCCCGAACTTGTGTTAAAGAAGCTGCGTTGGCGCGTGCTAACGTAGGTTAGCACATGCGCACAAAGAGGTGCAAGATGGAACGCTTATGGGCATGCGCACATCAGCGCACACATCGTGCACGGCGCATCAGCACGCACCACGCATCAGCGCGCACGACGCATCAGCGTGCACGGCGCGCCTTGTGATCAATGAAGTGACTATTAAAACCAGATCAGTTCACAGACTGCCTTGGCTACAGCGTTTCTGTGAGTGTCCTGTTTCCTCTTAACCTGCATCTGATTCCTGTTACCTACCCGGCCTGCTCTGACTACTCCTGCTCTCCGCCTGCATCGACCCCAGCCTGAACCTTAACTATTCTCCAGCCTCTGAACCTGTACCTTATCTGACTGTTCTGTGTGTGACCCGGCTTGCCTTACCCTGCTCCTGCCTCTGCCTTCCAGTCTGTGAAGTTCTGGTACCACTGACCTGTATCCTCTGCATTCCGGCATCCATTGTCATCTGGCACACCATTCAACTGGAAGCACAGCAGATAGTACGACTATCGGCCCTTGTGCGACTCTGCACTCCTGCGCCACCTGTTTGCTCTATCAGGGGCCCCGAATCAGAGGAGTAAGAGAAGCCTTCCTCTGCTAATCAGGCTCATCCCACCAGGTACGTAACACTGTGCTATTCACATGCTGTTCATAAGTGTGAATGGGCCCTTAGCTTCGCTTATCTAAGCGGAATTAAAGCCAAAAGCAAACATTTTATTATATTGCTGCTTACCAATTATTCAATGTGATGGCTGTATTAGTGTTGTTTTTTGGACTTTCTTTCTTTCATTTTCAAAAGAACAAGCTCTCTTTCAGATGTATCAGTTTACTGGAATGGGGCAAACCATTTAACACTGGCAGGGGTGCTTACGATGGTTAGTTTCTATTTATTTATGTAAAACCTTTATCCTTTAACCGCTTGAAGACCAGCCGCCTCAGTTATACTGTGGTAGGTTGACTCCCCTGGGGCCGAGACGTCGTAGCTGTAAGTCGGCCGCTTTAAAAACACTAGGGGGTGCGCGCACACGCTCGACGACGGAGCCGAGGCGCGTGCCCGGCGTTCGTGATGTCCGCCAGGCACCCTTCGATCGCTCCTGAGAGAGACACAACGGAGGTCTGTCAATGTAAACAGACAGATCTCCTTGTGTCAGGGGTGAGGATACAGATCTGTTGTTCCTACTGCTTAGGAACACCAAACGGTCTCCTCCCCCAGGCAGTCCCATCCCCCACAGTTAGAATCACTCCCTACGACACACATTTAATCCCTTGATCGCCCCGTAGTCTTAACCCTTTCCCTGCCAGTGACATTTATACAGTAATCAGTGGCTATTTTTAGCTCTGATCGCTGTATAGTTGTCAATGGTCCCAAAAAAGTGTCAAAAGTGTCCGATTTGTCCGCAGCAAATGTTGCAGTTCCGATAAAAATCACGCCGCCATTACTAGTAAAAAAAATAATAAAAAAATAAAAGTGCCATAAATCTACACCCTATTTTGTAGATTTTTGCGCAATCCAATTAATATACGCTCATTGCAATTTTTTTTACCAAAAATATGTAGAAGAATACATATTGGCCTAAACGGAGGAATATATTTGTTTTTAAAAAAAAATTGGCTATGTATTATATCAAAAAGTAAAAAATATATACATTTTTTTCAAAATTGTCACAATTTTTTTGTTTTTAGCGGAAAAAAAATTAACCGCAGAGGTGATCAAATACCACCAAAAGAAAGCTCTATTTATGGGGAAAAAGGGATGCAAATTTTGTTTGGGTAGAGTGTCGCACAACACAATTTAAAGCATCAATTTGTTAATTAGTTAATTCGGAAATAACTGAATTAACGAAAACCCGTTTAATGAACTTTAATAACTTAAATAAAAAAAATAAAAATAAATTCGGAAATTCTAAAAAAATCGGAAATTAGGAAATTAGAAAACTAATAATAACTTAACAATTACTAGCTATTAAATTATAGGTATTGGAATTTCCTTTCAAATTTGGCTGCTAGTGAACGTAACGAATACAAATTTATCCGAAGTTACGAATTATCTGAAATAACGAATGCCGCATCTAAACGAATGGAACGTAAGGAATTAAAAATAATAAATTACAAAAATAATAATAACAAAAACGTTGTATTATTATTAATATTATTATTATTATTATTATTATATTTTATTATTAATTTGTTCCGTTCCATTTGTTTAGATGCGGCATTCGTTATTTTGGATAATTCGTAACTTCGGATAAATTTGTATTCGTTAAGTTCACTAGCAGCCAAATTTGAAAGGAAATTCCAATACCTATAATTTAATAGTTAGTAATAGTAAAGTTATTATTAACTATTAGTTATTATTTCGGGTTTTCGAATCCTCGAATATCCGATTTTTTTCGAACTTCCAAATTTCCAATTCTTTTCGAATTTCCAAATGTAATTTTTTTTAGAATTTTCGTATTTTTTTAATTTAGAATTTAATTTAGAATTTACGAATTTAGTTAGCCCGTTTTTTCTTTTTGTATACTAGGAAAGATGATGTTACGCCGAGTAAATAGATACCTAACATGTCACGCTTTAAAATTGTGCACACTTGTGGAATTGCGCAAAACTTCAGTACTTAAAAATCTCCATAGGCGACGCTTTAAAAATGTTTACAGGTTACATGTTTAGAGTCACAGAGGAGATCTAGTGCTAGAATTATTGCTCTAGCTCTAACGTTGGCGGTGTATGTAACCTGTGTGTATCTGGCTCTGATACTAGCCAGTCCCTAACCAGCCACTGACCTCACCGCACGTCCCTGGTAAAATATTTTAAAGCGTTGCCTATGGATACTTTTAGAGAGAAGTGAGGGTTTCTTTTTTTTTTTTTTACTTATACTTACTCGGTGGATGTAGCATCGAACACCGCCGAATGCTCGGTTTTCACAGCTCCATGAGCAGAGAGCTGCAGACTGTCAGTCACAGCTCTCCGCACTGCTCCTCCACACTCATTGGAGCGATGAGCTGTGGAGGGGCGGGCAGCGGCCGTCTCAGGCTCTCAGTGGCTCGCCGAGAGGCTGAGACGGGTGTCAGTCCAGGCAGCACCTGGTTAATCCAGACTTTCATTGTCACGATGACGCGGTGCCTGGACTGATATCCGTGACGTCAGCAGAGAGCGGTCCTCAGTCCACTCTCTGCTGAAAACGGGTCACAGGAGTGCAAAACTAACTGCACTCCTGTGACCCTTAGGAGAAGTCCAGCCAAACAAGCTCAAGCTGGACTTCTCCTTTAAGTACCGTAGTTTGTCGCCATTTCACGAGCATGCGCAATTTCATTGAGAACCATATATATATCTTCTTTCAATGCGTTTTTGATGCAGAAAAAAAATGCACTGGACTGCATGTGGTGTGAACTGGTCCTTAGTGTCACTAGCAACATCAGTGTCAGTTAGTGACCCTCCCAGCCAGGGTCTGTTAGTGCCAGATTCTCCACCACCTTATCACAGTCCCACTATAAGTTGCTGATCACCTCCATTACAATATAGCTTCTATAGCTACGTAAATTCTAATATATATACCAGAGTTTGTAGTCACTATAACTTTTACACAAACCACTTAATATACACTTATTTTTTTTTTTAACAAAGACATAAAGCAATATAAATTTTTGCCTCAATTTATGAAGAAATATTTAGACTTTTTTTATTAAATGTGTTTTATAACAGAAAATTAAAAATATCATTTTTTTTTCCCAAAAAATATTTTAATTTTTTTGTATTTTTTGTTTTTTTGTTTAAATAATGCAAAATAAAATACCCAGTGGTGATCAAATACCACCAAAAAAATTCTCTGTTTATGTGAATAAAATTATAAAAATTTAATTTGGGTACATCGTTGCATGACCACACAATTGTCAATAAAAGTAGCGCAGTGCTGAATAGCAAAGAAGGTCTGGTCATGAAGGGGGTAAAACCTTCTGGAGCTCAGGTAGTTAATAATGTCACTTTGCTGCACTACCTAAATCCCGGTGTTCTGCTGAGATGTGTCCCCCTGGCATTATCCGCCCTGGACTGCGTAGGCGCAACGCTCTAGCAAACGAGCCGCTGGAAATTGCCGAATGTGAAGCAGCTGTAGACTGCGCCTGCGTAATGAACAGGACATTGTGACAGACGTTGCCGCAAGCTCTCGATGCTCGCTCCAGTCTGCAAGGGGCGGGTGTAAGGATGGCTACAGCAATGGGCGGATTGTGTATTACTATAATATTGTGTAAGGGGCAGAAGGCTACAGCAAGGGGCGGATTGTGTATTACTATAATATTGTGTAAGGGGCAGAAGGCTACAGCAAGGGGCGGATTGTGTATTACTATAATATTGTGTAAGGGGCAGAAGGCTACAGCAAGGGGCGGATTGTGTATTACTATAATATTGTGTAAGGGGTGGAAGGCTACAGAAAGGGGCGGGTGTATTACTATTGTGTAGTTCCTTGATAAAACCACCCTAATAATACACCCACCACTTGCTGTAGCCTTCCGCCCCTTACACGATATTATAGTATTACACCCGCCCCTTGCTGTAGCCTTCCGCCCCTTACACGATATTATAGTATTACACCCGCCCCTTGCTGTAGCCTTCCGCCCCTTACACGATATTATAGTATTACACCCGCCCCTTGCTGTAGCCTTCCGCCCCTTACACGATATTATAGTATTACACCCGCCCCTTGCTGTAGCCTTCCGCCCCTTACACGATATTATAGTATTACACCCGCCCCTTGCTGTAGCCTTCCGCCCCTTACACGATATTATAGTATTACACCCGCCCCTTGCTGTAGCCTTCCGCCCCTTACACGATATTATAGTATTACACCCGCCCCTTGCTGTAGCCTTCCGCCCCTTACACGATATTATAGTATTACACCCGCCCCTTGCTGTAGCCTTCCGCCCCTTACACGATATTATAGTATTACACCCGCCCCTTGCTGTAGCCTTCCGCCCCTTACACGATATTATAGTATTACACCCGCCCCTTGCTGTAGCCTTCCGCCCCTTACACGATATTATAGTATTACACCCGCCCCTTGCTGTAGCCTTCCGCCCCTTACACGATATTATAGTATTACACCCGCCCCTTGCAGAGTGGAGCGAGCTTCGGGAGCATGCCGTGTACAGGTGGTTGACAGCTGTGTTTATCTTCGGCGATTTTCGGAGGTCTGTTGTGCTCTCTACTGCGCAAGCGCTTTGCCTGCGCAGTACAGAGCGGGCATTATCCGCCGGGGACAATTCTCGGCAGGACAAACACCCGCACTGATGCAAAAGGCAAACTTTTTTCTGCATCTGGGAACAAGTAGTTCTCTCCCGTCCACCCATATAAATACAGGGGTAATCTTATATAAGAGTCTAGAACGCAGTATTTACTTTAAATATATTCAACGCAAAATATGACTTTGTACCTTGCAATAACGTGAATGTACATGAGGTTTACTTATGCGAATAAATAAAATATGGAAAAAAGTGAATAACAGTAGGACCGTCTGTTCCAGAGAAAGCCTAAGAGGTGTATTAATCAAAGTCATAGTCCTAGTAGCCAGTTATGGCTTTTTTTTGTTTATTTTGTACTATGCTTTTTTAATTTAACTTTATTTTTCTTATACTGGCTAGTTCACCAAAATATTATTTGTCGGCTTTGTTTGCTGAATAATGAAAAACAGATGAATAGTCTCTTTTATTACTTTACACCTAAGAATGTTTTTGCAATATTCATAAAATTGTTTTCTAAAGAAAGTCGATTTTTTTTGGTCTCTGCGGGTAAAATACAACAGCTTGATGTGCAGCATACACCAACTTCATCATTTGGGGGAGAAAAAGGGGGAAATAGCCAATGTGTTTTATTTCTGTAAGATGTATCATACACTATGTATTACCAAATGTATTGGGACACCTGCCTTTACATGACCTTTTAATGGCATCCCAGTCTTACTCCGTAGAGTTCAATATTGAGTTGGCCCACCCTTTGCAGCTATAACAGCTTCAACTCTTCTGGGAAGGCTGTCCACAAGGTTTAGGAGGGTGTCTATGGGAATGTTTGACCATTTCTCCAGAAGCGCATTTGTGAGGTCAGGCACTGATGTTGGACAAAAAGGCCTGGCTCACAGTCTCCACTCTAATTCATCCTAAAGGTTATATTAAGAGTGGGGGGGGGGGAGGGAAATGCTGGACTTTAAATGAGACATCCTAGACAAATGTCTACATCCCTAATCAATATATTTGTTAAAAGAGGAAGTCCTGAACTTCCTCTTTTAATCATCCTAAAGGTGTCCTATCAGGTTGCAGGCCAGTCAAGTTCCTCCACCCCAAACTGGCTCATTCATGTCTTTATGGACCTTGCTTTGTGCACCGGTGTGCAATCATGTTGGAACAGGAAAGGGCCATCCCCAAACTGTTCCCACAAAGTTGGGATAGGATATAGGGTAGCCTTGGGATCTCCAGAACTAGTGCAACCTTTAACAGAAGACACTCTCTGATAGTAGTTATCCTCTTCAAAGCAGGCCTCTAGTGCAAGAGGATGTGGAAATACAGCTTCAGAGGGATCCCATACTGGAAACAGCCCTGAGCCTGCCAAACTGGAAAAGTCTTTGAAAAAAGGGTTTAAAAGCAGCAGTCCCTCCAGGATCTCTCTCAGCTCTTTACTCGCTGTGTCCCTGAATACATGGACGCCTTTGTCCAGGACCAGCCAGACCCTGTACCATGAGTCTCCAGGCCATATCCTCAGCAGACTTTCTCCAGACTGTTCTCACAGCTCCAGCAATAAGACCCCAGCTCTCTCTAAGCTGGGACCTAGATGAACCTCCTGTAGTTTTCAGCTAAACAGGCCAGGATGGCAGACAGTCCCTTCAGGCTGGGTCTCTCGCCATTAACACAAGAACCCTGCCATTCCAAGCCCCAGGCCATTCATGCACACCCCAGACCTCTGCTGGTATCGACCAGGGATTGACTAAAGCTGCATGAATATTTAGCCCAGGGTCTGCCTCTCCCTAAACATACAGAAAGAGCTACAATGGAATGGTTTAGATCAAAGCATATTCATGTGTCAGAATGGCCCAGTCAAAGTCCAGACCTAAATTCAGTTGAGAATCTGTGGCAAGACTTGAAAATTGCTGTTCACATATGCTCTCCATCCAATCTGACAGAGCTTGAGTGATTTTGCAAAGATGAATGAGCAAAAATGTCACTCTCTAGATGTGCAAAGCTGGTGGAGACATAATATGTTGTACTTTCAGCATTATTAAATTCACTGCTCTCTGAAAAATTATATATATATATATATATATATATATATATATATATATTAGTACACGGAGGAGTCCCAATGTCAGAATACAATGGCATAGTGTTGAGGATTCCTCTATCCACCTCGCTTGAGTAGACAGGGAAATCCTGCTGGCTGATTTTGAAATTAATGCGTCTATGGCCAGCCTCTACCTTAAAAAGGAACATTTTTTGGACTGATTTGACGGCCATCAACTTCAATGAAGTTTGGATTTGGCATCTACATTTTTGATATGTTTTTGATATGTTTGTCTGAACCTCCCCAGAGCCGCAGGTAACATTTCATGCCATATATTATTCCTTGTGAGTTTAAGTGATCATGGCGAGCAGGGTAGTCAGAGGTCTTTAATAAAAATTCAACTTTTATAGAAAACCTCAATCTAAAAACATGCTGATGTATAATAGCATTTCTATTTCTTGTGAGGCTTTGGGACCCTTTAGAAGTTGACATTCTGCAGGCAGTGTGAACACACTTGAGACTAGGGGTGATCTTTGAGAGAGAAGCTTCTCTATTGCTCTAATTACTGACCAGAGACGGCTTTGGCTCTACACACATATCTCTGTAATTACTGGATCCCTGCATTGCTGGTGTAGTGGCTCATCTTCTTGGCTTCTCCAGGCTCAGGGTCAATTCAGAAATGTCACGTTTGTTTTCTACGTAGAGGCCGCCCGTCGCAGCAAAACATCGACATTTTTTTATACTTTGTTCTGGCAACGCAGACTGTGATAGATGGATTATATATTATAATAAATAATGATACACAAAGTCACCAAGGATAAGGCTCATTATGCGTGTATGAATGAGGCCTAATGATGCTCTTTATGTCACCTCACATTTTGTGGACCTTACGTAACTTGCACTTTTCTTTGATACACTGCTTTTTAGTTTTCATAATTAGCATGAAAAGAAGCTGTGTGTTTAATTGATGGGTATATCTGTGTAGCAAGGGGTTACGATTAAGAGTATCCTAAAAGACTACTTTGTGTTCCTACTGTAGCGATACCCCCAGTTAAGAGAGCCACTGGTATGATTTTCGGGCCTGTAACGCTCCGCTGTCAACCCCCAGCAGTGTTGCCAACCCCCTGAAGTGAAATTTACTGGCAAGGATGCCAAAATTTCTGTACGGCACCAATTTCTTACTGGCAAAAATAATGAAGATTACTGGCAGAGCCGCATTTTTTACTGACGCTGCAAAAAAGTACCTAAAATTACTGTTTTTAGTGCTAAACAGTGCAAATATCAATATTTTAACTATAAACACACAGCTAATGCTAATATCAATGAGTTTAAGTTAAACAAAAGTAAAAAAACATATTTCTCAATTCACATGAAGGTTAGGATACTATAACCCAGCCAGCACAGAGTTCCCTCTTACATCAGAGTCTGCAGGATGCCCCCTTACAGTGCAAGGGAACTCTTATGTAAAGGGGAACGCTGCAGATCATGATGTAAGGGGGAACTCTGATGTGGAGGGGGGCTCTGGTGAATAGAGACCACCTTCCACAGAGTGAATGCACTAAGGTAAGGGGGGGAGTTTCTAATATAAGAGGGAAACCTTTATATCAGTGCCCCCTTACATTATTGTATTCATTCACCTCCTTACATCAGTGATCCCCCAACCCTCAGAATGGGCTGGCGGCACTGTCACTTACCTCCTCTCAGGTGCACAGTGTGGGGCTCAGTCAGACGGCTCCAGCTTGGTGGCTCTGATCTCCTCTTCCCAGTTCACACGTCTGTTTCTTCCTGGGCCGTAACCCCCATCCCGACGGCACTCCCACTCTTGACTCCTTTCTAGGATCCCCTCAGAGACTGTAGACATGAAAAGAGATGGTCAGAGGCTGCGGACACGATACAGGAGGGGGACAGAGACTGCAGACACACTACAGGAGGGGGACAGAGGCTGCGGACACACTACAGGAGGGGGACAGAGGCTGCGGACACACTACAGGAGGGGGACAGAGGCTGCGGACACGATACAGGAGGGGGACAGAGACTGCAGACACACTACAGGAGGGGGACAGAGGCTACGGACACACTACAGGAGGGGGACAGAGGCTGCGGACACACTACAGGAGGGGGTCAGAGGCTGCGGACACACTACAGGAGGGGGACAGAGGCTGCAGACACACTACAGGAGGGGAACAGAGGCTGCGGACACACTACAGGAGGGGGACAGAGACTGCAGACACACTACAGGAGGGGGACAGAGGCTACGGACACACTACAGGAGGGGGACAGAGGCTGCGGACACACTACAGGAGGGGGTCAGAGGCTGCGGACACACTACAGGAGGGGGACAGAGGCTGCAGACACACTACAGGAGGGGGACAGAGGCTGCGGACACACTACAGGAGGGGGACAGAGGCTACGGACACACTACAGGAGGGGGACAGAGGCTACGGACACACTACAGGAGGGGGACAGAGGCTACGGACACACTACAGGAGGGGGACAGAGGCTACGGACACACTACAGGAAGGGGGACAGAGGCTACGGACACACTACAGGAGGGGGACAGAGGCTACTGACACACTACAGGAGGGGGACAGAGGCTACGGACACACTACAGGAGGGGGACAGAGGCTACGGACACACTACAGGAGGGGGACAGAGGCTACGGACACACTACAGGAGGGAGACAGAGGCTACGGACACACTACAGGAGGGGGACAGAGGCTACGGACACACTACATGAGGGGGACAGAGGCTACGGACACACTACAGGAGGGGGACAGAGGCTACGGACACACTACAGGAGGGGGACAGAGGCTACGGACACACTACAGGAGGGGGACAGAGGCTACGGACATACTACAGGAGGGGGACAGAGGCTGCAGACATACTACAGGAGGTGCCGGTGGAGACAGGCTGTGGACATGATGGTGCCCTCCTCACCCCCTCACAGTAGCCCCCTTCTCTGTCCACCACCATATTACTTCTGCACATCATCAGTGTGCTGTGTCCTCCTCCTGTGCCCCTTTCACCACTCCACAGGTCAGGGCAGCACTGTGCTGCCCTGACCTGTGAAGAGGTGAAAGGGACACAGGAACCAGAGGAGGACACAGCACACTGATGACGCTGTCCCCTTGTATCCCCCCAGTTTCACTGACCTCAAGTCCGTCCTCCTCATCCCTGGCTGGGCCCTGTCAGTGCTCTGAGTCCTCCACCTATGATGAGTGCATGGCATGCACTCACTGCAGGTGTCCCGCTACTGCCGCCAGCCGCTGTTGCCTTCATCACATTACTGCGTGTGCGCCGCCCGGCCGAGCGCGAACAAGTTTCCCTGAGCTCGGCCGGCGCATTCGGAACGGCGCATGCGCAGTTGTATGGCCGGCTCGCGGCCATCTTTTTTATGGGCGCCGGTGCCCATAAACGGACTTTAACGTACAGCCCGAAAAAGGGGTTAAATCGCGGGCTGTACGTAAAAAGACGTACGGTTGGCAACACTGACCCCCAGTAATTGGCTCTACCCTCCCTTGGCACAGCTAGTAGAGGATGATAGGATTGTGAGACCCGTAGCTTTAGGTAACACAATCCGGCAACAAAGGACGCACAGTTATAATATGTGTAGCTGATAATAACCGTCTCTTCTATACAGTAATAACACCAAACAACTTGTCTGCTTAATCCTGATACTTTTACTTGAGTGAAATAGATAAGCAGATAAACAGTACACATTAAGATATGCAGAGCCCTGCAATGAAAGGGTATTTAGCAAGTAAGCAAATATACAATCCTGTACACATTCAACTAACGGACCCTGCTTGCAGCTCCCCTCCCTCGTGGGCAAGATGGCGCCCAGCAATATCTAAACTTAGATGTCAGGCCTGACTGTCCTGTATGTAAGTTCTGTAGTGAAGGATCTTCGCTAGCAAATCGTGGTGCACTTTTTGAAGATAAATTGTAATCCACAGGAATAGGTACTGATAACTCGATGGATAACAGAAGATGACTAAGCTACTCAATGCACTGTCCCTCCGGCGTGCAAATGCAAACTATAAACAGTGGGTCCTGAATAACAGACACAGGGCCTAGAGATCTTGTAATAATCTTTGAGCAGGTGCTCTCTCATCCAACCGAACCAGTCAATGTCAGTATCTTCCGTAGCTGTGTCTCGGTACACAGATCCCACGACACCCGGGGTCTTCGATCCTCCTGGAAGTAGTAGACAGGCGGCAAGATGAGACGTCCCTCAGGCTCCTCAGTGGAAAACGGAAGGCTCTTTGGAAATATAGGGCCCAAACTTCAGACCCTATCAGGAAAAACAGACTCAGTACAGAGTTCCACTTGCTGGGCGGGCGATGTCCAAAGAGACCGATTGCCGGCCCGCCCCCCTTTTTATAGCCCACTCCAGCAGTCCTTGCGCTGCGCAATGCACCCTGGGTGTCCCGCTGTACCCTGGGTACGGTAGTCTCTGAGTCCTTAAAGCAACACCCTGCTACACTACTAAGAGTTTGGCTCCCTCTGGTGTCTGTTTATGTTGTGCCATTGAAGTTTGTCCAGTTCCATTGTATTATGGAACAAAGCATGGTGGGCATTGTAGGGCGAGAGGAAGTGACTATTGCCGTGGGTTGGATTGAGACTACAATACCCACAGTGCTACCGTGCTACCAGAAAACAGTGCACCACCGCACAGCCTGCTGGGGAACCTTATATAAGACAAGCAAGGCCTCAGCACGCTCTCTCTGGACACCATCTTTCAACAGGCAAGAGGCCTGCTGTGAGCGTGCCTAGGCCGTAGAAGCCTGGACCTAAAGTTGGAGAGCGGATCACCGACGGAGGGATCCTTGTGGACAGCATCGCTGACTGAGCCAGAGAGGGGACCGTCCTATGCTCCACCGCATCTGACACCATCCATCCACCGGCACCTTGTAAGCGGCCGCGCCTGGAACCGACGACATCTTGCCTGACGGAGATACCAGTGAGGAGAGGACTCTTAGTGGTGAGAAGGCACTTGCCTACCAACATAGTTAAATGAGTTGCAGGAAAGTGATCCCTATAGTCCCACTTGTACCATCTGACACTTGCAGTTCCACAGATAGGGATCCTTTGCACCCGAGAGTGGGACAGCGGCTTGGGAGAAATAGCGTTTCCTTTAGTTCTACTTTACATTCACCGAGTGATCACTTTTCCTCTTTACATATTGTTTGGAATTGTCAGGGCTGGGTTCAGCCCTTCCTTCTCTGTGCTGGCAGCTCAGCTGTCAGCTAATTGCCAGCTTCCATCTCTCCACAGTGATCCACCTGTTGATGATCCACTCGTCAGCTCTGCCTTCTTAAGGACTTCCAGTTCATTTGCTCTTCGCCTTTGCCTGTGTTAACATCACAAGAGACTTTCTCCTGCGTTCCAGTTGAAGACCTGCTTGACTGTTGTCCCCTCTGGCTACGGATCCTGCTTGCTGTTCTATTACCTTTATCGCTGGCTCTTGGACTTTGGCTTGGCCGACTACCCGATCCGGTAACTGAACTCTGGCTATGTTTTGACTACGCTTACTCTGCTTACATTTTTATTATTTATTATTAAACTAGTGTGATTTAACTGTACTTCTGACTCGGTCTGATTCATGGTTTCTGACAGGAATGCAATTAAATGCACCAACAGAGCTAGCAGAAGACGAGTTGAACTTAAAGGAACAGTCATCACTTTATTTCTCTGCAAGGTTCACTACAAAGGGATACGTACCAGATTGAACTGTCCACTAGAGGGAGCCATATAGCCATAAGAATTGTATCCGCCAGCATGTTTACCTCCATCCCTATAGAATAATCATACCTTGTACACATGCCTTTCAGCTTGTATAAGAGCAGTATGTAAAGCCTTTACAAAGCATTTGCCATTTCTTCCAGCTTTAACCACTTGACCTTCGGAAAATTTACCCCCCTTCGTGACCAGGCCATTTTATGCGATATGGCACTGCGTTACTTTAACCACTTCAGCCTCGGACGGATCTACCCACTTCCCGACCAGGCCATTTTTTTGCGATTCGACACTGTGTCGCTTTAATTGACAATTGCGCAGTCGTGCAACGCTGTACCCAAACAAAATTGACGTCCTTTTTTTCCCACAAATAGAGCTTTATTTTGGTGGTATTGATCACCTTATGTTTTTTATGTTTTGCGCTATAAACAAAAATTTCGAAAAAAATCCCAAATTTTTTACTTTCTGCTATAAAACATTTCCAAATTTTAAAAAACAAAAACGAATTTATTCATTAGTTTAGGCCGATATGTATTCTGCTACATATTTTTGGTAAAAAAAAAAAAAAAATCGCAATAAGCCTATATTGATTGGTTTATGCAAAAGTTATAGCGTCTACAAAATAGGGGATAGATTTATGGCATTTTTATTATTTATTTATTTTTTGCTAGTAATGGAGGCGATCTGCAATTTTTAGCGTGACTACGACACTGTGGTGGACAGATTGGCCACTTTTGACACCTTTTTAGGACCAGTGACATTTATACAGCGATCAGAGCTAAAAATAGCCACTGATTACTGTATAAATGACACTAGCAGGAAAAGGGTTAACACTACGGGGCGAGCAAGGGGTTAAGTGTTCCCTAGGGAGATGTTTCTAACTGTGGGGGGAGGGGACTGACTGGAGGAGGAGAGAGATCGCTGTTTCTGATCACTAGGAACAGCAGCTCTCTCTCTACTCCCCTGTCAGAACGGGGATCTGTTTGTATGCATACACAGATCCCCATTCTGGCTCTCTGTGGACTACGATATTGTGGCAGACAGATCAGACACCTAACTGAAATTTTTTACACAATTTTGGGAACCAGAACAGAGGTCTGTCTTCCTGCATAGTAGAAAGACAGGATCCGTGTGATCTCCACTGTCCAAACAGAGTTCTGCCGATTGTGGGAGGCCGTCAGACATAGAGTCCGCCGGACCCACTGATTGGCTCCCCCGCTGGCCAATGGGAGCGTGCGCGTGCCCACAAAAGTGATTTCCTACGCCGACGTACAGCTACGGCGATTTGCGAGAACTACACAATATACAGTTGCAAAATAAAGTATGTGAACCCTTTTGGAATTATATGGATTTCTGCACAAATTGGTCATAAAATGTGATCTGATCTTCATCTAAGTCACAACAATAGACAATCACAGTCTGCTTAAACTAATAACACACAAAGAATTAAATGTTACCATGTTTTTATTGAACACACCATGTAAACATTCACAGTGCAGGTGGAAAAAGTATGGGAACCCCTAGACCAGCCTTTCTCAACCTTTTTACCCCAGGGGAACCCTTAAAATAATTTTCAGGTCTCGGGGAACCCCTAATAAAACACATTCAGTCAGTGGGAACAATGCCCCTTACTTTGGTGGTCAGTGAGAAGAATGCCCTTTTTTACAGTGGTGGTAAGAATGGCCCCCTTACAGAGAGCTAGAAAGATCATTGGTGTCATACCACTGGCTCCTCCAAGTGGCATTGGCTCAGAATTATGTCGGCACCATCAAACAGGAGGTAAATCAGCCACAGCTCAAGGAACCCCTAGCCACCTCTGGAGGAACCCTAGGGTTCCACGGAACCCTGGTTGAGAATGGCTGCCCTAGACTAATGAGATCTCCAAGAGCTAATTGGAGTGAGGTGTCAGCCAACTGGAGTCCAATCAATGAGATGAGATTGGAGGTGTTGGTTACAGCTGCTCTGCCCTCTAAAAAACACACACCAGTTCAGGGTTTGCTTTTCACAAGAAGCATTGCCTGATGTGAATGATGCATTGCACAAAAGAGCTCTCAGAAGACCTACGATTAAGAATTGTTGACTTGCATAAAGCTGGAAAGGGTTATAAAAGTATCTCCAAACGCCTTGCTGTTCATCAGTACATGGTAAGACAAATTGTCTATAAATGGAGAAAGTTCAGCACTGCTGCTACTCTCCCTAGGAGTGGGCATCCTGTAAAGATGACTGCAAGAGCACAGCGCAGACTGCTCAATGAGGTGAAGAAGAATCCTAGAGTGTCAGCTAAAGACTTAGAAAAGTCTCTGGCATATGCTAACATCCCTGTAAGCGAATCTACGATACGTAAAACACTAAACAAGAATGGATTTCATGGGAGGATACCACAGAGGAAGCCACTGCTGTCCAAAAAATATATTGCTGCACGTTTACAGTTTGCACAAGAGCACCTGGATGTTCCAAAGCAGTGCTGGCAAAATATTCTGTGGACAGATGAAACCAAATTTGAGTTGTTTGGAAGAAACACACAACACTATGTGTGAAGAAAAAGAGGCACAGCACACCAACATCAAAACCTTATCCCAACTGTGAAGTATGGTGGTGGGGGCATCATGGTTTGCTGCGTCAGGGCCTGGACGGATTTCTATCATCGAAGAAAAAAAATGAATTCCCAAGTTTATCAAGACATTTTGCAGTAGAACTTAAGGCCATCTGTCCACCAGCTGAAGCTCAACAGAAGATGGGTGTTGCAACAGGCCAACGACCCAAAGCATAGAAGTAAATCAACAACAGAATGGCTTAAACAGAAGAAAATACGCCTTCTGGAGTGGCCCAGTCAGAGTCCTGACCTCAATCCGATTGAGATGCTGTGGCATGACTTCAAGAAAGCGATTCACACCAGACATCCCAAGAATATTGCTGAACTGAAACAGTTCTGTAAAGAGGAATGGTCAAGAATTACTCCTGACCGTTGTGCACGTCTGATCTGCAACTACAGGAAACGTTTGGTTGAAGTTATTGCTGCCAAAGGAGGTTCAACCAGTTATTAAATCCAAGGGTTCACATACTTTTTCCACCTGCACTGTGAATGTTTACATAGTGTGTTCAATAAAAACATGGTAACATTTAATTCTTTGTGTATTATTAGTTTAAGCAGACTGTGATTGTCTATTGTTGTGACTTAGATGAAGATCAGATCACATTTTATGACCAATTTGTGCAGAAATCCAAATCATTCCAAAAGGGTTCACATACTTTTTTTTGCAACTGTGTATATATATATATATATATATATATATATATATATATATATATTAATACACTGCCTGCACTATATATATAGTCTACGCTGACTACACTGTTGTATATATACTAAACTGCCTGCACGCCACTAACTAGCCTGCCTAATCTAGCTCAAGTTCTCTCAAGGGCAGAGCCACACCAAAATCATGAGTAAGAATTGCCCAGTGGCGTCACTAGGGTTGGTGTCACCCGGTGCGGTGAAAAATGGTGTCACCCCCCCTCCCCCCTCCAGCAGGACAAAAGCAGTAGGGCATTACGTGCCTCTCACGTCTCCGTCCCCCCAGCCTGCCGCATTGTTAATTAATAGTGTCACCCAGGGCCTTCTTCTCAGGTTGAACGTGCCACAGCAACTGGGTGTGGGAGGGTCCTAAAGGGTCATTAAATGAGGGTGCTACATACAGATTGCAGAGTTCAGGGTGCAGGGTGCAGCGTTCAGGTGGGTGCAGGGTGCAGAGTGCAGGTGGGTGCAGAGTGCAGGTGGGTACAGGGTGTAGAGTGCAAGTGGTTACAGGGTGCAGGTGGGTACAGGGTGCAGAGTGCAGGTGGGTACAGGGTGCAGGTGGGTACAGGGTGCAGGTGGGTACAGGGTGCAGAGTGCAGGTGGGTGCAGAGTGCAGGTGGGTACCGGGTGCAGGTGGGTGCAGAGTGCAGGTGGGTACAGGGTGCAGAGTGCGGGTGGGTACAGGGTGCAGGTGGGTACAGGGTGCAGGTGGGTGCAGAGTGCAGGAGGGTGCAGAGGGGTGCAGAGTGCAGGTGGGTCCAGGGTGCAGGTGGGTGCAGAGTGCAGGTGGGTACAGGGTGCAGAGTGCAGGTGTGTACAGGGTGCAGGTGGGTGCAGAGTGCAGGTGGGTCCAGGGTGCAGGTGGGTGCAGAGTGCAGGTTGGTACAGGGTGCAGAGTGCAGGTGGGTACAGGGTGCAGGTGGGTACAGGGTGCAGGTGGGTGCAGAGTGCAGGAGGGTGCAGAGGGGTGCAGAGTGCAGGTGGGTACAGGGTGCAGAGTGCAGGTGGGTACAGGGTGCAGAGTTCAGTAGCTGAGTGAGCTGGTCTGGTGGGGGGAGGGGGTGGCTGGACATATATATATTATCTATAGCTGTGTCTAGCAGAGTGACCACCTTGCACAGCAACCTCACCTTGGGCTGGGACACCCCCCCCCTCGCAAGCTCATGTCACCCTTCCCTCCCGCGGCCCGCCTGTACTCACACCAGTCGGCTGTTCTGGACCTGGGCGCCGGCGGCAGCTGGAGTCTGGAGAGGAGAGGAGGGCATCATCACACACAGCGTGCAGCCGCGTGTGTGGAGTAAGTGACGTCACATTATCATGTCTGCACTGCCAGCGTGAGATGTGACAGGCTGGGGCTCGCTGGCTCAGTAGGGTAGGGAGGAGGAAGAAGAGAAGGAGGACACACACCAGGCGCGGCCGCAGCGCTGGAGGTGTTTCAGCGGGCTGCGGACTGTAAAAAAATAAAATACCAGGGCTTTGACTTTCCTCTCCCTCGGGAGAGCAGAGAGGGTGTCACCCCTCTAGTGGGTGTCACCCGGGTGCGGACCGCACCCCCCGCACCCCCCCAGCAACGCCTCTGGAATTGCCCCTCTATGAGCCAGTTTTGGTTGTTGTTTTTACCACTGAAATATCCAATAAATTGTGGCCCTAATGGAAGGTAAACCAGAAACAATATATGTATTTCTTTACAAAATTGTTATTGAATTTTAACAAAGGAAGAGTACAAACCTTGAAAAGAGTGGTAGTCAGTTGACATGGTACCCAGCTTTCCAGCCATGGGTGAAGCAATACAGAAAATCTGAACAAAGGTGATGAGGTTTAAAGTAATACAAGATATTGTAGTTAAAACAAAGTTTCAGCCCCCCACTCCCCCTATGTTATTTTTAAACTGCTGCTTACCTGGTTGTGAGATCAGCACATTTTAGATGTAGAAAAAAACAAAACGTGCTAATCTTGTAGAGGATTGGAGGAGGGGTGGAGCGGGGAGTTGCATTTTTTTGAGGCTGAAGATCCACTTTAATGGGTCAAGATATTCAATGGGGCTCTCAAGACCACAAAAAAACTATGGTATCTATGTGTTTATCCTGGAATAGTATATATAAAAACAATTGGGACTTCAGGGGTTAAAATGCTTACTATGTGGTCCAGTATAAAGGAAAATGGGTACTACAGGTAAACCCACCTATAATCACAAAGGGGGACAGATTTTCAGAGGGTCAATAAGCAAATGAAGGGGGTTGGGGAAGTGGGCCAAAAGGAGATAGGGCAGGGTACAGGGACTATTATAGGGCAGGGTACAGGGACTGGGATAGGGCAGGGTACAGGGACTGGGATAGGGCAGGGTACTGGAACTAGGATAGGGCAGGGTACAGGAACTAGGATAGGGCAGGGTACAGGAACTAGGATAAGGCAGGGTATAGGGTCCGGGATAGGGCAGGGTACAGGGTCTGGGATAGGGCAGGGTACTGGGTCTGGGATAGGGCTGGGTAATGGGTCCGGGATAGGGCAGGGTACAGGGTCTGGGATAGGGCAGGGTACTGGGTCTGGGATAGGGCTGGGTACTGGGTCCGGGATAGGGCAGGGTACAGGGACCAGGATAGAGCAGGGTACAGGGACTGGGATAGAGCAGGGTACAGGGACCGGAATAGGGCAGGGTACAGGGACCGGAATAGGGCAGGGTACAGGGACCGGGATAGGGCAGGGTACAGGGTCCGGGATAGGGCAGGGCACAGGGTCTGGGATAGGGGAGGGTACAGGGACCGACATAGGGCATGGTATAGGGTCCGGGATAGGGCAGGGTACAGGGTCTGGGATAGGGCAGGGTACAGGGACCGGGATTGGGCAGGGTACAGGGACCGGGATTGGGCAGGGTACAGGGACCGGGATTGGGCAGGGTACAGGGACCGAGATAGGGCAGGGTACAGGAACTAGGATAGATCATGGTACAGGGACGGGATAGGACAGGGTCTGGGATAGGGCAGGGTACAGGGTCCGGGATAGGGCAGGGTACAGGGTCTAGGATAGGGCAAGGTACAGGGTCTAGGATAGGGCAAGGTACGGGGTTTGGAATAGGGCATGGGAACAGGGTCTGGAATAGGGCAGAAAACAGGGCAGGGTACAGCGTCTGGGATAGGGCAGGGTACAGGGTATGGGATAGCGCAGGGTACAGGGACCAGGATAGGGCAGGGTACAGGGACTGGGATAGGGCAGGGTACTGGAACTAGGATAGGGCAGGGTACAGGGTCCGGGATAGGGAAGGGTACTGGGTCGGGGATAGGGCAGGGTACAGGGTCTGGAATAGGGCAGAGTACAGGGCAGGGTACAGGGTCTGGGATAGGGCAGGGTACAGGGTCTGGGATAGGGCAGGGTACAGGGTCTGGGATAGGGCAGGGTACAGGGTCTGGGATAGGGCAGGGTCTGGGATAGGGCAGGATACAGGGTCTGGGATAGGGCAGGGTACAGGGACCGGGATAGGGCAGGGTACAGGGAACGGGATAGCTAGGGCAGGGTACAGGAACTAGGATAGGGTATGGTACAGGGACCGGGATAGGACAGCGTCTGGGATAGGGCAGGGTACAGGGTCCGGGATAGGGCAGAGTACAGGGTCCGGGATAGGGCAGAGTACAGGGTCCGGGATAGGGCAGAGTACAGGGTCCGGGATAGGGCAGAGTACAGGGTCCGGGATAGGGCAGAGTACAGGGTCCGGGATAGGGCAGAGTACAGGGTCCGGGATAGGGCAGGGTACAGGGTCCGGGATAGGGCAGGGTACAGGGTCCGGGATAGGGCAGGGTACAGGGTCTAGGATAGGGCAAGGTACAGGGTCTAGGATAGGGCAAGGTACAGGGTGTGGAATAGGGCAGGGTACAGGGTCTGGAATAGGGCAGAGTACAGGGCAGGGTACAGGGTCCGGGATAGGGCAGGGTACAGGGTCCGGGATATGGCAGGGTACAGGGTCCGGGATAGGGCAGGGTACAGGGTCTGGGATATGGCAGGGTACAGGGTTCGGGATAGGGCAGGGTACAGGGTCTAGGATAGGGCAAGGTACAGGGTCTAGGATAGGGCAAGGTACAGGGTGTGGAATAGGGCAGGGTACAGGGTCTGGAATAGGGCAGAGTACAGGGCAGGGTACAGGGTCCGGGATATGGCAGGGTACAGGGTCCGGGATAGGGCAGGGTACAGGGTCTGGGATAGGGCAGGGTACAGGGTCCGGGATAGGGCTGGGTACAGGGCCTAAGTTCTTAAAATAAAAAGGACATTTGCAGTAGACATTTATTAAGGGTTAATTCATTCATCTGCTATATGGGCAGTTTCCTGCTCTTAGGAGTCCTCCAGGGTGAAATAAAATATTGCAGAGGAGAAGCAGATCAGCAAAGGCTACCTGATCACAGGACGGTCATCAAAGGACGGGGCCCCAGGCAGTCACCCAGATCTCTACACATTAGATATGCTTTATGTTAGGAGAGGACCACAGAGCAGCTAAAAATGTGTCGTGGGTGAAAGGCAGTTGGGTTTAAGGGAGCTGATTTGATCTCTGAGACAGATAAAACCGCAGACTGATGAGATGGATTGAATCATTTTATGTTGAAGCAGAGAGCTGATCTCCCCTGCTGGGCTGAAGAAAATGCTGCTGCAGATTTAGAAACTGAGACGGACGCTAAAAACGAGCTCCTTTTCTGAACATTTTTTTTTTCACTTGAGGGCTTTAGCTAGTAGACTTCTTAATGGGAATCCAGGAAAAAAAGCTGACCACTCCTTTTTAATACTCTAATCTCCATCCAGAACCATCATACCAGGCCATAATTACCAGGAGGCACCCATGGGCCAGTGCCTAAGGCAGCAGAATGGGAGGGGTGGCTGCACTGCTCAGCACATGCAGTATACCTTAACATTATATGTTAGCTGAATTCTACGCAGAAATAAAAGCAAAGACACAAATTACCGTATATACTCGAGTATAAGCGGACCCGAATATAAGCCGAGGCACCTAATTTTACCCCAAAAAACTGGGAAAACGTATTGACTCGAGTATAAGCCTAGGGTGTCCCTCTGCATGCCTCACTTTGCCTCACTGTGCCCATGTGCATGCCTCACTGTGCCCATGCCTCACTGTGTCCATGACTAGACAGACGTTTAACATGGGAGTCCCCAAATCACCGGAGAAATGACCGTTTAACATTGGAGTCTATGGAAGGGGTGCCCGGCTTTAAAAAATCGGTGCTCCCCGGGTGTAGGTCCCCCGGACAACAAACTTTGCACACTTGTAGAGGAAGAGTTGGGCTACATGTGTGCCAGGTTTGGCTGGTACCGGGTCCCCAAAGTCCGGGAGATCAGGCACAAAATAAGTGACTCGAGTATAAGCCGAGAGGGGCATTTTCAGCACAAAAAAATGTGCTGAAAAACTCGGCTTATACTCGAGTATATACGGTAATGCAGCTCTAGATTTAATACATAATTATACAGTATGTGTTTTTTAAAACTAGGCTAAGTACCTGAATGTGACCTGCAATTAGCCTCCAGTGGTCCCTGTACAGCAGTGCTGAGTGAAATAGGAAGAAGCAGCACAAAAAGTCAATCAGTTTATGTGCTGACAAGAAGCATGCTGATAGGAGGAAAAAGCAGAGTGACAGAGAGATGACCGCATTACTGTGCTGCTTTTGCTTTGCTATCCAGTCACATACTGCAAGTCCAGCATATTTTCCCAACGCAAAAGTTGGACATTTTGAAAAGACGTTGGATGTGCAATCGTTGAAAAATGTCTATGCACAAAAGCATTGACATTTACAAGAGCATGGCCAGGTACAGCCGATCTCTTCAATGGCAGGCTGCACATGACACGTGTGGCTCACCAGGCACTGGAAAGTGTTGCAAAATTGCAGTAGTCATGTAATATGCCTATAAAAGCCCCATGTGCATGAACTCTAAGGCCCCTTTCACACTGGGGCGGTGGGTGCGTCGGCGGTAAAGGGCCACTATTTTTAGTGGCGCTTTACCGTCAATTTCGCGGCGCTATCGGGGGTTTAAAGCGCCCTGCTAGCGGCTGAGAAAGGGTTAAAACCACCCGCAAAGCGCCGCTGCAGCATCGGTTTGCCGGCGGTTCGGCCACGCTGCCCATTGATTTCAATGGGCAGGGGCGCTTTAGGAGCGGTATATTCACCGCTCCTAATGCGCTGCAAAGATGATGCTAGCAGGACTTATTTTACCGTCCTGCTAGCGCACCGCTCCAGTGTGGATGCCCTCGGGGCTTTCGCACTGGAGAGACAGCAGCGGCTCTTTCAGGGCGCTTTGCAGGCACTATTTTTAGCGTTATAGCGCCTGCAAAGCGTCTCAGTGTGAAAGCAGTCTAGGGGAAATGTTCAGATTTGCTTGGATCTCTGAAAAGATCTCCAGAGATCATTTAACAGATGCTGAGGAAATATTATATCACCTCCCCGATTACTTTAACCCCTTTGAACCTTACAATAGCACACAGCAACCAAATGCAATACACACAGTTGCAGGGAGCTTGCAGAGTGACCCCAATCACTTGAAAGCAGCAGGGGGTATACAGTGCCTTGAAAAAGTATTCATACCCCTTGAAATTTTCCACATTTTGTCATGTTACAACCAAAAACGTAAGCGTATTTTATTGGGATCTTACCTGATAGATCAACACAAAGTGGCACATAATTGTGAAGTGGAAGGAAAATGATAGATGGTTTTCAATTTTTTTTTTACAAATAAATATGTGAAAAGTGTGGTGTGCATTTGTATTCAGCCCCCTTTACTCTGATACCCCTAACTAGTGTAGCGGGTATTTAAATTGGGGGGGAAGCATCTGGGTTATTTAACCCAGATGTACTAATTGTTAGGCAATCTGAGAATCCCTTTTTGTGGTTCTTGGAGGACTCTGGTGGTGCAAGGTTCCCTGTGGCCTACTGGTGGCGTTGTCGCCCTGGGCTGGAGTTGAATCCGCACCACAAGACTGCTCCCTTTTTGTCCTTTCCTGGCGCTGGTACAGCAGGGCGGGGAACCCGCTGTGGCGCAGGGGGGAGAGGAGATAAAAGGGGCGGACGCCCTGACCTTGGGGTTCAGAGTTGGAGGACGCGGCCGCGCCCAGGCACCTTCAGCCTGGGTGCTGGCGTTCCGGAGTTCCGGGCCCGGGTGCCCTTGACCTGGCCGGAGCGAGAGATGGAGTCCATCCCAGGCACCTTAAAGGAGTAGTAAAGTTACATGTTTTTTCACCTTAATGCATCCTATGCATTAAGGTGAAAAAACATTCGACAATACCGCCCCCCCCCCCGAGCCCCCGTTTTTCTTACCTGGCCCCTCGAAAGTCCCATGCTCGTCCCCGTCATCCTCTTCGTTTTTCTGCCTGGCCGCCGATTGGCTACACTGGATAGATTGAAAGCAGCGCAGCCATTGGCTGGCGCTGCTGTCAATCACATCCAATGACGCGGCACGCCGGGGGGCGGGGCCGAGTGATACAGTCGGCGGCTATGGCCGCCGCTGTATCACGGGAGCGCGCCCGCAATCACTCCACACCATGCGAGCTCACTCGCATTAAGGTGTGGAGTCCTTGCGGGGAGGAGCCAAGACAGCCGCCGAGGGACCCCAGAAGACCAGGATCGGGGCCACTGTGTGCAAAACGAGCTGCACAGTGGAGGTAAGTATAACATGTTTGTTATTTTTAAGCAAAAAAAAAAAAAAAGGTTTAGTGCTCCTTTAAGCCTGGGGTGAGGTACTACTGCCGGAGCCTGGGGCCCAGTAACTTCGACTGGGTTCCGCGAGGGTGGAGGAGTCCGAGGGGCCCTAAGGTGTTGGGACCCGTATCTGAGGCGAGGAGGCCGGGGAGTTAACCCTTCCGGATATTCCGGTACAGCATTAATCCGGTGACGGCGGGGCCTCTGGTAACTCCCTTGGAGGGATGTCTTCCCCCTGACAGGGGCTGCAACATAGCCAAGGTAACTCCAGTTCCTGTTCACTAGAGTCGCTGGAAGATACTCTGAAGCCAAAAATTCCATTTAACAGCCACTGTGCTTAGCAACCGTTGGTGAAACCTCAACGGTTTAGTTTTCTTTGAGGATTGTGCCTTGACCTACTCCCCACAAATACTGAACTGTTCTATGGGTCTCAAACTGTCTGCTCGCAAAGGACTATTTGTTTGCCGTTATGGAATAAATAAGTGTTGGACCTTTTCAGTGTGCGGTACTCCAATTACTGGGAGCAAAGGGGGTTATTATCAGCAGAACAGACTTGGCTCTAAGCGTATACACAGGCCCGAATACAACTAGATACTGGCCTTCACCTCTACACGCTGTAATTTAGAGGACATTGGCCTGTGGCGCACCTCGCTCTCCCCTCCAAGGTACCCCTAGACCAGAGCCAGAGTAACCGATAAAGAAGGGGGTGAGGGTGAAGGCCGCTACACTATATTCTAGTGGAACCAATTGCCTTAAGAAGTCACCTAATTAATAAATAGAGTCCACCTGCGTGTAATTTAATCTCAGTATAAATGCAGCTGTTCTAAGAAGCCCTCAGAGGATTGTTAGAGAACCTTAGTGAACAAACAGCATCATGAAAGCCAAGGAACACACCAGACAGGTCAGAGATAAAGTTGTGGAGGAGTTTAAAGCAGGTTCGGTTATAAAAAGATATCCCAAGCTTTGAACATCTCACAGAGCACTGTTCAATCCATCATCCGAAAATGGAAAGAGTATGTCACAACTGCAAACCACCAAGACATGGTCGTCCACCTAAACTGACAGGCCGGGCAAGGAAAGCATTAATCAGAGAAGCAGCCAAGAGGCCCATGGTAACTCTGGAGGAGCTGCAGAGATCCACAGCTCAGGTGGGAGAATCTGTCCACAGGACAGCTATTAGTCGTGCTCTCCACAAATCTGGTCTTTATGGAAGAGTGGCAAGAAGAAAGACATTGTTGAAAGAAAGCCATAGGAAGTCCCATTTGCAGTTTGCGAGAAGACATGTGGGGGACACAGCAAACATGTGGAAGAAGGTGCTCTGGTCAGATGAGACCACTTTTTGGCCTAAAAGCAAATCGCTATGTGTGAGGGAAAACTAACACTGCACATCACCCTGACCACACCATCCCCACCGTGAAACATGGTGGTGGTAGCATCATGTTGTGGGGGTGCTTTTCTTCAGCAGGGACAGAGAAGCTGGTCAGAGTTGATGGGAAGATGGATGGAGCCAAATACAGGACAATCTTAGAAGAAAATCTGTTAGAATCTGCAAAAGACTTGAGACTGGGGCAGAGGTTCACCTTCCAGCAGGACAACGACCGTAAACATACAGCCAGAGCTACAATGGATTGGTTTAGATCAAAACATATTCATGTGTTAGAATGGCTCAGTCAAAGTCCAGACCTAAATCCAATTGAGAATCTGTGGCAAGACTTGAAATTTGCTGTTCACAGATGCTCTCCATCCAATCTGACAGAGCTTGAGCTATTTTACAAAGAAGAATGGGCAAAAATTTCCCTCTCTAGATGTGCAAAGTTGGTAGAGACATCCCCAAAAAGACCTGCAGCTGTAATTGCAGGGAAAGGGGGTTCTACAAAGTACTGACTTGGTGTGTGGGGGGGGGGGGGGCTGGGGCATCCTATGCCCTATTGATGAGATCACTGTGAATGGCTGCAGCTTCCTCATCAGTCTCTGAGACAAGAACAGTATACTGTGGCTGGGGTGGGACAAATTTAGATGTGTGGGGGTGGGGGGGGGGGGCTTATTTCACGCATATGCACATACTTACAGTATATATTACTTTGTGATAGGCCTTTGTGGATCCTATATTGTGATTTAATTGCAGTATTGGTTAACAACATCACCTTGAGATCACCATGTATGATATACAGAATATATACATAAATATAACCCGTCAAATTGATAGTTTGAGTGCACACATACATATAACCACATGTATGCTGTTTGTCCATTTTGATAAAATATAGTAACATATACACCTCTGTCCAAAAACTCGTTTAGTTACGTGTTTATAGACACTTTCTGCAATTTTCCAGATAAATAACAAGACTAGAAAGCCGCAAGGAACCACAAGCGGCCTTATAAACAAAAATGGTGCTGCCCCTAGCAACCGAACCCTGTCATTTTCCCAGTGTAGGCTATATTGCGATTGTCATGAAAACATTACAATGATTGCTATGGCAACACCGCTGTTTGTCCTTTTACACTAGGTGAGGAAGGTAAAGATGACGGAGCCACACGCTGTTCTAGAATGTGCCGAGCGATGTCAGCTGCCTAATCACATTAGATGGAAGATCAGCGAACAGCGGCTACAATTATGCTGAAAAGCTGACAGGAGAAAAAAGAAATGGTATGGCAGAGTTTTTAACCACTTCAGCCCCATAGGACTTGGCTGCCAAATGACCGGGCTACTTTTTGCGATTTGGCACTGCGACGCTTTAACTCACAATTGCGCGGTTGTGCGACGTGACTCCCAAACAAAATTGACGTACTTTTTTCCCCACAAATTGAGCTTTCTTTTGGTGGTATTTGATCACCTCTGAGGTTTTTATTTTTTGCGCTATAAACAAAAACAGAGCGACAATTTTGAAAAAAAAGCAATATTTTTTACTTTTTGCTATAATAATTATCCCCAAAAAATATATAAAAAAACATTTTTTTTCCTCAGTTTAGGCCGATATGTATTCTTCTACATATTTTTGGTAAAAAAAAATCGCAATAAGCGTTTATTGATTGGTTTGCGCAAAAGTTATAGCGCCTACAAAATAGGGGATAGATTTATGGCATTTTTATTAATATTTTTTTTTTACTAGTAATGGCGGCGATCAGCGATTTTTATCGTGACTGTGACATTGTGGCGGACACATCGGACAATTTTGACGCTATTTTGGGACCATTGTCATTTATACAGCGATCAGTGCTATAAAAATGCACTGATTACTGTGTAAATGACAGGGGAAGGGGTTAAGTGTGTCCTAGGGAGTGATTCTAACTGTGTGGGGGCTGGACTACGAGTGACACGACAGTGATCACTGCTCCCGATTACAGGGAGCAGAAGATTAGTGTCCTGTCACTAGGCAGTACAGGGAGATGCCTTGTTTACAGAAAACAAATACTCCTGCGCATGAGTGGATTGTCAAGCAGTCAAAATATCGTGACGGTGACACTGGCCTTGCTGCCCTTCATGGATCGTCTCTCGTTAGATGCCTTGTTTACACTGGCCTCTCCCCGTTCTGCAGCTCCGTGACACAATTGCGGGACACCGGCGAACATCGAGTCTGCGGGTCCCGTGGGCGCGATCACGGAGCTCGCGGCAGGGGCACGCGCGCCTGCCCGGCGCGAAATTCAAAGAAATGTATATATACGTTGCTTTGCGCAGCCATGCCATTCTGCCAACGTATATCTACATGGCGTGGTTGGCAAGTGGTTAAAGGAAGAGCCCTATCTGACCATGTTCAGGGCAATTTTTGAGCAATTATGGTTTTAGGGTTTAAAGAAATCTGGGTTAAGTAAAGATTAGGATGTAGTTTTTAATTTCGGGAAGCAGAAGGCCAAATGCATTTTCTTTTTAAAGATTCATGCACACAAGGCTTTTTTGGCATAATACATTTCTAGCGTCACTACCGTGTTTCCCCGAAAATAAGACCAACCCTGAAAATAAGACCTACTGTTATTTTGCAAGAGGGCTGCAATATAAGCCCTTCCTCCGAAAATAAGCCCTAGTTTAAAATGCTTGTAAAATCCTATAATCCACTCTATTACAGTAGTATATAATGTACAATGTGTGTGTTTCTGTAATATAATTGTGCCAAATACCTCCAGTACAGCTACGGCGGGTCACGGAAGCGCAGAGTGGCGCAGGAAATGAAGGTATTTGGAACAGTTATATTACAGAAACACACACATTGAATACAACACACATCCACCCGGACAGCCGTCCAGGTGGCACAGAACACTGATCACCTGACTCCACCGTATATATAGGCTCTCCCAGCAGGCCAAGGGATTCAAGAAAACCCCTGCCTATTGGCTGAGATACCCCATATAACCATAACCTCACCTTGCGTTGCCCTTCTCATATCTAGTACCACCAAGTACCCGGCCACCTAGTGGTAGAAGAGAAAAGTGCAACAAGTCCAAACTTAGGGAGAAATCAATAGATCTCTATCAATCAACCAGGATAACAACTCCTGGCAAGTAAATTTGTGAGGAGCAACCCTGCCTAAACTCCAGGGTGCTACATCAAAATAAGACCCGGTCTTATTTTCAGGGAAACACGGTACCTGGCACTAGGGATGGGCCGACCACCCCCCCCGCGCGTTCGGTTCACACCAGAACCTTCGAACGGACTGAATGTTCGCACGAACTTTAGAACCCTATTAAATACAATGGACGCGAACGTTCAAAATCTAAAGTGCTAATTATAACGCCTAATATGCATGTTATTGTCCTAAAAAGGATTTGGGGACCCGGGTCCTGCCCCAGGGGACATGTATCAATGTAAAAATAATCTTTTAAAACTGTAGTTTTTTCGGGAGCAGTCATTTCAATGATGCATAAAGTGAAAAAAAAAAGTAAAATATTCCTTTAAATATCGTACCTGGGGGGTGTCTAAAGTATGCCTGTGAAGTGCCACGTGTTTCCCGTGTTTAGAACTGTCCCTGCACAAAATGACATTTCTAAAGGAATAAAAGCTTGCGGCTTTAATGTAATGTGTGGTCCCGGCAATATGGATGAAAATCATTGAGAAAAATGGCATGGCTACCCCATCAGCCAGCAATGCACTGAGATGCCGCAGTGAATTATGGGCCGTGTCGCGCAACACGAATTTAGCGCGAACGGACTATAACGTTTGTTCTTCGTCGAACGGCCGATGTTCGAGTCGAACGTGTGTTGAACACGAAGCTCATCCCTACCTGGCACTTTCTAGCACCCAAGGTGCCGCATGTGCCACGTACAGCCTACATGTACAGTACCTTGAAAAAGTATACATACCCCTTGAAAATTTTCCACTCCTTCCTCCTCCTCCATGCCCACTAAGCAGCTGAATATAATAAGGGTGGAATATCCACTTCTCTACTGTGCACGAAAACCCCTTCCTGCCCAAGCCATTTTTCAGCTTTCAGCGCTGTCACACTTTGAATGACAATTGCGCGGTCGTGCGACGCGGCTCCCAAACGAAATTTGCGTCCTTTTTTTCCCACAAATAGAGCTTTCTTTTGGTGGTATTTGATCACCTCTGCGGTTTTTATTTTTTGCGCTATAAACAAAAGAAGAGCGTCCAGTTTGGAAAAAAAACACAATTTGTAACTTTTTGCTATAATAAATACCCATTTTTTTTTTTTAAATAAAATTTTCCTCAGTTTAGGCCGATACGTATTCTTCTACATATTTTTGGTTAAAAAAAAAAAAATCGCAATAAGCGCGTATTGATTGGTTTGCGCAAAAGTTATAGCGTCTACAAAATAGGGGATAGATTTATAGCATTTTTTTTTATTTTTATTTTTTATTAGTAATGGCGGCGATCTGCGATTTTTTATTGTGACTGCGATATTGCGGCGGACACATCGGACACTTTTGACACATTTTTGGGACCATTCACATTTATACAGCGATCCCTGCTATAAAAATGCATTGATTACTGTATAAATGTGATTGGAAGGGAAGGGGTTAACCACTGGGGGGCGGGAAGGGGTTAAATATGTTCCCTCAAAGTGTTCTTACTGTGGGGGGAGGGGACTGACTGGGGGAGGTGACCGATGGTTGTCCCTATGTACAAGGGACACAGCATCGGTCCCCTCTCCCTCACAGGACGTGGATCTCTGTGTTTACACACAGAGATCCACTTTCCTGCTCGTTTCCCGGGCAATCGCACCGGGGCCTAGCAATCGCGGCCGCCGGGCATGCGCACCGGGGCCTTGTGAACGCGGCGGGCGCGCGTGCGCGCCGCCGGCGGCTCGCGCGCGCCTCCTAGCTCGTTTTAAAGGGAGGACGTCATATGACGTCCTCCCAGAACGAGAGTATCCTCCGCCCGCCGTCTATTGACAGTGGGCGGGGGACAAGTGGATATTACATGTATATTGATGGAGGCTTCACCTCCCTCTTATTCTAAGACACCGGCTATAGGGACATGACACTGGCAGAAATCCACCCACACCGTGCTATTGCCCAAAAAATAAGCCTATATTTTGTATAGGCAGGAATTTAAACGAAACTTGCAGCATTATGAGGTTGGAGGAGGTAAACTAGACTGAACTATCTGGTTAGGAACACGAAAAGGGTACAGTGAAATATACCGTAACAACACACATTATAGCAATAATAAAACCGGCAATAATAAAACAGGGATACAGCACAGAAGGTACATATTGACATGGGCGAAGGGGGGATTGGCATTGAAGTGAACCCCTTTGCCCTTCATGGCAGAAAAGTCTCAGAAATTCTGCAAAGTGATAACGCTATGAACTCCTTCTTGCCATCCAAGCACTCAAAGAAACCTCCAGTCAACCTACTTATCAGGAAAGCAACCTGCCACAATGTCCCATATGTAGTGACAAAGTCAAAAGACAGAGAGCACAGAGGAATCCAGGTCTCAGTTCCCAACAGGGATACATGTCACCCACCCTACTAAGTTGTTGGGTTTGGCAGGATTTGTCCAGCCCTGCTGCAAATTAGCAGATCTAGATAAATGGCTATTGGGACATAAAGGGATTAATTTTACAGCCCATTGTAATGGTGTCCAAGCACATGACCACCAATGATGTAAGTGTATTTAAACATTCTGCTGCCTACCCTATGGCTTAGGTCAACTGAAGAAAGATACCTGAACCAATTAAGGCCTGAAGGTCTACAAAAGTGTCTGTCCTGAATGGGCAAAACGCAGTTTTACTTCAAGGCTTCCAGCTTCTTCTTTTTTTTTTATATAGTAGGGAAAAGTTAGAACTTTTGTCAGGTTGTTAACTCTTTTTGACCCTTTTGAAGACATTTTCCCTCACTTCTTGTGCCTGTGACACTCATACAAAAAACAGGGGCTGTTGTTAACAGGACAGGATGGCATGGAGAGCAATAAAACTTTGTCCAATCTACTAAAAATGTGTTTGTCTGCTTCCATGCTGGAGAGATTTTCTATCACTTCCTGCCTATCTTGATAGTAAGGCCCCTTATACACGGGGGATCAACAGGGGATCTCTCCGCTGATCCCCGCTGAGCAGGCAGATGGCAGGTCCGTGTCTGCTCCGCTGATGCAGAGCGGACACGAACACAGCCCGCTATTCTCTATGGGACGGTCGGATGGAAACAGACTGTTTGTCTGTTTCCATCTGACTGTCATCCGATCCGCCGGAAGTTTTTAGCGGACTGATTTGGATGCCGGCTGGTGTCAGCGGCCACATGTCCATTGACAACCGCCGATCCACAGAGAAGAATGGAGGTTCTGATCCAGGCAGAACTGATCAGAACGTCTGTGTGATAGGGGCCTTAGTGAGAGAAAATCTCCCCCAATAGGGGCATTGATGGAAATAATAAAAACTCCCAAAGCTTCTCACCCTTTCCCACTATATCCAAAACAAAACAAAACATTTTGGCTAGAGTTAAGACTGTAAAGTGGAACTAAAGGGTCAATACTCACTTGTCCAAAGGTCCCTTACAGGCGCCAGCATCTTCATCTGAGTGCCAGTCGTTGGGCCTCTTTATTGGCAGGAGCGGGATGACGTCACTCCTGCGCATGCACAGGAGTAGGGATGAGCTTCGTGTTCGAGTCGAACATACGTTCGACTCGAACATCGGCTGTTCGATCGTTCGATGAAGATCGAACGATTTGGGCCGTTCGCGCCAAATTCGAGTGACGCGAACGGCCCACAATGCACTACGCCATCGCAGTGTCATCCAGGCGCTGTGATTGGCCAAGCATGCACTGTGACCCCGCATGCTTGGCCAATCACAGCGCCGGCAGCGAGGAGAGCAATGATTGGCCACAGGCAGGATGCCTGTGGCCAATTATTGCTGAGGGTGTTTAGTACACGCCCCACACTATAAAAGGCCGCCAGCACGGCGGCCTAGTGTAGTGTGTTCCGGAGCAGGGAAAGAGAAACATAGGCAGGGACAGTGACATTTATTTTTTTCTTGCTTAACCTGGATTCCTTTAGTTTAGGGAAAGAGAAGGATAGGTAGGGAGAGTGTCAGTGTGTTTTACTGTGCGAATCCTTGTTTCTAGGGACAGGGAAGGACAGTGAGGGAATTCTCCTTGTGCTATAGTGTGCTTTAAAAAAAAAAAATTCTAGGGACAGAAAACTATAGGTAGGGAGAGTGTCAGTGTGTTTTACTGTGCGAATCCTTGTTTCTAGGGACAGGGAAGGACAGTGAGGGAATTCTCCTTGTGCTATAGTGTGCTTTAAAAAAAAAAAATTTCTAGGGACAGAAAACTATAGGTAGGGAGAGTGTCAGTTTCTTTCACTGTGATAATCCTTGTTTCTAGGGACAAAGAAGGAAAGTGAGTGAAATTCTCCTTGTGCTATAGTGTGCTTTAAAAAAACATTTTTTCTAGGGACAGAAAACTATAGGTAGGGAGAGTGTCAGTGTCTTTTACTGTGTGAATCCTTGTTTCTAGGGACAGGGAAGGACAGTGAGGGAATTCTCCTTGTGCTATAGTGTGCTTTAAAAAAACATTTTTTTCTAGGGACAGAAAACTATAGGTAGGAAGAGTGTCAGTTTCTTTCACTGTGATAATCCTTGTTTCTAGGGACAAAGAAGGAAAGTGAGTGAAATTCTCCTTGTGCTATAGTGTGCTTTAAAAAAACATTTTTTCTAGGGACAGAAAACTATAGGTAGGGAGAGTGTCAGTGTCTTTTACTGTGCGAATCCTTGTTTCTAGGGACAGGGAAGGACAGTGAGGGAATTCTCCTTGTGCTATAGTGTGCTTTAAAAAAACATTTTTTCTAGGGACAGAAAACTATAGGTAGGGAGAGTGTCAGTGTCTTTTACTGTGCGAATCCTTGTTTCTAGGGACAGGGAAGGACAGTGAGGGAATTCTCCTTGTGCTATAGTGTGCTTTAAAAAAACATTTTTTCTAGGGACAGAAAACTATAGGTAGGGAGAGTGTCAGTGTCTTTTACTGTGCGAATCCTTGTTTCTAGGGACAGGGAAGGACAGTGAGGGAATTCTCCTTGTGCTATAGTGTGCTTTAAAAAAACATTTTTTCTAGGGACAGAAAACTATAGGTAGGGAGAGTGTCAGTGTCTTTTACTGTGCGAATCCTTGTTTCTAGGGACAGGGAAGGACAGTGAGGGAATTCTCCTTGTGCTATAGTGTGCTTTAAAAAAACATTTTTTCTAGGGACAGAAAACTATAGGTAGGGAGAGTGTCAGTGTCTTTTACTGTGCGAATCCTTGTTTCTAGGGACAGGGAAGGACAGTGAGGGAATTCTCCTTGTGCTATAGTGTGCTTTAAAAAAACATTTTTTCTAGGGACAGAAAACTATAGGTAGGGAGAGTGTCAGTGTCTTTTACTGTGCGAATCCTTGTTTCTAGGGACAGGGAAGGACAGTGAGGGAATTCTCCTTGTGCTATAGTGTGCTTTAAAAAAAACATTTTTTCTAGGGACAGAAAACTATAGGTAGGGAGAGTGTCAGTGTCTTTTACTGTGCGAATCCTTGTTTCTAGGGACAGGGAAGGACAGTGAGGGAATTCTCCTTGTGCTATAGTGTGCTTTAAAAAAACATTTTTTCTAGGGACAGAAAACTATAGGTAGGGAGAGTGTCAGTGTCTTTTACTGTGTGAATCCTTGTTTCTAGGGACAGGGAAGGACAGTGAGGGAATTCTCCTTGTGCTATAGTGTGCTTTAAAAAAACATTTTTTCTAGGGACAGAAAACTATAGGTAGGGAGAGTGTCAGTGTCTTTTACTGTGCGAATCCTTGTTTCTAGGGACAGGGAAGGACAGTGAGGGAATTCTCCTTGTGCTATAGTGTGCTTTAAAAAAACATTTTTTTCTAGGGACAGAAAACTATAGGTAGGGAGAGTGTCAGTGTCTTTTACTGTGCGAATCCTTGTTTCTAGGGACAGGGAAGGACAGTGAGGGAATTCTCCTTGTGCTATAGTGTGCTTTAAAAAAACATTTTTTCTAGGGACAGAAAACTATAGGTAGGGAGAGTGTCAGTGTCTTTTACTGTGCGAATCCTTGTTTCTAGGGACAGGGAAGGACAGTGAGGGAATTCTCCTTGTGCTATAGTGTGCTTTAAAAAAACATTTTTTCTAGGGACAGAAAGCTATAGGTAGGGAGAGTGTCAGTGTCTTTTACTGTGCGAATCCTTGTTTCTAGGGACAGGGAGGGACAGTGAGGGAATTCTCCTTGTGCTATAGTGTGCTTTAAAAAAACATTTTTTCTAGGGACAGAAAACTATAGGTAGGGAGAGTGTCAGTGTCTTTTACTGTGCGAATCCTTGTTTCTAGGGACAGGGAAGGACAGTGAGGGAATTCTCCTTGTGCTATAGTGTGCTTTAAAAAAACATTTTTTCTAGGGACAGAAAACTATAGGTAGGGAGAGTGTCAGTGTCTTTTACTGTGCGAATCCTTGTTTCTAGGGACAGGGAAGGACAGTGAGGGAATTCTCCTTGTGCTATAGTGTGCTTTAAAAAAACATTTTTTTCTAGGGACAGAAAACTATAGGTAGGGAGAGTGTCAGTGTCTTTTACTGTGCGAATCCTTGTTTCTAGGGACAGGGAAGGACAGTGAGGGAATTCTCCTTGTGCTATAGTGTGCTTTAAAAAAACATTTTTTCTAGGGACAGAAAACTATAGGTAGGGAGAGTGTCAGTGTCTTTTACTGTGCGAATCCTTGTTTCTAGGGACAGGGAAGGACAGTGAGGGAATTCTCCTTGTGCTATAGTGTGCTTTAAAAAAACATTTTTTCTAGGGACAGAAAGCTATAGGTAGGGAGAGTGTCAGTGTCTTTTACTGTGCGAATCCTTGTTTCTAGGGACAGGGAGGGACAGTGAGGGAATTCTCCTTGTGCTATAGTGTGCTTTAAAAAAACATTTTTTCTAGGGACAGAAAACTATAGGTAGGGAGAGTGTCAGTGTCTTTTACTGTGCGAATCCTTGTTTCTAGGGACAGGGAAGGACAGTGAGGGAATTCTCCTTGTGCTATAGTGTGCTTTAAAAAAACATTTTTTCTAGGGACAGAAAACTATAGGTAGGGAGAGTGTCAGTGTCTTTTACTGTGCGAATCCTTGTTTCTAGGGACAGGGAAGGACAGTGAGGGAATTCTCCTTGTGCTATAGTGTGCTTTAAAAAAACATTTTTTCTAGGGACAGAAAACTATAGGTAGGGAGAGTGTCAGTGTCTTTTACTGTGCGAATCCTTGTTTCTAGGGACAGGGAAGGACAGTGAGGGAATTCTCCTTGTGCTATAGTGTGCTTTAAAAAAACATTTTTTCTAGGGACAGAAAACTATAGGTAGGGAGAGTGTCAGTGTCTTTTACTGTGTGAATCCTTGTTTCTAGGGACAGGGAAGGACAGTGAGGGAATTCTCCTTGTGCTATAGTGTGCTTTAAAAAAACATTTTTTCTAGGGACAGAAAACTATAGGTAGGGAGAGTGTCAGTGTCTTTTACTGTGTGAATCCTTGTTTCTAGGGACAGGGAAGGACAGTGAGGGAATTCTCCTTGTGCTATAGTGTGCTTTAAAAAAACATTTTTTTCTAGGGACAGAAAACTATAGGAAGGAAGAGTGTCAGTTTCTTTCACTGTGATAAACCTTGTTTCTAGGGACAAAGAAGGAAAGTGAGTGAAATTCTCCTTGTGCTATAGTGTGCTTTAAAAAAACATTTTTTCTAGGGACAGAAAACTATAGGTAGGGAGAGTGTCAGTGTCTTTTACTGTGCGAATCCTTGTTTCTAGGGACAGGGAAGGACAGTGAGGGAATTCTCCTTGTGCTATAGTGTGCTTTAAAAAAACATTTTTTCTAGGGACAGAAAACTATAGGTAGGGAGAGTGTCAGTGTGTTTTACTGTGCGAATCCTTGTTTCTAGGGACAGGGAAGGACAGTGAGGGAATTCTCCTTGTGCTATAGTGTGCTTTAAAAAAACATTTTTTTCTAGGGACAGAAAACTATAGGAAGGAAGAGTGTCAGTTTCTTTCACTGTGATAATCCTTGTTTCTAGGGACAAAGAAGGAAAGTGAGTGAAATTCTCCTTGTGCTATAGTGTGCTTTAAAAAAACATTTTTTCTAGGGACAGAAAACTATAGGTAGGGAGAGTGTCAGTGTCTTTTACTGTGCGAATCCTTGTTTCTAGGGACAGGGAAGGACAGTGAGGGAATTCTCCTTGTGCTATAGTGTGCTTTAAAAAAACATTTTTTTCTAGGGACAGAAAACTATAGGAAGGAAGAGTGTCAGTTTCTTTCACTGTGATAATCCTTGTTTCTAGGGACAAAGAAGGAAAGTGAGTGAAATTCTCCTTGTGCTATACTGTGCTTAAAAAAAACATTTTTTCTAGGGACAGAAAACTATAGGTAGGGAGAGTGTCAGTGTCTTTTACTGTGCGAATCCTTGTTTCTAGGGACAGGGAAGGACAGTGAGGGAATTCTCCTTGTGCTATAGTGTGCTTTAAAAAAACATTTTTTTCTAGGGACAGAAAACTATAGGAAGGAAGAGTGTCAGTTTCTTTCACTGTGATAATCCTTGTTTCTAGGGACAAAGAAGGAAAGTGAGTGAAATTCTCCTTGTGCTATAGTGTGCTTTAAAAAAACATTTTTTCTAGGGACAGAAAACTATAGGTAGGGAGAGTGTCAGTGTCTTTTACTGTGCGAATCCTTGTTTCTAGGGACAGGGAAGGACAGTGAGGGAATTCTCCTTGTGCTATAGTGTGCTTTAAAAAAACATTTTTTCTAGGGACAGAAAACTATAGGTAGGGAGAGTGTCAGTGTCTTTTACTGTGCGAATCCTTGTTTCTAGGGACAGGGAAGGACAGTGAGGGAATTCTCCTTGTGCTATAGTGTGCTTTAAAAAAACATTTTTTCTAGGGACAGAAAACTATAGGTAGGGAGAGTGTCAGTGTCTTTTACTGTGCGAATCCTTGTTTCTAGGGACAGGGAAGGACAGTGAGGGAATTCTCCTTGTGCTATAGTGTGCTTTAAAAAAAAAAAATTCTAGGGACAGAAAACTATAGGTAGGGAGAGTGTCAGTGTGTTTTACTGTGCGAATCCTTGTTTCTAGGGACAGGGAAGGACAGTGAGGGAATTCTCCTTGTGCTATAGTGTGCTAAAGCACTCCTCATCAACCATCTTTGAAATCCTTGTTTTTTTGGACAGTCAGGGAAATTGTCGTTGTGCTATTCTGTGCAAAAGCAATCATCCTCAACCATATTCAGAAATCCTTAAGTAAAGGGACAGAGAAGGACACCTGAAGGTAGCCCTTATTGCTTTTTTCCCATCTCCCTGCAGGCCATCTATTAGAATGTCTGGAAGGCAAACAAGGAGAGGCAGACAGTCAGGAGGCAATAAAAGAGGGCAAGCAGGCTCTGTGTCTGGGGGCAACAGTGCTGGTCGTGGACGCGGTGCATTGTCATCAGCACATGGCCATGGGACACGCTTGTCCTTCTTTTCGGCAGCTGGACATGTTGAGCCACATCATGCCGAAGACTTGGTAGAGTGGATGACCAAGCCCTCCTCCTCCTCCTCATCCTCTCTCACCCAGGCTCAGGGTACTGGAAAAGCAGCTGCCAAAGCGTCCTCTTCCCTGGTATCAATGTCAGACTCATCATCAGTCACTCCTTCCCTAGACCCACCATGTCCTCCTCCTGAGGAGTCCCCCGAACTGTTTGAGCACAGTGTTGGGTACATGCTCCAGGAGGATGCCCAGCGTTTCGAAGGGTCTGATGATGAAACCCAGCTAGAGGAAGGCAGTAGCGTGAGAGCAGACAGAGGGGATGCTCAAGAAGGACACCAATCTGGCAGTCATGTTCCAGCAGCTGCAGCATACTGCCAGATTGGCTCCAGTGATGAGGAGGGAGGTGATGATGAGGTCACTGACTCCACGTGGGTGCCTAATAGGAGAGAGGAGGAGGAGGAGGATGAGGAGGAGGCACATCTCCAACGAGGCAGGATGCCCTTTGGTGGCCAGCGTAAGGGCAGTACACCGACGGAATCACACCGCAGAGCTCCGCCTGTGCAGGGCGCTGCCTCTGCCCGTCATTCAAAAAGTTCTTTGGTGTGGGCCTTTTTTGAGGCTAGTGCATCAGATCGCACAGCTGCTGTTTGCAACATATGTCTCAAGCGTATATCGCGTGGCCAAAACATCAGCCGCTTGGGTACCACATGCCTGACCAGACATATGTTGACCTGCCATGCAGCTCGTTGGCAAGCCTACCTCAAAGACCCACACCAAAGAACAAAGCGGACCTCTCCTTGCACCGCATCAGCTGGGATCTCCAACCCCACTATAACTTCAGTCCTCTCTGAAACATGCACTGAGAGGAATGAAGGTGTAGAATTAGGTGTGTCACAGCCAAGTACTTGCGGCCACTCTGCTAGCAGTACACCGACGTCCGATTCTAGCAGGCAAATTTCCCTGCCCCAGCTGCTGGACCGTCAAAAGAAGTTCACTCCCAGCCATCCACATGCCCAGCGGTTGAATGCTAGCTTGGCTAAATTGCTAGCGCTTCAACTGCTGCCTTTTCAGTTGGTAGACTCGGCCCCCTTCCGTGAGTTTGTGCAATGTGCGGTTCCTCAGTGGCAGGTTCCCAAACGCCACTTTTTCTCACGGAAGGCTATTCCGGCTCTCTACCGGCATGTGGAAGGCAATGTCTTGGCCTCGCTGGACAGGGCGGTCAGCGGTAAGGTGCATATTACCGCTGACTCATGGTCCAGCAGGCATGGACAGGGACGTTACCTTTCTTTCACGGCCCATTGGGTCACTCTTTTGGCAGCTGGGAAGGATGCAGGACAAGGTGCAGTAGTGTTGGAGGTTGTTCCACCGCCACGCCTCCAAAATGCTACTACTGGTTGTGACACACCTCTCTCCTCCACCCCCTCCTCTTCTTCTTCCTCCATGGCCTCTTCCTGTGGTTTGTCCTCAGAACCAGCGGTGCTCCGTAGGCGTTCAAGGGGCTACGCAAGTACGCAGGCAAAAAGATGCCATGCCGTGCTTGCGCTGGTGTGTTTGGGGGACAGAAGCCACACTGGGGCAGAGGTCCTGTCTGCTCTGCAGGGCCAGGCCGAAAGGTGGTTGACGCCACGCCAGCTTAAGCCAGGAATGGTGGTTTGCGACAATGGCACCAACCTCCTCTCCGCCCTCCGACAGGGACAACTGACCCATGTGCCCTGTGTGGCTCACGTCCTTAACCTGGTGGTGCAGCGGTTCTTGGGCAGGTACCCGGGCTTACAGGATGTCCTGAGGCAGGCCAGGAAAGTCTGTGTGCATTTCCGCAGATCTTATAATGCCAGTGCTCGCCTGGCTGAGCTGCAAAAGGAGTTGAACCTGCCCAAGAACCGCCTTATATGTGACATGCCCACCAGGTGGAACTCAACGTTGGCCATGCTGCAGCGGCTGCACACGCAGCAGAGGGCCATCAATGAGTACCTGTGCGACTACGGCACCAGGACAGGGTCAGGGGAGCTTGGTTTTTTTTCTCCACGCCAGTGGGGCATGATCAGGGATGCATGCACTGTCCTGGCACCATTTGAGGAGGCCACGAGGATGGTGAGCAGTGACAGTGCATGCATCAGTGACACTGTACCTCTTGTCCACCTGTTGGAGCACACGCTGTGTGGAATAATGGACAGGGCACTTGAGGCAGAACAGAGGCAGGAAGAGGAGGACTTCCTTGCCTCTCAAGGCCCCCTTTACCCAGACAGTGTTCCTTCTGTCCCACCCATCGCACAGGAAGAGGACGAGGAGGAGGAGGAGGAGGAGGATTGTGTCAGCATGGAGGTGGAGGCTGGCACTCAGCATCATCAGCAGCAGTCTTTTAGGGATGATTTACAGTCCCAAGAAACCAGTGGACTTGTACGTGGCTGGGAGGAGGTGGCTGCGGATCATGTCGTCCTTAGTGACCCAGAGGACTCCGGAGCGAATGCCTCAGCAAACCTACGCTGCATGGCCTCCCTGATCCTGCAAAGTCTGCGGAAGGATCCTCGTATTCTTCGGATCAAGGAGAGGGACCATTACTGGCTGGCCACTCTCCTTGATCCACGGTACAAGGGTAAGGTTGCGGACCTTATGTTACCGTCGCAGAGGGAGCAGAGGATGAGACAACTCCGGGAGGCCTTGCAGAAAGGTCTGTGCAACGCGTTCCCAGAGACTGGGAGGTTACAAACTCCTGGTCCTGGACAACGAGTTGCTGAGGCTTCGGCCAGTCAAAGAAGGAGCGGTGGGGAAGGTGGCCGTCTGACCGATGCGTTCAGACAATTCTTTAGTCCGCAGCCCCAAAGTATGATCGGTTCCAGCAACCATCGCCAGCGTCTGATAAACATGGTGCAGGAATATCTAGGGGCAAGGTCAGACTTGGACACCTTCCCCACCGAAAATCCTCTGGCTTACTGGGTCTTGAGGATGGATCACTGGCCAGAGCTTGCACAGTATGCAATTGAGCTACTGGCCTGTCCTGCATCCAGCGTTCTTTCAGAACGCACATTCAGTGCTGCTGGAGGATTTGTCACGGATCACAGGGTGCGCCTGTCCACCGACTCGGTTGATCGACTGACTTTCATCAAGATGAACCAGTCTTGGATCACCACCAGCTACCACACACCTGATGCTGATATAACAGACTAATTGATTTTAACATGTCACATCCCTTCAAGACTGATGCTGATGCTGAGTGCCTGTGCTGTTATGTTGACTGGCTATCCTCCTCCTCCGAGTCCTCAATGATACGATTGATGATGATAGCTTGGAAGATCATTTTTGTTTATGGGTGCCGCCACCAGTGGCTAAGGCCCAATTTTTCAGCCCCTGTTTTACAGGGGCGTGTAATTACAATTTTTTTAGCAATAATTTGCCATAGGGCTCATTGCTGTGCTCCAAGTACAGTATCTGTGAGGGGTTGGAGTGTTGTGGCACCAGTGCCTAAGGCCCAATTTTTCAGCCCCTGTTTAACAGGGGCGTGTCATTACAATTTTTGAAGCAATACTTTGCAACAGGGCTCATTGCTGTGCTCCAAGTACAGTATCTGTGAGGGGTTGTAGTGTTGTGCCACCAGTGCCTAAGGCCCAATTTTTCAGCCCCTGTTCAACAGGGGCATGCAATTACAAGTCTTGATCTAATAATTCACAGCAGGGCCCATTGCTGCACCCACCAAGAGTAACTCTGAGGGCTTACAGTGTTGTGGCAACACCACCACCACCACCACCACGAAAGGCCCAATTTTTCAGCCCCTGTTCAAAAGGGGCATGCAATTACAATTCTTGATCTAATAATTCACAGCAGGGCCCATTGCTGCACCCACCAAGAGTAACTCTGAGGGCTTACAGTGTTGTGGCAACGCCACCACCACCACCACCACGAAAGGCCCAATTTTTCAGCCCCTGTTCAAAAGGGGCATGTAATTACAATTCTTGATCTAATAATTCACAGCAGGGCCCATTGCTGCACCCACCAAGAGTAACTCTGAGGGCTTACAGTGTTGTGGCAACACCACCACCACCACCACCACCACGAAAGGCCCAATTTTTCAGCCCCTGTTCAACAGGGGCATGCAATTACAATTCTTGATCTAATAATTCACAGCAGGGCCCATTGCTGCACCCACCAAGAGTAACTCTGAGGGCTTACAGTGTTGTGGCAACGCCACCAACACCACCACCACGAAAGGCCCAATTTTTCAGCCCCTGTTCAAAAGGGGCATGTAATTACAATTCTTGATCTAATAATTCACAGCAGGGCCCATTGCTGCACCCACCAAGAGTAACTCTGAGGGCTTACAGTGTTGTGGCAACACCACCACCACCACCACCACCACGAAAGGCCCAATTTTTCAGCCCCTGTTCAACAGGGGCATGCAATTACAATTCTTGATCTAATAATTCACAGCAGGGCCCATTGCTGCACCCACCAAGAGTAACTCTGAGGGCTTACAGTGTTGTGGCAACGCCACCACCACCACCACCACGAAAGGCCCAATTTTTCAGCCCCTGTTCAAAAGGGGCATGTAATTACAATTCTTGATCTAATAATTCACAGCAGGGCCCATTCCTGCACCCACCAAGAGTAACTCTGAGGGCTTACAGTGTTGTGGCAACACCACCACCACCACCACCACCACGAAAGGCCCAATTTTTCAGCCCCTGTTCAACAGGGGCATGCAATTACAATTCTTGATCTAATAATTCACAGCAGGGCCCATTCCTGCACCCACCAAGAGTAACTCTGAGGGCTTACAGTGTTGTGGCAACACCACCACCACCACCACCACCACGAAAGGCCCAATTTTTCAGCCCCTGTTCAACAGGGGCATGCAATTACAATTCTTGATCTAATAATTCACAGCAGGGCCCATTGCTGCACCCACCAAGAGTAACTGTCAGGGCTTACAGTGTTGTGGCACCAGCACCACCATCAAAGGCCCAATTTTTACTACCACTGTTCAACAATTATATGTAATTAAAATTCCTGATATAATAGTTGACAGCAGGGCGTTCCAGCACCAACCAAGAGTAACTGTGAGTGCTTACAGTGTTGTGCCAACACCAACAACTAAGGGGCCTATTTCTGCAGAGTATATACGGCAGGTCCCTACTTTCAAACATCCAACTTACAAACGACTCCTACTTGCAAACGCAAGAAGACAACAGGAAGTGAGAGGAAATCTACCACTAGGAAGGAAAATTCTCTCCTGTAAGAATAAATATGGGAGAAAGGTGTCTCCTCTGTACTGATGCTTTATCAGCAATCCTTGTTTCAAGAAAAACACCACATTTCAAAAACAGTTGTCATTGGGACGGAAAGTGAGGTGAAATGTTCTGAACAGGGGCACAGACAGCAAAACAAATGTTACAGGGGTGATAACCCTTACCTATGTTTTCCAAAAAGTTTAAAAATAGATTTTTGGGCTGGAGCTACACTTCAACAATGTACCTGTTCAAAATTACAAACAGATTCTACATAAGAACAAACCTACAGTCCCTGTCTTGTATGCACCGCCTGTATACGGCTGTTCAGAGTATATAGGGCCTTTTTTATTTTATGTGCGGGGTTCCCCTTAATATCCATACAAGACCCAAAGGGGCTGGTAATGGGCTGGGGTAGGGGGGGGGGGGGGTCATGGGGCAGCTATGCCATTTTTCTTAAAGATTTTCATCCATATTACCGGGACCAGACATTACATTAAAGCCGCAAGCAGTTTTAAATGGCTTTTTTTCCTTTAGAAATGTAATTTTGTGCAGGGACAGTTCTAAACACGGGAAACACGTGGCACTTCACAGGCATACTTTAGACACCCCCCAGGTACGATATTTAAAGGAATATTTGACTTTTTTTTTTTCACTTTATGCATCATTAAAATGACTGCTCCCGAAAAACGACCGTTTTTAAAACTTCTTTTTGCATTGATACATGTCCCCTGGTGCACAACCCGGGTTCCCAAACCCTTTTTAGGACAATAACATGCATAATAGTTGTTATAATTAGCACTTTAGAATTCGAACGTTCGCATCCATTGTATTTAATAGGGTTCTAATGTTCGTACGAACTTTGGGTCCGTTCGCGGGTTCTGGTGCGAACCGAACCCGGGGGTGTTCGGCTCATCACTACACAGGAGGTAGTCATCCCAGCAGCGGAGAAGACAGTGAGCAGGCAGGTAGCAGGCATGTCCTGTCTGCTCGCTGTTTATATTGTAGTGGAAAGGTCAGAGAAAGAGGCACGTGCTTCTTGACATTAAAGTGATTGTAAAGGTTTGCATTTTATTTTTTCAAAATAACAAACATGTCCTACTTACCTCCACTGTGCAGCTCGTTTTGCACAGAGTGGCTCTGAATGCCATTTTATGGGGTCCCTCGGCGGCTCTCTGGGCTCCTCCCCGCAATAGCTAACCCCCTCTGGGAAGCTCTCTCCCGAGGGGGTTACCTTGCGGGCGCGCTCCCGTGTCATACACTCGGCGTCCATAGTCCATCCCAAACATGTGAGGTATCGCCGTGAACGTCAGATCAAGAGCAGTAATTCTAGCACCAGACCTCCTCTCTCTGTAAATCTAAAATGATAACCTGTAAAGGCTTTTAAATCGCCGCCTATGGATAGTAAAATTTACGTTGTTTGCCACCGTTTAACCACGTATAATTTTAAAACGTGACATTTTTTATATCTATTTACTCAGCGTAACTTCATCTTTTATATTTTACAAAACAAAAATTTTATTTTCTCCCAAAAAATTGTGTTTGAAAGACATATGTGCAAATACCATTTGACATTTAAAAAATGCAAAACCCACAAATGTATTCTCTTTGGCCTCTGCTTTAAAAATATATATAAAATATATAAAGTTTGGATGTTCTAAGTAATTTTCTAGCAAAAAATACAGATTTTTACATGCGTACACAAAGAGCCAGAAAAGGCCCGGATCGGAATTAGTTAATAAAAAGGTACAAAATAAGAAAAATTATTAGGATTTACTCCAACAAAGAAGCCCTCCCTGATGAGTAGAAATTTCATTTAGCGCCTACTAGTCCACCTGGAGATGGCACGGCTTTTACCCATTAGGTGCTGCTTTCTTCTGTTACAGCCCAGTGCATGTGCCAAACTGAGAATGAGGATCGCCCATAGAGAATGATGGCAGTAGACTCAATTCATTAACCTAAAACAACTTTTTTGCCAAATTGAATGATATTTTTCTCATCTGAGAGCTGAAAATAATCTCATTGCTGAAAATAATGATTGTTATGGCAGATAACACGTGTATAGCTCAGTGAATAGAACCTAATCTCCATCTTCACCTTGGCACAAGCGCTCGGCAGAATTACATTTTCAGCCTGTTGCCCCTGCCAAGCTGTAGGAGACACCAGTGCTGGGCAGGCCAGACAGTTCTCAGTGACATCTAATGATCTGAGGAATGCCATCCTATGTCCAATTGCTGAGGGCTTGGGGCTCTTAATAGTTGTGATCTCATTTTTAAAATAGGTATATGGGAGCTTTCTCACTTGCCAAAGTATATGTACATTTGTCCAGTGGCGGCTGGTGCTGAAAGTTTTTTGGGGGGGCGCAAACAAACTGAAAAATTCTGAAAATTCTGAAAAAAAAAACTATTAATTGCAGCCTCACTGTGCCATCAAACGCAGCCACTGTGCCCATCAAACGTAGCCACTGTGCCATCAAACGCAGCCACTGTACCATGAAACGCAGCCACTGTACCATGAAACGCAGCCACTGTGTCCATCAAACGCAGCCACTGTGCCCATCAAACGCAGCCACTGTGCCCATCAAATGCAGCCACTGTGCCATCAAACGCAGCCACTGTACCATCAAACACAGCCACTGTACCATCAAACGCAGCCACTGTGCCATCAAACGCAGCCACTGTGTCATCAATCGCAGCTACTGTGCCATCAAACGCAGCCACTGTACCATCAAACGCAGCCACTGTGCCCATCAAACGCAGCCACTGTGCCCATCAAACGCAGCCACGGTGCCATCAAACGCAGCCACTGTACCATCAAACGCAGCCACTGTGCCCATCAAACGCAGCCACTGTGCCAATCAAACGCAGCCACTGTGTACATCAAACGCAGCCACTGTGCCCATCAAACGCAGCCACTGTGCCCATCAAACGCAGCCACTGTGCCCATCAAACACAGCCACGGTGCCATCAAGCGCAGCCACTGTACCATCAAACGCAGCCACTGTGCCCATCCAACGCAGCCACTGTGCCCATCAAACGCAGCCACTGTGCCCACCAAACGCAGCCACTGTGCCCATCAAACGCAGCCACTGTGCTATCAAACGCGGCCACATATTTGCATGAAATAGCACTAATAGATCTGTACCGAGAGAGTGCACCCTGCATGCTCCAGGCACAGTTACTGGTGGCTAGCGGGAAGCTTCAGTCATGTGACCACCGTGACAACCAATCACAGTGGTCACATTACTATAAGCCTCGCCTCACCCCCCAGCATTTTAAACTCCTTAAAGGGCCAGCGGGTGCTGGCAGGCACTAAGGGGTTAAGGTCTTATTCACATGGGTGTACTGATCTGTATGCCCATGCAAAGGGCCATTTTCATTTGCCTGGGATGCACAGGTGTTTCATGCTGGGGCATGCTGGCAGCCTGTTGAAACCATTGCCAGACGGCCAGCTGCATGGACCTGCACGGACCAATGGGCTTCCTTGAGTGCACATTTATGTGGGTACGATGCATGAATCAGAACACAGTCTGTCTGACCTTATTCTATTTTTATTCCATCCAAAATGAAAAAAAAAAGGTTTACCTTCAGTTGTACGTTAAAGTAGAATTTTAGGCTAAACCTAACTAGTTTTAAAAATGCTCCCCCCCCCCGCCCCTCCCTCCTAACACCTATGCTGGCTAACTTGTGTAAGAAAGATGTGCATACTTACCTATTTTCAGCCTGCTCCAGGGTGGTGATGCGACCCCTGTGCCAGCCAGCGGTGGCTGCAGGCGAGAGGAGAGAGCACTTGACAGCGGCTGCTTGGGAGTGGTAATGTTACCCATAAGCCCCTATGGCCCAACCGTTGTTGGCACTCCCTCCTCTCCTCTGCAGCCACCACTGGCTAACACAGGGGGGCAGGATCATGTCACAATGACATATGAGTACATATATACTTACCTATATACATGAAATATATACAGGGAAGTATATACATATTTCTTACATAGGTTATAGGTGTTAGGAAGGGGAAGTTTAGCCTGAAATTTCCCTTTCTGGTTCTTGATAATGCCGAAATGATACTGTATTCTGGGTTCTTTAAAAAGTGGCTTGAAGCTTTTAAAATGATTTGTTCCTACCTTGCAGAGTGTCTCTTTCCTTTACATTTCTTTGCCGTACTTGCTCATTGCATCCTATGGTACACAGTAAAAAAAAAAAAAACGAAAATACTTGTTGGTTTTCATCATCGGTGTTGAGTCTTGGAAAACACCATTTATACACATGGCTGACTTCATACAAAGCTATGTAGACTATAAACAGCCAATTACAGGCACACACAAGGGCCCACTGTTAAAGAGGTCTTGTCCATGTGTTGATGTAGAGGCTGATTTTCCCAGAATCCTTTGTGCTCAGCGCTTGTCACATCCCGCCAGGAGTGAATCGTGTTTACATGTCATGTCCGTGTTCTATACAGTGTAGCAAAACCCAGACTGTTTACTTTAGAAACAAATTACGCCATTTTCGTTTTTCAAGTCAATTTGCGTTCTGTTTGTCATCTCCATTGAAAATAATAACTGGTATAGAGTGCAACAAAGTCGTTGAAATCTGTAAGTTATACAGAACATCAGTTATTTTTGATATTCTTCCCATACTGGTCTACCTGTGAGTCTCATTGAATGTTTTTTACATCACTTTTCCCATCATCATGTACAAGAGAGCTGGTGCTTGTCCAAAATTTAGCTACAGATAATTTTTTTGCTTGTGGAATTACAAGGAGCAGAATAGATAACTCCAACAGATGCCACTCAATTAGCACTACAGTAATACCGTACCTTGGATTACGAGTATAATTCTTTTCAGAAGCATACTTGTAACCCAAAGCGAGTTTCCCCATTGGAAATAATGGAAACTCAGATAATCCGTTCCACAGCCACTGCTGGTCTATGCAGTACCGCATGTGGCCAGAGATGCGGGGGCACCAGTGACACTCAGAGACACTCAGGAACACTCAGAGACATCCGGAGACACTCGGGAACCGAGCGTTTCTGAGTTCTCCACAGAGCGATGGGAGCCACCAGCGCCCCCGGACCTCTGACCAAATACAGAAATGCACACACAAGCGGCTTGAATCCTGCTTGTCTTGCTAGACAACACTCGCGAATCGAGTCAGGATTTAAAAAAAAATATATAGCCGTACTGCGTAATTCTCGTAAACCATGTTACCTGCAATCCGAGGGTCCACTGTATTTACATTTTATTAATTTCAAGTTGCCATTGGGTGGCCAGTGGCCACTAATAATACAGTTCTTGCAAATGCCAGCAATGTCAAATCACATTGAATTCATCAATCTTGTGCTCAAACCATACACCCAACCACCCCCCTCCCCCCACTGCACCCCAACAGCAGCTGTGCAAATATTTTATAGATATATAAAAAAAAACAAAAAAACTATAAGGCCTCATGCCCATGGACGTTTTTACAGCCGCGTTTTTGAGCGTTTTTTACAGCTTAAAAACGCCTGTCCATGTTAGTCTATAGCTTCATGCCCACCTAGACGTTTTTGAGCTGCAAATAGCATAGACGTTTTTAAGCTGTAAAAAAAACCCAGGACCAGCGTCAGAATTAGGCAGAAAAAAAGGCGAGCGTCAAAAAACGCGCAAAAACGCGCACTAACGCGCAAAAACGCGCACTGACGCCCGGCCCCTTTTTAAGCTCCGACGTTTTTTTTTTTTTCAAAAAAATAAATAAAAAAAATAATAATATTTACAATAACATGGACAGGCGTTTTTAAAAATCCCCACATATAAATAATACCCCTACATGCAAGAAAAATAAATATTAAATCATATACATAAAAAATTATGTATAAACATAATAGAATAAAAGGCAATATGAACAGATCTCCAACAATATGTACAGTGGGTATGGGTAAAATAAATATTGAACATGTCACCATTTTTCTAGGTAAATATATTTCTAAGACCCCATTCACACAGGGGCGACTCGTCAGGCGACTCAGCCGCCTGACAAGTCGCGTCCCGTTCTGTACAATGGAACCGTTCTAATAGGAGCGACTCAAGTCGCTCCGACTTAGAAAAAGGTTCCTGTACTACTTCGGGACGACTTCAGGGCGACTTCCATTGACTTCAATACAGAAGTCATTTTGCAAGTCACCTTTTAAGTCGTGTGAAGATCGCCCGGCAGAGTCGCGGGACAAGTCGTGCCGCCCCTGTGTGAATGGGCTCTTAAGGTACTATTGACATTAAATTTTCACTACATGTCGGTGACAACCAATGCGATCTATACATACAAAGAAACCAAAACAAATACGTTCAGAAAGAGGTTATGTGTAATAAAATGGAATGACAAAGGGAAAAAGTATTGAACACATGAAGAAAGGGAGGTGCAAAAAGGCATGGAAAGCCAAGACACCAGCTGAAATCTATTATTAATTAGAAAGCAATCCTGCCCCTTGTCAGTGCAAATTGATATCAGCTGGTGCAGTCTCAAATAATGGCTTATAAAAAAGGTGAATAAATACTAAAAAGGCACTCCAAGATTGACCTAAAATTCACCTACAAAGGTTACAATGGGGAAGAATAGTGCTAAACAGTGGGAGTATATAAAAAGGTGTCTCATTACCAAGGTGTCAAATATGATCTCCAGTCAGTGACAGACAATGTAACGTTTCTATAACCCTTAAGAAACAGACTCACCTCGCAGAGCTAATAGAAGTTAAAGTGTATGGTAATGAAAAAGGTGTAAAAATCGCACAAATATCAGATACTATTAAAGCCTCGTACACACGACCGGTTTTCTCGGCAAGAACCAGCAAGAAAATTGCTGGCTGAGCTTTCTTGCCAAGTAAACCGTGCATGTGTACGAGGCTTTCAGGTTTCTCGTCAAGAAAACTGGCCAGAATCTCAACGAGAAAAATAGAGAACCTGCTCTCTATTTTCTCGTTGGGATTCTCGTCGGCCTGTTTCCCGACGATAAACCCGAGAGTGTGTACGCTTACCTGTCGCTGTGGAAACCCACGCATGCTCGAAATGACTTTGACGCATGCGCGGTAGCTTCCTAGGCATAGGTAGGGTGTAGCAAGATGGCGGCGACGGCATCGAATGTGACGAGCGCACGCTCGTCGTAGTCGATGATGTCACCGCGTTCGTTCCATTCAAAAGAATCGAGCATGTGTACACTCGGCCGGGACAAGATTCTTGTCAAGAATCTCGTCAGGGAAAAACAACGGGTTTTTTCCTGACGAGATTCTCGGTCGTGTGTACTAGGCTTTAACAGTTGCGGCTGGTGCACAAAATTTTTGGGGGGCGCAAACAAACTGAAAAATTCGAAAAAAAAACATAAATTGCAGCCTAACTGTGCCCATCAATTGCAACCACTGTGCCCATCAATTGTAGCCTCACTGTGCCCATCAATTGCAGCCAATGTGCCCATCAATTGCAGCCTCACTGTGCCCATCAATTGTAGCCTCACTGTGCCCATCAATTGTAGCCTCACTGTGCCCATCAATTGCAGCCACTATGCCCATCAATTGTAGCCACACTGTGCCCATTGCAGCCACTGTGCCCTTCAATTGCAGCCACTGTGTCCATCAATTGCAGTCTCACTGTGCCCATTAATTGCAGCCTCACTGTACCCATCAATTGCAGCCACTGTGTCTATCAATTGCAGCCACTGTGTCCATCAATTGCAGCCACTGTGTCCATCAATTGCAGCCTCTGTGCCCATCGACTGTGCCTGTAATATGCAGCCTGTACAGTATGGAGGGACTTGTATATAGAGGAGGTGGATGGTATTAGTATATACAGGATGGAAGGTTGGGTTATGCAGCTATATATGCACCCACCCTCCTTCCTGTATATAGAGACCTTCCTCCACCATCACCGACTACAGGTATACATCATCTGTCCTGTATACAGCTAGCTATATACACCCACCTTCCTTCCTGTATATAGAGACCTTCCTCCATCATTACTGACTGCTGGTGTACATCATCTGTCCTGTATACAGCTAGATATATACACAGTAACAGGACAGATGATGTATATCTACAGTCACAGTGATGATGGAGGAAGGTCTATATGCAGGAAGGAAGATGGTGGGTGTATATGGCTGTATACACTACAGTCAGGCAAGATGATGTAATAAGGTCTCAGTCTCTGCTCTCTCTCCTCTGGGCCAGCCGATCACTGTGTACACATACCCCTCTCCTCCAGTCACCTGATCAGGTCTGGGCCCAGTCTGCACTTCCACACACAGAGACTCATGTGGTGGAGAGGAGTGGGGAAGTGTGTTTGCCTGTGTAGCGCCCTCCCCAAAAGGTTGGGATGCTATTCAAAATATAGAGGGATGTCTGAGCCAGTAGTTGGGCTCAGACGGTTGAATTACATTTTTGATTTGCCTCTGTTCTAGTTGTGGTTTGCCTGGTAGTGATTTACCTTATTGCCTGTAGATGGCGTTGCCACCTCCGGCACCTGTTGGAACACGGGCAAACCATGGTGCATTGAGTGGCCCTTCTCGGCAGCGGTGCAATGGGAGTGGTCGACCTGATGTGCCTGCTGGGAGGGGATACTTAAGGGACAGACGCCATTGATCGGGGTCCGTTCCTGCCCCGCAGGGCGGGGCCACCTTGGGCCGAGGCTGCATCGCTATCTAGTAGGCCCAGCTAGTCTGGCTGGGGCCTACATTCAGAGAGGGGATCCCAAGCTGTCCGTCCAAATGGGGAGGAAGTTACCTTGGTGAAGGAGACCAGGGGAGGACCTGCCCTGGAGGGGACCGACAAAGTGCTGCTGTCTCGGGGGGAGGCCTGGTAACTTTATCAAGGAGGGATCCACTACACTACAAGCCCTGCAGTTCGCCGGATTGGCTTAAAGGCTCTTTCACTGTACGGCTGGAAGTTTGGAACTTTAAAATCCTGTGGCAGAGGATTCCTGGACTATCCTTTCATTCAACTTTAAAAGGTCTGTGGCAGAGACTTTATTAATTTCAAGAGGTCTGTGGCAGAGGCCCATTTCATCTTGGGCAGTCTGTGGCAGAGACTACCCCGTTGCTGATTCGTGTGTCATCCCGGCTGCTAGGCCATGTGAGAGGGGACTATTCGGGTGACCAATACCCACTCTAAACACTGAGAGTGGTATATGACTGTGAGCTGATATTTTTGGCTAGTAACGCTGAGTTCCTGAACCTTCCCCTACTCTTCTATAACTTCTACTTCTCAACATTTTCCGCATAAGAAAATAAAGCCTAACTTTTTTGAGGTTTTACATCTGTGTGGACATTGCATTGCTATAGACTTTCCTACCCGGACAACAAAGCTGAAGAGGTAACGTGCAAAACCCAAAACTAACCAGCAGCTCCTACGGGGGTAGTGCTACACCTGTGTGGAGCGGAGTGGCGGGCGGCAGCTGTCAGTGGGAAATTGAATGATCATTCTGAATGGCATTGCTGCGCTGAGGCCCGCGGGCGGCACTGAGACAGACTTTGCCACTTAGGTTACTCTGTCCGGTCCGGCAGGCCATGCTCTGTTTCCACCATCTGAGTGAGTGGTGGGAAACCGGAAGTGACGGTTCTCCGAAAAGCACCGCCTACCATCCTCCGGACCCACCAATCAGAAAAAAGCAACTGTAGGAATCAATGTAGAGTGGGAGTGTGCCGGACGCATGGCTTGCGCCCCAAGGACACTCCAAAGACTGCCCAATTAAGCTTTTCAGCTGCAATTACGTAATTGCAACAGTAAAGCTTCCCACCTATCAGCTCAGTGTCTGGCGTACGGACGCACTTACGATCCCATTTTTTTTCATGTCCAGAATTGGGGGGGGGAGTGGGGTGGCGCCCGTGGGCCCCCTATTTACAACATTTACATAAGGCTGACACAGGTCTATTTAGTTCAATGTGTGTGTTAGACATGTGCAATTCGTTTAGTTACTAATTCGTTATTCGTCAAAATTCGTTATATTCGTTAATTCGTAAACATACGAATGAATGAACAGGTTTACTAAAATTACCAACGAACAACGAATTATCGAAAAGAACGAATATGGAAAACAACGAAAATACAAAATTATTAAATTAGAAACAGCAAAAATACGAAAGAGTGAAAAAACTAAAACAAAGAAACAACGGAAATACCGAACAAAGATTCAAAATAACGAAAATCAAAATGAACGAAAACTCAAAATTATGAATATTTGGAAAACGGAAATCAAAACAATGAAAATACCGAACAAAGATTCAAAATAACGAAAATTAAAATGAACGAAAAAAAACAAACAACTAAATTACGAATATTCGGAAAACGGAAATCAAAACAACGAATTTCTTCTGAAATATTTCTGGACGTTGGCCAAAAAGCTTGTCCCTTCCCCTGAAGAGGTTGTCCCTTCCCCTGAAGAGGTTGTCCCTTCCCCCAATGAGCTTGTTTCTTATTCCCTTGTGTGTTCTTCTGTGTTAGACTGCAGTGCATTTCATCCAGAGTCCAGATAGGGTGTGGTTGGGTAGGTGGCACTATTTTGGTGGATTTGTGAGTTAAGTTGTGACTTGTGAGAGAGAAATTCTTTGTTTCTTAAGCATACTCTGTCTAGAATCTAGTTTCTATATTACGAATTATGCCCCGATTATGAATCTACGAAAACAATGATACAAAAGTACGAATAAATGAGCCGGTCAATCTCACGAAAGTACCAATTACAAAATTACGACAAGTAGTGTTTCGAATAAACAGAAAATGTATTCTAACGAAAGTACGAATGTAATTAAATCTACAAAAGTACAATCTTCCAATCAACGGAAATAAGACACGGAAATACGAATCATTGCAAATCAACGAAAATATAGTTCTTACGAAAATACGAACGCGGCCGCATATAAAATTTAACGAAAAATACGAATTTCGAATCAACGAAAATTAGACTAACGGAAAAACGAATCAACGGAAAAATAACCCTTACGGAAATACGAAAGAGTCCGAATACGATAACCCACGTCTTACGAAATTACGAATCGTTACGAATCAACGTAAACGAACAGAAGTGAAACCAAACTAAACAAATTTTTATGTTGTGCACATGTCTAGTGTGTGTGTGATTTTTCTTCTCTATCAATTCCCAGAGTCTTGTGTATTCTGCGTCCTGAGGACAACACCTAAATGTTTTTTTGAGTTGTCGACACTCTCAGATAGTGCCACTTAATGGGAGAGAGAGTTCCACAATTTTACTGCTCTAACAGCAAAGAACCCTTTCCTCAATCTAAAGTTGTACCTCATTTCTTCTAACCCCAAATCGTGGCTGCGTGTCTTCTTCTGTCTTCCTCTTCTGAGTCCTGAGTCCTTAGAGTAAACAGTTTATTCCAGTTTCCGGAGTCACCTTTGTACATTATAATCATATCACCTCTTAAGCGCCTCTTCACCAGAGTGAATAACTGTAATCTATGCAATCAATCCTCATAGCTGAAGTCCTCCATCCCCCTCATTGATTTTGTTGCCCTTCGCTAAACTCTTTCTAATTCAACACCTTTGCTGAGGATTGGTGACCAAAATCTAACAGCATATTCAATATGAGGCTGAACCAGTGCTTGTAAAGGGGTGGAAATATTAATGTATTTATTTATTTATTTATTCCGGGTATTTAGATAGCACCAGCAATTTATATGCAGCGATTTACATATTGTACATTCACATCAGTCCCTGCCCTTAAAGTGATACTAAAGGTTTGAATAAAAAAAAAACAACAAGCATGTCATACTTACCTCCACTGTGCAGTTAGTTTTGCAAAGAGTGGCCCCGAACGCCTTCTTTCGGGGTCCCCCGGCGGCTCTCGCGGCTCCTCCCTGCATCAGATTACCCCCTAGGAGTAGCGCTCTCCCAGGGGGTTACCTTGCGGGCGTCCATAGGTCAATGCAGGACTCGACCCCGCCTCACGCGCCCGCGTCATTGGGTTTGATTTACAGCAGCGGGAGCCAATGGCTGCACTGCTAATAATCTATCCAATGAAGAGCCGAGAAGCTGTAAAAATGGGATGCATTAAAGCGGAGGTCTGCCAAATTTTTTTTTTTAAGTCAGCAGCTACAAATACTGCAGCTGCTGACTTCCTGGTACCCCACTGACATAGTAGTGAGGCAGCAGGAGGAGGAGGAAAGCTTCCTACCCGCGTGCTTCTTAAAACGTCCGTCCCGCGGTAGCACCCCCCCGCTCAACAAGTCTGATTCGTTGTGAGTTTAGAAAGCGTCGTTCCCGCAATCGCACCCCCCCACTCAACAACTCTGATTCGTTGTGAGTTTAAAAAGCATCTGTCCCCACCCCCCCGCTCAGCGACTTTAATGGGAGGGAAAAAAATGTGAATGAATGTCCCGCAGTGGACATTTGAAAAGCTACTGAGCATGACCTGTGTGTCTCGTCTCCCAGAAGACAGCGGGGGGACGAAGGAAGAGGCGTAGATACCCGCGGGTGGCTTGGGTATCTATGCCGGGAAGTGGTAGCAAATACAGTACCTGTTATCTGCCTCCCTCTCCCCCCTGAAAGGTGACAAATGTGACACCGGAGGGTTCAGAAATGCGGAAGTTCCATTTTTGGTCGGAACTCCGCTTTAAAGCGGTTGTATACCCACAAATACTACATGCACCTACAGGTAAGCCTACATTAAGGCTTACCTGTAGATGCTTGCAATATCTCCGAGTCCTACACGGTCTTGGAGATATTTGCAAAAAAGACTGTACCGATATCTACGGCGCATGCGCGCCGTAGATAGCGGCGCAGCCGCACTGAGCGCGGCGGCTCTTGAATGGGAGCCCGCCGGACACTGCCGGAACTCGCGCATGCGTGGGTATCCGGGTATCATGGCGGCGACGGAGGACGTGTCCGAGGACCGCTGCGGGTGCTTCGATCTAAGGTAAGTAATTGATAATGAGCTAGTATGCTAGTCATACTAGCTCATTATGCCTTTGCCTTGCAGGTTTAAAAAAAAAAAACGCTTTAAGATGAAAAAACACGAAGGTTTACAACCCCTTTAAGGAGCTTACAATCTAATGCCGCGTACACACCACCATTTTTAATGTCATTGAAAAAAACGACGTTTTTCTCGAAGTGATTCTTCTCAAGCCTGCCCTGCCTACACACTATCGTGAAAAAAAATGCTCGAGCAAAGCGCGGTGACGTACGAAATGTATGACGGCACTATAAAGGGGAAGTTCCATTCGGATAGCGCCACCCTTTGGGCTGCTTTTGCTGATCCTCGAGTTAGTAAAGTTTGGTGAGAGACGATTCGCACTTTTCAGCCTCGTGCTCTTCAGTCCGTTACAGCGTGTCGTGTGACGAATGTGCTATCTCCATTACGAATGCTAGTTTTACCAGAACGAGCACTCCCGTCTCATAACTTGCTTCTGAAAGTATTTTTCACGTCGTTGAAGCCTACACACGGCTGTTTTTCACGACGAGAAAAACTACGACGTGAAAAACTACGAGAAAAAATAGAGCATGTTCCAAATTTTTAATGCCCATTTTTCACGTCGTGAAAAATGCTCTGGAGCCTACACACGATAGTTTTTAATGACCAAATAAAAAAATTGCATTTTTCTCGTCTTGAAAAACGGTCGTGTGTACGCGGCATAAGGTCCCTAGCTCACATACATACATGTACAAGGGTAAATTGTACCTCAAAAGACAGTTTGGAGCTATGTAAATGGAAAGAGAGGCACTGAGCAGCGCCGAAGGTGTAGGTGGAGGGCCGGCATGACAGGGGTTAACGGGGGCGGAGCCTGTAGGACGTAGGGGGCAGCGTGGGGTTGCAGAGGGGAGGAGAGAGAGTAAAGAGAGGAAAAGGAAGGGGAGGGGTCAGTCGCCACGAGGAGCACAGGGGGAATGCAGCTTCCCACCCTCCCGCCCTGTTTTTAAGGGTCATTTGTTTTACGGGTATGGGGGTTGTGGTGGCCGCAAGTGGCAGACATTGTGGTGGCGGGGTGCAAGGTCCTTGCTAGGTCAGATGGGCACCTAGAAGGCATGGTTAGGGACCCGTCTGAGGGTACGGATCCCAGTTGGTATATGGGTACCTGCTAGTTGTCTCTGAGTCAGAGGTTTTAGCGGCTGGAGGCCTAGAAATACTAGCAGGTACAGTGAGGGGTTATGCCGATTGGACCTTGTGCCCCAGGGTGGTAAAAAAAATACTGGAAGTTAGAAATAAAAGGTTAATGTGTTATGTTAATTATGGAGAGTTTTATATATATATATATATATATATATATATATATATTGTGACAGCAGGAAGGTAAAGTCACCTGGTTGCATCCAGGGGGGTAGATATATTTCGCCCAGATTCAGGCTTTACGCCGACTTGTACAACTAGGTGGAGAGTTGTATAAGGCTAGTGGGCTCATGGATGACTCATACCTCTAGGGAGAGTGTGGGGCGTCGTACAGACAGGGAGTTGATGAGGCCAGCTGAAGCTTGTCAGCTCATTTAGGCCTCTATAAGAACTCCCAGATTCATTAGGTGTCAGCTCATGCCTGGAACCAGACCTGTGTGGACTGTCTAGGGAGAGTGAACCCCTGTGCGGTGAGAAAAAGCCTGTGTGGCTATTTGCTTGGACATTTAAAACCAGGGACTTAGGGACTAGGACAGCACTAGGCTGATCCCAGTTGTTAGTTAGGAAACCTGTATGTTTAGTCAGAGGTCAACTTGACCAGGATTTATTTTGGTTATGTTTCTTTTGCTTTGCTGTGTTTTGTCACTGTAAATAGAAAATAAACCGCACCTTTTTGATTTTGAAAACCACAACCTCCGTTTGCTGGGCCTGTTTTGTGTGGGGAGCCCATCCCGGGGGGTCACACACACCCGCTGCCGAGCTAACCCCCTCACAATATATATATATATATTTATTTATATATATATATTTTGGGTTATATATATATTTTGGTTAATAAAAATGGCCTGTTGGCCAATTTACCCCATTCAAGTCTTGTGTGGTTATTAAAGTGGAGCTCCAGCCTAAATAGCAACTTTTGCTATTTGGAACCCTCCCCCCCCCTCCGGTGTCACAATTGACACCTTTCAGGGGGGAGGGGGGTGAAGATACCTGTATAAGACAGGTATTTTCACCCACATCCGGGAGTCCTCTCTCCGGGAATCTGCGGGAGTGACGTCACTTCCCTTGGTGTTCTGGGAGACACTCGGCTCCCAGAACACAGGAGCACCAATCAGAACGGCGCAGCGTGACTCGCGCATGTGCCGTAGGGAACCGGGCATGAAGCCGCAGGGCTTCACTTCCTGGTTCCCTCAGCGAGGATGGCGGAGGGAGCAGCAGAGCGACGAGCGATCACTCGTCCTCTGCTGCGGACGTCGCTGGACTCCAGGACAGGTAAGAAAAGCCCGGAGCAAAGGAATGCAATGGATGGGCGGAGGGCGGACATGACTAGGGAAACAGGGACTTATGAGAAGGATTAGGGGATTGGTGGGTTAAGGCTGAGGAGTAGAGTGGTAGGATTGGTAGGTTAATTTGTGTGGGAGGGGGCACAGAGGGTATAAAGGAGGACTCCGCCCCCTCCCCGGGTAACACGCGGCGCAAAGAAAGTTCCATCATGGCAGACTTGGAGCACCTCCTGTCCCAATTGCGGGCCGAGACAGCAGCGCGAGGCCCACAGTGGGCCCAGGAACATTTAGGGCCTTTGCTGGGGCGTCCAGCAGAAGAAGAGGCTAATGGGGGGAGAGTGTCAGCGCGAGCTCGGCAGTCGAAACCGCCGGAGCGCTTTTCCCCTGACCTCTCCTCCGGAGCTCGCCGGCCATTAGGGAATCCCCATTCGCGGGCCCCTTCGGGTCCTCCCGCGAAGTGAGCTGCTGTCGCCGGGTTGGACGCCGGAAGGAATCCCCAGCAGAGTCAGAGCTCCGCGGGCGGTCGGTCCGGGAGTTCCGGAGCGGCCACTAGGCCCGCACGGCGGCTGGAGTCTGAACGAGCGGGCCCCGCCCCCAGAGTGATGTCACCGGGGACGGCGCCTCGGCGGGGGAGATCGAGTGTGGCGGTGGCCGGGCCTGCAGCAGCGGCGGCCGGGGACCTTGCGGCAGAGGAGCGGAGGGCAGAGGCAGCTGATGGAGGCGACAGGGCTGGACAGAGCCCCCCCGGCCCGGGCAAAGCGATGAAGAAATCGATGGGCGGGTCCAGAGCACGAAGAGGCAGTCAGTGGGCAGCGGGACCCTCGGCATCCAGGGATCCTTCCCCTGGAGGGCTTTCATCTGGTGCAGAAGACAGGGAGGAGCGACGGTCAGAAGGGGAAGTGTCGGAATCGGAGGAAGAACGTGAGCCTCTCGGACGGTCAGCGGCGATGGAGGCGGGACGGTCGGCTGGTGGGTCTCTTCCTAGGCAGCCCGGTAAGTTAGTTTTTCCTTTATCTTCCCTGGGTCAGTCAGGGGTGTTGGGTGCAGGGGGCTGCAGTGGTGCCGTAGCGGGGGGAGATGCCGGGACGTCAGTGTGGGGGAGCTCGGCTGGGAGTGGTGACTTGGCAGGCCAGGGTCAGAGGTCGTCAGTGGGGTTGGATACAAGTATGAGGGGGTTTTTAGCTGGGATCAAGGAACTGGTGGACAGGTTTGAGAATGCGGCAGGTGGGGCGCCAGGCCTGGCAGCGGCATGGGTTCCTCCAATGGGGGGGATGGCAGGAGCCGGGTGGCAGGGGCAGCGGTGGTGGTGCCACAGCAAGGGGGGACGGACAGTCCTCCACTAGCGAAGGAGGGGGTCGAGACGCCTACGGCGGTGGGGGAGGCTGGCAGGCAGGACCTGGTGAGGTTGGCTGACGTGGCGATGTGCGAGGTCTATATCTGTTTTGAGGGACCGTTGGGAGCGCATTTAAAGGTAGAGGTACGTGAAAAGATTTGGAAAGGTGAGTACGTGGAGATATTTTCGCTGCTACCGTTGGGGAAGTTCAATTTGGACAGAGTCAAGCCGGATGACTCCAAGAAGGAAGATGAGGAGAAGCGTAGGTATCGACTTATCCCACGAACATTTACAAATTGGCTGCAGGCATTTGGCATTTTGGCGAGTGTGATAGGGGTAAAGAAGCCGGAGTTCTGCTCTGCTTTGTTTTGCTACCAGGATGCTGTAGGGGAAGCATATAGAGTCTACGGGGGCACGGCTTGGTTGAGGTATGATGAGCAGTTCCGGCAGAGGATGGCGGTGCGGCCAGAGTTGAGGTGGGACCACAAGGACATTAGTTTGTGGATGCGATTGATGGCTTCGGCGAGGGCCCCGAACCAGTTTTTTCAGGGGGGGGGGCGGTGGATCGTCTTCCCCTGGACAACCGGCCGGTAAGGCAAAAGGGGTTTGTTGGCAGTTTAATTCGGGTACATGCAAGTTTGGGGGAACGTGCCGTTTCAAACATGAGTGTTCCGGATGTGGGGGTTCCTTTTCCAGTTCCCCCGTTAGAAGATTTAGTGGTCTCTCCTCTGGGGGTGGTGCCAAAAAAGGAGCCGAATAAATTTCGGCTCATTCACCACCTTTCTTTTCCAAAAGGGGGGTCGGTGAATGATGCCATTGAACCGGATGCTTGCACGGTGAGTTATACATCCTTCGATGCATCGGTTGTTTGGGTCCGTCATTATGGCAAGGGGGCTCTCATGGCGAAAGCAGATGTGGAGGCGGCCTTTCGGCTTCTTCCGGTGCACCCCGATAGTCTTCGGTTATTGGGGTGTCACTGGAACGGGGAGTTTTATGTGGACCGGTGCCTGCCTATGGGCTGTTCCCTATCTTGTGCGTTATTCGAGGAGTTTAGCTCCTTTCTGGAATGGGTGGTCAGGGATGTGGCAGGGGTAAATTCGGTCATACACTATCTGGATGACTTCCTCTGCGTGGGCCCGGCTTCATCCAGGTGCTGTGCGATTCTTTTGGCAACGCTGGAGCATATGGCGGATCGTTTTGGCGTCCCGTTGGCGCCAGACAAGACGGAGGGGCCAAGAACGGTCATTACGTTTTTGGGAATAACGCTGGACTCAGACGCCATGGAATGCCGTTTACCGGAGGATAAGCTAGCGGCTCTGAATGAAGAAATTAAACTGATGTTGGGTTTGCGCAAGGTACAGCTGCGGACGCTGCAATCCTTATTAGGGAAGCTGAATTTCGCCTGTCGCATTTTGCCGATGGGGAGAGCGTTTTGCCGACGGCTGTCAGCAAGTACGGCTGGAGTGCAGTCGCCGCGACATTTTGTTCGGCTGCTACGTTCCCACAGGTCTGATCTGCAGGTCTGGCACACATTCTTGGAGTCCTTCAATGGTAGGGCACTATGGATGTCGGGCCCGGTTAGTAACTTTGACATGGATCTGTTCACGGACGCTGCGGGCTCAGCAGGTTTTGGGGCTTTTTTCCAAGGCCGGTGGAGTGCGGGTTCGTGGCCACAGTGTTGGGTGGAGGCGGGCTTCATAAAGAATATGTTGCTGCTGGAGCTTTTTCCGGTAGTATTGGCAGTGGAATTATGGGGCGAGGCTTTCCTGGATCGGAAGGTGCGTTTCCACATCGACATCATGGGCGTGGTGCAGGTGATTAACAGAGCATCGGCGGCATCGCCGCCGGTGGTTCGCCTGCTGCAACAGCTGGTGTTGAGATGCCTGCAGTTAAACATCTTCTTATATGCTGTTCACCTTCCTGGAGTAGACAATGTTGTGGCTGATGCTTTGTCTCGCTTTCAGTGGGACAGGTTCCGAGAGTTGGCGCCGGAAGCGGAGCAACGAGGGGTACCTTGTCCAGACTGGCTGTGGAAGATTGCGTTAGAATAGTCGCCGGATGGATCAGAAAGTCGGTGAGTGAGACGACGTGGGCTGCATATCATAAAGTTTGGCTGGAATGGACGGATTTGGGTCGAATGGCGGGAGTGGATATTGATGGGCCGGAGGTGAGGTTGCTAGTCTTGTACTTTATCTCCAGGTGCATGGAAGCAGGTGTGTCGGTATCCACGCTGGATAAAAAGGTTGCTGGGTTGGCTTTTTTGTTTAAATGGCAAGGTTTGCCTGATTTCACTAAAGACTTCTGGGTTCGACAAGCGCTCAAAGGTTATAGGCGGGCTAGGCCGTTCAAAGACACCAGACGCCCTGTGTCGTTTGGGGTCCTGAGGGGGGTGTTGGCTAAGTTACCGGAGGTTTGCACCTCGGAGTATGAGGCAGTCTTGTTCCACGTGGCATTTTCTTTGGCATTTTTTGGGGCATTCAGGATTGGCGAGCTGGTTAGCCCGTCTAAGAAAGTGCACAGGGGGATTGGGGTTAATGAAGTGAGTTGCCAGGAGGATAGTGTGGCCTTGTGGTTACGTAGATCAAAAACGGATCAAAAAGGGAAGGGCAAGAGAGTTCAGATTTTTTCATTGCCAGGCTCACCGCTTTGTCCAGTTGGGGCTGTTCGGGGTTTTCTGGCGGTACGCCCAGAGAAGGAGGGTTCCTTTCTTATACATGCGGACGGGTGTCCGTTGTCTAGGTTTCAGTTCATATCGGTGTTCCGCAAATGTTTGGGGTGCCTAGGATTAGAGGTGAAAGAATTTTCGTCACATTCGTTTAGAATTGGGGCTGCTACGGAAGCGGCTCGAAGTGGGTGGGATACTGAGTCGGTCAAGCGCATTGGGAGGTGGGAATCAAGGAGATTTCGATCTTACATTCGCCCTCACTTAGTGGTGGGGGTGTGAGGAGAGTAGGGGTAGGGCTGATTGGAGGTAGGAATAAAAAAAAAAAGGAAACAATGAGGTTATGTTGTCAGGCTTTGCTGTGGTTACGGTGGATACATGTTTTCTCTCTTTCAGGTGTGGCGCCGGCGTTGGTATGGATACTGGGGCACTCTTACGTGTACTGGGGGGGTAAGAGGGCTGAGGCGAGACCGGAAGGTCGGCAATTAGGGTGTCCAAGGCAGGAGGCCCGGATTCGCTGGCTGGGAATTCCGGGAATGCTGTGGAGTAGGACAGTTCCAGAAGTGCATCGTTATGCGCGATTGGACCGCCCGCCTGACGTTTTAATTCTGCACGTAGGTGGGAATGATTTAGGTGTTAGATCTATTCTGGATGTGACGAAAGATATCAAATTTGATATTCTTTGTATGGCATTCCCGGAAATGGTGATAGTGTGGTCCGACATGGTGGCTCGTACTTCATGGCGGACGGCTAGATCCATAGAGGGCATCAATAGGGCGCGGAGGAAAGTTATTCGGGATGTGGCCAGGTTCATGGTTAGGAATGGGGGGTTGGTGATACGTCATTTTGAGCTGGAGTTGGAGACATGGCGGTACCTACGGAATGATGGGGTACACCTCAGTGATGTGGGTATAGACCTATGGGCGTTAGGGTTACAGGAGGGAATACAGAGGGCTCTCAGGGTGTGGAGGGGCACCCAATTGTAAAGGCTTTTACATTCGGGTGCTGTGGCGGGTGTCTGGTCTGTGCAGGGGAGGATGATACCTCTGAAAGAAGGGTTCAGGACCTGTCGTTGGTATGGGTCCTGATGGTGGGCTTACAGTTAACGGAGGTTTAGCTTGAAGCATTGGGATGGTGCACTGTGGTCATGGTTGTCTCTGAGCCAGCATGTCGGCTTGAGGCCTATTAGCGGATTTTGAGAAGTACCGCAGTGCAATAATAGACACAGATGTTAATAGTGGTTCCTGCAGAGATCGACACCAGTAATTTACTGAGGGTCCTTTAGGACAGAGTTTATGGTTACTGTTAAAAAAAGTTATACAGAGTTTTAATAAATAAGGCTGCTACGGCCTATGTTTCTCCAATTCCTGGTGTGGTCTCGTTTACTTAGTCATAAGTAAGATAGTAATTAAGGGGTAGTATAATAAGGACATCTGTTATACTATAGTCAAGAAAAGCCCGGAGCAAAGGAATGCAATGGATGGGCGGAGGGCGGACATGACTAGGGAAACAGGGACTTATGAGAAGGATTAGGGGATTGGTGGTTTAAGGATGAGGAGTAGAGTGGTAGGATTGGTAGGTTAATTTGTGTGGGAGGGGGCACAGAGTGTATAAAGGAGAACTCCGCCCCCTCCCCGGGTAACACGCGGCGCAAAGAAAGTTCCCGCCCACCCTCCCCTGATTTTGGACGGGGTTGGGGACGTTGTCTTTAAAGTTTGTTTTACAGGTACAAGTGGGGTCATTGCAGATGTCGTGGCAGTGGCGGGTGTCTGGTCTGTGCAGGGGAGGATGATACCTCTGAAAGAAGGGTTCAGGACCTGTCGTTGGTATGGGTCCTGATGGTGGGCTTACAGATAACGGAGGTTTAGCTTGAAGCATTGGGATGGTGCACTGCGGTCATGGTTGTCTCTGAGCCAGCATGTCGGCTTGAGGCCTATTAGCGGATTTTGAGAAGTACCGCAGTGCAATAATAGACACAGATGTTAATAGTGGTTCCTGCAGAGATCGACACCAGTAATTTACTGAGGGTCCTTTAGGACAGAGTTTATGGTTACTGTTAAAAAAAGTTATACAGAGTTTTAATAAATAAGGCTGCTTACGGCCTATGTTTCTCCAATTCCTGGTGTGGTCTTGTTTACTTAGTCATAAGTAAGATAGTAATTAAGGGGTAGTATAATAAGGACATCTGTTATACTATAGTCAAGTGTCCAAATATTAAAAGCCAGCAGCTGCTGTAGCTGTAGCTGCTGGCTTTTAATAAAAAAAATTCCGGCGGAGCTCCGCTTTAAGGGGAAGGGATGGGGTCATTGTTCAATAGTGGCAGTCGTAGTTAATACCATAGTTATGAATTTTTTTGGGGTAACACATTTGAACTGCTATCTCAATACCACAATCCATATATTAAAACCCACCCACCATCTTCACATCTGTTTTACACCAGAAATGCTCAGAGGAGGGATAGGCAAAAAAGAAGCCCAAGAGGACAAACTCTTTAATTTCGTCAAAATATTATCGATAAACGACTTCATTAACACTTCCACTTTTTTGACTAGATGAATAAAAGACGTGTTTAGCCTCCCCTGCTGGTCAAGCAAGCTGTGCAGCTCTGTGTGCTGTACAAAAAACAGCTAGTTTGTAGCATAGCAATTAACATAAGTTATTTTTACACCTCTGTGTTTTAAATATTTATTACTCCATCTGCAGCAGAAGTGAACAAATGATTGGCCCTGATCTCTTGATAAGTGGAATTTTAAAACTTTTTATCTCGTAGAGGAGTCACACATTTGATGCAGCCTTTAGCTGAGTTGAATTTCGGGTGAATATTTTATTCTAATACAGAGTGCTCTGTTGTTCTGTGCTGCGTTGAGGGGGGAAAAAAGGCCAACATCCCCATTTTCCTCACAGTTAAGCCCCCACCTCTTGTCTCTTGGGGAATCTGTCTGTGCAGGCAATAAAGTTACAAATGTTCTAAAAAGAACTGGAGGCATAGTCTGCATGTAACAGTCTGTAGAGTCTGCAGATGTTGAATATTTATAATATATGTAATTACTATGCACCGTAGTTATAGCAGCTGAGAATTTACTCACACTCTCATTTACAAGGCATAATTAGACAGGGCAAGGCCATCTTGACGGTTGTGTTGTTGAACAATTTGCAGAATTCAAATGTCTATGCTCTATAAATTGAGAAGAGCCAGCTAAAAATCCATCTCTACAGCTCAGTTCATGGTATTTATGTCAAGTGCAATTGTGGTTCAGATTATGTTTTTTTTTATAGCATAGTGAGACGGGTTTTTTCTTTTTTAAGTAAAAACTATTTTTGGAAAACTGAACTTGACCTTCTTTCTATATTGTCTTTTTATGGCAGCATTCATACAGGTTAAAACTCTACCCCTCAACTCCAAACGCTTGCGTTTTTTTTAAAACTGTATATAGTTGGTTGCTAAGGAGGGGGCCAGGGGGCCGGCCGCTGCGTCCTTAGCAACCGATGACTCATCAGTTGTCAGCGGGCTTCCCGCTAAATGTAAAAAAACGAATTGCCGGCTAAAAAAAAAACAGCGTGGCCCCCCCCCCCAGGTCCATACCAGGCCCTTGGGTCTAGTATGGATTCGGAGGGGACCCCCATGTGAAATTTTTTTTAAAAAATGGCGTGGGGGTCCCCTCAAAATCCATACCAGACCCTTATCTGAGCATGCAGCCCGGCAGGTCAGGAAAGGGAGGGGATGAGCGAGCAGCCCCCTCTCCTGAGCCATACCCTCAACATGGGGGGATGGGTGCTTTGGGGCAGGGATGGCTCTGCGCCACCCCACCCCAAAGCACCTTTCCCCCATGTTGATGGAGACAAGGGCCTCTTCCCGACAACCCTTGCCCGGTGGTTGTCCGGGTCTGCGAGCGGGGGGCTTATCGGAATCTGGAAGCCCCCTTTAACAAGGGGCCCCCAGATCCCGCCCCCCTATGTGATCTGTCGGCGCCGATGTCCTGCATTACTTAAATAACAGAGGGACGTGGCAATATAATTACGTCATTTGGAGGCCACGCCCCCTTGTGGCGTCATCGCCCGGGGCATGATGGGTCTGACGTCACAAGGGGCGTGGTCACTGGATGACGTAAACCGATTGCCACGCCCCCGACGTTAATTTTTTCAAAACGATCCTCAAACATTAAAGTAGTTGTATAGTCAATTTTGTAACTTTTAACTACAGGTAAGCCTATAATAAGGCTTACCTGTAGGTAAAAAAAATCTCCTAAACCTTTACGGTTTAGGAGATATTCCCCTTGCAATGAGCCGCTGACTGCAGCGGTGCGTGTGCACAGGGGATTCTCGCCTGAAGGCCCGGCAGACGCCGGACCTTGCCGGAAAGAAGTCTCCCACGATGACGACATCACAGCTCCAGCCACTCACAGCGCTGAAGCCGCGATACCTGGTAGACACGCCGAGGCAACATGTCAGCTACCTCGGCGTGGACCATGTGAGTTACCGACGCCTTGTTCTAAGGTAAGTATTTCATAATGAGCTAGCTCATTATGCCTTTTGCTTTACAGGGTCAGGGGTATAAAAAAAAAAGAAAAGTGTCAGCAGGTATACAACCACTTTAAAACAAAGACTCTAAGGTCAGGTTTCCATTGGTTTCTAGCTTTAGCTACCTGCTGGTTGTTTCCATTAGTGTGTTGGCCGGCGCCCAGGATCGGCTCTTATAGATGTAGCGGGGTCTCTAAATTTAGGTGGGACACCCAGGTGTGTAATAGTGGACCATTTGTGTTCGTGGAGGATTGGACGGTGTAATAATCTCCTTGGCCTCTGGGTGGCGGGGTACCTGGAGGCTCAAGGTAGATTTGCCATTACAGTGCTAGCCTTTTTGTCCCTTTCCGGAGATGGTACGGCGAGGGCGGGGAACCTGCCGTCGTATCGATGGGAGGAGATAAAAGGGGGAGACGCCCTTACCACGAGGTCTTCTGGAGGAAGTTCTTCACGCACCCAGACACCTTAGGCCTGGGTGCGGGCGGGTTCTGGATTCCGGCTCAGGTGCCCTAGGCCTGACCGGAATGGAGTTGGAGTCCATCCCAGGCACCTTCAGCCTGGGGTGAGGTACTGGACTAGGAGGCCTGGGGTCCAGTGACTTTGACTGGATCCCGCGAGGGTGGAAACGTCCGAGGGTCCCTGAGGTGGATGGGGCCCATGTCTGAGGTGAGGAGGCCGGGGAGGTTACCCATTCGGAGAGTCTGGAGCAGCATCAACCCAGTGACGGATGGGCCTCTGGTAACTCCCTTGGAGGGACATCTTCCCCTGATAGGGGCCACAGCGCAGCGAAGGTACTCCTATCTATGTTCTTTTGAGTCGCTGGTAGAGACTCTCAGATTCTAAGTCCTTTCTAGCTGAATGCTATAGTAACCGTTGACGAGATCGCAGTGGTTTAGTTGTTAACCAGGATAGTGCCTCGACCTGCTCACCCCGTATCAAAATGTTATCAAGTCGCAACCAGATGGCTACTGAAGCACTGTTTATTGTGAGATGTACAATAAAACAAGAGTTGGACTGTGATCGGTGTGTGGAACTCTGGTTAATGGGAGCAGAGGGAAGTGTTTACACAGCAGGACTGTATTCTAGAACAAAGCACATAGGCCCGAGGAAATATTTGGTGCTGGCCTTCAGCTCACCACATCTATGGGGAGGACATGGGCCGTAGCGCATCTCACCCTGTCGTGTGACATACCCCTAGACAAAGGAGATGGGGTGAGGCCGCTACACGTGGGGGCTCGTCCGGGATGATATGTGTTTTAACTTTGGAAGAAAGAATGGCTGTGTCTGGACTTTGCTGCCCGGAGGAGTTCCGAGCAGGTCGGCCATGTGATTGGCCAAAGTGCATCCCTGCTCAAAGTCATGGAAATGACCCTAGGATGGGAAAGGCCCATGCAGAGGAGCGAGAAGAGGGAGGAGTCCAGCCGTGTGAAGTACTACATGTGGGGGCTTTTATTGCACTGCGCTATGAGGCACCCTGTGACTGTACAGTTCGTGGGCGGAGCTTGAAGGAAGCCCGCGAAAACGTGCAAGTCGTGGGAGGAGTCTGGCCATGTGGAGGAACTCACGTGGAGACTTTGGAGCGTGGTCAGTGCGTGATGGAGCAGCAGATAGTCGGGATGGCCTCAAGCTCCCCGTGGATTCCGGTTCCCTACCCCACGAAGATGACTACGTTCGCTGCTCCCCTTACAGACACGGGGATAAGACTCAGGCCCCGAGGACAGTTGGCTTTGTACTCATGCAGAGACACGGAGGCCCTCGGCGTGATCTGTCCCGGATGCTCGGGACTGGTGGTCCACCTGAAGCCATTCGGGCGTTGCGAGGCATGAAAAGAGTTCTTGTTTGAGGTGGAGCCATCCACAGTAAGGCCTCGGGCCCTTCGCCTCAACAGCCTCACAGGTACCGCTACTCCGGAAGGGGAGATCCAGGCCTTTGCGGAGATTCCCGTACGCACTGACCAGGGCGATGTGACTGCCCAATCAGAGACTGAGAGAGAAAAATCAGAGGATGCTGCTTCGGTCACCACAGATTCTCTGCTCCCACCTCCGAAGAGGAAAGTTGGTCTGGTGCAGGCCTCCTGTGGTCGTGGTCGAGCTTCACCCCGTCGCTTGCCTGGCCTGGATGGATCCGGTTGGAAGAGTCCTGGACATCCCAGTTCTACAAAAAGTCAAGGTGAGCCAGGGGCTGGGACTGTGGTGGTGGTTGGAGGTGTCGGGGGTTCACAGCCGGTGGAGCCCACAAGGGAGGGTAGTACCACGTCTACCAGAGACTACCTTCCCGCCGAGATGTATGACACTTCCGACCTAGAGTCGCTGTCAGATTGTGGAGATGACGGGGAGATTGATGAACTGTTTCATCGGAAGGGCTGGGACAAACGCCCATTGCCTGTGTTACGTGTACCGCAGGATTCCCCTATGTCAATAGGAGACAGCACGCCCCGGGTACAAGCCCCGGATTCTACGAGGAAGTCTAGTCCTCAGAGTGCCTTCCCACAATCTACAACATCGCCCGTCTTGGTGGCGGGGATGCAGCGAGCCTCACTACGAGCACCGAGAGAAAAGCCATCAGAGGTAGTGAAAGTACCTCGGCATCCGGAGGCCATCGTTCAGCCCGGAGAAGGTAAACGGGAAGCCATGCCTCCTTTGGCCAGATTGCAACGGCTTTTCTCACAGAGAGTCGCCCGTAAGTATGGGTAGGAATATCCCTACTTGCCTCGGGACTTACTTTTTGAAGTTGAGGTCATACGCCAGAGATGGTATGACGAATTTGTTTGGGAAAAGCTTAAAGTACCCCATGCACGAAGATATTTGTCCTGTTCGTCATCCGTGACGAAAAAGTTTCGGGACTGCAGAGCAGACTGGATGTGGGGTCGGCATATCCACGCAGACAAAGTGCGCATCTGCAGGAAGGATGGAGAGGATGCTGACTATTCAATTGAGGTTTTTGATAAGCATCTGAAGCCTTTGTTCTTGCCTGACCCGAAGTTCTACTTGTGAGAAGAGACTCACTTGTTGTTTTCTTTCCTACGATCTTCTAGAAGTGTTCCTGCTGGAGCATCCGAACTGTGCCCTAGTTTTTTATTTGGGCTTTTGTTTTCTACTCTTCAGGAGGATTGAGAGAAGTTTTTTTTTTTGTTGTTATTCTCTCTTCCTCACAGTTCAGAGACAGACTTTGGGGTAGAATCAGTGTAGGGACGCAGGAAGAATGAAGATTGCACCAAGTGTCATTACCGCGGCACTGTCACCAGGTGGCAGTGTCGTGCAACGGCTGTTTTTTTTTTTTTTTCTTCTTCACACGCATCGCTTTGCTCGTTGGAGCGAGTGGATCCATTGGTTGATGGACCCATTCATTCCAAAATAACACCAAATGTCAGGATGTGATTTTATTTGTGTGTTGTGTTTTTTTTCCCTCTGCAGGAGATTCGTCTGTCAAGACTGCTGAGTATGGGGTGGTTCTTAGACAGTGAAGGGAGGGATTGTATATGTGTACATGATAGATGTTTTAAGGAAAAGTTTTATTGTTTTGTGTTCCCTTTCCTTTTGAGCAGGTCTTGGTATGGTTGAGGTTTAAAATTTTAGGGATAGCCTCTGGGGCTAAGCTTGTGTCCTCACTCCATGGGAGACATGGGTTCGCACCAGACGCTGGGGACCAGCGTCAAATCACAGGGGGGAGTATGTAGCGGGATCTCTAAATTTAGGTGGGACACCCAGGTGTGTAATAGTGGACCATTTGTGTTCGTGGAGGATTGGACGGTGTAATAATCTCCTTGGCCTCTGGGTGGCGGGGTACCTGGAGGCTCAAGGTAGATTTGCCATTACAGTGCTAGCCTTTTTGTCCCTTTCCGGAGATGGTACGGCGAGGGCGGGGAACCTGCCGTGGTATCGATGGGAGGAGATAAAAGGGGGAGACGCCCTTACCACAAGGTCTTCTGGAGGAAGTTCTTCACGTGCCCAGGCACCTTAGGCCTGGGTGCGGGTGGGTTCTGGATTCCGGCTCAGGTGCCCTAGGCCTGACCGGAATGGAGTTGGAGTCCATCCCAGGCACCTTCAGCCTGGGGTGAGGTACTGAACTAGGAGGCCTGGGGTCTAGTGACTTTGACTGGATCCCGCGAGGGTGAAGACGTCCGAAGGTCCCTGAGGTGGATGGGGCCCATGTCTGAGGTGAGGAGGCCGGGGAGGTTACCCATTCGGAGAGTCTGGAGCAGCATCAACCCAGTGACGGATGGGCCTCTGGTAACTCCCTTGGAGGGACATTTTCCCCTGATAGGGGCCGCAGTGCAGCGAAGGTACTCCTATCTATGTTCTCTTGAGTCGCTGGTAGAGACTCTCAGATTCTAAGTCCTTTCTAGCTGAATGCTATAGTAACCGCTGGCGAGATCGCGGTGGTTTAGTTGTTAACCAGGATAGTGCCTCGACCTGCTCACCCCCGTATCAAAATGTTATCAAGTCGCAACCAGATGGCTACTGAAGCACTGTTTATTGTGAGATGTACAATAAAACAAGAGTTGGACTGTGATCGGTGTGTGGAACTCTGGTTAATGGGAGCAGAGGGGAGTGTTGACACAGCAGGACTGTATTCTAGAGCAAAGCACATAGGCCCGAGGAAATATCTGGTGCTGGCCTTCACCTCACCCACATCTATGGGGAGGACATGGGCCGTAGCGCATCTCACCCTGTCGTGTGACATACCCCTAGACAAAGGAGATGGGGTGAGGCCGCTACATAGAAAAAGCAAAAATTTCAATGCCTGCATTGTGAGTGTAGAAATTAATTTCTAATTTTGTAATGTTGTAAATGTGTAATGTAAACCAGATTCCCAGCACCATAAAACCAGTGTGGACTTATGCTCATAGTCGTGCGTGTGTGCATTGCTCACCTGCTAATTCTTCTAGGCAAATAGGCAATAGATGCACTATTCCAGTTCATGTACACGCGCACATGCGCATACAAATTAGCGTGCGTGCTTGGCGCCCTGTGGCCTATTTAAACTGGCCTGTCACCATAAGTAGTTGCTGAATGGTCTTCAGCTTGTACTTGTATTCCTGTGATTTGATCCATTGAACTTGCTTACCTGAGTATGTCCAAGCTTTCTCCTGGACTTTGCTTTTGCTCCTGCATTAACTTTGTTCATCTGATCCGTGTACCTCACCCTGTTTACTGGACTTGTACTGGGAGACTCCCAGTAGATGCCTGTTATGGGGAATCGTGTCAGTGGAGCTGCATTTGTGACGTCACCACGCATGAGTCCGCTGGCTGTGCTAGTTGTTTGTACTGCTTCTAACTAATTTTTTACATGTAAGCGCAATGACCTTTTTTAAATAAATGGTATTTTACATACTGCACTATGAAGTGTTCTCCATCTTACATTTATATCTATGAAGCCATGGGAGTTCTAATAGGTCTCGTATGAATCCAGCTGACAGCAAGGGATACTTTGTAACAACTGACTGAGCTAAGATTGTACACAGGATTGCTTTTAAAGAGACCAATATCCCTAAAGGTTGAAGCTTTCTTGGAGCGAATCAGATCGCTATGATTTGGGATCATACTCTTCTGGTAAGAGGTGTGTGTCTATGTGGGGATGGCACCCATCTGAGCACTAGTGCACACAATGATGTTCGTTTCAGAGCACGGATCAAGTGATTGGACACTTTCTATCACATTGGATTGACTATTTTGGGACAGATTTTTTTGACAATGATTTTTCATGCTGTTAGGTTTTTCAATTTTTTTCTGTGGCGATATAATTTACAGTAGCAGCAAACAGGAACAAAAAAGTCATCTGGATAGCAGCACTCCAAAAATAAAAGCCTTTATTTTAAAATTCAGGGATCCAAATACACACTGCACATCATGTCACACTGGTCAAAAACTAGCTAACGCGTTTCACACTGTACTAGTGCTTATTCATAGTACTTCGTGCGACGTTGTACAAAAACAAAATTGATGTACTTTTTTTCCCACAAATAGAGCTTTCTTTTGGTGGTATTTGATCACCTCTGTGATTTTTATTTTTTGCGCTATAAACAAATGTAGCGGGGTTTCATATTTAGGGGGAGCATCTGAGTATTAACTAGGCTCAGATGCACTAATTGTTAGGTTTCATGGACCATTTCTATCCCTGGGAGATAGTACTGGTGTGCAGTTCCCTGTGGCCTATGAGTGGCGCTGTTGCCATGGGCTCGGGTTGAACCGCAGTACAAGGTTGTGCCTTTTTTTTGTCCCCTCTGGGCAGCAGTGCGGTGGGGAGGGGAACTTGCTGTGCCTGTCGGGAGAGGATATAAAAGGGGCGGCCATCTTCCAGAGGGTTCGTACGTTGGGGTCCACATCCAGGCACCTTAGGCCTGGGTGTGTGTGTGTCACCTCCGGGTGCCCTAGGCCCAGGTGCCTGGTCGGTTCCGCGCTCAGGCACCTTAGGCCTGGGTGCGTGTGGGTTGTCTTCGGGTGCCCTAGGCCCGGAGATGGAGCTGCTGTTCCATCCCAGACACCACAGTAACCAGTGCATTTTTATAGCACTGATCGCTGTATAAATGCCAATGTTCCCAAAAATGTGTCTAAAGTGTCCGATGTGGTCCGCCATAATGTCGCAGTCCCGGTAAAAATCGCAGATCGCCGCCATTACTAGTAAAAAAAAAATTTGCGCTATAGACAAAAATAGAGCGACAATTTAGAAAAAAATTCAATATTTTTTACTTTTTGCTATAATAAATATTCCCCAAAAAATATATATAAAAACATTTTTTTCCCTCAGTTTAGGGCGATACGTATTCTTCTACATATTTTTGGTAAAAAAAATCGCAATCAGTGTTTATTGATTGGTTTGCGCAAAAGTTATAGCGTTTACAAAATAGGGGATAGTTTTATGGCATTTTTATAATTTTTTTTATTTTTTTACTAGTAATGGCGGTGATCAGCGTTTTTTTTTCGTGACTGCAACATTATGGCGGACACATCAAACACTTTTGACACCATTTTGGGACCATTGTCATTTTTACAGCGATCAGTGCTATAAAAATGCACTGGTTACTGTAGAAATGATACTGGCAGTGAAGGGGTTAACCACTAGGGGCACTGAAGGGGTTAAGTGTGCCTAAGGGAGTGATTACTACTGTTAGGGGCTGTGGCTACGAGTGACACGTCACCGATCTCCGCTCTGATTACACAGAGCGGAGATCAGTGTCAGTAGGCGAGCGGGGAGATGTTGTGTTTACACTAACATCTCCCCGCTCCATCCCTCCGTGAGACGATCGTGGGGATCCCTGCGGCGATCGAGTCCGCGGGACCCACGGTCCAGCTCACGGGGATGACGGCGGGGTCACGAGTGCAACCACACGGCAGGCAGTTAAAGTAAGGTGACCAGATTTTTTAAATGAAATCCGGGGACATATTTTTTTTTTACTAGTAATAGTGGCAATCAATGACTCTCTGCCCATCGTCACCGCCGCCCGCCTTACATCCTGTCAATTTTTACTCTCCGGGCCCCGGCTACAACTGGGTGGGGAGCGGAGGAAGATCACTCCGCCAGGGAAGGCAAGGAGATAAGCAGGCAGGCGGCTGGCCGGGACTTGAGCCAAGGCAGAAGAACATACGAGCGGAGCTGAATGGGCACCCGAAACTAAAGAAATATTCCCTCCGCTCCGACCAGCACATGATCATCAGAAAGGGGCACAGATAATGGAAAAAAATACACCCCCCCCTAAGCTAGTAGGAGCGGCAGAGCGGGGGGGGGGTGTAATTCAGAATTTTTATTTTTATTCTGCACTGACTGTCTTTGAAATTGCCCCAGCCCCTGTTCAAATCCAATCCGGGGACAAAACCGGGGACAGACTTGGTCCGGGGACAGTGTCCTCAATCCGGGGACTGTCCCCTGAAACCGGGGACGTCTGGTCACCCTAAGTTAAAGGGCAACGTACAGGTACGTGATTGTGCCTGTACGTGCCATTCTGCTGACGTTTATATGCCGTGGCCGGTCGTTAAGTGGTTAAAGCGACGCAGTGCCGAATCGCAAAACATGGCCCGGTCATTGGGCAGCCAATTCTTCCGGGGCTGAAGCGGTTAAAGACAGTAGGCTCAATTCACAACACTTTCTTCTTGTATGTTAAGTTGGTGATTTTGTTTTTACTATAATATAATAATAAAAAAGTAAAACATTCTTTTAAATCATGGCAATTGAAAATAAAAATTACCTCAAACCATTATAGTTTCCCTTTTAAGCTAAAGGTGTCCTTGAAGCAAGGAAAACCATCAACAAACGCCGACCCATAAACATAGTTTTGCCTGCTTTCATTGTCTAACCTGTCATGGAACAATGGCAGCTGTCATATGACTTAGCAAACTGCTGTCTTTCCCACAGTCATATGTATAAGGTCAGTTAGACTTTTTTTTATACAATTCTGCCCACAGTAAATATTTTCCAAGCACAATAAAGCTATTAAACTATGACCATGGCACTTGTTCTGCCTGATATATATATATTTCTCTTCTCTGCCTGTTGTTATGACCACAGACTATGGCTCTTCTTTTAGTACAATGGGCTCCTCTGTTATCTCTTGTGATTTTCCTCTTTAAGACATTATATTACATCCTCATCTCTTCATTTCACTGCTGCCCCGCTCAGGCCGTCCACAGGGAACTGGAGATGGCATGAGGTTTCAGGAACACCTGCGGGCACTGGACATTTAACTCTGTCCCTTCTTTCTATGCCTATGGCCAAAGTTAGTAGTGGCATTGCCACATATTTCTATTTCACATTTTCCGTCAAAGCAAACCTGTGCATTGGCCATGCAGGTAGTGTTCATTTTTACATAAAATTTCAATTTAGTTTTAGTCATTTATTTTTTGACTAAAATGCCATTTATGCCGCGTACACACTACCGTTTTTAATGACGAGAAAAATGACATTTTCTAAAATGGTCATTAAAAATGATCGTGTGTGGGCTTTCCAGCATTTTTCCAGACGAGAAAAACGCAGATAATCACGACGAGAAAAAAATGCGCATACTCAGAATCAGGTATGAGACGGGAGCGCTCGTTCTGGTAAAACTAGCGATCGTAATGGAGATAGCACATTCGTCACGCTGTAACGGACTGAAAAGCACGAGGCTGAAAAGCGCGAATCGTCACTCAACAAACTTTACTAACATGAAGGGTGGCGCCATCCGAATGGAACTTCCCCTTTATTGTGCCGTCGTACGCGTTGGACGTCACCGCGCTTTACTCGAACATTTTTTTCCACGATAGTGTGTAGGCAAGGCAGGCTTGAGAAGAAACACGAAAAATCACGTCGAGAAAAATTACGTTTTTTTCAATGACATTAACCACTTCAATACCATGCACTTATACAGCTTCCTGCCCAAGCCAATTTTGAGCTTTCAGCGCTGTCGCAATTTGAATGACAATTGCGCGGTCATGCTACACTGTACCCAAACAAATTTTTTATCATTTTGTTCGCACAAATAGAGCTTTCTTTCGGTGGTATTTGATCGCCTCTGCAATTTTTATTTTTTGCACAACAAATAAAAAAAGAGCGAAAATTTTGAAAAAAACGAATTTTTTTCTTTGTTTCTGTTAATTTTTTTTGTAAATAAGTACCTTTTCTACTTCAATGACGGGCACTGATAAGGCGGCACTGACGGGCACTGATAAGGCGACACTGATGGGCACCGATGAGGTGGCACCAATGAGGTGGCACTGATGAGGTGGCACTGATGATGGGCACTGATAGGCGGCACTGATGGGCACTGATATGTGGCACTGGTATGCGGCACTGATGGGCACTCATAGGCGGCACTGATTGGCACTCATAGGCGGCACTGATTGGCACTCATAGGCGGCACTGATGGGCACTTATAGGCGGCACTGATGGGCACTTATGGGTGGCACTGATAGGTGGCACGGACGGGCACTGATAGGTGGGCACTTATGGGCACAGATGGGCACGGATGGGCACTGATAGGTGGCACTGATGGACACTAGTAGGTGGCACTGATGGACACTGATGCCCAGCAATGCCAGCCACCACACATTGTGGTAGTGCCAGTCAGTGCCCATTTGTGGGCACTGATTGGCATATTTTTGTTATTTTTTTATTGTATTTTTTGTTTTACTACATGTGGATGGCCATGGGGGCCATCCACATGCTTGGGGCCTCCCTGGTGGTCCTGGGGGGCTTCCCTGGTGGTCCAGTGTGGGTATCCGAGGGGGGGCTGCGCTGATAAATAATCAGCGCAAACCCCCCCTGTCAGGAGAGCTGCCGATCGGCTCTCCTCTACTCGCGTCTGTCAGACGCGAGTGAGGAAGAGCCGATCAACGGCCCTTCCTGTTTACATCCTGATCAGCCGTGATTGGACACGGCTGATCAGGTGGTAAAAAGCCTCCGCTGGAGGCTCTTTACCGAGATCAGTGTAGCGGTGTGTCAGACTGACACACCGCTCCACCGATCGCCGCGATGCGCGCCCCCCCGGGCGCGCGGCGGCTGTTATCCCGCAGGACGTCATATGACGTCCAGTGTGGATAACACAACCACTTCCCGGACGTCAATATGCTATTGACTGGGCGGGAAGTGGTTAAAAACGGTCGTGTGTACGCGGCATCAGTTTTACCTGAATTGTTTTAGTTTTAGTCTTATATTAGTCGACTAAAACCTTCAGTGCAGTTTTTTTTTTTTAAAGATTTATTTATTGAGTTTTTTCATGTACAAAGCAAACTGTCTCGCAAATGGCTACATCACATGTATATAATTGTAGCGCCCTCCTCACTCCCCTCTTCACTTCAGCTCGTCTGTCTCTTGTCTAGGGGTACTTTAGAGGGGAGGGAGCGGGGACACCACGCCTGGCCTTCACCACAGGTGTCAGTGCGGTGTGAGCAAAGTTCTTGTTTTACCTTCGGGTCAGTGCTGTGCACCTAGAGCCTCCACTGAGATTACCTTGAACAATGTCTGTCAGGAAAAAGCCCCACACCATTAAAGTCCAACACTCCTTTATTCTTCTTGAATGAACACAATCAGTTGAACTCCCTTGGAGAACAGAACAGAAAAGGAGGTGTGGATGCGAGTAGGCCCAGACACAATGTGTTCTCCACTTTCATTCCTGAAAGTGGGTTGCGGTCTCCAAGCGAGGGGGAATTTCCTTCCAGGCGGTCTCCGGTGGGAGGCTCACCTGTCACTGGCAATCTGCTGCACCCGGTCTTCAAGTGAGGAGCTCCCCCCGGTCCATTACGCCTTCCAGATTTGGGTTCCCAATCCCTGGGTTCCCTAGGACCTCCTTCCCTCGCGGAACTCAGTGTTGGGCACTGAGCCCCAGACCTCCTCTCGAGTACCTCACCCCAGGCTAAAGGTGCCTGAGATGGAACACGACCTCTGGCTGTCCTCTAGGCCTAGACCGCCTAGAGGACCGACACGAACCACCGCCCACAGGCTGAAGGTGCCTGGGACTCGACCCCCTGACAAAGATGACCGGCCCCTTTATACCATCTCCCAGCAAGCACGGCGGGTTCCCCGCCCCACCATACCACTGCCGAGAGAGGACAAAATGGAGGCCCGGCACACAGCAATGGCTCAACCCCCAGCCCATGGCGACAGCGCCACCTGCTGGGCTGCAGGGAATTACACATCACTGGTGTCTCTGCCAGTTTAATTTACACCAGGGAAAGTACATACCCGCTACACTCTCCCCCTAGTGGTTTGACACTGGTCCCCAGTGTCTGGAGTAAACCATGCCCTCAACAGCTGACATAGCCCAGTCCAGAAACCAACTACCAATTGCACAAAAAAATAAACTCTTTTGAAAAGAACTTGATCAACTGGAGCAATTGTGTCTGAGCCCTATGTAAAAAAAGGGAAAAAGAAACAACAGCATTTAACCATAACTTTGAATCACATATTCACATCATACCTTTCCCACCCATCCTGACTAAGATCCACCCCATTCTCAGTGATCTTGATGGGATTCTCTCCTGCAGACGGAAAAAAGAAAGAAATCAACACACATAAACCCTGACACATGTATTCGTGTGAGAGAAAAGAAACTTCTCCGTAAAGAAATCCCTTTCCTCCAAGGAGTGAGTGTGTGTAAATTGTTTAACGTTGCGCAACACTGCCACCTGGTGACAGCATCGCGGTAACTGCATTCATGGAACTTTTCCTCTTCTCTTTGGCCCTATCTACCCCAGGGTCCATGATCTCTTGCAGGAAAAGTGAAGAACAAACCAGGAACAGTCCTTCATTCCTCTGGGCAACGAAAGCAACAGGCCCCAGAAAGTTCAGCAGCATAACAAGAATGGAGTCTTTTCTCTCCTACAGGTAGAAACGGGGATGCGGCAAAACAAGCGGCTTCAAGTGCTGGTCCATGGTCTCCAGATGATATTCCACATCTTCTCCTTCCTTGCGCCGGATCAGCACCTTGTCTGCATGGATGTGCCGTCCCAACGTCCACTCTGCCTTGCAGTCCTTAAAACGTTGAGAGGCCTTGGGAGAGCATGCCAGGTACCTGCGGGCGTGTGGAACCTGAAGGTGGGTCCACACAAAGTCATTGTACCAGCGCTCCCGGCACACTTCCACCTTATAGAGCAGTTCCTTGGACAAGTATGGATACTCCCATCCGTACTCTGCAGCAACCTTCTGGCCAAATAGGCGTTGTAGTCTCGCCAAAGGAGGCATTGTAGCTTTGTCCCCTTCACCAGGTAAAACTATTGAGTCCGGGTGGCGAGGGACCTTGATTACATCTGGTCAGGGCATTGGTGCCTGCAGTAACAGTCTCTTTTCCCCGGTCTTCGGTACAGATGGTACCGGGGAAGTAGAGGCAGGCTGGGGACGAGACCTCTCTTCAGGCGCTGGTGCCTCCACCCGGGGTGTACTTTCCCCTGTAGACATGGGTGGATCCCTGGTTCTCCGGGATGAAGCGAGAGGTACTTTGTCCCAGCCCTTTTCTGCAAACAGTTCATCTATAGCAGCGTTGTCTCCCATGTCCGAGAGCGACTCCAGGTCGGAGGTGTCACACTCCTCTGCGGGTAGGTACCCTGTAGTGGAGACTGAGCTTTCACCTCTTCCCACACACCAATCTCTCCGCCTGGGTTACCTCAGCCTTTGCTTGAATCGGGGCGTCCGGAACTCTTGTCAACGGGTCCATCCCGGCCGGGCGTAAATGGGCGAGACGGTCCACCACAACCGCTGGTCGGGGCTACCATCCCGGTCTTTCTCTTCGGTGGTGGACGCTGCGAGACAGTGGTGACCGAGTCAGCATCCTCGGATTTCTCCCGTTGAGTTTTCACGACCTCCTCCGCGGTCGCTGCAGTGTGCGCAGGGATGGCTGTCAAAGCAGTGATTCCTCCTCTCTGAGTGGTGTTGCCTGCAGCACGGCCGGAGTAAATGGTTCTCGGTTTCTCAACCGCTGGATCCACTTCAAACAGAAACTCCCCACAGGCCTCACATCGCCCGAATGGCTTCAGTTGGCACACCAGTCCTGAACAGCCGGGACAAATCACACCCAGGGCCTCAACGTCCATGCACGAATACAGGGCAAATCGACCCCTTGGCTTTAGCCGGATCCCCGTATCTGTTACTGGAGCAGCAGCAGTCAATGTCGTGGTGGAAGGGTGAACTGGAATCCTTGACGTATGTCCGAACATGGCGACCTGTTGCTGATCCATCGCACACTGCAAAGTTTTTGCGCCAACGTCCCATGTGTAGTCCTTCACACGTATTGGACTCCTCCCCTTTTCTCTACAGTTCGCGGGCTTTTCTTCTTTTCTGTTTCTGAGTCACGCCCACGAACTAAGCGATGGGGGTGTGCCTGGTGGCGCAGTGCAAATAGAATCCCCCACGTGTAGTCCCTCACACGGCTGAGCTTCCCCCTTTCCTCGCTCTTCTGCGCGGGCCTTTCCCTTCAATGGGTCATGTCCACGACTTCGAGCACAGGGATGCACCTCGGCCAATGAAGGCCTGCCTACTCACGTAACTCCTCCAGCAGACACGTTCAATTCCGTGGTGCACAAACACTATACCGGACCCGAACCCCCACATGTAGCGCCCTCCTCACTCCCCTCTTCACTTCAGCTCGTCTTTCTCTTGTCATGGGGTACTTTAGAGGGGAGGGAGCGGGGACACCACGCCTGGCCTTCACCACAGGTGTCAGTGTGGTGTGAGCAAAGTTCTTGTTTTACCTTCGGGTCAGTGCTGTGCACCTAGAGCCTCCACTGAGATTACCTTGAACAATGTCTGTCAGGAAAAAGCCCCACACCGTTAAAGTCCAACACTCCTTTATTCTTCTTAAATGAGCACAATCAGTTGAACTCCCTTGGAGAACAGAACAGAAAAGGAGGTGTGGATGCGAGTAGGCCCAGACACAATTGGTTCTTCACTTTCCTTCCTGAAAGTGGGTTGCGGTCTCCGAGCGAGGGGGAATTTCCTTCCAGGCGGTCTCCGGTGGGAGGCTCACCTGTCACTGGCAATCTGCTGCACCCGGTCTTCAAGTGAGGAGCTCCCCCCGGTCCATTACGCCTTCCGGATTCGGGTTCCCAATCCCTGGGTTCCCTAGGACCTCCTTCCCTTGCGGAACTCATTGTTGGGCACTGAGCTCCAGACCTCCTCTCGAGAACCTCACCCCAGGCTAAAGGTGCCTGAGATGGAACACGACCTCCGGCTGTCCTCTAGGCCTAGACCGCCTAGAGGACCGACACGAACCACCGCCCACAGGCTGAAGGTGCCTGGGACTCGACCCCGTGACAAAGATGGCCGGCCCCTTTATACCCTCTCCCAGAAAGCACGGCGGGTTCCCTGCCCCACCATACCACTGCCGAGAGAGGACAAAAAGGAGGCCCGGCACACAGCAATGGCTCAACCCCCAGCCCATGGCGACAGCGCCACCTGCTGGGCTGTAGGGAATTACACATCACTGGTGTCTCTGCCAGTTTAATTTACACCCGGGAAAGTACATACCCGCTACATAATATTGCACAGTAATGATAGCACCACAGGGCTATATGGTATTATCAAAAAAATGGTGAACCCCGGTTCCTCAACGGAGGAAAACTAAAAAAACTAAATAAGTAGGTCGACCAAAGTGGGCCACGTAGGGCCCCATTATGGGAAATCATAGTATAGTAAGCAGTGGAGATATAACCAAGTACAGTCAACCCCTACATACACAGCCATACACACCTCCAGTGCAGTTTAACCACTTAAGCCCCGGACCAATACGCAGCATAAGTACCAGGCCCCTTTTTGCGATTCGGCACTGCGTTGCTTTAACTGACAATTGCGCGGTCGTGCGGCGTGGCTCCCAAACAAAATCGGTGTCCTTTTTTTCCCACAAATAGAGCTTTCTTTTGGTGGTATTTGATCACCTCTGCGGTTTTGATTTTTTGCGCTATAAACAAAAATAGAGCGACAATTTTGAAAAAAAGTGCAATATTTTTTACTTTTTGCTATAATAAATATCCCCAAAGAATATATCAAAAAACATTTTTTTCCTCAGTTTAGGCCGATACGTATTCTTCCACATATTTTTGGTGATGAAAATCACAATCGGCATTTATTGACTGGTTTGCGCAAAAGTTATAGTGTTTACAAAATAGGGGGTAGTTTTATGGCATTTTTATTAATTATAATTTTTTTACTAGTAATGGCGGTGATCAGCGATTTTTTTCGTGACTGCGACATTATGGCGGACACATCGGACACTTTTGACACTATTTTGGGACCATTGTCATTTTTACAGCAGCCAGTGCTATAAAAATGCACTGATTACTGTAAAAATGACACTGGCAGCGAAGGGGTTAACCAGGAGGAGGCGCTGTAGGGGTTAAGTGTGCCCTGATTTGTGTTTCCTACTGTGGGGGGCGTGGCTTAGCGTGTGACGTCACTGATCGTCGTTGCCTATGACAGGGAACAGACGCTCAGTGACAGGCTCCCTAGGAAGCATGGGGAGAGGTTTGTTTACACTTACCTCTCCCCGTTCTTCCTCTCTGTGACCCGATCGCGGGACACCTGCGGCGATCGGGTCCGCTGTTCCCGCGGGGACGGTCACGGAGAAGAGGACCCACGGCTGGGCTCTTAAAGGGGACGTACCTGTACGCAAATGTGCCCAGCCGTGCCATTTTGCCGACGTACATCGGCGTGCGGCGGTCCTCAAGTGGTTAATCAACTAAAATCTAATGGGTTTAGTTAAATTGCAATGTATTATTTAACCACCTTACTACTGGGCACTTAAACCCCCTTCCAGCCCAAGCCATTTTTCAGCTTTCCGCGCTGTTACACTTTGAATGACAATTGTGCGGTCATGCTACACTGTAACCATGTGAAATTTTTATCATTTTCTTCACACAAATAGAGCTTTATTTGGGTGGTATTTAACCACTCCTAGGTTTTTTATTCCCCCAACAAAAAAAATGTCCCAAAATTTTGAGTTTTCTTAGTTTCTGTCAGTAAATTTTTCTCCTTCACTGATGGGCGCTGATGAAGCGGCACTGATGGGCACTGATAGGCTGCACTGATGGGCACTGATGAGGTGGCACTTATGGGCACTGATGAGGCAGCACTTATGGGCACTAATTAGGTGGCACTGATGAGGAGGCACGAATATGCTGCACTTATGGGCACTGATAGGTGGCACTGATGAGCACTGATAGGCAGCACTGATGGGCAGCACTGGTGGGCACTGGGCACAGATATGTGGCACTGGTGGGCACAGATATGTGGCACTGGTGGGCATAGATAGGCAGCACTGGTGGGCACAGATAGGCAGCATAGATAGGCGGCACTGATGGGCATTGATGGGCAGCAGTGATGAGCATTGATGGGCAGCAGTGATGGGCATTGATGGGCAGCATTCATAGCCAGCACTGAGTGGCATCACTTGTGGGCACTGATTGCTGGCACTTTTGGGCACTGGTTGCTGGCACTTTTGGGCACAGATTGGGGATAATTGTGGGCACTGGTTGGTGCTGATTGCTGGCAGTGGTGGGCAATCATTGCTAAGAAGAAAAACAACAACAATCTCCTGCGCTCTCAGTGTACAGTCAGGGTACGGGTAGTGTGGTTCCGTCTAAAAGCAAAGTCTGAAGTCTTGCAGCCCTCCTCAGAACAATGGGTGTTCACATGGCTCGAAAAAAGAAAAGAAAAAGGAGGGTGCACCAACCTCGTGCATTACCACTTAAAAGTTTTATTAAAATATAAATAAAAAGCAATGGTCCTACTCACAGACGGAGCTTAAGTACAAGCTTATCGGACAATTTAGGCTGGAAATTCTTGGCACCCACCGACCGAACTTGATGAAAGAGAGGGTCCGGCAGCACCTCAAACATCTATACAGCTGACGCGTTTCAGGGGCGCACCCCTTTCCTCAGAGCTAAGATGATCCATAGAGTCTCACCCACAAAGCCCTCCATTTTATATGTGTGTGCACATGCTCAAAAACCTCGGCTCAGGTGGCCATCAGCCGGCAAGCCCCACCCCCTACTCTTAACTAGCCCCACCCCTAGGGATGGGGCCTCTTCTGATCTCCCCCCCCCCCTTCACCACACACCAAAAACATAGGAGGCAGCCCAAAGGCTAATCCACATAGTGAAGAATGGTAGGTTCCGCAGCTCCACCCCCCAGCAGTGCCATCCGCCAGTACGACAGTAGTCCTCCAATGGTGCCACCCTCCAACTCAGTGGCGCACTTATCTCCCGCGCAATCATTGCTGGCACTGGTGGGCACTTAATTGTAATCAGGGCACTGATGATCAGTGCCCTGATTACATACCTAGCTGTCCCCTGTGAGGAGATGCCACTGATCGTCTCTCCTCTCTTCACACTCTGTCAGTGTGAGGCGAGGAGAGCCGATTACCAGCATCTCCGTGTTTACATGTGATCGGCTATGATTGGTCACAGCCGATCACATGGTTAAAGAGCCGCGGCCGCGATCGCCATGCTGCACGTCCATGGGGGCATGCAAGAGCGGTACCAGGGTGATGTCTGAAGCTGCAGGCATCACCCCGGAACTGTTTTTTAGAGCCAACGATTAGCTTTCTTGTAATAACAACCGATGCCGCTAAGCAGCCGCTCGACTGTTATTACAAGCAGTGGACGTCCCCTCCCCCCGCCACCTTTCACGGCTCCCACCGGGAGGCCCAAGCGACTGGAATCAGCATTGATCGGGTCTCGGACCTAGTAACCCAGAAACTATGTCCTGACATCACTTCCAGTTTACGGAAGTCTAATGCCAAACATGACAAATTTTAAAAAAATTACAGTATTCAAAATGCTTAGAATGCTTTTAAGTGCAAAGGAGGGATTTGGGGTCTAATAGACCCCCCAGATTCCTCCATAAAGAATACCTGTCACTGCCTATTACTGTCACAAGGGATCACAATAAAAGTGAAAATAAATAAATAAATAAAAAAGTACTGGTACATGTTCACCATGGCTGTTCCCAACTGAACTACCCATGCCCTTTTTAAACAAAATCTTGCAAATGGCCTTGAAAAAGGCCAGAATAAATTGAATTCATGATTTGGTTTAGCATACTTTTTGCTGGTGCTGCAATTTCCTACTAACTGATTTTTGCTAGGTTCGCACATCCATATTCACAGGGTTGAACGAACAGCACTGCAAAAAGCAACAAACCATTGACTGCCTACTTGTGCTGACCTCTACCAGCCTGGGTGATGCTATGCAAAGCATTACAGAAAGCTAATATAAAGATGTGCTCTGGTTTTTATACTGGTTGTATTTAACCCTTTCATGACTAAGCCCATTTCTGACATTTGGTGTTTACAAGTTAAAATGCGTATTTTTTGCTAGAAAATTACTTAGAAACCCCAAACATTATATATATTTTTTTAGCAGAGAATCTAAAGAATAAAATGGCGATCGTTGCAATATTTTATGTCACACAGTATTTGCGCAGCTGTGTTTTAAACGCAACTTTTTTTGAAAAATTTAATTTCATGAATTTAAAAAAAATTAAAAAGCAAAGTTAGTCCAATTTCTTTGTATAATGGGAAAGATGATGTTACGCCGAGTAAATAGATATCAAACATGTCATGCTTTATAATTGCCCGCACTCGTGGAATGGCGACAAACTACGGTACCTTAAAATCTCCATAGGCGACGCTTTAATTTTTTTTTACGGCTACTAGGTTAGAGTTACAGAGGAGGTCTATGGCTATAATTATTGCTCTCGCTCTGACGTGTGTGATTTGAATGCCGTTTTCATATGCGGGCGCGACTTCTGTATGCGTTTTCTTTGCCGCACAAGCTCGCGGGGACAATGGCGCTTTAAAAAATTTTTTTTTTCTTATTTATTTTATTTATTTTTATAATTAAAAATAGTGTTTTTAAAAAAAAAAAAAATTTGGATCACTTTTATTGCTGTCACAAGGAATGTAAACATACCTGACTGTAATACTGACAGGTACTCTTTATGGAGAGATCGGAGGTCTAAAAGACCCCCAATCCCTCCTTTGCACTTCAAAGTATTCAGATCGTCGAAAACGGCGATTCTGAATACTGTGCACTTTTTTAAATTCTGCGCCATTGGCAGCCGAGTAACCCGGACGTGACGTCATGACGTCGCTTCCGTGGTTACAGTGAAGAGACTAAATCAAAGCCGTTCGCAGCTTCAATTCAGTCTGTCTCTAGCCGCCGAGGTGGCGGATCATAAATCGGGTCTCCCGGTGGGACGGGAGGCCCGGTACGAGCGGCGGAGGCGGCGGGAGGGGGGCTATGTCCCCTCCCGCTCCTCCGGTATAACAACCGAGCGGCTTTTAGCCGCATCGGTTGTTATACCTGGAAAGCCAAAAGCCGGCTCTAAGCAACGGTACTGGGATGATGCCTGCAGCTGCAGTATAACCCCCGAAAGCCGAGTACGCATATGTGCGTACCCACGGCGGGAATCGAGCCTCTTTTTCAGATATGTTGTTTACAAGTATAGCGCTACCCCCAGTTAAGAGAGCCGCTGGTTTGATTTCGGGCCCTGTGTACAACACCGCCAACCCCAGGCAATCTTACTCGACCCACTCTGGCACAGTTAGTCTAGGGTTAAACTTATCACATGCAATTTAGTATTTCAAGGAGTAACCTTTTTACAATAAGAGAACACACTGAGGCGAGAGATCAAAAATAATAGTTTTACTTTTCTATAAAGGCATAGGCAGAACATAACACATGCAACTTGCTTGCAGAGCCCTGCAGCAATAGGTGTAGCACACAACAATGGCCCAGTGCGGTAACCCACCGCGCGCAGCTATTATGGTGTACGCGCCCTGTGGCGCACTAAACAATATCACTCTCTTCCCTCCCTAGTCAGGCCTGACATAGAAGAAATCTCAGTCTTTTCACTCTAGGATTTCTTTGCATGCAAACTTTCGGTGGTGCACTTGATGAAATAGTATTTGTAATCCACAAGTAGGCAGTCCCAAGGAACACTATACTGGAGACCCTTTAACTCTGTCCTGCTACTGGTCTCCCAATGGAACAACAAACTAACGATAGGTGGGCCAAGGCAGTCTATAGGCCTACACGGTACAGTCTATTGGCTTGAGCAAGTGCTCGCTCACCACTCCGGACGTGATCCTAGTCCGGGACTTCCACCTGCTGTGTCTCCACACACAGCGGCTGCAACGATCGGGTCCCCGATCCAACTGATGTCCTCACTCGACCAGTCTGGTGCCACCCAGGCTCTGCAGTGGGGTGGAAGGCTCTTTGGAAGTTCCGCAAGGCTCCAGGCTTCAGGCCTTGCACTGCAGCAGATCCGCACAGGAAGAAACTGTTGCTTGCAGCGCGGTGTCCAAAGAGGCCGAGCTCCGCCTCGCCTCCTTCTTAAATAGCCCCTCCCATGAGTCTCTGCGGTGGCCCATTTGCACTCTGGGTGCCGAACGGGGTTCTGGGTAACGTAGTCCGGGGGCCTTAAAGGAGACCCCGCTACACAAGTTAAAAACCTTTTTTTTTGCTAGAAAATTACTTAGAACCCCCAAACATTATACTTTTTTTTTTTAACACCCTAGAGAATAAAATGACGGTCATTGCAATACTTTATGTTACACCGTATTTGCGCAGCGGTCTTACAAGCACACTTTTTTTGGAAAAAATACACTTTTTTTAAATTAAAAACAGTAAAGTTAGCTCAATTTGTTTTGATATGGTGAAAGATAATGTTACGCCGAGTAAATTGATACCCAACATGTCACACTTCAAAATTGCGCCCGCTCGTAGAATGGCGACAAACTTTTACCCTTATAAATCTCCATAGGCGACCTTTAAAAAATTCTGCAGGTTGCATGTTTTGAGTTACAGAGGAGGTCTAGAGCTAGAATTATTGCTCTTGCTCTAACGATCACGGCGATGCCTCACATGTGTGGTTTGATTGAACATCGTTTTCATATGCGGGCGCTGCTCATGTATGCGTTCGCTTATGCGCGCGAGCTCGTCGGGACGGGGTGCTTTTAAAAAAAAATGTTTTTCTTATTTATTTTACTTTATTTTATTTATTTTAACACTGTTTAAAAAAAAAAAAAAATTGGGTCACTTTTATTCCTATAACACAAGGAATGTAAACATCCCTTGTAACAGAAAAAAACATGACAGGTCCTATTAAATATGAGATCTGGGGTCAAAAAGACCTCAGATCTCATATTTGGACTAAAATGCAAAAAAAAAATAAAAATATTTTTGTCATTTGAAAAAAATGACGAAAAAAAAATGGCCGCTTTGACGTCGCTTTTGCTCTGCTATGGTATGCAGACGGGTGGGGGCCATCTTCTCCTCACTTGTCTCCATACCCAGCACGAGAGAGGACATGATCGCGAGGGAGAGCGGCGGGAGGGGGGCCCCTCTCCTGCCGCAGATAACGGTGATCTCGCGGCGAATCCGCCACAGAGACCACCATTATCGTAAACTGGACCGCTCACTGAAGAGATGGATACCTGGGTTATGGCAGCTAGCTGCTGCCATATTAGAGATATCCATCTTTAAAGTGCCGACGTATATATACAGTGGGTGGTCCGGAAGTGGTTAAAATACATTTACTATATTAGTTCAATGGATAACGGAGCTAAATGCCATTTTTTTTTTTTATATTTGCATGTTCAGCTTAATTCTCCCTTTTTCCCAGAATCTATCTTTAGCTGTAGAGAGGGGATTAACAACCCACCAATGAAAGCATTAAGCAACAATGTAAATAATCTAAACGCAGTACAGGCCGGTGGACATTCTGCTCAAATAGCCAGCGGATTCCCTCCGGCACATGGCTCTGGCAGCTTGTCCGTAGGATTAGCACAGAACACAAGCAGGCGGCACAAGTGCTAATAATCCTGATTTATGTTTTTATTTTAGCAGACCTGGAGCATTGTTACATGGGGAAAATTGTACGCTGGCACTACAAGGACCCTTAGCTTATTAAAGTCATAAATCGCTTCGGGACACGGCTCTGCCAAAGCAATGGAAGACTTATTTGTGGGCTTTTCATTCAAGTACCCCAATTATGACAGACTGCCAAAAATATTCTCTGGCTTCCAGCGTGGCTCTTAACCTAAACAGTGTATACGTGCTTTCTGAAGCTGAAATCACATTTCTTTTGTTATGAACAACCATTAGCGTCAGTGTTACTCATTGACATTTACTGCGATTAACCACTTCAGTCCTGGGGGAGTTAATGGTAGAGGAGCGCAATCTTCACTTTTTAGTTAGGGGTCTATTGATTTGCCATCAACTTATTATGATCCTGAAATGACAGATCATTTATTTTTCTTTTAGGATATCTTTTTAAGGTATTGTAAGAGATGAATTATATTGTTCTCTATCAGTAAGCAATGAAGCATGTCTTGTGTGCTTTAGCGTGTATTTTTAATAATGGTTTCAGTCCACAAAGCTTATGAATTGCATCTAAAGCCATTTTTTACTTTTGGATTGCGCTAGAACGATTTTGAACCCCTGTTGGATATTCTGTGCTGTTTGTATCCTTTGGAAACTTCCAACCTTGTTTTGTGCAAAATATATACCTCCTGAAACCCATTCTATATGGACTATATGGCAACTTATCCACATGTAAGCAGGGGTAAGTACCCCTTTGTTTTGTCACGATTTTGAGGTTGTGTTCAATATATACAAAGAGAGATCACACAAATACTTACAAGTATAACCATAGCTCCCAAATGTACCTGATTTTGAGGCACTGTCCCTGATTTGGAACAAAGTCCCTCTGTCCCTCTTTCCTCCTCATTTGTCCCTCATTTCGGTCTGACCTATATAGCTGTATATAAAATACACTATTTATCTTTCAGAAAGTGTTTCTCAGTGCTAAACCTTTAATCCAAATTTGTAAATGAATGCATTTGAAAATGTCAAAAAGCCAATATAAAGGTATAGTAGTGGTAAAAAAAAGCACTTGTGGGTTTAAATCGCAATTTTTTGGTGTCAAGCCTCGTACACACGAACGAGTTTCTCGGCAAAAACCAGCAAGAAACTTGCTGGCAGAGATTTTTTGCCGAGAAATTTGTTTGTGTGTATGGTTTCTCGTCAAGAAAAGCGACAAGAATCTCGACGAGAAAATAGAGATCCTGCTCTCTATTTTCTCATCGAGATTCTCGTCGGCATGTTTCTCGACGAGAAAAGTGAGTGTGTGTACACTTACCTGTCCTCCCGGAAGCCCACGCATGTTCGAAATGAATTCGACGCATGCGCGGTAGCTTCCTAGGCATACGTAGGGTATACCAAGATGGCGGCGACGGCATCGAATGTGACGAGCGCATGCTCGTCATAGTCGATGACGTCACCGCGTACGCTCCATTCAAAGAACCGCGGGTTCTTTGAATCAAGCGTCTGTACACTCTTCAGAGAAGCCTATCCCACCCACACCTAATAACTATATTTCCATTCTGTCCACCTGATCATCCCCCACAGCCAATACCCTTTGTTTCACGTGACCCTCCCTTCTAGACTGTAAGCTCTATCGAGCAGGGCCCTCTGATCCCTCTGTATTGAATTGTATTGTGATTGTACTGTCTTCCCTGATGTTGTAAAGCGCTGCGCAAACTGTTGGCGCTATATAAATCCTGTATAATAATAATAATAATAATACACTCGGCCGGGACAAGTTTCTTGTCCAAGAATCTCGTCGAAAAAAACGACATGTTTTTTTCGACGAGAATCTCGGCCGTGTGTACGAGGCCTAATTCTCCTTTAAGGAGTTCTGGCGGGGGGGGGGGGGGGTGTTCTATGCCTACATACTTTTGCTAGTGGGTGTCCCTCGTTCCCATCTCAAAAAGTTGGGAGGTATGTATAACATATATTAAAGATAATGACAGATACAGCTAAAGATAAAGAAAATATAACAAGAATACTTAACTAAAGATGCTGTTTTTGCCACAGAGTCCCCCATGAAGGCGTGGCCAGGTAATCAGTCCAGACGCTTGCATGCTGCAGCTCTGGAGACATGACTAAATGTTCCATGTGATAATCGTGGTATTTAAACTTGTATAAGGAATAGACAACCCCCAAGCCAACTCCCTTTGCAATAAGACCCATCAATGACTTGGTCAGTTAACAATGACATTCCTTGGTGTGAGGTAAAGCTATGCTTATGCCCTTATATGGCCTCCTTAACCAAGATTTGGAGGCTTAGAATTAATTAGCGAGCCACATTATTAATAAGGAAATATAACATATACAGCTTCCCCATCACCCTTTTAGGGAAACCCCTCCCATGGGCGGATCTAGAGAGTGGGGCTAGCCTGTCCTATATAATCTTTAGGCCTCATGCACACAGGACATTTTGCAAACTCTCCTAGAAGTCTTTTCCTCCTGGCAGAATTTTTTTGAAAAAACACATGTCAAGTGCTTGGGCATTAATTCATTTAATTGGCCAGAATAATATTTCATTCTGGACATTGAAAGAAATTAATGCTTAGACACGTTTAGATACATTTAGACACCTAACACATAGCTTTGCACATCTAGAGAGTGACATTTTTGCCCATTCCTCTTTGTAAAATATCTCAAGCTCTGTCAGATTGGATGGAGATGTGAACAGCAATTTTCAAGTCTTGTCACAGATTCTCAATTGGGTTTAGGTCTGGACTTTGACTGGGCCATTCAAACACATAATTATGCTTTGATCTAAACCAGGGGTAGGCAACATTTCAGAAGTTGAGATCCACCTGGACAACATGTAGGAAATCAAAGATCCCGGCTGAGGGGGAGGGGATTGTGGAGTCGTTGTAGTCAACCTTAAAAAAAAAATTAAGCATCCAAAAAAAACACATAATGTGTCACAGTAGTGTCTTCCGTCCTGCTTCAAATTACTCCCCCCCACCACAGTAGTATCCTCTGCCAACTCCTCCCCCCCACAGCAATGTCCTCTGCCTCCTTTCACATCATCCCCCCAGTAACATACTATGCACCCCCACTGTAGTGTCCTCTGCTCCCCCCACACATGGGAGTGTCCTCTGACCCCCCCCCCACACACACAGTTGTATCCTCTGACCGCCCATCAGCAGTGTCCTGTGCCCCCCCAAAGCAGTGTCCTCTGCCCCCTTCAACAGTGTAGTGTCCTCTGCACCCCCCCATGCAGTAGTGTCCTCTGACCCCCTCTGTAGTACCCTCCATATCAGTGTCCTCTTCCCCCCCTCCCCCCACTGTAGTGCCCTCTGCCCCCCCATAGCAGTGTCCTCTGCCATCCCACTCCACTATAGTGCCCTCTGCCCCCTATCCCCCATAGGAGTGTCCTCTGCTCCCCTCTGTAGTGCCCCCACAGCAGTGTCCTCTGCAGCCCCCTGTTGCTCCCAACACACCACTGTAGATAGCTCTCTCCTACCTTACAGCGCTTGTACATGATGACAGAGGAGTTGAGAGGCTGCACGGTGCTGGATGGAGGGCGGGACCAGGACCTGCTTTAGTTAACTTTTTATGTTAACAAGCTGATTATTGGTTGCTAGGACCACCTAGCAACGAATAACCTGTTAGTTAACTTGCAAGGTTAACTAAAGCAGCTCCTGGTCCCACCCACCATCCAGCATGGCTTTGCCTCTCGCTCCTCTCTGCTATTGAAGGGGAAACAATGTCGGCGGAGCCTGGGGGAAGCATCAGCACAGCCCTGATCATGATCTATCGTTGGCTTTCCAATTATGACAGGTAGATTGCGATTGACGGGTTGCCGACCCGGATCTAAACCATTCCATTGTAGCTCTCAGTCGGCAGAGTGCCCCTACCCTGGCACTTACCCTATTGGTTGCAGGGTGGGGGCTCCTATGGGCGGCGGGCAGCGGCCAGGTTGCAGGCTCCTATGGGCGGGTTGCTGTCCCCTATGGGCGGCAGGTTGTAGGCTCCTACGGGTGGTGGGTTGCGGGCTCCTTTGGGTGGCGGGCAGCGGCTCCTGTGTCCTCTCTGCATCATGGCGGCTTCCGACATGCGGCTCCTCCCTCCTCCAAGGCGCCCAATAGGATCGCCTGTCCTTTCAGCCAATTGGGTGACCGGTGTTACAACAGTGAATATGGATTCACTGTTGTAACACATCTGGGTGGGCTCAGAGTGCACTCTCTGCGACTCGAGCCCACCCTATATTGAAGCCTTAAAGCCTCTGGCTCTAATCCGTGCTTAAAAAAAACAGCCCCTCCGCATTGGAATCCATTCGGCGGTGTCCAGAAAGGGGCCAGACGCATGGACAGGGGAGGCGGCGCCCGTGTGCCCTTATTTGGACGGACTGCCCCTTGCCAAAATGTGGAAAATTCCAAGGGGTATGAATACTTTTTCAAGGCACCGTAGCACTTGAGCATTAATTAATTTCACTGGGCAGAATAAATTTATATTCTAGCCAATGAAATGAATTAGGCCCCAAACACTAGACGCACCTAATGCATCTAAATGTGGCTTTAGGCGGATTTTTAACGCTGCTTTTCTTCTGCCAGGTGAAAGGAGTTAAAAAAAGCTGTGCCTTATGGGGATATAGGTCACTCAATTTTTATGATATATGGAGTATGGACTATACGATCGTGTTCTTTGATAGTCTAATCTTCAACTGGATTTAAATGTTACTATGTGGTTTTATGGAGTTCATGATTAATTTTGTATAATATTTCTTCATATGTTCACACTTATGTCACAAATAAATTTTATCACATTATTAGGATCGTACTTTTGATGTGTTATACTGACTTATACAGCTGCTATATAATTTTAGAGGGTTGTAGAACGCAACAATATTTTTGGCTTTATTGGTTCTTTTTAATACCAACTTTGGATGCCACAGCATACCCAAAGAGCGCAACTTTCCATATGTAGCCCATAATGACTACTGCTGTGCCTGATCCATTCTTGTCATATGATTTTCTTCTATTATCCTTTCCGCGTATAAGACTTTAAGACATAAGACAGTTTACTACTTTGTGTAGGACGAATCAGATAGAATTCTTCTTGAAATTGACACAGATCCGTTCCTACATCCGACACAAGTGTCACTAATGAATTTTGCCGCTAACAGCCCAATCTTGGCTGCCCAAAATACGCAGTGTCAGTCTGAAGCATCATCCTCACTGTACGTCTCTGTGATTATCTGGATGTTATAGCCGTGTTTATGCTTTATTGGCCTCCTTCCCAGGGATTTTACAGCGATTACGGCCCATTCTCAGGGTATTTTAATAGCTGGCATGGCACGTCTGCAGAAAGCAGCTGCTGGTAGCCAGCTAGAGGGAATGTCTGCTTACTGCATCAACAGGATGTCAGAGGAAATCTTTTTTTTTTTTTTTTTACAGTGAATGGAACACAGGTGGGGAAGTAACCACTTAAGGACTGAGCCTCTTTTTTAGATATGTTGTTTACAAGTTAAAGGAGAAGCCCAGCCTGAGCTTTTTAGGCTGGGCTTCTCCTAAGAGTCACAGGAGTGCAATTTGTTTTGCACTCCTGTGACCCGTTTTCAGCGGAGAGTGGTCTGAAGTCCGCTCTCCGCTGACGTCACTGCCATCAGTCGGGGCAGCGCATCATCACGACTTCCCAAGTCTGGATCCGCCAGCTGGCCTGATTGATGGCACTATCAGCGGCTCAGCGAGCCGCTGAGATGCTGAGACAGCCTCTCCCCGCCCCTCCACGGCTCGGCGCTCCAATGAGTGTGGAGAAGCAGAGAGGAAAGAGGCTGACTGACAGTCTCGGGGATCTGTGAGAACCGAGCCAGCGGCGATGTTCGGTGGCTCGGTTCTCAGTGCACAGACGCCGGGGGACAGATGGCGCATCGGTCTAATGCTCCATCCACCGAGGTAAGTATGAATCCATAAAAACCCAAAACCCATACTTCTCCTTTAAAAACAATTTTTTTTGCTCGAAAATTACTTAGAGCCCCCCCAAACATTATCATTTTTTTTTCTAACACCCTAGAGAATAAAATGCAATCATTTTTGTCATACTGTATTTGTGCAGCGGTCTTACAAGCGCACTTTTTGGGGAAAAAAAAAAAATTTGAATTAAAAAATAAGACAACAGTAAAGTTAGCCTAATTTTTTTTTATATTGTGAAAGATAATGTTATGCCGAGTAAATTGATACCCAACATGTCACGCTTTAAAATTGCGCCCGCTCGTGGAACGGCGACAAACTTTTACCCTTAAAAATCTCCATAGGCTAAGTTTAAAAAATTCTACCGGTTGCATGTTTTGAGTTACAGAGGAGGTCTAAGGCTAGAATTATTGCTCTCGCTCTAACGATCGCGGCGATGTCTCACATGTGTGATTTGAACACCGTTTTCATATGCTGGCGCTACTCACGTATGCATTTGCTTCTGCATGCGAGCTCGGCGGGACGGGGTGTTTAAATATTTTTTTTCTTATTTACTTTACCGTTTATTTTTATTTTTACACTGTCCTTCAAAAAATAAATAAAAATTGTGTCACTTTTATTCCAATTACAAGGAATGTAATCATCCCTTGTAATAGAAAAAAGCATGACAGGTCCTCTTAAATATGAGATCTGGGGTCAAAAAGACCTCAGATCTCATATTTACACTAAGATGCAATAAAAAAATAAATAAAAAATTGTCATTTAAGAAAATGACAAAAAAAAAATGGCCCTTTTAGAGCTATGGGCGGAAGTGAAGTTTTGACATTGCTTCCGCCCTGCTATGGTATGGAGACTGGTGGGGGCCATCTTCCCTTCACTTGTCTCCATACCCAGCCACAGAGAGGACACGATCGCCTCCGCCGCTACTGACGATAACGGTGATCTTGCGGCGAATCCGCCGCAGAGACCACCATTATCGGAAACCGGACTGCCAGCTGAAGACGAGGATACCTGGGTTATGGCAGCTAGCTGCTGCCATAACAGAGATATCCCGCTTCAAAGTGCCGATGTATATAGTCGTGCGGCGGTCACAAAACATGGGGAATGTGCATGCATTGCAGAGATCTACTGCTTTTTGTGCCCTGAAATACAATTTAAACCCCTTATGGTTGCCATACACGCTTAGGGTTGCCACTTTTTCTTCAAGCTAAACCCGAATGCTTTAGCAGTGCACAGCAAAAATATATATTTTTTAGTATACACTATAGCAGTGGTCTCCAAACTGCGGCCCTTTGCTTGCCTTTATCGGGCCCTTAAGTCATTAAACAAAAATTGGGCACATTTCCTCCCATGGACACCAACTATTTCTCCCCCTAATACCAAAGCATTGTTTACTCCCACTGGGCACAGTCCGGCCCCGCTAAATTCAGAAGGACTGTAAACTGGCCCTTTCTTTAGAATGTTTGGAGACCCCTGATCTATAGGATTGTAACAGACCTGGGACCCCTTTGGGCACTCCAAAGAGAATAGTAATGTGGCATGCATAGTGCCCACCTCACCCTCCTATGGTGACCTGTTCTAAGCCACATTCCTGTCTGAATCTTGTGTCCGGGTTTCAGGTGGACTGAAACCCGAACACATGATTCAAAACCCTAACTGTCCGGTTGAATCCCAAACAGGTGGCAACCCTATACACGCTTCAATTTTATTATGCGATCATGGTGTGATTTGATGAAAAGGATTGAATCTGCAATCAATCGAATAGTCAAAATTTCCCTTCTGATCGATTTAGACACAGTTGATATCCAATCAAACTGAGTTGAGCACCCAGGGCAGATAATTACATTTTAATTGTTCATGAACTTGATCGTATTTCAATCAATGAGATTATGAGATTACGTGGTAGAAAATAGAGATGCGATCAATAACTAACGTATCTTAACTATCGATTGAAATCCACTTCTCTTGTGTGGCATATTGATTGACTGAGTTGTCAATTATAGATTGATTATTCTTATTAGAAGAGATCAATTGGAAAAGACATTGATCATTTATTGAAGCTTGTGTTGCCGCAATTAGGGTTACATTTCCCCTCCGGAAAGACATGCGTTTTCAACATATATGTTAAAAAGCATTATTTAAGCCTGAAAATTACTGAAACCCCAAAACATTATATGTTTTCAAAAAAGAGAGAACCGATAGAATAAAAAAATAGTAGCTGCAAATTTGTATCTCACATGATATTTGTGCAACTGTTTTCAAACCTATATCTTACATAAAAAATACACCAAAACAGATTTTAGTGCACACAGACATATATATATATATATATATATATATATATATATATATGACGGTATCTGTACTATACACATTGGAATGATTTGTATTTGCATGTCTCTACCTACTATCCTGAAATGACAACTAAACTCCTTCATTAAAAATAAATGAAATCTTATATATACATTAGAAGGGGTTCTATAAATCAGTGTATGTATATATATATATATATATATATATATACAGTATATATTCACTCACCGGCCACTTTATTAGGTACACTTGTTCAATTTCTTGGAAACACAAATTGCTAATAAGCCAATCACATGGTGAAGACGACTTGCTGAAGTTCAGACCGAGCATCAGAATGGGGAAGAAAGGGTATTTAAAGCTTTTGTTAACCCAAAAAAATACAATTTGGATCCTGCTCCTTTAAAGGATGTTTTACAGCACAGTGCTTGTGTTGTGTCATTTGGCCCCTTGTAACACCTAAAATACCTGGCTGATCCTGCCAGTTTCTGCCCTCCCCTATGTAAACTAACCACGGTTTATCATGGCTGCTGAGCCCTGACACCGTGGTCAGTATACGTTCCTCCATCATCCGCAACCCTGCTCTCCTGTGTCTGTGTCCTCCTCTGTCCTCCTCCCCCTCCTCTCCCTGATTGTCAGCTTTAAAATATGCTGTATAATAGAAATGTGCACTGTCAATAAATTAGTTTCGGTTCCGTTTCGTATTAGACGAAAATTCGTATTTCGTAATTCGTGTCCGAAATTCAATTTGGATTTTTTTTCGTACGAAATACGAATTTCTGTTAGATTCGTTAACTTTTCGTAACAATTACGAACATTCGTTATAATGAATTTAAAAAGCATTATGCTCATTATGAGAGGCTCCCACCATCCCTGTGCTGTGCTGACTTCCTCCAGGGGCTGTACTCCTGCTGTGCTCATTATGAGGGGCTCCCATCATCCCTGTGCTGTGCTGACTTCCTGGGTTTGTAGTAGCCCGTTAATTCGTATTTTGGAATTCGTGTCCAAAATTCAATTTGAAATACGAAAGTTTGTTAGGTTCGTTAACTTTTCGTAACAATTACAAACATTCGTTATGAGGGGCTCCCACCATCCCTGTGCTGTGCTGACTTCCTCCTGGGGCTGTACCCCTGCTGTGCTCATTATGAGGGGCTCCAACCATCCCTGTGCTGTGCTCATTTTGAGGGACTCCCACCATCCCTGTGCTGTGCTGACTTCCTGGGTTTTTAACTTCATCATAACGAATAATCGTAATTATTATGACAATAATAAAACGATATTAACGGACATTCTTATTTTGTCCAATTCTGAATCTCCAATCGACTACCAGGACCAATCTGAGCAGTCTCCCACTCCCGAAACGAAATTCGTCAACGAAATTTCGTATTTCGTATAAAATTCGTAAGAATAGAAATTCGTATTTCGGATGCTTCCGAATAAACAAATTTTTGTAAATTCGTACAAATTTTCGATTCGTACGAAACGAATCGCACATGTCTACTGTATAATAGCTTATTTCGGCGCTCACGTGATGGCACTTTGAAATAAGGTATTATACAGCAAATTTTTATAAATTACATCCACTGTGGAGCTTGCTGTTATATAACAGACTGAATTAGAATAGGAAAAAATTCACTTAACAAGCACTTTAAGTGACTTTGAACGTGGCATGGTTGTTGGTGTCAGACGGGCTGGTCGGAGTAAAAACTGCTAATTTACTGGGATTTTCAGGCACAACCATCTCTTGGGTTTACAGAGAATGGTACAAAAAAGAAAATATCCAGTGAGTGGCAGTTGCGTGGATGAAAATGCCTTGTTGTTGTCAGAGGTCAGAGGAGAACGGGCAAACTGATTCAAGATGATAAAAATGCAACAGTAACTCAAATAAACACTTGTTACAACCAAGGTATGCAGAATACCATCTCTGAACGGACAACACATCGAACCTTGAAGCAGATGTGCTACAGCAGCACACCGGGTGCCACTCCTGTCAGCTAAGAACAGGAAACGGAGGCTACAATTCGCACAGGCTCACCAAAATTGGACAATAGAAGATTGGAAAAATGTTGTCTGGTCTGATGAGTCTCGATTTCAGCTGTGACATTCAGATGGTCGGGTCAGAATTTGGCGTAAACAACATGAAAGCATTGGATCCATCCTGCCTTGTATCAACGGTTCAAGTTGGTGGTGGTGTAATGGTGAGGGTGTGTTTTCTTGGCACACTTTGAGCCCCTTAGTACCTAGGTTCTAGGGATATTGCACATAAAGCCTCGTACACAATTGGATTTTCCGAAGGGAATTGTGTGATGACAGGCTGTTGGCAGAAAATCCGACCGATTGTACGCTCCAGCAGACAATTGTTGTAGGAATTTCCGCGGACAAATGTTGGATGGCAGGCTTTAAAATTTTCAGTGAACAACGGTCTGTGTGTACATAAGTCCATCGGACAAAAGTCCAAAGTACAAACACGCATGCTCGAAACCAATGCTCACCAAACACGACTTTAGCAGAAGGTGCCCAAAGGGTGGCTAAAAGAGCTGAAAAACTACGTAGTACGTAACTACGTTTGTCTTTGTTGGCCAAGAATTGTGTGCCATTTGTATGCAAGATACGTTTTTGGCCAACACCCTTCGGACAAAAGTCCTTCGCTTTGACTGTGGAAAATCCGATTGTGTGTACGAGGCTTTAGAGACTAAGGCTGTGTTCATGCCGGAACGGACAGCGGTCGGAGCGCTTTACCTCTCAGCTCTTCGTTCCTGACTGCGGTAGGGGCAGCATGGTACACGATTTAGCGCATCACACACAGCTCCTTTTTTTTTGTTTAAGCTTTATTTGAAGTTTACAAAGGTACACTTCATTCATGTGCCATGCGATTCTGTACAGCACACTGAGATAAAATGAAGCCCGCTGCAGCATAGCTCCGGCCTGCATTTTAGTGTAAATGGGACATACAGGAAAAAATTGTTTTCTGTGTGTCCTTGTGGTGACAGGCGTTTTACAATGCAGTTAAATGCCTGCTACCGTCTGTGTGAAGTAGCCCTAAACCTGATCAGTACTGTATACCTTCTTCTGCCCATATCATTCTCAAGTAAAATAAATACTACATGGATGAAAAAGAAACATATAAAATGCTAGGATCTGAGCAATAATCTGTACCTATTATAAAATGCCATGATCCGATTCATACTGTATACTTTTAGCCATATTGTTCTCATTACCTGTAAAGTGAAAAATAAAAAATAAAATATAATATGCTGTATGTTATATATATATATATATATATAAATATATATATATATAAAATGCTGTCATTTGATCAGTAATGTATATCTAGTATAAAATGCCATGACTATTGTATAACAGATGTTCTCTGTCTCCTGCAATGTCTGCAGCCTCTGACCATCTCTTGTATTCAGGGCCGCTATCAGGAATTTTGGGGCCCCTTACACAGCTTCAGGCATGGGCCCCCTGGAGCAGAGGAGAACCAGGTGCTGCCGCCGCGAATTGAGAAGCGGGGGGGGGGGGGGGCAGCCGCGAATTGAGAAGCAGGGGGGTGCTGCCGCCACGAATTGTTGAGGTCGGGGGGCTTTGGGTGCTGACGAACAAAAAAAGAACAAAAAAAAGGGGGGTTGCCATCCGGGGCCCTGGGGACCTCCGGGCCTCTGGGGACCTCTGGGCCCCTTACAAAAAAAAATTTTTTTTAAAAGGGGCTTGCCACCCGGGCCCCTTGGGACCTCCGGGCCCCTTACAGGTGTACTGCCTGTACCCCCCTGATGCCGGCCCTGCTTGTATTATGTCTGGGGGCTCTTCCTAACAGACTCTCGAACAGAAGCCCTCTCTGTGTGCATCAGAGAGACTCCCCTCCAGGTCTCATTAGTGTACGCTCTTCCTGTATTTTCTTTATTGTTAAAGGATCATGGTAGGATTCCAGGGTAACAACAACTTCTTAGAGGAGCATCTCTGTGTTTGAGTCGTTGCCATAGAAACATAGGTAAAGGGGAGGAGTTTGTAAGATGACCACGCCCACGAGGGGGCGCCAGAAATATTTCTGCACCCAGGCGTCTGTGACCCTAGGATCAGCCCTGTGTTACCTGCTTACTCTCTACTGCCAGACCAACTCCCAGCTCCTACTTCCCCATACCTTCTGCCCATAAACGGAGACCACACCGGGCTGGAGTAAATATTGGGCGTAGCAGCCATTTTATTAAACACTCGAATAAAATTAACATAAACTGTATAAACATCTGTTAGAACCACCCCCATCAGTCAAATACTCGCGTTGGTCTTTGCAAGAAAAAAAACAAACAATCTTGTCACTCGATCAACTCCGGCACTGCGGTACCTTAAACTGAACTAGGCCTCCAGCTGACATACTAGCTCATAGACAACAAACCACTGACCGCAGTGCACCCGTTAACCAAATTCCAGCTAAACCACTGTTAGCTGGAATACCACCAATGGGACCCATACCACCGATGGGTCCCGAACTCTTCCATATCCGGGGTTTCTTCCTTCACCCGCAAAGACCAACACCCCGCCTCTGTCACGACATCCACTGCTCTGTAGAAAACAAAATCATTTAAATGAACACAAAACCACCATCGTACTTATTTAGTCCAGTCAGAGGCAATACACTTGTAAAAATAGGCACCACATCCCATACATTAAATATTTGAAATAGATGGGAAAGGAGAAAACGGGATTTTGAACAGTGCAATGGATAAACCACGTAGAGATGAGAGGGAAATCGTCTTGATACAAAAAAATTAATTTTATTTAATTATACATCATATTATAAAAAAACATCCTAGATAGGAATGTTATGTACAAATGGTGGTCACAAATAGCAGGTTGTAGTCAAGACAGACAATAAAGGGAGTCGCATATACCCGACATGTTTCGCTAACATAGCTTCTTCAGGGGTATGCGAAGACAATCCATAGGGATTAATAGGGAGTCACATGTGTTGCTGAAACCATCAAAAAACATAATGCTTACCCAGCCAACCATACAATCTGTGCTCAATGCCCTGGATCAGAGGGGTGCCCCCTTATTAATCTACTGTCACTGTCTATTAGTAATTGTGTTTCTCTTTTGCACAGTTTTAACTATTAGCATGGATTGTCTTTGCATACCCCTGAAGAAGCTATGTTAGCGAAACATGTCGGGTATATGCGACTCCCTTTATTGTCTGTCTTGACTACAACCTGCTATTTGTGACCACCATTTGTACATAACATGCCTATCTAGGATCTTTATTATAATATGATGTATAATTAAATAAAAAAAATTTTTTTGTATCAAGACGATTTCCCTCTCATCTCTACGTGGTTTATCCATTGCACCGTTCAAAATCCCGTTTTCTCCTTTCCCATCTATTACAAAACCACCATACTTACCGCAAAACAGGGAGGGAGGGTGGGAAGCTCGCTCCTCCTGCTACACTGAGCTGGGGAGGGACCCACACGTTCCTGAAATGTATCCCTGCTCCTCCCATCTTCCCTGTAGCCAATCCATTATCCCCTAACAAAATCTTCCCTGCATTTTGCCCCACTGTTAACCCTGTCATGCCCGCCCTTCGTCTATTTCATTTTGCTCCGGGCTTCTCTTGATACGATCAGTAATATACCGTATACAGTACCTACTATAAAATGCCATGGTCCAGTCAGTACTGTATACTTTTAGTCCTATTGTTTTCAATATCTGTAAAGTAAAAGAAATTATAAGTGAATCAAAGGGGTTGTAAAGTGTAGCGGATCTCCAATGTCCGCTGGGAAATCCTTGAAGCTGAGGAACTACTAACTTATCCAAGGCAACCTGTTACCCCCTAGTAACTGGACGACACACAGTTCTGGGAGTAAATCAACACTTTATTTAGCCACAGCTGACTTTTTATATCATTCCCCATGCAAGGGGTTTCTTAACTCATTTTCCAGGGGCATTCCCTTCAGCAACTAACAGATGACAGTGATTTAATTACCTGGAACTATTTCTAACAACCTTGGTATGCGTGAGACGTTTGTCACCACATAGACAGAGCTCCACATATTTACCCATAACAATGAAACCGTACCAGACACATTACTAGGAGTGTAATTACATCCCATAGCAGATAATAGGTGGGGTCATTAACACACTGAACAACAGATGAATGGAAAGCTACCTCAGACCCCAATTAACCCAATTTACTTATTCAGACATCAGTAGACATTCTGTCTCTACATTTCCTGGAAGGAATATTTACTGTCACATTTGAAGTGATCCCCACCAGATTCTCAGTGTTCAGTATTTTGCTACATAAAGCTTTGTGTTTTTTCACCTTAATGCATCCTATGCATTAAGGTGAAAAAACACCTTGCAGTATCCGGCCCCCCAGCCCCCCCATTTTACTTACCTGAGCCCAGAATTTCCATGGGCGCGATCCCGCCGTCGCTCTCTCCACGGGTTCTCGGCTCTTGATTGGATAGATTGATAGCAGCGCAGCCATTGGCTCCCGCTGCTGTCAATCAAATCCAATGACGCGGGGGGCGGCACCGAGTCCTGCATTCAGCGGCTATAGACGCCGAATGCTGGACACGGGAGTGCGCCCGCAAGGTAACCGCCTTGGGAGAGCGCTTCTCAGAGTGGGTTATCTGTTGCGGGGAGGAGCCGAGAGAGCCGCCGTGGGACGCCAGAAGAGGATGATCGGGGCCACTATGTGCAAAACGAGCTGCACAGTGGAGGTAAGTATGACATGTTTGTTATTTTTTTTTAAAAGAACGAACCTGTAGTATCATTTTAAAGTATAACTAAAGTCAAAACTTTTTTTGTTGTTGTTTTAGACAGAATGGAGAGGGATTAGAGCCCCTGTCAATTTTTATTGCTGTCTGTGCCCCCATTAAAGCGGAGTTCAACACATTTAAAAGTCACCAGCTACAAAAAGTGTAGCTGCTGACTTTTAATAATCGGACACTTACCTGTCCCATGGTCCAGCGATGCGGGCGAATGAAGCCCCGCTCCTCTCCCCACCCTCTCTGCGGCGCCAGCATCACTACTGTGGGCACATGCGCAGTGCATGCCTGGCTGTGAAGCGAAAGCTGGGCACGCACTGTGCATGCGCGAGCCACGCTGCGTGCTGTGATTGGCCGGGCAATCTTCTGGGACCTGTGACGTGTCCCAGAAAATTGCAGGTAGGGAGGGGGAGAGGTGAACTTCCTTCCAGCGCTGCGGAGCCCCGGAAGGAAGTAGCGCCAGTCTTATGGGGCGGATTGGGCTGAGAGGCAAATTAGTCTAGCACCCCCATAAAGCGGCCGCACTGCTTCTGGTATGCGGGTGGCTGGCATTCCGCAACTGGGGGGGCTGCTTCTATTTTTGACTGTCCTATCATCCTGGACCACAAACCTTCCTCACTGTGCCATATGTTTTCTGCTGTACCATTGGCATGGTTATATCTTCTTATTCCTCTCCATACAATTATAAGAAATTTGTTGCCTATAGCTATACTTTAAGTACACTTTTTTTTTCATTTTGGATAGAGTAAGGGAGGGTTATAGCCCTTGTTAGTTTATTTTTCATCCCATCCCTGTCCCATTGCAGAGATTTCCCTTCACTAATGTCCCCACTCGAAAATTTCAGGGCGGGTCATAAACAGCAAGGGGTGTGGCCTTGACAGAAAGGGGTGGGTCATATTTAAATTAGGGGGTGCACGAGTTTAGTCAGGCCTAGGGCAGCACAAAATCTAAATACACTACTGCCCCCCCCCAAAAAAAAATTACATGCCAAATGTGGCTTGTCAGGGGGCCACCATCACTTAAAGCGGAAGTTTATTTTTTGGGTTATTATTTGTCCTGTTTACTATTATCATTGAAAGTGAAAGAAAAACACAAATTTGGGTTGTCCCCAGAGAAGTAATAGAGGGGAAATCTGCCCATCGGGACACTAGTTCTGGTGGTCTGGGGGGTCCCCAAGAAATTCATTTAATTTGCAGGGATTTCCTCTTACTTTCTGTTTGGCTATGGGACAGGAAGTGAATGGCAATCTCCGCAATGGGACAGAGATGGCGGGGGGAAAAAACAGACAGGGGTTATAACCCTCCCTTGCTCTATCCAAAATGAAAAAAAAGTTTTGCCCATAAGTCTAATTTAAGTTAAAAAATAAATATATAAAATTAAAATAAAACGCCAGTTACAACCTGTGTGAAGTAGCCCCAAACCTGATCAGTACTGTATACCTACTTGTGGCCATATCATTCTCAATACTTTTAAAGTAAAATAAATACTACATGGATGAAAAAGAAATATATGCAATTAAAATAAAATGCCATGATCTGAGCAATAATGTGTACCTAGTATAAAAATATCATGATCTAATCAGTAATGTATACCTACTTTTAGTCGTATCGTTCCTAACCTGTAAAGTAAAAGAAATAATACATGAAAATGAAAAATAAATACATAAAATTGAATTAAAATGTCATGATCTGATCAGTAACATATATCTACTATAAAATGCCATGATCTGATCAGTAATGTATACCTACTTTTAGTCGTAGCGCTCCTAATACCTGTAAAGTAAATAATAAATGAAAATGAAAAATAAATACATAAAATTGAAATAAAACGCCATGATCTGATCTGTAATGTATATCCACTATAAAATGCCATGATCTGATCAGCAACGTATATCTACTATAAAATGCCATGATCTGATCAGCAATGTATATCTACTATAAAATGCCATGATCTGATCTGTAATATATACCTACTTTTAGTCGTAGCGTTCCTAATACCTGAATAGTAAAATAAATAATAAATAAAAATGAAAATAAAATACATAAAATTGAAATAAAATGCCATGATCTGATCTGTAACGTATAGTTACTATAAAATGCCATGATCTGATCTGTAACGTATAGTTACTATAAAATGCCATGATCTGATCAGTAATATATACCTACTTTTGGCCCACCCTGGATAAAACAATCATGCTATACAACTAGCAGAATACTGTGATACAAAAAAAAAAAAAAAAAAGGTGTATTATTAATTTCCTCCTTTTCAGATGCATTTTTCTATTTTAATGACTAGCAGCTTGTAGTTTAGATTTGAAAACTTTTGCTTTTATATCCCTTTCCCTCTTCATAATCCGCACCCCTATGTTTTCTTAAGTCAGAGCACCATTAATCTTTGGATGTTCTAGCCCAACTGTATGATGGCTTAAGGGAAAACCCACAGACAGTACTACCGCCCCTCTCTCTCCGCCATCAAACTAGTTCTCATTTGATTGTCTTCTGAAAACAATAAGAGGTGTCTCATACCTATCCCAACCCCCCTCCCCGCCCCAATCTTTGGGTGACAAGGCACGTCTCTCTTATAATTTACTCATCTCCAGCTAGAATAAAATTGTCACTCTGGTGCACGCTTGACAAATCCCCGGATCTTGTCTGTCTTCCTAATTGCGTGGTGTCACCCAGTCAACGGCAGCGAGACTTCTGCACCCTTGACACTTTGCAAAGACATGCACAAGGCTTCGGCTGGCACTGATTGAGATCAGCGACTTAATTACATTTTTGCTAACACCGGGGACAGGCGAGTGTTGCCACGGAGGTAGGACAGTACACTGACAGCTGATTTCGCTTGCAGTAAAACGCGGAGTGACAAAGTTTGAGGGGCACTGACAGCTGTGTGGGTGTGGTACAAGAGGAGAAGATGCGTTGCTCCATGTGACAGCTGTGTAGGTGCCTAAGACAGTACACAACAATACATTGATTATCAATAGGAGCAGAAATTTAATTAATAATACAATGGGGCTCTTAGTCAGATGGCCACCATGAGCAGACAAAGGGAAAAAATAGGCACTTTTAAGGCTTGTGTTCATGGAACATATTGCAAGCTTGAGTCTCATCTGTGCCCGTTGGAGACCAAATGGAGCGGAAGTGGTGTCAGTTGTAAGCATCACTTAACCTGGTGGCATAGGTACAGCAATTGCAGCTGCAACCAAGCACCTCTTCAGGGGGAGCTCATGCTAGTTCCCATCCCCGCCGGCTTTATTGCCCTATAGTTTAATTACAATTAGACAGAATATGCCAAGTAGAGAGGTGCTGCCAAAAAATCCTTAACTGCAAACCTGTGTAGAACTTACCCCCATTTAAGGGACCGGCTGGTTTTGTTTTGGGTCTGCAGCAATTACCTCTCTGGATTGGATCCTTTAGCTCCGTTGTCTAGGCAAATAAAAATCTCCAGGAATAAGGCCAATGTCCACACATAAGTAAAACCTAATCAGCAAGGCTTTATTCTTTTTGTTTCCTCTTTGAGTCAACTTGAAGAGAGAGAGAGCAGAAAGTTGAAAGAAGTAGGGGAAGGTTCAGGCACGCAACACTTAAAGTTCAGTATCTATACTCATCGCCACTCAAGCCTGAGTGGGTATTGCTCACCCGGATAGTCCCTATGAGAGCGGTCCTAGCAGCTGGGATGGAGCACGGACATCAGAGACGATGAATCCCTCTTTAGGCGAGTTTCCAGGCCTCTTCCCCGAGACAGCAGTACCGTCGCTAATCTCCTGGGACTGATCCTCCCCTGGACTCCTTTCCTCAAGATGGGCCCCCTACAAACGGGCAGCCTGGGATCCTTCTCTGAAGCGTAGGCCCCTGTCAGCGGAGCTGGGCCCACGATGCAGCAACAGGGCCTCGGGCTGAAGGTGCCCAAGGCCTAAACACACTCGCGCACCTCGTGCCATGCGGGCCACGAGGCACACTCACTGGACCAGAGGTCCCCCCCTTGTGTCTTGGGGTCCCCCTGTAATCGCCTCACACCAAATGGCGTCTGCCCCTTTTGTACCCTATCCCAGCATGCACAGTGGGTAGACCACACCCACTTCACGGCTGCCGAGAGAGGACACCCAAGGTGCTGTGATACCCCCCTGCAGTTCAATCTATGCTGGCAGTGACAGTGCCACCTACAGGCAAAGGAGAACACTACTGACAGGCAGTATCACACCCAGAGCAGAGCAATATTGAATTCTTGATTGGTCTGAGCCCAACTATCGGCTCAGACTACCCCTAAATGTCCGCATAGCGCCCCCAAATATGGGGGGCGCTACACCTGTTTAGGGTGAGGAATGACATTCCCACTAATGGTCATGTAACATTACAGATCACATGATCAAGTACATAGGACTTATGGAGAAGCCTCACTGCACTCTAAGCCAGGACCTGTCTATGCTTTCTGGCAAGGAGGCTTGGATTGCAAAACTGGCTGAACAGAATTGCACATTATTATTCACAACTGTGGCTAGTCACTCAAGTATCGATCTCAACTATAAATATGAAATTTACAAAATGGTTTGTAAAGCAGTTATCTGTTTGATGAGATACCAGTAGTCTATACTAAAAATCTAGACTAAATATATATATAGGAGGGGCGTGGCCTGGAGAGCAATGGGATAGGACGCATGTAAGGAGAGCTCTGCTTGCCCACACTCCTTCCTTACAATCCTGCCTGTATCCTGAGTAGCTTCTGCCATCCTCTACACCCGGGGACCTATCCTGCTCCCCCCACGTATCCTGAAGCCTGTCAGCCCGCTGGAGCGCAGCCGCCGCCATCGCGGAGCTTCCCGGCCACTTGCCTTAGGAAAGACCGCGGCTTCGGCCTAGTTCCTGGTCCCTCTGCATACCCTGTGCCCCATCTCCTTCTGCATCGGCCTCTGGACTACCTGCCACCGCTGCCAGGGTGCCTTACAACTCTGCAGTAGCTGCTGTGGGGACGGACTGCGGTCTCGGCCTGACTCCCGGAGCGGAGGCCATCTTGCTCCACCCGGAGACGACAGGCCCCCCTGACTCCCCCGAGCCCTGATTTCCCCGGATACAGCCTGAGGCCAGTGCAGCTGCTTGGCCACTATCCGCGGATCGCACTAAGCCACCCCTGGACAGGGGTGGGAAGGGGGCCGTTGAGGACCCGGCCTACTTAGCTGCGGCCATCTTGGTACACTTGGAGATCCCCCTGACCGCCCCTGTGACATGTCCCCACCAAAAAAGAATTCTGAGGCCGCCGACAAGCTGGCCAAATACCGCCGGCTTGACGAAGACCAGCAGGCCAGAGATGCCGCTGATGCATCCCTGGGCGCGGAACACTCTGTGGTGGCTACTAACAAGCTGCTAGATGCCATCGCCCTGTGCCAGAGTACGCTCACCACCAAAATTGAGGAGGTCAAAATTGATGTGTCCCTTATCCGGCAGGATCTCTCTACCCTCAGGGACCACGTGACAGAGACGGAGAGCCGTATTAGCAGAGCAGAAGATATCCTGCACCCTCTACAACATACCTCTGATGAAGTGCGCCGCCAGCTGCAACAGATTAGCGCAAAACAGGACGACATGGAGAATCGCCTTCGGAGGTGTAACCTCCGCTTTATCGGTCTTCCTGAGTCTGCTGAGGGCACTGATCCGGCGAGCTTCCTTGAAAACCTCCTGACATCAACCTTTGGCAGAGACGCATTTTCGGTCATGTTCGCAGTGGAGAGAGCACATCGAATCCCTGCCCGTCCTCCTCCCAAAGGAGCTCCACCGCGTACCCTGATAGCGAAGTTTCTCAACTTCAGGGACCGCGACAAGATCCTCCGCCTGACCAGAGAGAAGGGGAATATCCCCCATACCAACACACATGTAGCCGTCTTCCCGGACTTCTCCAATGAGGTGCAACGGCAGCGGTCCAGGTTCCAAGATGTTAAGCGGCGCCTCCGCACTCTACACCTCAAGTACGCCATGCTGTACCCTGCAAAGCTTCGCGTGGAACGCGATGGTCGGACCCACTTCTTCGAGGACCCCGAGTTGGCATCCACTTGGATTGACCAGAGAGAACAGCGAGACTGAGCACGCCACACTGCCTGCAAGCTGTGAGTACTTTTTCTCTCTCCCCTGCTTCCCCCTGTACTGGTAATGCTCCCTGTCCTCATCCTGGGGCTTAGCCCTTCAGTAGCTATATTGCTAGTGAGTACTCTCCACCGGGACAGGGGGACGGATCTGAACTCTTTTTCCGTGTTTCATTGGATCTCGCAGCATGCTCGCCGCCTCCGGGCGACCTAACTGACTATTGATTCCCCGGGCTCCCCACACGTGGGAGATACTTGTAGAGGGCAGTCTATCGAACGTTACTGGAACTTCCTATACTACTATACCTACCACCCTGATGGCAGGCGGGGCCCCCTCCTGCATTGATGCAATGGTGCTGCACTTTTGTGGCCCCTACACCCCATGCACTTATCAGAGAAGAAGTCGCCCCCCTAGGATCCCTATGGACCTTTTTCACCCCCCCGTTTGTCTGACTGTTTGTTCCCCTTTTTTTGTTTTCTTTTCTTCACGGGTATCTATGTCCCTTTGAAATTAAGTCCCTCGCCTCCAATGGGTTTTTCACGTTGGATGTCCCCCGTTGATACCTGGTTATGGGGTACTATGTTCATGCCGAGTTGGGGTGGCACTGGACTGGGAGGGAAGGGAAATGTTGTGGTTGTTTTTTTCTATTTGCCACTATGTTTACGATTGTTTATCTCTGCTAAAGGTACTATGTTATTGTCATACATGCACTATCGATATTGGTTCCCACTATGTTTTATGCTATCTGATGTGTCCTTCTCTGCTCTACTGGTCCGGCCGCGGTCTATCATACACGCCCTACACCCACCATGAGTTCCCTGAAATTCCTTACGTGAAATGTTAGGGGCTTGCACAATAAGATTAAGCGCACGGCCGTCCTGACATTTCTCAAATCTCAGAGGGCCGACATTATCACACTAGTTGAGACCCATGTCACAGGCCACTTGCAATCCTCCCTCAAAAAGCCTTGGATAGGGTGGGCTTATCACGCCACCCACACCTCATATTCCAGAGGAGTATCAGTCCTGGTTGCTAAACGAGTACCGTTCGATCTAGTGCTGCTCCGCACGGACCAGCAGGGCAGATATGTGTTTATGCACGCTACCATTAATGGGTCTCCTATCCTGTTACTTGCTTCCTATGTCCCCCCCCCCCCTTACAACTCAGCTGTAATTAAGGAGGGCCTTGCCTTTATGACCCAATATCCCTCTGTACCGGCAGTGTGGATGGGGGACTTTAATATGACCCTAATCCCCGCTCTGGACCGCAGGGGCACGCTGGACCCCCCCCTTAATCCGCCGGCCCATACCAGACTGCACCGCATAATGACCGACTTTGCTCTAGTCGACACTTGGCGCCACAAACACCCGCACACTAAAGTCTTCTCATGCTTTTCAGCCAGTCATAACACAATGTCACAAATTGATTTTGTCTTTATCTCGATGTCCCTGTTGCCTAAACTAGGAGATGTGGGCTTTGCTCCGAGAGTACTCTCGGATCACGCCCCCTACTGGATCACGATCCAGCTCCTGAAAGCTTCCCCTGCTCCTTCTTGGCGGCTAAACCCGTTTTGGCTGACTGCCCTGCAGGACCAGGATGATATCCCCACAGAATTGCAATACTATTTTACGGCCAACAGGGGCTCTGCCACGCATGATATGGTGTGGGAAATGTTTAAACTCCGCGCTCGTTCCCTACTTTCCACACGTATCAACAGGCTTAAACGGTCATCAACACTTATTGTCCAGCAGGCTGCAGAACACCTACAGGTGCTGGAGGAGGCGTTCCATCGGAACCCCTCACCCAGCACGGCTAACAATCTAAAGATTCAGGCGCGCCAGGTCTCCCAATTGCACATAGAGAAGGCTAAACAACGTATTTTTTTCTGTAAACAGAGGGTGTTTGAGTATGGAGAAAGATCGGGCAAACTACTCGCGTATCTCGCCCATTTGGATATGCGTCCCCCTGTGGTGGTGTCCTTGACCGACCTGCAGGGGAACGACATCACCGATCCACAATTGGTGGCGGAGGAGTTTGGGAGATTCTACCGTGCACTCTACACTTCCCGGGTCACCCACACTCCCCAAGATACCAGGGACTACCTAGCGGGAGTTCAATTCCCTAGACTGACCGACGACCAGCTTGAAATTTTGGAAGCCCCTATTACTGAGGAGGACATTTCCTGGGCTATTTCCTGTTTAGCCTCATCTAAGGCCCCAGGACTGGATGGTCTACCTCTTGAATTCTATGCCACCTACTCTGAAATTCTAATCCCTAAACTTAAGGACTAGTGATGAGCCGAACACCCCCGGGTTCGGTTCGCACCAGAACCCGCGAACGGACCGAAAGTTCGTACGAACATTAGAACCCTATTAAATACAATGGATGCGAACGTTCGAATTCTAAAGTGCTAATTATAACAACTATTATGCATGTTATTGTCCTAAAAAGGGTTTGGGAACCCGGGTTCTGCACCAGGGGACATGTATCAATGCAAAAAGAAGTTTTAAAAACGGTCGTTTTTCGGGAGCAGTCATTTTAATGATGCATAAAGTGAAAAAAAAAAAAGTCAAATATTCCTTTAAATATCGTACCTGGGGGGTGTCGAAAGTATGCCTGTGAAGTGCCACGTGTTTCCCGTGTTTAGAACTGTCCCTGCACAAAATGACACTTCTAAAGGAAAAAAAAGCCATTTAAAACTGCTTGCGGCTTTAATGTAATGTCTGGTCCCGGTAATATGGATGAAAATCTTTAAGAAAAATGGCATAGCTACCCCATGACCCCCCCCCCCCTACCCCAGCCCATTACCAGCCCCTTTGGGTCTTGTATGGATATTAAGGGGAACCCCGCACATAAAATAAAAAAGGCCCTATATACTCTGAACAGCCGTATACAGGCGGTGCATACAAGACAGGGACTGTAGGTTTGTTCTTATGTAGAATCTGTTTGTAATTTTGAACAGGTACATTGTTTAAGTGTAGCTCCAGCCCAAAAATCTATTTTTAAACTTTTTGGAAAACATAGGTAAGGGTTATCACCCCTGTAACATTTGTTTTGCTGTCTGTGCCCCTGTTCAGAACATTTCACCTCACTTTCCGTCCCAATGACAACTGTTTTTGAAATGTGGTGTTTTTCTTGAAACAAGGATTGCTGATAAAGCATCAGTACAGAGGAGACACCTTTCTCCCATATTAATTCTTACAGGAGAGAATTTTCCTTCCTAGGGGTAGATTTCCTCTCACTTCCTGTTGTCTTCTTGCGTTTGCAAGTAGGAGTCGTTTGTAAGTTGGATGTTTGAAAGTAGGGACCTGCCGTAGATACTCTGCAGAAATAGGCCCCTTAGTTGTTGGTGTTGGCACAACACTGTAAGCACTCACAGTTACTCTTGGTTGGTGCTGGAACGCCCTGCTGTCAACTATTATATCAGGAATTGTAGTTACATATAATTGTTGAACAGTGGTAGTAAAAATTGGGCCTTTGATGGTGGTGCTGGTGCCACAACACTGTAAGCCCTGACAGTTACTCTTGGTGGGTGCAGCAATGGGCCCTGCTGTGAATTATTAGATCAAGAATTGTAATTGCATGCCCCTGTTGAACAGGGGCTGAAAAATTGGGCCTTTGGTGGTGGTGGTGGTGTTGACACAACACTGTAAGCCCTCAGAGTTACTCTTGGTGGGTGCAGGAATGGGCCCTGCTGTGAATTATTAGATCAAGAATTGTAATTACATGCCCCTGTTGAACAGGGGCTGAAAAATTGGGCCTTAGGCACTGGTGGCACAACACTACAACCCCTCACAGATACTGTACTTGGAGCACAGCAATGAGCCCTGTTGCAAAGTATTGCTTCAAAAATTGTAATGACACGCCCCTGTTAAACAGGGGCTGAAAAATTGGGCCTTAGGCACTGGTGCCACAACACTCCAACCCCTCACAGATACTGTACTTGGAGCACAGCAATGAGCCCTATGGCAAATTATTGCTAAAAAAATTGTAATTACACGCCCCTGTAAAACAGGGGCTGAAAAATTGGGCCTTAGCCACTGGTGGCGGCACCCATAAACAAAAATGATCTTCCAAGCTATCATCATCAATCGTATCATTGAGGACTCGGAGGAGGAGGATAGCCAGTCAACATAACAGCACAGACACTCAGCATCAGCATCAGTCTTGAAGGGATGTGACATGTTAAAATCAATTAGTCTGTTATATCAGCATCAGGTGTGTGGTAGCTGGTGGTGATCCAAGACTGGTTCATCTTGATGAAAGTCAGTCGATCAACCGAGTCGGTGGACAGGCGCACCCTGTGATCCGTGACAAATCCTCCAGCAGCACTGAATGTGCGTTCCGAAAGAACGCTGGATGCAGGACAGGCCAGTAGCTCAATTGCATACTGTGCAAGCTCTGGCCAGTGATCCATCCTCAAGACCCAGTAAGCCAGAGGATTTTCGGTGGGGAAGGTGTCCAAGTCTGACCTTGCCCCTAGATATTCCTGCACCATGTTTATCAGACGCTGGCGATGGTTGCTGGAACCAATCATACTTTGGGGCTGCGGACTAAAGAATTGTCTGAACGCATCGGTCAGACGGCCACCTTCCCCACCGCTCCTTCTTTGACTGGCCGAAGCCTCAGCAACTCGTTGTCCTGGACCAGGAGTTTGTAACCTCCCAGTCTCTGGGAACGCGTTGCACAGACCTTTCTGCAAGGCCTCCCGGAGTTGTCTCATCCTCTGCTCCCTCTGCGACGGTAACATAAGGTCCGCAACCTTACCCTTGTACCGTGGATCAAGGAGAGTGGCCAGCCAGTAATGGTCCCTCTCCTTGATCCGAAGAATACGAGGATCCTTCCGCAGACTTTGCAGGATCAGGGAGGCCATGCAGCGTAGGTTTGCTGAGGCATTCGCTCCGGAGTCCTCTGGGTCACTAAGGACGACATGATCCGCAGTCACCTCCTCCCAGCCACGTAAAAGTCCACTGGTTTCTTGGGACTGTAAATCATCCCTAAAAGACTGCTGCTGATGATGCTGAGTGCCAGCCTCCACCTCCATGCTGACACAATCCTCCTCCTCCTCCTCCTCCTCTTCCTCTTCCTGTGCGATGGGTGGGACAGAAGGAACACTGTCTGGGTAAAGGGGGCCTTGAGAGGCAAGGAAGTCCTCCTCTTCCTGCCTCTGTTCTGCCTCAAGTGCCCTGTCCATTATTCCACGCAGCGTGTGCTCCAACAGGTGGACAAGAGGTACAGTGTCACTGATGCATGCACTGTCACTGCTCACCATCCTCGTGGCCTCCTCAAATGGTGCCAGGACAGTGCATGCATCCCTGATCATGCCCCACTGGCGTGGAGAAAAAAAAACCAAGCTCCCCTGACCCTGTCCTGGTGCCGTAGTCGCACAGGTACTCATTGATGGCCCTCTGCTGCGTGTGCAGCCGCTGCAGCATGGCCAACGTTGAGTTCCACCTGGTGGGCATGTCACATATAAGGCGGTTCTTGGGCAGGTTCAACTCCTTTTGCAGCTCAGCCAGGCGAGCACTGGCATTATAAGATCTGCGGAAATGCACACAGACTTTCCTGGCCTGCCTCAGGACATCCTGTAAGCCCGGGTACCTGCCCAAGAACCGCTGCACCACCAGGTTAAGGACGTGAGCCACACAGGGCACATGGGTCAGTTGTCCCTGTCGGAGGGCGGAGAGGAGGTTGGTGCCATTGTCGCAAACCACCATTCCTGGCTTAAGCTGGCGTGGCGTCAACCACCTCTCGGCCTGGCCCTGCAGAGCAGACAGGACCTCTGCCCCAGTGTGGCTTCTGTCCCCCAAACACACCAGCGCAAGCACGGCATGGCATCTTTTTGCCTGCGTACTTGCGTAGCCCCGTGAACGGCTACGGAGCACCGCTGGTTCATAGGACAAACCACAGGAAGAGGCCATGGAGGAAGAAGAAGAGGAGGGGGTGGAGGAGAGAGGTGTGTCACAACCAGTAGTAGCATTTTGGAGGCGTGGCGGTGGGACAACCTCCAACACTACTGCACCTTGTCCTGCATCCTTCCCAGCTGCCAAAAGAGTGACCCAATGGGCCGTGAAAGAAAGGTAACGTCCCTGTCCATGCCTGCTGGACCATGAGTCAGCGGTAATATGCACCTTACCGCTGACCGCCCTGTCCAGCGAGGCCAAGACATTGCCTTCCACATGCCGGTAGAGAGCCGGAATAGCCTTCCGTGAGAAAAAGTGGCGTTTGGGAACCTGCCACTGAGGAACCGCACATTGCACAAACTCACGGAAGGGGGCCGAGTCTACCAACTGAAAAGGCAGCAGTTGAAGCGCTAGCAATTTAGCCAAGCTAGCATTCAACCGCTGGGCATGTGGATGGCTGGGAGTGAACTTCTTTCGACGGTCCAGCAGCTGGGGCAGGGAAATTTGCCTGCTAGAATCGGACGTCGGTGTACTGCTAGCAGAGTGGCCGCAAGTACTTGGCTGTGACACACCTAATTCTACACCTTCATTCCTCTCAGTGCATGTTTCAGAGAGGACTGAAGTTATAGTGGGGTTGGAAATCCCAGCTGATGCGGTGCAAGGAGAGGTCCGCTTTGTTCTTTGGTGTGGGTCTTTGAGGTAGGCTTGCCAACGAGCTGCATGGCAGGTCAACATATGTCTGGTCAGGCATGTGGTACCCAAGCGGCTGATGTTTTGGCCACGCGATATACGCTTGAGACATATGTTGCAAACAGCAGCTGTGCGATCTGATGCACTAGCCTCAAAAAAGGCCCACACCAAGGAACTTTTTGAATGACGGGCAGAGGCAGCGCCCTGCACAGGCGGAGCTCTGCGGTGTGATTCCGTCGGTGTACTGCCCTTACGCTGGCCACCAAAGGGCATCCTGTCTCGTTGGAGATGTGCCTCCTCCTCATCCTCCTCCTCCTCTCTCCTATTAGGCACCCACGTGGAGTCAGTGACCTCATCATCCCCTCCCTCCTCATCACTGGAGCCAATCTGGCAGTATGCTGCAGCTGCTGGAACATGACTGCCAGATTGGTGTCCTTCTTGAGCATCCCCTCTGTCTGCTCTCACCCTACTGCCTTCCTGTAGCTGGGTTTCATCATCAGACCCTTCGAAACGCTGGGCATCCTCCTGGAGCATGTACCCAACACTGTGCTCAAACAGTTCGGGGGACTCCTCAGGAGGAGGACATGGTGGGTCTAGGGAAGGAGTGACTGATGATGAGTCTGACATTGATACCAGGGAAGAGGACGCTTTGGCAGCTGCTTTGCCAGTACCCTGAGCCTGGGTGAGAGAGGATGAGGAGGAGGAGGAGGGCTTGGTCATCCACTCTACCAAGTCTTCGGCATGATGTGGCTCAACATGTCCAGCTGCGGAAAAGAAGGACAAGCGTGTCCCATGGCCATGTGCTGATGACAATGCACCGCGTCCACGACCAGCACTGTTGCCCCCAGACACAGAGCCTGCTTGCCCTCTTTTATTGCCTCCTGACTGTCTGCCTCTCCTTGTTTGCCTTCCAGACATTCTAATAGATGGCCTGCAGGGAGATGGGAAAAAAGCAATAAGGGCTACCTTCAGGTGTCCTTCTCTGTCCCTTGAAACAAGGACTTGCACAGTGAAAGAAACTGACACTCTCCCTACCTACAGTTTTCTGTCCCTAGAAAAAATGTTTTTTTTAAGCACAATATAGCACAAGGAGAATTCACTCACTGTCCTTCCAGGTCCCTAGAAACAAGGACTTGCACAGTGAAAGAAACTGACACTCTCCCTACCTACAGTTTTCTGTCCCTAGAAAAAATGTTTTTTTTAAGCACAATATAGCACAAGGAGAATTCACTCACTGTCCTTCCAGGTCCCTAGAAACAAGGACTTGCACAGTGAAAGAAACTGACACTCTCCCTACCTACAGTTTTCTGTCCCTAGAAAAAATGTTTTTTTTAAGCACAATATAGCACAAGGAGAATTCACTCACTGTCCTTCCAGGTCCCTAGAAACAAGGACTTGCACAGTGAAAGAAACTGACACTCTCCCTACCTACAGTTTTCTGTCCCTAGAAAAAATGTTTTTTTTAAGCACACTATAGCACAAGGAGAATTCACTCACTGTCCTTCCCAGTCCCTAGAAACAAGGACTTGCACAGTGAAAGAAACTGACACTCTCCCTACCTACAGTTTTCTGTCCCTAGAAAAAATGTTTTTTTTAAGCACAATATAGCACAAGGAGAATTCACTCACTGTCCTTCCAGGTCCCTGGAAACAAGGACTTGCACAGTGAAAGAAACTGACACTCTCCCTACCTACAGTTTTCTGTCCCTAGAAAAAATGTTTTTTTTAAGCACAATATAGCACAAGGAGAATTCACTCACTGTCCTTCCAGGTCCCTAGAAACAAGGACTTACACAGTGAAAGAAACTGACACTCTCCCTACCTACAGTTTTCTGTCCCTAGAAAAAATGTTTTTTTTAAGCACAATATAGCACAAGGAGAATTCACTCACTGTCCTTCCAGGTCCCTGGAAACAAGGACTTGCACAGTGAAAGAAACTGACACTCTCCCTACCTACAGTTTTCTGTCCCTAGAAAAAATGTTTTTTTTAAGCACAATAAAGCACAAGGAGAATTCACTCACTGTCCTTCCAGGTCCCTAGAAACAAGGACTTACACAGTGAAAGAAACTGACACTCTCCCTACCTACAGTTTTCTGTCCCTAGAAAAAATGTTTTTTTTAAGCACAATATAGCACAAGGAGAATTCACTCACTGTCCTTCCAGGTCCCTAGAAACAAGGACTTGCACAGTGAAAGAAACTGACACTCTCCCTACCTACAGTTTTCTGTCCCTAGAAAAAATGTTTTTTTTAAGCACAATATAGCACAAGGAGAATTCACTCACTGTCCTTCCAGGTCCCTAGAAACAAGGACTTACACAGTGAAAGAAACTGACACTCTCCCTACCTACAGTTTTCTGTCCCTAGAAAAAATGTTTTTTTTAAGCACAATATAGCACAAGGAGAATTCACTCACTGTCCTTCCAGGTCCCTGGAAACAAGGACTTGCACAGTGAAAGAAACTGACACTCTCCCTACCTACAGTTTTCTGTCCCTAGAAAAAATGTTTTTTTTAAGCACAATATAGCACAAGGAGAATTCACTCACTGTCCTTCCAGGTCCCTGGAAACAAGGACTTGCACAGTGAAAGAAACTGACACTCTCCCTACCTACAGTTTTCTGTCCCTAGAAAAAATGTTTTTTTTAAGCACAATATAGCACAAGGAGAATTCACTCACTGTCCTTCCAGGTCCCTAGAAACAAGGACTTACACAGTGAAAGAAACTGACACTCTCCCTACCTACAGTTTTCTGTCCCTAGAAAAAATGTTTTTTTTAAGCACAATATAGCACAAGGAGAATTCACTCACTGTCCTTCCAGGTCCCTGGAAACAAGGACTTGCACAGTGAAAGAAACTGACACTCTCCCTACCTACAGTTTTCTGTCCCTAGAAAACCTAGAAAAAATGTTTTTTTAAAGCACAATAAAGCACAAGGAGAATTCACTCACTGTCCTTCCAGGTCCCTAGAAACAAGGACTTACACAGTGAAAGAAACTGACACTCTCCCTACCTACAGTTTTCTGTCCCTAGAAAAAATGTTTTTTTTAAGCACAATATAGCACAAGGAGAATTCACTCACTGTCCTTCCAGGTCCCTAGAAACAAGGACTTGCACAGTGAAAGAAACTGACACTCTCCCTACCTACAGTTTTCTGTCCCTAGAAAATTTTTTTTTTTTAAGCACAATATAGCACAAGGAGAATTCACTCACTGTCCTTCCAGGTCCCTAGAAACAAGGACTTGCACAGTGAAAGAAACTGACACTCTCCCTACCTACAGTTTTCTGTCCCTAGAAAAAATGTTTTTTTTAAGCACAATATAGCACAAGGAGAATTCACTCGCTGTCCTTCCAGGTCCCTAGAAACAAGGACTTGCACAGTGAAAGAAACTGACACTCTCCCTACCTACAGTTTTCTGTCCCTAGAAAAAATGTTTTTTTTAAGCACAATATAGCACAAGGAGAATTCACTCACTGTCCTTCCAGGTCCCTAGAAACAAGGACTTGCACAGTGAAAGAAACTGACACTCTCCCTACCTACAGTTTTCTGTCCCTAGAAAAAATGTTTTTTTTAAGCACAATATAGCACAAGGAGAATTCACTCACTGTCCTTCCAGGTCCCTAGAAACAAGGACTTACACAGTGAAATAAACTGACACTCTCCCTACCTACAGTTTTCTGTCCCTAGAAAAAATGTTTTTTTTAAGCACAATATAGCACAAGGAGAATTCACTCACTGTCCTTCCAGGTCCCTAGAAACAAGGACTTACACAGTGAAAGAAACTGACACTCTCCCTACCTACAGTTTTCTGTCCCTAGAAAAAATGTTTTTTTTAAGCACAATATAGCACAAGGAGAATTCACTCACTGTCCTTCCAGGTCCCTGGAAACAAGGACTTGCACAGTGAAAGAAACTGACACTCTCCCTACCTACAGTTTTCTGTCCCTAGAAAAAATGTTTTTTTTAAGCACAATATAGCACAAGGAGAATTCACTCACTGTCCTTCCAGGTCCCTAGAAACAAGGACTTACACAGTGAAAGAAACTGACACTCTCCCTACCTACAGTTTTCTGTCCCTAGAAAAAATGTTTTTTTTAAGCACAATATAGCACAAGGAGAATTCACTCACTGTCCTTCCAGGTCCCTGGAAACAAGGACTTGCACAGTGAAAGAAACTGACACTCTCCCTACCTACAGTTTTCTGTCCCTAGAAAAAATGTTTTTTTTAAGCACAATATAGCACAAGGAGAATTCACTCACTGTCCTTCCAGGTCCCTAGAAACAAGGACTTGCACAGTGAAAGAAACTGACACTCTCCCTACCTACAGTTTTCTGTCCCTAGAAAAAATGTTTTTTTTAAGCACAATATAGCACAAGGAGAATTCACTCACTGTCCTTCCAGGTCCCTAGAAACAAGGACTTACACAGTGAAATAAACTGACACTCTCCCTACCTACAGTTTTCTGTCCCTAGAAAAAATGTTTTTTTTAAGCACAATATAGCACAAGGAGAATTCACTCACTGTCCTTCCAGGTCCCTAGAAACAAGGACTTACACAGTGAAAGAAACTGACACTCTCCCTACCTACAGTTTTCTGTCCCTAGAAAAAATGTTTTTTTTAAGCACAATATAGCACAAGGAGAATTCACTCACTGTCCTTCCAGGTCCCTGGAAACAAGGACTTGCACAGTGAAAGAAACTGACACTCTCCCTACCTACAGTTTTCTGTCCCTAGAAAAAATGTTTTTTTTAAGCACAATATAGCACAAGGAGAATTCACTCACTGTCCTTCCAGGTCCCTAGAAACAAGGACTTACACAGTGAAAGAAACTGACACTCTCCCTACCTACAGTTTTCTGTCCCTAGAAAAAATGTTTTTTTTAAGCACAATATAGCACAAGGAGAATTCACTCACTGTCCTTCCAGGTCCCTAGAAACAAGGACTTGCACAGTGAAAGAAACTGACACTCTCCCTACCTACAGTTTTCTGTCCCTAGAAAAAATGTTTTTTTTAAGCACAATATAGCACAAGGAGAATTCACTCACTGTCCTTCCAGGTCCCTAGAAACAAGGACTTACACAGTGAAAGAAACTGACACTCTCCCTACCTACAGTTTTCTGTCCCTAGAAAAAATGTTTTTTTTAAGCACACTATAGCACAAGCACAAAACACACTGACACTCTCCCTACCTATCCTTCTCTTTCCCTAAACTAAAGGAATCCAGGTTAAGCAAGAAAGAAATAAAAGTCACTGTCCCTGCCTATGCTGCTCTATCCCTGCTCCGGAACACACTACACTAGGCCGCCGTGCTGGCGGCCTTTTATAGTGTGGGGCGTGTACTAAACACCCTCAGCAATAATTGGCCACAGGCATCCTGCCTGTGGCCAATCATTGCTCTCCTCGCTGCCGGCGCTGTGATTGGCCAAGCATGCGGGGTCACAGTGCATGCTTGGCCAATCACAGCGCCTGGATGACACTGCGATGGCGTAGTGCATTGTGGGCCGTTCGCGTCACTCGAATTTGGCGCGAACGGCCCAAATCGTTCGATCTTCGTCGAACGATCGAACAGCCGATGTTCGAGTCGAACGTATGTTTGATTCGAACACGAAGCTCATCCCTATTAAGGACCTGTATAAATCCATATTTGATTCAGGAGTTCTACCCCCATCTATGAGAGAAGCCCAAATTGTCGTAATTCCCAAACCCGGCAAGGACCCTAAATACCCGGAGTCGTATAGGCCTATTTCCTTGTTACAGGTAGACATCAAAATATTAGCTAAGATTCTAGCCTCCCGCCTTAACCAGGTTATACTGTCATTGATCCACCCTGACCAAACAGGCTTTATGCCAGGGAAAAACACTGCTATGAATACTCGCCGCCTATTTATGAATATTCAGGGGTCCCATGATGAAATTGGCTCGAGGGTCGTGGTGGCTCTGGATGCCGCCAAGGCCTTCGACTCCGTGGAGTGGAACTACCTGTGGGAGTGCCTCTCAAGATTTGGATTTGGCCCCAGCTTTATTCGCTGGGTCCAACTCCGCTACCAGTCCCCAAGAGCCAGAGTATTTGTGAACGGTTGGCTCTCCGACCAGTTCCCACTGGAGAGAGGGACCCGACAAGGCTGCCCCCCTTCCCCCATGCTGTACGCATTGGCTGTGGAGCCGTTGGCCATTATGGTCCGTGTGGAACGTATGGGTGGCCATTCGGGTCTGAGTATTAATTGGTCTAAGTCTCAGATTCTTCCGATTGACCATTTCCCCCCCTCATTCACGTCCCCTCCTTTGGCTCTTCCAAGGGTCTCCCTGATCAAATACCTTGGCGTGCAGGTCACCAGATCGCTCTCAGACTACAAATTACTGAACATTGAACCCCTGTTTGCCCTGATCAAGACCAAGACGCAGACTTGGGCCAGACTACCCTTGGGTGTTATGGGTCGCATCAGCTTAGTTAAGATGATACTCCTTCCCAAAATACTTTATTTGGTCTGGCATGCTCCCCTTTATATACCACAAAAATGTTTCAAAACAATTGAATCCATCCTGAATTCATTTATATGGGGTCATAGCAGACACAAATTATCTTGGAAAATTCTGAAGAACCCTGTGACATTGGGAGGAGCTGCTCTCCCAGACTTTCAGGACTATTATCTTGCCTCCCAGCTGTCCCACTTCTATTATTTTGACAAATGTGAGCTAACAAGATACCAGACACTAATCTGTGAGCACCCTTATGACTCGGCCCATACCCCACTTCAGTCGGTCCTAAGAGCCCCATTGACAATACGCCCCCCCCCCCCAACACACGGCAGACATGTTGACTCATCACCGGAGGGTATGGCGGACGGCACTACAAAAAATTGGGACCCCTCAGGTACACTCTCATACCCCTCTCTGGTACAATACTCGTTTGCCAGAATTATTGTCCATTCCAGACCCCGCGGTGTGGATATGCCATGGGATCTTATACATACACCAGATCATGACCGCTTCAGGCCTTAAAACATTCCAAATGCTGAAGGACGAATTTTCCCTCCCCAATTGCCTTTTCTTCAGGTATTTGCAACTCCGTCACGCTATACAGGCCCAGTTTTCTGGTTCTAACCCATCCCTGGCAGTTCCCTCTATAGTGGACACAGTCACGGATAATGAGCCTGCTAAGCTCATCTCCACTTTGTACTCCGCCATTCGTCTCCCTAGCACCACAGCATTGGCCTATGCTGCCAAGACTAGATGGGAGGCGGATGTTGGACTAATAGAGGATGAGGACTGGGACGAGATTTTGGAGGACGTGAAAAAAGTTTCCCCCAAACTATCGGATCGCCTCACACAGCTGTACATCATCCATAGAACGTATCTGACACCTCAGAGAATAGCACGTTTCAAACCCACGTACAATCCAGGATGCAACCTCTGCGACCATACCCCAGGCTCCTTTTATCACCTCATTTGGCTCTGCCCTACCATCCAGGCGTACTGGACACAGGTGATACGCTTCCTGCACGACCAGATTGGCTCCCCTGCTACCCTTGACCCAAAGATGTGCCTACCTGGCCTGTTGCCAGACTTAGATGCCGACAAACCCCTGCGTACCTTTTTACATGAGACGCTATTCTTGGCAAGAAAAGTAGTGGCCCGTAATTGGATGCAGGCCCTGCCCCCTACAATTCAATGCTGGAAAAAGGCGGTTAACGATGCTCTCCCATATAAGAAACTGATTTATGTACATAGAGGGTGTCCGTTAAAGTATGAGAAGGTCTGGGACAGATGGATGGCGGATGGTGAAACCTGTACTCGACATGTCGATTCCTTATTTTTATTGTGTACCGGCTCCACTCTCACTGGTGTCTTTATCTTTAAGTCACACAGATGCCTCACTATGTTCATGTATGTACTATTGTCTTGGCCATACTGGCTTATATTGATTTATGTGCCATGCATACTCCTCAATAAAGTTGTTTTTTTTCAATAAAAAAAAATATATATATATACAGGTGTATAGTTTGTTACAGTGCAAGGCCCTGCCATTGTGTGAGTGTAGGCAGAGGACAGGATTCTCAAGCTTACGGTTTGAGGGGCTCCAGAGCGTTGTACCCAGTTTTCTCCGATCAGGGGGCGAAGGCTTCAAAGAGATTTGGGTGGGATGAAGCCTTCAAATCTGTGGTCAGGTCTTAGGCTCTGTTTCCACTATTGTAACCCCAAAGTTGCACGATTTTGCCCCAATTTTTTGCCGCAACTTGAAGCAATGCCTGTGTATTCTTGAGGTCTATGGACCTCAAGTCGCATCAAAGTGGGACCAAAGTAGTGCAGGGACTACTTTGAAGGGGCTTAAGGGAGACTTACAGGCTGGTTGTGTGTGAAGGGATGCCCAGCCATTATAAGCTAGTCCATTTCAGTAGCTCAGTGCTCCACCCAAGAGACAGGAAGTCTGAGAAGAGGAGTCAGGTGGGCTCCTATCAAGAGCTCAGGGTTTAGGCCTGTGCAGTGAGCAGGGGCGGCAGCTCCATTAGGGGCGCAGGGGTGCCGCCCCCCTAATCCATGAGGCCTCTATTCTACATGCAGGGCGCTGGATGCATGGATTACTTTAGGGTTATTTTTTTTGTTTTTGAAAGCACATAATTAGAGCCTGGGGCTCTAATTGGCTTCAAAAAAGGGTGGGCTCGGGGCGCAGAGCACTGCACCCTGAGCCCACCCAGTCGTTTGTCGATAGAAAATTAATATTTGCCTTTGTCTTCCTGCTTCTCCTCCCAGCCAATCAGGAAGCGGGTCCTGACGCCCAATTGGCCGAGAGGAGAAGCGACCGTATTGGTTGGTACCGGGGTAGAATGTACATGGAGATCCGGAGGAGGCCATCCTCATTGGAGAGAGCAATCTGGCTCTGCATCGCCGCTAACACCAGAGCCCAACCGTGTGAGCAGCTGTCCTGATGCCGTGGCAGCCTCGAGCACAGGCTGTGTTGTTGGATTGCCACTGTAACCAGCGTGGAACGTAAGTTGGCGCCGGGCTGGGTGTGACGTCACAAAGAGGGCGTGCTGATGTAGGGTGGGCGGTAACTCGTTTGGAAGCAACGGCTTCTTCTTCAGATCTGATTGGCAGACGAACCTTTCAGTCTTATGTAGGAGAAAAACACTAAAGGAGCCGTTTCTTCAAAATGCGTTACCGCCCACCCCACGTCAGCACGCCCTCTTTTTGGCACCACGCCCAGCCTGGCGCCATCTTGCGTTCCACGCTGGTTACAGTGGCGATCGGCCGCTTCCTGCCTTTATCCAACAACACAGCTTCTGCTCAAGGCTGCCACGGCATCAGGGCGGCTTAAAGAGGGACTGATGATTACACACTTTCTGTGCCTGTATTACTTATTCACTTTGTGAGTTGCCATTTGCTTTTATTTATATTAAACCACCGATCTTAATGCTGCACTTAGTCTGGCGCCCCTCTGTTCTTGCTTTAACCTACAGAGTCACCTGCTTCACTCTAAGGGTGCTGCCTCCAAGTGCTGTTTGAAAATCTATTTATGGACTGTTTTCCATGGACTGTTATATTTTATTATGATGTTTTAATTATCATGTATTCCCTATATATTAGAGTGTCACTGCTAGGTGCTGCCTGACCCTCCTTCATATATTGGTTTTATTCATTGCTTTTTTAAAGTTTTCTAAATATGTGCTTCCACGCAGCCCTCTAGCGCCACTGTACACTCTGTTCTTGGCATTTTTCTTTTGTTCAAGGTATCTAATAATGACTGTGTAATCTAATATGCTCCAGCCCCTGTGCACTTAAAAATCAGCAATCAGTAAGTACATGGGTCGAATTTCAAAATAATTTTCTTTCCATAATCTTAACTAAGAATTTTCGTTAGAATTACGCACCATTAGTGGGAAATTTTTTAAAAAACAAATGATTTTCTAATCAATGATGGGAGAATTGTGTGAGAAATGTAAATCGAAAAAGAAATGCGCATGTGCAGGAAAAAAAAATTCACGGAAAGAAAAGAAAATTCCCAGACATGAAAATTATTTTCTGAAGCAACATGAGGTGAAATTGAAGGCTTGGTTGGTCAAATTTCGAAATCAATGGTGGCACCATCGGATCACAAAACTCACAAAATTTCTGATTTTCAAAAGATTTTTTTTTCGAAATGTGACCATGTAGGGCCAGCCTAACAGTATGGGTCTGACACATCCCCTTCCTTCCCCTTTTCTACAAGTCTGTGTGAGGAAACTGTAATGAGGGGTGTGGCTGTTACTCATCTCTGCTAGCACAGAGCACTGCAGTGTAAGGGCAGTAAAGTAATTGGTACAATAAATTTTATTCCGAGGTAGTTACGGATTCCCTCTATTTATTGCATATATGTATTAATTTGTCTATACCTATAATTAGCTAGTCTATTAAAACCCTGATAAGCACAATGATATAAAGTTAGCTATGAAAACAAACACACTGCTTAGTAAAACAATATCTTATTTATTTCCCAAGAAAATAGGGAACTGCTAACATGAAAACATTAACGTAAAATATACAGAGCATATAACAACAGAACATCAAAGATACTTATCACATCCCCTAGACATGTTCTCATCAGCTGTGCTCAAGATGGTATCAGAGAAAGCCATGAGGCTCAGGCAAGAGCCAGGAGCGAAAAAGGATGATTTCCCTTCTGTGTGTACTTTTTACACATTCATTCACTCCCACTCGTAACCACCCCCACTTGCCTCCTGTCCAATAAGATATTGCCAAGAGGTAGTCCTTTTAATATATTATATGTTTGTCCGTCCTGTTGTATTAGCCTCTAGGGGCAGCAGTGTCCATGTATCATGTTGTCAGAGAATTAGTTGACCAGACTGTCATGGATATGCAGTAGTGTTTGTCTGTCAGCTTACCTTCCTTCCCATGTGTTCATCTTAGAGGCCTGAGCCCTTTCACCTGGCTTCCTTTATAATCTCCTCCCAGCCAGACTCCACCCCAGGCCCTATCACAGAACACTATATTAACCTGTGCACTGCAAGCCTGCAGTGCTGATCAACGTGTTTGTTAGGCATTGTGTGTTTGGGTTCCTGCCTGCCGTGTGCTACGTCTGTCTCTCTGTTACGTTATTGGCTTGTCCCCGACTATCCCTGTCTGCTCGTGACCCTTGACCTTCGGCTCGTTCTTTCGTTATCCTTGTCTGCTTGTGGCCCCTGACCTTCAGCTTGTTATTCGGTTCTCTCTTATCTCGTGCTGCTGCTTCCCCTCTTTTCCCCTTATCCCACGGGGCGTGAGCTAGGAAACTCCAGGGGCCGCGACCTGGTCCCAGCCTGCAGCACAACATCCTCACCACTGGAGGCCCTGGAGAAGACCAGCTAGGTCTTAGACTCCGCGCCCTGGGGAATCTTGGCTCTAGCTTCCGTTAGGATCTCGGTTGTGCTCCTCTGGTCCCGCCTTCCACAACCACCCAGTTTCCTACCCGCAGAAACCAGCCATAGGGTTCACTACCTCGCGGTGCACTCCTGTCCCCCTACGGTGTGCATCTGTCACCTGGCCACAGGTGACCCTGACAGTTTGATCAGCCATGAACCTGGCTGACATCCTGTTACCCGTGGATGAATTAGCAGGAAGAACCATCCCCACTGATCTGGCCGGCGTTATCTCCTTGTGTAACCAGATCGATATTCGCTTTCAGGAGAGGACCTTAGAAAAGCAACGCCAGCACTCCTTGGTTCTTAGTCAGCCTGAGCTCCCCTCTCTTCGACCCGTAGAGCATCTCCTACCAGCTGAGGAAGCCATGCAGCTGGGTCGGACCAGGCTATCCCCCGAGGAACGTGCTAGGCGCAGAACTCTTGGTCTGTGTCTTTACTGTGGGGGCAAAGGTCATTTTCGTGACACTTGCTCTCTTTGTCCAGAAAAACGTTCGGGTCCACTTCATCTGGAAAGTGGAGTATTGGACCCAGAAATATCACCTTCCCCTTCTCGTCTTCTGCTTTCTGTGTTCCTTCATGTTGGTGCTTCTTCTCATTCGGTCTCAGCATATCTGGATTCCGGAGCCGCTGGTAATTTTATGGACTGGGAAATCGCATCGTCCATGAGACTTACTCTTTTGCCCCTCACCACACCATTGGTGGTCTTGGCGATTGATGGTACTGTTCTCCCAGGGGGACCTATCCGCTTCCAGACCCTCCCTGTTAAGATGTCGGTAGGGACGCTCCACCAGGAGTGGATATCCTTCCTTATCTTACCCAAGGCCTCAACGCCTATAATTTTGGGTCTCCCATGGTTACAGCTCCATTCTCCTCATGTGGACTGGACTACTGGACAGATCCTGGCTTGGGGTCCCTCCTGTTCCTCGTCCTGCCTACCCAAGGTTGCCCCCTGTGAACCTGAGCCGGTCATTCATTCCAGGTTGCATAACCATTTACATTTCTCTGTCCCTAACCACCCTTGGACGCACAGCCAGGCTAGCTTGTCTACAAGTCCTGCAGTCGCTACGTCTTGCGATGCGATTCAGGTAGTCGCTACACCTGACTCAGCTATTCACTCTGCCTCTGTACTAGTTATGCCAGTCCAGCCCATGCCCAGTGAACCTCCTACTTTTTCTTGTTCGGGACATTCTGCTTGTCCTTCAGCTATTCAGCTTGACTCCGGCGACATGTCACCTTCTAACCAACCTGACTTCAGGGTTCCACTGACCTCTGCCCAGTCTGATGGTCCTGTGCAAGATGACCAGTTCCCCTTTAAGGGTCTAGGGGACCCTCCTCAGATTCCTCTTGATCCTCTCATGCCCTTGCTTATTCCTAGAGAGCCTTTGGTCCTCAATAGATCTTCTTGTCATCTCCCTACCTCGTTTTCGGTCTCTGAGGATAATCTTAAGTACGAGGTTAGACAAGTTCTGGATTCTCGGCTCTGCAGAGGCATTCTTCAGTACCTTGTGCATTGGAGAGGTTTTGGTCCTGAGGAGGCGTCTTGGATCGCTGCATCTGATGTCGCTGCACCTCATCTGTTGAGAAGGTTTCATCAGAGATTTCCCTTTAAGCCTGGGCCCAGGCGGGGGAGGGCCCATAAGAGGGAGGGTACTGTCATGGATATGCAGTAGTGTTTGTCTGTCAGCTTACCTTCCTTCCCATGTGTTCATCTTAGAGGCCTGAGCCCTTTCACCTGGCTTCCTTTATAATCTCCTCCCAGCCAGACTCCACCCCAGGCCCTATCACAGAACACTATATTAACCTGTGCACTGCAAGCCTGCGGTGCTGATCAACGTGTTTGTTAGGCATTGTGTGTTTGGGTTCCTGCCTGCCGTGTGCTACGTCTGTCTCTCTGTTACGTTATTGGCTTGTCCCCGACTATCCCTGTCTGCTCGTGACCCTTGACCTTCGGCTCGTTCTTTCGTTATCCTTGTCTGCTTGTGGTCCCTGACCTTCAGCTTGTTATTCGGTTCTCTCTTATCTCGTGCTGCTGCTTCCCCTCTTTTCCCCTTATCCTACGGGGCGTGAGCTAGGAAACTCCAGGGGCCGCGACCTGGTCCCAGCCTGCAGCACAACATCCTCACCACTGGAGGCCCTGGAGAAGACCAGCTGGGTCTTAGACTCCGCGCCCTGGGGAATCTTGGCTCTAGCTTCCGTTAGGATCTCGGTTGTGCTCCTCTGGTCCCGCCTTCCACAACCACCCAGTTTCCTACCCGCAGAAGCCAGCCATAGGGTTCACTACCTCGCGGTGCACTCCTGTCCCCCTACGGTGTGCATCTGTCACCTGGCCACAGGTGACCCTGACACAGACTGTGTGGACTGCACAGAGAGAACCAAAACGTATGTAGAGTAAAATATAATGAGGTTTATTGAGAAGGTGATATAAATAAATACAAACAGTGCCACTAAACAAACAACCCACAAACAACAAGTAATATATATATACAGCAAAGGGTAGTACCAGAATCTTGGATGTAAGCCAGGCCAGAGTCATACACAGCAGATCAGGAGATTGACAAAGAGGTGTTCCAGAAGCATTAACGTAGCCAGGCCAAGGTCATACATGGGGAGTCAGCAGATGGGGACAGGGAACAAACAAGACAGGGAGAGGACGGATGGATAGGCTCAGGATGGGAATCGGATCAGATCAGATCAGGTCAGGTCAGGAGAGGAGAGGTACAGGCTCAAGATCCGGATACAAGCAGCAAGGTAAGGGCTCCAGGAGAAAGATACCAAGGCGAGCATGTAAGGGCTCGCCGGGTATTTATAGGACTGCTATAATTGTTCTCATGTGACAGCTGAGCGAAGGAAGTGCTTCCTGCCCCACACTGCCGGAATGCCCCCGCTGGTGGACGCCGGTACTACGGCCCATGGATCAGGCATTACCAGCAGCAGGTGAGATCCTCTGTCAAAGATACTGGCTGTGAGAGAACACCCGCTGGTGGACACTAGTACTGCGATCCATAGGGCCAACAGCGCCACCAGCGGGTGAAGCCTTTCCTGACACATGTCTATGTGTTCTGGGCCGTCTTCAGTGTTAGCTAGCCCTTGTTCTCTTTGAAGCCTGTAATCACGCATATCACACCAGGTGGGCAGGAGCCAAGCCCTTGTTCTACAAAGCTTTGATATTAAACTTGTTACATTACAACTTGGGGCCATCTGCCTGTATTAATCAGGAAGTGAAATTCCAGGAATATGATATTAAACCATGTTGCCTTCCAACAGCTACATTTTTACTCAAAATTACGTTGTTTTTTTTTTCTTGATGATTTTTAATCATTTCCTAGCAAAAAGGTGTGCAAATCATAATGTTGGGTGGACTACAGGACCTCAACGAAATGAAAAGCTATGAGACAAGATTTGATTCTTAAGCCTCGTACACACGGCCGAGAATCTCGTCAGGAAAAAACACGTTGTTTTTCCTGGCGAGACTCTTGACAAGAATCTTGTCCCGGCCGAGTGTACACACGCTCGATTCAAAAGAACCGCCGTTCTTTTGAATGGAACGAACGCGGTGACGTCATCGACTACAACGAGCGTGCGCTCGTCACATTCAATGCCGCCGCCGCCATCTTGCTACACCCTACCTATGCCTAGGAAGCTACCGCGCATGTATCCTAGTCATTTCGAGCATGTGCGGGTTTCCACGGCGACAGGTAAGCGTACACACTCTCGGGTTTCTCGTCAGGAAACAGGCCGACGAGAATCTCAACGAGAAAATAGAGAGCATGTTCTCTATTTTTCTCGTCGAGATTCTGGCCAGTTTTCTTGACAAGAAACCTGAAAGCCTCGTACACACGGCCGGTTTTCTCGGCAAGAAAGCTCTCCCGGCAGTTTTCTTGTCGTTTCTTGACGAGAAAACCGGCCGTGTGTATGAGGCTTCAATCTTAACATCGAAGAATTTATTTGTGAAAGGTTTCTGTCTCCTAACGTCATTTAATCCCATATTTCCCAGGTTTCCATGTTTCCTGGTTACTGGACAATTAAAGGAACCCTAATTGGCCTATATGAACAATAAAAGTGTAGAGCTTCTTTCAGACATTTTTTGTTAATGAAGGTCCATTTTTTTCAGAAGAAAGAGAAGAGTATTGTAGTATTTGTCTTGGCTGTAAAGTTCCATGGTGTAGGTGAGTTTACTAGGTGTATAGTGTGTCCCCTGTGATAACAGGTCTGCAAGATGCCAGTCCCTGACTGTAGACCTTCTCCAGAATGGCTTAGAACAATTTGCATCTCCATTAATTGAATTACTAATGTAATTAACGTAGGTGAACCACTTTAATTAGAAAAGAGACAGGGAGAGTGACATGCTGATATAAAGCATCTGGAGTTAGACTAATCTTTAATTTTAATTTAAGAAGGAGAATTATTTCAGCACAATTAGCGTTAGTCTCATGGGATTTGTTGGATGTCTTCTTCATTCACTTTGTGCTCATATAACTATGTTTAGGAAAACTGCCACAGCCCAGCCATTTAATGAGGGGTTATCACGTGACCTATATGGCGTTGCAGTCTGAATATACACATATACACAACACGAGCGTGTTACATAGTTACATAGTTGGCAAAGTTGAATAAAGACATCAGTCCATCCAGTTTAACCTGTATGGGTGTGCGTGTATGCATTTATGTCTGTACCACTTCCCATATCCCTGTATATTGTGTTCATTAAGATAGATGCCCATCTAAAAGTTTTTTGAAACTGTCAACACTTCCTGCTGACACCACTGATTGTGGAAGGGAGTTCCACATGTGAATACCTGTCATGCACTGTATTTCCTCTGACTGGCTCATATGTCACTACAGGACATAAGAGCCAGTGGGAGGAACCACAGCATATTGTGAGGGAGTATGGATTTGACAAACCAAGAAGTGAATCATAAGTAAACCCTAACACTTTAACCAAAACCTCAATATTAAACCTTCGCTCATTCATATCTTAATGGACTTTGCTTTGTACACTGGTGCGCAGTCATGTTGGAACAGGACGGGGTCATCCCCAAACTGTTCCCACAAAGTTGGGAGCATTACATTTTCCAAAATGTCTCAGTATGCTGACGCCTTAAGAGTTCCCTTCACTGGAACCAAGGGGCCAAGCCCAACCCCTGAAAAACAACACCACACCATAATCCCCCCTCCACCAAATGATTTGGAGGGGTGACCCAATACTTTTGGCAATATAGTGTGGATGAGTGAGTTTGGGGTGAAGGAACTTGACTGGCCTGCGCAGAGTCCTAACCTCAACCCGATAGAACACCTTTGGAATGAATTAGAGCGGATACTTTAAGCCAGGCCTTCTCATCCACATCAGTGCCTGACCTCACAAATGCACTTCTGGAAGAATAGTCAAACATTCCCATAGACACTCCTAAACCTTGTGGACAGCCTTCCCAGAAGAAGCTGTTATAGCTGCAAAGGGTGGGCCAACTCATTATTGAACCCTACAGACTAAGACTGGGATGCCATTAAAAGTTCATGTGTGTGTAAAGGCAGGCGTCCCAATTCTTTTGACAATATAGTGTATGTATAAAGAGATTAAAAAAAAATGAATACATCATAAATTTTTATCCCATGGAAAATACCCCATTATTCTTTTTCTCACCTTGTTATTTTTATTTTTTGCTTGTTCCATTCATTCCTAATAAGATTACAAATGTAACACTTATGTGAAATTGTTTCTTTTATTTTGTCTTAAGCGTTAATGCAATTTTTTTAAATGTTCTTCAAACTTTGATAAAAATCGTTGAAACATTTTTTTTTTTCAAACTTGAGGATTGCTTTGAACAATAAATAACAATGACAGGGTTTAGAAAAAAAATAACTATATTGATGTTTTTACAGTGGTAATTTCTGCTCCTATTGTTTAAATCATTTTCTATTTTTTTAACATTTTTAAAACTTTTTTAACAAATATGTGGCTGCCAATGCTGAAACACACCTGGCAGTACAATACATTTTCCAACTCTTGTCACTGTCACTATTGTGTGCAAATGTAAAAAAAAAAAAAAAAAAAAAATGTAAGAAGCTAAAAATCTTTATATATTGAGGGCTATTGATTTCTTTAATAACCCTTATAGTCATCAGAAAACATTCTTTTTAAGAATAGTGGTCCTTTAAGGGGAACAGCATCTCTATCACAGTCAGGAAACAATCCATACACTGGATGTTGTTATTCAGCTGCCCCTCCACTGACCCAATGTTCCCTTAACAGACTTCAACAGTTGCTTGTTACCAATAGCTGCTGTTGACTGCTAGGTTATTATCACTGTTCATATTTTTTTTTTTTTAATGGTTATTTATTTATTTTTTTCTTTTACATTTGACTAAAAGCACTTGGAGTTACCTTGTATTACTTTTGTCTGTTTTCTATTTTTTTTTCTATAATTTTTTTTGCTATTTTATCTGATCCATTTGTTCTTTTCTGCTTGTATAATTATCATGTTACATTTGAAGAAGGCCATTGGCATCAGAGGGTGTTCTTTGTTTATAATGAGAGAGAAAATTGTACACTGATTTATAGTACCCCTTCTAATGTATATATAATATTCCATTTATTTATTTAATGATCAAAATTCGTTTCCTACCCCTTACTACATTCATTTTTAGAAGGCTATCACATGTCCCCAAAAAATAAATAAAATTAATTTGTTACATATATATATATATATATATATATATATATATATATATATATTGACTTTCCTTCTTCATCTTCTTACAGCTCTCTCAATATATTGATGCAATGTTAATGAATAAAATAAGTAATATAAATCAATAAAGAAAATAACATCTATTAAATACTTAAAGCATGCAGCTGCCTCATTTATTTGTTTCGATCTGCAGGCTGAGGATTTTGGAAGCAATCATGTCATTGTTTTGATATTTTCAAATCTAATCATGGTTGTTAGTTGTGCCAAAGTATCAGTTGATGCCAGCCCTGCAAAAACGCTCCAAATAAAAAATGGGAAATGTTTCCTGAATTTTTATGAAAGGTTAGAGGCACTGCTCCAAGACCTCTATCCAGCCTACTGGTGTCCATACGTGGGCAGGAATAGTCCTATAATCTGAATTACTCCAACTCCATCACGCAGACATCATGTATGTGGACAAAGTGATTGCAAAAAAATAAATAAATACACCAACATTTAGAATGTTGAGTGAACAGGCCAGCATTTGCTGGAGGTCTTAAAGGCAACCCCGGGCAAAAATAAAAAATTAAAAGCCAGCAGCTACACATACTGCATCTGCTGGCTTTTAATAAATGGAGACTTGTCTGTCCTGGTGTCCCTCGATGTCGGCACCGCAGCTGATGTCTCACATCAGCTGTCGGGTGCTGCCGTCGCCATTGCGGGTAAGGGAACCCCGCAGTGAACCCTACTGCACATGCGCGAGGCCCCGCTCCTCTCTCCTATTAGCCCGGCGGCCAGGGGAGGAGGAGGAGGGAGCCCCGCGGTGACGTCACGGCCGCGGCCGGACTCCAGGAAGTGGGAAAGGATACCTGTCTTTGACAGGTATCCTGTCCCCCCTCCCCCCCGAAAGGTGCCAATTGTGGCACCAGAGGGGGGGAGGAATCCGATGAGCGGAAGTTCCACTTTAGGGTGGAACTCCACTTTAAAATAGAGTAGTTAGTTAACCACAAGGGTTGTTCAAGTCAAACCGGGACTTTAGAGTTTATATAATAAAAGAACAAATTTCAAGGGGTGTAAACTGCATTTATTTTTCTACATACTCCCGTGCTACATTTATACACTTATCCCAGCATTTCACTAATGCCTGGAAAGCTTTGGCATAGAAAGATTTGTCAGTACGCCTGAACCATCAAGGTGGAAATCACTCGGAGCGACGTTCGGGCTGTAAGGGGATGTGGCAATATGTCAGGGAAGAATTCTGAGAAAACCTGGCAAATGTGACAATATCTAGTATGGCTGCGCTAATTCGCTCATGTGCATTAGCGAACAGCACGCAATAGCGAATCTGCGTGCACGATCGTGCATTGGTGCATGCAAAGCACGCTAATTGCCAGCATCCACTGGCCTATATAAGGACAGCAGCTCCTCTCACAAATTGCTGGATTATCGTCAGCCTTGTATCCTGTGTTCCTGTGCCTTGTGCTTCTGCTTGATTACACGTTACCGACCTGGCTTACCCCTGACCTGCTCTGGCTTTTCTCCTGACTAGTGATGAGCCGAACACCCCCGGGTTCGGTTCGCACCAGAACCCGCGAACGGACCGAAAGTTCGTACGAACATTAGAACCCTATTAAATACAATGGATGCGAACGTTCGAATTCTAAAGTGCTAATTATAACAACTATTATGCATGTTATTGTCCTAAAAAGGGTTTGGGAACCCGGGTTCTGCACCAGGGGACATGTATCAATGCAAAAAGAAGTTTTAAAAACGGTCGTTTTTCGGGAGCAGTCATTTTAATGATGCATAAAGTGAAAAAAAAAAAGTCAAATATTCCTTTAAATATCGTACCTGGGGGGTGTCTAAAGTATGCCTGTGAAGTGCCACGTGTTTCCCGTGCTTAGAACTGTCCCTGCACAAAATGACACTTCTAAAGGAAAAAAAAGCCATTTAAAACTGCTTGCGGCTTTAATGTAATGTCTGGTCCCGGTAATATGGATGAAAATCTTTAAGAAAAATGGCATAGCTACCCCATGACCCCCCCCCCCCCTACCCCAGCCCATTACCAGCCCCTTTGGGTCTTGTATGGATATTAAGGGGAACCCCGCACATAAAATAAAAAAGGCCCTATATACTCTGAACAGCCGTATACAGGCGGTGCATACAAGACAGGGACTGTATGTTTGTTCTTATGTAGAATGTGTTTGTAATTTTGAACAGGTACATTGTTTAAGTGTAGCTCCAGCCCAAAAATCTATTTTTAAACTTTTTGGAAAACATAGGTAAGGGTTATCACCCCTGTAACATTTGTTTTGCTGTCTGTGCCCCTGTTCAGAACATTTCACCTCACTTTCCGTCCCAATGACAACTGTTTTTGAAATGTGGTGTTTTTCTTGAAACAAGGATTGCTGATAAAGCATCAGTACAGAGGAGACACCTTTCTCCCATATTAATTCTTACAGGAGAGAATTTTCCTTCCTAGGGGTAGATTTTCTCTCACTTCCTGTTGTCTTCTTGCGTTTGCAAGTAGGAGTCGTTTGTAAGTTGGATGTTTGAAAGTAGGGACCTGCCGTATATAATCTGCAGAAATAGGCCCCTTAGTTGGTGTTGGCACAACACTGTAAGCACTCACAGTTACTCTTGGTTGGTGCTGGAACGCCCTGCTGTCAACTATTATATCAGGAATTGTAATTACATATAATTGTTGAACAGTGGTAGTAAAAATTGGGCCTTTGATGGTGGTGCTGGTGCCACAACACTGTAAGCCCTGACAGTTACTCTTGGTGGGTGCAGCAATGGGCCCTGCTGTGAATTATTAGATCAAGAATTGTAATTGCATGCCCCTGTTGAACAGGGGCTGAAAAATTGGGCCTTTCGTGGTGGTGGTGGTGGTGGTGGTGGTGTTGCCACAACACTGTAAGCCCTCAGAGTTACTCTTGCTTGGTGGGTGCAGGAATGGGCCCTGCTGTGAATTATTAGATCAATAATTGTAATTACATGCCCCTGTTGAACAGGGGCTGAAAAATTGGGCCTTAGGCACTGGTGGCACAACACTGCAACCCCTCACAGATACTGTACTTGGAGCACAGCAATGAGCCCTGTTGCAAAGTATTGCTTCAAAAATTGTAATGACACGCCCCTGTTAAACAGGGGCTGAAAAATTGGGCCTTAGGTACTGGTGGCACAACACTCCAACCCCTCACACATACTGTACTTGGAGCACAGCAATGAGCCCTGTTGCAAAGTATTGCTTCAAAAATTGTAATTACACGCCCCTGTTAAACAGGGGCTGAAAAATTGGGCCTTAGCCACTGGTGGCGGCACCCATAAACAAAAATGATCTTCCAAGCTATCATCATCAATCGTATCATTGAGGACTCGGAGGAGGAGGATAGCCAGTCAACATAACAGCACAGGCACTCAGCATCAGCATCAGTCTTGAAGGGATGTGACATGTTAAAATCAATTAGTCTGTTATATCAGCATCAGGTGTGTGGTGGCTGGTGGTGATCCAAGACTGGTTCATCTTGATGAAAGTCAGTCGATCAACCGAGTCGGTGGACAGGCGCACCCTGTGATCCGTGACAAATCCTCCAGCAGCACTGAATGTGCGTTCCGAAAGAACGCTGGATGCAGGACAGGCCAGTAGCTCAATTGCATACTGTGCAAGCTCTGGCCAGTGATCCATCCTCAAGACCCAGTAAGCCAGAGGATTTTCGGTGGGGAAGGTGTCCAAGTCTGACCTTGCCCCTAGATATTCCTGCACCATGTTTATCAGACGCTGGCGATGGTTGCTGGAACCGATCATACTTTGGGGCTGCAGACTAAAGAATTGTCTGAACGCATCGGTCAGACGGCCACCTTCCCCACCGCTCCTTCTTTGACTGGCCGAAGCCTCAGCAACTCGTTGTCCAGGACCAGGAGTTTGTAACCTCCCAGTCTCTGGGAACGCGTTGCACAGACCTTTCTGCAAGGCCTCCCGGAGTTGTCTCATCCTCTGCTCCCTCTGCGACGGTAACATAAGGTCCGCAACCTTACCCTTGTACCGTGGATCAAGGAGAGTGGCCAGCCAGTAATGGTCCCTCTCCTTGATCCGAAGAATACGAGGATCCTTCCGCAGACTTTGCAGGATCAGGGAGGCCATGCAGCGTAGGTTTGCTGAGGCATTCGCTCCGGAGTCCTCTGGGTCACTAAGGACGACATGATCCGCAGTCACCTCCTCCCAGCCACGTAAAAGTCCACTGGTTTCTTGGGACTGTAAATCATCCCTAAAAGACTGCTGCTGATGATGCTGAGTGCCAGCCTCCACCTCCATGCTGACACAATCCTCCTCCTCCTCCTCCTCCTCTTCCTGTGCGATGGGTGGGACAGAAGGAACACTGTCTGGGTAAAGGGGGCCTTGAGAGGCAAGGAAGTCCTCCTCTTCCTGCCTCTGTTCTGCCTCAAGTGCCCTGTCCATTATTCCACGCAGCGTGTACTCCAACAGGTGGACAAGAGGTACAGTGTCACTGATGCATGCACTGTCACTGCTCACCATCCTCGTGGCCTCCTCAAATGGTGCCAGGACAGTGCATGCATCCCTGATCATGCCCCACTGGCGTGGAGAAAAAAAACCAAGCTCCCCTGACCCTGTCCTGGTGCCGTAGTCGCACAGGTACTCATTGATGGCCCTCTGCTGCGTGTTGAGTTCCACCTGGTGGGCATGTCACATATAAGGCGGTTCTTGGGCAGGTTCAACTCCTTTTGCAGCTCAGCCAGGCGAGCACTGGCATTATAAGATCTGCGGAAATGCACACAGACTTTCCTGGCCTGCCTCAGGACATCCTGTAAGCCCGGGTACCTGCCCAAGAAACGCTGCACCACCAGGTTAAGGACGTGAGCCACACAGGGCACATGGGTCAGTTGTCCCTGTCGAAGGGCGGAGAGGAGGTTGGTGCCATTGTCGCAAACCACCATTCCTGGCTTAAGCTGGCGTGGCGTCAACCACCTCTCGGCCTGGCCCTGCAGAGCAGACAGGACCTCTGCCCCAGTGTGGCTTCTGTCCCCCAAACACACCAGCGCAAGCACAGCATGGCATCTTTTTGCCTGCGTACTTGCGTAGCCCCGTGAACGGCTACGGAGCACCGCTGGTTCATAGGACAAACCACAGGAAGAGGCCATGGAGGAAGAAGAAGAGGAGGGGGTGGAGGAGAGAGGTGTGTCACAACCAGTAGTAGCATTTTGGAGGCGTGGCGGTGGGACAACCTCCAACACTACTGCACCTTGTCCTGCATCCTTCCCAGCTGCCAAAAGAGTGACCCAATGGGCCGTGAAAGAAAGGTAACGTCCCTGTCCATGCCTGCTGGACCATGAGTCAGCGGTAATATGCACCTTACCGCTGACCGCCCTGTCCAGCGAGGCCAAGACATTGCCTTCCACATGCCGGTAGAGAGCCGGAATAGCCTTCCGTGAGAAAAAGTGGCGTTTGGGAACCTGCCACTGAGGAACCGCACATTGCACAAACTCACGGAAGGGGGCCGAGTCTACCAACTGAAAAGGCAGCAGTTGAAGCGCTAGCAATTTAGCCAAGCTAGCATTCAACCGCTGGGCATGTGGATGGCTGGGAGTGAACTTCTTTCGACGGTCCAGCAGCTGGGGCAGGGAAATTTGCCTGCTAGAATCGGACGTCGGTGTACTGCTAGCAGAGTGGCCGCAAGTACTTGGCTGTGACACACCTAATTCTACACCTTCATTCCTCTCAGTGCATGTTTCAGAGAGGACTGAAGTTATAGTGGGGTTGGAGATCCCAGCTGATGCGGTGCAAGGAGAGGTCCGCTTTGTTCTTTGGTGTGGGTCTTTGAGGTAGGCTTGCCAACGAGCTGCATGGCAGGTCAACATATGTCTGGTCAGGCATGTGGTACCCAAGCGGCTGATGTTTTGGCCACGCGATATACGCTTGAGACATATGTTGCAAACAGCAGCTGTGCGATCTGATGCACTAGCCTCAAAAAAGGCCCACACCAAGGAACTTTTTGAATGACGGGCAGAGGCAGCGCCCTGCACAGGCGGAGCTCTGCGGTGTGATTCCGTCGGTGTACTGCCCTTACGCTGGCCACCAAAGGGCATCCTGCCTCGTTGGAGATGTGCCTCCTCCTCATTCTCCTCCTCCTCCTCTCTCCTATTAGGCACCCATGTGGAGTCAGTGACCTCATCATCCCCTCCCTCCTCATCACTGGAGCCAATCTGGCAGTATGCTGCAGCTGCTGGAACATGACTGCCAGATTGGTGTCCTTCTTGAGCATCCCCTCTGTCTGCTCTCACCCTACTGCCTTCCTGTAGCTGGGTTTCATCATCAGACCCTTCGAAACGCTGGGCATCCTCCTGGAGCATGTACCCAACACTGTGCTCAAACAGTTCGGGGGACTCCTCAGGAGGAGGACATGGTGGGTCTAGGGAAGGAGTGACTGATGATGAGTCTGACATTGATACCAGGGAAGAGGACGCTTTGGCAGCTGCTTTGCCAGTACCCTGAGCCTGGGTGAGAGAGGATGAGGAGGAGGAGGAGGGCTTGGTCATCCACTCTACCAAGTCTTCGGCATGATGTGGCTCAACATGTCCAGCTGCCGAAAAGAAGGACAAGCGTGTCCCATGGCCATGTGCTGATGACAATGCACCGCGTCCACGACCAGCACTGTTGCCCCCAGACACAGAGCCTGCTTGCCCTCTTTTATTGCCTCCTGACTGTCTGCCTCTCCTTGTTTGCCTTCCAGACATTCTAATAGATGGCCTGCAGGGAGATGGGAAAAAAGCAATAAGGGCTACCTTCAGGTGTCCTTCTCTGTCCCTTTACTTAAGGATTTCTAAATATGGTTCAGGATGATTGCTTTTGCACAGAATAGCACAACGACAATTTCCCTGACTGTCCAAAAAACAAGGATTTCAAAGATGGTTGATGAGGAATGCTTTAGCACACTATAGCACAAGGAGAATTCACTCACTGTCCTTCCCAGTCCCTAGAAACAAGGACTTGCACAGTGAAAGAAACTGACACTCTCCCTACCTACAGTTTTCTGTCCCTAGAAAAAATGTTTTTTTTAAGCACACTATAGCACAAGGAGAATTCACTCACTGTCCTTCCCAGTCCCTAGAAACAAGGACTTGCACAGTGAAAGAAACTGACACTCTCCCTACCTACAGTTTTCTGTCCCTAGAAAAAATGTTTTTTTTAAGCACACTATAGCACAAGGAGAATTCACTCACTGTCCTTCCCAGTCAATAGAAACAAGGACTTGCACAGTGAAAGAAACTGACACTCTCCCTACCTAGAGTTTTCTGTCCCTAGAAAAAATGTTTTTTTTAAGCACACTATAGCACAAGGAGAATTCACTCACTGTCCTTCCCAGTCCCTAGAAACAAGGACTTGCACAGTGAAAGAAACTGACACTCTCCCTACCTAGAGTTTTCTGTCCCTAGAAAAAATTTTTTTTTTTAAACACACTATAGCACAAGGAGAATTCACTCACTGTCCTTCCCAGTCCCTAGAAACAAGGACTTGCACAGTGAAAGAAACTAACACTCTCCCTACCTACAGTTTTCTGTCCCTAGAAAAAATGTTTTTTTTAAGCACACTATAGCACAAGGAGAATTCACTCACTGTCCTTCCCAGTCCCTAGAAACAAGGACTTGCACAGTGAAAGAAACTGACACTCTCCCTACCTAGAGTTTTCTGTCCCTAGAAAAAATGTTTTTTTTAAGCACACTATAGCACAAGGAGAATTCACTCACTGTCCTTCCCAGTCCCTAGAAACAAGGACTTGCACAGTGAAAGAAACTGACACTCTCCCTACCTAGAGTTTTCTGTCCCTAGAAAAAATGTTTTTTTTAAGCACACTATAGCACAAGGAGAATTCACTCACTGTCCTTCCCAGTCCCTAGAAACAAGGACTTGCACAGTGAAAGAAACTGACACTCTCCCTACCTACAGTTTTCTGTCCCTAGAAAAATGTTTTTTTTAAGCACACTATAGCACAAGGAGAATTCACTCACTGTCCTTCCCAGTCCCTAGAAACAAGGACTTGCACAGTGAAAGAAACTGACACTCTCCCTACCTAGAGTTTTCTGTCCCTAGAAAAAATGTTTTTTTTAAGCACACTATAGCACAAGGAGAATTCACTCACTGTCCTTCCCAGTCCCTAGAAACAAGGACTTGCACAGTGAAAGAAACTGACACTCTCCCTACCTACAGTTTTCTGTCCCTAGAAAAAATGTTTTTTTAAGCACACTATAGCACAAGGAGAATTCACTCACTGTCCTTCCCAGTCCCTAGAAACAAGGACTTGCACAGTGAAAGAAACTGACACTCTCCCTACCTACAGTTTTCTGTCCCTAGAAAAAAATGTTTTTTTTAAGCACACTATAGCACAAGGAGAATTCACTCACTGTCCTTCCCAGTCCCTAGAAACAAGGACTTGCACAGTGAAAGAAACTGACACTCTCCCTACCTAGAGTTTTCTGTCCCTAGAAAAAATGTTTTTTTTAAGCACACTATAGCACAAGGAGAATTCACTCACTGTCCTTCCCAGTCCCTAGAAACAAGGACTTGCACAGTGAAAGAAACTGACACTCTCCCTACCTAGAGTTTTCTGTCCCTAGAAAAAATGTTTTTTTAAGCACACTATAGCACAAGGAGAATTCACTCACTGTCCTTCCCAGTCCCTAGAAACAAGGACTTGCACAGTGAAAGAAACTGACACTCTCCCTACCTACAGTTTTCTGTCCCTAGAAAAAATGTTTTTTTTAAGCACACTATAGCACAAGGAGAATTCACTCACTGTCCTTCCCAGTCCCTAGAAACAAGGACTTGCACAGTGAAAGAAACTGACACTCTCCCTACCTAGAGTTTTCTGTCCCTAGAAAAAATGTTTTTTTTAAGCACACTATAGCACAAGGAGAATTCACTCACTGTCCTTCCCAGTCCCTAGAAACAAGGACTTGCACAGTGAAAGAAACTGACACTCTCCCTACCTACAGTTTTCTGTCCCTAGAAAAAATGTTTTTTTTAAGCACACTATAGCACAAGGAGAATTCACTCACTGTCCTTCCCAGTCCCTAGAAACAAGGACTTGCACAGTGAAAGAAACTGACACTCTCCCTACCTACAGTTTTCTGTCCCTAGAAAAAATGTTTTTTTTAAGCACACTATAGCACAAGCACAAAACACACTGACACTCTCCCTACCTATTCTTCTCTTTCCCTAAACTAAAGGAATCCAGGTTAAGCAAGAAAGAAATAAAAGTCACTGTCCCTGCCTATGCTGCTCTATCCCTGCTCCGGAACACACTACACTAGGCCGCCGTGCTGGCGGCCTTTTATAGTGTGGGGTGTGTACTAAACACCCTCAGCAATAATTGGCCACAGGCATCCTGCCTGTGGCCAATCATTGCTCTCCTCGCTGCCGGCGCTGTGATTGGCCAAGCATGCGGGGTCACAGTGCATGCTTGGCCAATCACAGCGCCTGGATGACACTGCGATGGCGTAGTGCATTGTGGGCCGTTCGCGTCACTCGAATTTGGCGCGAACGGCCCAAATCGTTCGATCTTCGTCGAACGATCGAACAGCCGATGTTCGAGTCGAACGTATGTTCGACTCGAACACGAAGCTCATCCCTACTCCTGACTTTGAACCTGGCATGCTCCACAGACCTGCTTCTGCCTGGTTGACCTCCTGTGTTTGACCCCAGCCTGATTTCGACCAGGCTTCTTCCTCTGCTCCTGACTGACTTCCTGTGTTTGACCCCAGCCTGATTTCTGACCTTGCTTCCTGCTTTACCCATCTGTCAAGGTCCGCCAGCACCTCCAGAAAATCATCTGCTGGTACTACTCCTCTGCTTTTGGGTGTCCTCCCATCTGGAACCATCAGGCAGCTTCACCTTCAGGCAACCTGTGCATCTTTGAGCATGGTACCCTCTGTCATCACCTTTAGGGGTTCTCTGCACTTAGCCACAAGGAAAGCCCTCTTGTCACCTCAGCCTCCAGTCAGATAGTCACAATACCTTCCAGCCAAATTGCTGTAATGTGCACGTAGTGCCGTGAGCAGTATGAGCTCATGCGTTGTCCTGGAGAAGCAGGACATCCTTAGTGATCAAACCAGGCCATTTTTTTCCACAGACGCGTAAGCTCAGTACTCTGACAATAATATTCACTGTTGATAGCACCACAGGGTAGAAATTCCACATGAAAAACGCAACGTTTGTCCCAGAAATCACTTGCCATCACTTTACCTGCAGACGCAGGTGTTCAATTTTTTTTTGGTGGTAGTGAGTCTTCATGCTTCCATTGCTTTGATGCTTGTTTTGATTCCATAGTGAAATGATGTGCCCAAGTTTTGTCACATGTCTTGGTACCCAGCGTGCGCTAACTTTTTTAAAATGCAGATGTTCCTGAATGATTGTTTTCACCGTTCCCACGGGAAGATTTTTTTCTCTTGTGCAATTCTTACAACAGGTTATGCATCGATTATCTAGGATCAGGCATTCCACGCACTGAATGTTCACAGGAATGACTGCTGTGGGCTGGGAACCACCACGCCCAGGCCGGGATCATCACTGACAAACATTTGGCCATTTTTGAAATGTTTACACCATTCAAATGTCTTACTGCGGCTGAGCGTCCCATCACCATACTGGGCTTCTGTAGATATCCATGGGTTTTACGCCTTCATGCACAAGTAATGTCATCACCACACACTGTTCCATGCATGCACTAACACTGTTGTCTGCCATCTTGGTTAACGGTCTCAGGACCGGCCCACAACATGTGTGCCACCTAACAGTAACAGGACACACTTGCCACTTACCACTGCATATAGTGCCGCCATGCTAGCATCCCTTTTTATACCTGTAAAACTAAAAGTCCTGGTTTGACTTGAACGCCCCTCGTATTTATAGGATAGCTGCAACCCAACAGTTTAATCCTTTTATTGCGTTTTTTTTGCACACATTTAAAAAAAATATTCTAGGCCTGGAAATTACTTAAAAGCAGAGATCTTGGAGAATAAAATGGTTGTAGTTCCAATTTTTTGTCACAAGATATTTGTACAACAGTTTATCATGTGCAAATTTTCTGTAAAAAATACATTGAAGTACAAAACAGAGTTTTCTTTACCCATTTTAAAAAAAAATCATAAAAGATGAAGTTATGCCAAGTAAATAGAAAGCCAACTTGTCAAGCTTTAAAATTACATGTACCCTTGAAACGGTGACATACTTACCCTTAATTTTCCATAATTTACCCATAATTTGTCCATTAGACTCCAGATCCCTCCGCTGCCCTTAAAAGCATCTGATCAAGCCGAGATCAGTTTGATCAGATTCTTTTCCAGGCCGGTAACGTCCTGTTTACATTAGACCAAGACCAGAAGTGACAAAATACTAATTGGGGTAGATTTACTAAAACTTGAGTGCTCAGAATCTGGTGCAGCTGTGTATGGTAGCCAATCAGCTTCTAACTTCAGCTTGTTCAATTAAGCTTTGGCAATAAAACCTGGAAGCTGATTGGTTTCTATGCAGAAGTGCACCAGATTTTGCACTCTCCAGTTTTAGTAAATCAACCTCACTGCTTCTGGTTTCTTAGAGCAGTTGTTCTCAACCCTGTTCTTAAGTACCCCAAACATGTCATGTTTGCAGGTTTTCCTTTATCTTGCACAGGTGCTTTAAATCAGAGTCAATGGCTTGGTATTTTGGACAGCTATTTAAGAGGAATTCACAAAATATGGCCTGTGGAGGGTACTTGAGGACAGAGTTGAGTACCACTGTCTTAGAGAATAGAGATGATCTGGGATGTTCCGATCCTTGGTCATCTCTATGGTAAGCTGGCGGAACCACTGACTTCAATCCAAGGCTCCCTGGTGGGACGGGAGAGCCTGGGAAGGCGGCAGGAGTGGGGGACCTTCTTCTGCCACATGTAAAAGTGACCCAGCAGCTATTTAGCCGCTAGGATCACTTATACATTAATCAGCATCACCGGCTGAAAGACACCGGGTTATGATTGCAGCTACAGCCATGGCCTCAGTATAATGAAAAAATAAAAAATTGCGCTATTCAGAAAAAACTAATCAAGCGGCAAAAAAGTGCTATACAACACGAACAGATATAATAAGAAAAAAGTTGCGCTAAACCATGATACTAAATGGCAATATACCATACATAAATATAATGATGTAAATTGCATGTACGTCAACCACTGAGTAAATGATATCCAAGTGGTGAAAAACAAATGAAGTGCAAAAAATTAAATAAATAAGACTCAGTCCATAAACAGAGATAGGTGAAAAATATTTCCAAAAAGTGTCCAAAATTATGAATAATGGTAGAAATATAAAAATCCACTGTGCCAAACTTGTTCCAAAAACGATTGAGAAAATGTGATGATAGTAAAGCACCTCCACCTTAAGTAAACACTGCCGCTTACCAAATGGACAGGATCTCTTATGACAGGAGATCAAAAACAGCATAGACTAATGACCCAGCCTGGGGTTCCTTATGGAAAACACCTCAGCTCCGCATACAGCATTTAGGGATGTAGACCTCAAATAAACACCTTGGCTCAGCATACAGCATGTAGGGATGTAGAACTCAAATAAACACCTCGGCTCAGCATACAACATGTAGGGATGTGGACCTCAGCCAGCAGCACCTGGAGTCACTCCACATAAAATGATGACTTTCCTCCTCATGTGTTCATCTTAGAGGTTTACTTAAGATGGAGGTGCTTTACTATCATCACATTTTCTCAATCGTTTTTGGAACAAGTTTGGCACAGTGGATTTTTATATTTCTACCATTATCCATAATTTTGGACAATTTTTGGAAATATTTTTCACCTATCTCTGTTTATGGACTGAGTCTTATTTATTTATTTAATTTTTTGCACTTCATTTGTTTTTCACAACTTGGATATCATTTACTCAGTGGTTGACGTACATGCAATTTACATCATTATATTTATGTATGGTATATCGCCATTTAGTATCATGGTTTAGCGCAACTTTTTTTCTTATTATGGCCTCAGTATAACCACTTCAAACTTGAGGATGTACAGGGGCGTCCTATGGATGAGAAGTTGTTATGATGCTGGTGTTCAGAATTCTATTGTCTGCTTCTTTTTACATTTCTGTAGTTGTGTCCTCCCTTCTCATCCAGTAGCTAGGGGGAGTCATTTAATTTGTATAGAAATGAAGGCAAAATGTCTAACTCCAGCTTTGTTATGTGTGCCTCAACGTCTGTTATATTTGAATATGTTGCATTACGGCACCATTTCGTTTCAGCACCACGGACAGAGAAGGAAGCATTGTCAGTATTTAAAGGCCTATTGTGTGATCTATTTTACTGAACGCTACATAGCAGATCTGCGGTGTAAATGCCTCACCACCTACACTGACTACATTATCACCGTAGGAGTTTGGATTTTAGACATCAAAGGGCCAGTCAACATAAAAACACGTTTTTCTGACATAAAACTGCATCTTGTGATATTCCTGTTTTTTTTTCCCCGTCAGAGCCTTGACAGTATTTGACAATTCTTTTCCTTTGAAAGTAAGTGAGTGCTACAAAAGAAATTCCACGGTACCTCTCCAATCCTCGTATGGAGGAAGTGCGGCATGCCTAGGAGACTTTGCGTCCCAATTCTACCTTATAGTGGTCCTGTTACAGGTGTGAAAATGACAAAGAAAAATTTGCAATAGAAGATCATTTCTTTTTTTTGTTCCTCCGCCTATTCCTTGGATTCATGCTATGTTCAAAATCTAAAGGCTCCTGAAGAATATTGACATCCAACACACTTGTAGGTGAGTTGGATTCCTCGTTCCCCACAGGTACTAATTTTTAAAGTGCCTGTCCCCTGCAGAGTGACATTTCCAAAATGGGTTTAACCACTTCCCCTCTGGAGCAATTTCTTACACCTTTTTTTTTTCCAGCATTTTAACATGCATCAGAAGACTGAGGTCATCTTGTGGCCAAGAAGAGGTACTGCAAGGGTCAGCTCTGGATAAAAGGTGAGGGTTGTGTGGAGGAGGGGGGGTTATGTGTGGAGGGGGTAAGCTTACTTGTTGGTTGCTGCCTGATTACAAGTGCCCATCAAAGCTGACCACTAAACTCACCTACCTGACACACACTGACCATTACACTGACCTACCTGACCCACACTGACCATTACACTGATTTACCTGACATACACTGATCTACCTGACACACATTGACCTACCTGACACACATTGACCTACCTGACACACACTGACCTACCTGACCAGACATCAGATGACCTCCTCCTGCAGCTCAGCCATAGTGTGCGGCGCGCCCATCACAGTAGACAGCAGGCAGCCAGAAGAGGAGAGGAGAGGCGCCCGCCTGAGTGTCGAGTGGGGATCTTCTCCTAGTGATGTGGCCGCATTGTAATTCCCACCTTCTGAAGCCTGCAGCACCTATGCTGGATGTCACACGTCCCGCGGTCCCAGCATTGGACCAGTAGGAGTGCGATCAGTGGGCCGCGATCAGAGTCAGATCGGTCCCCGCTCGGGCTCGGGGCTAATAGAGTTGTGAATGCTCGAGACCTGGGGCTTTTTGGGGGCCCACTCTGGGCTCCAGCCCCCCTCAGCCCCCCCTCCTGACACCACTGTGTGCAGGTGATTAACACCCTTCTTATCAACACTGATGACGTCACTGGTTGTTAGGACACAAGTGCACAATAAAAACCCGTGGCTTTGTGTAACTAATAGCCAGGCTTGATCCACCTGCTGATTTGTATACATTTTTGGTAAATTTTAAGGCATTTTGCCAAGGCAATCCTGAAGGAACCTCAAGGCACCCCAGGGAGCCTGCGCACCCTGGTTGAAAAAGGCTGAGATAGACAGATGATCTGTGTTATCAAAAAACAGCTACCACTAATCACAGAATTCCAGGTTTGATCATTTAAATCTGCAGTCTTGACCTCCACTGTTGTCTGTTCACCAATATGGAATTGATGACTGGGGCAAAATCTTTCATCCAACAATTACTAGTGACTGGTCACAGGAATCTGCAGTGTCCCTTTTCCCCTCACTAAATCTGAACACACATATACATTGCTGATTAGTGGGAAGAATGTTCCTTACATTAGTGATTAGTGGGAAGAATGTCTCCTTACATTGGTGATCATTGGGAAGAATGCTCATTACATTGGTGGTCAGTGGGAAGAATGTTCCTTACATTGGTGGTCCGTGTGAAGAATGTCTCCTTACATTGGTGATCAGCGGGAAGAATGTTCCTTACATTGGTTGTCAGAGGGAAGAATGTTCCTTACAATGGTGGTCAGTGGAAAGAATGTCTCCTTACATTGGTGGTCAGTGCAAAGAATGCTCCTTATTTTGGTGATCAGTGGAAAGAATGCTCCTTACATTGGAGATCAGTGGGAAGAATGTCTCCTTACATTGGTGATCATTGGAAAGAGCGTTCACTACATTGGTGGTCAGTGGAAAGAATGCTTGTTACATTGGTGATCAGTCGAAGAATGTTCCTTACATTGGTGATTAGTTGGAAGAACGCTCCTTACATTGGTGGTCAGTGGAAAGAATGCGGTCTTTACATTGTTGGTCACTATGCAACTCTAATGGCTGCATTAACACCTGAGCGTTTTGTTGCCTGAAGCCTGAAGCTACAAAACGCTAGAGGGGAAAAATCCATTATTCTCTATGGAGATGATTCACATCTCCATTCCAAAACGCCTGAAGCTGAACGCCTGAAGCTCAAACAAGTTCAGGACCCTTTTTTGTCGCGCAAATCGGGCAGATTTGGGCGTTTTTCTGCTTTTTACATTGGTGACCCTTGGACCTGTACAAAATCGTGACAAAAACGCGGTAAAAAACGCTGCAAAATCGCGGTAAAATTGCGCGACTTTCTGCCTGAAAACGCCATGTTCAGGTGTGAATGGGGCCTTAAAGCCAACTAAAAAATATTATCGGTGCCATGCCACTGGCTGGACCTGGAAATATGCAGGCTAATTCACACAGTGTGCGGTGACAGACATTTTAATGCATTGTAAAACATCTGTCCTGCAGGGACACACAAGAAACAATTGTTTCCTATGTGTCCCATTTACACAGACGTGCTGCATTTTATATCAGAGCACCATGCTGAATCACATGGCAATGTACAGCAGCACAGCACGTCGTGCTGCTCTATAGTGCCATGAGTGAAATGTACGTTTTGTACACTTCAAATAAAGTTGCACAAAAAAGTTGTGCACCACACTGCCCCCTACTGCAGCCAGGAACAGACAGCTACCAGAGTGGTAAAGTGCTCCAGCCGCTCTCCATTCCTATGTAAATGCTGTACGGTCCAGCTCATAACAGGCCACGGACTGGTACTGGTACCGGTCCATGGCCCGGGGCTGTTAGGGCCCCCTGGTGTATTGTATTTCCAGCTTATAGACGCATATGTTGTACAGCAAGAAATTAGAAAATCCCTTTGTTTCTGTGTGTCTACTGTAGTTCACATCTATGGGCTGGGGGGTTAGTGTGTTTTTAGAATAAGGACATCTTGCATTCTTGCTCATTTCTGCACATTACACAGGCCCTTAAAATAGGATATGTAACAATTTGTACGATTAGGCAGATTAGGCAGACCCACTGAATTGAATGGTAAGTGCATATTAGTGCATGTTGGAAGTATTTCTGTACACGGCTGGAAAATCTCTATTTTGGAGAGAGATTAAAGTAGATGTAACCCTTAATTTAATTTGCTCTGTGCATTAGAATCATTTGTCACTTTGTTTCATCAAATATTTTAGCATCCTTTTTTAAACTTTTTGCATCTCAGTGCTGCTGATCTCCTCCAGCCTCTTTCAACCATTTCCTGTCCATTTGCATTCACTCCAGTATTAGCTGCCCATCACTGCACCGGCACACCTCGTGGTCGTGACAGCAGTGAACCATGCCTGTGCAAGGTGTGTTGGCACGGCCACTTGTAGTCTCCACCACGGGAGAAAAGCCTGGAGCAAAAAGACAGAATGCCATAGGCGGAGGGCTGGGCATGACTGAGTGAACAGAGTATGTAATAAGAGAAGATTAACTATTGGCTAATGGAAATATAGAGGGGAGGGGTGAAGGCTAGATAAAAGGAAGACCCCGCCCCTCTGAGTTAACACAGCGCAGGGGAAAGTTTCCAGCAGCATGTCAGCTAGCAGCAGCATGTCTTCTGTAGACAAACTTCTGGCCCAGCTTCGGGCAGAGGCTGCGACACGGGGCGAGGATTGGCTCCAGGAGACCCTGGGGCCGATGCTTTCAAGTCCGGCCGGGTCACAAGGTACCACGGGGAGAGAGGCTGGGCGAGCTCGGAGGTCTAGACCCCCGGATCGCTACTCACCGGGCCCCTCCCTGAGAGCTCAGCGGCAGATTGGGAGTCCCCCTAGGGCCCCTTCGGGCCCCCCGGCTAAGCGCGCCGCATTGCCCAAGGTGGGGGGTACCGGAAGGAATCCCCTCAAGTGCAAAGCTCAGCGGGGGCCGCACCGGGAGTTCCGGTGTGGCCGATAGGCCCGCGCGGCGCGTGGAGTCGGATCAGGTGGGCCCGGCCCCTCGGGGGTCCCCGGCGAGTTTGGGGCTCCTGTGGGGGTCATCGGTGGCCGTGGCGTCCGGGCATCCCCCCCCTCGGCCGGACATCGGGTGCAGGAGGCTGCGGGAGGTGGTGTGCCAGTGAGTGATGACGGCGGTGCGGGTGAGCAGAGACAGCGTGGAGGCAAGGCGGTTAAGAAATCGGCGGGCGGGTCAGGCGCGCAGAGGTGGGACCAATCGGGTCCTGACCCCTCGGCTTCCAGGGACAGGTCACCTGGTGAGCTATCGTCCGGTGGTGAGGAGCTGGCTGGTGTGCTGTCAGAGGGTGAAGTGTGCAGCTCGGAGGAGGATCGGAGACCCGGACGGTCGGAGGCAGCGGTGGATTCGAGTGGATCGGCTGGTGTGAGTTCTTCCAGGCAGCCCGGTAAGTCCCTTTCAATTGTTTCTGCTGGGGGCCAGGAGGGGAATGGTGCCCAGGTGGGTATGTCGGCTGCGGGTGTGGGTTTTGCGGTGCAAGTTCGGGGTCAAGATGATGGACAGGCAGGGGGGGTGCATTCCAGGATGGGGGAGGTGCACGGCCGGACGGGCTGCAGGGGTTTCTTGCGGGCATCAAATCCTTAGTCAGCCAATTTGAACAGGGGGATGGCGGGCGAGTCAGTCCGGCGGCGGCGTGGGTCCCGCCAACAGGGACGGCTGGGCCCGCTGCCGTGGTGGGGTCACCGGTTACACCTGTGGGGAATATTGGGGTGGGGGATGCTGTAGGGTTGGGTTCTGCAGCTGTGGCCACAAAAGAGGGTGGTGCGGTGGAACAGGCGGCAATGCAGGATGTCATTAGGTTGGATGATGCTGCTAAATGTGAGATGTATGTGTGTTATGAGGCATTGCTGGGATCTCACCTGAAACCCGAAGTGAAGGAAAAGATATGGAAGGGTGAGTATGTGGAGATGTTCTCACTTCTGCCATTAGAGAAGTTTCATCTGGACAGGATGATTCAAAAAAAGAGGATGAGGAGAAGAGGAGATATAGGCTGATCCCACGGACGTTTACAAACTGGTTGCAAGCGTTCTCCATCATGGCTAGTGTTATAGGGCAGAAGAACCCGGAACATTGTTCGGCACTATTTGGTTATCAGGACTCTATAGGGGAAGCATACAGAGTGTACGGGGGCACGGGGTGGCTCAGATATGATGAACAATTCAGGCAGAGGAGAGTGGTGAGGCCTGGTCTGCGGTGGGATAATAAGGACATAAGCTTATGGATGCGGTTGATGACGGCGCCGAGGGCTTCTAGTCAGTTTTTTCAGGGGAGGGCCGGTGGAACCTCTTCCCAAGGACAATCGGCCGGAAAACAAAAGGGGGTGTGCTGGCAATATAATGAGGGCTCCTGCAAGTTTGGGGGGTCCTGTCATTTCAAGGATGAGTGCTCCGGTTGCGGAGGCTCCCATACACAGGCTAGATGCTTTAAGCGAGGTAAGGGGCGGGCCGGGGACTCTGGGCAGAAAAGGGAGGACTCCGGTGATGGTGGAAAGGATGCGGCTGTTCCTCGGTAGGTATCCGGACAAGGGGGCGGCAAGGTTGTTTGGAGCAAGGGTTTTCAGAGGGGTTTCGCATTCCATGTTCTTTGCAGGTTATTCCCCCGATCGCACGCAATCTGCGATCGGCCTTGCAGCCAGGGCCGGCCCTACCATGGGACCCGATGGTACCATTGTACCAGGCGGCACTTTTAGGGGGGCGGCAAATTCCCGCCCGCCTGCCCGCCATCCCGCTCCACTGTGAGGCTAATTTCCGCCAGCCAGCCTGTTCTGCTCCCTCCAGCTTTCAGCTGCTACAGGAAGACCCACAAGCCCATTCCGCCCCAAGTACCACACATTGCGGGGGGTGTCATCGGCTTCCCGAGTACGGCGAGTGTCCAGGCTGCTCCTTTGGCAGTTTTATTTTTAGCTGGAATAACCCCGGCGCTGCGCTTGTCAGGTCTGTTTTCCTCCTCCACACAACACCTTCGGATCTCCCTAGCTGCTGCCGCCCGTGGGGGGGGGGTGTGTGTGATGAGACAGTGTTCCCCGACCTCCGCTGAGCTCTTGTGTTAAGGGCGTGGGGGGGGGGGGTTGGCCCGGAACACCCCCGGCGCTGCGCGCGCTTGTCAGCTCTGTTTTCCTCCTCTTCACACCACGACAACAGCTGAACCTACTATTACACTCCGCCCGAGCGGCGCAGCTGCCGCTGCACACTGTGTCCTTCGGATCTCCCCAGCTGCCGCCGGGGGGGGGGGTGAGGGCAGTGTTCCCCGGCCCGAGGTGAGCTTGTGTGTTAAGGGGGTGGAGGTGGAAGTTGGCTATATACTATATCATTTTATACTGTCTGGATAAGTTGACTTCTAAAGGGATGTAAAGTCAATAGTCTCAAACCCATATAAGAGCTTAACATTTAGGCTCTGAGATAACTTTTTTTTAGGATTCTGTAGGTTACTAGAAAGCAAAAGCAGCAAAGAAGCAGGTAATCAATGTGTGGCAGGTGACGTGGCAAGTGACAATCCGCTATGTGTGGCAGGTCACGTGGCAAGTGACAATCCGCAAGGTGTGGCAAGTGACAATCCGCAAGGTGTGGCAGGTCAGGTGGCAAGTGACAATCCGCAAGGTGTGGCAGGTCACGTGGCAAGTGACAATCCGCAAGGTGTGGCAGGTCACGTGGCAAGTGACAATCCGCAAGGTGTGGCAGGTCAGGTGGCAAGTGACAATCCGCAAGGTGTGGCAGGTCACGTGGCAAGTGACAATCCGCAAGGTGTGGCAGGTCACGTGGCAAGTGACAATCCGCATCAGGTGACGTGGCAAGTGACAATCCGCTCGGGGCTCCTACTGATTCTGCACTATGGTGAGTTGAACTTTTTTATTTTATATAACAATGTAATAATAGAAATAATGCACTTCAAGCATTTTTATTATTATTTTTTTTTACTAGTAATGGTGGTGATCTGCGATTTTTAGCGAGACTGCGACATTGCGGTGAACAGATCGGACACTTCTGACACATTTTTGGGACCAGTGACATCTATACAGCGTTCTGTGCTAAAAAAAATGCACTGATTACTGTGTAAATGTCACGGTCAGGGAAGGGGTTAAATGTGTTCCCTGGGAGGTGTTTCTAACTGGGGGGATGGGACTGACTGAAGGAGGAGAGAGATCTCTGTTCCTAATCACTAGGAACAGAAGATCTGTCTCTCCTCCCCTGTCAGAATGGGCATCTGTCTGTTTACATTGACAGATCCCCATCCTGGCTCTCTGTGGAGCGATCGCGGGTGGCTGGCTGACATTGCGGCCGCCGGCCGCGCACAGGTCCTTTTATACGCCTATATACATGTATAGAGCCATGACAGGTCCTCTTTATACTCCTAAATACATGTCATGTAGGTCCACTTTAGTTATCATTATATAAAATAATGGATGTGGGGGCATTTTGGTGGGCGTGATTTTTTTTTTTTTTGGGGTGGGGGGGGCAGCATTTTATTCTTGGTACCAGGCAGCACAATGTCTTGGGCCGGCACTGCTTGCAGCAACCTGCAGTGGTCACGGAAAAGCTGCGCAAGGAGGTTGCTTTGGGCCGGATGGGGGGTCCTTTCCGGTCCCCTCCCCTGGTGAACTTGGTGGTCTCCCCGCTCGGGGTGGTACCTAAGAAGGAGCCCAACAAGTTCCGCCTCATTCACCACCTGTCTTTCCCGAAGGGCAGGTCGGTCAATGACGCTATTGATCCGGAAGCAGCTTTGATGCTGCGGTGGGGTGGGTTCGCCGGTATAGCCAGGGGGCGCTGATGGCAAAAACAGACATAGAGGCGGCGTTTAGATTGTTGCCTGTTCACCCGGATAGTTTTCACCTCCTGGGTTGTAAGTGGGACAATGAGTTCTATGTGGATAAGTGCTTGCCTATGGGATGCTCCATATCGTGCGCACTGTTCGAACAGTTAAGTTCGTTCGTGGAATGGGTGGTCAGGGATGTGTCGGGGGTGAATTCAATCATTCACTACTTGGACGATTTCCTTTGCGTGGGTCCGGCCTCATCCAGAATCTGTGCTGTGCTCCTGGCCACATTGGAGCACGTTGCAGAGTGGTTTGGGATACCATTGGCACCTGACAAAACGGAGGGACCTCGCACGGTTATCACGTTTTTGGGTATTGTCCTGGATTCGGAGGCCATGGAGTGCCGCCTACCATTGGACAAATTGGAGTCGCTCAAAACTGAGCTGATGGTCATGATGGGGGTAAGGAAAGTGCAGCTTAGGGTTTTACAGTCGCTACTGGGAAAGCTCAATTTTGCGTGCCGCATTCTGCCAATGGGCAGGGTGTTTTGCAGACGGCTGTCGGCTAGCACGGCTGGGGTACGGTCCCCCACGCACTTTGTGAGTTTGGGCAGAGAACACAAGGCGGACTTGCGGGTTTGGCATTCATTCTTAGAGTCTTTCAATGGGAGAGCGTTATGGATGTCGGGCCCTATTAGCAATTTTGATTTAGAACTATACACAGATGCGGCTGGGGGGGCAGGTTTTGGGGCTTACTTTCAGGGCTGGTGGAGTGCGGGTCCTGGATGGACGCTGGTTTCACCAAGAATTTGGTTCTGTTGGAACTGTTCCCGGTGGTGCTGGCGGTGGAGTTGTGGGGGGCGTGTTTCAGGGATCTGAAAGTGCGTTTTCATGGGGACAACCTGGGGGTAGTACAAGTCATCAACAAAGTGTCGGCATCTTCCCCCCCGGTGGTGCGTCTTCTGCGCCATCTGGTGTTGAGATGTTTGCAGCTCAATGTGTTTGTGTATGCGGTGCACCTTCCGGGGGTGGACAATGTCATAGCTGATGCGCTGTCTCGCTTTCAGTGGGACAGGTTCCGAGAGTTGGCATAGTGTCAGGTTGGATCAAAAAATCGGTGAGTACGGGCACATGGGGGGCATATGAGAAGGTGGGGTTGGAATGGAAAGAGATGGTTCGGGAAGCAGGCGCGGATCCTGTGGGTCCCAATGTCAGGTTATTGGTGCTGTATTTCCTGGCTAGAAACATGGAGGCCCGTGTGTCCAGGTCCAGTTTGGGTAAGAAGATGGCAGGCTTGGCCTTTTTGTTCAAATGGCAAGGTTGCCCCGATTTTACAAAAGATTTTTGGGTGCGGCAGGCACTTAAGGGTTATGGGCGGGGGGGGCAGAAGCCGGATGGCAGGCGACCGGTTTTGTTTGCTCTCTTGGTCAAGATCAGGGGGCAGTTACAGGGCTTATGTTCATCCCCATACAAAGTTTTGTTGTTCACGGTGGCATTCTCACTGGCATTCTTTGGAGCATTCAGAATAGGTGAGTTGGTCAGCCCGTCAAAAGCAGTACACGGGGGGTTGCTTGATAGTGAGGTGGGCTGGACGGAGCAAGGGGTGTCGCTGGTGCTGAGGAGGTCTAAGACGGACCAGATGGGCAGAGGTAAGTTGGTCCAGGTTTTTTCCGGTCCCAGGTTCCCTGTTGTGCCCGGTAAGGGCTGTAAAAGGGTACTTGGAGGTGCGACCATCGGGGGTGGGTTCCTTTTTGGTACACGAGGACGGAATCCCACTTTCAAGGTATCAGTTCATGGCGGTGTTCAGGAAGTCCCTTCGGGCTTTGGGACTCAAGAAAAAGGAATTTTCCTCGCACTCTTTTAGGATCGGGGCAGCTACGGAGGCGGCCAGATGTGGGATGGATGAGGAGGCGGTTAAGAAGATAGGCCGCTGGGAATCCAGGAGGTTCCGGTTATACGTACGCCCACAGCTACTGGTGGGACTGGAATAATGTGGGGGTACATGTCATGGGGCGTTGTTTATGTTTTAGTTTGGGTTTCTGTTCGGATTGCTGGGAATATATAAGGGTGATGGGAGATTCTCATGGGGAATGTCTTCTTGCAATTACAGGTCAAATGCAGGCGTTGGTCTGGATACTGGGCCATTCGTTTGTTTTCTGGGGGGCTAAGAGAGCCGATGTTCGTCATGAGGGTCGGCAGCTGGGGTTCCCAAGACCGGAGGCGTGTGTCCGCTGGCTGGGAATTCCAGGAATGTTGTGGAGTAAGATGGTTCCGGAGGTGCACCGTTTTGCGCATTTGGACAGGCCACCTGACGTTCTGGTACTGCACGTAGGTGGCAACGACTTGGGTTTCAGGTCCATGCTAGAAGTGACTCGGGATATGAAGTCTGATTTCCTGAGGCTAAGGATGTCATTCCCGGACATGATTATCGTCTGGTCAGACATGGTGGCACGGGTAGAGTGGAGGGGGGCTAGGTCCGTGGCTGGAATCAACAGGTCCCGGAGGAAAATTAACCGAGACATGGGCAAGTTTGTGGTACGGAATGGTGGGTTGGTGGTTCGACATTTCGAATTGGAGGTGGATACATGGCGGTATCTACGAAGGGATGGGGTCCATCTGAACGATGTGGGGACTGATTTATGGTCTTTGGGTTTGCAGGATGGGATTCAATGAGCCCTTAAGGTTTGGAGGGGCACCAAAGGGTAAAGGTGTTTTCCGTTCGGTGCGGTGGCGGGTGTTTGGGCTTTGCGGGAGAAGGAAGTACCTCGAATAAGCAAGTGGTCAGGAACCATCGGTGGTATGGGTTCTGAGGATGGTTTCCAGCTAACAGGAGTTTAGCTGGATGAGTTGGATAATGGGGGCACTGCGGTCAGTGGTCGTCTCTGAGTAGCTGATCGGCTTGAGGCCTATGACCATTGGTAAGGTACCGCAGTGTCCCGGGATAATAAGAATTTAATATGATGAGGAATATCGGGTTAATATGATTATGGCGATTTTGAGGTTCCTGCAAAGACCAACACTAGGGGGCAATATTTCTGTTATGTTTCTGGGTTTATGTGTTTTGATGGTTAAAGTTTTTGATAACTGATGGAACAGTTAAAAAAATAAAGGAGGCTGCTACGGCCATGTTTTACTCCAAAACAGCAATGTGTGGTCTCTTTGATTAAGATAAGTAAGGTATGGGGTATAATGTGGTGGGCAGTACTGGAATACATCGGTTTTACAATAGTCAAGAAAAGCCCGGAGCAAAAAGACAGAATGCCATAGGCGGAGGGCTGGGCATGACTGAGTGAACAGAGTATGTAATAAGAGAAGATTAACTATTGGCTAATTGAAATATAGAGGGGAGGGGTGAAGGCTAGATAAAAGGAAGACCCCGCCTCTCTGAGTTAACACAGCGTAGGGGAAAGTTTCCCACCCACCCTCCCCTATAAGCAATGTAGGAAGGAGGAATTTTAATGTGGTCACAGTATGGTTTTCTGTTGTCAATTTTTCTTTTCAGGTGGACGGATTGTCGTAGCAGTGGCGGGTGTTTGGTCTTTGCGGGAGAAGGAAGTACCTCGAATAAGCAAGTGGTCAGGAACCATCGGTGGTATGGGTTCTGAGGATGGTTTCCAGCTAACAGGAGTTTAGCTGGATGAGTTGGATAATAGGGGCACTGTGGTCAGTGGTCGTCTCTGAGTAGCTGATCGGCTTGAGGCCTATGACCATTGGTAAGGTACCGCAGTGTCCCGGGATAATAAGAATTTAATATGATGAGGAATATCGGGTTAATATGATTATGGCGAATTTGAGGTTCCTGCAAAGACCAACACTAGGGGGCAATATTTCTGTTATGTTTCTGGGTTTATGTGTTTTGATGGTTAAAGTTTTTGATAACTGATGGAACAGTTAAAAAAATAAAGGAGGCTGCTACGGCCATGTTTTACTCCAAAACAGCAATATGTGGTCTCTTTGATTAAGATAAGTAAGGTATGGGGTATAATGTGGTGGGCAGTACTGGAATACATCGGTTTTACAATAGTCATGTGACAAAGCAAGAATTCAACAGTTGTTACCACATAACAGGAAGTTCTGAAGGTGAGGATGAAGGTGATGAGCTCCTGCCCCCCGCTGCTGACCCGGATGCTTGGTCTCCCCCAGAAGGGAGGACACTTGGCTGTGCAACCACTTGGGTCACTTGGTCGTGGCAGCCTGTCCACGTCGGCCATGATGCTGTGCTAACTAGCAGCGTGGAAACTGCTTCCTGTCACAGCTGCCCCTCCACTGATGCCCGGGCGCGCCGCCTCCCCTTAAATAAACAAAACCCCTCCCTACCATGCTGTTCTCCACCAATCCTACCTTCCCCTTTCTTGTACACCTTCACTGCCTTTTAACCCTGTTGTCTCCCCTTCTCACACTGTCATGCCGGTTGTCCCCCGGCGGATTTTGCCCGTTCTGTCCTGCGCATGTGCAGTACCGATCACAACGGACCTCCGAAAATAGCCGAAGCTCAACAAGCTGTGAATAACCTGTACACGGCGCATGCCCAATGAGCACAATATTGTGCCACACGCTCACGCACGCTCCATCAATTTTAAATACGGCCTCTTCGCCCTTCATTTGTTTAAACATGCCCCTTGCTCTAGCCATCCGCCCCTTACACATTATAATAGTAATACACCCGCCTCCCCCCTGCAGAGTGGAGCGAGCATCGAGAGCGTGCGGCAACGTCTGTCAAAATGCCATGTTCATTGCGCAGGTGCAGTCTACAGCTCATGCACAGCTCTTCATGTTCGACAATTTTCGGAGCTATAGCGCTGCGCCTGCGCAGTCCACGGCGGGCATTATCCGCCAAGGGGACACTACTCGGTAGAACACCGGCCCTTCTCTATTTTCTCTTCTTTCCTCTCGCTCCGGGCCTCACTTTTCACCTGCCAATGAATTCTGAATGATCTCAGAAGCATCTCAAACTGACCTCAAAAGAATGTTACCTTTGCAGCCCAAAGCCAGTTGACACTGGCCAAAAAATGTAGGATTGGCTGGACAGAAACACAAATCCTTTGGCCGCTAATCCAGATCCAATATATGGACTTCAGTTGTGTATTAATCTGTCTGCCTGGAGTTCACTTGTACATTTAATGTAAAGGAAATCAAATCATCCTGTTGATTCTAGCTATGAAGAAAACTTCCCCATTAACCTCCTTTACAAGTTCCCAGTATAGCTAGAATCAGCCTTTTATTGGACAATCTTTTTAAGTAAAGTTTGTGCATCAATAGAAGTCTATGGGGAATGTGTACAGTAAGAAGTATGTTTTTATGTCTGTCTTTACCTTAAAAGCACATTCTTACCCAGCCTTCCCCTTCCTCATCGTATGCATAATTCATCTGCTCTGTGCATTGTAGGACAAGCAAAAAAAATCACACTGTAAATGTACTTAGGATCAGGATATGTTCACTGGATGTGTTCTCATTGTCATCTGCAGAAGTAACGGACCTGAACCAATTTAACCGCCTCCCGCCCGCCGTATAGACAAATGACGGCGGGCAGGATCACCTCTTGTTCTGGGCTGTTGTCATATGATGTTGCCAGGGGAGGGCTGGCGGCCTTAGGCCTGGGGGGCAAGTCTAGTCAAGTGGCCCATTGAACCGCCGAATCAGCTCACTATCCATGGCCCCCCTGGTTTTTCAAGGCAGCCTCACCAGTGCCCATCAGTGCAGCCAACTCCAGTGCCCATCAATGCAGCCTGATCACTGGGGCAGGTTACATGGGGTGTATGGGGGGAGATGGGGGGTCAGGGTCTCTCACGTCAGCGATCTCAGCTCAGCAAGTCCTTGCACGCCACGGTTTCCTGGGGGGGTAACGCTCCTGATCCTGGGGTCAAGTTGCAACCAGCGCTCAGCCCTGCAGCCCGACTCCCTGGCATGCCCTGCCTCTGCCTGCTTCCAAGAATCCGGTCCCAGGGAGTTGTAGTTTCCTCTGCGCTGCTGTGTTTTCCACCCACCAGAAGCTTGTGTGTGGACTACAACTTCCGGAATGCAACAGCTAGTGGTCAGCCGCCATGGCCATGCCGCCGGCCCGACTTCCTAGACCAGAATAAAAAAGAAAATGGTAGCGGGCAGCGGCTGCCGGCCATTTTGACCATAAGTTGGGTGGGAAGAAAATGATAAAAAAATAAATCATTTGGGTACAGTGTTGCATTGTCAAAATGTGAGGGCTCTGAAAGGTGAAAATTATTCTGGGCAGGAAGGGGGTGAAAGTGCCATGTAGGCAAGTGGTTACAAGGATTTCTATGGTCACAGGAAACACTTTTATTTTATAACATCACCATTGTGATACCAATACAAGCAATAATTATTTGTGAAAATCCAATAAGCTTTCTTTAAAAAAAATCTCCTTTCGTATTGTGGGTGCTGTCTGTCTCCTGGTCAACTCTTTTCACAACTTCCTGGATTTCCTGCATGCTTTGCCGCTTTTTCCTCTGCTGCTTCCTTTCATTTCACAAGGACTACATATCCCATGGTACCTTGCTGCCTGCAAGCTGTGATTCCTGTACTGACTCCGCCTCCTGAAACTCCTCCTCTCAGCACCTCTATAGATCAAAAGGCAGGCTCTGTGAAATGTGTGACACAGCAGTGCCCACTCACAGGGCATAGTGACTATGTGTCACAGAATTCAAGGAAGTAAATATGGGGGGGGGATCTTTACAAACTTTAAGATGATTCAGGTATATAGGAGTAGGCTAGAAATAATTTAAGCGGAACTGTACCTAACTTGTGAAGCTCTTTATTGCAGAAGAGACATGCTATGTCTCTTCTGAAATAGTATACATTTATCTGCCTACTAGAAGTTTTCTATTGAATGTACACTGAGCTGCAAATGCACAGGTCATCATGCGTTCTTGGCACACTCTGGCTGTGCTGGAATGACTGACTTCCGTGTGCATGCATGGAATGACGTCATCCTCCACCAGCCAATCAAGAAGCCTAAGGGGTTCAGTGTGCGTCTTTTTCCCCTGGCTCAGCTGCGATTCAGGTCCGAATTTTTGCCTGAATTCAAACCAGATCCGGACCCAAACACGCACAGGACCCTTCTGTAATCCGGATCACGGCCATCCCGGACCTTTGTGAACCGGCTCCATTGAGAACCAGTCACAGTCTCCTGTCATGCCAATTGAATGCAGGGAAACCCGCATCCAATTCGCATATACAGTATGTGAACCCAGTCTTAGACCCGGCACCTGGGAGAAGATGACATATGACGTAGAGGGATGTAACTGACACACCGCTGGAAGATTGAGGTAAGTATATTCTGGAGTTTAATTCTACCTTAACGGTTTCCCAAAAAAGTTACATTCATGGTCTTCCACTTGATCTAACTTACATAGTTACATAGTTAGTCAGGTTGAAAAAAGACAAAGTCCATCCAGTTCAACCATAAAAAAATAAATAAATAAAATAAAAAATATCGTACAATCCCATATACCCAATTCTATACCCACAGTTGATCCAGAGGAAGGCGAAAAACCCCAGCAGAGCATGATCTAATTTGCTACAGCAGGGGAAAAAATTCCTTCCTGATCCCCCGAGAGGCAATCGGATTTTCCCCGGATCAATTTTACCTATAAATGTTACTACCCAGTTATATTATGTACATTTAGGAAAGAATCCAGGCCTTTCTTAAAGCAATCTACTGAGCTGGCCAGAACCACCTCTGGAGGGAGTCTGTTCCACATTTTCACAGCTCTTAAGCCCTGTACACACGGCCGAGATTCTCGTCGAAAAAACCATGTCGTTTTTTTCGACGAGATTCTTGGACAAGAAACTTGTCCCGGCCGAGTGTACACCCGCGGTTCTTTGAATGGAGCGTACGCGGTGATGTCATCGACTACGACGAGAATGCGCCGCCATCTTGGTATACCCTACCTATGCCTAGGAAGCTACCGCGCATGCGTCGAATTCATTTCGAACATGCGCGGGCTTCCGGGAGGACAGGTAAGTGTACACACACTCACTTTTCTCGTCGAGAAACATGCCGACGAGAATCTCGACGAGAAAATAGAGAGCAGGTTCTCTATTTTCTCGTCGACATTACTTGTCGGTTTTCTTGACGAGAAACCATACACACGAACTAATTTCTCGGCAAGACATCTCTGCCAGCAAGTTTCTTGCTGGTTCTTGCCGAGAAACTCAGTCGTGTGTACGAGGCCTTACTGTGAAGAAACCTTTCCGTATTTGGAGGTGAAATCTCTTTTCCTCTAGACGTAAAGAGTGTCCCCTTGTCCTTTGTGTGGACCGTAAAGTGAATAGCTCAACCCCAAGTTCACTATATGGACCCCTTATATATTTGTACATGTTGATAATATCCCCCCTTATTCTCCTCTACTCAAGAGTGAATAAATTCAGTTCCTCTAATCTTTCCTCATAGCTGAGCTCCTCCATGCCTCTTATCAGTTTGGTTGCCCTTCTCTGCACTTTCTCCAGTTCCCTGATATCCTTTTTGAGAACTGGTGCCCAAAACTGAACTGCATATTCCAGATGAGGTCTTACTAATGATTTGTACAGGGGCAAAATGATATATCTCTCTCTCGAGTCCATACCTCTCTTAATACGATAACTCAACCAGGGATCTCCAAACTGCAGCCTGGGGGCCAAATTCTGCCCTTTGTTTGCCATTATCTGGCTCTTGAGGCATTATTCCTGCCACTGACCCCAACAATGGGGTATAATTCCTACCACTGACACCAGCGACAGGGCATAATTCCTGCCACTGACACCAATGATGGGGCATAATTCCTCTCACTGACACCAACAATGGGGTATAATTCCTGCCACTGACACCAATGGTGGGACATAATTCCTGCTACTGACGCCAATGATGGGGCATAATTCCTCTCACTGACACCAACAATGGGGTATAATTCCTGCCACTGACAACAATTATGGGACATAATTCCTGCTACTGACCCCAATGATGGGGCATAATTCCTCTCACTGACACGATGGGGTATAATTCCTGCCACTGACACCAATGATGGGGTATAATTCCTGCCACTGACACCAGCGACAGGGCATAATTCCTGCCACTGACACCAAATGATGGGGCATAATTCCTTCTACTGATGCCAATGATGGGGCATAATTCCTGCCATTGACACCAACGATGGGGCATAATTCCTGCCACTGACATCATCGATGGGGCATAATTCTTGCAATTTACACCAATGATGGGGCATAATTTCTGCTACTTACAGCACTGATGGGGCATAATTCCTGCTACTTACAGCAACGATGGGGCATAATTCCTCTCACTGACACCAACGATGGGGCATAATTCCTGCCACTGACATCATCAATGGGGCATAATTCCTGCCACTGACACCAGCGACAGGGCATAATTCCTGCCAGTGACACCAATGATGGGGCATAATTCCTCCTACTGATTCCAATGATGGGGCATAATTCCTGCCATTGACACCAATGATGGGGCATAATTCCTGCCACTGACATCATCGATGGGGCATAATTCTTGCAATTTACACCAACGTTGGGGCATAATTCCTGCTACTTACAGCAACGATGGGGCATAATTCCTGCTACTTATATCAACGATGGGGCATAATTCCACTCACTGACACCAACAATGGAGCACTATTCCTCCCACTGACACCAATCATTTGTTACCCTAAAAACAAAGACAGAGCTCTGTTTTCTCCCACTGGTCCCCTCCTAAAATTTGAAGGACAGTAAATTGGCCCTTTGTTTAGAAAGTTTGGAGACCCCTGTAAACTGAGTGTAGCAAGAGGTTTTTTTTTCTCCAAAAAATGTAGACGCTTGAAGGTGTCCCTATTTGCTGATGGTAACATTGAACTTTAAAAAAAAAAATCCTGATAATTTGAGTTCTTGTCAATTTCTGCAGTGCTGTCAGCTTGTTTTTACACATTATAAGGAAAAGAGGTAAAGGTGTTAATTGGTTATATTTATCCATCTTAGCTACACCTTTGCACCTTTTTTTTAAACGCTCTTCATGCTTTTTATTGTATTCAACCACACTTTCTAAAATATATGAATATTATTAGCAGCGTAGTTGCTTAAAGAGTCTACTTTTAGATTATTTGTAGACTGCAATAAAACTTCACCCCTCAGAAGAGCAATGGGAACATACAATGCCTTGAAAAAGTATTCATACCCCTTGGAATTTTCCACATTTTGTCACGTTTCAACCAAAAACTTAAATGTATTTTATTGGGATTTTATGTGATAGACCAACACAAAGTGGCACATAATTGTGAAGTGGAAGGAAAATGATAAATGGTTTTCCAATGTTTTTACAAATAAATATCTGAAAAGTGTGGTGTGTATTTGTATTCAGCCCCCTTTACTCTGATACCCCCAACTAAAATCTAGTGGACCCAATTGCCTTCAAAAGTCACCTAAACAGTAATAAAGTCCACATGTGTGTAATTTAATCTCAGTATGAATACAGCTGTACTGTGGAGCCCTCAGAAGTTTGTTAGAGAACCTTAGTGAACAAACCGCATCATGAAAGTCAAGGAACACACCATACAGGTCAGGGATAAAGTTGTGGAGAAGTTTAAAGCGGGGTTAGGTTATAAAAAATATCCCAAGCTTTGAACATCTCACGGAGCTCTGTTCAATCCATCATCCGAAAATGGATCCACAGCTCAGGGGGAAGAATCTCTTCACAGGACAACTATTAGTCGTGCTCTCCACAAATCTGCCCTTTATGGAAGAGTGACAAGAAGAAAGCCATTGTTGAAAGAAATCCATAAGAAGACCAGTTTGCAGTTTGCGAGAAGCCATGTGGGGGACACAGCAAACATGTGGAAGAAGGTGCTCTGGTCAGATGAGACCATAATTAAACATTTTGGCCTAAAAGGAAAACGCTATGTGTGGCCGAAAACTAACAATGCACATCACCCTGAACACACCATCCCCACCGTGGTGGCAGCATCATGTTGTGGGGATGCTTTCTTCAGCAGGGACAGGGAAGCTGGTCAGAGTTGATGGGAAGATGGATGGAGTCAAATACAGGACAATCTTAGAAGAAAACCTGTTATGCCGTGTACACACAATCGATTTTCTCGACGGTGAAAACACCGTCGAGAAAATCGATGGGAAAAACGAGGACCGGCTTGGTCCCCTACACACGGCCGGTTTTCATGACATTTTTTCTCTTGGTCGAGAAAAACGACCGTGTGTAGGCTCCCTGGCAGTGTTTCCCTATGGGAAAACTGCCGCAGAAAGAAATGCCGTGAATCACGAGGAGAAAAATTAAAGCATGTTCTAATTTTTCTCGTCGTGATTCTTGCCGTTTTTCTCGTCGGGAAAAACTATGGAAAGCCCACACATGGTCGTTTTTCTCGTCAAAGAGAAAAAATGAAATTTTTCCCGGCGAGAAAAATGGTCGTGTGTATACGGCATTAGAGTCTACAAAAGACTTGAGACTGGGGAGGAGGTTCACCTTCCAGCAGGACAACAACCCTAAACATACAGCCAGAGCTACAATGGAATGGTTTAGATTAAAGCATATTAATGTGTTAGAATTGCCCAGTCAAAGTCCAGACCTAAATCCAATTGAGAATCTGTGGCAAGACTTGAAAATTGTTATTCACAGACGCTCTCCATCCAATCTGACAGAGCTTGAGATATTTTTCAGATGTGCAAAGCTGGTAGAGACATCCCCATATAGACTTGCAGCTGTAAATGCAGAGAAAGGCGGTTCTACAAAGTATTGAGGGGGGCGCCATACAAATACACGTCACACTTTTCACATATTTATTTATAAAAAAAAAAATCAAACCATTTATTATTTTCCTTCCACTTCACAATTATGTGCCACTTTGTGTTGGTCTGTCACATAAAATCCCAATAAAATACATTTAAGTTTTTGGTTGTAACATGACAAGATGTGGAAAATTTCAAAGGGTATGAATAATTTTTCATAGCATTATATATGATGGTGGGGTCAAAGCACAACTAATTAGATATTTTCAGACAGATTTCTTTGGGCTGAGGTTAGTGCACCACAAAAAAAAAATTCACAAAGGTTTAGCAACAGCCTAAGGCATTTTCTCTTCAACCGCGTAGAGTCATTGGACGCAACAAAAAATAACTGCCATTTTTTTTTTTTAATACGGTAAGCATATTTATCCTGGTGTGTTAGCATTGCGATATAAAAACCCTTTTGTGCCACGAGATCAGGGTTGCCAACCTCCCGCAGCATTTTTTACTGACAAAACATGGAAAACTTACTGGTGGAGCACATTTTTTACTGACAACCTGAGAAATTACAGAACTCCTATTGAAAACTAACACAGTGAATATTTGAACAGTATAAACATGATATGGAAATACCGATAATACCTATAACAAAGTCATTTGCTTGATTTACACTTAAAGCGGTTGTATAGTCTTTTTTTTTACTTTTACCTACAGGTAAGCCTATACTAAGGCTTACCTGTAGGTAAAAGAAATATCTCCTAAACCTACACGGTTTAGGAGATATTTTGCAAAAAAAGACATGCACCGATGTCTACGGCGCATGCGCGCCGTAGACAACGGTGCATTCACAGGGTTAATCCCATTCAGAATTCCGGCGCTGCCGGAATAGAAAGCTCCAGCGCGCATGCGCGGAGTGACGTCTTCGCTGCTCCGGCCAATCACAGCGCCGGAGCGGCGCTGTGATTGGCTGGAGCGGCGATACCCGGAAGTAACGTTCCGGGTATCTGAGGAGCGATGGCTGCGGTCGGAGCGGGGGACGAGGATGGCTTCGGGGGTCCCGATCTAAGGTAAGTGATTCATAATGAGCTAGTATGCTAGTCATACTAGCTCATTATGGCTTTTTCTTGCAGGTGATTTGAAAAAAAAAAAAAATTTCGTCTGGGTTTACAACCGCTTTAAAAAGCCAATATAGGGTGAAATTTTAAGCCCCAGATATTTACTTTCAGTTGTAAAAAAAAACACAGATTTTTACAAACTGTCAGTAAATTTACTGACGGTTGGAAACCCTGCACGAGATCACAGTAATTTGTGGGTATGGTGAAATGTGAATGTTCTTTAAAGTGGTACTAAAGTCTACATGTTTTTTACTTTAATGCATTCCCTGCATTAGAGTAAAAAAAGCCTCACTACCTGTTCTACCCACCCCCATCCCTAAACACTTACCTGGCTCCATGCCACCACTCTAGCACTGTCTCCAGCTTCTGTATTACGTCCCTCACTTCTGGTTTCACAGGAAAAACTGAGGGCAATGGATCCATAGGCTCCTGCTGCTGTCAGTCAAACTCCTCTGGGTAGGGAGCGCGAGTTTGGCCCCTAGAAGCCTTTCCTCCTGACAGCAGCGCTTTGGCAACAAAAACACCCAACGCTTGAAAAAGTGTGTAACGCGTTTAGACATGTTTACAGGAGTTGAGTGCTTGAGTGTTAATTATTTTCATTGCCCAAAATAATAAGTTATTCTGGCCATTAAAATAAATTATTGTTTAAGCGCTAAACGCGCCTAGCGTTAACACAGAATTTAGACGCCTTTAGAAGCGTCAATTTTTTTTTGCCAAAGTTTTGCTACTCCTGGACGCACCGGTGTTTTCTTTTTTTATTACTGCCTCTAAATGCCTCTGCCCTTAAACTCCTCTAAAAGCCTATGTGTGCATGGGCACATAGGTGTAGCACCCCCTGTGTACTTAGTGAAGGTAAATTTAGTTGGGCTCCATTGTAGCCAGAGGAGCCAGGGTTAGGCTGGCCATACACGGTTTGAATCTCCGCTGGTTCAGCAGGAACCGGACCAGATTCAAATTATTAATGGGCTGGTTGAATGTACCAAGTTGATCGATTGTACAACCAGCCTGCCGGATTCGCTTCTGATTATCGCAATTGGCTGCTTTAACCACTAGCGATTATTACTGTCTTCTCTCGGCGTGGAAAGCTTCCCCCCTGGTGGTAGAAGACAAGGGCTCGGCAGGGATTCCCCTGTCAGCACTGTCTGTGTTGATGGGGGAATCGTGAAACCGTGGTTACAGGAAAGAAATTAGCACCGTCTATGGCCAGCCTTAATTTGTTGTTGTTGTTAGTTAGATGGCCGGCTCTAAGGCCCCTTTCACACTGAGGCGTTGAAAAAACGCAAAAAAATTATGAGATTTTTTCATGCGATTTTACCGTGTTTTACCGCGTTTTTACCACATTCGCGGTAAAAATAGCGCTAACACCTATGCGTTTTTACCGCGTTTTACCGCGTTCGCGGTAAAAATAGTGCTAGCTCCTATGCGTTTTACTGCGTTTTTACCGCGTTACCCATTCATTTCAATGGAGATAGGCGTTTTTACAGCGCTATTTTTAGCGCCCTAAAGATGCTCCAAAAAAGCTGTTTGCAGCATTTTTTCCAACGCACAGCCAGCAAAACGCCTCAGTGTGAAAGCCCTCAGGGCTTTCACATTGAGAATGGTGGGGCAGGATTGTTTCAGGCATTTTTACAGCGCTATTTTTACCGCGAAAACGCTGTAAAAACGCCTCAGTGTGAAAGAGGCCTAATGCCGCGTACACACGATCATTTTTCCCGTCGGGAAAAATGACATTTTTTCCTTTGGAAGAGAAAAACGATCGTCTGTGGGCTTTTTGCCGTTTTTCCCGACGGGAAAAACGGCATTAATCACGATGAGAAAAATTAGAACATGTTCTAATTTTTCTCATCGTTTTTTCCAGCATTTTTTTCCGCGGCAGTTTTCCCATAGGGAATCACTGCCACGGAGCCCACACACGGTCGTTTTTCTCGACAAAGAAAAAAATGACGGGAAAAACGGTCGTGTGTGGGGGAACATGCCGTTCCCTCGTTTTTCATTTTTTTTCATGCCATGATTCACGGCGGTGTTTTCACCGCCGTGTAAGGGTTGAATCTCTGCTGCCTCAGCTGGCTTCTAGAGCTTAGGAGAGTTCTAGAACTTAGAGGGTGGAGGGGCAGAGATAAGGCCTGAATATTTATGGGATCTCTTCTAATCCCTGGGTGAGGACGCTCCATTAGGTGGACCGTGTGAGAGCAGAGGATCCATTGGCCTGGAGGAGACCCCTGTGCTGGGAGGGCAGAGAGGAAGAGTGCTGAGAGAGAGAAAGATGTATAGGAATCCTCACACCCTTCAGCCTCAGCTAGGTTTAACTGAGCCACCCCGGGGGCCATTGGGACCTGTCCAGCAGGAGGCCCTTTCAGAAGTCACCATATCTGCTGCAGGATCTTTACAAGGGACTGGGTGAGTAACCTCAAACATTCAACACCCCAAAGCCTATATAGAGGAGAAGCAGCCAGGTGCAATACCTAGCTTGCTATCTGGAAGGGACAGCTCAAAGCTACTTAGCCTAGGGTGACCAGACATCCCCGGTTTCTGGGGACAGTCCCCGGATTGAGGACACTGTCCCCGGACCAAGTCTGTCCCCGGTTTTGTCCCCGGATTGGATTTGAACAGGGGATGGGACAATTTCAAAGACAGTCAGTGCAGAATAAAAAAATCTGAATTACATACCCGCTCCGCCGCTCCTACTAGCTTAGGGGGGTGTATTTTTTCCATTATCTGTGCCCCTTTCTGGTGATCATGTGCTGGTCGGAGCGGAGGGAATATTTCTTTAGCTTCAGGTGCATGCCCATTCAGCTCCGCTCACATATTTTTCTAGCTTGGCTTAAGTCCCGACCAGCCGTTACTAGTAAAAAATAAATTCAAAAATAAATAAATATGTCCCCAGATTTCATTTTAAAAATCTGGTCACCTTAACTTAGCCTACTACAGCTACCCTACACCTCTGCTTGGGGATCACTTTATTGACTTTAAGGTCATCAAAGAGGACAAGGGGGCACTCTTTACATCTGGAGGAAAAGAGATTTCATCTTCAAATACGGAAAAGCTTCATCACGGAATTTCCGACAACAAATGTTCGATGGGAGTTTGTTGTTGGAAATTCCGACCGTGTGTAGGCTCCATCGGACATTTGCTGTCGGAATTTCTGACAACAAAAATTTGAGAGCTGGTTCCCAAATTTTCCGACAACAAAACTTGTTGTCGGAAATTCCGACCGTGTGTACACAATTTTGACGCACAAAATTCCACGCATGCTCGGAATCAAGCAGAAGAGCCGCACTAGCTATTGACCGTAATTTTACTCAGCTCGTCGTACGCGTTGCACGTCACAACGTTCTTGACGTTCGGAATTTCCGACAACATTTGTGTGACCGTGTGTATGCAAGACAAGTTTGAGCCAACATCCGTCGGAAATAAATCCACGGTTTTGTTGTCGGAATGTCCGATCGTGTGTACACGTCATATGGGTTGAGAAAATGTGGAAAAGAAAAGACTCCCTAAATAGCTGGTTCTGGCCAGCTCAGTAGATTGTTTTAGGAAAAGCCTGGATTCTTTCCTAGATACACAGAATATAACTGGATACTAATGTTTTTAGGTAAAGTTGATCCAGGGAATATCCAATTGCCTCTTGGGGGACCAAGAAAGATTTTTTTCCCCTGCTGGAGCAAATTGGATCATGCTTTAATCGGGGGGTTTTGTCTTCCTCTGGATCAACTGTGGATATAAGATTGTATATGTAGCGGGGCTTTAAAATTTAGGGGAATGTTTGAGTTGTAGTTGTACTCAAACACACTGTTTGATACTGTTCTGTAAAACCCATTTTGAACTACAGGTGGGATACTGGTGTATAGTTCCCCGTGGCCTGTTGGTGGCGCTGCTATCGGAGGCCAGGGTTGAACCGCTGGTACAGTGCTGTGCCTTGGATGTCCCCTTTCGGCGGTGGTATGGTGGGCGTGTCGGCCTGCTGTGCATACCGGGAGAGGATATAAAAGGGGCAGACCCTGTCTGTCTGAGGTGAGTTCCCGGGGGTCCGACTTCGGGAGCGTGTGATTATGTTTGTGGCCACCCCAGGCACCTTTAGCCCTGTGGTGGAGTTCCTGGTCCGGTACACTGGCGGATCAGTCTCAGGCACCTTTAGCCCTGGGGCTGCAACCGGAGGCCTTGGGTCCAGAACCTTCGGCTGGAGCCCACGGAGGGAGGAGGAATCCCAGGGTGCTGCCTTGCGAGGAGACCCGCATCTAGACAAGGAAGCCGGGGGAGGACCGTTCCGAAGGACTGGTGAGAGATCACAGTGAAGGAAGGGGCCCGGTAACTCTCTGGAGGGTTGTAATTTTCCCGTTAGAGGTCTAAAACCAGAACCAACGTTCACCAGGTCTGTGGCAGAGAGACTACGTGTGTACTCTGATTCGAACATCATTCCGGCTGCTAGGATCCACTCCATTGGGAGACTATCCGGATGAGCTGAGTCTACCTGAAGATATGGGTAGTCAATAAGTATTTGTTTGTGCCTGGACCTATTCCAACACCTCTTGCTGTCCTGATCTTCCTCCAACCTTTCCTGTTCAATGACTATGCATAGGAGAGAAATAAACTCTACGTTGGAGTTGCAATTGGTGTGGACCTTGAAGTTATTGGGGAATAGAGACTTGTCTTTATCACAGTGAAGATGGGAACCATTCTCTGGGGGAACCTGACCATAGAGACCCAGGTACATTACACCGCTCAACCTCTTCACACAGGAGGGTATGGGCATGTGGCATAGGTGTGCCCCTTCTCCCACGAGTGAGCCAAAGGGAGAAGGGGTGGTGAGTGCTACATATATATAAGATTATATATATTTTTTCCCTTCTATTGGTTAAACTAGATAGACTTGTGCCTTTTTTCAACCAGACTAACTATGTTACTATGTAAAGTGAAAGTTGAATAATGAGGGCACTTTTCTTCTATGGACTTTCAGGGATTCAGGGGGGTATTTGACAATTTCATTTACCGCTGTTCCACCTTCATTTTAATTACTGTCTGCTCGGATAATCTCCTGACACTATTACATACTCATCTACAAACGTTATTAAAAACTCTTACAGATAAATCAGTTTATGAAAGTTAATCCACAGCTAAGAAGAAATGGAAATGAAAGTTCTGGGATAAAGATAAAGAAACGATAAGTTTATCTGTCATCCTTCACAAAGTGCATCTAGTGTGAAAAATAGCAGAGACAATGCGTGTAGTTTTCAACTTCCTTAGAAAAAAACGCGAATTTCCTGGCTGCCATGCTGCTCCTCTAGATTCAGTAGTTTCTTGCTGTATCATACTCAATTCCCATTCTTCTTTAAAGTCACTGATTGTGTATGAAGAATGCCCAGGGTACTTGGATGACGTTTTTTGGGCTGTACCTCATACACTCAAGGTCTAGTAAGAGTGGCATGGGTCTCTTTGATGATAGTAGGGTCTGTTGAACCCCAAACTATGTGTGGAGAATGGGAGAGTTACTGAGCACCGTACCTCATTGTCTTCAAAATTTTCAGGTTGGTTATGTGACAGACCCAACCAGGACAAGGGGCTTTTGAAGAGGACCGCAGGGTGGCCCCTTGCCTACTGACTATGGGCCCTGGCTTTTAAGGGAACACTACTCTTTGGGTGGTGTGTGCCTGGGGGACTCTTGGAGTGGTTTTGTTTCTGATTCAAGTCTATATCTCCCCAAAACACACAGACTCTGGGAACTGGAAAAGCCAGATACATATTTAGGGTCTCCAGGCCCAAAACCAGCAATGACTGCTTTAGATTGTGATACTCAGAGCAGATCTTAATATCATCAGCTCAAAGCAACCTGATTCTGGGGTCTCCTGATATAATCTGTTTAAGGTGTTGTGTGTTAAGTGTCTTGCTCCCATTGTGTGCCACAGAGGTGGGCATTTTCCATTGTTAATTGAGTCACCTATTGTTTCTATCTGTCTGCTAATCTTGGAGATGTAATTATTATTGTGACCACTTTACCTTGTAATGGAACCATTGTGGGATGCTATATGTTTATTTTGATTAGCTTACTTAGATTGTGTTTATGTTGGCTGCTCCTTAGCTATGTTAATTATATTCCTGTTTACAGTTTGTATTGCTGGTGTAATGTAATCAAGCCCTACCTGGTCCTGTGTACTATATAAATTATATGCAAGTTTTTAATAAAGAGAGTTCCAGTTCCAGAGCATCTAAGCTAGTGCCGTCTAGATTCCTGGGTGCAATATTCAGCTATAATACTTGGTTCCTGGGTCCAGACTGGAGGAAGCTATATTTTGATGGAAGCACCCAAGCTGGGTGCTGGACGGTTTAGTCACAGGTAACAAACAGTCAGATTTAAATCTCATGTCTGTGTTAGGAGTTTATGAGAGGTAACACCTTTCACTGAACATAGCCCACCTCAAGACTCATGTGACACAAAGCAGGAAAGTTTGATAGACTGTAGACATGTCATAAACCTCAACTAGCATGGTCTACAAAAAACTCCAAATGAGGCCTGTCCAAAATGTTATATTGTAAATAGTTTGGAAAAAGTTAAATAGTACACATCCTAAGTCTTTTTTTTTTAATGACCAGAATCATGTTTTATACCCAGTCCAATATTCCTGCTGTAATAGAGTTATTTTTTCCCCAAAGAGTAGATACCATTTAGTTAGACACCAAATTGTATTACAAGGGCCAATAGGACACATTAGACATAATAACAGATACTGTATTTCATATTTGGTATCTATCAATTTGTAATTTCATTGTGCTAAATAATATGCTGGTTTTCGGATTGTGAAATCTTGTCAGATGGAATCATAGATGTATTTAGGATAGCTGGCATTAAGAGTATGTCTTGTTTTACAAAGCGTTTTAGGTCTTTTCACATGACTGTCCTCCAGTCCATTCAGAAGTGGATCTGTGAACACATCTCCTGTTGGATAGGAGCAGAATGGGACATGCACTATATTACCAAAAGTATTGGGATGCCTGCCCTTACACACACATGAACTTGAATGGCATCCCAGTCTTAGTCAGTAGGGTTCAATATTGAGTTGGCCTACCCTTTGCAGCTATAACAGCTTCAACTCTTCTGGGAAGGCTGCCCACAAGGTTTAGGAGTGCGTTTCTTTGGGAAAGTTTGACCATTCTTCCAGAAGTGCATATGTGAGGTCAGGCACTGATGCTTGACGAGAAGGCCTGGCTCACAGTCTCCACTCTAATTAATACCAAAGGTGTTCTATCGAGTTAAGGTCAGGACTCTGTGCGGGCCAGTCAAGTTCCTTCACCCCAAACTCGCTCATCCACGTCTTTATGTACCTTGCTTTGTGCACTGGTGCGCAGTCATGTTGGAACAGGAAGGGGCCATCCCCAAACTGTTCCCACAAAGTTGGGAGCATGAAATTGTCCCAAATGTCTTGGTATGATGATGCCTTAAGAGTTGCCTTTACTGGAACTAAGGGGCCAAACCCAACCCCTGAAAAAACAACCCCACACCTTTATCCCCCCTCCACCAAATGATTTGGACCAGTGCACAAAGCAAGGTTCATAAAGACATGGATGAGCGAGTTTGGGGTGAAGGAACTTGACTGGCCCGCACAGAGTCCTGACCTTAACTCGATAGAACACCTTTGGGATTAATTAGAGTGGAGACTGTGAGCCAGGCCTTCTCGTCCAGCATCAGTGCCTGACCTCACATATGCACTTCTGGAAGAATGGTCAAACTTTCCCAAAGAAACGCACTCCTAAACCTTGTGGGTAGCCTTCCCAGAAGAGTTGAAGCTGTTATAGCTGCAAAGGGTGGGCCAACTCAATATGGGACCCTACGGACTAAGACTGGGATGCCATTAAAGTTAATGTGCGTGTAAAGGCAGGCGTCCCAATACTTTTGGTGATATAGTGTATGTCTTCCTTTGATTAACACACAGGGACCACTACTTTGCCTAAGGACTTCCAGCTAACAAGGAAAAGTGGGAATAATAAGCTAAAGCTTTCTGTGTGCAATTATACCTGTCACAAAGGCGCAGCCCGTCCTGACGGGGTTAAAATGTGCGCCCTCTTGTCCTATCTAGCCTGCTGGATGTTTCTGTCTCTTCCAATCACTTGGATCTCGGAAGATCCTATGCAGACCCGGTGCATTTTCTCTGCAACTGCATTTAGAATTTAGAGCCGCTGCAAGCCCAGGGGGGTTCCTGTGCTCCTCAAAGTCTCTTCTCTCTGAATATTACTGACAGCAAATCAGTAAACCCCTATCGCCCACCATCATCACCTGCTCCTGCCTCCTCCTCCGATTCGCAAGGCTCTGAAGATAAAGCCGCGGGATGCCTCCAGGGTGGGGAGCACAGCTTGTAGGAGCAGGGCTACGGATGTGCTTGCATTGCAGTTGTTGAATTTGGAATAATTAGCCTCCGGCGGAGACTGCGCGGCTGTCACAAAAAAAAAAAAAAAAAACAGCGAACGCAAGGATGTGACCAAGGGAACGGGGGATGGGAGCAGCTCAGTCATGAAAAAATTACTGCTTTGTGCATTAATGCAGACAAACAGGGACATAATATTGTGTGTCAGAGGTCTCGGAAAGCCAGAACGCGGTTCGTTTTTATGCTTTATCTGCTAGAGAAGGCATTTAAGGCGCCGCACGTTGGCCTTCTGGTTCGAAAGCGCGACTTTGGCCAGGCTACTTAATACACAGCAGAAACATGAACATGGGGATCATTTTACTAGTAAAAGAAGAATAAAGGATGAGCCAAATTCACCCAGCCCTGCTGAACTGCTGCCTGGTACATATAGATTGGCCCTGGTGGGCCAAAGGGAGTTGGGTCATGTTTTTTTCTCATTCCCGATTGCCTTGTCAACACTAGTGATGAGCCGAACACCCCCGGGTTCGGTTCGCACCAGAACCCGCGAACGGACCGAAAGTTTGCGCGAACATTAGAACCCTATTAAATACAATGGATGCGAACGTTCGGATTCTAAAGTGCTAATTATAACGACTATTATCCATGTTATTGTCCGAAACAGAGTTTGGGAACCCGGCTTCTGCACCAGGGGACATGTATCAATGCAAAAAGAAGTTTTAAAAACGGACGTTTTCCGGGAGCAGTCATTTTAATGATGCATAAAGTGAAAAAAAAAAAAGTCAAATATTCCTTTAAATATCGTACCTGGGGGGTGTCTAAAGTATGCCTGTGAAGTGCCACGTGTTTCCCGTGTTTAGAACTGTCCCTGCACAAAATAACATTTCTAAAGGAAAAAAAAGCCATTTAAAACTGCTTGCGGCTTTAATGCAATGTCTGGTCCCGGTAATATGGATGAAAATCTTTAGGAAAAATGGCATAGCTACCCCATCAACCCCCCCCCCCCCCACCCCAGCCCATTACCAGCCCCTTTGGGTCTTGCATGGATATTAAGGGGAACCCCGCACACAAAATAAAAAAGCCCCTATATACTCTGAACAGCCGTATACAGGCGGTGCATACAAGACAGGGACTGTAGGTTTGTTCTTCTGTAGAATCTGTTTGTAATTTTGAACAGCTGCATTGTTTAAGTGTAGCTCCATGCCAAATTCCTTTTTTTTAGCTTTTTGGAAAACATAGGGAACGGTTATCACCCCTGTCACATTTTTTTTTGCTGTCTGTGCCCCTGTTCAGAACATTTCACCTCACTTTGCGTCCCAATGACAACTGTTTTTGAAATGTGGTGTTTGTATTGAAACAAGGATTGGTGATAAAGCATCAGTAGAGAGGAGACACCTTTCTCCCATATTAATTCTTACAGGAGAGAATTTTCCTTCCAAGGGGTAGATTTCCTCTCACTTCCTGTTGTCTTCTTCCGTTTGCAAGTAGTAGTGGTTTGTAAGTTGGATGTTTGAAAGTAGGGACCTTCCGTATATACTCTGCAGAAATTGGCCCCTTAGGTGTTGGTGTTGGCACAACACTGAAAGCACTCACAGTTATTCTTGGTGGGTGCTGGAACGCCCTGCTGTCAAGTATAATATCAGGAATTGTAATAACATATAATTGTTGATCAGTGGTAGTAAAAATTGGGCCTTTGATGGTGGTGCTGGTGCCACAACACTGTAAGGCCTGACAGTTACTCTTGGTGGGCGCAGCAATGGTCCCTGCTGTGAATTATTAGATCAATAATTATAATTGCATGCCCCTGTTGAACAGGGGCTGAAAAACTGGGCCTTTGGTGGTGGTGGTGGTGGTGATGGTGTTGCTGGTGCCACAACACTGTAAGGCCTGACAGTTACTCTTGGTGGGCGCAGCAATGGGCCCTGCTGTGAATTATTAGATCAATAATTATAATTGCATGCCCCTGTTGAACAGGGGCTGAAAAATTGGGCCTTTGGTGGTGGTGGTGGTGGTGATGGTGTTGCTGGTGCCACAACACTGTAAGGCCTGACAGTTACTCTTGGTGCGTGCAGCAATGGGCCCTGCTGTGAATTATTAGATCAATAATTATAATTGCATGCCCCTGTTGAACAGGGGCTGAAAAATTGGGCCTTAGGCACTGGTGGCACAACACTGCAACCCCTCACAGATACTGTACTTGGAGCACAGCAATGAGGCCTGTTGCAAAGTATTGCATCAAAAATTTTAATTACACGCCCCTGTTAAACATGGGCTGAAAAATTGGGCCTTAGCCACTGGTGGCGTCACCCATAAACCAAAATGATCTTCCAAGCTATCATCGTTAATCATATCATTGAGGAGGAGGAGGAGGATAGCCAGACAACATAACAGCACAGGCACTCAGCATCAGCATCAGTCTTGAAGGGATGTGACATTTTAAAATCAATTAGTCTGTTATATCAGCATCTGGTGTGTGGTAGCTGGTGGTGATCCAAGACTGGCTCATCTTGATGAAAGTCAGTCGATCAACCGAGTCGGTGGACAGGCGCACCCTGTGATCCGTGACAAATCCTCCAGCAGCACTGAATGTGCGTTCTGAAAGAACGCTGGATGCAGGACAGGCCAGTAGCTCAATTGCATACTGTGCAAGCTCTGGCCAGTGATCCATCCTCAAGACCCAGTAAGCCAGAGGATTTTCGGTGGGGAAGGTGTCCAAGTCTGACCTTGCCCCTAGGTATTCCTGCACCATGTATATCAGACGCTGGCGATGATTGCTGGAACCGATCATACTTTGGGGCTGCGGACTAAAGAATTGTCTGAACGCATCGGTCAGACGGCCACCTTCCCCACCGCTCCTTCTTTGACTGCCCGAAGCCTCAGCAACTTGTTGTCCAGGACCAGGAGTTTGTAACCTCCCAGTCTCTGGGAATGCGTTGCACAGACCTTTCTGCAAGACCTCCCGGAGTTGTCTCATCCTCTGCTCCCTCTGCGACGGTACGATAAGGTCCGCAACCTTACCCTTGTACCGTGGATCAAGGAGAGTGGCCAGCCAGTAATGGTCCCTCTTCTTGATCCGAAGAATACGAGGATCCTTCCGCAGACTTTGCAGGATCAGGGAGGCCATGCAGCGTAGGTTAGCTGAGGCATTCAGTCCGGAGTCCTCTGGGTCACTAAGGACGACATGATCCGCAGCCACCTCCTCCCAGCCACGTACAAGTCCACTGGTTTCTTGGGACTGTAAATCATCCCTAAAAGACTGCTGCTGATGATGCTGAGTGCCAGCCTCCACCTCCATGCTGACACAATCCTCCTCCTCCTCCTCCTCCTCCTCCTCCTCTTCCTGTGCGATGGGTGGGACAGAAGGAACACTGTCTGGGTAAAGGGGGCCTTGAGAGGCAAGGAAGTCCTCCTCTTCCTGCCTCTGTTCTGCCTCAAGTGACCTGTCCATTATTCCACGCAGCGTGTGCTCCAACAGGTGGACAAGAGGTACAGTGTCACTGATGCATGCACTGTCACTGCTCACCATCCTCGTGGCCTCCTCAGATGGTGCCAGGACAGTGCATGCATCCCTGATCATGCCCCACTGGCGTGGTGAAAAAAACCCGAGCTCCCCTGACCCTGTCCTGGTGCCGTAGTCGCACAGGTACTCATTGATGGCCCTCTGCTGCGTGTGCAGCCGCTGCAGCATGGCCAACGTTGAGTTCCACCTGGTGGGCATGTCACATATAAGGCGGTTCTTGGGCAGGTTCAACTCCTTTTGAAGCTCAGCCAGGCGAGCACTTTCCTGGCCTGCCTCAGGACATCCTGTAAGCCCGGGTACCTGCCCAAGAACCGCTGCACCACCAGGTTAAGGACGTGAGCCATACAGGGCACATGGGTCAGTTGTCCCTGTCGGAGGGCGGAGAGGAGGTTGGTGCCATTGTCGCAAACCACCATTCCTGGCTTAAGCTGGCGTGGCGTCAACCACCTCTCGGCCTGCCCCTGCAGAGCAGACAGGACCTCTGCCCCAGTGTGGCTTCTGTCCCCCAAACACACCAGCGCAAGCACGGCATGGTATCTTTTTGCCTGCGTACTTGCGTAGCCCCTTGAACGCCTACGGAGCACCGCTGGTTCCGAGGACAAACCACAGGAAGAGGCCATGGAGGAAGAAGAAGAGGAGGGGGTGGAGGAGAGAGGTGTGTCACAACCAGTAGTAGCATTTTGGAGGCGTGGGGGTGGAACAACCTCCAACACTACTGCACCTTGTCCTGCATCCTTCCCAGCTGCCAAAAGAGTGTCCCAATGGGCCGTGAAAGAAAGGTAACGTCCCTGTCCATGCCTGCTGGACCATGAGTCAGCGGTAATATGCACCTTACCGCTGACCGCCCTGTCCAGCGAGGCCAAGACATTGCCTTCCACATGCCTGTAGAGAGCCGGAATAGCCTTCTGTGCGAAAAAGTGTCATTTGGGAACCTGCCACTGAGGAACCGCACATTGCACAAACTCACGGAAGGGGGCCGAGTCTACCAACTGAAAAGGCAGCAGTTGAAGCGCTAGCAATTTAGCCAAGCTAGCATTCAACCGCTGGGCATGTGGATGGCTGGGAGTGAACTTCTTTCGACGGTCCAGCAGCTGGGGCAGGGAAATTTGCCTGCTAGAATCGGACGTTGGTGTACTGCTAGCAGAGTGCCCGCAAGTACTTGGCTGTGACACACCTAATTCTACACCTTCATTCGTCTCAGAGCAGGTTTCAGAGAGGAGTGAAGGTATAGTGGGGTTGGAGATCCCAGCTGATGCGGTGCAAGAAGAGGTCAGCTTTGTTCTTTGGTGTGGGTCTTTAAGGTAGGCTTGCCAACGAGCTGCATGGCAGGTCAACATATGTCTGATCAAGCATGTGGTGCCCAAGCGGCTGATGTTTTGGCCACGCGATATACGCTTGAGACATATGTTGCAAACAGCAGCTGTGCGATCTGATGCACTCGCCTCAAAAAAGGCCCACACCAAAGAACTTTTTGAATGACGGGCAGAGGCAGCGCCCTGCACAGGCGGAGCTCTGCGGTGTGATTCCGTCGGTGTGCTGCCCATACGCTGGCCACTCAAGGGCATCCTGCCTCGTTGGAGATGTGCCTCCTCCTCATCCTCCTCCTCCTCCTCTCTCCTATTAGGCACCCACGTGGAGTCAGTGACCTCATCATCCCCTCCCTCCTCATCACTGGAGCCAATCTGGCAGTATGCTGCAGCTGCTGGAACATGACTGCCAGATTGGTGTCCTTCTTGAGCATCCCCTCTCTCTGCTCTCACGCTGCTGCCTTCCTCTAGCTGGGTATCATCATCAGATCCTTCCAAACGCTGGGCATCCTCCTGGAGCATGTACCCAACACTGTGCTCAAACAGTTCGGTGGACTCCTCAGGAGGAGGGCATGGTGGGTCTAGGGAAGGATTGACTAATGAAGATAATGATACCAGAGAAGAGGACGCTTTGGCAGCTGCTTTGCCACTACCCTGAGCCTGGGTGAGAGAGGATGAGGAGGATGAGGTGGGCTTGGTCATCCACTCTACCAAGTCTTCGGCATGATGTGGCTCAACATGTCCAGCTGCCGAAAACAAGGACAAGCGTGTCCCATGGCCATGTGCTGATGACAATGCACCGCGTACACGACCAGCACTGTTGCCCCCAGACACAGAGCCTGCTTGCCCTCTTTTTTTGCCTCCTGACTGTCTGCCTCTCCTTGGTTGCCTTCCAGACATTTTAATGGATGGCCTGCAGGGAGATGGGAAAAACAGCAATAAGGGCTACCTTCAGGTGTATATTGTGCAGGAGGCTTAGCAACAATGACACTGACACTGTCCCCTGCCTATCCTTCTCTGTCCCTAAACACAAGGATTGAAAATATGGTTCAGCAAAAAAGTTTTAGAACAGAATAGCACACTGACACTTTCCCTCACTGTCCTACTCTGTCCCTCCCTACAAACAAGATTTAGCACAGAATAGCACACTGATAATTTCTACGAGTGTCCTTCTCTGTCCCTCAACTCAGGGATTGAAAATATGGAACAGCAAAATAGTTTTAGAACAGAATAGCACACTGTCAGTTTCCCTCACTGTAGCTCTCTGTCCCTCAACTCAAGGATTGAAAATATGGTTCAGCAAAATAGTTTTAGAACAGAATAGCACACTGTCAGTTTCCCTCACTGTACCTCTCTGTCCCTCAACTCAAGGATTGAAAATATGGTTCAGCAAAATAGTTTTAGAACAGAATAGCACACTGTCAGTTTCCCTCACTGTAGCTCTCTGTCCCTCAACTCAAGGATTGAAAATATGGAACAGCAAAATTGATTTAGAACAGAATAGCACACTGTCAGTTTCCCTCACTGTAGCTCTCTGTCCCTCTATTCATGGATTGAAATTATGGAACAGCAAAATTGATTTAGAACAGAATAGCACACTGTCAGTTTCACTCACTGTACCTCTCTGTCCCTCAACTCAAGGATTGAAAATATAGTTCAGCAAAATAGTTTTAGAACACAATAGCACACTGACACTTTCCCTCACTGTAGCTCTCTGTCCCTCAACTCAAGGATTGAAAATATGGAACAGCAAAATTGGTTTAGAACACAATAGCACACTGACACTTTCCCTCACTGTAGCTCTCTGTCCCTCAACTCAAGGATTGAAAATATGGTTCAGCAAAATAGTTTTAGAACAGAATAGCACACTGTCAGTTTCCCTCACTGTAGCTCTCTGTCCCTCAACTCAAGGATTGAAAATATAGTTCAGCAAAATAGTTTTAGAACACAATAGCACACTGTCAGTTTCCCTCACTGTAGTTCTCTGTCCCTCAACTCAAGGATTGAAAATATGGTTCAGCAAAATAGTTTTAGAACACAATAGCACACTGACACTTTCCCTCACTGTAGCTCTCTGTCCCTCAACTCAAGGATTGAAAATATAGTTCAGCAAAATAGTTTTAGAACACAATAGCACACTGTCAGTTTCCCTCACTGTACCTCTCTGTCCCTACAAACAAGGATTAGCACAGAATAGCACACTGTCACTGACACTCTCCCTACCTATCCTTATTTGTCCCTAAACACAAGGAATCCAGGATTATGTAAAGGAAAAAAAATGACACTGTCCCTGCCTATGCTTCTCTTTCCCTGCTCCGGAACACACTACACAAGGCCGCCGCGCTGGCGGCCTTTTATAGTGTGGGGCGTGTACTAAACCCCATCAGCAATAATTGGCCACAGGCATCCTGCCTGTGGCCAATCATTGCTCTCCTCGCTGCCGGCGCTGTGATTGGCCAAGCATGCGGGGTCACAGTGCATGCTTGGCCAATCACAGCGCCTGGATGACACTGCGATGGCGTAGTGCATTGTGGGCCGTTCGCGTCACTCGAATTTGGCGCGAACGGCCCAAATCGTTCGATCTTCGTCGAACGATCGAACAGCCGATGTTCGAGTCGAACGTATGTTCGACTCGAACACGAAGCTCATCCCTAGTCAACACCCCTCACAATTGTTCAAACTGAGAACGGATGGAGGTGTACACACAGCAATGTAAGGGCTCTTTCACACAGGCATTGAAAGCAAGCGGTTGGGTCACATTTTTACTGCTTCCTGACTGCCTATCAATACTTGAGAGTGCTTTTACACTGAAAGCGTTCGGGCGTCGGCGGTAAAGCGCCGCCATTAAACGCCACCATCGTTTTTGCGGCGCTTTTCGGCCGCTAGCGGGGCGCTTTTAACCCCCGCTAGCACCTGAAAAAGGATTAAAAGCGCCGCTAAAGCGGCACTTTGCCAGCGGTTCGGCGGCGCTGCCCATTGATTTCGATGGGCAAGGTAGGGTTGCCACCTTTTCTTCAAGCCAAACCCGAACACTTTAGTGGCACAGTGCAATTTTTTTTCACAGTAAACACAATAGGATCATAAAAGACCTGGGACATATTTGGGTGCCCCAAGGAGAGTAGTAAAGCGGTGAGCCTCAGTGAACACTGGGTGTGGCTAACTTCATTGCCCCACCCTCCAGTGATACCAAACCTTCCCCCAGAAAGCTGTCTGCAGCTCAGGGGCGGCAACAGATTTGTGTGTGATTATCTAAGTTACTTGGGAGCCACAGTTCGGTCTGAATAATATGTCCGGGTTTCAGGTGGACTGGAACCCGGACACATGATTCAAAACCCGGACTGTCCAGGTGAATCCTGGACAGGTGGCAACCCCAGGGCAGGGGCTCTTAAGGAGTGGTGTATTCACCGCTCCTAAAACGATGCAAAGAAGCTGCTGCTGGCAGGACTTTTTTTGACGCCTTGCCAGCACAGCGCCCCAATGTGAAAGCACTTGGGCTTTTACACTGGGATTGCAGCTGAGGCTTTTTTCAGGCGCTTTACAGGCACTATTTTTAGCACTAAAGCGCCTGTAAAACGCCTCCAGTGTCAAAGGGGATCACACTGCCGCAACCTGAAAGTCGCGCGCCTTACAGTGCGACTTTGCCAGGCAGACTTCTGCGCAACTTTGAAGCAACTTCAGGGAATGCCTGTGTAATCTTCCTGTAATGTCAGATCCAAATCATATCAATTAAGATAAGGATCCGACTTGGAGGCAACTTCCATTAAAGTCTATGGGCACAAGTTGGATAGAAGTTGCCTTGAAGTAGTAAAGGAAACTTTTCTAAAGTCGGAGCAACTTCAGTAGTGCTAATTAAAGTGATTATAAAGGCTTGTTTTTTTTCCAAAAAAAAAAAAAGGTTATACTTACCTGCTCTGTTACAGTGGATTTGCACAGAGCAGCCTGGATCCTCCTCTTCTTGGGTCCCTCTTTTGTGATCCCGGCCCCTCCCTCCCGTTCAGTGCCCCCACAGCAAGCAGCTTGCTATTGGGGCACCCGAGCTGAGTCACAGCTCCTCGTGTCCATTCAGACACGGAGCCCTGACCTGGCCCGCCCCCTCTCTCCCCTGATTGGCTAGCTGACATTGATTGACAGCAGCAGGAGCCAATGGCTCTGCTGCTGTGTCTCAGCCAATCAGGAAGGAGAATCTGGATGGCTGAGAGACTTGTGGACATTGTTGGACAGAGAAGGACCTCCGGTAATTATTAGGGGGACTGCTGCACACAGAAGGCTTTTTATCTTAATGCATAGAATTGTGAAGTGATATAAATAATAAATGGTTTTCAAAATGTTTTACAAATAAATATCTGAAAGTGTGGCGTGCATTTGTATTCAGCCCCCTTTAAATCTGATAGCCCTAACCAAAATCTAGTGGAACCAGATGCCTTCAGAAGTCACCTAATTAGTAAATAGAGTCCACCTGTTTGTAATTGAATCTCAGTATAAATATAGCTGTTCTGTGAAGCCCTCTGAGGTTTGTTAGAGAACCTTAGTGAACAAACAGCATCATGAAGGTCAAGGAACACACCAGACAGGTGGATAAAGTTGTGGAGAAGTTTAAAGCAGGGTTGGGTTATAAAAAATATCCCAAGCTTTGAACATCTCACAGAGGACTGTTCAATCCATCATCCAAAAATGGAAAGAGTATGGCACAAATGCAAATCTACCAAGACATGGCCGTCCACCTAAACTGACAGGCCGGGCAAGGAGAGTATTCATCAGAGAAGCAGCCAAGAGGCCCATGGTAACTCTGGAGGACCTGCAGAGATCCACAGCTCAGGTGGGAGAATCTGTCCACAGGACAACTATTAGTTGTGCACTCCACAAATCTGCCTTTATGGAAGAGCGGCAAGAAGAAAGGTATTGTTGAAAGAAAGCTATAAGAAGTCCTGTTTGCAGTTTGCGAGAAGCCATGTGGAGGACACAGCAAACATGTGGAAGAAGGTGCTCTGTTAGATCAGACCAAAATTTAACTTTTTGATCTAAAAGCAAAACACTATTTGTGGCAGAAAACTAACACTGTATTTCACCCCGGACACACCATCCAGACCGTGAAACATAGTGGTGGCAGCATCATGTTGTGGAGATCCTTTTTTTTCATCAGGGACAGATATTCTGGTCAGAGTTGATTGGAAGATGGATGGAGCCAAATGCAGGGCAATCTTAGATTAAAACCTGTTATGCCCTGTACACACGATCGTTTTTTCCAATGAAAAAAGTCCGATGGACTTTTTCCATCGGAAAAAACGATCGTGTGTGGGCCCCATCGGACTTTTTTCCATCGGTGTAAAAAAATAGAACACGTTTTAAATTTTTCCAATGGAAAAAAAAACGATAGGAAATTCCGATCGTCTGTGTGGAACTCCAACGGAGAAAAAACCCACGCATGCTCAGAATCAAGTCGACGCATGCTCAGAAGCATTGAACTTCATTTTTCTCGGGTCGTCTGAGTGTTTTTACGTCACTGCGTTTTGGACGGTCGGAATTTTGTCTGACGGTGTGTATGCAAGACTGATGGAAGTCAGCTTCATCGGAATTCTGACGGAAATCTGATCGTGTGTACAGGGCATTGGAGTCTACAAAAGACTTGAGACTGCGGCGGAGGTTCACCTTCCAGCAGGACAATGTCCCCAAACATACAGCCAGAGCTACAATGGAATGGTTTAGATCAAAGCATATTCATGTGTTAGAATGGACCAGTAAAAGTCCAGACCTAAATCCAATTGAGAATCTGTGACATGACTTGAAAATTGCTGTTCACAGACGCTCTCCATCCAATCTGACAGAGCTTGAGATATTTTGCAAAGAAGAATGGGCAAAAATGTCACTCTCTAGATGTGCAAAGCTGGTAGAGACATCCCCAAAAAGACTTTGTCGTGGAAATATGGGTTGTTTGCAGAGCACACAGCCTATATTTCCTGTGCTCTATAAGCACACACTTTAGATTCATCTTTTTGCAATAATGCTATCTTTAAGTTTGCTAAAATCCACTCACCGTTCATCCCATCATCCATCCAAGAAGCAAGGCTCACACATAGCTCTTATCGTCAGGCCATCCCAGCATAGACTGTCCAGCCGACGCCTAATCATAGGCTTTTATTAAACTCAAAAGATCTCAAGACAGGAGGTGATTGGTTGCAGCAACCAGTCACCTCCCCCCATGGGTGGGGACATCACAGGGTGTCCCTTCCACACAGGAGAATGACCATACAAGGACATCCTTTCAAACAGATACAATGTTCATTCAAATTGACTAACAGTGACATACACTGTTACCAAATGACGGAAACTACATAACAATTATGCCTCAAATGGACCACAATTATTTTATAGTTATGCTACTGTTCCTGTGGACACAGATCTGTGCGCTCTGAGTCATTTAACGCCCCCTGCCAGGGGCTGGCCAGTTCCCCCAACGGGGCGCAAAACAACATCTCTAAATGCAGCAAACATCGCTGTTTCCATAGGAAGATTTTCCCGCCACCGATCTTCCACCAACGTCTGTATGTGCAAATACGCTCAGATGAGCGCATTACAGCAAAACTGACACTGGGGGGACATCTGACAACATACATTAATACATTTCCATAAAAATCTCCACAACAGTCCTCCCTTTTTTGTCATATGCACCCCATGTGTCCATCGATGAGAGTTGATCTGCTTCTTACACCTGGAAATGAATCAGTCCTTAGTCCATAAAAAGGAAAACACGGCTTGACATGTAGACTCTACTCTTCAGGGGCATGACTTATAAAGGAGGACACGACATGGTGAGCTGTAGTAATCGCCGATCCGTCTGTGATCCTCTGTGTCTTGTATGTGGGTCCGGCTTCGGGGCGTCTCATCAAGGAAACTCTGGTCACGCGTCAAATCAGGCAACAGGAGCACCTCGTCACGACATAGAAAGAATAGAAATAAAACGACATGAGTATATATATTCCCACTTCCTTTAACCACGATCCGCTGTAAAATAAAAATTTGATCCCCAAAGATTCCCAGACCCTTAAAATAGACTCCCAACCTTCACTTAGCTACAGCTCTGGCTTCAACAATTACATGAAGAACCCTATCCTTAACGGATGAGAATTGTTCAATCGTATCCCAAGCCCGAGCCCCCCCCTCATATGCAGGACACCATGCCCAGACCTGGTCGGGGTTGGTGAACAAATCCCTTCTAGCTGTCCCTGCCATTCTTAATTTCCTGCGCCATCAGATCCTCGCGATCGGCCATGAGATAAGATGCTGGGACAGCTTCACCATCACGCATGAACCTCTTGCTTTGGGGGAATTACCTTTATAAGCTGCAGATCTGCATAAACACCAAGCTAAAGTTCAAACACACTTGTGGGCTGCCTAGATACCCAAACCAACAAGAGGCAGAGCCATTAAAACTAACCAATTTTACCCTCTAAAAATGCATCGTTAGATTCCATTGACAAGTGTCTGTTTGGAGTCTTCACTAGTTTGTCAGAACTCCTCATACCCATAATAACATCATAAATGGCATGTACCTCTGTCATCGCTGGGGACTAAAACTCCTCATACCCATAATAACATCATAAATGACATGTACCGCTGTCATCGCTGGGGACTAAAACTCCTCATACCCATAATAACATCATAAATGGCATGTACCGCTGTCATCGCTGGGGACTAAAACTTGGTGAAGACTCAGAACAGACCATCGGTCCTGTTCGCTTTCTGAGCTAGTCAGGACATACACTTTAAATAATAACTTGGGATGCTTTTCACCGTTACCCTCGCTAAAATTTACTAAACAACAAAAATATAAATAAACAAAGATACTCCTCATTCTTTGGTGTGGTTGAGCCGCTTCTTGCAGTGGCTGGCGTGGTCTCATCCCTCAAGCTTCTTTACAACGACCCAGTCACCTGGTTGGAAAGAATGTAAACTGATTACTGAGTCAGGGTCCAGGAGGGACTCGTGAACCCTGTGGTGGACATTTTGAAGTTCATGTCACAACGATCGCACCCACCCCATCAGCCGAGAATATAAGTGACAGCTAATGAGGAAAGTACGACCCTGGTTTTGATTGACCTCCAAACAACCCTCATATGACAATAACCCAGACATCGGGACTGTGGTCACTGCATAACCTGTGCGTGGCTTACAATACCTGGAGCCATTGACAAGGTTCTTAGCCTCTGGGATGGGAACCTACTTCACTAGACTGCTGCTTGCCAATTCAAATTCTATCAAAGAAAGACAGTCTTGGCACAAACTTGGTTAGAATTACAGAAGTTAATATTAGTTTGAAAAAAAAAAACTGTCACTCTTACATTTATCACTTCTCCCCCCTTTTCTTCCTCATTACAGACTGAAGGAAGAAATGTGTGGTGCAGGAACAAAGAAAAAATGAAATAGCCTATGATACTTTTACCTCCCTTAGACTCATATTTATCCATATGTACCGCTGTCTACATACACCTGTTCTCTGTGTACAAACTCCTTGGACCTGAAAAATACTTATAAGCAGAATCATTACTCTATCCTTCATATTTAACCTGCAAAGAATGGTAAAACAATAATGACATTCCTGTACATTGGTAAATTGTCAATGACATTCTTTCAAAACCGATTCAAACAAAACCCTCTGTAACCCTTACTTTTCCCGTTCCTACAAAAATACAACAGCCGCGACGCATCGAAGGATCGCCGCGGTAAGTTCGAACATATTCACGTTACTACATACAAACATTCAGATACAAACGTGGGGGAAATACTTCCCAGTTTCCAAAACCACAAATGAAAAAAACAAAAACAGCCAGAATTCTACCTTCACTCTTTCAGCAATAGGAAAAAATACAATGGGAATATGAGAGCAGCTCGAGAACCTTCCATGGACCAGCCATACAAAGTTCAAACAAACGGGCATGAGCCACTGTTCCTCATCATTACAGATTTCTGAAGCCGCAGCTCAACTACATCCACTCCAGAGGGATACCCAAAATAGTATCCTTGGACCACCTATGTTAATCTTTTTGGGGTTCAAAGGCCTTTGCCCCAAAACTAGGCTTCGTTCACTGTGTGACCGTCTGACTATGGGAAGCCTCCATTCCTTCCCTTTGCACAGACCTCCTTGTGTCCATGGCGATTCGAATCGGCTTATTGTCTTAAACCTGCATCCAGGTTAAACCGTTGCACCCATTTTCGGAGATCACCGCCCGGTGTCTTCTTATACAGTGAATTGCAGAACTACAACCACTATATGGTCAAGTCCTCCAACTAGAAACCCTAACCGAGGCGTCAACTCTATGGCTTGTTGTCCCAACACTTTTGGAACTACAGCAACAACCACAGATCAACCCCCAAATTAGGCCTCTACCCCTCACAGTGTATGCATACACAAGCGTTTTCCGCTATACACCCATACACTGCGTTGCCAGACTAAACCACACAGAACACTTACGCCAGTTTACCACCTGCAGAACAATGTGGCTTCTCTCTGTATCTAGATGATAAAATAATGGTGATACCCCCGTTTGCTCTCTACCCAAAACTGTATTACAGTACAAAACTTCACAAAACTGGAACAAAATATAAAAGACTTTTAAACGCCAAAATGCCTTCCATTTTCCTTCCAAGCACAAATCTCATTCAGACAACCCCAAGCTCCTCCCACCAACTTTCTGCTGATATATAAATGCTGAAAAGAAACTTCCGGTTATGCTCAGCTGCTTAAAAATACCAAACTGGTTTATTTACATATCAATTGTTCAGGAAGAGGGAGGGGAGGCCTTAATCGCCTTGTCTATCAAGACTCCAAAAAAATCCATGGCTACACATCATATATATTTCAACCATTTAAAACCTTGTCAAGGAAATGATGGAGTAAACCCCCCCCCCCTTGCAAATGGGAGGGTCCTGACCCAAACATCCCCTGCAAGCAAAACCACAAGTTGAGACTCAAATAAAAAACTCCTGCAAAAAGATGGCTCTAGGAGTTTCGACCAAACCCCCACTCCTCCTCTACAGGCTATACAATACAAGCTTCAAAACATATGATTTGCTTTACGGGAAACTCCCAAATATTTAAACATAAAAACACACCACTGTGCAAAAACTCTGTTAGTCTTACAATCTATCAAAATTCAGTGTAAAGTGAAGTTTTTCTTAAAGCCAAAATCCAATGCAAAAAAAAAACGCCGCGCATATACTGCAAAGTCAGCTGACCCTGCAATAGCTTACATTCACTTAAATGAAAACAGAGAAACCTTCCTCCTAACACCATCTGCATGGAGTTTGCATGTTGTCCCTGTCTCTGCGTTGGCCTCCTCCCACACTCCAACTGCTGGTAGGTCAGCCAGATCCCATCCATAAATAGGCCCCAGCATGTGCGTGTGTCCGCAAGCACGTTGTGGCCCCTCGGGGTAAGACCGCGCTATTTCAAGATACCACTCAACTCAAAAGGCGATGCTTAGAAAAACAATTTAAACCAGCGAATTCATTAAACAAAAAACAGTCTCTCAGTATGTCACCCTGGTGTCTCACTACTCTTCCCAGTAGTGCACAGGTCAAACTGTAAACGCATAAAACATAAGAAAACTGCGCCGATCAACAAATGCCAATACAGCATATTCAGGAGCCGTGTTTGCTAAACTGGAACTTCCTATCTCAAACTGTAAACGTCTCTCAAAATGGCCGACAAGCCAGGACAGCAAAATGGTGGATGAAAACCGCACACCTCATGGACGACAATGGCGCCATTAACGCATGCAATTTTTCCCGCCAAAACCAGCATGGGACGTCACAATGAACACCACATTGGTTCCCCTACACAAAGAAAAACACAACTGGCCTCTACCAGGTTCCAACGCAGAAAAGATCGCACTATATTCGCACCAAACATCAAAATCTGCCCCAAAGGCTGAGAAATTCCACCAGCGAAATAGCAGACGAATGCCACATGGTATAGTGCCCAAAAGAAAGGTGGCTGCACCTTCCCTTATAGGATACCCACAGGCTAAAGAAAAACTGTGCCTCAAAATGGCAGACAAACCTGCAAGGCTAACAAAAACCAAGAATGGCGCCATTACTTTTTCCCGCCAAAACCAGGATCTCTTCACTAGAGAACCAAAAATGCTTTTCTCCACAAAGACTGACTACACCATTGAAACTTTTCTAAATTATCATCAAAATCCACTGAAAAAGGTGTCAGCTACACTCTACAAGGACCACATGTACACTTACAAACTTAGCCTCCCTTTTGCCAACTAAACAGCACATTCAATAAATGTGAGTTACATGACAATATTAAAAACATATTCATTTCTCTAAGTCCATATACTCTGAGATATTCACCACTTTTCTCTACCTAAAGTTCACACACAGTGGCCTCAGCTTCCATAACAAGCCATTGCAGAGACATACTATGTCTGCCTTCTAGCAATGCCTGGCCACTTGGATATGCGGCGGGAACTTTCAACTCAAAAACCAAACACTTTCGTTAAAATATTTTTACACTTATGGGGACATGTGTCTTTGTCCCCTATAAAGGCAAAAATCACAATCTAACCATTTCTATTTTTCATAGAAATCACAAACACTACACACATACAGTACAATGTTGCTTGTAACATCAGATTATCTCTCAGGGCCCTTCCACTACAAAACTCCTGCATGCTATTTACAGAAAGTCACCAACTTTCACCATTATAACTGAAATGCTGGCTGCCCCCCCCCCCCCCCCCACTAAACCTCATGGGGGCAGCCATTTTCAGCTTCTCTCACACAAACAATCTAATCACACACAGGCATACACAAACAAATTCACAGGCCTACGATCGGATTCACAGGCATACGATCTCTCTCCCAACAAAATCACACACACACATGCACAATCGGATTCGCAGACATACACACGCACACACACTGCAAACTTAAAGCATTATTTCAAAAAGACAATTTTTTTTGTTCGTTTCAAAGTACAGCCTCTTCACGCATCAATCACATCGCAGGTCCACTCTCCTCCTCTGCTGATCTGATGCTCAAAGAGGCCGCAATTGGTCCCAACTGTGAGTCGCCATTTAACTGTCGTGGAAATATGGGTTGTTTGCAGAGCACACAGCCTATATTTCCTGTGCTCTATAAGCACACACTTTAGATTCATCTTTTTGCAATAATGCTATCTTTAAGGGTACGAGTAGGCCCAGGCACAACTGAACTCTCCTATTCCTTTGCTAGCGAATAGGCCTGGCGCACGGTCTCTGCCACCAACCGTGAATTTTGGTCGCTGCCACCAACCGGATGAACTGTTGAGGCCTCTGCCACAGGCCTAATAGCAGGCCTCTGCCACTGACCTGAGTGGAATCGTTGGACCGCTGCCACCGGTCATAGAACATGGACTGAACTTCCTCTCTGAACTTGGCCCCTGTTCGGAAGAGATATTCCTCCGGGCGGTCTCCAGAGGTTCACCCGGCACTGGCAATCTGCTGCACCAGGTCTTCGTGTGAGTCCCTCCTCCGGTCCCTTACGCCTCTGGATTCGGGTGCCCCACTCCCGGGGCCCCCTAGGACAATCCCTCCCTCACTGGACCCAGCGGAAGGCACTGGGTCCTAGGCCTCCGGCTGAGCACCTCACCCAAGACTGAAGGTGTCTGGGGTGGAACACGAACTTCAAGTGCCCAGGCCTAGGCCACCTGGACACCGACCGCACAGCAGCCCTCAGGCTGAAGGTGCCTGGGACTCGAACCTCGTGGCGAAGATGTCCGCCCCCTTTATACCCTCTCCCAGCAAGCACGGCGGGTTCCCCACCCCGCCGTACAACCGCTGCGAGAGGTCACAAAGGGTACGGCACTGCAGTGATGGTTCAGCGATGGTTCAACCCCGGCCCAAAATGACAGCGCCACCTGCTGGGCCGCAGGGAACTAGACATCACTGGTGTCCTCACCAGATTTAAAAGTACATACCCGCTACAAATGCAAAAGAGATTTTATTTCTCTTAACATAATTCTGGGAGAGAGGGTTAGGGCCAGGACACCCTTAGGTAGTTGCAAGATTAATTGGCCGACTCCGAGACTTTAAAAGGAGGACAGCCATGCAGGGAAAAGTATCCGGCAAGATGCCACATTTGCATGTGTAGGAATGCTGTCTCCTATGGCAACAGTCTTTAACAGTTCCTAACACAAAGCGCAACAGTTCCTTCACTTTCACTACAATCACTTCTTGTACTTCTTCAGCTCACTGAGCTCCCGGTCACTCACCAGACTAAATGATTCACTGCCACTGAATCCCTTGAGCTCCTCCAATCTTCACGGTGGTATCTCCCTCAAGCGTCACCCCCGCCTCTCCACTGGTCCCTAGCTTGGCACACCAGATACTTCTCAAGCTTCACCCCCGCTGGCCTGCTCGGCCCCTGGCTTGCCACACAAGGCTGCTCTGCAAGCGTCACCTCCGCTGGTTAGGTCCCTGGCTATATCCCCCATGAAGTTTACAGATTCTTCACCATCCCCGGTTGGTGAGAATACGGCTCCGGTACTGGCTTCCATACCTCCCAACTTTTCAAATTCCCACTGTGGGACATTCATACATTCATTCTCATAACTTCAGAGTTTCAGAGTTCTTGAGCGGGGGGGGGGGGGGGTCCTACCGCGGCGGACCGCCAATACACTTTACTAGTTACAGGGGGAGCTGCCGCCGAGTCCGCCCGACATTAGAGATTAGAGAGAGTATACGCAGGAGCGGGGGCGCAGGGTGATGTCTTCCTACCTTCTGCCTGCGCTGATCTTCTTTTGCGGGAATGAACCTCCTATTGCGGGGCTGCGGGAAAACATTGTGTATGTGGGAAAAACCCGCACAATCCGTGCTTGTTGGGAGGTATGGGCTTCAGCTTATCACTGTGGTCCCTGGTAATAAAGTGGTTGGTCCCTTAGTGGTGACAGCTTCCCCTCTACCTCCGACCACGACAGGTTCTCTGGCCAGCAGAACCGGCACTTCTGGTTGCACTGCAAGCTGCAGTCCCAACCCTGCGCTGCTCTCTTGCTTCTGGATAGGCTCTCAGACAGCCTAGCAGCCAGATGTCCCCGGGAAAGTCCCAAACTCCGGCCTAGCAGCCCGGGCAATACAACACACATCCACCCAGACAGCCATGCAGGTGGCACAGAACACTGATCACCTGACTATACCCAAATATATAGGTTCTCCCAGCATGCCAAGGGATCCAAGAAAACCCCTGCCCATTGGCTGAGATACTCCATATACTCATAATCTGACCTTGCATTGCCCTTCTCATATCTAATGCCACCAGGTACCCGGCCACTTAGCGGCAAAAGAGAGAAGTGCAGCAATTACAGACTTAGAGTGAAATCAATTCATTCTCAACAATTAGCCATTAGGAGCAACTCTGCCTAAACACCAGGGTGCTACAGCTGTATTTTAAATGATAGAAACAGAATATCAGCTAAAAATCCAGAAACAACACACAATACAAATGCTATAAATTGAGTTGCAGTTCAGTGAGTAAAATAAGTATTTGATCCCCAAGAAAAACATGACTTAGTACTTGGTGGAGAAACCCTTGTTGGCAAGCTTAGAGTTAAGACGTTTCTTGTAGTTGGTGATCAGGTTTGCAGACATCTCAGGAGGGATTTTGGTCCACTCTTCTTTACAGATCTTCTCTAAATCCTTAAGGTTTTTTGTCTGTTTCTTTGCAACTCGAAGTTTCAGCTCCCTCCATAAATTTTCTATAGGATGAAGGTCTGGAGACTGGCTAGGCCACTCCATGACCTTAATGTGCTTCTTCTTGAGCCACTCCTTTGTTGCCTTGGCTGTGTGTTTTGGGTCATTGTCATGCTGGAAGACCCATCCATGACCCATCTTCAGTGTTCTGGCTGAGGAAAGAAGGTTCTCATCCAAGATTTTACAATACATGGTCCCGTCCGTTGGCCCCTCAATGCGGAAAATTTGGCCTGTACCTTTAGCAGAGAAACAGCCCCAAAGCATAACGTTTCCACCTCCGTGTATGACTGTAGAGATGGTGTTCTTGGGGTCATAGTCAGTATTTTTCCTCCTCCAAACACAGTGAGTGGAGTTAATGCCAAAAAGCAAAATTTTGGTCTCATCTGACCACAGCATTTTCTCCCAATCCTTCTCTGAATCATTTAGATGTTCATTGGCATGACTGTACATGTGCTTTCTTGAGGAGGAGGACTCGCCGTGTTTGGAGGAAGAAAAATGCTGACTATGACCCTAAGAACACCATCCCTACAGTCATACACGGAGGTGGAAACATTATGCTTTGGGGCTGTTTCTCTGCTCAAGGTACAGACAGACTTTGCCGCATTAAGGGGCCAATGGATGGGGCCACGTTTGTAAAATCTTGGATGAGAACCTTCTTCCCTGAGCCAGAACACTGAAGATGGGCCATAGATGGGTCTTTCAGCATGACAATGACCCAAAACATACCGCTAAGGCAACAAAGGAGTGGCTCAAGAAGAAGCACATTAAGGTACCATTTTGACTGCATGGTCAATCCATCTGGGAACCCTTGCTTTTGGCATCCATCCCATAGGGACATTGGGTTTAGGCACAGTTATAATTAGACTTTGGGTACCAACGGTTGATTGTGGATCATCCTGTTTGCTTGGTTGTGTCCATTTTGGAATCCTGGCTCCTGGCATCCATCCATCCCATAGGAATATTGGGATGAAGCGCAGTCTGACCTCCATCCTAGGGTCCTAATAGCTGGTAAGCAGCTAGTGAATGGGGTGTGTACTGTCTGCATGTGTACAGCTGAGCACGACCGGCTTCTGTTGAATGAGAATGCTGGAAAACAGGCACCCGATTAGCATCCAATCAGCATTTGGAGCCAATGGCTACAAACGCTGACTGGTGTGTTCTAGCAGGGGGGTGGTCACCTTGTCAGAACACAATAGCATAGTGGGGAGATCTCTATAGTTAGTACAGCATAGTTAGTACAGCAACCTCCTTAGTTTTAGTTCGTTCAGCCCGCTGGGTTGAATGAAAAAAAAAAAATCCTGTGTGTACTAAGCTTTAAAATGGGACTTTACTAGGAAGTGGCACACAGAATTCTCCTGTTTTTGTTGTTGTGGCCCAGGTATTAACAACTGTCCATGAGCAGATGGTCTTTATAGAACAGTAAATGGGTCAGACTCAGGGATGAGCCGAACACCCCCCTGTTCGGTTCGCACCAGAACCTGCGAACAGACAAAATGTTCGTGTAAACTTTAGAACCCTATTAAATACAATGGACTCGAATGTTCGAAATCTATAGTGTTAATTATAAAGGCTGATATGCAAGTTATTGTCCTAAAAAGTGTTTGGGGACCTGGGTCCTGCCCCAGGGGACATGTATCAATGCAAAAAGAAGTTTTAAAAACAGCCGTTTTTTCGGGAGCAGTGATTTTAATAATGCTTAAAATGAAAAAATAAAAGTGAAATATTCCTTTAAATTTCGTACCTGGGGGGTGTGTATGATGTGCATGTAAAGTGGCGCATGTTTCCCGTGCTTAGAACTGTCCCTGCAAAAAATGTCATTTTTGAAAGAAAAAAATGCATTTAAAACTCACTCGCGGCTAATAATGAATTGTCGGCTCCCGGCAATACATACAAAAGTCATTGATAAAAAAAAAAAAAAAAAGCGTGGGGGTTCCCCAGAATTCAATTACCAGGCCCTTCAGGTCTGGAATGGATATTAAGGGGAACCCCGCCGCAAATTAAAAAAAAAATTGACGTGGGGTTCCCCCAAATATCCATTCCAGGCCCTTCAGATCTGGCATGGATTTTAAGGGGAACTCCACCCCAAATTTAAAAAAAAATGGCGTGGAGTCCCCCTAAAAATCCATACCAGACCCCTTATCCGAGCACGCAACCTGGCCGGCCGCAGGGGAAAAGGGGGGGACGAGAGAGCAGCCCCCCCTCCCTCCTGAACCGTACCAAGCCACATGCCCTCAACATGGGGAGGATGTCCCCATGTTGATGGGGACAAGGGCCTCATCCCCACAACCCTTGCCCGGTGGTTGTGGGGGTCTGCGGGCGGGGGGCTTATCGGAATCTGGAAGACCCCTAAATTTACACAGTGAAGGAAGTTCCCCGCTCAAGCCAATGACGTAGGCGGGTCCGACATACCGAGGGGGCAGACCTGATGGGGAACTGCTCTCACTTTGGTAATACATGTATAGACCCGCCCCTTCTCATGTTCCGCATCTGGTCCGCTGAGCGGACCTGATGAAGAACTTTAGAAGGGGCGGGTCTATACATTTAAAATACTGAGAGGGAGTTCCCCATCAGGTCCGCTCAGGCACAACCAATGAAGGACAGCGCTGGACATCGGGATCGCCGCGGGACACTGGATTTCACCGCTGGAATGTTTTTTTTTTTTTTTTTAAATAAAGGACTTTTTCAAGGTGTTTTTGTGTTTTTTTAAACATTTTTTTACGCTTTCTTTGTGAAATGGTAGGGGTACAATGTACCCCTTACCAATTCACATAGGGGGGGGCGGGATCTGGGGGTCCCCTTTGTTAAAGGGGTCTTCCAGATTCCGATAAGCCCCCCGCCCGCAGACCCCCACAACCACCGGGCAAGGGTTGTGGGGATGAGGCCCTTGTCCCCATCAACATGGGGACATCCTCCCCATGTTGAGGGCATGTGGCTTGGTACGGTTCAGGAGGGAGGGGGGGCCGCTCTCTCGTCCCCCCCTTTTCCCCTGCAGCCGGCCAGGTTGCGTGCTCGGATAAGGGGTCAGGTATGGATTTTTAGGGGGACTCCACGCCATTTTTTTTTTAAATTTGGGGTGGAGTTCCCCTTAAAATCCATGCCAGATCTGAAGGGCCTGGAATGGATATTTGGGGGAACCCCACGTCAATTTTTTTTTAAATTTGCGGCGGGGTTCCCCTTAATATCCATTCCAGACCTGAAGGGCCTGGTAATTGAATTCTGGGGAACCCCCACGCTTTTTTTTTTTTTTTATCAATGACTTTTGTATGTATTGCCGGGAGCCGACAATTCATTAATAGCCGCGAGTCAGTTTTAAATGACTTTTTTTCTTTCAAAAATGACATTTTTTGCAGGGACAGTTCTAAGCACAGGAAACATGCGCCACTTCACATGCATATCATACACACCCCCCAGGTACGAAATTTAAAGGAATATTTCACTTTTATTTTTTCATTTTAAGCATTATTAAAATCACTGCTCCCGAAAAAACGGCAGTTTTTAAAACTTATTTTTGCATTGATACATGTCCCCTGGGGCAGGACCCGGGTCCCCAAACACTTTTTAGGACAATAACTTGCATATAAGCCTTTATAATTAGCACTTTAGATTTCTCCCATAGATTTTTCGAATTTGCCGCGAACACCCCAATTTGTTCATTGTTCGACGAACGGGCGAACAGGCAATGTTCGAGTCGAACATGAGTTCGACTCGAACTCGAAGCTCATCCCTAGTCAGACTAATTAAAACGTGATCATCCAAAACTACCTACAAAGAGGCAGATTATTGGCCACATTAGATCATTTAAGGCCTAATTAGCAGATAATTACCTGTGTAGGGAAACAATCATCGTCCACTTGGACATCAATTGATCTAGATGAACAGCCAGCTGCACGAGGCTTGTGACATTTCTTCTCTTTCCTACATAGTCTGATGTATAAGGCCTCATTCACACAGCTGTTCATAGGCGTACAACGTGCAGATCAATGTATTTCTATTAGTTGAGGAAAGTGGAAAGGTAGCACTGGACCCACAGGTTTATTTTTACTGGTACTCTATTGTTATCTTAAGGTATTACTGTTGGTGTAAATGATCTGGTTATTGTACAGGCGGCTTCTACACCCCAGAGGATGTCTATAGTCCTCCTTGGCTTGTAGTGTGATGTAAGAAGAGTTGAAATTCAAAAAGTACCCAACGCGTTTCGTGGGTTTAAATACCCCCTACATCAGGGCGTGAACAAACCAGAAGTGAACTGGACCAACAATGGTATTTTTTCCAGTGTGAATTGAAAGCACAGGACTAGTTAGCAGCTTGTTTGGCAAGAGCTTTGAAGTCAAATCGGAAAAAATACCATTGTAGGTCCAAATTCACTTTGTTGCCAGTCAATCCCTAATGTAGGGGGCACTTAGACCCACGAAACGCGTTGGAGGTTTTTGAAATGTACCCCTGACCTTTAATGGAATAAAGTTGTGTCTGGATCTCTTAGCAGTAGTGTGGCGTTTCAGTTTTCAACTCTATTTACATCAATGTAATTCTATGGGCAGGTGTCTACATTCAGGAAGCCTGTTTAAATCAATGACAGGCTGACACTGTCTGCGGCTGGTTGCATATAATTGCTTCTTGAGCAATTCTTTGCAGCTAGGGAAAGATGAGCACCTCTGTATGCAGACAGTTTGCATCCAGGGCTGCTCTTCTGTCCTGAACTGCAGTTAACTGCCCCATGTGTGATTAAAGTGTTACCCACAACAGTAAAATCAGTCTGTTTAACCCCTTAGTACCGACCGTACGCACATATGCGGCCTCGGCTTTAAAGCGAGGCCACATATCCCCCCGCTGTCTTCTGGGAGACACACAGGTCCCAGAAGACAGTAGGGACCAGTCAGAACGCGCAGCGCGACTCGCGCATGTGCAGTAGGGAACCAGGCTGTGAAGCCACAAGGTTTCACTTCCTGATTCCCTTACTGAAGATGGCGGCGCCTCCACCCGAGAGCCGAGGGGCAGAACGGCTTCGGGTGAGGACATCGGGGGCGCCCTGGACAGGTAAGTCTCCTAATATGAAAAGTCAGCAGTTGCAGTATTTGTAGCTGCTGACTTTAAAAAAATTTGGCGGAACACCGCTTTAAGGGGTTATGCCGGGATGATACCTGCAGCTGTAGGCATCATCCCGGTACCGTTTTTTAGAGAGGGCGGTCGGCTCTTCAGGGATAACAACCGATGCGGCTAAAATCCACCCGGCTGTTATCCAGAAGGAGCGAGAAGAGACGTCCCCCCCTCCTGCTGTATCCGTCGCTCTTCCCGGGCCTCCTGTCCCACGGGAGACCCGATCCGCGATCCAGCACTTCCTAGGGTGACCACATGTCCCTAATTGCCCGGGACAGTCCCGCATTTTGCAGGTCTGTCCCGGGCACATTCATTCTAGGACAATACAGTGTCCCGGAATGAAACTGACACAGCCACCCCCCGGGCCAATCTGATGCCCCCAAAAAAGGGCGCCACATCACCGCTTTACTCACTGACAGTACTTGCCCTGGCCGGAAATGCCTAGAGGAGCACAATCCCCGCCCCCTGTTTGTGATTGGAGAAATCATAAATCCCACCTCTTGTGTCCAATCACTGTGCTGTGATTCGTTACAGCACAAGCTGATTTTTGGGAAGGGAGGGTGTCCCTGAATGGTAGTTTGGAAATGTGGTCACCCTAGCACTTCCGCCGGCTAGAGTGAGACTGGAAGGAAGCCGGAAACTGTTTCCTTCCAGTCTCCTATATAAAAACACGGAAGAGCGACGTCACTTCCGGTTTACTCGGCTGCCAATGGCGGTGATTAAAAAAATGACACTATTCAGAATCAACGTTTTTGGCGATCTGAATACTTTCTAAGTGCAAAGGAGGGATTTGGGGTCTTTTAGACCCCTGATCCCTCCATAAAGAGTACCTGACACCACCTATTACTGTCACAAGGGATGTTTACATTCCCTGTGACAGCAATAAAAGTCATCAAAATTTGTATTTTTTTAAAAGAGACAATGTAAAAAAAAAGAAAAGAAGAAAAAAAATATCTTTTTTAAAGCGCCCCCGTCCCACGCAGCAATACAAACGCACGTGTAAGTCCCGCCCCCGTCTCACGCAGCAATACAAACGCACGTGTAAGTCCCGCCCATATATGTAAACGGTGTTCAAATCACACATGTGAGGTATCGCGTGATCGTCAGAGCGAGAGCAATAATTCTAGCACCAGACCTCCTCTGTAACTCTAACCTGGTAACCGTTCATTTTTTTTAAAGCGTCGCCTATGGAGATTTTTAGGTACTGTAGTTTGGCGCCATTCCATGAGTGTGTGCAATTTGAAAGCATGGCATGTTAGGTATCTATTTACTCGGCATACCATCATCTTTCACATTATACCAAAAAATAGGGTTAACTTTACTGTATAGTTTTGTTTTTTTAATTCATGAAAGTGGGTTTTTTTTTCCCCAAAACATTGCGTTTAAAAGACCCCTGCGCAAATACAGTGTGACATAAAATATTGCAACGATCGTCATTTTATTCTCAAGGGTCTCTGCTAAAAAATACATATATAATGTTATTTTCTAGCAAAAAATAAGGATTTTATCTGGTAAGCAACAAATGTCAGAAATAGGTTTAGGCATGAAAGGGATAAGCAGTAAAGCATGCTTGTTATAATCACTGTGGAACCTAAGGTGTTAATCCCCCACATTGTGTAAAAAGCCTGTTTGATCCTGTCTTCTCTGACCCTCCCCCTCTTCCACTGTCCACAATCTATCTGCTCATAGTACAGATCAATGTGGGCACTCTGCACATGCTCAGATCGGTGTGTATTGCTAGAAAGTATTTTTTTTTGGGGGGGGGGTGCATGTGATCGGTCCAGTGCCAATCAGCAGACAGAGGGTCATGCAGCCACATAGGACAGTCAGAGGAGAATGAAAACTCCTCCTACATGCCTTAACCAGTGCTCGGCTGGACACTGATGGAAGTCACAAGACTGCTTATACTGCGAGAAAAGGTATTTAGCAGTTTATATTTACTTTTGTACACAGAAGGTGTCATTTCTGGCTTGTGTGATTGGCTCACTGATTTTCCCAGAAGTCTGCACTAAGATACAAATTTGATTTTGAGTCTTCCCTGCAACAAAAATTTAATTTTTGGTGAGATACTTTCAAAGGGAAATTACATCTAAAGGGATGCAGACTCTGCAACTTTCCTCCTTATGGTCCTGCAGGTGCAGCAGCTGATTGATAATTACAAAACCACTCCCATACAGGTTCACTCTACACATGGCCACAGACAAACAAACAGCTATTTATCTAGAATAACAAAAGGTAGGAATCTGCAAAAAAAGATTGTTAAAACCCCTGCCATGTACATAGATCACCCAGAGGGGAATGCTTTTTTCTCAACTGTTTAAAGCAGACCTATGCTCACCTCAGATCCTGCAATGCAGCATCCCCTAGCTCCCTACAGGCCACTGACATCTTCGGGCAGCTGGCACGACCGTTTTTCATGGCGTGAAAAATGCAATTTTTTAAATTGGTCATTAAAAACTATCGTGTGTGGGCTCCAGAGCCTTTTTAACGACGTGAAAAATGGCCTAAAAAAATTAGAACCTGCTCTATTTTTTCACGTCGTTTTTCACGTCGTTCTTTTTAACAACGTGAAAAACAGTAGTGTGTATGCTTTTACGAGGGGAAAAAAAACGCGCATGCTCAGAATCAAGTATGAGACGGGAGCGCTCGTTCTGGTAAAACTAGCGTTCGTAATGGAGATAGCACATTCGTCACGCTGTAACGCACTGAAAAGCACGAGGCTGAAAAGCGCGAATCGTCTCTCACCAAACTTTACTAACACGAGGATCAGCAAAAGCAGCCCAAAGGGTGGCGCCATCCGAATGGAACTTCCCCTTTATAGTGCCGTTGTATGTGTTGTACGTCACCGCGCTTTGCTCGAGCATTTTTTTTCACGATAGTGTGTAGGCAAGGCAGGCTTGAGAGGAAACACGAAAAATCACGTCGAGAAAAACTTTGTTTTTTTCAATGACATTAAAAACGGCCGTGTGTACGCGACATTAGTGTTTTTAATCGTTTTATTTTTCCAAAGTGTTTTTTTATTTATTTCCATTAAGCAGACTTTTGACAGCGCTGGGCAGCCCTTGTAGCGCAAGGTCTGCTTTAGATTTAAAAGGCTGGAAGGTATTAAGTTGCGCTTTCCAATTATTTTCATAGTGGGTTTCACTTGTTCGTCATTATGTCAAAGCCATCAGCTCCCTCTAATGAGATGCCGGGAAAGTGTTTTGTCACCGACTTTCTATCTTTGGCGAGAAATTGACATTTTCTCGATGCGTCCCTGGCTGTCTCTCCAGCTCACATCTCCCTCCGGTAGCCTGATGTAACATGAGCAAGCCATCCCATAATAGTCCGCGCTATTCCAGCTGTATAACAAGCGAGCGGCTGGAAAGAGATGTGAATTGGGGTTTGTGTGTAATTGTAACACGCAGGGTCGCTGCAATGGGATGAAGGTCCCTTCAGGTCACTCACTTTCTCTATTAAGTGGAAATTGCTGTGGGATTTAATAACACGATTTCTCCCCACATTCCCTCCTGCAAATTGGTTTATATCCTGCTAAATCATGTAGCGTGTGAGTTCGTGTGACGTTTGTGCATGTCAGGGCTGCCCTGCTCTCCCAGGTATTAAATCCTGGCATCTTATATATTAGTAACCCACATGACGATCACACTCTTCCACCGGTACACACTCAACAATTGATCATTAAACTAGTGGACGGGAAAAAATAGGGTTTCCCACAGCAACAAATTTTTCTGCGTTAGAAAAATTGGGGCTGGGGGCAGGGGTTGCTATCACAACTGTTGCATGATTGATTATTTTATACATTAATTGGGGGCGGGGGTGGTGGCAGCTCAAAGTACCGATACAGGTCGGCAAGTTTGTCGACGCAGAGTTGAGACTCCCCAGAGAAATAATTGCAGCTTCAAAGAATGGAAGTCTCAGGGCAGAGCAACCGCACTGCAGGTAGATGCATGCACTGCCTATACAAATGCAGATCAGATCACCCAAGATTTTAATCCTGTGGACCACCTGATCTCCAATATATGGAAGAGCCCTGGGGCCATCATAAAAACAAAAAAAATGACAGAATTTATTTTTTTTACAGAATTATGAGTTTCATTTTTTTAATTTTTTTTTATTTTACAAAATTCTGAGTGAAAGTCAGAATTCTGAGTTTGAAAGTCAGAATTTTGAGATTAAAAGTCAGAATTCTGAGTGTCAAAGTTAGAATTCTGAGATTGAAAGTAAAAATTGTAAATTAAAAAAAAAAAAAAAAATGCTCACAGAATTCTGAGATTAAAAATCAGAATTCTGAGTTTCAAAGTCAGAATTCTGAGATCAGAAAATCAGAATTCTGAGTTTCAAAGTCAGAATTCTGAGATTTAAAGTCAGATTTTTTTCCACCAGGTGAATGGGTAGGGGTACGATGTACCCCATACTCATTCACAAAGGGTGGGGGGCCGGGATCTGGGGCCCCCTTATTAAAGGGGGCCCCTGGATTCCGATAAGCCCCCCGCCCGCATACCCCGACAACCAACGGCCATGGTTGTCGGGAAGAGGCCCTGTCCTCATCAACATGTTGAGGGCATGCGGCCTGGTACAGTTCAGGAGGGAGGGGGGGCCGCTCTCTCGCCCCCCCCCTCTTTTCCTGCGGCCTGCCAGGTTGCATGCTCGGATAAGGGTCTGCTATGGATTTTGGGGGGACCCCCACGCCGTTTTTTTTCGGCGTAAGGGTTTCCCGTTAAAGTCCATACCAGACCTAAGGGCCTGGTATGCTCCTGGAGGGGAACCCATGCCGTTTTTTTATTTAAAATTTGGCGTGGAGTTCCCCCTCATGAAAACAGCGGCGAGACTTCCCAGGTCAGCAAGTCCGCAGCTAAAAACGCGAAGGAAACGCTGAACGACTGATTGCGAACTTGGCAAAGACTCCAAGCTCAAAAACGCAACGCATAGGTGTGAACCCAGCCTTGAAGTCAGAATTCTGAGTTTTAAAGTCAGAATTCTGAGTTTCAAAGTCAGAATTCTGAGTTTCAAAGTCAGAATTCTGAGTTTCAAAGTCAGAATTCTGAGATTTAAAGTCAGAATTCTGAGTTTATAAATATAGTAGTCTATATTGGGAGGATTTTAGGAGCAATTAGCAATAATGTAGTAACACCCACAGACCATCATTCTGCAGACATACATGTCTTCTGCTATATGTGGTCTTCCACACTACTAGCTGTGGCCAGACTTGGCAGCTCTGACCGTCTATATGGGAGAAAGGGCTGCTCCCTTCTCTTGAAAATGAAACCAGCTTTATGATCTCTGTATTTGACGATACTAAGCTAAGAAGGGCAATGACTTCACAGGATGTGGAAACTTTGCAAAAAGATCTAAACAAATTAATGGGTGGGCAACTACATGGCAAATGAGGTTTAATGTAGAAAAGAGTATTTGGGTGGCAAAAATATGAATGCAATCTATACACTGGGGGGAGAACCTCTGGGGGAATCTAGGATGGAAAAAGACCTGGGGGCCCTAGTAGGTGGTAGGCTCAGCAATGGCATGCAATGCCAAGCTGCTGCTAACAAAGCAAACAGAATATTGGCATGCATTAAAAAGGGGATTAACTTCAGAGATAAAGCGATAATTCTCCTGCTCTACAAGACTCTGGTCCAGCCGCACCTGGAGTATGCTGTCCAGTTCTGGGCACCAGTCCTCAGGAAGGATGTACTGGAAATGGAGAGTACAAAGAAGGGCAACAAAGCTAATAAAGGGTCTGGAGGATATTAGTTATGAAGAAAGGTTGCGAGCACTGAACTTATTCTCTCTGGAGAATAGACGCTTGAGAGGGGACATGATTTCAATTTACAAATACAAGCCCCAAGCAGTTGTTTGGTTTGCCTGTCCTGTTCCGACGGCCCTGGGAAGGCACTGTGCCCCCACACATTTTAAAAGATTGGAAACATTGACTGGTTATCTAACTTTGTTGTAGCTGGGGAAATAGATTGGGTGTAGTACTGCTAGGGGGGGGCGGTCCCTGTTTCCAGGAGCGGGGATGACTGGTATTGGCCACTGCCAAAGCCAATCACAGTCCTGCTAGCCCCGTCCACCATCTGGAGGAAGATGACTCACTTGGCTGCCACTACCAATCTCAGAAAGAAGGGATTTCACTGTGATTGAGAAAACCCCAATCAGGTGACAATCTGTGGAATTACTAAACTTCTGGGAACTTTGTTGAAAAAAATATATATATACAGTGGAACGTTGGATTAAGAGCATAATCCGTTCCAAGAGAATGCTCGTAATCCAAAGTACTCGCATATCAAAGCGAGTTTCCTCATTGAAGTCAATGGAAACTAAAATATTTTGTTCCGCATTGACTTCAATGGCATGCAATACAGCATGCGGCCAGAGGCGGGGGGCGCCGGAAAGCCTTGGAAATGGCCGGAAAGGCCCGTGGACAGTTCGGCTGACCTCAGCAAACCTTGGAAAGACTTAGTTCACGAGCCTTTCCGAGGTTTGCCAAGGTCAGCCGAACTGTCCTCGGACCTTTCCGTGTATTTCTGATCTGTGCCGTTCGGCTCTGGCGCCCCCCCCTCCTCAGGCCAAAAGTGGTACTGCACGCCGCTTTGGCCTGAATCCTGCTCGTTTGACGGTCGGATTTTTGACTGATGGTGTGTAGGCAAGACCGATGGACTTTTTTCATCAGACAAACTGATCGTGTGTGGGCCCCATCAGTCTTTTTTCCATCGGTATAAAAAAAATAGAACATGTTTTAAATTATACCGATGGGAAAAAAAACAATAGCAAATTCCGATCGTCTGTGGGGAACTCCATCGGAGAAAAAACCCACGCATGCTCAGAATCAAGTCAACGCATGCTCAGAAGCATTGAACTTAATTTTTCTCGGCACTTCGGAGTGTTTTACGTCACGGCGTTTGGGACGGTCGGATTTTTGACTGATGGTGTGTAGGCAAGACTGATGGAAGTCAGCTTCATCGGATTTCCGATGGAAAAATCCATCGGATTTTATTCCATCGGAAATCCGATTGTGTGTACAGGGCATAACAGGTTTCCTTCTAATATTGCCCTGTATTTGGCTCCATTCATCTTCCCATCAACTCTTACCAGCTTCCCTATCCCTGCGGAAGAAAAGCATCCCCACAACATGATACTGTCACCACCATGTTTCACGGTGGGGATGGAGTGTTTGGGGTAATGTGCAGTGTTAGTATTCCGCCACACATAGCGTTTTGCCTTTAGGCCAAAAAGTTCAATTTTGGTCTAATCTGACCGGAACTGTGGATCTCTGCAGCTCCTCCAGAGTTACCATGGGCCTTTTGGCTGCTTCTCTGATTAATGCTCTACTTGACCGGCCTGTCAGTTTAGGTGGACGGCCATGTCTTGGTAGGTTTGCAGCTGTGCTATACTCTTTTCATTTTTCGGATGATGGATTGAACAGTGCCCCATGAGATGTTCAAAACTTGGAATATTTTTTTATAACCCAACCCTGCTTTACACTTCTCCACAACTTTATCCATGACCTGTGTGGTGTGTTTCTTGGCCTTCATGATGCTGTATGTTCACTAAGGTTCTCAAAGCACTGTATACGGAAAGTAGGCTCAGATTTTATTTATCCATGTCCCTTTTAGCCCCTTCCACGGAGAGAGTGCAATTTGGCCATACCCACTATTCATTATTGAAAATAATTTATTTTGTTTGGTGGTGGGGTGGTTTTTTTTTTGAATCAAAAAGGTTTTTATTGAACACCAGATAGATCACAACAGGTTCCATTGTACAAAAAATAGCAAAGGTTTCCCTCTGCTGGCGAACTGTAAAACCACATATAAGATCACATAAAAAACAGCACCACAATCTTGCATGTATAAGCATATTAATCCTCGGCCGCTTGGTTTCAAATTTACTGCAAAAGTCGGGACATCACCAGCTCCCTGGGGCTCAGGCCAGGGGTATCAAGCCATTGGGACCAAATTCTCTCAAACCTGCTCGGGCTTCCCCTGTGCTGGTATATGTACTTTTCCATTATAAGAGTATTCCCCATGTGTGCTACCCAAGAGGTGGTGGTAGGCGGTGAGACTGACTTCCAACCCATCAAAATAAGCTTCCTAGCCTGAAACAGGGCCCTAGAGACCGCGACCCTGGTCAACTCCCCAGGGATCGCTTCCTCCAAGATCCCCAGCAGGCAGCACTTAGGGTCCAAAGGGATCGTAGTTTGAAACACTCTGTTTATTGTACCCACCACCTCAGTCCAATACCTGTGAAGCTTAGGGCATCTCCACAGGAGATGAATGAGATCTCCATTGTGCCTCTGACATCTACCACACACAGGGTCCCCGAGCTTACCCATCTTATATAATTTCAGCGGGGTGTAATGTACCCTCAATAATATATATAGCTGTGACACTTTCTGCGCAACGTTTAAAGAACAAGTAGTGACTGACCGCCACGCCTCCTCCCATTGGTCCCCTGACAGTGTACCTATGTCCTTCTCCCACATGGATTCCGCCCTGCTCGGGAATGCCTGTAGGTGACTTGCCAGTAACATCTGGTAGCATTGTGAGATAAATCCTTTTGTTTCAGTGCTAGTGTGCAGCACACGGAACACCGGGGCGGGCGACTGAACCCATTCCACCGCATTCCCGTGTGCCGCAACCGCATGTTGAAGCTGCATGTAGTAATAATGCATATGAGCTGGGAGGTCAAATCTGGCCTGCAGTTCGGGGAAAGTGAGAAGCCTGCCGTTAACGAAAATGTGGGACAGCAGAGCCACACCATGGGCACGCCATCTGGGCCCCTGCTGCAGCTTCACCAACTCCACATAAGACCTATTGCCCCATATTGGGCTGTCCTCTGTGAATCCCTGCACTCCCTGGAGTTGTCGGCCCTTATTCCAGACTTTCTGGATAAGTGCGAGCGTCGGGGTCCGCTTGTTGGATTTGAGGAACATTTGCGCCTCCAGCCCCATCGGGATAGTCTCAGCGCCAGTGGCCGACAGCATCAGTCGTGCCGCCGAGCTCCCCGGGTCCTGGGACATAGAGCCGATCAAATGCTGTAACTGGGCCGCTATGTAGTACAGCCAAGGATTGGGAACCGCCAGCCCCCCACTGTCCTTGGCCCGCTGCAAGTGTTCCAGTCTAATCCGAGGGGGCCTAGTATGCCATAGCAACCGTCGGAAGAGAGTGTTCACTATTCGGAAGATTTTCAGGTGTATCACTACAGGCGAGTTATGAAGAAAGTAAAGTAGTTGTGGCATTAAAATCATTTTGATCAGATTGGCTTTACCTGCAAGTGACATTTTTAGGGTGTTCCAAGTATTAATTTTGTCCCTAAACCGGGACAGCAATGGGTGCACATTAAGGGAGCAGTAGTCCCCCAGCCTGGGCGACACCTGTACCCCCAAATATTTAAAACTAGATACAACTGGGATGGGACAAGAGTCCGGCAGGGCTACCCCACCATCCTCATCCAACAGCATCAGGGCGGATTTTGACCAATTAATGGTCAATCCCGAGTAGTGGCCGAATTGCTCTATTATTGACATAGCCCCGGGGATGGAGTGCGTGGGGTCCTCCAGGAACAGCAGCATGTCGTCCGCGTACAGCATGATTTTTTCTTGCAGCGTGCCGTATTGGAATCCCCGGACGCGGGCACTAGCCCGTATCAGGGCAGCCAATGGCTCTATAGCGATTGCGAAGAGCAGGGGGGACAGGGGACATCCCTGCCTCGTCCCCCTACCCAGAGCAAAGGCCGGTGACATCCTACCCGTGACCCTAATGGTCGCCTGGGGGGACACGTACAGCAGCCTGACCCACTCTATAAACTTGTCCCCAAAGCCAAACTTGGCCAACGTCGCCCAGAGGAACCTCCAACTGACACTATCAAATGCCTTGTTGGCATCAAGGGACAAGAGCGCCCTACGGCCCCCATTGTCTGCCTGCACCTGCATGTTCAAGAACATGCGCCTCAAGTTGGTGGCGGTGGACTTCTGCGGCATGAAGCCAGCCTGGTCTGGGTGGATAATAGACGTGATTATCCCATTGACCCTGCGCGCCAGGACCTTTGCCAGGATTTCTACATCGCTCTGCAGCAACGATATAGGCCTATAGGAGCCAGGGTCAACCGGATCCTTTCCCGGCTTCAACAGTAAAATAATATTAGCCCTAGCCATGGAACCAGGCAGCTGACCACCCTCTAGTGTGGCGTTAAAGACCTTCAATAGTTCAGGTAAGGTGGTGGGGTGGTTAAAAAAGTGATCGACCTCCAGGTGTCAGATATGCTAGGTATGCAACTTCTTTCTAATGAACCCTGATTTCTGCGTTACTGATCTCTAAACTCCATTACATACTACTGGCTGTGTTACATAAGTGTGAACAGGGCCTCAAGCCTCTTACACACGGCCAGTTTTCTCGGCAAGAAAACTGCTGGGAGAGCTTTTTGCAGAGAAAAAGGGTTATGTGTATGGTTTCTCGTCAGGAAAACTGCCAGGAATCTCGACGAGAAAAATAGAGAACCTGCTCTCTATTTTCTCGTCGGGATTCTCGTCGGCCTGTTTCCCGACGAGAAAACCGTGCGTGTGTATGCTTACCTGTCTCCAGGTAAACCCGCGCATGCTCAAAAAGACTTTGACGCATGCGCGGTAGCATACAAGGGTAGTGTAGGGTGTAGCAAGATGGCGGCGACGGTATTGAATGTGACGAGCGCAGGCTCGTCGTAGTCGATGACGTCACCGCGTTCTTGCCATTCAAAAGAACGGCGGTTCTTTTGAATGTGCGTGTTTACACAGGGCTTGGCAAGAAAAGCTTGCCAGGAATCCCATAGAGAAAACCAACGTTTTTTTTTCGACTGGGATTCTCGTCCGTGTGTACGAGGCTTCAGGCCTGATATGTCTATTTTGTGATCTCCCAAGGTTTCAAACATTTGTAGAATATGCTAACATATATTGATAAAATAATACTTATGCTTATGCCGTGTACACACGAACGATTTTCTCGACGGTGAAAACACCATCGAGAAAATCGACGGGAAAAATGAGGAACGGCTTGGTCCCATACACACGGCCGGGTTTCCTGACTAGTGATGAGCCGAACACCCCCGGGTTCGGTTCGCACCAGAACCCGCGAACGGACCGAAAGTTTGCACGAACATTAGAACCCTATTAAATACAATGGATGTGAACGTTCGGATTCTAAAGTGCTAATTATAACGACTATTATCCATGTTATTGTCCTAAACAGAGTTTGGGAACCCGGGTTCTGCACCAGGGGACATGTATCAATGCAAAAAGAAGTTTTAAAAACAGACGTTTTCCGGGAGCAGTCATTTTAATGATGCATAAAGTGAAAAAAAAAAAGTCAAATATTCCTTTAAATATTGTACCTGGGGGGTGTCTAAAGTATGCCTGTGAAGTGCCACGTGTTTCCCGTGTTTAGAACTGTCCCTGCACAAAATTACATTTCTAAAGGAAAAAAAAAACATTTAAAACTGCTTGCGGCTTTAATGTAATGTCTGGTCCCGGTAATATGGATGAAAATCTTTAAGAAAAATGGCATAGCTATCCCATCAACCCCTCCCCCCCCTAACCCAGCCCATTACCAGCCCCTTTGGGTCTTGTATGGATATTAAGGGGAACCCCGCACACAAAATAAAAAAGGCCCTATATACTCTGAACAGCCGTATACAGGCGGTGCATACAAGACAGGGACTGTAGGTTTGTTCTTATGTTGAATCTGTTTGTAATTTTGAACAGCTACATTGTTTAAGTGTAGCTCCAGCCCAAATACCTATTTTTAAGCTTTTTGGAAAACATAGGGAAGGGTTATCACCCCTGTAACATTTGTTTTGCTGTCTGTGCCCCTGTTCAGAACATTTCACCTCACTTTGCGTCCCAATGACAACTGATTTTGAAATGTGGTGTTTTTATTGAAACAAGGATTGGTGATAAAGCATCAGTAGAGAGGAGACACCTTTCTCCCATATTAATTCTTACAGGAGAGAATTTTCCTTCCAAGGGGTAGATTTCCTCTCACTTCCTGTTGTCTTCTTCCGTTTGCAAGTAGGAGTCGTTTGTAAGTTGGATGTTTGAAAGTAGGGACCTGCCGTATATACTCTGCAGAAATTGGCCCCTTAGGTGTTGGTGTTGGCACAACACTGTAAGCACTCACAGTTACTCTTGGTGGGTGCTGGAACGCCCTGCTGTCAACTATTATATCAGGAATTGTAATAACATATAATTGTTGAACAGTGGTAGTAAAAATTGGGCCTTTGATGGTGGTGCTGGTGCCACAACACTGTAAGGCCTGACAGTTACTCTTGGTGGGCGCAGCAATGGGCCCTGCTGTGAATTATTAGATCAATAATTATAATTGCATGCCCCTGTTGAACAGGGGCTGAAAAATTGGGCCTTTGGTGGTGGTGGTGGTGGTGGTGGTGGTGGTGTTGACACAACACTGTAAGGCCTGACAGTTACTCTTGGTGGGCGCAGCAATGGGCCCTGCTGTGAATTATTAGATCAATAATTATAATTGCATGCCCCTGTTGAACAGGGGCTGAAAAATTGGGCCTTTGGTGGTGGTGGTGGTGGTGTTGACACAACACTGTAAGGCCTGACAGTTACTCTTGGTGGGCGCAGCAATGGGCCCTGCTGTGAATTATTAGATCAATAATTATAATTGCATGCCCCTGTTGAACAGGGGCTGAAAAATTGGGCCTTAGGCACTGGTGGCACAACACTGCAACCCCTCACAGATACTGTACTTGGAGCACAGCAATGAGGCCTGTTGCAAAGTATTGCATCAAAAATTGTAATTACACCCCCCTGTTAAACAGGGGCTGAAAAATTGGGCCTTAGCCACTGGTGGCGGCACCCATAAACCAAAATGATCTTCCAAGCTATCATCATTAATCGGATCATTGAGGAGGAGGAGGAGGATAGCTAGTCAACATAACAGCACAGGAACTCAGCATCAGCATCAGTCTTGAAGGGATGTGACATTTTAAAATCAATTAGTCTGTTATATCAGCATCAGGTGTGTGGTAGCTGGTGGTGATCCAAGACTGGTTCATCTTGATGAAAGTCAGTCGATCAACCGAGTCGGTGGACAGGCGCACCCTGTGATCCGTGACAAATCCTCCAGCAGCACTGAATGTGCGTTCTGAAAGAACGCTGGATGCAGGACAGGCCAGTAGCTCAATTGCATACTGTGCAAGCTCTGGCCAGTGATCCATCCTCAAGACCCAGTAAGCCAGAGGATTTTCGGTGGGGAAGGTGTCCAAGTCTGACCTTGCCCCTAGGTATTCCTGCACCATGTATGGTGGAAACGATCATACTTTGGGGCTGCGGACTAAAGAATTGTCTGAACGCATCGGTCAGACGGCCACCTTCCCCACCGCTCCTTCTTTGACTGCCCGAAGCCTCAGCAACGCGTTGTCCAGGACCAGGAGTTTGTAACCTCCCAGTCTCTGGGAACGCGTTGCACAGACCTTTCTGCAAGGCCTCCCGGAGTTGTCTCATCCTCTGCTCCCTCTGCGACGGTACGATAAGGTCCGCAACCTTACCCTTGTACCGTGGATCAAGGAGAGTGGCCAGCCAGTAATGGTCCCTCTCCTTGATCCGAAGAATACGAGGATCCTTCCGCAGACTTTGCAGGATCAGGGAGGCCATGCAGTGTAGGTTAGCTGAGGCATTCAGTCCGGAGTCCTCTGGGTCACTAAGGACGACATGATCCGCGGCCACCTCCTCCCAGCCACGTACAAGTCCACTAGTTTCTTGGGACTGTAAATCATCCCTAAAAGACTGCTGCTGATGATGCTGAGTGCCAGCCTCCACCTCCATGCTGACACAATCCTCCTCCTCCTCCTCCTCCTCCTCTTCCTGTGCGATGGGTGGGACAGAAGGAACACTGTCAGGGTAAAGGGGGCCTTGAGAGGCAAGGAAGTCCTCCTCTTCCTGCCTCTGTTCTGCCTCAAGTGCCCTGTCCATTATTCCACGCAGCGTGTGCTCCAACAGGTGGACAAGAGGTACAGTGTCACTGATGCATGCACTGTCACTGCTCACCATCCTCGTGGCCTCCTCAAATGGTGCCAGGACAGTGCATGCATCCCTGATCATGCCCCACTGGCGTGGTGAAAAAAACCCGAGCTCCCCTGACCCTGTCCTGGTGCCGTAGTCGCACAGGTACTCATTGATGGCCCTCTGCTGCGTGTGCAGCCGCTGCAGCATGGCCAACGTTGAGTTCCACCTGGTGGGCATGTCACATATAAGGCGGTTCTTGGGCAGGTTCAACTCCTTTTGCAGCTCAGCCAGGCGAGCACTGGCATTATAAGATCTGCGGAAATGAACACAGACTTTCCTGGCCTGCCTCAGGACATCCTGTAAGCCCGGGTACCTGCCCAAGAACCGCTGCACCACCAGGTTAAGGACGTGAGCCATACAGGGCACATGGATCAGTTGTCCCTGTCGGAGGGCGGAGAGGAGGTTGGTGCCATTGTCGCAAACCACCATTCCTGGCTTAAGCTGGCGTGGCGTCAACCACCTCTCGGCCTGCCCCTGCAGAGCAGACAGGACCTCTGCCCCAGTGTGGCTCCTGTCCCCCAAACACACCAGCGCAAGCACGGCATGGCATCTTTTTGCCTGCGTACTTGCGTAGCCCCTTGAACGCCTACGGAGCACCGCTGGTTCCGAGGACAAACCACAGGAAGAGGCCATGGAGAAAGAAGAAGAGGAGGGGGTGGAGGAGAGAGGTGTGTCACAACCAGTAGTAGCATTTTGGAGGCGTGGCGGTGGAACAACCTCCAACACTACTGCACCTTGTCCTGCATCCTTCCCAGCTGCCAAAAGAGTGACCCAATGGGCCGTGAAAGAAAGGTAACATCCCTGTCCATGCCTGCTGGACCATGAGTCAGCGGTAATATGCACCTTACCGCTGACCGCCCTGTCCAGCGAGGCCAAGACATTGCCTTCCACATGCCTGTAGAGAGCCGGAATCGCCTTCCGTGAGAAAAAGTGGCGTTTGGGAACCTGCCACTGAGGAACCGCACATTGCACAAACTCACGGAAGGGGGCCGAGTCTACCAACTGAAAAGGCAGCAGTTGAAGCGCTAGCAATTTAGCCAAGCTAGCATTCAACCGCTGGGCATGTGGATGGCTGGGAGTGAACTTCTTTCGACGGTCCAGCAGCTGGGGCAGGGAAATTTGCCTGCTAGAATCGGACGTCGGTGTACTGCTAGCAGAGTGCCCGCAAGTACTTGGCTGTGACACACCTAATTCTACACCTTCATTCCTCTCAGAGCAGGTTTCAGAGAGGACTGAAGGTATAGTGGGGTTGGAGATCCCAGCTGATGCGGTGCAAGAAGAGGTCAGCTTTGTTCTTTGGTGTGGGTCTTTAAGGTAGGCTTGCCAACGAGCTGCATGGCAGGTCAACATATGTCTGATCAAGCATGTGGTGCCCAAGCGGCTGATGTTTTGGCCACGCGATATACGCTTGAGACATATGTTGCAAACAGCAGCTGTGCGATCTGATGCACTCGCCTCAAAAAAGGCCCACACCAAAGAACTTTTTGAATGACGGGCAGAGGCAGCGCCCTGCACAGGCGGAGCTCTGCGGTGTGATTCCGTCGGTGTGCTGCCCATACGCTGGCCACCCAAGGGCATCCTGCCTCGTTGGAGATGTGCCTCCTCCTCATCCTCCTCCTCCTCCTCTCTCCTATTAGGCACCCACGTGGAGTCAGTGACCTCATCATCCCCTCCCTCCTCATCACTGGAGACAATCTGGCAGTATGCTGCAGCTGCTGGAGCATGACTGCCAGATTGGTGTCCTTCTTGAGCATCCCCTCTCTCTGCTCTCACGCTACTGCCTTCCTCTATCTGGGTATCATCATCAGATCCTTCGAAACGCTGGGCATCCTCCTGGAGCATGTACCCAACACTGTGCTCAAACAGTTCGGGGGACTCCTCAGGAGGAGGACATGGTGGGTCTAGGGAAGGATTGACTAATGAAGATAATGATACCAGAGAAGAGGACGCTTTGGCAGCTGCTTTGCCAGTACCCTGAGCCTGGGTGAGAGAGGATGAGGAGGATGAGGTGGGCTTGGTCATCCACTCTACCAAGTCTTCGGCATGATGTGGCTCAACATGTCCAGCTGCCGAAAAGAAGGACAAGCGTGTCCCATGGCCATGTGCTGATGACAATGCACCGCGTCCACGACCAGCACTGTTGCCCCCAGACACAGAGCCTGCTTGCCCTCTTTTTTTGCCTCCTGACTGTCTGCCTCTCCTTGTTTGCCTTCCAGACATTTTAATGGATGGCCTGCAGGGAGATGGGAAAAACAGCAATACGGGCTACCTTCAGGTGTATACTGTGCAGGAGGCTTAGCAACAATGACACTGACACTGTCCCCTGCCTATCCTTCTCTGTCCCTAAACACAAGGATTTGCAATATGCTTCAGGAAGATTGGTTTAGCACAGAATAGCACACTGTCAGTTTCACTCACTGTCCTACTCTGTCCCTACAAACTAGATTTAGCACAGAATAGCACACTGAGAGTTTCCACGAGTGTCCTTCTCTGTCCCTAAACTCAAGGATTTCAAATATGGTTCAGCAAGATTGGTTTAGAACAGAATAGCACACTGTTAGTTTCACTCACTGTACCTCTCTGTCCCTACAAACAAGATTTAGCACAGAATAGCACACTAATAGTTTCCACGAGTGTCCTTCTCTGTCCCTAAACTCAAGGATTTCAAATATGGTTCAGCAAGATTGGTTTAGAACAGAATAGCACACTGTCAGTTTCACTCACTGTACCTCTCTGTCCCTACAAACAAGATTTAGCACAGAATAGCACACTGATAGTTTCCACGAGTGTCCTTCTCTGTCCCTAAACTCAAGGATTTCAAATATGGTTCAGCAAGATTGGTTTAGAACAGAATAGCACACTGACACTTTCCCTCACTGTCCTACTCTGTCCCTACAAACAAGATTTAGCACAGAATAGCACACTGAGAGTTTCCACGAGTGTCCTTCTCTGTCCCTAAACTCAAGGATTTCAAATATGGTTAAGCAAGATTGGTTTAGAACAGAATAGCACACTGTCAGTTTCACTCACTGTCCTACTCTGTCCCTACAAACAAGATTTAGCACAGAATAGCACACTGACACTTTCCCTCACTGTACCTCTCTGTCCCTAAACTCAAGGATTTCAAATATGGTTCAGCAAGATTGGTTTAGAACAGAATAGCACACTGTCAGTTTCACTCACTGTCCTACTCTGTCCCTACAAACAAGATTTAGCACAGAATAGCACACTGACACTTTCCCTCACTGTACCTCTCAGTCCCTAAACTCAAGGATTTCAAATATGGTTCAGCAAGATTGGTTTAGAACAGAATAGCACACTGTCAGTTTCACTCACTGTCCTACTCTGTCCCTACAAACAAGATTTAGCACAGAATAGCACACTGACACTTTCCCTCACTGTACCTCTCTGTCCCTAAACTCAAGGATTTCAAATATGGTTCAGCAAGATTGATTTAGAACAGAATAGCACACTGTCAGTTTCACTCACTGTCCTACTCTGTCCCTACAAACAAGATTTAGCACAGAATAGCACACTGACACTTTCCCTCACTGTACCTCTCAGTCCCTAAACTCAAGGATTTCAAATATGGTTCAGCAAGATTGGTTTAGAACAGAATAGCACACTGTCAGTTTCACTCACTGTCCTACTCTGTCCCTACAAACAAGATTTAGCACAGAATAGCACACTGACACTTTCCCTCACTGTACCTCTCTGTCCCTAAACTCAAGGATTTCAAATATGGTTCAGCAAGATTGGTTTAGAACAGAATAGCACACTGTCAGTTTCACTCACTGTCCTACTCTGTCCCTACAAACAAGATTTAGCACAGAATAGCACACTGACACTTTCCCTCACTGTACCTCTCAGTCCCTAAACTCAAGGATTTCAAATATGGTTCAGCAAGATTGGTTTAGAACAGAATAGCACACTGACACTTTTCCTCACTGTACCTCTCTGTCCCTACAAACAAGGTTTAGCACAGAATAACACACTGACACTCTCCCCACCTATCCTTATTTGTCCCTAAACACAAGGAATCCAGGATTAGTAAAGGAAAAAAAATGACACTGTCCCTGCCTATGCTTCTCTTTCCCTGCTCCGGAACACACTACACAAGGCCGCCGCGCTGGCGGCCTTTTATAGTGTGGGGCGTGTACTAAACCCCCTCAGCAATAATTGGCCACAGGCATCCTGCCTGTGGCCAATCATTGCTCTCCTCGCTGCCGGTGCTGTGATTGGCCAAGCATGCGGGGTCACAGTGCATGCTTGGCCAATCACAGCGCCTGGATGACACTGCGATGGCGTAGTGCATTGTGGGCCATTCGCGTCACTCGAATTTGGCACGAACGGCCCAAATCGTTCGATCTTCGTCGAACGATCGAACAGCCGATGTTCGAGTCGAACGTATGTTCGACTCGAACACGAAGCTCATCCCTATTCCTGACATTTTTTCTCTTGGTCGAGAAAAACGACCATGTGTAGGCTCCCTGGCAGTGTTTCCCTATGGGAAAACTGTCGCGGAAAAAAATGCCAAGATTAACGACGAGAAAAATTTGAGCATGTTCTAATTTTTCTCGTCGTGATTCTTGCCGTTTTCCTCGTCGGGAAAAATGCAGGAAAGCCCACACACGGTTGTTTTTCTCGTCAAAGAGAAAAAATTTCATTTTTCCCGACGAGAAAAATGGTCGTGTGTACGCGCACAGTGAAAACCTGACCGACAGTTAATGTGGGTCACACCAGGTCCAGTCCATCAGCTGATTATTACCCCTGATGCCCAAATCAATTAATAGCAAAAACGTGGGCAGTGTACAATGTGCCTACAGATATTTATCTATTCACTGACATGTAATATGTTTAGATATTCATTCATTATTAATGGTTTGCAGATGAGATCCGAGATCAATCTGCATCGAGACTCTCAGTTTTAATTAATCTTTGCTGTGTTCGCTCATCCGGAATCAAGAGTGCACAGGGGTTCCTGTCCTTTTGCTCTTTCGAGACTGCATATTGATGCGCAAGCATGGCTAGTCTTTCTGCGTTGGTTGGATATCTGACTTGCCCATTCATACATTGTTATTCTTCATCTTGAGCTGAGTCCAAATGTTGTCACAACCCCTGCCTCCTACACACTGCACACTCCCTGCGGGACCTATGCTGGGGAGATGAAAGACATCACAGCAGATTCTCTGTGTCTCTAATGAGGCTTCTGCCTCAGCCTGACATGTCTGCAGATACAAGGGAGCTGTCAGATAGCTGACAGTAGAACTGGAGGGAGATGTATTGATCACAAGCGGCTTCAGCGAACACCTTCACCAAGGAGGGGGAGGTTGGCGATGCCAGCTTTTGAAGTACCAGACGGATGGTTGTAGAGTGCTAGGTCCTCCTCTCCTGGCAGGGTTGGTGGGGGAGTACACTGCTACCTGCCAGGGGCACATAGTGCCCAATGGACAACGGTGTTGTTGTGGTTCATTACCTTACTAAATAAATAAGTTACCCAATTAAACAATCCATAGTTTTTGTGAAACGCATAGGAGCATCTGGAGCAGGGGTCTCCAAACTGTCTAAACACAGGGCTAGTTTACTGTCCTTTAGACTTTGGGGGGGGGGGGCAGACTGTGACTATTGGAAGTAGAAATTGTCCTGGCATCAGTGGGAGTAAACAATGGCACTTTGGTATTAGTGGGAGGAATAGTGCCCCATCGTTGGTGTCAATGGGAAAAATAGTGCCACGGCCTCATTGTTGGTGTCAGTAGGAGGAATAGTGCCCCATCATTGGTGTCAATTTGAAGAATAGTATCCCATTGTTGGCATGAATGGGAGAAATAGTACCCCATTGCTGATATCAAGTGGGAATCATGCCCCATTGTTGGTGTCAGTGGAAGGAACAGTATTTTGTATCAGTAGGAGGAAAAGTGCCCCAAAGGCCACATAAAGGCAAGCAAAGGGCCACAGCTTGGAGAAAGCTAAGTTCTTGGTTCCTGAACATCTGAAGTTCTTCGCTATACGAACGCCTACATTTCTTGGTTATCTGAATATCTAAAGTTCTTGGCTATACGAATAACTACAGTTCTTTGTTACTGGAACATCTGAAGTACTTAGCTATACAAACACCTAAAGTTCTTGGTAACTTGAACATCTGAAGTTCTTGGTTTTATGAACACCTAAAGTTCTTGGTTACCTGAACATCTGAAGTACTTGGCTATACAAACACCTAAAGTTCTTGGTTACCTGAACATCTGAAGTTCTTGGCTATGTGAACACCTGAAGTTCTTTGCTATGTGAACACCTGAAGTTCTTGGCTATGTGAACACTAGTGATGAGCCGAACACCCCCGGGTTCGGTTCGCACCAGAACCCGCGAACGGACCGAAAGTTCGTACGAACATTAGAACCCTATTAAATACAATGGATGCGAACGTTCGAATTCTAAAGTGCTAATTATAACAACTATTATGCATGTTATTGTCCTAAAAAGGGTTTGGGAACCCGGGTTCTGCACCAGGGGACATGTATCAATGCAAAAAGAAGTTTTAAAAACGGTCGTTTTTCGGGAGCAGTAATTTTAATGATGCATAAAGTGAAAAAAAAAAAGTCAAATATTCCTTTAAATATCGTACCTGGGGGGTGTCTAAAGTATGCCTGTGAAGTGCCACGTGTTTCCCGTGTTTAGAACTGTCCCTGCACAAAATGACACTTCTAAAGGAAAAAAAAGCCATTTAAAACTGCTTGCGGCTTTAATGTAATGTCTGGTCCCGGTAATATGGATGAAAATCTTTAAGAAAAATGGCATAGCTACCCCATGACCCCCCCCCCCCCCACCCCAGCCCATTACCAGCCCCTTTGGGTCTTGTATGGATATTAAGGGGAACCCCGCACATAAAATAAAAAAGGCCCTATATACTCTGAACAGCCGTATACAGGCGGTGCATACAAGACAGGGACTGTAGGTTTGTTCTTATGTAGAATGTGTTTGTAATTTTGAACAGGTACATTGTTGAACTGTAGCTCCAGCCCAAAAATCTATTTTTCAACTTTTTGGAAAACATAGGTAAGGGTTATCACCCATGTAACATTTGTTTTGCTGTCTGTGCCCCTGTTCAGAACATTTCACCTCACTTTCCGTCCCAATGACAACTGTTTTTGAAATGTGGTGTTTTTCTTGAAACAAGGATTGCTGATAAAGCATCAGTACAGAGGAGACACCTTTCTCCCATATTTATTCTTACAGGAGAGAATTTTCCTTCCTAGTGGTAGATTTCCTCTCACTTCCTGTTGTCTTCTTGCGTTTGCAAGTAGGAGTCGTTTGTAAGTTGGATGTTTGAAAGTAGGGACCTGCCGTATATACTCTGCAGAAATAGGCCCCTTAGTTGTTGGTGTTGGCACAACACTGTAAGCACTCACAGTTACTCTTGGTTGGTGCTGGAACGCCCTGCTGTCAACTATTATATCAGGAATTTTAATTACATATAATTGTTGAACAGTGGTAGTAAAAATTGGGCCTTTGATGGTGGTGCTGGTGCCACAACACTGTAAGCCCTGACAGTTACTCTTGGTGGGTGCAGCAATGGGCCCTGCTGTGAATTATTAGATCAAGAATTGTAATTGCATGCCCCTGTTGAACAGGGGCTGAAAAATTGGGCCTTAGGCACTGGTGGCACAACACTACAACCCCTCACAGATACTGTACTTGGAGCACAGCAATGAGCCCTGTTGCAAAGTATTGCTTCAAAAATTGTAATGACACGCCCCTTTTAACCACTTAACAACCACCTGCCGACAAATAACGTCGACAAGGTGGTTGCTTAACTCTGGGAGGACGTTATATAACGTCCTCCCAGAATCGCGCTCCCGCGCTCCCCCTGGGGCGCGCACACGGGAAACTCCGTGACCGCCGGGTCCAGAGGACCCGGCGGATCACGAATCGCGGTAAATCGCCGCTGATAGCGGCCGTTTACCACGTGATCGCTCCGTCAAATGACGGAGCAATCACTTGTAAACAGACCGGCGTCATTTGATGACGCCGGTTCCTCCCTCCCCTCTCTGTACCGATCGGTACAGTGTGAGAGGGGAGGGGGAGGGAGCGGATGGCAGCAGCAGCACTGTGGGCTGGATCTGTGACAATTGCAGTCACAGATCCAGCCATCCATCCATCCCTGCTCAGCCATCCCTGTGCTATACCCTGCCAATACTCTGCAATACACCCTGCCAATACTCTGCAATACCCTGGTGCAATACTCTGCAATACCCTGGTGCAATACTCTACAATACCCTGGTGCAATACTCTGCAATACCCTGCGAAATACTCTGCAATACCCTGCGAAATACTCTGCGAAATACTCTGCAATACCCTGCGAAATACTCTGCAATACCCTGCGAAATACTCTGCAATACCCTGGTGCAATACTCTGCAATACCCTGGTGCAATACTCTGCAATACCCTGGTGCAATACTCTGCAATACCCTGCACAATACTCTGCAATACCCTGCACAATACTCTGCAATACCCTGCACAATACTCTGCAATACCCTGCACAATACTCTGCAATACCCTGCAAAATACTCTGCAACACCCTGCAAAATACTCTGCAATACCCTGCAAAATACTCTGCAATACCCTGCGCAATACTCTGCAATACCCTGCACAATACTCTGCAATACCCTGCACAATACTCTGCAATACCCTCCACAATACTCTGCAATACCCTCCACAATACTCTGCAATACCCTCCACAATACCCTGTGCAATACCCTCCACAATACCCTGTGCAATACCCGTGCAATACCCTGCCATACACCGCAATACCCTGCCATACACCACAATACCCTGCCATACACCGCAATACCCTGCCATAGTCTGCAATACTCCGCAATGCCCGGCAATACTCCGCAATGCCCGGCAATACTCCGCAATGCCCGGCAATACTCCGCAATGCCCGGCAATACTCTGCAATAACCACTTCCCGCCCTCCGGCCGTCATATGACGTCCTTGACTTTGTGCGGGGATATCTGAATGATGGGAGCAGCTACAGGCATCATTCAGATATTAGCTTTTTCAGCCGGCGATTCCCTACACCATAAGAACAATCATAGCGGCTGTTCCGCCGCTTGATCATTCTTACGGGTGGCGAGAGGGGATGTCGTCCCCCCCCCCCCCCCCCCGCCGCCCTCCGGTGCTTCTACCGACTCACCGCTACGATCAAAGCCAGGATTGTTGTTTTTTTTTTTTTTTTTTTTTTCAGGCTTCCCAGCCTAGAGGTGAAATGTGGGGTCTTATTGACACCCCCCCCCCCCCATATCTCACTGTAAAGAGGACCTGTCATGCCATATTCCTATTACAAGGGGTGTTTACGTTCCTTGTAATAGGTATAAAAGTGATCAAAAAAATGTTTAGGGCGGAAAAACATGTCAAACTAAAATAAATAAAGTAAAATGAAGAATAATTTTTTTTTTTTTTTTTTTAACCACTTGACCACTGGGCACTTAAACCCCCTTAATAACCAGACCAATTTTCAGCTTTCGGTGCTCTCACATTTTGAATGACAATTACTCAGTCATACAACACTGTACCCATATGAAATTTTTGTCCTTTTTTTCACACAAATAGAGCTTTCTTTTGGTGGTATTTAATCACTGTTGGGTTTTTTATTTTTTGCGCTATAAGAGAAAAAAGACTGAAAATTTTGTAAAAAAATGATTTTTTTTTCGTTTCTGTTATAAAATTTTGCAAATTACTATTTTTTCTTCATAAATTTTGGCCAAAATTTATACTGCTACATATCTTTGGTAAAAATAAGTACAAATTGGTGTATATTATTTGGTCTTTGTGAAAGTTATAGAGTCCACAAGCTATGGTGCCAATATCTGAAAATTGATCACACCTGAAGTACTGACGGCCTATCTCAATTCTTGAGACCCTAACATGCCAGAAAAGTACAAATACCCCCCAAATGACCCCTTTTTGGAAAGAAGACATTCCAAGGTATTCAGAAAGAGGCATTGTGAGTTTTTTGAAGTTGTCATTTTTTCCCACAATTCTTTGCAAAATCAAGATTTTTTTTTTCTCTTTTTTTTTTTCACAAAATTGTCATATTAGCAGGTTATTTCTCACACACAGCATATGCATTCCACAAATTACACCCCAAAACACATTCTGCTATTACTCCCGAGTATGGCAATACCACATGTGTGAGACTTTTACACAGCGTGGCCACATACAGAGGCCCAACATGCAGGGAGTAGGGATGAGCTTCGTGTTCGAGTCGAACATACGTTCGACTCGAACATTGGCTGTTCGATCGTTCGACGAAGATCGAACGATTTGGGCCGTTCGCGCCAAATTCGAGTGACGCGAACGGCCCACAATGCACTACGCCATCGCAGTGTCATCCAGGCGCTGTGATTGGCCAAGCATGCACTGTGACCCCGCATGCTTGGCCAATCACAGCGCCGGCAGCGAGGAGAGCAATGATTGGCCACAGGCAGGATGCCTGTGGCCAATTATTGCTGAGGGTGTTTAGTACACGCCCCACACTATAAAAGGCCGCCAGCACGGCGGCCTAGTGTAGTGTGTTCCGGAGCAGGGATAGAGTAGCATAGGCAGGGACAGTGACTGTTATTTCTTTCTTGCTTAACCTGGATTCCTTTAGTTTAGGGAAAGAGAAGGATAGGTAGGGAGAGTGTCAGTGTGTTTTGTGCTTCTGCTATAGTGTGCTTAAAAAAAAACATTTATTCTAGGGACAGAAAACTCTAGGTAGGGACAGTGTCAGTTTCTTTCACTCTGCAAGTCCTTGTTTCCAGGGACCTGGAAGGACAGTGAGTGAATTGTCCTTTTGCTATATTGTGATTAAAAAAAACATTTATTCTAGGGACAGAAAACTCTAGGTAGGGACAGTGTCAGTTTCTTTCACTCTGCAAGTCCTTGTTTCCAGGGACCTGGAAGGACAGTGAGTGAATTGTCCTTTTGCTATATTGTGATTAAAAAAAACATTTATTCTAGGGACAGAAAACTCTAGGTAGGGACAGTGTCAGTTTCTTTCACTCTGCAAGTCCTTGTTTCCAGGGACCTGGAAGGACAGTGAGTGAATTGTCCTTTTGCTATATTGTGATTAAAAAAAACATTTATTCTAGGGACAGAAAACTCTAGGTAGGGACAGTGTCAGTTTCTTTCACTCTGCAAGTCCTTGTTTCCAGGGACCTGGAAGGACAGTGAGTGAATTGTCCTTTTGCTATATTGTGATTAAAAAAAACATTTATTCTAGGGACAGAAAACTCTAGGTAGGGACAGTGTCAGTTTCTTTCACTCTGCAAGTCCTTGTTTCCAGGGACCTGGAAGGACAGTGAGTGAATTGTCCTTTTGCTATATTGTGATAAAAAAAAACATTTTTTTCTAGGGACAGAAAACTGTAGGTAGGGAGAGTGTTTTTTTTCTTTCACTCTGCAAGTCCTTGTTTCCAGGGACCTGTAAGGACAGTGAGTTAATTTTCCTTGTGCTATATTGTGATTAAAAAAAACATTTATTCTAGGGACAGAAAACTCTAGGTAGGGACAGTGTCAGTTTCTTTCACTCTGCAAGTCCTTGTTTCCAGGGACCTGGAAGGACAGTGAGTGAATTGTCCTTTTGCTATATTGTGATTAAAAAAAACATTTTTTTCTAGGGACAGAAAACTGTAGGTAGGGAGAGTGTTTTTTTTCTTTCACTCTGCAAGTCCTTGTTTCCAGGGACCTGTAAGGACAGTGAGTTAATTTTCCTTGTGCTATATTGTGATTAAAAAAAACATTTATTCTAGGGACAGAAAACTCTAGGTAGGGACAGTGTCAGTTTCTTTCACTCTGCAAGTCCTTGTTTCCAGGGACCTGGAAGGACAGTGAGTGAATTGTCCTTTTGCTATATTGTGATTAAAAAAAACATTTATTCTAGGGACAGAAAACTCTAGGTAGGGACAGTGTCAGTTTCTTTCACTCTGCAAGTCCTTGTTTCCAGGGACCTGGAAGGACAGTGAGTGAATTGTCCTTTTGCTATATTGTGATTAAAAAAAACATTTTTTTCTAGGGACAGAAAACTGTAGGTAGGGAGAGTATTTTTTTTCTTTCACTCTGCAAGTCCTTGTTTCCAGGGACCTGTAAGGACAGTGAGTTAATTGTCCTTGTGCTATATTGTGCTGAAAAAAACATTTATTCCAGGGACAGAAAACTCTAGGTAGGGACAGTGTCAGTTTCTTTCACTCTGCAAGTCCTTGTTTCCAGGGACCTGGAAGGACAGTGAGTGAATTGTCCTTTTGCTATATTGTGATAAAAAAAAACATTTTTTTCTAGGGACAGAAAACTGTAGGTAGGGAGAGTGTTTTTTTTCTTTCACTCTGCAAGTCCTTGTTTCCAGGGACCTGTAAGGACAGTGAGTTAATTTTCCTTGTGCTATATTGTGATTAAAAAAAACATTTATTCTAGGGACAGAAAACTCTAGGTAGGGACAGTGTCAGTTTCTTTCACTCTGCAAGTCCTTGTTTCCAGGGACCTGGAAGGACAGTGAGTGAATTGTCCTTTTGCTATATTGTGATTAAAAAAAACATTTTTTTCTAGGGACAGAAAACTGTAGGTAGGGAGAGTGTTTTTTTTCTTTCACTCTGCAAGTCCTTGTTTCCAGGGACCTGTAAGGACAGTGAGTTAATTTTCCTTGTGCTATATTGTGATTAAAAAAAACATTTATTCTAGGGACAGAAAACTCTAGGTAGGGACAGTGTCAGTTTCTTTCACTCTGCAAGTCCTTGTTTCCAGGGACCTGGAAGGACAGTGAGTGAATTGTCCTTTTGCTATATTGTGATTAAAAAAAACATTTATTCTAGGGACAGAAAACTCTAGGTAGGGACAGTGTCAGTTTCTTTCACTCTGCAAGTCCTTGTTTCCAGGGACCTGGAAGGACAGTGAGTGAATTGTCCTTTTGCTATATTGTGATTAAAAAAAACATTTTTTTCTAGGGACAGAAAACTGTAGGTAGGGAGAGTATTTTTTTTCTTTCACTCTGCAAGTCCTTGTTTCCAGGGACCTGTAAGGACAGTGAGTTAATTGTCCTTGTGCTATATTGTGCTGAAAAAAACATTTATTCCAGGGACAGAAAACTCTAGGTAGGGACAGTGTCAGTTTCTTTCACTCTGCAAGTCCTTGTTTCCAGGGACCTGGAAGGACAGTGAGTGAATTGTCCTTTTGCTATATTGTGATTAAAAAAAACATTTTTTTCTAGGGACAGAAAACTGTAGGTAGGGAGAGTATTTTTTTTCTTTCACTCTGCAAGTCCTTGTTTCCAGGGACCTGTAAGGACAGTGAGTTAATTTTCCTTGTGCTATATTGTGATTAAAAAAAACATTTATTCTAGGGACAGAAAACTCTAGGTAGGGACAGTGTCAGTTTCTTTCACTCTGCAAGTCCTTGTTTCCAGGGACCTGGAAGGACAGTGAGTGAATTGTCCTTTTGCTATATTGTGATTAAAAAAAACATTTATTCTAGGGACAGAAAACTCTAGGTAGGGACAGTGTCAGTTTCTTTCACTCTGCAAGTCCTTGTTTCCAGGGACCTGGAAGGACAGTGAGTGAATTGTCCTTTTGCTATATTGTGATTAAAAAAAACATTTTTTTCTAGGGACAGAAAACTGTAGGTAGGGAGAGTATTTTTTTTCTTTCACTCTGCAAGTCCTTGTTTCCAGGGACCTGTAAGGACAGTGAGTTAATTGTCCTTGTGCTATATTGTGCTGAAAAAAACATTTATTCCAGGGACAGAAAACTCTAGGTAGGGACAGTGTCAGTTTCTTTCACTCTGCAAGTCCTTGTTTCCAGGGACCTGGAAGGACAGTGAGTGAATTGTCCTTTTGCTATATTGTGATTAAAAAAAACATTTTTTTCTAGGGACAGAAAACTGTAGGTAGGGAGAGTGTTTTTTTTCTTTCACTCTGCAAGTCCTTGTTTCCAGGGACCTGTAAGGACAGTGAGTTAATTTTCCTTGTGCTATATTGTGATTAAAAAAAACATTTTTTCTAGGGACAGAAAACTGTAGGTAGGGAGAGTGTTTTTTTTCTTTCACTCTGCAAGTCCTTGTTTCCAGGGACAGAGAAGGACACCTGAAGGTAGCCCTTATTGCTTTTTTCCCATCTCCCTGCAGGCCATCTATTAGAATGTCTGGAAGGCAAACAAGGAGAGGCAGACAGTCAGGAGGCAATAAAAGAGGGCAAGCAGGCTCTGTGTCTGGGGGCAACAGTGCTGGTCGTGGACGCGGTGCATTGTCATCAGCACATGGCCATGGGACACGCTTGTCCTTCTTTTCGGCAGCTGGACATGTTGAGCCACATCATGCCGAAGACTTGGTAGAGTGGATGACCAAGCCCTCCTCCTCCTCCTCATCCTCTCTCACCCAGGCTCAGGGTACTGGAAAAGCAGCTACCAAAGCGTCGTCTTCCCTGGTATCAATGTCAGACAAATCATCAGTCACTCCTTCCCTAGACCCACCATGTCCTCCTCCTGAGGAGTCCCCCGAACTGTTTCAGCACAGTGTTGGGTACATGCTCCAGGAGGATGCCCAGCGTTTCGAAGGGTCTGATGATGAAACCCAGCTAGAGGAAGGCAGTAGCGTGAGAGCAGACAGAGGGGATGCTCAAGAAGGACACCAATCTGGCAGTCATGTTCCAGCAGCTGCAGCATACTGCCAGATTGGCTCCAGTGATGAGGAGGGAGGGGATGATGAGGTCAATGACTCCACGTGGGTGCCTAATAGGAGAGAGGAGGAGGAGGAGGATGAGGAGGAGGCACATCTCCAACGAGGCAGGATGCCCTTTGGTGGCCAGCGTAAGGGCAGTACACCGACGGAATCACACCGCAGAGCTCCGCCTGTGCAGGGCGCTGCCTCTGCCCGTCATTCAAAAAGTTCTTTGGTGTGGGCCTTTTTTGAGGCTAGTGCATCAGATCGCACAGCTGCTGTTTGCAACATATGTCTCAAGCGTATATCGCGTGGCCAAAACATCAGCCGCTTGGGTACCACATGCCTGACCAGACATATGTTGACCTGCCATGCAGCTCGTTGGCAAGCCTACCTCAAAGACCCACACCAAAGAACAAAGCGGACCTCTCCTTGCACCGCATCAGCTGGGATCTCCAACCCCACTATAACTTCAGTCCTCTCTGAAACATGCACTGAGAGGAATGAAGGTGTAGAATTAGGTGTGTCACAGCCAAGTACTTGCGCCCACTCTGCTAGCAGTACACCGACGTCCGATTCTAGCAGGCAAATTTCCCTGCCCCAGCTGCTGGACCGTCGAAAGAAGTTCACTCCCAGCCATCCACATGCCCAGCGGTTGAATGCTAGCTTGGCTAAATTGCTAGCGCTTCAACTGCTGCCTTTTCAGTTGGTAGACTCGGCCCCCTTCCGTGAGTTTGTGCAATGTGCGGTTCCTCAGTGGCAGGTTCCCAAACGCCACTTTTTCTCACGGAAGGCTATTCCGGCTCTCTACCGGCATGTGGAAGGCAATGTCTTGGCCTCGCTGGACAGGGCGGTCAGCGGTAAGGTGCATATTACCGCTGACTCATGGTCCAGCAGGCATGGACAGGGACGTTACCTTTCTTTCACGGCCCATTGGGTCACTCTTTTGGCAGCTGGGAAGGATTCAGGACAAGGTGCAGTAGTGTTGGAGGTTGTCCCACCGCCACGCCTCCAAAATGCTACTACTGGTTGTGACACACCTCTCTCCTCCACCCCCTCCTCTTCTTCTTCCTCCATGGCCTCTTCCTGTGGTTTGTCCTATGAACCAGCGGTGCTCCGTAGCCGTTCACGGGGCTACGCAAGTACGCAGGCAAAAAGATGCCATGCCGTGCTTGCGCTGGTGTGTTTGGGGGACAGAAGCCACACTGGGGCAGAGGTCCTGTCTGCTCTGCAGGGCCAGGCCGAGAGGTGGTTGACGCCACGCCAGCTTAAGCCAGGAATGGTGGTTTGCGACAATGGCACCAACCTCCTCTCCGCCCTCCGACAGGGACAACTGACCCATGTGCCCTGTGTGGCTCACGTCCTTAACCTGGTGGTGCAGCGGTTCTTGGGCAGGTACCCGGGCTTACAGGATGTCCTGAGGCAGGCCAGGAAAGTCTGTGTGCATTTCCGCAGATCTTATAATGCCAGTGCTCGCCTGGCTGAGCTGCAAAAGGAGTTGAACCTGCCCAAGAACCGCCTTATATGTGACATGCCCACCAGGTGGAACTCAACGTTGGCCATGCTGCAGCGGCTGCACACGCAGCAGAGGGCCATCAATGAGTACCTGTGCGACTACGGCACCAGGACAGGGTCAGGGGAGCTTGGTTTTTTTTCTCCACGCCAGTGGGGCATGATCAGGGATGCATGCACTGTCCTGGCACCATTTGAGGAGGCCACGAGGATGGTGAGCAGTGACAGTGCATGCATCAGTGACACTGTACCTCTTGTCCACCTGTTGGAGCACACGCTGCGTGGAATAATGGACAGGGCACTTGAGGCAGAACAGAGGCAGGAAGAGGAGGACTTCCTTGCCTCTCAAGGCCCCCTTTACCCAGACAGTGTTCCTTCTGTCCCACCCATCGCACAGGAAGAGGAGGAGGAGGAGGAGGAGGAGGAGGATTGTGTCAGCATGGAGGTGGAGGCTGGCACTCAGCATCATCAGCAGCAGTCTTTTAGGGATGATTTACAGTCCCAAGAAACCAGTGGACTTGTACGTGGCTGGGAGGAGGTGGCTGCGGATCATGTCGTCCTTAGTGACCCAGAGGACTCCGGAGCGAATGCCTCAGCAAACCTACGCTGCATGGCCTCCCTGATCCTGCAAAGTCTGCGGAAGGATCCTCGTATTCTTCGGATCAAGGAGAGGGACCATTACTGGCTGGCCACTCTCCTTGATCCACGGTACAAGGGTAAGGTTGCGGACCTTATGTTACCGTCGCAGAGGGAGCAGAGGATGAGACAACTCCGGGAGGCCTTGCAGAAAGGTCTGTGCAACGCGTTCCCAGAGACTGGGAGGTTGCAAACTCCTGGTCCTGGACAACGAGTTGCTGAGGCTTCGGCCAGTCAAAGAAGGAGCGGTGGGGAAGGTGGCCGTCTGACCGATGCGTTCAGACAATTCTTTAGTCCGCAGCCCCAAAGTATGATTGGTTCCAGCAACCATCGCCAGCGTCTGATAAACATGGTGCAGGAATATCTAGGGGCAAGGTCAGACTTGGACACCTTCCCCACCGAAAATCCTCTGGCTTACTGGGTCTTGAGGATGGATCACTGGCCAGAGCTTGCACAGTATGCAATTGAGCTACTGGCCTGTCCTGCATCCAGCGTTCTTTCGGAACGCACATTCAGTGCTGCTGGAGGATTTGTCACGGATCACAGGGTGCGCCTGTCCACCGACTCGGTTGATCGACTGACTTTCATCAAGATGAACCAGTCTTGGATCACCACCAGCTACCACACACCTGATGCTGATATAACAGACTAATTGATTTTAAAATGTCACATCCCTTCAAGACTGATGCTGATGCTGAGTGCCTGTGCTGTTATGTTGACTGCCTATCCTCCTCCTCCGAGTCCTCAATGATACGATTGATGATGATAGCTTGGAAGATCATTTTTGTTTATGGGTGCCGCCACCAGTGCCTAACGCCCAATTTTTCAGCCCCTGTTTAACAGGGGCGTGTAATTACAATTTTTGAAGCAATACTTTGCAACAGGGCTCATTGCTGTGCTCCAAGTACAGTATCTGTGAGGAGTTGCAGTGTTGTGCCACCAGTGCCTAAGGCCCAATTTTTCAGCCCCTGTTTAACAGGGGCGTGTCATTACAATTTTTGAAGCAATACTTTGCAACAGGGCTCATTGCTGTGCTCCAAGTACAGTATCTGTGAGGGGTTGCAGTGTTGTGCCACCAGTGCCTAAGGCCCAATTTTTCAGCCCCTGTTCAACAGGGGCATGTAATTACAATTCTTGATCTAATAATTCACAGCAGGGCCCATTGCTGCACCCACCAAGAGTAACTGTCAGGGCTTACAGTGTTGTGGCACCAGCACCACCATCAAAGGCCCAATTTTTACTACCACTGTTCAACAATTATATGTAATTAAAATTCCTGATATAATAGTTGACAGCAGGGCGTTCCAGCACCAACCAAGAGTAACTGTGAGTGCTTACAGTGTTGTGCCAACACCAACAACTAAGGGGCCTATTTCTGCAGAGTATATACGGCAGGTCCCTACTTTCAAACATCCAACTTACAAACGACTCCTACTTGCAAACGCAAGAAGACAACAGGAAGTGAGAGGAAATCTACCACTAGGAAGGAAAATTCTCTCCTGTAAGAATAAATATGGGAGAAAGGTGTCTCCTCTGTACTGATGCTTTATCAGCAATCCTTGTTTCAAGAAAAACACCACATTTCAAAAACAGTTGTCATTGGGACGGAAAGTGAGGTGAAATGTTCTGAACAGGGGCACAGACAGCAAAACAAATGTTACAGGGGTGATAACCCTTACCTATGTTTTCCAAAAAGTTTAAAAATAGATTTTTGGGCTGGAGCTACACTTCAACAATGTACCTGTTCAAAATTACAAACAGATTCTACATAAGAACAAACCTACAGTCCCTGTCTTGTATGCACCGCCTGTATACGGCTGTTCAGAGTATATAGGGCCTTTTTTATTTTATGTGCGGGGTTCCCCTTAATATCCATACAAGACCCAAAGGGGCTGGTAATGGGCTGGGGTAGGGGGGGGGGGGGTCATGGGGTAGCTATGCCATTTTTCTTAAAGAATTTCATCCATATTACCGGGACCAGACATTACATTAAAGCCGCAAGCAGTTTTAAATGGCTTTTTTTTCCTTTAGAAGTGTCATTTTGTGCAGGGACAGTTCTAAACACGGGAAACACGTGGCACTTCACAGGCATACTTTAGACACCCCCCAGGTACGATATTTAAAGGAATATTTGACTTTTTTTTTTTCACTTTATGCATCATTAAAATGACTGCTCCCGAAAAACGACCGTTTTTAAAACTTCTTTTTGCATTGATACATGTCCCCTGGTGCAGAACCCGGGTTCCCAAACCCTTTTTAGGACAATAACATGCATAATAGTTGTTATAATTAGCACTTTAGAATTCGAACGTTCGCATCCATTGTATTTAATAGGGTTCTAATGTTCGTTCGAACTTCCGGTCCGTTCGCGGGTTCTGGTGCGAACCGAACCCGGGGGTGTTCGGCTCATCACTAGCAGGGAGCACCTTCAGGCGTTCTGGAGCACCCAGGCCAATTCTGACATTTCTCTCCTACATGTAAAAATCATCATTTATTTGCTAGAAAATTACATAGAACCCCAAAACATTATATATGTTTTTTTAGCAAAGACCTTAGAGAATATAATGGTGGTTGTTGCAACTTTTTATCTCGCACGATATTTGCGCAGCAATTTTTTTAACGCGTTTTTTACGGAAAAAAAATGTTTTGTGCTTAAAAAAAAAAAAAAACAGTAAAGTTAGCCCAATGTTTTTGCATAATGTGAAAGATGAAGTTACGCCGAGTAAATAGATACCTAACATGTCGCCCTTAAAAATTGCACACACTCGTGGAATGGCACCAAACTTCGCTACTTAAAAAATCCCCATAGGCGACGCTTTAAATATTTTTACTGGTTACATGTTTTGAGTTACAGAGGAGGTCTAGGGCCAAAATGATTGCTCTCGCTCTAACGTTCGCAGAGATACCTCACATGTGTGGTTTGAAAACCGTTTTCATATGTGGGCGGGACTTACGTATGCGTTCGCTTCTGTATGCGAGCTCACGGGGACAGGGGCGCTTTAAAAAAAAAAAAAAAAAAAATTATTCTTCATTTTACTTTATTTATTTTAGTTTGACATGTTTTTCCGCCCTAAACATTTTTTTGATCACTTTTATACCTATTACAAGGAACGTAAACATCCCTTGTAATAGGAATATGGCATGACAGGTCCTCTTTACAGTGAGATATGAGGGGGGGGGGGGTGTCAATAAGACCCCACATCTCACCTCTAGGCTGGGAAGCCTGAAAAAAATACAAAAAAAAAAACAACAATCCTGGCTTTGATCGTAGCGGTGAGTCGGTAGAAGCACCGGAGGGCGGCGGGGGGGGGGGGACATCCCCTCTTGCCTCCCGTAAGAATGATCAAGCGGTGGAACAGCCGCTATGATTGTTCTTATGGTGTAGGGAATCACCGGCTGAAAAAGCCGATATCTGAATGATGCCTGTAGCTGCTCCCATCATTCAGATATCCCCGCACAAAGTCAAGGACGTCATATGACGGCCGGAGGGCGGGAAGTGGTTATTGCAGAGTATTGCCGGGCATTGCGGAGTATTGCCGGGCATTGCGGAGTATTGCCGGGCATTGCGGAGTATTGCAGGGCATTGCGGAGTATTGCGGTGTATGGCAGGGTATTGCGGTGTATGGCAGGGTATTGCACGGGTATTGCACAGGGTATTGTGGAGGGTATTGCAGAGGGTATTGTGGAGGGTATTGCAGAGTATTGTGGAGGGTATTGCAGAGTATTGTGGAGGGTATTGCAGAGTATTGTGGAGGGTATTGCAGAGTATTGTGGAGGGTATTGCAGAGTATTGTGCAGGGTATTGCAGAGTATTGTGCAGGGTATTGCAGAGTATTGCGCAGGGTATTGCAGAGTATTTTGCAGGGTATTGCAGAGTATTGTGCAGGGTATTGCAGAGTATTGTGCAGGGTATTGCAGAGTATTGTGCAGGGTATTGCAGAGTATTGCACCAGGGTATTGCAGAGTATTGCACCAGGGTATTGCAGAGTATTGCACCAGGGTATTGCAGAGTATTGCACCAGGGTATTGCAGAGTATTGCACCAGGGTATTGCAGAGTATTTCGCAGGGTATTGCAGAGTATTGCACCAGGGTATTGCAGAGTATTGCACCAGGGTATTGCAGAGTATTGCACCAGGGTATTGCAGAGTATTGCACCAGGGTATTGCAGAGTATTGCACCAGGGTATTTTGCAGAGTATTGGCAGGGTGTATTGCAGAGTATTGGCAGGGTATAGCACAGGGATGGCTGAGCAGGGATGGATGGATGGATGGATCTGTGACTGCAATTGTCACAGATCCAGCCCACAGTGCTGCTGCTGCCATCCGCTCCCTCCCCCTCCCCTCTCACACTGTACCGATCGGTACAGAGAGGGGAGGGAGGAACCGGCGTCATCAAATGACGCCGGTCTGTTTACAAGTGATTGCTCCGTCATTTGACGGAGCGATCACGTGGTAAACGGCCGCTATCAGCGGCGATTTACCGCGATTCGTGATCCGCCGGGTCCTCTGGACCCGGCGGTCACGGAGTTTCCCGTGTGCGCGCCCCAGGGGGCGCGCGGGAGCGCGATTCTGGGAGGACGTTATATAACGTCCTCCCAGAGTTAAGCAACCACCCTGCCGCCGTTATTTGTCGGCAGGTGGTTGTTAAGTGGTTAAAGCGCCCCTGTCCCCGTGAGCTCGCATACAGAAGCGAACGCATACGTAAGTCCCGCCCACATATGAAAACGGTTTTCAAACCACACATGTGAGGTATCTCTGCGAACGTTAGAGCGAGAGCAATCATTTTGGCCCTAGACCTCCTCTGTAACTCAAAACATGTAATCAGTAAAAATATTTAAAGCGTCGCCTATGGGGATTTTTTAAGTAGCGAAGTTTGGCGCCATTCCACGAGTGTGTGCAATTTTTAAGGGCGACATGTTAGGTATCTATTTACTCGGCGTAACTTCATCTTTCACATTATGCAAAAACATTGGGCTAACTTTACTGTTTTTTTTTTTTTTTAAGCACAAAACATTTTTTTTTCCGTAAAAAACGCGTTAAAAAATCGCTGCACAAATATCGTGCGAGATAAAAAGTTGCAACAACCACCATTATATTCTCTAAGGTCTTTGCTAAAAAAACATATATAATGTTTTGGGGTTCTATGTAATTTTCTAGCAAACAAATGATGATTTTTACATGTAGGAGAGAAATGTCAGAATTGGCCTGGGTGCTCCAGAACGCCTGAAGGTGCTCCCTGCATGTTGGGCCTCTGTATGTGGCCACGCTGTGTAAAAGTCTCACACATGTGGTATCGCCATACTCGGGAGTAATAGCAGAATGTGTTTTGGGGTGTAATTTGTGGAATGCATATGCTGTGTGTGAGAAATAACCTGCTAATATGACAATTTTGTGAAAAAAAAAAAGAGAAAAAAAAATCTTGATTTTGCAAAGAATTGTGGGAAAAAATGACAACTTCAAAAAACTCACAATGCCTCTTTCTGAATACCTTGGAATGTCTTCTTTCCAAAAAGGGGTCATTTGGGGGGTATTTGTACTTTTCTGGCATGTTAGGGTCTCAAGAATTGAGATAGGCCGTCAGTACTTCAGGTGTGATCAATTTTCAGATATTGGCACCATAGCTTGTGGACTCTATAACTTTCACAAAGACCAAATAATATCCACCAATTTGTACTTATTTTTACCAAATATATGTAGCAGTATAAATTTTGGCCAAAATTTATGAAGAAAAAATAGTAATTTGCAAAATTTTATAACAGAAACGAAAAAAAATCATTTTTTTACAAAATTTTCAGTCTTTTTTCTCTTATAGCGCAAAAAATAAAAAACCCAACAGTGATTAAATACCACCAAAAGAAAGCTCTATTTGTGTGAAAAAAAGGACAAAAATTTCATATGGGTACAGTGTTGTATGACTGAGTAATTGTCATTCAAAATGTGAGAGCACCGAAAGCTGAAAATTGGTCTGGTTATTAAGGGGGTTTAAGTGCCCAATGGTCAAGTGGTTAAACAGGGGCTGAAAAATTGGGCCTTAGGCACTGGTGCCACAACACTCCAACCCCTCACAGATACTGTACTTGGAGCACAGCAATGAGCCCTATGGCAAATTATTGCTAAAAAAACTGTAATTACACGCCCCTGTAAAACAGTGGCTGAAAAATTGGGCCTTAGCCACTGGTGGCGGCACCCATAAACAAAAATGATCTTCCAAGCTATCATCATCAATCGTATCATTGAGGACTCGGAGGAGGAGGATAGCCAGTCAACATAACAGCACAGGCACTCAGCATCAGCATCAGTCTTGAAGGGATGTGACATGTTAAAATCAATTAGTCTGTTATATCAGCATCAGGTGTGTGGTAGCTGGTGGTGATCCAAGACTGGTTCATCTTGATGAAAGTCAGTCGATCAACCGAGTCGGTGGACAGGCGCACCCTGTGATCCGTGACAAATCCTCCAGCAGCACTGAATGTGCGTTCCGAAAGAACGCTGGATGCAGGACAGGCCAGTAGCTCAATTGCATACTGTGCAAGCTCTGGCCAGTGATCCATCCTCAAGACCCAGTAAGCCAGAGGATTTTCGGTGGGGAAGGTGTCCAAGTCTGACCTTGCCCCTAGATATTCCTGCCCCATGTTTATCAGACGCTGGCGATGGTTGCTGGAACCGATCATACTTTGGGGCTGCGGACTAAAGAATTGTCTGAACGCATCGGTCAGACGGCCACCTTCCCCACCGCTCCTTCTTTGACTGGCCGAAGCCTCAGCAACTCGTTGTCCAGGACCAGGAGTTTGTAACCTCCCAGTCTCTGGGAACGCGTTGCACAGACCTTTCTGCAAGGCCTCCCGGAGTTGTCTCATCCTCTGCTCCCTCTGCGACGGTAACATAAGGTCCGCAACCTTACCCTTGTACCGTGGATCAAGGAGAGTGGCCAGCCAGTAATGGTCCCTCTCCTTGATCCGAAGAATACGAGGATCCTTCCGCAGACTTTGCAGGATCAGGGAGGCCATGCAGCGTAGGTTTGCTGAGGCATTCGCTCCGGAGTCCTCTGGGTCACTAAGGACGACATGATCCGCAGCCACCTCCTCCCAGCCACGTACAAGTCCACTGGTTTCTTGGGACTGTAAATCATCCCTAAAAGACTGCTGCTGATGATGCTGAGTGCCAGCCTCCACCTCCATGCTGACACAATCCTCCTCCTCCTCCTCCTCCTCCTCCTGTGCGATGGGTGGGACAGAAGGAACACTGTCTGGGTAAAGGGGGCCTTGAGAGGCAAGGAAGTCCTCCTCTTCCTGCCTCTGTTCTGCCTCAAGTGCCCTGTCCATTATTCCACGCAGCGTGTGCTCCAACAGGTGGACAAGAGGTACAGTGTCACTGATGCATGCACTGTCACTGCTCACCATCCTCGTGGCCTCCTCAAATGGTGCCAGGACAGTGCATGCATCCCTGATCATGCCCCACTGGCGTGGAGAAAAAAAACCAAGCTCCCCTGACCCTGTCCTGGTGCCGTAGTCGCACAGGTACTCATTGATGGCCCTCTGCTGCGTGTGCAGCCGCTGCAGCATGGCCAACGTTGAGTTCCACCTGGTGGGCATGTCACATATAAGGCGGTTCTTGGGCAGGTTCAACTCCTTTTGCAGCTCAGCCAGGCGAGCACTGGCATTATAAGATCTGCGGAAATGCACACAGACTTTCCTGGCCTGCCTCAGGACATCCTGTAAGCCCGGGTACCTGCCCAAGAACCGCTGCACCACCAGGTTAAGGACGTGAGCCACACAGGGCACATGGGTCAGTTGTCCCTGTCGGAGGGCGGAGAGGAGGTTGGTGCCATTGTCGCAAACCACCATTCCTGGCTTAAGCTGGCGTGGCGTCAACCACCTCTCGGCCTGGCCCTGCAGAGCAGACAGGACCTCTGCCCCAGTGTGGCTTCTGTCCCCCAAACACACCAGCGCAAGCACGGCATGGCATCTTTTTGCCTGCGTACTTGCGTAGCCCCTTGAACGCCTACGGAGCACCGCTGGTTCCGAGGACAAACCACAGGAAGAGGCCATGGAGGAAGAAGAAGAGGAGGGGGTGGAGGAGAGAGGTGTGTCACAACCAGTAGTAGCATTTTGGAGGCGTGGCGGTGGAACAACCTCCAACACTACTGCACCTTGTCCTGCATCCTTCCCAGCTGCCAAAAGAGTGACCCAATGGGCCGTGAAAGAAAGGTAACGTCCCTGTCCATGCCTGCTGGACCATGAGTCAGCGGTAATATGCACCTTACCGCTGACCGCCCTGTCCAGCGAGGCCAAGACATTGCCTTCCACATGCCGGTAGAGAGCCGGAATAGCCTTCCGTGAGAAAAAGTGGCGTTTGGGAACCTGCCACTGAGGAACCGCACATTGCACAAACTCACGGAAGGGGGCCGAGTCTACCAACTGAAAAGGCAGCAGTTGAAGCGCTAGCAATTTAGCCAAGCTAGCATTCAACCGCTGGGCATGTGGATGGCTGGGAGTGAACTTCTTTCGACGGTCCAGCAGCTGGGGCAGGGAAATTTGCCTGCTAGAATCGGACGTCGGTGTACTGCTAGCAGAGTGGCCGCAAGTACTTGGCTGTGACACACCTAATTCTACACCTTCATTCCTCTCAGTGCATGTTTCAGAGAGGACTGAAGTTATAGTGGGGTTGGAGATCCCAGCTGATGCGGTGCAAGGAGAGGTCAGCTTTGTTCTTTGGTGTGGGTCTTTGAGGTAGGCTTGCCAACGAGCTGCATGGCAGGTCAACATATGTCTGGTCAGGCATGTGGTACCCAAGCGGCTGATGTTTTGGCCACGCGATATACGCTTGATACATATGTTGCAAACAGCAGCTGTGCAATCTGATGCACTAGCCTCAAAAAAGGCCCACACCAAGGAACTTTTTGAATGACGGGCAGAGGCAGCGCCCTGCACAGGCGGAGCTCTGCGGTGTGATTCCGTCGGTGTACTGCCCTTACGCTGGCCACCAAAGGGCATCCTGCCTCGTTGGAGATGTGCCTCCTCCTCATCCTCCTCCTCCTCCTCTCTCCTATTAGGCACCCACGTGGAGTCAGTGACCTCATCATCCCCTCCCTCCTCATCACTGGAGCCAATCTGGCAGTATGCTGCAGCTGCTGGAACATGACTGCCAGATTGGTGTCCTTCTTGAGCATCCCCTCTGTCTGCTCTCACGCTACTGCCTTCCTGTAGCTGGGTTTCATCATCAGACCCTTCGAAACGCTGGGCATCCTCCTGGAGCATGTACCCAACACTGTGCTCAAACAGTTCGGGGGACTCCTCAGGAGGAGGACATGGTGGGTCTAGGGAAGGAGTGACTGATGATGAGTCTGACATTGATACCAGGGAAGAGGACGCTTTGGCAGCTGCTTTGCCAGTACCCTGAGCCTGGGTGAGAGAGGATGAGGAGGAGGAGGAGGGCTTGGTCATCCACTCTACCAAGTCTTCGGCATGATGTGGCTCAACATGTCCAGCTGCCGAAAAGAAGGACAAGCGTGTCCCATGGCCATGTGCTGATGACAATGCACCGCGTCCACGACCAGCACTGTTGCCCCCAGACACCGAGCCTGCTTGCCCTCTTTTATTGCCTCCTGACTGTCTGCCTCTCCTTGTTTGCCTTCCAGACATTCTAATAGATGGCCTGCAGGGAGATGGGAAAAAAGCAATAAGGGCTACCTTCAGGTGTCCTTCTCTGTCCCTTTACTTAAGGATTTCTAAATATGGTTGAGGATGATTGCTTTTGCACAGAATAGCACAACGACAATTTCCCTGACTGTCCAAAAAACAAGGATTTCAAAGATGGTTGATGAGGAATGCTTTAGCACACTATAGCACAAGGAGAATTCCCCTCACTTTCCTTCTTTGTCCCTAGAAACAAGGACTCGCACAGTGAAAGAAACTGACACTCTCCCTACCTAGAGTTTTCTGTCCCTAGAAAAAATGTTTTTTTAAAGCACACTATAGCACAAGGAGAATTCCCCTCACTTTCCTTCTTTGTCCCTAGAAACAAGGACTCGCACAGTGAAAGAAACTGACACTCTCCCTACCTAGAGTTTTCTGTCCCTAGAAATTTTTTTTTTTTAAAGCACACTATAGCACAAGGAGAATTCCCCTCACTTTCCTTCTTTGTCCCTAGAAACAAGGACTCGCACAGTGAAAGAAACTGACACTCTCCCTACCTAGAGTTTTCTGTCCCTAGAAATTTTTTTTTTTTAAAGCACACTATAGCACAAGGAGAATTCCCCTCACTTTCCTTCTTTGTCCCTAGAAACAAGGACTCGCACAGTGAAAGAAACTGACACTCTCCCTACCTAGAGTTTTCTGTCCCTAGAAAAAATGTTTTTTTAAAGCACACTATAGCACAAGGAGAATTCCCCTCACTTTCCTTCTTTGTCCCTAGAAACAAGGACTCGCACAGTGAAAGAAACTGACACTCTCCCTACCTAGAGTTTTCTGTCCCTAGAAATTTTTTTTTTTTAAAGCACACTATAGCACAAGGAGAATTCCCCTCACTTTCCTTCTTTGTCCCTAGAAACAAGGACTCGCACAGTGAAAGAAACTGACACTCTCCCTACCTAGAGTTTTCTGTCCCTAGAATTTTTTTTTTTTAAAGCACACTATAGCACAAGGAGAATTCCCCTCACTTTCCTTCTTTGTCCCTAGAAACAAGGACTCGCACAGTGAAAGAAACTGACACTCTCCCTACCTAGAGTTTTCTGTCCCTAGAAAAAATGTTTTTTTAAAGCACACTATAGCACAAGGAGAATTCCCCTCACTTTCCTTCTTTGTCCCTAGAAACAAGGACTCGCACAGTGAAAGAAACTGACACTCTCCCTACCTAGAGTTTTCTGTCCCTAGAAATTTTTTTTTTTTAAAGCACACTATAGCACAAGGAGAATTCCCCTCACTTTCCTTCTTTGTCCCTAGAAACAAGGACTCGCACAGTGAAAGAAACTGACACTCTCCCTACCTAGAGTTTTCTGTCCCTAGAATTTTTTTTTTTTTTAAAGCACACTATAGCACAAGGAGAATTCCCCTCACTTTCCTTCTTTGTCCCTAGAAACAAGGACTCGCACAGTGAAAGAAACTGACACTCTCCCTACCTAGAGTTTTCTGTCCCTAGAAAAAATGTTTTTTTAAAGCACACTATAGCACAAGGAGAATTCCCCTCACTTTCCTTCTTTGTCCCTAGAAACAAGGACTCGCACAGTGAAAGAAACTGACACTCTCCCTACCTAGAGTTTTCTGTCCCTAGAAATTTTTTTTTTTAAAGCACACTATAGCACAAGGAGAATTCCCCTCACTTTCCTTCTTTGTCCCTAGAAACAAGGACTCGCACAGTGAAAGAAACTGACACTCTCCCTACCTAGAGTTTTCTGTCCCTAGAAAAAATGTTTTTTTAAAGCACACTATAGCACAAGGAGAATTCCCCTCACTTTCCTTCTTTGTCCCTAGAAACAAGGACTCGCACAGTGAAAGAAACTGACACTCTCCCTACCTAGAGTTTTCTGTCCCTAGAAATTTTTTTTTTTTAAAGCACACTATAGCACAAGGAGAATTCCCCTCACTTTCCTTCTTTGTCCCTAGAAACAAGGACTCGCACAGTGAAAGAAACTGACACTCTCCCTACCTAGAGTTTTCTGTCCCTAGAAAAAATGTTTTTTTAAAGCACACTATAGCACAAGGAGAATTCCCCTCACTTTCCTTCTTTGTCCCTAGAAACAAGGACTCGCACAGTGAAAGAAACTGACACTCTCCCTACCTAGAGTTCTCTGTCCCTAGAAAAAATGTTTTTTTAAAGCACACTATAGGACAAGGAGAATTCCCCTCACTTTCCTTCTTTGTCCCTAGAAACAAGGACTCGCACAGTGAAAGAAACTGACACTCTCCCTACCTAGAGTTTTCTGTCCCTAGAAAAAATGTTTTTTTAAAGCACACTATAGCACAAGGAGAATTCCCCTCACTTTCCTTCTTTGTCCCTAGAAACAAGGACTCGCACAGTGAAAGAAACTGACACTCTCCCTACCTAGAGTTTTCTGTCCCTAGAATTTTTTTTTTTTTTAAAGCACACTATAGCACAAGGAGAATTCCCCTCACTTTCCTTCTTTGTCCCTAGAAACAAGGACTCGCACAGTGAAAGAAACTGACACTCTCCCTACCTAGAGTTTTCTGTCCCTAGAAAAAATGTTTTTTTAAAGCACACTATAGCACAAGGAGAATTCCCCTCACTTTCCTTCTTTGTCCCTAGAAACAAGGACTCGCACAGTGAAAGAAACTGACACTCTCCCTACCTAGAGTTTTCTGTCCCTAGAAAAAATGTTTTTTTAAAGCACACTATAGCACAAGGAGAATTCCCCTCACTTTCCTTCTTTGTCCCTAGAAACAAGGACTCGCACAGTGAAAGAAACTGACACTCTCCCTACCTAGAGTTTTCTGTCCCTAGAATTTTTTTTTTTTTAAAGCACACTATAGCACAAGGAGAATTCCCCTCACTTTCCTTCTTTGTCCCTAGAAACAAGGACTCGCACAGTGAAAGAAACTGACACTCTCCCTACCTAGAGTTTTCTGTCCCTAGAAAAAATGTTTTTTTAAAGCACACTATAGCACAAGGAGAATTCCCCTCACTTTCCTTCTTTGTCCCTAGAAACAAGGACTCGCACAGTGAAAGAAACTGACACTCTCCCTACCTAGAGTTTTCTGTCCCTAGAAAAAATGTTTTTTTAAAGCACACTATAGCAGAAGGAGAATTCCCCTCACTTTCCTTCTTTGTCCCTAGAAACAAGGACTCGCACAGTGAAAGAAACTGACACTCTCCCTACCTAGAGTTTTCTGTCCCTAGAATTATTTTTTTTTAAAGCACACTATAGCACAAGGAGAATTCCCCTCACTTTCCTTCTTTGTCCCTAGAAACAAGGACTCGCACAGTGAAAGAAACTGACACTCTCCCTACCTAGAGTTTTCTGTCCCTAGAAAAAATGTTTTTTTAAAGCACACTATAGCACAAGGAGAATTCCCCTCACTTTCCTTCTTTGTCCCTAGAAACAAGGACTCGCACAGTAAAACACACTGACACTCTCCCTACCTATCCTTCTCTTTCCCTAAACTAAAGGAATCCAGGTTAAGCAAGAAAGAAATAAATGTCACTGTCCCTGCCTATGCTTGTCTTTCCCTGCTCCGGAACACACTACACTAGGCCGCCGTGCTGGCGGCCTTTTATAGTGTGGGGCGTGTACTAAACACCCTCAGCAATAATTGGCCACAGGCATCCTGCCTGTGGCCAATCATTGCTCTCCTCGCTGCCGGCGCTGTGATTGGCCAAGCATGCGGGGTCACAGTGCATGCTTGGCCAATCACAGCGCCTGGATGACACTGCGATGGCGTAGTGCATTGTGGGCCGTTCGCGTCACTCGAATTTGGCGCGAACGGCCCAAATCGTTCGATCTTCGTCGAACGATCGAACAGCCGATGTTCGAGTCGAACGTATGTTCGACTCGAACACGAAGCTCATCCCTAGTGAACACCTGAAGTTCTTGGCTATGTGAACACCTGAAGTTCTTGGCTATGTGAACACTTGAAGTTCTTGGCTATGTGAACACCTGAAGTTCTTGGCTATGTGAACACCTGAAGTTCTTGGCTATGTGAACACCTGAAGTTCTTGGTTTCCTGAACACCTAAAGTGCTTGGCTGACCAATGTCTGACCACACAAATAGACCATCTTCTTTAGGTCATTTTACAGTCCAATTGTACATTATGTGAAAATTATTCAAATAAAATCTGGGTGGCTAAAAGTAGTAAGTGATAAGTGTCTTAATTTTTTTTGCAAAACCTCAGCCAAATCAGAAAAGTCCTACTGTATGCTTGGCAGTTTACTGCGGAGAATGACTCTGTATGGAAACATCTCTATACATTGGTCCAATGTGCCCCCTGCTTAGTCAGATGTACAGAGCTGTAACAGAAAGTACGAGCACTGCTGATTGCAGCTCTAAGATCCGACTCAGCAGGGTACATATCAGACCACTGTAGAGAGACCACTGTTTCCACACAGAGTGCAGTGACCTTTCTTTGTACCATATTGCCAAACATAGGTCTGTTATGTTGGGACTGAGTGAGGTTTACAAAATGAAAGAACTATAAGACACATCTCTTAATATTTCAAGCCTCTCTGATTTGAGTTGTTTGATCTTCTTATAAACTTCAATTGGACTTTAAAATCCCCTATGGAAGATATTCTGTTTGTGTGGTCAGACTTTGGGCAGCCAAGCATGGGGTTACCACTGATGATTTGGAATTTGATTGTTTCCCAATCATGTTGTTACTATTATGTCAGCTCTGACACATTGATCACATGCAGGCTACATTGACATAAATGAAAGTCTTCAACCTGCAAATGAAAACTGCCTTCAGGCTGCTGTGTTCATCCGCAGTCTATTTATTAGACTGAATCTATTTAATAGTGTGACTGTCCGATACAGTTGCATTATTCAAAAAAATAATAAATTAAAAGTTGAAAAAAAAATTAAAATTTTTTATTATCTTTTGCACATTTGTCAGCATATAATAAAAAGAGCAGTTTTATTTAATTAAAACTGGGTATCTAATAAAAAATATGTATAAAAATGATTTAGGTGTGCAAATTAGTCACAGAGTTATTGTTAATTTAACTGACTCTGGCTGGACCTGCCAAGGCAAAGTGATTGTAAATGAAACTTCAACTTTAACCCTGGGCACTCTTATATGAAAATAAAGTCTTAGGGCAGGAAATGCAGTGCCTGGTACACCAGTTCTACCTCTCCTGCCTCACTATTGGGCTCAATAATGAACAGTCAAGCAGAAGAGACATGAGAAAGTCATCAATTTACTGACTACGCATAGTACCAGGAAATGCAACTAGACTGGACCAGGACTACGTATAAGGGAAATTTGTTGCACAAACAATTACGTAGAGCTTAGTATAGAACATGTTATCAATATGAAGAGAACAGTAGTTGAACATAGGCCATACGCTTAAAGCATAATTGCACTTCAATTAAAAAATATGTATTTGTACATATCCCAGCAGCTACTGAAATAATGCCAGGTGGTTTACATTAGAGAGGATAAATTCTGTTTCCGGCAATATAGCCTGAAGCCTCTTGGCTCTGAGCACATCCTGCTGTGCAGTAAAAGATGGTTTCCCAAGAGAAGTGGCGCTAATTAAGCTTAATGCAGAGCAGGACTTCTGTCTCCAGATAGCGCCCTCCAGTGGTGGCCAGTAGCAGCCTGTTTACAGCACAGACGGATGCAAACACAGAGCCAGGACATGCTGCTTAAAGCTGAGTTGAACTTTAGAAAAGGTAACCCTTCATATTAGCAGTTTTTCATAGTCTGTAGGGACAAGTACAAACATGTTATGTTCCTCAAAAGTACATAGTACGTAAAGTGTAACTTAAAGTGTAAGCGTCCCCAGCCCTCCACTAAGCCAGCACTCTATAGCTTGTGTAACCTCGACAGTGTCGCTTAGCTACTTTTGAAAATGTCGCTTTTTTTCCTTGTCATCATTTATGATCAGGCTTAGATGAGGATTGCATCCATCTTTGCTATAGACAGGCTGCTCCTGGCCACCACTGAAGGGTGCTATCTGGAGACAGAAGTCCTACTCTGCATTGAGCTTTATTAGTACCACCTTTCCTGGGAACCCATCTTTTATTGCACAGCAGGATGTGCTCAGAGCTTGGGTTAAAGGCAATTGGCATAATATCTGAATTTAACTTTGGACTCGTCTTCTATTTTCCTATACAGAAGCTCTCAGACTTGGAGAGGGAGGGGCACTGCAAAGGGCCAATTAGCTGTCTTACATTATTAAGTGCTGACAAGGAACATGCTGACAGGAGAAGAAAGCAGAGAGATAACTTCATCACTCTGGTGCTGCTCCCTCATTGTCCAAGCCCATGCAGGGGGGGTGACCATGCTGTGTTGTAAGACTGCAAGAGTGTCAGGGCTCAGCCCTTCCTTCTCTGTGCTGGCAGCTCAGCTGTCAGCTAATTGCCAGCTTCCATTTCTCCACAGTGATCCACCTGTTGATGATCCACTCGTCAGCTCTGCCTACTTAAGGACTTCCAGTTCATTTGCTTTCTCCTGCATTCCAGTTGAAGACCTGCTTGACTGACGTCCCCTCTGGTTACGGATCCTGTTTGCTGTACTACTACCTCGATCGCTGGCTCTTGAACTTTGGCTTGGCCGACTACCCGATCCAGTTACTGAACTCGGGCTATGTTTTGACTACGCTTACTCTGTTTACCTTTTTTTATTATTATTAAACAAGTGTGATTTAACTGTATTTCTGTCTCAGTCTGATTCATGGTTTCTGACAAAGAGAGAAAAGTCAGGTCACCAGGCTAGCTGTGCTCTGAACTGGAGGGTCAGATATAAAGATCTTTTAGCATGTAAAACAGCTCCCATGTAGATATTTAATCAACACGGATGTAGCTGCTTGCTTTGAGTTCAACTTTAAAACTGAACTTGGGGCAACAAAGCTTTCATTGAATTGTATTCCTGTAGCCACAAAGGATATAAATCCACTATGTGTGCATCAAATGTCTGTGGCAACCCAGTTGTCACATTGCAAAACTAGCAGTGACATCATTACTGCGCCTAACATAGTCTGTGCAGAGAGCAGAGCTGTGGGAGGGACCAAGAAGGCTCCACCCCACTACTGGCTGCCCTCAGAAAACTACAGGAGGGGCGGAAACAAGACCAGTCACCCTGCAGAAGAAGAGAAAGCAGCAGTGACCGGTCTTTATTACAGGAAGCTCCTGCATGGAGGTTTCACACTGGATAACTGCACTGATTTGGAAGAAATACTGTACACAAAGACAAGATTCAAGTAAGAATACATATTCCTCTTGTATTTAGACAATATTTGCTTATCCCAGAGTTTATGTTTTTATTGCTGTGTGCTCGCTAGGGAAATTCCCCCTCTCTATTTGTCCTGTTTACTATTATCATCAAAAGGGAAAGTAAAAGAAAATCCCAAATTTTGGGTTGTCCCCAGAACAGTAGTAGAGTGAGGCCCGGAACGGAAAAGACAAAAGAAGAGTAGTGCAGGGCTGGGCATGACAGTGTGTTTAGGGGACACAACACAAGGGTTAACAAGAAAGTCTGAGTGGGGAGGTGACTGAGAGAAAAAGTTTGAGGGGGAGTGGCATAATTTAAGTGAGAGGCGGGACCAGGAGGGGAACAGTAAGCTGGGGAAGAGAAAGGAGGAGGCAGTTTTACCCACCCGCCCTCCCTATATGTTCTTGGTGTGTTGTGTGTTTTCTTTCTTTTAGGTGCATTAGAAGACGGTCGTCGTAACAGCTGGGGATTGGCGGTGTTTTTGTTGGTCTTTGACGGTGGCAGTAATGCCAGTAAACAAATGTGATGGAAAGGGGTGGGGGGCTCATCAGTAGTATGTGCCCCTCCGGTGTATTCCAGCTGAAAGGTTGATGGAATACTGTAATGGTTGCACTGTGGGCGGGGGTTGTCTCCGAGTTGATTCTACGGCTGGAGGCCTAGTATGGTATATGGGCCCGCAGTGTATTGGTGGTATATGTGTTGGAGTTCAGGGTGCCGTCAAAGACCAACAGAATGGGGATAAACAAGTTGTTACGGATGTGATATATTTTGTTATATTTGATATTGGAGTTTTATTTATAGTGTGTTAATTAGTAGGCTGTTTTGGCCATTTTACTCCAAATTTAAGGTGTGGTCTCATCCTTTTAAGTAAGTAAGATATGGGGGGTGCTGGAGTATAAGTGGTATAACAGTAAGAGGTAGGTTGGGTACCTCTGGACTACACTGGTCAAGGGGAAATCTTCAAATGGGGACACTAGGGCCCCAATGGATTCCCTTAACCACTTCAGCCCCAGAAGATTTTACCTCCTTCCTGACCAGAGCACTTTTTACAATTTGGCACTGCGTCGCTTTAACTGACAATTGCGCGGTCGTTCGACGCTGTGCCCAAACAAAATTTGCGTCTTTTTTCCCCCACAAATAGAGCTTTATTTTGGTGGCATTTGATCACCTCTGAGGTTTTAATTTTTTGCGCTATAAACAAAAAAAGAGTGACAATTTTGAAAAAAAAAACAATATTTTTTGCTATAATAAATATTCCCATTTTAAAAAAAAACAAAACAAATTTCTTCATCAGTTTAGGCCAATATGTATTCTTCTACATATTTTCGTTAAAAGTAATCGCAATAAGCGTAAATTGATTGGTTTGTGAAAAATGTATAGTGTCTTCAAACTATGGAAAAGATTTATGGCATTTTTTTTTTTTTTTTTTACTAGTCTAGCGCACCCACCTATCCCACTCCTGCATTTCAACTCGGCTCCTCGCAGGGGGAGAGAGGCACACCATGCTATCAGCCCATACCCTTCTGTGTAAAGAGGTTGAGCTGTGTTATTTTTGGGTCTTGTCTGCAGCCAGAGTCAAAGTCCTCCTGAGAATGATTCTCACCTCTACTATGTGTAGAGGTAAGTCCTTGACTTCCCCAGTAGGGATGAGCTTCGAGTTCGAGTCGAACTCATGTTCGACTCGAACATTGCCTGTTCGCCCGTTCGCCGAACAGCGAACAATTTGGGGTGTTCGCGACAAAGTCGAAAAGTCTATGGGACATTTTTTTACACTTTCTTTGTGAAATGGTAGGGGTACAATGTACCCCTTACCAATTCACATAGGGGGGGTGGGATCTGGGGGTCCCCTTTGTTAAAGGGGTCTTCCAGATTCCGATAAGCCCCCTGCCCGCAGACCCCCACAACCACCGGGCAAGGGTTGTGGGGATGAGGCCCTTGTCCCCATCAACATGGGGACATCCTCCCCATGTTTAGGGCATGTGGCCTGGTACAGTTCAGGAGGGGGGGCGCTCTCTCGTCCCTCCCTCTTTTCCTGCGGCCTGCCTGGTTGTGTGCTCGGATAAGGGTCTGGTATGGATTTTTGGGGGGACTCCACGCCATTTTTAAAAAAAAATTGGGGTGGAGTTCCCCTTAAAATCCATGCCAGACCTGAAGGGCCTGGTATGGATATTTGGGGGGAACCGCACGCATTTTTTTTTTAAATTTGCGGCGGGGTTCCCCTTAATATCTATACCAGACCTGAAGGGCCTGGTAATTGAATTTGGGGGGACCCCCACGCTCTTTTTTTTTTTTTATCAATGACTTTTCTATGTATTGCCGGGAGCCGACAATTCATTAATAGCCGCGAGTGAGATTTTTTCCTTCAGAAATGACATTTTGTGCAGGGACAGTTCTAAGCACGGGAAACATGCGCGACTTTACATGCATATTATACACACCCCCCAGGTACGAAATTTAAAGGAAAATTTCACTTTTATCTTTTCATTTTAAGCATTATTAAAATCACTGCTCCCGAAAAAACGGCCGATTTTAAAACTTTTTTTTGCATTGATACATGTCCCCTGGGGCAGGACCCGGGTCCCCAAACACTTTTTAGGACAATAACTTGCATATTAGCCTTTATAATTAGCACTTTAGATTTCGAACATTCTAGTCCATTGTATTTAATACGGTTCTAAAGTTCATGCGAACATTCTGTCTGTTCGCAGGTTCTGGTGCGAACCGAACAGGGGGGTGTTCGGCTCATCCCTATTCCCCAGTAACGTAAATTGTCCACACCAGCTGAAAGTCCAACTCAATATTTATTCTCACTTTGCAATAGACATTCTCTTGGATAGAGGAAAGGTTGGAGCAAGGAAACAGGGCAGCTTAAGGTGTGGAGGAGGTCCAGGCACAAACGTAGCTCAAACTCTTGACTGTTCGTATTTCTCAAAACAGTTTTAGGCGCATGGTCTCTGCCACAGACCGTGAGGTTGGTCACTGCCACTGACCTGGTGAATAAAGTCACTGCCACTGACCTGATGAACCCTAATATCTTCCTTTTTATAACATGGCCCCTATTAAGGAGAAGATGTCCCCCCAGAGAGTCAACAGACCCTTCCTTCACCGTGACTCCCGCATCTGTCCTTCGGAATGGATCCTCCCTTCTCCTAGGGTGCGGGTCCCCTCGCAAGGCGACACCCTGGACTCCTCAATCCTTAGCAGGCGCCAGCCGAAAATGCTGGGCCCCCGGGCCTTCTCCGTATCCCCTGGGTCTTCATACCCAGGCGATCAGGACAGCAGGGTAGTACCCCTTCCCAGGCTAAAGGTGCCTGAGATGGAACAGGAACACAGCCTCTGGGCCTAGGGCACCCGGAGATGAGCCACACGCACTCCCAGGCTGAAGGTGCCTGGGGGTGGACCTCGATCAGGAGATGTCTGCCCCTTTTATATCCTCTCCCGGCATGCACATCAGGTTCCCCGCCCCACCGTACAGCTGCCGAGAGGGGACACAAAAGGCACAGCACTACGCTCGTGGTTCAACCCCAGCCCAGAATGGCAGCACCACACTCAGGCCACAGGGAACTCATCACCAGCATTATCCCCTGAGGACAAAAATTGGTCCATAGCCACTAACAATCAAGGTGTCTGAGCCTAATTACCACTCAGAGACTTCCCTTAAATTGAACACCCCGCTACACTAGTAATGTTGGTGATCTGCGATTTTTAGTGGTATTGCGACAGACAGATCGGAAACTTTGACACTTTTTTGAGACCATTGGCATTTATACAGCGATCAGTGCTATAAAAATGCACTGATTACTGTGTAAATGTCACTGGCAGGGAAGGGGTTAACACAAGGGGTTAATTGTGTGTTCCTTCAGTGTGTTCTAACTGTGTGGGGATAGGAGTGACTAGGAAAGGAGACATATCGTTTTTCCTACTTAGTAGGAACAAACGATATGGCTCCTCTTCCCTGACAGCACAGGGATTTGTGTGTTTACACACACAATTCCACATGCTGGCGCTCATCTACGCGCATCGGGTCCCCTGCCATGCAGTGGGCGCGCTCTCTTGCTGCTGAAAAAGGGAAGGATGTACCGTATGGAACCGGTTAATTTGCAGGGATTTTCTCTCACTTCCTGTTTTGGTTATGAGACAGGAAGTAAAAATAAATCTCCCCAATAGAACACAGATGGCAAAAAAAAAAAAAAAAAAACTTATAGGAGTTATAACCCTCCCTTACTTTATCCCCCCCAAAAAAGTTGTGCCTATAGTGCTGCTTTAAAGGGTAAGTTCACCTTTACAGAAAATCTGTAAGGTGAACTTAAGCTGGCGATCACCTGCTAGGAGACATCGGGTTGTCGCTTCACCGGTCCGGAGACTGAAATCGGCTTAATGTCCTAAACGTACCTCGTAAAGGTACGTATAGGAGGCATTCTAATTGATTGGTTGGCGTCGTCACATGGATGGCGCCGAACAATCAGAGCCCGTCTAGCCCCGCCTGTTAGAGGGGGAGAAGAGGAGATTTCAAATCCCTTTACCGGTGAAGCGGCAACGCGATGTCTCCCAGCGGGTGATCGCCGGCTTCAGGTACAGCGGGACCGAGGGGCATAGTGAGGGGGTCCGGTGTAAGTTCCACTTACAGATTTTCTGTAAAGGTGAACTTACACATTAACCACTTGCCGCCCGCCCTATTACAGAATGACGGCGGCAAAGTGGTTTCAATATCCTGACCGGACGTCATATGACGTCGGCAGGATAACAAGCCGGCGATCGTTGTTGCAGGGTGTCAGTCTGACACCCCACAACACCGATCTAGGTAAAGAGTCTCTGACGGAGACTCTTTACCACGTGATCAGCCGTGTCCAATCACGGCTGATCACAATGTAAACAAGAAGAGCCGGTGATCGGCTTTTCCTCACTCGCGTCTGTCAGACGCGAGTAGAGGAGAGCCGATCGGCTGCTCCTCTGACAGGGGGGGGTTTGTGCTGATCGATTATCAGCGTAGCCCCCCGAGGATGCCCACACTGGACCACCAGGGATGCCACCAGACCACCAGGGATGCCCACCACCAGGTTTGCCACCCTAGACCACCAGGGATGCTAATCAGTGCCACCAAAAGAAAGCTCTATTTGAGGGAACAAAATGCTAAAAATGTAGTTTGGGTACAGTGTAGCATGACCGCGCAATTGTCATTCAAAGTGCAACAGCGCTGAAAGCTGAAAATTGGTCTGGGCAGGAAGGTGTATAAGTCCCCTGTATGGAAGTGGTTAAGTATGAGCATTGTCCTAACAAAAAAATGCAACAACAATTTCTGCGGCACATAGGCAGGTCGTTCTAGGTGTCATTGACACCGTCTGACCTCTTGCTGTCTTGGTGAGAAAACTATTTTAAAACCACACAGGATGGATAAGCACATGCTTGTACATACTCCATGCAGCTAAAATTCAAGAAGTTTGGCTTCCAAATGTAACAAGCATTCAGGGTATTATATATTTAAAGCTGACTCTTTCAGCGTGTGTAAGCTTTATATTGCGTGATTGCGCTACCTTTCTATTGTAATCTCTAATGGTATTTGAAGTGCACTACATGCTTCTGAAGTATTCATTTTGCTTGTTGTGGCTTTGTGTTCTCTCTTTGTCTCCTCTCTGTTTCCCCTTCATTGCTTGCCTGTGATCGCTCTGCTCGAGCCATTAGAATGAGGGAGACTAAAAGGGTTTTCTGCTATTGCCTTTCATGTACGGAAAATTGATTGGTTTCCTTTATCTGCCACTGCATGTTTACTTCAATGGTTGGCCAATGACGGAATGATTACCGCTGCACTCCCGTCTACCTATGCACTCTATACTTGAATAGGTAATGACTAAATATTTACAGACTCGACTTTAACAAGCAGAGGCATACATGAAAGGATTAATATCTAGGCGGCGATTCCAGACAGTCCCACACAGGTGTTCTTAGGGAATTAATGGATTGGACAGGTAGGAAAATCTGTTCCGATGATGTTGCTTCATGCTAAAATAAAACGGAGCTGGGAAAGCCTTCTTCCCGTCAAGCTGCCCCTCCATGCCCATTACTTATGCAGAATTACAAATGTTCCTGTGTAGGGAAGAAGCTGTAGCTGCAAGCATCCAAAAATGGATGAGTCTCGCCTTTCTACGGCTTTTGAGGGTCCACAGCCACCTCAGCAGCGGCCACCATGATGGTGCCCTTTTCTTGAAGGCCTACCCATCATTCATTAGAAGAAAATAGATAGGATGCAAAGACATTAACTTGGGAGGTGTTTAGAATGTGGCCTGCACCTCAATGAAAGCAGCGGGTGGCTAAATTATTTCCTGGGCATGGCACATGAATGTCCATAGCAAAAACCAGAACTAACAACGCACACAGTAAATTAGGAGATGTTATGCGGGTATAGAAAGTTGTACCACTGAGGACTTCCCCTTCTGAAAATATTTGGTGGTAGACATGTGCAATTCGTTTCGTTCCGAATTAGTTTTTCAGCACACGATCCTCTCTTCACTGGAGCGGAGACACCCCGGGAATGACGCGGCTTCAGCCAGTGACAGCTCTTATGTAGGGTGACCAGGTGTCCCGGATTGCCCGGGACAGTCCCGCATTTTGCAGGTCTGTCCCAGGCACCTTCATTCCAGGACAATACAGTGTCCTGGAATGAAACTGACACAGCCACCCCCCGGGCCAATCTGATGCCCCCATAAAAGGCCGCCACATCACCGCTTTACTCTCTGACAGTGCTTGCCCTGGCCGGGAATGCCTGGAGGAGCACAATCCCCGCCCTCCTTCTTGTGATTGGAGAAATCATAAATCCCGCCTCTTGTGTCCAATTACTGTGCTGTGATTCGTTACAGCACAAGCTGATTTTTAGGAAGGGGGGGGGGTGTCCCTGAATGGTAAGTTGGAAATGTGGTCACCCTACTCTTATGTAGCAACGCAAATTCCCCCTGCTGATATTTCACCAAAGGTCCTAAAAAAAATTGTTTTTTAATATAAATAAAATTGTAAATAATAATACAAAAATAAATTAATAAAATAAAAAAGTACTGACACCAGGCTCTGCCCTACTGAAACACCCACTGCTCTACTGACACAATCCACTGCCCTCCTGACACCAGCCTCTACCCTACTACATTTTACATTTTTTACATTAATTTAGAGTAGGTGTGTATGTGTACAGTGGGGAAAATTATAATAATCTGTGTACCACATGAGCACATAGTGTAGACAGTCTGTGGGAGCCAGAATTATTGTTGGTTGGTAGGGGATCAAATACTTATTTTACTCACTGAACTGCAACTCAATTTATAACATTTGTATCATGTGTTTTTTCAGTATTTTTGGTTGATATTCTGTCTCTATCATTTAAAATATACCTATGATAAAAATGATAGACCCTTCATTTCTTTGTGAGTGGGCAAACTTACAAAATCTGCAGGGGATCAAATAATTATTTTCCCCACTATGTGTGTGTGTGTGTGTGTGTATATATATATATATATATATATATATATATATATATATACATATATACATACACACATATATACAGTATATATATATATGCACACATGTGTTTTTTGAGTTTTGGGGTGCACACCCTAATGCAATAGGCTGCGCACACCTATGCATTTACTGGAACCAATCCCCTTTACTCCTGCAACCACTAAATGCTGGCAGGAGGGAGAAGAGGAGAGGTGGCTTTAGCAGCTGCAGGAGGAAATGGGATCGGTACCAGTAAATGCCACCCCTGTTGCCCCTCCTGTCCATGTCCTGGGGGTTGGCAAAGAATGATCGCGTTCTACCCATCACCTACCCAGAATTGACGGATTGCCAACCCTTGTTCTAAAGTGATCTCATTCAGCCCACAAATATTAAGCTATCAGTTTAAGTTGGCCTGCTTCTTTAACCTATTAACCACTTGCCGACCGCCGCACGACGATGTACGTCGACAGAAGGGCACGGGCAGGCAGATTGGCGTACAGATACGTCCCTTTAAATCTGCCGCCCAGTGGACGCGCGCGCGCGTGGCCACCGCGTGCCTCGCGAGTGCGGCCGCGGGTCCCGGGAACTTGATGTTCCCGGGAGTCCTGCGATTGCGGTCTGCAAGGGCAGAACAGGGGAATGCCTTTGTAAACAAGGCATTCCCCTATTCTGCCTAGTGACACTGTCACTGTGACCGTTCCCCAGTGACGTGTCACGTGTAGCCACGCCCCCTAACAGTAAGAATCACTCACTAGGTCACACTTAACCCCTGCAGCGCCACCTAGTGGTTAACCCCATTCACTGCCAGTGTCGTTTTTACAGTAATCAGTGCATTTTTATAGCACTGGTCGCTGTAAAAATGACAATGGTCCCAAAATAGTGTCAAAAGTGTCCGATGTGTTCGCCATAATGTCGCAGTCACGATAAAAATCGCTTATTGCCGCCATAACTAGTAAGAAAAAATTATTAATAAAAATGCCATAAAACAGTCCCCTATATTGTAGAAGCTATAACTTTTGCGCAAACCAATCAATAAACACTTATTGCGATTTTTTTTACCAAAAATATGGGACTAAACTGTGGAAAAAAAAGTTTTTTATATATTGTTTGGGGATATTTATTATAGCAAAAAGTAAAAAAATATTGTTTTTTTTTTCAAAATTGTCGCTCTATTTTTGTTTATAGCGCAAAAAATAAAAACCGCAGAGGTGATCAAATACCACCAAACGAAAGCTCTATTTGTGGGGGAAAAAAAACTAAATTTTTGTTTGGGAGCCACGTCGCACGACCACGCGCTTGTCAGTTACAGCTACGCAGTGCCGAATCGCGAAAAGTGGCCTGGTCTTTGACCACCAAAATGGTCCGGGGCTTAAGTGGTTAAGGATCATAGTATTGTGATAATATAAAAATCATAGCATGATGCCTCCAGATACATTTGCTAGAGGGCTATCCTTGCATAATACGTGGACCATAAAAAAACAAAACATTGTTTTATCAAGTCAAAAATCATATTGCAAGTACAATATATAATCAAAATTCTCTGTACACTTGACTATCAAACCTATATGTGCTTGTTTGACAATCCTTTCAACAGGAGTTGGCCCTTCTCTGGGTCTTTAACAATCTCCACATTTCTGAGAAGGCTTTCCACTAGATTTTGTGGGAATTTCAGGTATTGATGCTGAATGAGAATACCTGGCTTGCAATATACACTCAAGTTCATCCCAAAGGTGTCATTAGGGTTGAGGTTAGGGCTCTTGGTAGGCCACTTAAGTTTCTCCACACCAAACTTATCAAGTTGGGGTTGATTTACTAAAACTGGTGCAAACTCTGGTGCAGAGGTGCATGGTAGCCGATCAGCTGATTGGTTTCCATGCAGAGCTGAGCCAGATTTTGCACTGTCCAGTTTTAGTAAATCATCCCCAATGTCTTTATTGAGCTGGCTTTCTGTACAAGGGCATGGTAAGAAAATTCACTGGTTAATAGAGACCACTCCAATGAGAATCTTAGGGCACAACCACTGGCATACTGTATAGGGTGACCGCATTTCCAAACTACCATTCAGGGACACCCTTCCTTCCCAAAAATCAGCTTGTGCTGTAACGAATCACAGCACAGTGATTGGACACAAGAGGCGGGATTTATGATTTCTCCAATCACAAGCAGGGTGCAGGATTGTGCTCCTCCAGGCATTCCCGGCCAGGACAAGTACTGTCAGTGAGTAAAGCGGTGATGTGGCGGCCTTTTTTGGGGGCATCAGATTGACCTGGGGGGTGGCTGTGTCAGTTTCATTCCGGGACACTGTATTGTCCTGGAATGAATGTGCCCGGGACAGACCTGCAAAATGCGGGCAATCCGGCACATGTGGTCACCCTAATACTGTATATACAGTATATTATTCCACTAACCAGTCAGGCACTAAGCACTATAAGATAGGCGACCTTGCAATTAGTGTTCTTCATTGGTGTGGTAATACTTGGGGCAGGAGAACCCACACATTCCAGCAGGTCCTGAGGGAGTCATTTCTACAACTACATAAACAATATTATTCCAAAAGATCTAACAAAACTGATCATATGCACTTTACATATTTGGACACACGACCTTGATTAGTCCTAGTCTTTCCTGGTCAGATTTCACCATATGTGTATCCATTACATTTTAAAACCATTGTAACCATAGTAGATATACATTCTGCTAGGCTTCTTCTGGCCAGGAGACAGTGCAGAGAAAAAAACAGCTTGCTGTCTGTGCAAGAGCTACCTCTGGGACATGTCTTGAATTATACATAAATCTCATTCCTTAGTGCAGCTTTTGTTAACGTATACATAAACCCAATCACTATAATCTCATATAAACTTTAACGTTTTACTGTAATTTCATGTAATTTTCTTCTTTTTTTTTTCTTTTTTCATCTTAAAGTGGTTCTAAAATTTCAAAATATTTTACCTTAATGCATTCTATGCATTTAGGTAAACAAAACCTCCCCCCCCCCTTATACTTACCTGAGCCCCATTTCGATCCAGTGATGTACATGAGAGCAGTGGCCTCTCTCTCCTTATTGGCTCACACAGCAGTTCCTGCTGCTGTCAATCACAGTCAGTGAGCTAACGGAGGAGAGTACTCAGGAGCGAGCTTTCTTAAGTGCCCACAAAGCAATAGACTTGTTTTCGGGGGCGAAAAGAAGAATAGGCTGCCCACCGCAATTTATAACCAAAAAACCATAATCCTTTATTATGACAATCCACAGTGACACCACAAGACCAAAGTGCCTGGTAGACGCGTTTCACACTACTCTGAGTGCTCAATCAGAGTGCTTAATCATTAAGGATTAAGCACTCAGAGTAGTGTGAAACGTGTCTACCAGGCACTCTGGTCTTGTGGTGTCACTGTAGTATGTCATAATAAAGGATTATGGATTTTGGATTACATACGTGGTGTGCAGCCTATTCTTCTTTTTGTATCTGATTGCGGAGGCGAACCGAGGCTAGCACCCACCAGTTCCATCAGGCTTCCCCATCTCACCTGGAGCGGTGAGCCTTTTCCTGTCTTATTTGTTTTCGGGGGCACTCGGCAGGTGGGAGGAGCCAGGATCGCAGGCGGGGGACCCAAAAGGAAGTGGTTGAGGGCTGCTCTGTGCAAAATCATTGGTAGCAGTCAGTAACGTCACCGGCGCTCTCAATGGAAGGCATACTGCAATTCAGGTATGGTCTTAATTGCATACTTTAGTTGCACACTTTGTGAGGTCACCGCACTTCCTCTCCAACTCCTTCAATCAGAGAATGCCTTGTATCCATGGTGAATGGTGGATGTGCCGAATGAGCACCCCCATGTGGTCAGTATGCAGTGAGGCAGCCGAGCACAAGACCTGAAAGATCTTGGCTTTCACAGCTTTCCCCAGAGGTACTTCAAGTATGAGGTATACATTCTTACACTGTGCCAAGCTAGACCAATGTAAGTATGCAATGTCAGGGAAATTCGGCTGTACGCTATGCGCACACCATATCTCCTGTGCTAATAAGCACACATTTTGTCTAATGATATAATGAATCTTACCTAGCACTCTATTTCCCATATATCCCCAAGTAAACAGACATCACCACAGCTAACATTCTCAGCTCCATCAGCATGACTTCCCCAGCGACCAGCGTGCTTGGCTTTTTATTCGTAAATCACAAAAGCCTTGACAAACAGGAAGTGATGGCTCCAGCAGCCAATCGCTTCCTTAATGGGAAGTGACATCACAGGATATGACCTAACAGGAAATCCTTCCAACAGGATGAGTTAATACAAACAACCAATGAATAATGGCTAAAGGAGTCCTATGGGTGTGTCTAAGCAGAGACAGGGTGTATTGCCTTTCCTGGATTCAACTAAACAAAGGAAGCCGCATGGCTGAACAAAAATGAACTCTGTCTCTGACCATAACAACTCGAAGTATTACCGCTGATAGGAATCCTTATTCTGCATTGTTCCAGAGAACAACGCATACCCGGATTATACTACCGTTCCTGGGGATGGGAAGTTATCTGCAGGTGCACGCTACGAATCTCGACATGTGCTGATCAGACACAGCAGAGACAAGAGCGTACATCCGCCTATAACCGATAATGTCCTTGCAGAGCGAACATATCCCCCCGAGACGAATGTCTGTGCAATGCACAGGGGCCCTTTCACTGGCGGACATATCCCCACTTTGCAAACACCTCTCTCTCCATTCTCAAGAAGTTTTCCACTACCAGACTGGACTCAACCAGCGTCAGTCTGCCCCAGTCAGCTCTTTAGAGCGGTCTGCGGGAGTGCTAACACTGGGTGACACTATGACAATGCATATTAAATACATCTTCATAAAATTTCCACAACCGCAATTACGATCATACCTGGAGTTCAGCTTTATTGATTTATTACATAACACAGAGCTACTTTATTTGTGTCTTTGGTATTCTGCTTTAAAGAATGACATCTTCTGCTTCTGTTTTGCTTTACGCTGGATCCCCTTAAATTTCTCTTCCTTCCCCTCTCTATGTTCCCCTCTCTAGCTCTCCCTTTATCTGCCCATTACCCATCCTCCACCACACTTGGATTCTGTCATTCCGCTTTTCTGTACCGCTTCACATTCCGTCTCATATCTCTCTCAGTAGTTGTCTCTCTTTCTCTCGGTCTTCTCATTAGTTCTTGGATCACTCCTTCCCCCCACCTCCTGCCTCTCCGTTGCTCTTATTTCTCTCCTTGGTCTCCTATGACTGGCTTTCTGGCTGCGAGGCAAATTAATTTTGCTGCTCAGATATCAAGTCATCACTAGCCCTCGCCTCTCCGCTGTATGTATAAGTAGAGCCGCAAAACCCACCGGTCCATTTGCTCAGGATAAGTGGAAAATTGGAAGTGACTTGAAGAATTTGAAGGCCTCAGGTGCTGGGGAGATGTCCATTACCTTCCCAGTCTGTGAAGTGTAAGCAGAGCTATGATGGACAACTTGGCTTTTCTAAAAGGTTCTGTGAAATTTGCGGTGGATCTGTGCCTGGCCGAAATCATCAAATATACAGAACACAACTGTTTCAGAAGATTGGGGCAGTATCCTGAGAAAACTTGCCTTTCAATACTTGGAAATCTCACATTTCTTCTGCATTAAAAAAAAAAGTCAAGTATACTTTAGAGTGGAGAAATCTTAGAACCTCTGCCTGGTTTGTATTACTGTCTTTGTGTCCAATGGATCTGAGATTAAAGCCAACACCAGGAATGAATTGTACAGGTACATATTTATTCCATATGAACTTGGATAATGGGTGAAGGAAACACCTCTCAACACGTCCTCCTCAATCAGGACTACAAAAACACAACATAAACGTATATACATATGTAGCGATACCCCCAGTTAAGAGGGCTGCCTGTGTGATTTTTGGGCCCTGTAGTGCACCGCTGTCAACCCCTGGCAATCAGCTCTAACCTCCCTTGGCACAGTTAGTGAGGGTTGATAGGACTGTGAGGCCTGTAACTCACAGCGGCACAGTCCTATGACAAGAACACACAGCAATATATTAAAACTTCCTTTAGCTGTCTTTTCTGTAAAGTAAAGGACACAGACACCAATATACTTAACCCTGGTATTTTTACTTAGACTAGTGGGTAAGCAATAAAACAGGAATGTACATGTCATGTGCAGAGCCCTGCAATAAATGGTGTATTAAATGGCAGACAAATATACAGTGCTACGCAACCCGAACACTTCCCCTTGCAGCGATTTCCCCTCGTGGACAAGATGGCGCCCAGGAATGTCTACGCTACACAGTCAGGCCTGACTGAACTAAGTGGAAGTCTTATAGGGGAAATCTTTGCTAGCAAGGGTGGTGCACTTGAAGAATAGAAATTGTAATCCACAATGTAACAGGGATACTGTGTCTGTCTCTGAGCAGGTGCTCTCTCACCCAACCGGACCAGTCTGTGTCCGTTTCCTCCACTGCTGTGTCTAGGTACACAGGTCTCTCGACATCCGGGTCTTCGGTCCTCCTGGCAACTATGCAGCAACAATGGAGAGACGTCCCTCTGGTTCCTCGGATGAGAGCGGAAGGCTCTTTGGAAAGAAAGGCCCAGGCTTTAGGCCCAAAGTCACGGCAACTCAACAGCAGTTCCACTTGCTGGGCGGGCGGTGTCCAAAGAGAAAGAACTGGGCTCCGCCTCCCCCTTATAAAGTCCACCCCAGCAGTCCTTGCGCGGGGCAATGCACCCTGGGTGCCTTAAAGTGTACTGGGTAATGTAGTCTCTGAGGGATTAAAGGGCAATACCCCACTACACATAGAAGGGTATATAAGGCTGTGTTTAACCACTTCAATACCAGGCACTTACACCCCCTTCCTGCCCAAGCCAGTTTTCAGCTTTCTGCGCTGTCACTGTTTAAATGACAATTGCGCGGTCATGCTACACTGTACCCAAACAGAATTTTTATAATTTTGTTCCCACAAATAGAGCTTTCGTTTGGTGGTAATTGATCACCTCTGCGGTTTTTATTTTTTGCTATACAAATAAAAAAAGACCGATTTTTTTTTAAAAAATGCATTTTTTTCTGTTATAACATTTTTTTTGTAAATAAGTAAGTTTTTTTCTTCACTAATGGCCACTGATAAGGCAGCACTGACGGGCACTGATAAGCGGCACCGATGAGGCGGCGCCAATGAGGTTGCACTGATGGGCACTGACGATGGGCACTGATATGCGGCACTGATGGGCACTGGTAGGCTGCACTGATGGGTGGCACTGATATGCATTGATAGGCAGTACTGATGGGCACTCATGGGTGGCACTGGTGTGCCCTCATTGGCACTGATAGGCGACACTGATGGGCACTGAAAGGCTGCAATGATGGGTACTTATAGGTGGCACTGATAGGCGGCACTGATGGGTACTGATCGGCGGCACTGATGGACATTGATACATGGCACTGATGGGCACTGACATGCGGCACTGATATGTGGCACTGATGCATATCCCTGGTGGCACTGACACTGGTAGGAATTTCGGGTGGGCACTGGTTGGCAGCTGCCTGGGCATTGATTGGCAGCTACCTTGGCACAGATTGGCATTTCCCTGGTGGTCTAGGGGGCACACCTGGTGGTCCAGTGTGGATGGCCATCCATGGTGGTCCTGGGCGGCATACTGGTGGTCCTGGGCAGGGACCTGAGGGGGGCTGCGCTGATAAACTCAGCACAGACCCCCCCCCCCACGTCAGGAGAGCAGCCGATCGGCTCTCCTCTACTCACGTCCTTTGTTGAAGTCGGAAGTGATGAAACGCGTCAGTGCGTGACCCGTACAAAACATCCCGGAAGTGACGTTTGCGCTCCACCATCTACCGTCCGTTACCCGGAAGTGACCGCAGTGTCTGCAAGGAGACGCACGCTTCCTCCTGGACGGCTGATCACGGTGATAGCGCCCTCTTGGGTCACATTTTCATGCTTGTTGATATATGTTTTATGTACGTAGCTAGTATTAAGGGGTCTTCTGATGTATGGTCTTTTGGTCATAATAAACAGAATTACGCTATGTGCAACCATTCTTGTGTTTTATGACTTGTCTTGGAGCCCCTGTATCAGTGGACCTTTATTGATGGTGAGGATCCAGAGCAAATAGGCTGATGAACACCTAACTTAAAGGCTTCTCTCACTAGAGGTTCTGGTGAGTTTGACCCCCTGGGGGAGTGTGCATCACGAGGTGGAATACGGAAATTGTTCTCTGGTGGAAGGTGCACGCTAGGACAGCCGATAACTGACACTTGACATTTTCTGAACTGCTCCACACTATCATCTACTACTCATAAGACTTTTAATTGTGGTGCTGGCCACATGTTTATCGTTTAATTTTTAGCACTGTTTTAGTATCTTAATGATCCAGGGATTGGACTGTTTTATTCATATACTATTGTTTGATATACAATGTAATACTGACCTATAATCACACACATAGGTTGGACTTGATGGACTTGTGTCTTTTTTCAACCTCACCTACTATGCAACTCAATGCATTTAGGTATCTAGTGTGGTGAAGACGACCTGCTGAAGTTCAAACGGAGCATCAGAATGGGGAAGAAAGGGGATTTAAGTGACTTTGAATGTGGCATGGTTGTTGGTGCCAGACGGGCTGGTCTGAGCATTTCAAAAACTGACTATCTACTGGGATTTTCACACACAAGCATCTCTAGTGTTTACAGAGAATGGTCTGAAAAAGAGAAAATATCCAGTGAGCGGCAGTTATGTGGAGGGAAATGCCTTGTTGATGTCAGAGGTCAGAGGAGAATGGGCAGACTGGTTCGAGATGATAGAAAGGCAACAGTAATTTAAATGACCACTCGTTACAACCAAGATATGCAGAATACCATCTCTGAACGTACAGCACATTGAACCTTGAAGCAGATGGGCTACAGCAGCAGAAGACCACACCGGGTGCCACTCCTGTCAGCTAAGAACAGAAAGCTGAGGCTACAATTCGCACAGGATCACCAAAATTGGACAATAGAAGATTGGAAAAACGTTGCCTGGTCTGATGAGTCTGGATTTCAGCTGTGACATTCAGATGGTCGGGTCAGAATTTGGCGTAAACAACATGAAAGCACGGATCCATCCTGCCTTGTATCAACGGTTCAGGCTGGTGGTGGTGGTGTAATGGTGTGGGGGATGTTTTCTTGGCACACTTTGGGCCCCTTAGTAGCAATTGAGCATCGTTTAAACACCACAGCCTACCTGCGTATTGTTGCTGACCATGTCCATCCCTTTATGACTACAGTGTCCTCATCTTCTGATGGCTCCTTCCAGCAGGATAATGCTCCATGTCACAAAGCTCCAATCATCTCACCACTGGATTCTTGAACATGACAATGAGGTCACAGTACTCCAATGGCCTCCACACTCACCAGATTTCATCCAATAGAGCAGAGGTTCCCAACCTTTTTGGCACTGGGGTCTGGCTGCGTGGAAGACAATTGTGCCAAGGCCCGGGGGTGGGGGGGCATGTGATTTTTCGTGTGCAATTTGTCAAAGCAATGGCTGGTGTTAGCACTTCAATCATCCCAGCATCATGGTTGATATGGTGTCAGGATGATTGAAGCGCATTATTTCTATTATTGCATTGTAAAATGGAATAGTTCAACTCACCATAATGCAGAATCCTTGGGAGCCCCGAGCGTGTCACTTGCCACTGTCACCTGACACCAGATGCAGCGTGTCACTTGCCATGTCGCCTGCCACCAGATGTGGATTGTCACTTGCCACATCTCCTGCCAGTGCCACCAGATTTGGATTGTCACATCACCTGCCAGTGCCACCAGATGCAGTTTGTCACTTGCAATGCTGCCTGCCACCAGATGTGGATTGCCACTTGCCATGTCGGCTGCCACCAGATGCGGATTGTCACTTGCCACATTGCCTGCCACCATATGCAGCTTATCACTTGCCACATCGTCTGCTACCAGATGTGGATTGTCACTTGCCACGTCGCCTGCCACTAGATGCGGATTGTGACTTGCCACATTGTCTGCCATCATATGCAGCCTGTCACTTGCCATGGCCCCTGCCACCATATGCAGCTTGTCAATTGCCACGTAGCCTGCTACCATATGTGGTTTGTCACTTGCCATGCTTCCTGCCACCAGATGTGGGTTGTCACTTGCCACGTCGCCTGCCACCAGATGTGGATTGTCACTTGCCACGTCACCTGCCAGTGCCACCAGATGTGGATTGTCACTGCACTGGTGGCAGCACTGGTCTATTTAGCACAGAGGCAGGCCTCTGTGCAGTGGTCGGTTCTAAGTGAGGGTAAGAGAGCGGTGATGCGGGTCGGGCGGTGAGAGATGATGTCATCTATCTGCTCCCTGCCGCACCTCCGCCTGGCTCTCTCATGCCGCCCGCCCGCCTGATTCTCCCATGGCATCTCCATCCAATCTGACAGAGCTTGAGCTATTTTGAAAAAAAAAATGAGCAAAAATGTCACTCTCTAGATGTGCAAATCTGGTAGAGAAATCCCCAAAAAGACCTGCAGCTGTAATTGCAGTGAAAGGCGGTTCTACAAAGTATTGACTCAGGGGGGCGGAATACAAATGCACGTCACACTTTTCACATATTTATTTGTAAAAAATGTTTTTTTTAAATGTATAATTTTCCTTCTACTTTACATTTATGTGCCACTTTGTGTTGGTCTATCACTTAAAATCCTAATAAAATACATTTATATTCTTGGATATTCTTGGTTGTAACATGACAAAATGTGGAAAATGTCAAGGGACTGTATATATATATATATATATATATATATACACAGTGTGTATATTTATATATATATATATATATATATATATTGTGAGGGGGTTAGCTCGGCAGCGGGTGTGTGTGACCCCCGGGATGGGCTCCCCACACAAAAACAGGCCCAGCAAACGGAGGTTGTGGTTTTCAAAATCAAAAAAGGTGCGGTTTATTTTCTATTTACAGTGACAAAACACAGCAAAGCCAAAAGAAACATAAACAAAATAACTCCTGGTCAACTTGACCTCTGACTAAACATACAGGTTTCCTAACTAACAACTGGGATCAGCCTAGTGCTGTCCTAGTCCCTAAGTCCCTGGTTTTAAGTGTCCAAGCAAATAGCCACACAGGCTTTGTCTCACCGCACAGGGGTTCACTCTCCCTAGACAGTCCACACAGGTCTGGGTCCAGGCATGAGCTAACATCTAATGAAGCTGGGAGTTCTTATAGAGGCCTAAATGAGCTGACAAGCTTCAGCTGGTCTCATCAACTCCCTGTCTGCACGACGCCCCACACTCTCCCTAGAGGTATGAGTCATCCATGAGCCCACTAGCCTTAGCTGGGCTTCTACAACTCTCCACCTAGTTGTATAAGTCGGCGTAAAGCCTGAATCTGGGCGAAATATATCTACCCCCCTGGATGCAACCAGGTGACTTTACCTTCCTGCTGTCACATACCCCCCCCCTCTTGTTTTAACCTCGGGGTTGGAACACCAGCAATCAGGCATTCATGTACTCGAGACAAAGCATCCACATTCCCCATTTGAACGCCAGGGCGATGCTTTACTGTGAAGTTGAATTCCTGGAGGGCCAGGAACCACCTATTCACTCTTCTATTTGTTTCCTTGTTTTGAGCCATCCACTTTAACGGAGCGTGATCCGTAACCATGTCAAAGTGCCTACCTAGCAGGTAGTACCGAAGGGAATCTAGAGCCCACTTCACCGCTAAACACTCCTTTTCAACGGTGGCGTAATTTACCTCATGGGACTTCAACTTCCTGCTGAGGTAAATGACTGGGTGCTCTTCCCCGTTCCAGACCTGGGACAATACTGCTCCTAACCCCACATCTGACGCATCACTTTGTACGACAAAGTCTTTAGAGAAGTCGGGTGAGTACAACACTGGCTGGCTACATAAGGCTTGTTTCAAGAATTGGAATGCTGCCTCAGCCTCGGGGGTCCATTTAATCATGACCGACCCTTTCCCCTTTGTTAGGTTGGTTAGGGGCACAGCCTTAGAAGCAAAGTGGGGAATGAATCGCCGATAATACCCAGCGATTCCCAGAAAGGCTCGTACCTGCTTCTTGCTGTTGGGACGTGGCCAACTCTGGATGGCCTCGACTTTGTTGAGTTGGGGTTTTATTACTCCCCTCCCAATGGTGTACCCAAGATATTTGGCCTCCTCCTGCCCAATGGTACACTTCTTGGGGTTAGCCGTAAACCCCGCTTCCCGAACAGAGTCCAGGACTGCTTGCACTTTTGGCAGATGTGAGGCCCAATCTGTGCTATGGACAATTACGTCATCCAGGTAAGCCGCAGCATACTTCCGATGGGGCCTCAGCATCTGGTCCATTTTCCGCTGGAATGTGGCCGGCGCATTCTGTAACCCGAACGGCATTCTTTTATATTGGAACGCCCCGTCTGGGGTTACAAATGCGGTTTTCTCTTTGGCCAATTTGGCCAGGGGGATTTGCCAATACCCTTTTGTGAGGTCAAGAGTCGTCATGTATCGGGCTGTTCCCAGCCGGTCGATCAACTCATCTATACGTGGCATGGGGTAGGTGTCAAATTTTGTAACTTTGTTCAACTGACGAAAATCGTTACAAAATCGCCAGCTCCCATCCGGTTTAGGCACCAACACAATGGGACTAGACCAATAACTTTGGGACTCCTCTATCACCCCTAAGTTCAGCATTTTCTGTACTTCCTCCCGTATTGCCTCCCGTCGGGCCTCTGGGATCCGATAGGGTTTTAACTTCACCCTTTCACCGGGCGGGGTAATGATGTCATGCTCTACCCCAAATGTTTGTCCCGGCAGCTCAGAGAATACCTCCTTGTTGCGAAGCACAAACTCCTTAACCTCCTGTTGTTGGGGTTGTGACAAGGTGGCTGCTATTCCAACCTCAGGAATCACGCAACCAGTTTGAGCTGGTGACCAAGTGTCTGCGACTAGGGACTCTCTATCCCTCCAGGCTTTCAACAGATTAACGTGATAGATCTGTTCGGGCTTTCGCCTTCCTGGTTGTCTGACCTTGTAATTCACTTCGCTCACTTTTTCCATTATCTCGTAGGGGCCTTGCCATTTGGCAAGGAATTTACTTTCAACCGTAGGGACAAGTACCAGTATCCTATCCCCCGGGGAAAAGGTACGGGTCTTGGCTCCACGGTTGTACACTCTCTGCTGTGCTAACTGCGCTTGGGCCAAATGTTCCTTCACGATGGGCATTACCTGTGCAATTCGGTCTTGCATCAGGGCGACATGCTCAATCACACTCCTGTGGGGAGAACTCTCACTTTCCCAAGTTTCCTTGGCAATATCCAACAGCCCTCTTGGGTGTCTCCCATACAGTAACTCAAAGGGGGAGAATCCCGTAGAGGATTGGGGCACCTCCCTAATAGCAAACATCAGATAAGGAAGTAGACAGTCCCAATCCTTTCCATCTCTATCCACCACTTTCTTCAACATTTGTTTTAGGGTTTTGTTGAATCTTTCAACCAGCCCATCGGTTTGGGGGTGATACACAGATGTACGTAATTGCGTCACTTTGAACAATTTACACAGCTCCTTCATAACCCGGGACATAAAGGGTGTACCTTGGTCCGTAAGCAGTTCTTTACAAATACCCACCCGGCTAAACACAAGAGATAGCTCTTTGGCTATGGTTTTGGCCGAGGTATTTCGGAGAGGGATCGCTTCTGGATAACGGGTGGCATAGTCCATTATAACTAATATGTACTGGTGCCCCCTAGCGGACTTGATTATAGGACCTACCAAATCCATGGCGATCCTCTCAAACGGGACCTCAATGATGGGTAGAGGGACCAGCGGGCTACGGAAATGTGGCATCGGGGCCGACCTCTGACACACAGGGCAGGAGGAACAATAATTTTCTATGTCCTTCATCACCCCCGGCCAATAGAATCTCTGTAATACCCTCTCTCGGGTTTTCTCTGTCCCCAGATGACCTCCAAGAATGTGCCCATGGGCCAACTCCAACACCAACTTCCTGTAAGGTTTGGGCACCACAAGCTGCTCAACGGTTTCTTCTGCCCTTTTTGCCACCCGATACAGTAGGTCCTTCTCTACGCTGAAGTATGGGTAAGTGCAGGTATTATCTGGGTTCACTAACTCGCCATCTATTTTCACTACGTTTTCCCGTGCCTTTATTAGGGCGGGGTCTTTCAACTGTTCTGTGGCAAAGTTTTCCCTGTGAACCTCAAGATCAGAAAACTCCACAGACGGTAGGTTTTCGTCTGAGGAGGTGGGCTCCTCTCCAGTTTCTTGAGTCTCCCCTGCCAATACTGATAAGGGAAATTCCGGAGAGTCCTCACCACTCTCAGGGGAGTTCTGGCTATCACATTCCTGGTATATAGGGGCACCAGTGGGGGGCTCAGGATCATCCCACAGTTCCCAGAACTTCGGAAAATCCCTTCCCACAATGGCGTCATACGGTAACTGAGATACTAAGCCCACTGGATGAGAGAGGGTACCTTTGGGGGTCTCGAAACACACTGTAGTCACTGGATACTCTCGGGTGTCCCCATGCACACAAATAACAGCTACCTTGCTATTCCCAGAGACCTCTGTTTTAACTAACTCAGCCTTTATCAGGGTCACAAGGCTACCTGAATCCAGCAATACCACAACATTTCTACCATTAACACACATTTTGCATAAATGTTTCTCAGTTCCTCGAATGGCAGTGCATGCGACTGTCGCACACAGCGACTGACGTCTGCCCGTCAGAAAGTCACACTGCATGGGTTCCTCCACAACCGGGCAATTGGCTGCAATATGTCCCGCTTGCCGGCAGCGGTAGCAAACGATCCTTCTTGCCGCCTCTTGAGCCGCTGATTTCCCAGGCTGTTCTCGCCAAACTTGGGGTAGAGCTCCCACCCTCTCACTCTCTCCACCCTTACCCCTTGGAATCCTCTTATCCGCCCCTGGGGATGGTCTGGTCTTAGGGTGGAAAGTCAGAGTGTCTCTGGAAGAGGCCGTCAGGTTCTCTGTAGCCAAGTATTTCTCCACACGATCCACAAGACCATCGGCCGTCTCTGGGTCTCCATGGCTTACCCACTTTTGGATGGCAGTAGGAAGAGCTCTCAAAAACCGATCCATTACAACACGTTCCACAATCTTTGGTGCGGACAAAGTCTCTGGCTGTAGCCACTTTCTGCTCAGGTGAATGAGATCATACATTTGAGACCTGGGGGGTTTTCCAAGCTGGAAAGTCCAGTTATGCACACGCTGAGCCCGGACAGCCTGGGTGACACCCAGCCTTGCCAATATCTCAGCTTTTAGCATCACATAGTCTTTTGCTTGGTCAGGCTCTAGGTCATAGTAAGCCTTCTGCGATTCACCAGTTAACAGAGGAGCCACCAGTCCAGCCCACTGCTCCTCAGGCCACTTTTCTCTTTCAGCAGTCCTTTCAAATGTGGTCAAAAATACCTCTGGATCATCCTCTCCAGTCATTTTTGTCAATAAACGACTCACCCCAAAGGACGCGGTATTAGTGGGACGGCTTTCCTCACTGGTCTGCGGACGTTGCTGCATTACTGCTTCCATTTGTTGTAGTCTCTGCTCTTGCTTCTGTAACAGGTCTATGAAGCGGGCCTCAGATTGCTGCTGGGCTTGTTGCTGAGCTTCCAGACTCTGTTGGTGAGCTTGCCGCTGGGCTGCAAGGCTCTGTTGATGAGCTTGCTGCTGGGCTGCGAAGTTCTGTTGTTGAGCTGCAAGGCTCTGTTGATGAGCTGCAAGGCTCTTTTGCAAACCTGCATTTGTCTGCTGTTGATTGGCATTTGCTAGAGCCAGCTGCTTCAGTATCTCCTCCATGCTGGCTTAAAAAAAACTGCCCGCATTCTCCACCAACTGTGAGGGGGTTAGCTCGGCAGCGGGTGTGTGTGACCCCCGGGATGGGCTCCCCACACAAAAACAGGCCCAGCAAACGGAGGTTGTGGTTTTCAAAATCAAAAAAGGTGCGGTTTATTTTCTATTTACAGTGACAAAACACAGCAAAGCCAAAAGAAACATAAACAAAATAACTCCTGGTCAACTTGACCTCTGACTAAACATACAGGTTTCCTAACTAACAACTGGGATCAGCCTAGTGCTGTCCTAGTCCCTAAGTCCCTGGTTTTAAGTGTCCAAGCAAATAGCCACACAGGCTTTGTCTCACCGCACAGGGGTTCACTCTCCCTAGACAGTCCACACAGGTCTGGGTCCAGGCATGAGCTAACATCTAATGAAGCTGGGAGTTCTTATAGAGGCCTAAATGAGCTGACAAGCTTCAGCTGGTCTCATCAACTCCCTGTCTGCACGACGCCCCACACTCTCCCTAGAGGTATGAGTCATCCATGAGCCCACTAGCCTTAGCTGGGCTTCTACAACTCTCCACCTAGTTGTATAAGTCGGCGTAAAGCCTGAATCTGGGCGAAATATATCTACCCCCCTGGATGCAACCAGGTGACTTTACCTTCCTGCTGTCACAATATATATATATATATATATATATATATATATGGAAATACTACAGTATAAAAAGGTATAAATGGCAGATAATGATTATTGGATAGGAATAATATCAATAAAATATGGTAAATAAAATAAAATAAAAATTAAGATATCAATATCCAAGTACTACGACAAATACCTATACCAAAACAATGACCCTAGGGCACAGGTGTCAAACACAAGGCCCACGGGCCGAATCCGGCCCTCCAGCTCATTGCATGTGGCCCTCGCACCTTTCCTGCAGCTGCAGGAGAGCTCCAGCCCTCCTCTGGTTCTCCTCCAGACCCTTACTTTCTGCTTTCAAGCAATGCATCCAGCTTCTTCCCAGCAGCGGCATAAGGAAAGGGGGGTGCACTGTGATGTAAGGGAAAGTGGGGAACTCAACTTCTGATGGTGGGGTGGCTCTTGACATCTAATGTAAGGGGAGGGGATGTGCTGGACATCTAATCTTACAGATACAACCGGCCATTTTGAGGGCAATATTAATGCGGCCCACAATGAAATTGAGTTTGACACCCTTGCCCTAGGGTCTCAGCACCAGTTTTCCTGCTTTCTTGTGTCTCCATTGGAGTTATTCACCCTATTTGGCTTAGACTGGCCATACATTAAACAATTTTCTTGTACAACATCCCTTTAGATTTACCAAAACCATATAATATGAGGTCAAACCTAAACACTTTTTATTTGTATGCAATCAGGCAGGCCCTTCTACTACATAGTTGAAGGTAAATCTAAAGAAAATTAAATAAGAAAATTGTATGGTGTATGGCCAGCTTTAGTGACAAAACTAAAGCCTCGTACACACGATCGGATATCCTATGGATTCTAATCCGATGGTTTTGTCCATCGGAAATCCGATGAAGCTGACTTCCATCAGTCTTGCCTACACACCATCAGTCAAAAAACCGACCGTTCCAAACGCGGTGACGTAAAACACTCCGATGAGCCGAGAAAAATGAAGTTCAATGCTTCTGAGCATGCGTTGACTTGATTCTGAGCATGCGTGGGTTTTTTATCCGATGGACTTGCCCATAGACGATCGGAGTTTTCGATCGTTTTTTTATCCATCGGAAAAATTTAAAACATGTTCTATTTTTTAAAACCGATGGAAAAAAGACCGATGGGTCCCATACACGATCGGTTTGTCTGATGAAAACAATCCATCGGACAGTTTTCATCGGTTAAACCGATCGTGTGTACAGGGCTTTAGAGTAACAAGTAATAAGCACAGAAACAGGAATAGAGCCACTTCACTTCAAAGAGTCCAAGGTACATTTATTGGTATCGCCTGCTACAGAGAAAATCCACCTGCTCCCTTACACGTTTCACTCCAACAGGAGCTGCTTAGTCATATGATTAAGCTCCTATTGGAGTGAAACACGTCATAGGATCAGAAGGATTCTCTCTGTTTCGGGTGATACCAATAAACATACCTTGTATTCTTTGAAGTTAAGCGGCTCCATTCTTGTTCTCTGATACACGTTTCACTCCAACAGGAGCTTAGTCATATGATTAAGCTCCTATTGGAGTGAAACACGTCATAGGATCAGAAGGATTTTCTCTGTTTCAGGTGATACCAATAAACATACCTTGTACTCTTTGAAGTTAAGCGGCTCCGTTCTTGTTCTCTGCTTTTCAGGTTAACAGATCACGGATGATCCTGGAGTCAGCACCCTTTGGTCGGGTGAGTGGTGAGGGGAGCCTTGTAGCAGAGAAGTAGGGATTTATTGCAAGAATAACTTCCTGTTGACATACCTCCCAACTGTCCCTGATTTCGGGCAATGTCCCTCTGTTCCTCATTCCTCCTCATTTGTCCCTCAGATGCCCCTGTAGATGTCCCTGAGGATGAAACGCGTAGGGCTAAGGTTCATCGCTCCCCACATTGCCTAAATTTTTATGTGATCACTTTTTATTATTTGTATGTTGGTTTTAATAAACCCACTCCTTTTTTGAGCTACACCATTGGAGCCCCCCTCTCCTTTTTTCTCAACATACTATACAAGCTGGGGTTACAGCCAGCTTGACAACTCCATCCAAGTGTCTCGCCCTTTCAGTCTGGTTGGGGTACCACCAGGTCTATCTGGAGGTTTTCATTGGAGATTCTGGGTCCCTCTCACTGTTGTGGTTACAGTGTTGTCCGAAGACTAGGAGGTCGATTGGAAGTTTCCATTGGAGAGTTCGGGTCCTGGTTATCATCTGGGTTTACACGGATTCGGATATCTATGCTCATACGATCCGTTGTCGCTGGCATACGGGTCCACCAGTTGCGGTAAGGGTACCCATTTCTACTGTTTTAGAGAAGATTCATTTCTGGATATCCTTACACCAGCTTTTTACTTGAGGAATATCACTTCTATGCTGTGGACTCACCATCCATACTGTCTTTTAAGACTTGGCTATTGGATTAGATTTCCTTTTATATCACGTTAGACTGTCTTTACACTTTTTTCGCTGAAGGATAATTGACACTTTGGACTTTTACATTCAATTGTTTATCCTCACTGGTTATTAAATTTTTTTGCTGTATATGTGTATCCCTATTTTCACATAGAGTTTTAGCGCTACATTCCTTCCATCATTGCTCCCTTACACGTTTCACTCCAACAGGAAATGCTTAGTCATATGATTAAGCTCCTATTGGAGTAAAACACGTCATAGGATCAGAAGGATTTTCTCTGTTTCCGGGGATACCAATAAACATACCTTGTACTCTTTGAAGTTAAGTGGCTCCATTCTTGTTCTCTGCTTTTCAGGTTAACAGATCAAGGATGATCCTGGAGTCAGCACCCTTTGGTCGGGTGAGTGGTGAGGGGAGCCTTGTAGCAGAGTAGTAGGGATTTATTGCAAGAATAACTTCCTGTTGATATACCTCCCAACTGTCCCTGATTTCAAGGGACTGTCCCTGATTTGGAGCAATGTCCCTCTGTCCCTATTCCCTCCTCATTTGTCCCTCATTTTGGTCTGATCTATATAGTTGTATATAAAATGCACTTTTTATCTATCAAAAATGTTTCCCAGTGCTAAACCTTTCATCTGATTTCTAAATTGCTGCATTTGTAAATTCCAAAAGCCAATATAAAGGAATAGCAGTGGTAAAAAAGCACTTGTGGGTTTAATCAATCTTATTTTTTTTGTACAATTTTCCTTTAAGGGGGCGTGGCATAGGGTATGTCCTATGCCTGCATACTTTTGCTGATAGGTGTCCCTGATTCCCATCTCAGAAAGTTGGGAGGTATGCTGTTGAATCTACAAGACAGGAAATGAAGAAAAATCTCTTTGATAGGGCCATATGCATCAAAAGATCATTCCCAACTCTATCTGAAACAAAACAAGAAAAGTTTTGACTTTAGATATGATTTAAGAACATCAACTGAGAAAATCATGTTGCGGTGTAGCTGTGAGATTTTTCTTTAACCGCTTGCGGACCAGCAGCTGCAGTTATACTGTGGCAGGTTAGCTCCGCTGGGCGAACCGTCGTAGCTGTACGTCGGTCGCTTTAAGCAGGCTAGCAGGCGTGGGGGGGGGTGCCGAAGCTCGTGACCGGCGGTCGCGCGCTATCTCTGGGAACGAGAGGCAGAACAGGGACGTGTGTGCGTAAACACAATCATCCCTGTTCTGTGAGGAAAGACAGATTGTGAGTTCCTAATAGCTAGGAACCACGATCTGTAATTTCCTCTAGGTCTGTCCCATCCCCCCTTCAGTTAGAACACACACATAGGGAACACATTTAACCCCTTGACCGCCCCTAGTGTTAACTCCTTTCCTGCCAGTGACATTTTTACAGTATTCAGTGCATTTTTATAGCCCTGATCGCTGTATAAATGCCAGTGGTCCCAAAAATGTGTCAAAAGTGTCCGATGTGTCCGAGATAATGTCGCAGTCCCAATAAAATTGCAGAGCACCGCCATTACTAGTAAAAAAAATTATAATAAAAATGCTATAAATCTATCCCCTATTTTGTAGACGCTATAACTTTTGCGCAAACCAATCAATATATGCTTATTGCGATTTTTTTTTTTTTTTTACCAAAAATATGTAGAAGAATATGTATCGGACTAAACGGAGGAAAAAATATATATATATTTTTTTAAATTGGGATATTTATTATAGCAAAAAGTACAAAATATTGTATTTTTTTTTCAAAATTGTTGCTCTTCTTTTGTTTATAGCGCAAAAAATAAAAACCGCAGAGATGATCAAATACCACCAAAAGAAAGCTCTATTTGTGGGGGAAAAAAAGACATAAATTTTCTTTGGGTACAGCATCGCACGACCGCGCAATTATCAGTTAAAACAACGCAGTGCCGAATCTCAAAAAATGGCCTGGTCATACTTCCAGGGCTGAAGTGGTTAATGATATCAGTAAGGACTGACCTGTAAATAGAAGATATTTACTTCTTTGAAGCCCGGAAATGGCCTGCAGTGTTTGTATCCTGCTGCAATTTGTGATAAAAGACTGTCAAAGCCTTACAACGTCTATGTAGCTGCCCCCTGCACCAACCTTGCCCTGTTAGTGTGAGTCCTTATAAATAATGGGTCATAATGGAATAATGATAATAATAGTAATGGTGCCATATGTTCCTATTTGAAGGGTTTGTAAAGGTAGTAGCACTTTTGTCACTTGCACAGTATCATATATCACCATCATCAGTATCCTATATAATTCCCTTCCCTATAACTTTTATATTCACAGGCTTCATCAGTTAATAGGTTCCTCTATCTAATCGGACTTAGGAAAGCCATGGGCCATTGAGAACGCTGCGAAGATCAATGTCTGATCTGCTATATGTGGATCAGTGAAGACCCCGCAGGAAAGGTTTATAATTTATGAACATTCTGTCATCCTCTTTCATCTCCTTTTTTTTCTGCTTTTGTAGTTTGTCTTTCTTGTTTACAGGAATTTGCAAGAACAGAACGAAACTTGCAAAAATGTTTTCCAGTTTGATATTTAGTCCTCCATGCTTGCCAGTTTTTGTCCCGATTACTGTTTTCCTACCAGCTAAGGCATAACTGTATGATCATGGTTGGCTTAACTAAATGACATCACCATGTGAAATATACCATAAGTATTGGGACGTCTGCCTTTACATGCACATGAACTTTAATGGCATCCCAGTCTTAGTCCGTTGGGTTTAATATTGAGTTGGCCCACCCTTTGCAGCTATAACAGCTTCAACTCTTCTGGGAGCTGTTCTTAAGGTTTAGGAGTGTCTATGGGAATGTTTGACCATTCTTCAAAAAGCGCATTTGTGAGGTCAGGCACTGATGTTGGATGAGAAGGTCTGGCTTGCAGTTTCCGCTCTAATTCATCCCAAAGGTGTTCTATCGGGTTGAGAATTGCCAAACTCATTATATATTCCTGGCGAAAAAATCGAATAAAATTTTATTATTTATGGTATTAAAGTTTGAACATGAACTACAGACACAAATTTTGCCATTGTGGTATATAATGTCTTTATATATAAATCCAAGTTTCATAAACAAAAATATATTTTTTTACAAACAGAAGTGCAACTTTAAAAAAAAATAAAAAAATAAACTCTGTAAACTCTTTTGGCTTTAATGCCATTGCACATATTACCTGAACATATTAAGAAAAAAAAATAATATGAAAAAGCTTTTTTCTATTTTTTTTCTTTCAGAAGATTAGTAGATCGCATTAATACGCCGAAACACAATCAAACACAATCAAACAGTTTAGAAAAATAAGAACATTCCCATGGAAAATCTTTAAATCCTGAAATTGTATCGTGAAGTCAACACAAGATAAATGCAGGGCCGGATTCCTGACAAGGCCACCGAGGCAAGGCCTCGGGGCGGCAGTGGGTGCAGGGTGGCGCCGCGGCAACAGCAGGGCAGGGCGCATGGGCGTACCAACTGCGGGGCAGGGGGTGCACTCCGCCCTGGGCTGCACACATTGGGGGGTGTCAGTGGCGTATCTAATGTGTGGTCCACGCCCGGGTCGGGTGACACCACTTACCGAGAGTGTGGAGAGCCCTGGCAGCTCCCTATGGCAGTTTTTTTTCAGCCAGATCACCCACCGCGCTGTGGCAGCAATGGTGTGGTCTGTGTTTTCCTCCTCTCTCCTCCCACCACTGCTGCGCTGCCGAGCCAGGCCTATTACTATTCTCCGCCCGGGCGGCGCAGCTGCTACCACACACTATGTCTTCCAGACCTCCCTAGCTGCTGCCCTGTTGTGTACCTGAGGCTGAGCCAGCCGCCCTCCCTGCCAGTGTCCTCCGAGGTGAGCTTGTGATAAAGAGGGTATGGGTTGGCATGGTGTTCATTGCCCTCAGCTGGTGTGCTGTGAGAAGAGGGTGTGGTGTTTGTTTCTGCCACCCTGACCTGGTCTGATAAGGGGGAAGGGGTAAGGCTTCTGAGTCCACCACCACCCACTAATGTACTAACTCACTGCTTTTAGTTTAAAGGGTGATTCAGTGATTGGAGTGCAATAATTTTCAATAAAATTTTACCTGAGAGTAATTTTTTGATTTGACTTTACTTGCTTGCTGTTCCATATTTTTCTTGTTGTTTTTCCAATGCAGCTTTGAAAATGCCTGCTGGATTCCTTGCAACTCCATGCGGTGCACTTTTCAGCTCATTCATTTAACTGGGATGAAATCACATTTGATCTCACAAGAATTTAATGCACACACTACTTTTTCAAAAACGTACTGCACCAAATTGCATGGTACTATGGTACCATGAGATCTGGGGCAGGCAAAAGCCCTGTAATTGTGATCCGTGTTAGAGGTGTCCTTAGAAAAATATTTATACACCTGCAGGAGATCACAATCGATGAGTTTTCCAAAAGAAAAGTTAGAACTAAAAATTGTTAGGGAGTTTCTTACTGCTATAATCTTTAAAAGGCATTTTCTGCATTACACAGTATTTTCAGTCTGTACAATTAAAGCCAGTTATTTTCAGTGTTCTCGTGTGTGGAAATAGGTTTTTAATTGATCTATTGTAGCAGTCATCGATAAAGGACGAGAATGGTGGTGGTGTGTGTGTGTGGGGGGGGGGGGGTGGCATTGAATGACCCGGCCTTGGGGCGGCAAAGGGAGTAAATCCGGGCCTGCATAAATGGGGCAACTTTTTTAAAGGTATGCTATTTTTTGATACATGTTAGATCAGCCTTTCTCAACCTTTTTACACCAGAGGAACCTTTGAAATAATTTTGAGCTCTTGAGGAGCCCTTGCTAAAACCAATTTATTGAGAGTCAGTGGGAAATATGCCCCTAATTCAGTGGTTGTCAGAAGGACACCCTTCTACACAGCTAAAAAGATCATTGGTGTACTACAACTGGTTCTACCAAATGGTGTTGAACCTGGAACTATTTATGCACCATCAAATGGGCGCTCAATCCGCTGTATCTCAAGGGACCCCTAGTAACCTCTATAGAACCTCAAGGATTTATTGGAACCCTGGTTGAGCATGGCTACATTGGAGAGTTAAAACATCTGACAGTCTCTTCTTTCTCTTTGAAAATTAATTGGTGGGACCTCTTTGCTTAAAGGGGTTGTAAAGGTTTGTTTTTTATTTTCTAAATAGGTTCCTTTAAGCTAGTGCATTGTTGGTTTACTTACCTTTTCCTTTGATCTCCCTTCTAAATATTTTTTTTTCTTTGTTTTCTTTGTCTGAATTTCTCACTTCCTGTTCCTCCTCAGTAAGCTGTTCAGTAAGCTGTTCTGGATGACTCCACACCACTCGGATGATGGTGTGAAGTTCAGTGAGGAGAAACAGGAAGTGAGAAATTCAGACAAAGAAAAAAAAATTTTAGAAGGAAAAGGTAAGTGAACCAACAATGCACTAGCTTAAAGGAACCTATTTAAAAAATAAAAAACGAACCTTTACAACCCCTTTAATGCTTTGCTTAATACATTGCCGTATTCATTATGCAGGGATTCCTGTTCTCCCTGCTGCAATTTTTTCATTTTAGATTATGGAGAAAACAGGAGGAGCTGGAACACACAAAGATCGACAGGAACACACAAAGGTCGACAGGAACACACAAAGATCGACAGGAACACACAAAGGTCGACAGGAACACACAAAGGTTGACAGGAACACACAAAGGTCGACAGGAACACACAAAGGTCGACAGGAACACACAAAAAACCCAGGTGGACAGAAACGGAGTCAGAGGTTATGGCAGGAGATCTTATGTTGGAGTATCCAAGACGTAAAAAAAGCCAAGGGCTGACCCAGTCCACATGACTCCACATACAGTGGGTATAGAAAAGAATCACCCCCCTTTAAAATAATAAAATTTTGTTGCTTTGCAGCCTAAAATGTCAAGACAAGTTTGATCATTACACTACACTCCAGGAGCATAGCTAAAGAACTGACCACGTTGTGCTCTCCTGCTTAGTGTGGTCAGTTTTTAGACACGTGTGGACGGTATTTTGCCCCGTCCATTTTTTCTTGACAAGTGCTCCAGTCCCTGCTGCAGAGAAACACCCCATAATAGGATTTTCCCACCTCCATGCTTTAGGCCTCTTTCACACTGAGGCGCTTGAAAAACTGCCAGTAAAACACTAAGTGCTTTTGAAGAGCTTTTCAGGCGCTTTTGAAGAGTTTTCAATTCATTTCAATGGAGAGGGGTGTTTTTTCACCACTCTGTCAGCGCACTGCCCCAGTGTGAAAGCATTCATTGATGTTAATGGAAATAAGTTTTCGTAAGCTTTTTAGGTGCTTTTTTTTTAGCGTGAAAGCACCTGAAAAGCGCCTCAGTGTGAAAGTGGTCTTACTGTTGGAATGGTGTTTTTTGGATGGTAAACTGGATTGGGAGAAGCCACGTGCTGACGTCACCACGCCCAGCCATCCCGGAACTACACGGGCTGTTATTATCGAGAGCCGGCCGGCTCGATCTGTGCTTTTTTTATGCCATCTTGCTGTAAGTGTCCATCCACTTTTTGTTTTAATTAAATGTTTGAGGTTTTACACTATTAGCCTCCTTTCTTTTTTTGGTACATTGGGACCGTGTCCTCACTAATACAAGTTACCTGGCTGAGACGTTACCCTTCCTGCTGGACGCTGTATGCCTTATACCCTAGGCTGGGGAACAAGCCACAGGCGCACTCTGATCCCCTGTCATAAGGGATCGTTGGATTGCGGTAAGCGGCAGTGTGTATCTAGGTGAAGGCTGTCCTATCCATCACTACATCTTTTGTGTTCATTCAATATGGATTTCACTGGTTACGGTGGAGGATCGATACAGATGTTCTAAATGCATCAATTCATGACCTTTGTCACCAATCACTGCATTGTGTTTTTTGAACTTTTGTCTGCTAATAATTAAGGTTTTGGAGCCGCTGCGCTCATGTGTCACATTTCTGAGCCTGCCAATCAAATTTTTGTCACCAATCACTGCATTGTGTTTTTGAACTTTTTGTTACCAATTAAGTTTTTGGAGCCGCCGCGCTCATTTGTTACAATTTCGAGCCGCTGTGCTCATCTTGGTATTTAATTTTGTTTATTCGCTTCCTTACCACACTAGTCTTTTCAAAATTAACCTTTTTGTTTTGATGGTATCTCTACGGCCACCCCCATAATCATTATTTGTGGCTGTTTTTTGTACCATTTTTTTATTCACCTTGATGTTTCAATTTTCACATCTTATTTATATAATCTTTAGCGCAACCTTTTTTTCTTTTATATAAACTGGATTCCCGCCAGGCCAAATAATTAAGATTTAGTCTCATCTGACCATAACATCTTTTTCTATATGGTCTCAGGATCTTCAAGGTGCATTATGGCAAAGCTCAGTCATGACTGCATGTGGCCTTTCTTGAGGAGTCACATTGGTTTAAGAATTTGTGATATTGTTGTCACATGCCCACAATCACTTTGTCATAAATTCCTGCAACTGCTTCAGAGTGGCTGTAGGCCTCTTGGTAGCCTCTTGCTAGTTTCCTCCTGGCTCTTTCATCCAGTTTGGAGCGACGTCCTGATCCAGGGAGGGTCTGTGTTGTACCAAATACCTTCCACTTCCTAATAATAGACTTTGCTGTGCTTCTAGGCATTAATAAAGCCTTTGACATTTTTTTGTATCCATCTCCTGACTTGTGCCTGTCCACAACTTTATCTTGGACATCTTTTGACAGTGCCTTGCCACCCATAGTTGATTGTTTGCTTCAGTTGCAGGAACTGAAATGCTCCAGGAAAGCTTTTTTCATGCTGAGCTAATCAAAATGACCATCGCTGATGAACAGTTGAAAGTTGAAAGTCAAATGTTTTTTTTTTTTCCCAATGAGAAGTGTAGCGCCTTCCCCTCTTCTCACTCCGTGCGACTCGCACTGTCTCTTGTCTAGGGGTATCTGATGGGGAAGAGAGAGAGCGGGTGGGCTACGCCTAGCTTCCACCACGTGTAGAATACCTGTGGTATCAGCAATGTCTTGTTTACCTTCGGGTCTGTGCTGTGCACCCGGATCCTCCCTCTAAGAGTCACCGTGAACTTCGTCCGCCAGGAAGTGAGCCTCACACCATTAAAGTCAACACTCCTTTATTAGAACACACCATACAGGGACTTCCTTGATAGATAGAACAGAAAAGGAGGTGTGAGTGTGAATAGGCCCAGACACAAATTCGGTCCTCCACTCTCCTCCTGGAGAGTGGGCTATGGTCTCCGCACAAGGTGAAGGGGATCCTTCTGGACGGTCTCCGACAAGAGACTCACCCGTCACCGGCAGTCTGCTGCACCAGGTCTTCGAGTGAGGAGCTCTCCCCGGTCCATTGCGTCTTACTCAGATTCAGGCCTCTATCCCCGAAGTGCCTTAGGACTCTTCCCTTGCGGAACTCAGTGTTGGGCACTGAGCTCCAGACCTTCTTGTAAGTACCTCACCCCAGGACTGAAGGTGCCTGAGGTGGAACACGATCTCCGTTGGTCCCCTAGGCCGAGGCCTCCTAAGGGACGAGCACGAAACCCACGTCCGCAAGCTGAAGGTGCTTGGGACGAAGACCCTGTGACCAAGATGGCTGGCCCCCTTTATACCCTCCCCCAGCAAGCACGGCGGGTTCCCCGCCTCACCATACCGCTGCCGAGAAAGGACAAAAAGGGCCTCGGCACACAGTGATATTCGTCCCTCCGGTCACAGTGACAGCACCACCTCGTGGACCACAGGGAACATAGCACTGATGTCACAGCCAGATTCAAAAAATGCACCCGGGAAAGTAAGTACCCGCTACACATTCCCCCCTGTCTTTTGACACTGGACCCCAGTGTCTGGAGTGAATCACGCCCTCAACGGCTGACATAATCCAATTCAGAAACCAACTAACAATTTGAAAAAAACAAAAAATTTTAGGAAACTATCCTAACGGAGAAGTTGTGTCTGAGCCCCTGCAACAAAAGAGGAGTGAAAGACAACATTTAAAACATTATACTTTTCCCTCCCATCCTAACTAAGAACCACCCCAGGTTCCATAATCTTGCCGGGACGCTCTCCTGCAGAGGGAAGAGAAAAGAAACAATAAAACCCTGACACATGTGTATGTGTGAGAGAAAAAGAAACTCCTCCGAAGAGAAATATCTTTTCCTCCAGTGTGAGTGTGTACAATGTGTAACGTTGCACCTGGTGACAGCCTCGCGGTAACTGCACCCGTTGAACCATCTTCTCTTTTCTTGCTGCTTGACTCCAGGCCCTATCTACCCCAAAGTCTGCAACTTCTCACCGGAGAGGAAAGAAAAACAACAACTGGAACAGTTCTTCCTCGGAATGACACAAGCACCCCTCTTGCGGGGCAAACACTGATGATGGCACCAGCAAGAAAGTCAAACAGCAATGTTCAGGGGGTGTAAAGTCCTTTCAAAAAGCAAACAAATGGAGTCTCTTTCTCCTCAGAGGTAGAAGCGGGGATGCGGCAGAACAATAGGTTTTAGATGCCGATCCATGGTCTCCAAATGGTACTCCACATCCTCACCTTCTTTGCGTCGGATCAACACCTTATCCGCATGGATGTGTCTTCCCCTCATCCACTCTGCCTTGCAGTCTTTGAACCGCTGAGATGTCTTTGGAGAGCATGTCAAATACCTGCGGGCGTGTGGGACCTTAAGGTGGGTCCACACAAAGTCATTATACCAGCGCTCTCGGTACACCTCCACTTCGTAGAGTAACTCCTTGGGAAGGTACGGATATTCCCACCCGTAGTCAGCAGCAACTTTCTGGCAGAAGAGCCTCTGAAGCCTTGACAGCGGAGGCATTGTGGCTTTGTCCCCTTCGCCGGGTAGAACTATAGAGTCCGGATGGCGAGGGGTCTTAACCACTTCTGGTTGGGGCATAGGTGCTCGTAGTATCAACCTCTGCTCCCCAGTACCTGATGCAGGCGGCACCGGAGATGTAGATGTGGGCTGGGGACAGGACCCTTGTTCAGGCGCTGGTGCCTCCACCCGGGGTATACTCTCCCCCGTGGACATGGGTAAATCTCGAGGCCTTCGGAATGAAGCTAGCGGTACTTTGTCCCAGCCCTTCTCTGCAAACAGTTTGTCAATAGAGGTGTCATCTCCCATATCAGAGAGCGACTCCAGATCCGAGGTATCACACTCCTCCGCGGGTATGTAGCCCGTTGTAGAGACGGAGCTAACACCTCCCGCAGGCGTACTGGGCCATGCCTCCCCGGCACCTCCGCCCATGCACCAAGTCTCTTTGCCCGGCTCACCTCGGCCTTTACCTGAAGCGGGACGTCCGGAACACTCGTCAACGGATCCGTCTAGGCCTGGCGTAAGCTGGCGAGATGGTCCGCCACCACCACTGGTCGGGGCCACCATGCTGGTTCTCTTCTTCGGTGGCGGAGGCTGTGAGACAGTGGTGACCGAGTCAGCATCCTCGGATTTCTCCCGTTGAGTTTTAACGACCTCCTCCTCGGTCGCTGCAGTGTGCGCTGGGATGGCTTTTACAGCAGTAATTCCTCCTCTGCGAGTAGTGTTACCTGAAGCCCGGCCTGGGTAGATGGTTTTTGGCCTTTCAACTACCGGATCCACCTCGAACAGAAACTCCCCACAGGCCTCACATTGTCCGAAGGGCTTCAGGTGGCACACCAGTCCCAAGCACACGGGACAAATTACACCCAGGGCCTCTACGTCCATGCACGAATACAGGGCAAATCGACCCCTTGGCTTCAGCCGGATCCAGGTATCCGTTATCGGAGCAGCAGCAGTCATTGTGGTAGTAGCAGGGTGAACTGGGATCCATGAAGTATGTCCAAACATGGTGACTTGTTGCTGGTCCATCGCACACTGCAGAGTTTTCGCGCCAATGTCCCACGTGTAGCCCTCTCACGTATTGGACTCCTCCCCTTTGCTCCAGTTCGCTGGCTTTTTCACTTTCTTTGGTTGAGCCACGCCCACGAACTAAGCGGCGGGGGTTGTGTCTGTTGGCGCAGTGCAATTAGAAACCCCCACGTGTAGTACCTCACACAGCTGGGCCTCCCCCCGTTCACCGCTCTTCCTGCGCGGGCCTTTCCCTTGTCTAGGGTCAATTCCACGACTTCGAGCAGGGCTGCACTTTGGCCTATTCAGTTAACTCATCCAGCAGACTTGTTCCATACTGTGATGCACAACACAATACCGGACCCGAGCCCCCACGTGTAGCGCCTTCCCCTCTTCTCTCTCCGTGCGACTCGCACTGTCTCTTGTCTAGGGGTATCTGATGGGGGAGAGAGAAAGAGCGGGTGGGCTACGCCTAGCCTCCACCACGTGGGAATACCTGTGGTATCAGCAATGTCTTGTTTACCTTCGGGTCTGTGCTGTGCACCCGGATCCTCCCTCCAAGAGTCACCGTGAACTTCGTCCGCCAGGAAGTGAGCCTCACACCATTAAAGTCCAACACTACTTTATTAGAACACACCATACAGGGACTTCCTTGATAGTTAGGACAGAAAAGGAGGTGTGAGTGTGAATAGGCCCAGACACAAATTCGCTCCTCCACTCTCCTCCTGAAGAGTGGACTATGGTCTCCGCACGAGGTGAAGGGGATCCTTCTGGACGGTCTCCGACAAGAGACTCACCCGTCACCGGCAGTCTGCTGCACCGGGTCTTTGAGTGAGGAGCTCTCCCCGGTCCATTGCGTCTTACTCAGATTCAGGCCTCCATCCCCGAAGTGCCTTAGGACCCTTCCCTCGCGGAACTCAGTGTTGGGCACTGAGCTCCGGACCTTCTTGTGAGTACCTCACCCCAGGACTGAAGGTGCCTGAGGTGGAACACGATCTCCGTTGGTCCCCTAGGCCGAGGCCTCGGCACACAGTGATATTCGTCCCTCCGGTCACAGTGACAGCGCCACCTCGTGGACCACAGGGAACATAGCACTGATGTCACAGCCAGATTCAAAAAATGCACCCGGGAAAGTAAGTACCCGCTACAGAAGGTAATTAGCTACACCTGATTGAGTTTACACGTCATTTTTAGGAGGGGGTGATCCTTTTTCCAACTCAGTGATTATGTTTTTGAACTTTGTTTATTTTTTTCTGACATGTTGGTGTTATATCTTTCACTTCTGTCTGTCTTCAGTTCAGGCTGCAAAATAACAAAATGTGATTATTTTGATAGGGGGTGATTCTTTTCTATACCCACTGTATAACAAAAACATCAGTTTTGATTGGATCAAGCATTGACTTAATTAAAAATGAGCAACACAAGGTCTAAATGACACCATCACTAGTGGTTACATTTGCAGTTAATTGTGCCTGTGATAATTTCATTAATTGCTGGCATTTATCTTTCCCATTTCCACACTGCCTTCCATCTTAATAATTACAGTACTTTAAAGCTGCATCTTTTTTTAATTTGAAAGAAGCCGGGAACCCTGGGAAAAAAGGATATACAGTACATATAAAGTGAACCATTTCTTGGCTTGAAGTTTCTAACTTTCTCTTGACTCTTCGGTTTTATCCTTACCCCTGTCTTCCTTATATATTCATTTTCTTTCAATTTAGCCCACTTTCCTTTTTCTTCCCCCCCCCCCCGCCCCCCGGCTGTCCCCATTTCCCTGCCCTGCTTCTCTACGCCTGGTATGCAGATGGAGGGAGCCGCTTGCCGCTCCGCACTCTGCGTCTGCGGCAGCCCCAGGCCCAGAGCTCCTGATCCCTCTGCGCTGACTTCAGAGGTGCTGGCTACGGCTGCTAATCCTTGTCTGATCCGTACCCCGCGGCTGTTCATACTCGTCAGGAGAGGATATGAAACAAACACATTCTGAATAAGTAACTGTGCTTCTTATGACTGCTGAGAGATGTCGTGAGATCCCCTTGCTTCTAGAAAATTGCTCTGACCCTCATTGTGAGGTGTTACGAAGGTGTTAAAATTAAGCTAAAACAAAACATCACACAGCTACCAATAACGATCAGATACGTGGATGTGAAGATTATTGGCAAGGTTAAAAAAAGAGGCAGTTGGTAGAGATTATGAATTTTTGTCTCGTAGCTTAAAGTGTTACTAAACCCACAACAGTAAAATCTGTCTGTATGTGCAGATCAGCATGCTTGTTATACTCACTGTGGAACTTAAGGGGTTAATCCTCTGTATTGTGTAAAAAGGCTCTTTGATGCTGTATGGACAGATCCTCCCCTCCTGCAGGGTCTCACTGGGCAAGGCCAGATAAGACAGAGTCAGAGTAGTCCCTCTGCACATGCTCAGTTTGGTCTCTATTGCTGGAGAGAACAGTTCCTTGTTGAGCTGAGATTTTCAGGTCACATGATATTGACATCACACATGTGGGTGTGTATACAGATCCTAAATGACAGCCCAGTCCCTCCCTCCTCCTCCATGACCAGTAACTAAAAAAGAACACAGTGGGTGGGATGTCACACCTTGATTGATGGATGATCCGCCTCCCATAACAGCATGAGGACACAGGCTATAGTGGAAATCTCCTCCTACCTGAACACTCAGCACTCGGACAGATCCTGCAGTTTATCACGTGACCGTGGTATACAAATCAGCCAAAAAGGTATATAGTGGCAGTATTTTAATGTAAAAAGAAGATTTATAAACTGTGGGCACTGCGGGGGAGCAGATGAACTATTTTCATTAGACATGTGCAATTAATTTAGTTCTGAATTCGTTTTTCAACGATATTCGACAAATTTGTTCATTTGGAAATATCCGAATTAACGAAAACCCGTTTAACAAATTATTCTGAATATTCGTTAACCACTTGCCGACCGCCTCCTGTACTTATACGTCGGCAGAATGGCGCGGACAGGCACAATCACGTACCTGTACCTTGTCCTTTAAATGCCTGACGTGTGGTCGCGCGCGGATCCCGTGGTCTCGATCGCCGCGGGGATACCTGCGATCGTCTCACGGAGGTATAGAGCAGGGAAATGCTTGTGTAAACAAGCATCTCTCCGCTCTGCCTAGTGACAATGACACGGATCTCCGCTCCGTGTACTCGGAGCGAAGATCAGCGTCTTGTGACACACAGCCCAACCCCCCTACAGTAAGAAACACTCAATAGGGAACACTTAACTCCTACAGCGCCACCTAGTGGTTATCTCCTTCACTGCCAGTGTCATTTTCACAGTAATCAGTGCATTTTTATAGCACTGATCGCTGTAAAAATGACAATGGTCCCAAAAAGGTGTCAAAAGTGTCCGATTTGTCCTCCATAATGTCGCAGTCACGAAAAAAATCACTGATCGCCGCCATTACTAGTAAAAAAAGTTTTTTATAAAAATGCCATAAAATTATCCCCTATTTTGTAAACGCTATAACTTTTGCGCAAACCAATCAATAAACACTTATTGCGATTTTTTTTACCAAAAATATGTAGAAGAATACGTATCGGCCTAAACTGAGGAAAAAAATTTTTTTTTATATATGTTTTGGGGATATTTATTATAGTAAAAAGTAAAAAATATGTAATTTTTTTCAAAATTGTCGCTCTATTTTTGTTTATAGCGCAAAAAATAAAAACGACAGGAGGTGATCAAATACCACCAAAAGAAATCTTTATTTGTGGGAAAAAAAGGACGTCAATTTTGTTTGGGAGCCACGTCGCACGACCGCGCAATTGTCAGTTAAAGTGACGCAGTGCCAAATCGCAAAAAGTGGCCTGGTCTTTAACCATCGAAAATGGTCCGGGGCTGAAGTGGTTAATTCGAATATTCTAAAATTCGGAAATTTTAAATTCAAAAAATCCAAAAACTCGAAAACTTTGAAAATCTGAAATAATAACTAACTAATAAAAACGTAACTATTGCTAACTATTAAATTATAGGTATTGGAATTGCCTTTCAAATTTGGCTGTTAGTGAACGTAATGAATACGAATTTATCCGAAGTTACGAATTATCTAAAATAACGAATGCTGTATCTAAACAAATGGAACAGAACGAATTAATAATAAATAACAAAAATTCTAATACTTTTTTATTATTATTATTAATTCGTTCCGTTCCATTTGTTTAGATGTGGCATTCGTTATTTTGGATAATTTGTAACTTTGGATATATTTGTATTCGTTACTTCACTAACAGACAAATTTGAAAGGAAATTCCAATACCTATAATTTAATAGTTTGTTATTGTTAGTAAATTAGTTATTCTTTAGAATTTTCAGATTATCTTTCGAATTTTCGAATTTACACATTTTCAAATTTACAAATTTACAAATTTACGAATTGCGATCATAAAGAATGACCCCAAAAGAAAATGAAATGAAACGAAAACAAAAACCAACAAAGTTTTCGGCAGTGCACATGTCTAATTTTCATGTTACTGAATGTTTGGTCCCCTCATCCAGCTCCCAGCTCAAATCCTCTCCCTCCCCAAATTCCCCCTCCTAGCACAAATACTCTATCCAACAAATTTCCCCTCTGACCACAAATCCCATTCCCTAATCCCACCCTTCCAGCAACCCCTCCCCCCCCCCCAATTTCCCCTCCTAGCACAAATCCTCCCCAGTCATCCTTACTAGCATAAATTTCCCCCCTTTCTAGCTAAACCCCAAATCCCTTCTCCAAGCACCCTTCCTAGCACACACCACAAATCACGCCCAGGCCAGCACAGATCCACTCTCCCCACAAAATTTCCCTCCCAAAACAAATCTTTCCCCTGTCACCCCCAAATCCCCCCCCCCCAGCACAAATCCCCTAACATCTTTCCTTCCACCACAAGAACCTGGAGTGGAGAGAGAACACAGCCCGAACCTCCTCCCAGTTCTCTCCTCTCCAGCTCCATGCTGACAGTAGTAGTAACATTGCTGTCAATACTTCTGTTGTAGCAGCAGGAAGACTCCACATGGCGCACCCCCCCCCACCTCACATTATACCACGTGCCCAGGGCAGCCGCCCCTCCTGCCCACCCCTAGTCCCGGCCCTGATGGAAGGGAACAGGGTGGGAGGGATGAGTTGGGTAGGGGGTACATTTTCCTGGATATTGACTTTTAAAAGAACATACCGTATATACTCGAGTATAAGCCGAGTTTTTCAGCACATTTTTTTGTGCTGAAAATGCCCCCCTCGGCTTATACTCGAGTCACCTTTTTGCGCCTGATCTCCCGGACTTTGGGGACCTGGTACCGGCCAGCCGTAGGTTCCCTGGACCCCAAACTTGGCACACATCAAGCCCCAGTTCTCCTCTACAAGTGTGCAAAAAATGGTTTCTGTCTGGGGGACCTACGGGTGGGGAGCACCGATTTTTCAAAGTCGGGCACCCCTTCTATAGGCTCCCAAGTTAAACGTAAATCTAGTCATGGACACAGTGAGGCATGGGCACAGTGAGGCATGGACACAGTGAGGCATGGACACAGTGAGGCATGCACATGGACACAGTGAGGCATGGGCACAGTGAGGCATGGACACAGTGAGGCATGCACATGGACACAGTGAGGCATGGGCACAGTGAGGCATGGACACAGTGAGGCATGCACATGGACACAGTGAGGCATGGGCACAGTGAGGCATGCACATGGACACAGTGAGGCATGCACATGGACACAGTAAGGCATGGGCACAGTGAGGCATGGGCACAGTGAGGCATGGACACAGTGAGGCATGGACACAGTGAGGCATGGGCACAGTGAGGCATGGGCACAGTGAGGCATGGACACAGTGAGGCATGCACATGGACACAGTGAGGCATGGGCACAGTGAGGCATGGACACAGTGAGACATGGACACAGTGTGGCATGCAGATGGACACCCTAGGCTTATACTCGAGTCAATAAGTTTTCCCAGTTTTTTGTGGTAAAATTAGGTGCCTCGGCTTATATTCGGGTCGGCTTATACTCGAGTATATACGGTATTACAAACAGTAAACATTGGTTGAGAATAACAGAATATAAAGATAAAAGTCATTTAACTGGATGTGTTAAGATTGTTTCATAGGCACAACAGCCTGGCAAAGAATCCTCCAGCAAAGTAGACTGAATGAGACACTTACTGAACACATTAACCCCTGTACAAAATTCCCAGCAGCCTCGCTTCATTTAATGCATCAAAGCCGTCCATTACCCCACTTTCGTCTAATGGAAATGAAACCTGCAGTGTACTGTACACATGATTTTGGCAATGCTGCCCACACTGTAGCAAGTGTAAGAGAGCATGATTCGGGAATAATATCCCCATTGCTTCTCTGAAGATTGATTAGCCTTATTTTATATCTCTGCCCCACTATTGCACTTTTTACGGTTGCCATGGACACAGTGAATTTGCAAAACAGCCTTTTACAATGCTTTGTTCAATGATGGGATTCTAAATGTAACTGTTGCCAAGCAAGTAACAAATGTTTCTGCCATCTCATTTGGAAAGTGACACTAAAGTCCGGTTAAAAAAGAAAAAATTCTATTCAAGTATGTATTCTTATTTCCTAAAAATTCCTTATAGTGCTCTGTGTCCTCCAATTTCCTTCTTTTTTGCTGCTGTGATCTCTCTTTCTGTTAGAGGGTGGCTACGTTCGTTCTCCATGGTCCTCCTGTATGTAGGAACGTAGCCACCCTCTCTTCCTTGCTCCTGAGATGGACTATGGACGATGGGATTGGTACTGTGCATAGAGCATTGTACATGACCGCAAATAACGCACACCGCTTATTCCAGACAAACTGAAGTGGTGAGGGAAGGAAATGTTTGGGAGCTCACAGAGGATGTTACATGAAGGCTGATAAACAATAGTGGAAGTGTATGGATTATTTTTGTAAAATAAGGTTATTGTTTAGTGCCACTTTAAGGGATTGTCCACTTTCAGAGAACCTTGTAAACTGGTGTCAGAATGGAGAAGAGTGGGAGTAGCCCTATTTATTTTAAATATATTTGACTATGATAACCCTTTGATAGTTTGACAAATTTAAAAAATATTTTTAACTGACTTCAATACGCCTTTTTAAAGCTTTAAAGCTTGCTTGGCTGTACTTCTCCTGTGAATCCTAGGAGAACAGTTCGTTCTGCACTCCTGTTATCCGTTTTCAGCAGACAGCAGGCTGAAGCCTGCTGTCGGCTGACGTCACAGAGCCGGTCCAGGCTAGGGAAAGATTGCGACAATATGGTCAGGATCCACCCACATCTCTGGACCGGCACCCGACTCAGCCTCTCAGGGAGCAGCTGAGAGCCTGAGCCAGCTGCTCCTGCCCCTTCCACAGCCCATTTTCCAGTGAGCGCCGGGGTGGGGAGCAGAGAGATGTGACTGACAGTCACCAGCTCTCTGATCAAAGAGCTCTGAGAACTGAGCAATCAGCAATGTTTCATCACTTAGTTCTCACCCTTAAAGGGTTTGTAAAGATTTTTTTTTAAATAACAAACATGTTATACTTACCTCCACTATGCAGCTCGTTTTGCACAGAGTGGCCCCGATCCACGTCTTCTGGGGTCTCTCTGCGGTTTGTCTCGGCTCCTCCCCTCAATCACTCACCACCTATATGCGAGCGAGCTCGCATGGTGGTGAGTGATTGCGGGCGCGCTCCAGTGATACAGCCAGCGGCTATTGCCGCTTACTGTATCACTCGGCCCCGCCCCCTGGCACGCCGTGTCATTGGATGTGATTGACAGCAGCGCCAGCCAATGGCTGTTCTCAATCCATCCACTGTAGCCAATCAACGGCCAGGCTGAATGGCGAGGAGGATGTCGGGGCCGAGCACGGGACTTTTGAGGGCTCAGGTAAGTAAAATGGGGGCTCGGGGGGGGGCGGTATTGTCAAATGTTTTTTCACCTTCATGCATAGGATGCATGAAGGTGAAAAAGCTTTTTCCTTTTCAATCCCTTTAAAGTGGTTGTAAAGGCATTAGGTTTTTTTTTACCTTTAAGTGTAACTAAACCCAGTAATATGAAAATAGTTCACCCCCCCCCCCCCCCCCTCCAGTGCCCACAGCTTATAAATCTTCTTTTTACAATAAAATAGTTCCACTATATCCCTTTTTGGCTGATCTGTATACCACGGTCACGTGATAATAAACTGCAAGGTCTGCCCGAGTGCTGAGTGTTCAGGTTGGAGGAGATTTCCAGTACAGCCTGTGTCCTCATGCTGTTATGGGAGGCAGATCATCCATCAATCAAGATGTGACATCCCACCCACTGTGTTCTTTTTTTGTTACTGGGCATGGAGGAGGAGGAGGGAGGGACTGAGCTGTCATTTAGGATCTGCATACACGCCCACATGTGTGATGTCAATATCATGTGACCTGAAAAGCTCAGCTCAAACAGGAAATATTCTCGCCAGCAATAGAGACCAAACTGAGCATGTGCAGCAGTACTAGCCTCACTGTGTCTTATCTGGCCTTGCCAAGAGAGACCCTGCAGGAGGTGGAGATCTGTCCATACAGGACCAAAGAGCCTTTTTACACAATACAGAGGATTAACCCCTTAAGTTCCACAGTGAGTATAACAAGCATGCTATTCTGCATATACAGACTGATTTTACTGTTGTGGGTTTAGTAATACATTCATGCATTCTATGCATGAAGGTAAAAAAAACTTCTGTGTGCAGCAGCCCCCCCCCCCATCCCCCTTGAATACTTACCTGATCTCCCTTTTGATCCAGCGATGTCCACGAGAGTCTTGCCTCTTCGGGGACTCACACTGCTAAATGGCTTTTGCCATTGGCTCCCGCTGCTGTCAATCCCAGCCAGTGAGCCAATCAGGGGATGAAGGAGGCAGGACCCAGCTGCAGATCCGTATATGAATGGACACACAGAGCTGTGGTTCTGGTGCCCCCACAGAAAGCTGCTTGCTGTGGGGGCACCCAGCAGGAGGGATGGGCCAGAAGCGCCGGTGGGGACTAAAGAGAAGGACATGGTTTGCTCTGTGCAAAACCACTGCACAGTGCAGGTAAGTATAGTATGTTTGTTATTACAAAAAAAAACAAGACTTAATATCGCTTTAAGCCTAGTAAACACGGACCGAATGTCGGGTGACCCTGGCCGGTTTAATAAAAACAGGCCAACATTCAACCCCTGTATGGAAACTGGTCTGACAGAAGCTGGTCATTTGGCTGGCTTCTGCTGGACGAGCATGCTGGAAAACCAGCAGCTGACCAGCTCCTAATCAGCTAGGCGTGTTAATGAGCTTTTAGGCTGCCTTCAAATTTAATGGGGTTGTAAAGGTTTGTTTTTTATTTTCTAAATAGGTTCCTTTAAGATAGTGCATTGTTGGGTCACTTACCTTTTCCTTTGATTTACCTTCTAAATGTTTTTTTTCTTTGTCTGAATTTCTCACTTCCTGTTTCTCCTCAGTAAACTTCACACCATCATCCGAGTGGTGTTTAGTCAGCCAGAACAGCTTACTGAGGAGGAACAGGAAGTGAGAAATTCAGACAAAGAAAACAAAGAAAAACAATATTTAGAAGGGAAATCTAAGGAAAAGGTAAATGAACCAACAATGCACTAGCTTAAAGGAACCTATTTAGAAAATAAAAAACGAACCTTTACAACCCCTTTAATACAAGTGCGAAAGAGCCCTTACAAGGCAGGATATGTATGCTGACAAGTCTTTGGGATATCAAACTGCAGTGCTACGGGGATATGGTGCAACTATAGTGCTTGGCTTGACCACCAGACCAACAACTGCACTAAGGTTCAAGGCTGCCATCTGAAAAAGTGATAGTGTGCCACTACGTTTGTAGGCTGCATAAGTGTGTAGTACAGCTTAGGACTTCAAAACAAAAAAGCCCCCGGTGCTGGTGGCTGGAGGAAAACCAAGCCATCCACGCTAACAGACTTAGCCCTGGTTCACCCTGGTGCGATTTGTCATGTGATTTAACAGTTCAAATTTGCATAACAAGTCCCACCCCATTGCCGGCAATGGAACCGTTCACATCGTTTTAACTCAAGTCGCAGCGACTTTGAAAAAGTTTCCTGCACTACTTTTTGGGGATTTCATTGCAACTTGCATAGACTTCTGTTAAATGAAGTTGCAAGCCGCGGCCCGAAACGAAATCGGAGGTGCAGTTCACATTGATCTGCGGCTTTGAAATCCTGCTATGGTAGCGCGATTTCAAATCCGTACTGGTGTGAACCAGAGCTTAGTGCACAAAGAAAGGGCTGTCTTACACCAGATAAACATATCCAGTGTATGGCAGCCCTTTTTTTCTGCACATAATTTTAGGAACACCTGAAGGTTATCCTGTATAGAGCTGACATTGCCTGAGATCTTATTCACCTGTGCATTACACAGTCATCATTTTTTGTGCTAAGAAGCATTCTGCATCAGTAAAGACGTGGACAAGCTGGTGAGTCATTTCCTTGTATAATGAGGGAGGATGGCAGCCAGTGTGAGCAAAATATGTCCATCTGCCTGGAAACTTGTCTATTACATTGCAGCCCTCCATGTCTCCTTCTCCAGCAAAATTAGGGAGCTACAGGATGAGCAAAATCTTGGAGCAGAACTAAACCCTCCTATCCTTTAAAGCTGACATTTTAGCCACTGTTTGATCTGCAGTTGTCATGGTGCTGCAAATGTGGTCAGTTTTGACATCAGTCCTTTAATTGCTTGAAAGTTCTGTTGGAAACGCAAACAACTTGGAAAGCTATGATTCATGCCATGCCTTGAATGTAAGATTTCATTCTTCTGCTCATCCTCCATTCATAAAGCGCTTTTCATTGATGGAAGCTATAGTATGGTTTCTATGAATGAAGAATGGGAGTGGGCTTAGTTGGCACTCTTGACGAGTGCTTGACGACTCTTGTCAACGACAGGTCCAGTGTCTAGTATTAACTCCTGCCGCACAGGGAGATTACTGCTGGGTATGGGGGGGCAGAGGGTGGAAGATGATTTCAGCAAAGACAGCAGCCACCAGCACAAGGGACACTTCTCATTGACTGTCCCCTGTGCCGATTTGTTTTTCTAATTACCAAAACTTACATTTCACATCTCAGGAGGGATTATGTCACACTCCTCTTTGCCGATCCTCTCCAAGTCATTAAGCTTTTTGAGGCTGACGTTTGGTAACTGGAACCTTCAGCTCCCTCCACATATTTTCTATGGGATTAAGGTCTGGAGACTGGTTGGCCACTCCAGGACTTTAATGTGCTTCTTTTTGAGTCACTCCTTTGTTACCTTGACCGTGTGTTTTGAGTCATTGTCATGCTATAATACCCATCCATGACCCACTTTTAATGCTCTGGCTGAGGGAAGGAGGTTCTCACCCAAGATTTGATGCAGCAGGGAGGAATGCCCTGTTCACCTCAAATGTGTGGATATGGGAACCAAGTCATTTTTTTTCATTTAACCTCCTGGTTGGACAAAAAATTACTTATCTATGGGCTGCTCAAAGTGGTAGTAAACGCAAGATTTCTACTTTCATCCCTTGAAATAGTTCATAAACAATGTAACAGATTCTGTCTTTACAATCTGTCTAACCTTCTGTCAGGAACCATGAATCAGACCGAGACAGAAGTACAGTTAAATCACACTTGTTTAATAATAAAAATAAAAAGGTAAACAGGGTAAGCGTAGTCAAAACACAACCAGAGTTTAGTAACCGGATCGGGTAGTCGGCCAAGCCAATGTCCAAGAGCCAGCGATCGAGGTAGTAGTTCAGCAAGCAGGATCTGTAGCCAGAGGGAACGTCAGACAAGCAGGTCTTCAACTGGAATGCAGGAGAAAGTCTCTAGTGATGTTAACACAGGCGAAGGCAAAGAGAAAATGAACTGGAAGTCCTTAATTAGGCAGAGCTGACGAGCAGGATCATCAACAGGTGGATCACTGTGGAGAGATGGGAGCTGGCAATTAGCTGACAGGTGAGCTGCCAGCACAGAGAAGGAAGGGCTGAGCAGAAATTGAGCAATCTTCAAACTCATGACATCACTGGCGCATGCACATTATAGCCGCGATTCACGAAAAGCTCTCTGTGCCGTCAGTCTGTTCCATAGAATGCCATCCCCATGTCCTCCATTTTCAGCAGCATTGCAATCCCGAGAGAGTACATGCCACCCAATGTGACTTGCTACATCACAAGGGGGTGTAAATATCGTCTCTGATCACGGGACAAGCCGAGAGGAGAGAGAGAGAACATCAATTGCCTAATTCATACTGCACATGCACAAGATTATGGCCATTCTCATAAGGGAGGGGGCAAAAGCTAAATGCGGAAGAGAAGTCCCAAGATGGCATAGGCTTCGGCAGAGAAATCCATGAACGAAAGTAAGGTGAAAAATACTTAAGAGATTTTTCTGGAAATAATATAGCAATTTGCAATGTTATCACTTCAGTCTCACTCCCCAAAAAAATATAAGTCAGCAGCTATAATTAGCTACTGACTTTTAATATCAGTACACTTACCTGTCCAGGGATCCAGTGATGTTGACAACTAGTCGATTCTTCAATTGGCTTCAAGTGCAGGCGCCAGCATCTTCACTAACAGAAACCACCAGTGAAGCCTTCCGGCTTCACAGCCAGTTTTCTATTGCCCATGCATGAGTCGTGCTGCACTTTGTAAATGGTCCCGCAGTCTTCTGGGACCTGTGTGTGTCCAAAAAGGCTGTAGGGGGAAGGAGGAGGGGAGAACAGCATTGTAGATTGTCATGGCTAGCTTACCCGGAAGTGGGAGGGGGTACCTGTCAAAACCAGGTACCCCGCAAAAAGTGACAAATGTGGTAGTGGGGGGGGAGGGGAGGCAAACAAGCTTCCCCTTTTGGGTGGAGCTCAGCTCCTACTTATTCCCCTTATGCTTCATTCAATAGGAGCTGGCTGAGTTTACTACAGCTTTAAGGCTTGAAGGTCGATGGCAAAAACCATCTGATCTCTACAGCAATCTCATTGCTAAACCTAGATCAGTCACTAGTACAGTGTGGTGTACAACTTCTAGGTTTCTAGGAAAAGGGAGTGATTCACATGCTGCCCATACCCAGTGGGCTCCTGTTGGCCGAACAAAGCTGCTTTGGAGTGAAGAGAAGGTAAGTAGGTGCTTGCGGCAGGGTCATCATTAAAGTCAATCTGTTGCTTTGCTTTAAACAATATTCAAAATTAAAAAAGAAACCTACCATTGTTTGTTGCCAGGGATCTGTGCGTCGTTCTCAGTACTACACAAAAATTGTTGTGGTTTAATTTTTATATTGTTCTGTGGATTGCCCTTCCCATGTGCACCTTCCCAAATCAGGGAGAGTCCCTCAAAATCAGAGACAGTTGGGAGCTATGCATCCAGTCCTGGTCAGGATAGTTTTGGCTTAGAGACCACACTTTGAAGTGATGTGTCATTGCGGTTTTACACATTTTTGCAAATGTATGAAATGAAAACCACCAAAAAATAAGTGTGGAAAGTGAAAAGTGTGCTAGGGAATATTTGCATGTGTACAGCGCGGCTGTCTCCCAGGGGTCATATTGCACACGTCCGTTGGTCTTATCTGGACCTTGAAATATTTCTGTTTATTGATCCATCCGATTTGCCCCCTGTGCAATTTGGAGTGTCCCTATCTATGTGATACGGTGATCCTTTTTTCTGATGGACGTCCTACCCCTGCTATATGTGTTTTTCTGGAATATATTGGATTCAGGAGTGCATAGCTGCCTATGTTTGCTCAAATGGTAGCTGCATCTATAAGGACAACATAATTTTGTTCTCAGCCAATTCCATGCTTACTATACTAATAGCCCCAAGGACAACATAGTCTTGTTTACAGCTAATTCCAGATCTATATGTGTATGCTTCTATTGAGTATTATCTCTACAGAACTTCTCACTTTGTTATAAAGTCTCTTCAGTTTGGACTACATGCGAGACAGTGAGATTTGTTTTATTCCCTGTATCCTCTTGTCGTCCGTCCCGATGAAGCCTCACGGCGAAACGCGTCGATGTAGACGTTCAAGGGATTCTACTCCTACTGTCCTGTATTCTGTATGGTTTTTAATTCTTTGAACATTGTTAATTTGTATTTGTCAATTAAAGCTTTATATTTTTTCTATTCTGTTGTATTTGTTGCCTGTAAATTCCAATCTCCCTTTATTGCTCTCTTGAGTAATTTCACCCAAGGAATATTTGCATGGTTTTGGAATTAAATGCATGCTGAACACAATCAATAAATATTATAATATAGACCTTTACTGCTGTGCAAAACCATAACAACAAAATTCCAAATTTCAAAACCAAACTCCCCTGCAAATGATTACCAGCCTCTCCAGCATGACCCCCTGCACTAGGTACAAAACACTCTACACTCTACACTCGCTCATCTCTCTGCCCTTATGATAACGATTTCCCGAGCTTGTACAATGAACACTTGCAAAGGCTTTGCAAATGTAATCAGAGAGAAGGATCCGTAGTGGAGTGTTTTGTACCCAGTGGAGTGGGTCATGTTGAAGAGTCTTGGTCATAATACAGTGCCCCAAAATAAACTGGCCTGAAAATACACAAATTGCAATAACTTTTTTGCTATGTTCTTTCTTTTGGCCACCTCTGACTATTTGTGATAACATTTGCCAAAAGATCTGTAGAGGTAAGGGGGGACAGGGTAGAATAAAGAGTCAGAAGACTCTTTATAGTACAAGAAACATGAAGCCATCTCTCTTATTATGATTGGTGGACTGCATATAAAGCACACCCCATGCTGCCCTCAACTGCATATTCTAGCAGTATTTTTTACTAAATGTATCACATGGTTCAAATGGTGGACAGTGCTATTTTTGACATGAAATTTTCAAATTAGTTTTAGTCATAGTCTTTTAACTGACATGCCATTTTTGTTGTATTTTAGTCATCTGGATTGTTTTAGTCGTATTTTAGTCGACTAAAGGCCCCAGTACATTTTAGTCGACTAAAATCTAGCGGGTTTAGTTAAATTTTAATGCATTATTTAAGCATTTCTCTAGAACTTCCAAACTCATTATACACTCCTGGAGTAAAAATCTAATAACATGGTATTATTTATGGTATTTAGACATGTGCAATTTGTTTAGTTCTGAATTCGTTTTTTTAACGAATTTCGAAAAATTTGTTAATCGGAAATATCCTAATTAACCACTTGCTTACTGGGCACATAAACCCCCTTCCTGCCCAGGCGAAATTTCAGCTTTCGGCACTGCGTCGCTTTGAATGACAATTGCGCGGTCGTGCGACGTGGCTCCCAAAACAAAATTGACGTCCTTTTTTTCCCACAAATAGAGCTTTCTTTTGGTGGTATTTGATCACCTCTGTGGTTTTTATTTTTTGCGCTATAAACAAAAAAAGAGCGACGATTTTGAAAAAAAAAAAAACAATATTTATTACTTTTTGCTATAATAAATATCCCAATTTTTTTTTAAATTTTTTTTTTTTTTTTCTCAGTTTAGTCCGATACGTATTCTTCTACATATTTTTGGTCAAAAAAAATCGCAATAAGTGTTTATTGATTGGTTTGCGCAAAAGTTATAGCGTCTACAAAATAGGGGATAGTTTTATAGCATTTTTATTAATATTTTTTTTTACTAGTAATGGCGGCGATCAGCGATTTTTATCGTGACTGCGACATTATGGCGGACACATCGGACACTTTTGACACCATTTTGGGACCATTCACATTTATACAGCGAACAGTGCTATAAAAATGCACTGATTACTGTATAAATGTGACTGGCAGGGAAGGGGTTAACACTAGGGGGCGAGGAAGGGGTTAACTATGTTCCCTATTTGTGATTCTTACTGTGGGGGGAGGGGACTGACTGGGGGAGGAGACCGATCTGTGTCCCTATGTACAAGGGACACAGCATCGGTCTCCTCTCTCCCTGACAGGACATGGATCTCTGTGAAAAATGGATGGGGTGTCTCCGCGCAAAGGAAATCAAATCAAAACACAGTAGACTGAACTGCTGCCTCTAATCGATTGCTATATCACAATGGGTAAAGCAAAAATATGAAAAAGGGGGGGTGGTAGATGTGGCGCTGTCCAGATATGCAATGTAATAGACAAGGAAATTTTAGGTAATGGTATACCTATGACGGTATCCACTTTAGAGTATTGTAAATACAAGAAAAATTAATATAAATAAAATAGAAATAAAATTTGAAAAAATATGAATTGGCTCAGCCAGGTGTTTGTTAAGAAGAATTTTTGTTAAATTAAAATATTTTGATTGGGTGTCTTTCCAACAAGACGTGTCCCTCATGTGTGAAGCGAAAATTTTATTTGAAAAAGTGAAAAAAAGTGAATAAAATACTTTTTTAATGGAAAAGCATTAATAAGACCGATGGTCGGCCGGGTGTTTGCTAAACAAAAAATTGTCCAAAATGTGTTAAAGATGTGTTCATAAAGAGATGTGTGATAATGGTCTATGCTAGTAAAGGGGTAGATAAGCTGATATGGTCTCAGCCGGGTGTTTACTATTCCTAATATGTTCAGAAAAAAGTGCTGCCTATTAGCATTCAAATGAAGCTTAAAACTATATAAAACATGCGATGTACATAGTATAGTGATGACAGAAAAGTCCAATAATTAGGTGGCAGTGAAAAAATGTGACTTTTTCTTGGTATGCTTTATGTTCCTTCAGTTTTCTTATGAGTGAGACAATCCATAGAAGTTTAAATATATGCACTCACCAGATCCTTCATACCCTCCAGGGGTATGCTGCAGCCACAGTATGTGCCACTGTGTAGCAATCAGGGGATGGTTCCAGGGGTTCCTTGCGGTTCTCCGGGGTGCAGATTCTTTTGTGAGATACTGTACACAGCACAGGGCCGTGTTCACACTACAAGATGTTTCTCAGGGCTGCAGTTCCTCTGAGCTCCACAAGATCTTGTGGATCTTGTGGATCTTTACTATTAGGAATAGTAAACACCCGGCTGAGACCATATCAGCTTATCTATCCCTTTACTAGCATAGACCATTATCACACATCTCTTTATGAACACATCTTTAACACATTTTGGACAATTTTTTGTTTAGCAAACACCCGGCCGACCATCGGTCTTATTAATGCTTTTCCATTAAAAAAGTATTTTATTCACTTTTTTTCACTTTTTCAAATAAAATTTTCGCTTCACACATGAGGGACACGTCTTGTTGGAAAGACACCCAATCAAAATATTTTAATTTAACAAAAATTCTTCTTAACAAACACCTGGCTGAGCCAATTCATATTTTTTCAAATTTTATTTCTATTTTATTTCTATTAATTTTTCTTGTATTTACAATACTCTAAAGTGGATACCGTCATAGGTATACCATTACCTAAAATTTCCTTGTCTATTACATTGCATATCTGGACAGCGCCACATCTACCACCCCCCCTTTTTCACATGGATCTCTGTGTTTACACACAGAGATCCACGTCCTGCTTCTGTAACTGCCGATCGAATGTACCTGGCGGACATCGCGGCCGCCAGGCACGCTCCTCGGCATCACGTGATGCGCGCCGCACAGCTGTTCCCTGCCGCGCGCCCTCGGCGGCGCGCGGCGGGATGTAAACAGAGAAGGACGTCCTGGGGACGTCCTCTCGGCACTTGAGAGCCTCGCTGCAGCCATCTTTCGGCTATAGCGCGGGTCTCAAGTGGTTAACTAAAATCTGTAAATTTGAATATTTGTAAATTCATAAATTCTAAAATTTGTAAATTTGTAAATTCGTAAATTCGAAAATCTAAAAATAACTACTTAATAATAATAATAATAATAATAATAATAATAATAATAATAATAATAGGTATTGGAATTTCCTTTCAAATTTGGCTGTTAGTGAACGCAACGAATACGAATTCATCCAAAGTTACAAATTATCCAAAATAATGAATGCCGTATCTAAACAAATGGAATATAACGAATTAATAATAATCAATAACAATAATAATAATAAACTTTTTATTATTATTATTAATTTGTCATGTTCCATTTGTTTAGATGCGGCATTCGTTATTTCGGATTAAAAAAGGGGGGGTGTTTTTGCGCTGAAAGCCAGCAGTTAAACTACATAAAGTGCAAAAAGCCAAATGCTACTATTAAATAAAGTGCTAGAATATTTGGGTCTATATTAATAGTCCTTAATCCAATGATGAATAAAGTGCACAAATATAAATATAGCGGTGCAATACTTATATATAAATAAGTGAATTGTGGTATGAAGACATGAATAATAAAGTGCACCAGTGCTATCTATATAGATATGAACCACAACAATGCTATATATACATATAAAAAAAAATAAATAAATAAATAAATAAATAAATTAATTAATTAAAAAAAAAAAAAATTATTAGTCCGTATTCAAAAGTCCTTAAACGTGAGTGTTCAAACAAAATTAACTGATGTGAAATACAAATCCTCTGCTGCATAGAAGGATAGGAATATCTCTAATATGTCCATGCAGTGGTCTCACAAAACTCTCACCTCCATTAGAACATAACATGTATGTTTAGGCAGTAAATCTCCTTAATGGTGGTTCTTCTGATCTATGTTGTTGCTACTCCCAACCTAGTCTCCTCTGTTGGTGATGTTATTGCAGTTCCTAAGGAGAGGAGGGGGAGGGGAGTGCAGCTCCAAGGGGATAGGATAGGAATAAGGAAGAGAGAAGGGCCTCCAATAGTGTAGTATGTTGGTCCAAAACTGGTTTATTAAGTGATAATATGTAATGCTCGTACATTAAAACAAAAATCGTGTGGCTAAAAAATATATAACAACAGCGGCGATATACGCCGTCTTACTCGTCCATCCGTTATTTCGGATAATTCGTAACTTCAGATAAATTCGTATTCGTTACGTTCACTGACAGCCAAATTTGAAAGGAAATTCCAATACCTATAATTTAATAGTTAGTTATTAGTTATTTTTACAAATTTACGAATTGCGATCATAACGAATGACCCGAAAAAAAATAAAATGAATGAAACGAAAATGAAAACAAACACATTTTTCGGCAGTGCACGTGTCTAATGGTAATAGTCTGGGTTCACACCTTAGTGATGCGGGAACCAGCGTGATTCCTGTGTGGGTTCCCGCATCGCATGTCTCTCGCAGGCAGTTCAAACTGCCTTATGCAAACTGCTGTGGGTGACAATACAAAGTTAATGACACCCCAGATCAATTCGCAGATCACAGTGTGACCTGTGAACACTCATGCGATCCGATTCCACTGCAGACCAAAAAAAAGTTTCCTGCACCATTCTGGTCCGAATGCGATGCAAATTCAGCCATACAATCTGTATGGCTAAATTCGCATCTCACAGACATCGCATGTGATTTGCACAGCAATGCGGTGCGAATCACATGCAATGTCTGACATCGCAATAGTGTGAACCCAGCCTTAAACCTAGTACACACGGCCAAAAAAAACTTTGTTTATCCTGACGAGATTCTTGACAAGAATCTTGTCCCGGCTGAGTGCACACACGTACACTTCAAAAGAACCGCCGTTCTTTTGAATGGCACAAATGCGGTGACGTCATCGACTACGACGAGCATGCGCTCGTCACATTCGATGCCGTCGCCGCCATCTTGCTACCCCATACCTATGCCTAGGAAGCTACTGCGCATGCGTCAAAGTCATTTAGAGCATGCACGGGTTTCCACGGCGACAGGTAAGTGTACACACGCTCTGGTTTCTCGTCGGGTAACAGGCCGACAAGTATCCCGACGAGAAAATAGAGAGCAGGTTCTCTATTTTTCTCGTCAAGATTCTGGGCAGATTTCCCGACGAGAAACCTGAAAGCCTCGTACACACGCACGGTTTTCTCGGCAAGAAAGCTTTCCCAGCTGTTTTCTTGTCATTTCTTGACGAGAAAACCGGCCGTGTGTACGAGGCCTTAAGGTTTGAACATACACTCAGTAGTGTATTTAGGTTTTGTGCTGCCCTAGGCCTGACTAAACTCGTGCACCCCTAATTTAAATATGACCCACCCCTTCCTGTCAAGGCCACACCCATTTCTGTTTAAGAACCGCCCTGAAATTTTTGAGTGGGACACTAGTTCTGAGGGCCTGGGGCAATGAATTCCCTTAATTTGCATAGATTGCCTCTCACTTCCTGTTTGGCTATGGGGCAGGAAGTAAAGGGAAATCTCTGCAATGGGACACAGATGGTAAAAAATAAACTGACGGGGCTATAACCCTCCCTTACTCTATCCAAAATGAAAAAAAAAAAGTGTTTTCTATAGTTGCCTATAGTAACAGTGTAGAGCAAGCCGGCAGGGACTCTTTCCGTGCTGCCCCCCTGCAAAGTGCTGCCCTAGGCCTGGGCCTTGTTGGATTGCATACACTACAGACACAGATTTAGCCGTTGTGATATATAACGTCCTTATAAATAAAACCAAGTAGCATAAACAAACAAAAATATTGCTTTTTGACAAACAGAAGTGGAAATTTAAAGCAGAACTACATGGCATCTAAGCACCACAAACCAAAAACACAATTTAGTTAAATTTTCAAATTCCTTCATCCCTCCATGCTTTATTTTGCTGAAAAATCACCCTAAAAACACCCCCCTAACATTTCTGGTGGCGACCATCTTGAGTAAGGGCAGATGATTCATGAAGCATCTACTTCCTGTAATCCATCTGCCCTTAGCTTTTGCTAAACAAACAGAAAAAGACCAAAAACTTTGAAAAAAACAAAACCTTTTTCAGATTTTGTTATAAAATTTAGCAAACATTAAATTTTTCTCCTTCACTGATGGGCACTGATGAGGTGAGCACTGATCAGGAGGCGCTGATAGGTGGCACTGATGGGCACTGATGATGCGGCACTGATGATTCTGCACTGATGTGCACTAATAGGTGGCACTGATGGGCACTGATCAGTAGGCACTGATTGGCAGCACTGATGGATACTGATAGGTGCCACTGGTGGGCACTGATTAACAGTACTGATGGGCACTGATAGATAGCACTGGTGGGCACAGATTAGCAGCACTGGTTGGAACTTAGGGGGCAGATGTCCCTCTAACAGAAGCCGGTTACTGGCTTTATACTTTTCTTTACGCTAACAGAAAAGTAACTGACTTCTGTTTACTTCTGTGAACAGCTGTCATTGGCTGACAGCTGATCACGTGGTAAAGGGTCCGCTGTGATTGGCCCTTTACCCTGCTCTGTGATCAGCCAAGTCCGAAGGACTCAGCAATCACAGAACATGGCGCGAAAGCGGGAGGACGTGCATGGGCGCCCTCCCGGCATTTGAGGTCCACACTGTAGCTGTCTTTCGGCTATAAAGCAGACGTCAAGTGGTTAATAAACGAAACAAAAAAATTAACTAAACTAATTCTGAAATGAATCAACAAAACAAAAAGAGTACCAGAACAAATCTATCCGAAACAAAACAATTTTTTTCCAGTCTGCACATGTCGTCTTCTTCACATTCTTGGTCAAAAAGCAACTGAACCACTTTACCCGTCAGCATGCTTTATATCTTGAGTTGAGCTACATATATGCAATCATGCCTTGGCCAAATGGTTGGTATGATTTCTTTTCCCTGGAATCATTTATTATATAGTTGCTAGATTATTTTTAATATGTTTTTTATCTATCTGTTTATGTTTTAATGAATCCACTTTAGTTGAGGCCGACCTTATGAAATCCCATTTTGCTATTTCACTTGCAATCCCATTATTTCTAAACAATGTGAAAGTGACAACTTTTATTACATAAAGGAAAAAATAGATGATCGCACATATAAATATGACAGTAAATGTGAAGCGTTTGTAGTTTTATATCACCATCTGTCTCTGTGTCCTACAATGAAAAGGCAAGATCTTCCAGGAAAGGAGGCTCTGCTGCCTGTAAATCCATGCACATTCCCTCCATCAATCAACGGTGCCCATCTCGGCACGCTTGGCAGAGTTTGCTTTGGGCGCTACTGGAGGGAAGTGCTAAGCTCAGCATCATTAACCCCTCACTGCCAGGGAGACCCGCCGAGCTGCAGTATTGACAGAATCAAGTAAGCAAAGGCTGTGGTCAGCAGGAACCATCTGTGCGTGCGCCGTGTTCATTACAGAAAGATTAATGGGGGCCTGTGATCCTGTAAATAGAGTATTAATGCTAATACAAAGTGACAGGAACCCTGATTGCAAATATGAGTATTTGACATACAAATAAAAGGTGTTTAATGGGACAACCCAAAGTCTTTCGGCAGTTGGGAAATGAGCAGTGTATACTTTGAATACCTACATCTAAATATCTAATTGAAAACATTGTTAGAAGCTTGTAAATGTTACTTTAAAGAGACCCTATCGCGGGACCCAGTGGCGGCTGGTGCTTAATATTTTAGGGGGGAGGCAAACAAACCTGCCCCCCCCCGCAGGAGATGGATGGCGGCGACCAGTGACCCCCGCGGGAGATGGACAGCAGCGATCAGTACCCCCCCCAGGAGATGGATGGAGGCGATCAGTGGCCTTAGGAGGTCGCTGCCGAAGCTGCTCCTTGCTCCAGAGCTGGGGCTGGGGCCGGAGCCGTGGCCGTTGCGGGAGTCCTAAGACTCCCCAGCCAGTCCGGTCTCAGAAACCGCTTCCTGATTGGCTGGGAGGAGATTAAGGAAGACAGAAGCAAGAATGAATTTGTTATTGTCACACATCTGGGTGGGCTCAGGGAGCAGTGCTTTGAACCCCGAGCCTACCCTTTTTTTAAGCCAATTGGAGCCTCGGGCTGTAATCATGTGCTGGAAAAATTGAAATCCATGTGTCCGGTGCCCTGCATGTAGATTAGGGGCCGGGGCCCATGGATAAGGGGGGCGGCGCCCCGAATGGATGGGTCACCACTGGCGGGACCATTTATTCAATGAAAATCATCCTAAACTATGTTCATTTAACAGAATGTAGGCTTGTTATTTACCTGTACAAGCCATCCTTATGTAGACATACAAAGAGACTGCCGCTGGATGCCGCCATGTAAACTATTTGAAGTAATGGAAAGGAGCCATATCCAACAATCTGCCAACAAAAGTAGTATTATTAGTAATAAGCAAAATGGATTTATAAAAGATCGTTCTTGCCAGACCAACCTTTTAGCATTCTATTAGGAGGTACGCTGCAATTTTAATTGAAGAAGGCCTGTGGATGTAGTATATCTAGATTTCTACTGTACACCATAGACGATTCAATTACAAATTAAGGTCTTTTGGCATTGATGATATTGTATGTACCTGAATAGAAAACTGTTTACATGAGTGTGTACAGAGAGTTGATTATTGGCTTACTTACTGAATGGTCTAGAGTTGTGAGTGATGTGCCCCAGGGCCCTGTACCAATTCTGTTTAATTTGTTCATAAATGATATAGAGGTTGGAATAAATAGTTCAATCTCAGTGTTTGCTGATGATACAAAGCTAAGCAGAGCGATACTTTCACAACAGGATATAGCGACTTTACAAGAAGATCTCGATAAAATATAGGGCTGGGCACCTATATGGCAGATGAGGTTCAACTATGAAAAATGTGTGTATATATATATATACTTTGCCTCGCTGTGTCCATGTGCATGCCTCACTGTGCCTTACTGTGTCCATGTCTCACTGTGTTCATACCTCACTGTGTCCATGCCTCACTGTGCCCATGCCTCACTGTGCCCATGCCTCACTGTCATGGGCGTCCGCTCCATAGGGCAAGGGAGGGCGTTTGCCCCCCCTGAAATCCTGTGCCATGATTCTCGGGGAGGAAAACAGCAGGCAGGAAGAAAGGCGGCGGCACAGCGAATTCAATTAGAACCGCTCTCTCTCTCTCTTTTCGGCTGACAGAAAGGGGGTGGGGGATGATCGGGGGAGATATACAGACAGCCCGCAGCTATCCTCTCCCTGTCACGGCGCCGCTGCCGAGTTCTCTGGTAAATGGAGCAGCGGTGCTGTGACAGGAAGAGGAGAGCTGTGGGCTGTCTGTATATCTCCCTCGATCGCCCCCTTTCCCTCAGCCAAAAAGAGAGAGAGCGGCTCTAATGGGATTCGCCGTGACGCTGCCCCACTTCCTGCCCACTGTTTTCCTCCCCATGATTGGCCACAGCAGAGGGCCAATCAGAAGATTCTGGGGACTGGGGGCATCATGGGAAATGTAGTCCCTGAAGAGTGGCGGCCCCAGCCTGTCCACAGACACCATGATACAGCCCCCAGCATGCAAGCACTCTGCTGGGGGGGGGTAAAAAGGGGAGAAAAGAGAATACTGTGCTGGGGAAGCCATAGAGGGAGCCATGCTGTACCCGCACCACCATAGAGCCACGCTGTACCCGCACGCACCACCAGAGAGCCACGCTGTACCCGCACCACCAGAGAGGGAGCTACGCTGTACCCGCAGCACCAGAGAGCCACGCTGTATCCACAGCACCAGAGAGCCACGCTGTACCCGCAGCACCAGAGAGCCACGCTGTACCCGCAGAACCAGAGAGCCACGCTGTACCCGCAGCACCAGAGAGGGAGCCACGCTGTACCAGCAGCACCAGTGAGGGAGCCATGCTGTACCCGCACCACCAGTGAGGGAGCCACACTGTACCCGCACCACCATAGAGCCACTCTGTACCCGCACCACCAGAGAGCCACACTGTACCCGCACCACCAGAGAGCCACGCTGTACCCGCCCCACCAGAGAGGGAGCCACGCTGTACCCGCCCCACCAGAGAGGGAGCCGCGCTGTACCCGCCCCACCAGAGAGGGAGCCGCACTGTACCCGCACCACCAGAGAGGGAGCCGCGCTGTACCCGCACCACCAGAGAGGGAGCCACGCTGTACCCGCACCACCAGAGAGGGAGAAAGACCGAGCCACTGCCAGGGTACAGGCATGCTACACTACTGACTAGAGTCACCCCGGGCAACCCAGAGTGAGCGAACGTCCAGCCAGAGGGATCGCTGTTGTGGTTTCACCAGGTCTGGTAAGAGGGCCTGTTGGTCATTATCCATGACTGTTCCTAGGGACTGAGCCATTAGGAAGTATCTAACCTGATATCATCCCATCTATGCAGGGGGCAATTATTGCAGAAAATAACACCAAATGCTGGGAGTTTTTAGTGCGGAAACTGACACCAGTGCTGAGGGTCATTTATTATGTACACTGTCTGGTACAGATGCTGAAGTTTTTATTCTAGAAATCTGCACAGATGTGGGGGGTTATTATTGTTGCTACTGACACCAATGCTGGCGATTTTTATTGCGGAAACTGACAGCAAAGCTGGGGATTGTTATTGCAGAAACTGGCACTGATCCTGGGGATTGTTATTTCCTTGGGGGGAACTCCATTTTTTATGATATTGTTATTCAAAGTTGCTAGTTGCTTGATAGTTGCATCAGGTTTCTCAAACCTTTGCATGCCTGTGCTTAGTGTGATAATGACTTAGCCCCTCCCCTTCATGACATTGTCAAAAAGGGACCGAGCATTGATGACCTTAAAATGATGCCCCCCCCCCCTGAAAAAAGTTCAGCGGACGCCCAGCTTACTGTGCCCATGTCTCACTGTGCCCATGCCTCACTGTGCCCATGCCTCACTGTGCTCAATCTCCCTACCTGATCTCCTGCGCTGTGTGACTAGACTGACGTTTAACATGGGAGTCTATGGAAGGGGTGCCCAGGTTTGAAAAATCGGTGCTCCCCGGCCGTAGGTCACCTGGACAACAAACTTTTCTCACTTGTACATGAAGAGTGGGGCTACATGTGTGCCAAGTTTGGGGTCCAGGGGGCCTAGGAACGGCCGGTACCGGGTCCCCAAAATCACCATTGACCGTTTAACATAGGAGTCTATGGAAGGGGTGCCCGGATTTGAAAAATCGGTGCTCCCCGGCCGTAGGTCACCTGGACAACCAACTTTTCTCACTTGTACATGAAGAGTGGGGCTACATGTGTGCCAAGTTTGGGGTCCAGGGGGCCTAGGAACGGCCGGTACCGGGTCCCCAAAATCACCATTGACCGTTTAACATAGGAGTCTATGGAAGGGGTGCCCGGATTTGAAAAATCGGTGCTCCCCGGCCGTAGGTCCCCCGAACAACAAACTTTGCACACTTGTAGAGAAAGAGTGGGGCTACATGTGTGCTAGGTTTTGGCTGTGATCAGGCGCACAAATTAGAAGATAGAGACAGGCTCGTGTATAAGCCGGGGGGGCATTTTCACAAAAAAAATGTGCTGAAAAACTCGGCTTATACTCGAGTATATACGGTATATATATATGCAAGTTACCGGCTTATTGAGAGAACCTCTGGGAGAAATCAAGAAAGAAAAGCCCGGAGCAAAAAATGAGAGAAAAGAAATGAGCGGAGGGCTGGCATGACTAGGGAAACAGGGTACAGGATGTTAGAAGTATTAGGATTGGGTAGGAAGTTTAGTGGGAGGGGGAGTAAGTAGGAAAAGGAGTTGTCCCCTCCCCCAGGTCACCACAGTGTGAAGGAAAGTTCAGGGAGACAGAGCTATGGCAGAGGGGGAGCTGTTTCGGGCCTAGCTGCGGTCGGAAGCGGCACCAGGGAGCGCAGGTTGGTTACAGGAGACCCTGGGGCCAATGCTTGCTTGAAGGGTGGTGGGGGCAGGTACAGGGGGGGAGGGAGTCCACGCGAGCTTGAAGGTTACTGCCTTCAGAGCGCTTCTTACCCGACTATCCCCTAGAGCCCAGCGCCAGCCAATTAGTCTCCCCTTGGCCCCATTCGGGCCCCCCCCCCCCGCTGAGCGTTCACATTGCTCACAAGGGGGGGTCCCGGGAATCATCCCCCTCATAGTCAGGGCCCGGCGGGCGGCCGCACCGGCGGTTCGGGGTGGCCAGGCAGCTCGCTCGACACATGGACCAGAAGAGTGCGGGCCTCACCCCTGATGGGACGGTAGCGGGGGGTGGAGCCTCAGCGGGGGAGATCGTCGGTCGCGGTCACTGTGCCCTCTGCAGCCTCGGCCAGGTGACCCCCAGGTGATGATGGATCGCCAGGGGAGGGTGACAACGCGCCTGATGTCTCTCGGCAGGGCGGGGGGGAAGTCGTCCCCCCCCGGCCCGCGAAAAGCGACAGAGAAGTCCATGGGCGGGTCTGGAGCTCAGTGGCGGTGGCCGGAGGGCTGCCAGATCCTCGGCATCCAGAGACGCTGCTCCTGGAGGGCTTTCATCAGATGGTCGCAGGGCGAGCTGACGGCTTCGGAAGACGATCGGTTTCCCCTGAGATGATCGGCAGCGATGGAGGCGAGACGGTCGGCTGGTGGGAATTTTTCCTAGGCAGCCCGGTAAGTAAAAAAAAAAAAGAAAAAAAATAATTTTTCTTTGCCATATAGGGGATAGTATAGTGGGTCCGTGGGGGGTGGTCCTACTGCAGGTGCTGGGGAGACATTGGTAACGGGGGGGCTACTGCAGGTGCTGGGGAGGCATCGGTAACGGGGGGGGCTCGCAGGGTGATTCTCCCCGGGTGGACACAATGGATGGGGCTGCACTTGGGGGGAGCTTCAGGCTCGCAGGGTTTTTTATTGGTGGGGCTCAAAGATTTTGGTTGGTGGATTTGAGAAGGTGGTCGGGCCGTGTGGTCCCGCTTGCAGGGAGGGATAGTATATCCTCATCACCCGTAGCGGTGCCGGCTGTGTGGGAGTCTGCGCATGACAGCTGATAGTGGGGTGCAAGTGGAGCAGAGGGTTTTGAAGTTCGTGGTAGCAGGGGACGCCGCTGGAAAACGGGATGTCATACGTTTGGCTGATTTAGCCACAGGTACAGTTGGTTTTAGTGTCCGCTGGGTGCTTACTTAAAGCCTGAGGTCCGGGATAAGATCTAAAAGGGTGAGTACGTAGAGATGTTGTTCACTCCTGCTGTTAAAAAAAAAAAAAAAAAAAAAAAAAAATTAAAATTTGGGGTTACGCCAGGGTATTCCAACAATGGGAGGTGGTGAGAAGGGGAGGTATTGGTTGATTACATGTACTATCGGAAATAAGTTGCAAGCATTTGACATGAGGGTGATTGGGGGGAAGAACCCCGAACCCTGTCGGAGCTCTTTTGTTACCCAAATTCGGTAGGGGATGCTTACAGGGTTCACGGAGGTGCGGTTTGGATGCGGTCTGGGAGCAGTTTGGCGTAGGAGGGGATACATCCGGCACTACGGTGGGATCACAACGACATCAGGCTGGGAATGCGCCTTGTGACATCTGCTAGGCCCCAAGGGCAGTTGTTTCCTGGTAGGGGCGGGTGTTACTCCACCCAACCCACCCCCCCCACAGTATAACAGTCCGGCTGGAGTAAGTAGGCCTGTTAGCGGTACACGTAGGGCACGGGTAAATTCGGTGGAGTGTGTCGGTACAAGCACTAAGGTTCTGGGTTTGGGGGGGGGGGGTTGGGATCACACCCTGTCGGTATGCTTCAAACACGGGAAAGAAAGGACGCCAGTGATGGGTGAACGGCGGCGGCCGTTTCTTGGTAGGTATACGGATGGTACAGCAGCGTAGCTGTTAGACTAAGGTTTTTTCTTTTCAGTGGGGTTTCACATGCCGTGTGATTTATGTTCGGCCATGCTGCGTCCCAATGTAGTTTCTGAGAAACTGCCCAGGGAAAGTAGCATTAGGACGCATAGGCGGCTCTTTCCCTTCCCAATCTTTTGTTGATTTGGGGGTTCCCCTTTGGGGTGTAGTGCCAAAGTAGGAGCTCAACAAATTTGGGCTGATGCACCACCTTTCTTCCCAAAAGGGGGGTTGGTCAACAATGCCATTGACACGGGAGGACACACAGTGAGTTACGCTTCCTTGGATGCGGCACTGTATTGGGCTCGTCGGATTGGTCAGGGCCGCCCGGACAGCTTCCGGTTGTGGGGTTGGTGGGGTACTGGGGTTTTTTATGTCGATATGGGTCTGCAGATTGGTTGCTCTGTCTCCGGGGCACTGTTTAGCAGTTCAACTCATTGGGGGAAGGTGTGATGAGGGATGTGTCAGGAGTATCGCCCATCAGCCATTATTTGGACGATTTTCTGTGCGTAGGCCTGGCGTCGCCAACTATCTTCGGGGTGCTCCTGTCTACATTGGAGCACGTCGCAAGGATCAGATCGCCTAAGCATTTTTTGGGTGGACTCACAGGGAGGATTTGCGGGTGTGCCTCATTACTGGACGGGTTTCCCAGGAGGGGACTGGGGGGGTTTGGTGCGGTTAAGAACTTTGAGTGGGGGTGGTACACAGTGTCGGGTGGCTCGACAGGTTTGGGGGCATTCTTTCAAGGCGGGTGTAGTGGGCCTTCGGTCTTGGATTGACAGGGGTTTTCACACAAGATCTGGTGCTGCTGGAGTCATTTCCAGTGGTATGGTGGGGCGCCTCAGTAAGGGAGATGAAGGTTTGGTTCCACGGGTATAACCTGGGTATGGTACGAGTGATCAAGAGTCGCTGTGTCGTCTCCCCCGGTTGTTTCAGCTGTTGCCACACTCGGTGTGGTTATGCCTGCAAGTGCATGTGTCATTTACTTGGTGCATCTAACGCCAGTGGAGAACGTCATAGCTGGAGCGTTTCCTCGCTTTTCAGTGGGGATAGTTTCCGGGTGGTGGAGCTGGTGGCGGGGTAACGTGGGGTGTCCCGTCCTGTCTGGAGGTGTGAGATTCCATCGGAGTCGTCCACTTCTCGGAAGGCTAGGCAGTAGTGGCAGGTGGTAGTTCACATGAGTGAAGTGGATTCGGTGGGGCGAGGGGGTTAGACTGTTGGCGTTATACTTTATTTCTAGAAATAGGACCAATGGGGTGGCCGGGCTCGCTAAAAAAAAAAAAAAAAAAAAAAAAAAAAGAACTAGCGGGTTTGACGTTTCTGGTCAAAGGCTGGGTTGCCCGGAATTTACGGAAGAATTTTGGGTGTCTCCTGGTTATATCATAAAAAATAAAATAAAAAAATAATAATAATAATAAAATGTTTGGGCAGCTGCAGGGTTTGGGCAGCAGCATATGAGGTTTCCCTAGTTAGAGGGAGTTGTTTTCGTTGGCAAGTTTATTCTCGTTTTCCAAAAAAAAAAAAACAAAAGGAATAATAATAATAAATAAATTTGGGGCCTTTTTGGTTTGGGGAGCTGGTCAGCCTTTCCAAGTCCGTCAAAGGGGGAATGTGGGTTTATGAGATTAGGTGCAAGAAGGAGCAAGAAGGAGGGGGTGTCGTTGGTGTTACTGATATACAAGATGGAGCAGGTAGGCAGGGGTCAGTTGGTGCGGGCTTGGCTCCGCCTGGCTAGCAGTGGTGTCCGGAGGGGGCCGTGACGGGGGTTTTTATTTGGGAGGTGCGTCCCGGGGTAGTCGGGTCCTTCTTAATGCACACGGACGGGTCCCCCTTTGTTGTTCAGGTTTCACAGGGTTTCAGTTTCCAGGAAGTGCTGCCAGGTTGGGGCTTGGATGAGAGGGCATGTTCTTCTCGTTTCTTTCAGGGTTGGGGCTGCGACCGAGATGGCTAAGGTGGGATGGATGCTTTGGTAGGTGGGAGTCTTGTAGATTTGTGCTATACATTCGCCCCCATCAGCTGGTGGGATTCGAATAGTGGTGGGCTGGGTGGAGAGAGTGTATGGGGCTGTGATGATTTTGGGCTTGCTGAGGTCTTGGTGGCTTGTTTCTTTCTCTTCTTGCAGGTTCGGTACAGGCCCTGGCCTGGATACTGGGCCATTCGATCATGTTTAAAAATACATAAAAAAAAAAAAAAAAAAGGGGTAATGAGGGGCGGATGTGGGGCCAGAGGGTCAGCAGGTGGGGTTTCCAAGCCAGGAGGTTTGTGCTAGATGGCTGGGAGTTCCGGGAATGCTATGGAGTGGAGGGGCTCCAGAGGTACAGCTTTGCACGTCTGTATAGGCCGCCTGACGTTTTGGTCCTGCACGTAGGTGGTAATGATTTAGGGGTAAGGTCGATGGCATTCCCGGACATGGTCATTGGGTGGTTGGACATTGTCACTCGGACCGCATGGAATGGGGCTTGGTCTTTAGAGGGTATCTACAGGGCCCGTACGAAGCTTAATTGGGAAGTGAGTAGATTTGTAGTGAGGAATGAAGGGTTGGTGGTAAGGCACATGGAGTTGGTGGTGGATGTCTGGAGGTACCTGCGGGGCAATGGTGTGCACCTCACTGCTGTGGGGTGTGACGTATGGGCATTGGGAATGCAATATGACATACAGTGAGCTCTGGGGTGTGGGGGGCCCCCAAGGGTAAGGTTTTCCCCTTGGGTGCTGTGGCGGGTGTTGGTCTTTGCGGATGAAGGAAGATACCTTGGAAGGAATGAGTTCAGGACCTATCGTTGGTATGGGTCCTGATGGTTGGATTTCAGCTAATGGAGGTTTAGCTAAAATGTGTTGGTAACGGGTGCAATATTTTATCAGATGGTTATGGAGGTTCCCGCAAAAGACCAACGCTAGGATTTTGATATTATTTTGGAAATATATTTATTTAATAAATAAGGCTGCTACGGCCTATGTTTTACTCCAATTTCGGTGTGGTCTCGTTAATTTAGGATTATGGGTAAGAAGTTGGAGCAAACAGGGGGTAAGCAGTAAGTACATCTGTTATACATTAGTCAAGAAAAGCCCGGAGCAAAAAATGAGAGAAAAGAAATGAGCGGAGGGCTGGCATGACTAGGGAAACAGGGTACAGGATGTTAGAAGTATTAGGATTGGGTAGGAAGTTTAGTGGGAGGGGGAGTAAGTAGGAAAAGGAGTTGTCCCCTCCCCCAGGTCACCACAGTGTGAAGGAAAGTTCCCGCCCACCCTCCCCTGGTTATGTCCGTATGGTCAGGTTTGTGTTGTTGTTCTTTCTATTAACAGGTATGGTGTTCTGGATGTCGTGGCAGTAGCGGGTGTTGGTCTTTGCGGATGAAGGAAGATACCTTGGAAGGAATGATGGTTGGATTTCAGCTAACGGAGGTTTAGCTAAAATGTGTTGGTAACGGGTGCACTGCGGTCCGTGGTTGTCTCTGAGCCAGCCGGTCGGCTTGAGGCCTATAAGCATATGAGAGGTACCGCAGTGCAATATTTTATCAGATGGTTATGGAGGTTCCCGCAAAAGACCAACGCTAGGATTTTGATATTATTTTGGAAATATATTTATTTAATAAATAAGGCTGCTACGGCCTATGTTTTACTCCAATTTCGGTGTGGTCTCGTTAATTTAGGATTATGGGTAAGAAGTTGGAGCAAACAGGGGGTAAGCAGTAAGTACATCTGTTATACATTAGTCATGGCAAAGGATCTGGAGGTCCTAGTAGATGACAGACTCGGCAATAGCACATAATGCCAAGCTACGCCAAGCAAGGTTAGCAGACTAATCGCATAAAGAATTGTGATACAATACTAAAGCGCTGCTATGTATGTGAAAGGTGTGAGAATAAAAATTGTGAGAAAGTGTAGAAAACCAACATGGAACAGCTGCACCATTAAATGATCTTAAGCATTGAAAGACATAGTATTTTGAAAGAATGGTGCGCCTATTCCAACATACACCATACCATAATAAACATAATTCCGTATGAATGAAACCACTATATGAATAAATAAATATATATGTATAAATAACAATCTGTGCATATACAGTCCTCTTTGGTAGATAGTGGTAGATAGTGACTTCTTAACCACTTCAATACCGGGCATTTTCACCCCCTTCCTGCCCAGGCCAATTTTCAGCTTTCAGCACTGTCACGCTTTGAATGACAATTGCGCGGTCATGCGACGTGGCTTCCAAACAAAATTGACGTCCTTTTTTTTCCCACAAATAGAGCTTTCTTTTGGTGATGTTTGATCATCTCTGCAGTTTTTATTTTTTGCGCTATAAACAAAAACAGACTGACAATTTTGAAAAAAACACAATATTTTTTACTTTTTGCTATAATAAATATCCCATTTAAAAAAAAAAATTCTCAATTTAGGCCGATATGTATTCTTCTACATATTTTTGGTAAACAAAATCGCAATAAGCGTATATTGATTGGTTTGCGCAAAAGTTATAGCGCCTACAAAATAGGGGATAGAATTATGATTTTTTTTTTCTACTAGTAATGGCGGTTATCTGGACTGCGATATTGCGGCGGACAGATCGGACACTTTTGACACTATTTTGGGACCATTGACATTAATACAGCGATCAGTGCTATAAATATGCACTGATTACTGTATAAATGTGACTGGCAGGGAAGGGGTTAACACTAGGGGGTGATCAAGGGGTTAAATGTTTTCCCTAGGGAGTGATTCTAACTGTGGGGGGAGGAGACTGACTGGGGAGGTGACCGATCGGTGTCCCTATGTACAAGGGACACAACATCGGTCTCCTCTCTCCCTGACATGACGTGGATCTCTGTGTTTACACACAGAGATCCACGTCCCTGGCTCTGTAACTGCCGATCGCGGGTGCCTGGCGGACATCGCAGCCACCAGGCACGCGCATCGGCACCCGAGTGACGCGGCGCACATGCTCTCCCCTTAGCAGCCGGGTGGCCATAGGACGTCATATGATGGCCACCCAGGATGGCAGAGCCCCCTTGTGGCCGTCATATTACTATAGGCGGGATGGGAAGTGGTTAAAGTAACCATACAGTGCTCCTCCACTATAGGGAATTATACTGTGATACGTGCCACCACTTCCACCACCGGGTGCACTGCCCGCTCACCTTCCCTTGAAGAAGTCACGTGATCTGTGACGCAACGCGTCGGGAGAAGTCGGTGACGTCACTTCGGTGTCTCAGCAACCTGGGTTGTAGCGGTGAAGGGGAGAGCACTGCATCTCCCTGATCTGCCTTATATTTAATGCAATATACAAGACGATTGAATATGTGAGTGAAATATTGTTATATTCAACAAATCCACACTTATACATGTTTGCGTGATGAAAGTTTTTTCTTTTTCTTCACTTTTTAGTTATTCCTGGGAAAGAGGCTTTCTATTCATTGGATGATATCTTTGATACGTATCTCCATCAGCAGTAATGAACCATCTAAAGATTATATATTCTAAAGGCATGATTTGACCCATTGAGGGCAGGGTTGCCAACTGCCAGTAAATTTACTGGCAGTTTGTAAAAATCTGTGATTTTTTTACAACTGCCAGTAAATATCAGGGGCTGATCATTTCATGCTGTGTTGAATTGTAATGTGTAAATCAAGCAAATTACTTTGTTATAGGTATTGTCAGTGTTATATATCCATATCCATATCATGTTTATACTGTTCAAATATTCAATGTGTTAGTTTTCAATAGGAGTTCATCAATTTCTCAGGTTGTCAGTAAAAAATGTGCTCCGCCAGTAAATTTCCCATCATTTGTCAGTAAAAATTGCTGCTGGAGGTTGGCAACCCTGATTGAGGGTTGCTTCTGGAGGTGAGCGGGCATTGGACCCGGTGGTGGAAGTCGAGACTATTAACATAATCATCATCATCATCATCAAAAATTTTTATCTTCTCAAGAGATAAAACCATAACTCTACCACTTTACAAAACTCTGGTTCAGCTACATCTTGAATATGTCGTTCAGTTTTGATCACCAGTCTTCGGGAGGGATGTCCTGGAACTAGAAAAAGTCCAGAGAAGGGCAAATAAGGAGGCTGAAGAACTTCAGTCATTCTCTCTGGAGAAGAGACAGTGAAAATGTATTATGATTGCAATATAGAAATCTTTAAATGGTGACAGTATCATTGGCAAAAATGATTTAATATTATGTCTCTAAAGAAGACACACAGCCACACAATGAATTTGGACGAGAAGCTGTTCAATCTTAAACCACGTAAGGGGTTCTTTAGAGCCTGTAAGGATGTGAACCTCCCTTCCACAGTTGATTGTGTCAGTGAGGAGTGTAGATAAATTTAAAAAACTTTAAGATGTATTTCTCAGTGAACACAATGTACAGGAATATGGAAATGGTAGCAACTGAATGAACTTTATTCAACATTACCAACTACAGGCAGTCCCCGAGTTACGAACACCCGAGTTACGAATGACTCCTACTTACGAACGGCCTCATGTGCCGGCAACTTGTCTCCACGCTGGTCCTGGATACCTCCGAGCACCTCCAGACACATCCCACACTGCAGTACTACATGTACTGCATGGCCAGAAGAGCCCCAGATAACATAAAAAGCGCCCGGAACATCCCACATCCATGAACAGGCGGAAGTTACACTTACGAATGCAGTGTTCCGACTTACGAACAAACCTACAGTCCTTATTGTGTTCGTAACTCAGGGACTGCCTGTATGTAACTATGTTGGATGTGATGCCATCACCACCAACAGACTCAAGTGACACCCTATAGCAGCCTTTCTGAACCAGGGTTCTTTGGAACCCTGGGATTCCTATTGAGTTTGCTAGGTGTTCCCTAAGCATTAAGCAGTGAGTAATGGCAAATTGATCTCCTACCTAGGCTGACTACTAATGCCAATGGGTTTCTTCTACAAACACCACTAATGTAACCACAATTTTTATTGTTTGCATTTCTTTTCTGTTATTATTATTATTCATTTGATTACAAGATCATTACTAAAATGTTCTTGTACACAGCAGTAGGAAAAAATCTTCTGCCCAGGGTATCAAACATGCTAGGTACCCCATAGCTTTTATATATATATACATATATATATATATATATATATAAAATACTCTGAAATCTTGTGACCATGCGAAAGTACCACAACCTATAAGTATATTTATTTTTAGCAGGGGTTCCCCAAGACCTGAAAAATATTTCAAGGGTTCCACCGGGGAAATCAAAGGGTTGCTCTATAGCAGTGGTCTCCAAACTGTGGCCCAGGGGCCTGATGTGGCCCTTTACTTGCCTTTATCCGACCTATAGGGCACCATTCCTCCCACTGACACCAACAATAGAGCACTATTCCTACCACTGACACCAATGATGGGACACGATTCCTCCCCCTAATACCAACAATGGGGCACTATTCCTCCGCTAATACCAATGGCATAGCATTGTTTACACCTATTGACACCGTGGGAATTTTCTACTCGCACTAGCCACAGTCCATCCCCTTCAAAGTCTGAAGGACAGTAAACTGGCCCTTTGTTTAAAAAGTTTGGAGACCCCTGCTCCATAGTATTCTTTTTCAGTTCACCCCGCACAACTGCATAAACGGAATGTTGGGAGGTGAGGGGAGGGGCCGAGGAGCTGGGGCAGCACAGAGAGTAATTAGACACCCCTAGAAGAGGGGATGGCTGTGAAGAGCAAGCAGGGAGAATGCTGTCTATAAAGGACCCCGGACTTGCTGCTATCAGAATTCAGTGGAGTAGAAAATTGTTAGCTCTCCTCCTGCCCAGCATCCTAAATGTGCAGTGTTATCAGTCTTTGAACAGAGGATGTCATGTATGATGAATCTGTCTAATAGCCACAACTGATGCAACTGTGATAGAGACAGAGACATCTGGTTGGACAAAGACTTTGGCTGAGATTGTGACCCTCTCTACTCAAGCTTGGCATGGTCCTGTATCAGCTGCATGTAGTGACTGCTCAAAGTTAAAATCCTCTTCAGGTTTTTGCTGTCTTTGTCCTATTTTGGAGATTTCTCTTAATTTCCTGGTCAATATGGATTAAAAATACATTTCTCCAAGGTCAGGGAAATGCCTTCTTATGCCGCGTACACACGATCGGAAATTCCCGACAACAAATGTTCAATGTGAGCTTTTGGTCGGAAATTCCGACCGTGTGTAGGTTCCATCGGACATTTGCTGTCGGAATTTGAGAGCAGGTCCTCTATTTTTCCGACGGAAAAACTTTTTGTCGGAATTTCCGATTGTCTGTATGCAATTCCGACGTGCAAAAAAACATGCATGTTCAGAATCAAGCAGAAGAGCCAAACTGCTTATTGAACTTCATTGATCTCGGCTCGTCGTACGTCCTGTACGTCACCGCGTTCTTGACGTTCGGAATTTCCAACAAGATTTGGGTGACCGTGTGTATGCAACACAAGTTTGAGCCAACATTCCGTCGGAAAAAAATCCACAATTTGTCGGAATTTCCGATTTTGTGTACGCGGCATTAGACAGTTGTCACTGGAACAAGTGTTCCCATTGAAAGGTTTATTAACCACTTAAGTCCCGGACACTTTTGCAGCTAAAGGACCAGGCCACTTTTTGCGATTCGGCACTGCGTCGATTTAACTGACAATTGCGCGGTCGTGCGACGTGGCTCCCAAACAAAATTGATGTCCTTTTTTTCCCACAAATAGAGCTTTCTTTTGGTGGTATTTGATCACCTCTGCAGTTTTTATTTTTTACGCTATAAACAAAAATAGAGCGACAATTTAGAAAAAAATGCAATATTTTATACTTTTTGCTATAAAAAATTTTCCATAAAAAAACACTTTTTTTTCCTCAGTTTGGACCGATACGTATTCTTCTACATATTTTTGGTAAAAAAAATCACAATAAGCATTTATTGATTGGTTTGTGCAAAGGTTATAGCGTTTACAAAATAGGGGATCGTTTTATGGCATTTTTATAAAAAAAAAAATTTTTTTTTTACTAGTAATGGCGGCGATCAGTGATTTTTTTTTTGTGACTGCGACATTATGGCGGACACATCGGACACTTTTGACACATTTTTGGGACCATTGTCATTTTCACAGCGATCAGTGCTATAAAAATGCACTGATTACTGTGAAAGGGGTTAACCACTAGGTGGCGCTGTAGGGGTTAAGTGTTCCCTGCATAGTGTTTCTTACTGTAGGGGGGGTGGGCTCTGTGTCACATGACACTGATCTCCGCTCCGAGTGCACGGAGCAGAGATCAGTGTCATTGTCACTAGTCACTAGATGCACAAGCATCTCCCCGCTCTATACCTCCGTGAGACGATCGCGGGAATCCGTACAGCGATCGAGTCCGCGGGACCCGTGGTCCGACTCACGGGGATGGCGGCAGGGTCGCGAGCGCGCCGACGGCGGCGTGTGCACGACCACAAAGACAGGCATTTAAAGGGGACGTACAGGTACGTTGATATGCCTGTCCATGCCATTCTGCCGACGTATATATACAGGCGGCGGTCCTTAAGTGGTTAAAAGATTTTTTTTATTGCGGTTCTCTGCGAACAGAGAAAATGGAAAATGAAAGAGCGAAGTGACGGTCATCACTGGCCTCTAAAGAAATGTAACTTGTTACTATGCCCATCATAGGCAAAGTACAGATTCCCTTTAATGGTTTTGTGCAGCCTACGTACTGCCTAACAACTCCTATTGTTTCCCTTTCCTTTGTGCACATATCTGGACACAAACGTTTAATCTTTTGGAGCTGTCATTAGAAAGAAGAGGGATGCCAAATGAACAAAAACCCTGTCACTGTCAGATACCTATTTCCCTACTGGAAGGCGAGAAGACAGGCGCATTGTATCGAAGGCGCTATTATTTCCATTATCTGGAAGACTCAGCACAAAAGGGCAGCCTTGTCCCTGGACTTGTAAAGGTCAGCTCTTGACCCGAGCAGCCTGTGGAAAAATGACATTTTAGAGATGGACGAAAAGGTTAAGATATTCCTATAGCGCATCCAACGGCTGAAATGTCTGTCAGCTGGGGAAGAAGAGAGCTGGAGCGGCTAAAGGTGAACGGATCCACTCTGCTTACTTCTGAGAGGTCAGCTGAAGTACAGTTTGCATAATCTCTATTCTCCAGAGGATCCAGTGATGTATGCTCACCAGTCTTCAGAGAATCAGTTTGACAGTTAAAATGCTAATGGGAACCATCATAGATTGTAGAAAAGGGTACCTGTTGCATACATAATAGTGGAGGCAGCTAAAATGGGAGAACCCCCCCCCCACGGATTTGAAGACCATCAAGAGGTTAAAGAGTCAGATCATTCATTTCAATAACAATCTTCCTATACAATTATATGTGCAAGTGATGTATTTTCTAGATGCTATTTACCTGCAAAAGTCTTGTGTAGACATTTAACCACTTGACCTCCAGAAGGTTTTACCCCCTTCAGGACCAGAGCAGCACTGTGCTACTTTAAAAGAGAAGTGTAGCAGGTATGTGCTTTTCTATTTGAATCTGGTGGGGAAACTGTGATGTATGGTTCCCTGGGGCCCACCGGGTGGCGCTGTCACTTTGGGCCCGGGGTTGAGCCATCGTTGCAGTGTCGTACCTCTTTTTGGCCTCTCTCAGCGGTTGTATGGTGGGGCGGGGGAACCCGCCGTGCTTGCTGGGAGAGGGTATAAAGGGGCGGCCATTTTTGGTGGCGGGAGTCGAGTCCCAGGCACCTTCAGCCTGAGGGCGGTGGTTCGTGTCGGTCCTCTAGGCGGCCTAGGCCTGGAGGACGTTCGGAGGTCGTGTTCCATCCCAGGCACCTTTAGCCTGGGGTGAGGTACTTGGATGGCAGTCCGGGACTGAGGGTCCCGGATTAAGGCTCCGCGAGGGAGGAACTTCCTAGGGGACCCTGGGAGTGGGTACCCGAATCCAGTGGCGTAAGGGACCAGAGGGGGTACTTACCTAAAGAGCTGGTGCAGCAAATTGCCAGTGACGGGTGAGCCTCCGGAGACCGCCAGGAGGGATGTCTTCCTCGATCGGGAGCAGAAACCTACTTCTGGGAAGGAAGTAGGAGAGTTCATTGTGCCTGGGCCTACTCGCATCCACACCCCCTTTCTGTTCTGTTCGTTGAGGGAGTCCAACTGATTGTGTTCACTTTTCCATGAGAAGAATAAAGGAGTGTTGGACTTTAGTGGTGTGGGGCTCATTTACTGGCAGACACTGTTCGAGAAACCAGGAGGAGGTTTCCAGATGCAGAACACCGACCCGAAGGTAAAAGAGAATTGTCTCCCACTGCACACACGCACACCTGCGGTGGGAACTTGGCGTGGTGACCTCGCACTCTCTCCTCAGAGGTACCCCTAGACAAGAGCCAGAGAGCAAGAAGAATTGAGAGGAGAGAGAGGGGGCCGCTACAGAAGTAAAAAAAAACACCTTTATACTCACCTAAGTGGATACAGCATCTATCCGATGCTGTGTTTGTCTGCAGCGAAAAAACTGAGCGACCAGACACCGCTGATCGCTCCTTTCCCCCCTCTGCTCTGAGCAGAGAGCTGTGCCTGTCAGTCACCGGCTCTCTGCTCTGCCCCTTCAGCGCTCACTGGACCCTGGGCTGTGGAGGGGGTGGGAGGTGCTGGCTCAGGCTCTCAGCGGATCGCTGAGAGGATAAGCCAGTGACCAGTCCAGGCATCTGGGTAGATCCCGACTATATTTCAGAGCCTGCACTGGCTCTGTAACGTCAACTGACAGCGGCAGAACTAAGTGCACTACTGTGACCTACAGGAGAAGTATAGCCAAAATAGCTTTGGTTATACTTCTCCTTTAACTAGCAAATACTCAGTCACTGTACCCAAATGAAATTGAAATATTTTTTTTTCACACAAATATGCCTTTTTTTCTGGTGGTATGTGATCACCACTGGGGTTTTTTATTTTTTATTATGTAGCAATACCCCCAGTTAAGAGGGCTGCAGGTATAGTTTTGGGCCTGTAACACACTGCTGTCAACCCCCAGGAACTGGCTCTAACCTCCCTTGGCACAGCTAGCACAAATGGAAGTGTGAAACCCACTAGGCTATAGGAATCACCACTCCGCAATAAAGCATACACAATAGTTAATATCAAATTACCTTAGATGACTTCTTCAGCTGGGATAAACAGTGCGCCACACAACGTGTTTGCTTAACCACAAATACTTTTACTGAGTAGAAAATATAAGGTTAGACAATGGTACATTTATCTATGCAGAGCCCTGCAATATTAAAAGTCAAGCAAATAACAAGTACTACGTTCTAACAGTCTTATACACACTGAATGTCTCTTAGTAAACTACGCTTGCGAGCTTCCCCCTCATATAGCAATATGGCGCCCAAACAATATCTCCCTACTGAACAGTCAGGCCTGACTAATTCACACACAGTTAATTCATTGAGAAGGATCTTCGCTAGCAATGGTGGTGCACTTTTTAGGTTATTTGTAATCCAAGGGTATTAGATTGTTAGTTACTCAGCATGCAATAAGAAACTTAACTCCGGCTGCACAACACACTGTTCCTCTGGTGTGCAATGTAACACTCCGGTAACGGTGGGCCCTGACCAAGGGATACTGGGCCTAAAAGGTAGTCAATGAGTTCTGAGCAAGTGCTCTCTCACCCAACCGGACCAGTCCGTACAACCGACTTCAGTAGTTGGTGCTCCAGCACACAGTCTCACGATACCCGTAGTCTCCGATCCTCTCGACCATCCGAAGGAGATTGATGGATGAGACGACTCTGGGTTCTCCCGTGATGATCAGCAAACTCTCCAGATCCCCTAGACCCAGGCTCTCTGGCCTAGTCCAAAGCAACAGGCCCCAACGTAGGCTCTACTTGCTAGGAGGGCGGTGTCCAAAGAGACCCGCGTGTTGCTCCTCCCTCCTTAAATGGTCCTTCCCCAGCAGACCTTGCGCCGGGAAAAAGGACTGTGGGTGTCCTGCTGCACACTGGGTATAGTAGGCTTTGTACTCATTTAAAGTGACATCCCGCTACAATAACATAAATAAAAAAAGACAAAAGAGAGAGAAAAAAAATTTATATTTTCCATTATAAAAAATATCCAATAAAATCAAATTTCTTCATAAATTTAGGCCAAAATGTATTCTTCTACATGTCTTTGGTAAAAAAAAAAATCCCAATAAGTGTATATTAATTGGTTTGTGTGAAAGTTGTAGCATCTACAAACTCTGTCATATATACTGGAATTTATGCAGTTTTTAGGCAGCTCTGACTTTCTGACTGTCTATCCCATTTCTAGTGTGACTGTGATAGTGTAGTGGGCAAGTTAGATAATTAGAGGAAGTAGTTTATTGGTTGTAGTGATGAGCCGAACACCCCCGGGTTCGGTTCGCACCAGAACCCGCGAACGGACCGAAAGTTCGTACGAACATTAGAACCCTATTAAATACAATGGATGCGAACGTTCGAATTCTAAAGTGCTAATTATAACGACTATTATGCATGTTATTGTCCTAAAAAGGGTTTGGGAACCCGGGTTCTGCACCAGGGGACATGTATCAATGCAAAAAGAAGTTTTAAAAACGGTCGTTTTTCGGGAGCAGTCATTTTAATGATGCATAAAGTGAAAAAAAAAAAAGTCAAATATTCCTTTAAATATCGTACCTGGGGGGTGTCTAAAGTATGCCTGTGAAGTGCCACGTGTTTCCCGTGTTTAGAACTGTCCCTGCACAAAATGACACTTCTAAAGGAAAAAAAAGCCATTTAAAACTGCTTGCGGCTTTAATGTAATGTCTGGTCCCGGTAATATGGATGAAAATCTTTAAGAAAAATGGCATAGCTACCCCATGACCCCCCCCCCCACCCCAGCCCATTACCAGCCCCTTTGGGTCTTGTATGGATATTAAGGGGAACCCCGCACATAAAATAAAAAAGGCCCTATATACTCTGAACAGCCGTATACAGGCGGTGCATACAAGACAGGGACTGTAGGTTTGTTCTTATGTAGAATCTGTTTGTAATTTTGAACAGGTACATTGTTTAAGTGTAGCGCCAGCCCAAAAATCTATTTTTAAACTTTTTGGAAAACATAGGTAAGGGTTATCACCCCTGTAACATTTGTTTTGCTGTCTGTGCCCCTGTTCAGAACATTTCACCTCACTTTCCGTCCCAATGACAACTGTTTTTGAAATGTGGTGTTTTTCTTGAAACAAGGATTGGTGATAAAGCATCAGTACAGAGGAGACACCTTTCTCCCATATTAATTCTTACAGGAGAGAATTTTCCTTCCAAGGGGTAGATTTCCTCTCACTTCCTGTTGTCTTCTTGCGTTTGCAAGTAGGAGTCGTTTGTAAGTTGGATGTTTGAAAGTAGGGACCTGCCGTATATACTCTGCAGAAATAGGCCCCTTAGTTGTTGGTGTTGGCACAACACTGTAAGCACTCACAGTTACTCTTGGTTGGTGCTGGAACGCCCTGCTGTCAACTATTATATCAGGAATTTTAATTACATATAATTGTTGAACAGTGGTAGTAAAAATTGGGGCTTTGATGGTGGTGCTGGTGCCACAACACTGTAAGCCCTGACAGTTACTCTTGGTGGGTGCAGCAATGGGCCCTGCTGTGAATTATTAGATCAAGGATTGTAATTGCATGCCCCTGTTGAACAGGGGCTGAAAAATTGGGCCTTTCGTGGTGGTGGTGGTGGTGGTGGTGTTGCCACAACACTGTAAGCCCTCAGAGTTACTCTTGGTGGGTGCAGGAATGGGCCCTGCTGTGAATTATTAGATCAAGAATTGTAATTACATGCCCCTTTTGAACAGGGGCTGAAAAATTGGGCCTTTCGTGGTGGTGGTGGTGGTGGCGTTGCCACAACACTGTAAGCCCTCAGAGTTACTCTTGGTGGGTGCAGCAATGGGCCCTGCTGTGAATTATTAGATCAAGAATTGTAATTACATGCCCCTGTTGAACAGGGGCTGAAAAATTGGGCCTTAGGCACTGGTGGCACAACACTACAACCCCTCACAGATACTGTACTTGGAGCACAGCAATGAGCCCTGTTGCAAAGTATTGCTTCAAAAATTGTAATGACACGCCACTGTTAAACAGGGGCTGAAAAATTGGACCTTAGGCACTGGTGGCACAACACTCCAACCCCTCACAGATACTGTACTTGGAGCACAGCAATGAGCCCTATGGCAAATTATTGCTTCAAAAATTGTAATTACACGCCCCTGTTAAACAGGGGCTGAAAAATTGGGCCTTAGCCACTGGTGGCGGCACCCATAAACAAAAATGATCTTCCAAGCTATCATCATCAATCGTATCATTGAGGACTCGGAGGAGGAGGATAGCCAGTCAACATAACAGCACAGGCACTCAGCATCAGCATCAGTCTTGAAGGGATGTGACATGTTAAAATCAATTAGTCTGTTATATCAGCATCAGGTGTGTGGTAGCTGGTGGTGATCCAAGACTGGTTCATCTTGATGAAAGTCAGTCGATCAACCGAGTCGGTGGACAGGCGCACCCTGTGATCCGTGACAAATCCTCCAGCAGCACTGAATGTGCGTTTCGAAAGAACGCTGGATGCAGGACAGGCCAGTAGCTCAATTGCATACTGTGCAAGCTCTGGCCAGTGATCCATCCTCAAGACCCAGTAAGCCAGAGGATTTTCGGTGGGGAAGGTGTCCAAGTCTGACCTTGCCCCTAGATATTCCTGCACCATGTTTATCAGACGCTGGCGATGGTTGCTGGAACCGATCATACTTTGGGGTTGCGGACTAAAGAATTGTCTGAACGCATCGGTCAGACGGCCACCTTCCCCACCGCTCCTTCTTTGACTGGCCGAAGCCTCAGCAACTCGTTGTCCAGGACCAGGAGTTTGTAACCTTCCAGTCTCTGGGAACGCGTTGCACAGACCTTTCTGCAAGGCCTCCCGGAGTTGTCTCATCCTCTGCTCCCTCTGCGACGGTAACATAAGGTCCGCAACCTTACCCTTGTACCGTGGATCAAGGAGAGTGGCCAGCCAGTAATGGTCCCTCTCCTTGATCCAAAGAATACGAGGATCCTTCCGCAGACTTTGCAGGATCAGGGAGGCCATGCAGCGTAGGTTTGCTGAGGCATTCGGTCCGGAGTCCTCTGGGTCACTAAGGACGACATGATCCGCAGCCACCTCCTCCCAGCCACGTACAAGTCCACTGGTTTCTTGGGACTGTAAATCATCCCTAAAAGACTGCTGCTGATGAATGATGCTGAGTGCCAGCCTCCACCTCCATGCTGACACAATCCTCCTCCTCCTCCTCCTCCTCCTCCTCTTCCTGTGCGATGGGTGGGACAGAAGGAACACTGTCTGGGTAAAGGGGGCCTTGAGAGGCAAGGAAGTCCTCCTCTTCCTGCCTCTGTTCTGCCTCAAGTGCCCTGTCCATTATTCCACGCAGCGTGTGCTCCAACAGGTGGACAAGAGGTACAGTGTCACTGATGCATGCACTGTCACTGCTCACCATCCTCGTGGCCTCCTCAAATGGTGCCAGGACAGTGCATGCATCCCTGATCATGCCCCACTGGCGTGGAGAAAAAAAACCAAGCTCCCCTGACCCTGTCCTGGTGCCGTAGTCGCACAGGTACTCATTGATGGCCCTCTGCTGCGTGTGCAGCCGCTGCAGCATGGCCAACGTTGAGTTCCACCTGGTGGGCATGTCACATATAAGGCGGTTCTTGGGCAGGTTCAACTCCTTTTGCAGCTCAGCCAGGCGAGCACTGGCATTATAAGATCTGCGGAAATGCACACAGACTTTCCTGGCCTGCCTCAGGACATCCTGTAAGCCCGGGTACCTGCCCAAGAACCGCTGCACCACCAGGTTAAGGACGTGAGCCATACAGGGCACATGGGTCAGTTGTCCCTGTCGGAGGGCGGAGAGGAGGTTGGTGCCATTGTCGCAAACCACCATTCCTGGCTTAAGCTGGCGTGGCGTCAACCACCTCTCGGCCTGGCCCTGCAGAGCAGACAGGACCTCTGCCCCAGTGTGGCTTCTGTCCCCCAAACACACCAGCGCAAGCACGGCATGGCATCTTTTTGCCTGCGTACTTGCGTAGCCCCTTGAACGGCTACGGAGCACCGCTGGTTCAGAGGACAAAGCACAGGAAGAGGCCATGGAGGAAGAAGAAGAGGAGGGGGTGGAGGAGAGAGGTGTGTCACAACCAGTAGTAGCATTTTGGAGGCGTGGCGGTGGAACAACCTCCAACACTACTGCACCTTGTCCTGCATCCTTCCCAGCTGCCAAAAGAGTGACCCAATGGGCCGTGAAAGAAAGGTAACGTCCCTGTCAATGCCTGCTGGACCATGAGTCAGCGGTAATATGCACCTTACCGCTGACCGCCCTGTCCAGCGAGGCCAAGACATTGCCTTCCACATGCCGGTAGAGAGCCGGAATAGCCTTCCGTGAGAAAAAGTGGCGTTTGGGAACCTGCCACTGAGGAACCGCACATTGCACAAACTCACGGAAGGGGGCCGAGTCTACCAACTGAAAAGGCAGCAGTTGAAGCGCTAGCAATTTAGCCAAGCTAGCATTCAACCGCTGGGCATGTGGATGGCTGGGAGTGAACTTCTTTCGACGGTCCAGCAGCTGGGGCAGGGAAATTTGCCTGCTAGAATCGGACGTCGGTGTACTGCTAGCAGAGTGGCCGCAAGTACTTGGCTGTGACACACCTAATTCTACACCTTCATTCCTCTCAGTGCATGTTTCAGAGAGGACTGAAGTTATAGTGGGGTTGGAGATCCCAGCTGATGCGGTGCAAGGAGAGGTCCACTTTGTTCTTTGGTGTGGGTCTTTGAGGTAGGCTTGCCAACGAGCTGCATGGCAGGTCAACATATGTCTGGTCAGGCATGTGGTACCCAAGCGGCTGATGTTTTGGCCACGCGATATACGCTTGAGACATATGTTGCAAACAGCAGCTGTGCGATCTGATGCACTAGCCTCAAAAAAGGCCCACACCAAAGAACTTTTTGAATGACGGGCAGAGGCAGCGCCCTGCACAGGCGGAGCTCTGCGGTGTGATTCCGTCGGTGTACTGCCCTTACGCTGGCCACCAAAGGGCATCCTGCCTCGTTGGAGATGTGCCTTCTCCTCAACCCCCTCCTCCTCCTCTCTCCTATTAGGCACCCACGTGGAGTCAGTGACCTCATCATCCCCTCCCTCCTCATCACTGGAGCCAATCTGGCAGTATGCTGCAGCTGCTGGAACATGACTGCCAGATTGGTGTCCTTCTTGAGCATCCCCTCTGGCTGCTCTCACGCTACTGCCTTCCTGTAGCTGGGTTTCATCATCAGACCCTTTGAAACGCTGGGCATCCTCCTGGAGCATGTACCCAACACTGTGCTCAAACAGTTCGGGGGACTCCTCAGGAGGAGGACATGGTGGGTCTAGGGAAGGAGTGACTGATGATGAGTCTGACATTGATACCAGGGAAGAGGACGCTTTGGCAGCTGCTTTGCCAGTACCCTGAGCCTGGGTGAGAGAGGATGAGGAGGAGGAGGAGGGCTTGGTCATCCACTCTACCAAGTCTTCGGCATGATGTGGCTCAACATGTCCAGCTGCCGAAAAGAAGGACAAGCGTGTCCCATGGCCATGTGCTGATGACAATGCACCGCGTCCACGACCAGCACTGTTGCCCCCAGACACAGAGCCTGCTTGCCCTCTTTTATTGCCTCCTGACTGTCTGCCTCTCCTTGTTTGCCATCCAGACATTCTAATAGATGGCCTGCAGGGAGATGGGAAAAAAGCAATAAGGGCTACCTTCAGGTGTCCTTCTCTGTCCCTTTACTTAAGGATTTCTAAATATGGTTGAGGATGATTGCTTTCGCACAGAATAGCACAACGACAATTTCCCTGACTGTCCAAAAAACAAGGATTTCAAAGATGGTTGATGAAGAATGCTTTAGCACAGTATAGCACAAGGAGAATTTCCCTCACTGTCCTTCCCTGTCCCTAGAAACAAGGATTAGCACAGTGAAAGAAACTGACACTCTCCCTACCTATAGTTTTCTGTCCCTAGAAAAAATGTTTTTTTAAAGATGGTTGATGATCAATGCTTTAGCACAGTATAGCACAAGGAGAATTTCCCTCACTGTCCTTCCCTGTCCCTAGAAACAAGGATTATCACAGTGAAAGAAACTGACACTCTCCCTACCTATAGTTTTCTGTCCCTAGAAAAAATGTTTTTTTAAAGATGGTTGATGATCAATGCTTTAGCACAGTATAGCACAAGGAGAATTTCCCTCACTGTCCTTCCCTGTCCCTAGAAACAAGGATTATCACAGTGAAAGAAACTGACACTCTCCCTACCTATAGTTTTCTGTCCCTAGAAAAAATGTTTTTTTAAAGATGGTTGATGATCAATGCTTTAGCACAGTATAGCACAAGGAGAATTTCCCTCACTGTCCTTCCCTGTCCCTAGAAACAAGGATTATCACAGTGAAAGAAACTGACACTCTCCCTACCTATAGTTTTCTGTCCCTAGAAAAAATGTTTTTTTAAAGATGGTTGATGATCAATGCTTTAGCACAGTATAGCACAAGGAGAATTTCCCTCACTGTCCTTCCCTGTCCCTAGAATCAAGGATTAGCACAGTGAAAGAAACTGACACTCTCCCTACCTATATTTTTCTGTCCCTAGAAAAAATGTTTTTTTAAAGATGGTTGATGATCAATGCTTTAGCACAGTATAGCACAAGGAGAATTTCCCTCACTGTCCTTCCCTGTCCCTAGAAACAAGGATTATCACAGTGAAAGAAACTGACACTCTCCCTACCTATAGTTTTCTGTCCCTAGAAAAAATGTTTTTTTAAAGATGGTTGATGATCAATGCTTTAGCACAGTATAGCACAAGGAGAATTTCCCTCACTGTCCTTCCCTGTCCCTAGAAACAAGGATTAGCACAGTGAAAGAAACTGACACTCTCCCTACCTATAGTTTTCTGTCCCTAGAAAAAATGTTTTTTTAAAGATGGTTGATGATCAATGCTTTAGCACGGTATAGCACAAGGAGAATTTCCGTCACTGTCCTTCCCTGTCCCTAGAAACAAGGATTATCACAGTGAAAGAAACTGACACTCTCCCTACCTATAGTTTTCTGTCCCTAGAAAAAATGTTTTTTTAAAGATGGTTGATGATCAATGCTTTAGCACAGTATAGCACAAGGAGAATTTCCCTCACTGTCCTTCCCTGTCCCTAGAAACAAGGATTATCACAGTGAAAGAAACTGACACTCTCCCTACCTATAGTTTTCTGTCCCTAGAAAAAATGTTTTTTTAAAGATAGTTGATGATCAATGCTTTAGCACAGTATAGCACAAGGAGAATTTCCCTCACTGTCCTTCCCTGTCCCTAGAAAAAAGGATTAGCACAGTGAAAGAAACTGACACTCTCCCTACCTATAGTTTTCTGTCCCTAGAATTTTTTTTTTTTAAAGATGGTTGATGATCAATGCTTTAGCACACTATAGCACAAGGAGAATTTCCCTCACTGTCCTTCCCTGTCCCTAGAAACAAGGATTATCACAGTGAAAGAAACTGACACTCTCCCTACCTATAGTTTTCTGTCCCTAGAAAAAATGTTTTTTTAAAGATGGTTGATGATCAATGCTTTAGCACAGTATAGCACAAGGAGAATTTCCCTCACTGTCCTTCCCTGTCCCTAGAAACAAGGATTATCACAGTGAAAGAAACTGACACTCTCCCTACCTATAGTTTTCTGTCCCTAGAAAAAATGTTTTTTTAAAGATGGTTGATGATCAATGCTTTAGCACAGTATAGCACAAGGAGAATTTCCCTCACTGTCCTTCCCTGTCCCTAGAAACAAGGATTATCACAGTGAAAGAAACTGACACTCTCCCTACCTATTGTTTTCTGTCCCTAGAAAAAATGTTTTTTTAAAGATGGTTGATGATCAATGCTTTAGCACAGTATAGCACAAGGAGAATTTCCCTCACTGTCCTTCCCTGTCCCTAGAAACAAGGATTATCACAGTGAAAGAAACTGACACTCTCCCTACCTATAGTTTTCTGTCCCTAGAAAAAATGTTTTTTTAAAGATGGTTGATGATCAATGCTTTAGCACAGTATAGCACAAGGAGAATTTCCCTCACTGTCCTTCCCTGTCCCTAGAAACAAGGATTATCACAGTGAAAGAAACTGACACTCTCCCTACCTATAGTTTTCTGTCCCTAGAAAAAATGTTTTTTTAAAGATGGTTGATGATCAATGCTTTAGCACAGTATAGCACAAGGAGAATTTCCCTCACTGTCCTTCCCTGTCCCTAGAAACAAGGATTATCACAGTGAAAGAAACTGACACTCTCCCTACCTATTGTTTTCTGTCCCTAGAAAAAATGTTTTTTTAAAGATGGTTGATGATCAATGCTTTAGCACAGTATAGCACAAGGAGAATTTCCCTCACTGTCCTTCCCTGTCCCTAGAAACAAGGATTATCACAGTGAAAGAAACTGACACTCTCCCTACCTATAGTTTTCTGTCCCTAGAAAAAATGTTTTTTTAAAGATGGTTGATGATCAATGCTTTAGCACAGTATAGCACAAGGAGAATTTCCCTCACTGTCCTTCCCTGTCCCTAGAAACAAGGATTATCACAGTGAAAGAAACTGACACTCTCCCTACCTATAGTTTTCTGTCCCTAGAAAAAATGTTTTTTTTAAGATGGTTGATGATCAATGCTTTAGCACAGTATAGCACAAGGAGAATTTCCCTCACTGTCCTTCCCTGTCCCTAGAAACAAGGATTATCACAGTGAAAGAAACTGACACTCTCCCTACCTATAGTTTTCTGTCCCTAGAAAAAATGTTTTTTTAAAGATGGTTGATGATCAATGCTTTAGCACACTATAGCACAAGGAGAATTTCCCTCACTGTCCTTCCCTGTCCCTAGAAACAAGGATTATCACAGTGAAAGAAACTGACACTCTCCCTACCTATAGTTTTCTGTCCCTAGAAAAAATGTTTTTTTAAAGATGGTTGATGATCAATGCTTTAGCACAGTATAGCACAAGGAGAATTTCCCTCACTGTCCTTCCCTGTCCCTAGAAACAAGGATTATCACAGTGAAAGAAACTGACACTCTCCCTACCTATAGTTTTCTGTCCCTAGAAAAAATGTTTTTTTAAAGATGGTTGATGATCAATGCTTTAGCACAGTATAGCACAAGGAGAATTTCCCTCACTGTCCTTCCCTGTCCCTAGAAACAAGGATTATCACAGTGAAAGAAACTGACACTCTCCCTACCTATTGTTTTCTGTCCCTAGAAAAAATGTTTTTTTAAAGATGGTTGATGATCAATGCTTTAGCACAGTATAGCACAAGGAGAATTTCCCTCACTGTCCTTCCCTGTCCCTAGAAACAAGGATTATCACAGTGAAAGAAACTGACACTCTCCCTACCTATAGTTTTCTGTCCCTAGAAAAAATGTTTTTTTAAAGATGGTTGATGATCAATGCTTTAGCACAGTATAGCACAAGGAGAATTTCCCTCACTGTCCTTCCCTGTCCCTAGAAACAAGGATTATCACAGTGAAAGAAACTGACACTCTCCCTACCTATAGTTTTCTGTCCCTAGAAAAAATGTTTTTTTAAAGATGGTTGATGATCAATGCTTTAGCACAGTATAGCACAAGGAGAATTTCCCTCACTGTCCTTCCCTGTCCCTAGAAACAAGGATTATCACAGTGAAAGAAACTGACACTCTCCCTACCTATAGTTTTCTGTCCCTAGAAAAAATGTTTTTTTTAAAGATGGTTGATGATCAATGCTTTAGCACACTATAGCACAAGGAGAATTTCCCTCACTGTCCTTCCCTGTCCCTAGAAACAAGGATTAGCACAGTAAAACACACTGACACTCTCCCTACCTATAGTTTTCTGTCCCTAGAAAAAATGTTTTTTTAAAGATGGTTGATGATCAATGCTTTAGCACACTATAGCACAAGGAGAATTTCCCTCACTGTCCTTCCCTGTCCCTAGAAACAAGGATTAGCACAGTAAAACACACTGACACTCTCCCTACCTATAGTTTTCTGTCCCTAGAAAAAATGTTTTTTTAAAGATGGTTGATGATCAATGCTTTAGCACACTATAGCACAAGGAGAATTTCCCTCACTGTCCTTCCCTGTCCCTAGAAACAAGGATTAGCACAGTAAAACACACTGACACTCTCCCTACCTATAGTTTTCTGTCCCTAGAAAAAATGTTTTTTTAAAGATGGTTGATGATCAATGCTTTAGCACACTATAGCACAAGGAGAATTTCCCTCACTGTCCTTCCCTGTCCCTAGAAACAAGGATTAGCACAGTAAAACACACTGACACTCTCCCTACCTATAGTTTTCTGTCCCTAGAAAAAATGTTTTTTTAAAGATGGTTGATGATCAATGCTTTAGCACACTATAGCACAAGGAGAATTTCCCTCACTGTCCTTCCCTGTCCCTAGAAACAAGGATTATCACAGTAAAACACACTGACACTCTCCCTACCTATAGTTTTCTGTCCATAGAAAAAATGATTTTTTAAAGATGGTTGATGATCAATGCTTTAGCACACTATAGCACAAGGAGAATTTCCCTCACTGTCCTTCCCTGTCCCTAGAAACAAGGATTCGCACAGTAAAACACACTGACACTCTCCCTACCTATCCTTCTCTTTCCCTAAACTAAAGGAATCCAGGTTAAGCAAGAAAAAAAAATGTCACTGTCCCTGCCTATGCTTCTCTTTCCCTGCTCCGGAACACACTACACTAGGCCGCCGTGCTGGCGGCCTTTTATAGTGTGGGGCGTGTACTAAACACCCTCAGCAATAATTGGCCACAGGCATCCTGCCTGTGGCCAATCATTGCTCTCCTCGCTGCCGGCGCTGTGATTGGCCAAGCATGCGGGGTCACAGTGCATGCTTGGCCAATCACAGCGCCTGGATGACACTGCGATGGCGTAGTGCATTGTGGGCCGTTCGCGTCACTCGAATTAGGCGCGAACGGCCCAAATCGTTCGATCTTCTTCGAACGATCGAACAGCCGATGTTCGAGTCGAACGTATGTTCGACTCGAACACCGAGCTCATCCCTAATTGGTTGGTTCAAAATGCTAAGGCTTCATGTACACTTGAACTACTTTGACCGCCGACCGCGTTCAGGAGAGGAAGGTTGAGGGAGCTTGAACCTCCCCTAACCTCAGCAGCTCAAAAACGATCCTAAAAGCCTATAGGTACATGGACACATAGGTCTTTATGGCGTTGAGTTTAGGAGTTTTGGAAAAAAACTGTCAAAAGCTCCTAAACTCAAGGGGATCAACAACTTATTTCACTCATTAACCACTTCAGCCCTGGAAGGATTTGCCCCCTTAATGACCAGGCCATTTTTTGCGATACGGTACTGCGTCACTTTAATTGCCAATTGCACGGTCGTGCGACGTTGTACCCAAACAAAATTTACATATTTTTTTTCCCACAAAAAGAGCTTTCTTTTGGTGGTGTTTGATCACCTCTGCGGTTTTTATTTTTTGCGCTATAAACAAACAAAGAGCGACAATTTTGAAGAAAAAACTTTTTTTTTTTACTTTTTTGCTATAATACATATCCAAAAAAAAATATATAAAAAAATAAATGTATTCATCAGTTTCGGCCGATATGTATTTTTGTACGTATTTTTGGTAAGAAAAAATTGTCAATAGGTGTATATTGATTGGTTTGTGCAAAAGTTATAGCGTCTACAAAATACGGGATAGATTTATGGCATTTATTTATTTATTTTTACTAGTAATGGTGGCGATCTGTGATTTTTAGCGGGATTGTGACTTTGCGGCGGACACATCGGACACTTTTGACACTTTTTTGGGACCATTGACATTTTTACAGCGATCAGTGCCATAAATAGCCACTGAATACTGTGTAAATAACACTGGCAGGGAAGGGGTTAACACTAGGAAGCGATCAAGGAGTTAAATGTGTTCCCTCAACGGGTTCTACCAGGGACATGACAGAGATCACTGTTCCCGATCACTGGGAACAGAAGATCTCTGACATGTCACCTGTCAGAACGGGGAATCGCCTTGTTTACAAAGGCAGTTCCCTGTACTGCCAGTGTAATAGGCGATTGCAGGCTGCCGGCTCACATCGAGTCTGCCCGACCCATGAGCATGCTCGTGCAGCGGGTACGAGCGTGCGCCTGCTATCGCGCCTGCGCAAAGCCGACATACAGCTATGGCGATTTGCGCAGGAGAGCCAACCTGCCGCCGTATAATTTTAGACGCAGGATCTTTCATTCTATTACTAGGGTAGGACCTACTAATCGGGGTACTTTGTCGCAGTAAGTGGGCTTAGCACTATATGACCATATAGTGTGACCAAACCCCCGTATTTTTTTGAATATGTTCAGGTGTTTTTAAAGCAGAGCTCCGCCGGAAAAAAAATATTAAAAGGCAGCAGCTACAAGTACTGCAGCTGCTGACTTTTAATATTAGGACACTTACCTGTCCTGGAGTCCAGCGACGTCGGCAGCAGAAGACGAGCGATTGCTCGTCACTCTGCTGCCCCCACCACCATCCTCGGTGAGGGAACCAGGAAGTGAAACCTTGCGGCTTCACTTCCCGGTTCCCTACGGCGCATGCGCGAGTCGCGTTGCGCCGTTCTCACTGGTCCCTGTTGTGTTCTGGGAGCCGCGTGTTTCCCAGAACACAACGGGTATTCTGCGGGAAGTGACGTAATACCCACAGATTTCCCGCAGAGAGGACTCCCAGAAGTGGGTGCAAATACCTGTCTTAAACAGGTATCTGCACCCCCCTCCCCCCTGAAAGGTGCCAAATGTGACACCGGAGGGGGGGAGGGTTCCGATGAGCGGAAGTTTCACTTTAGGGTGGAGCTCCGCTTTAACTAGCCTTGCAGGATAAATGTCATTTTTTAATGTGTGTGCTGTAATATGTTTTGTGTCGCCGTATAATGGCGCCTGCTGGTCAGCTAGTGATTAAAATGCAAATCAGTTTATTACTTTTCTGAAATGTGTTTTTTTTGGGGGATTTTTTTGTTGTTATTCTGTCTCTCGCTGTTGAAATAAACCCACCAATAAAATTATAGACTGATCATTTCATTGTCAGTGGGCAGACTTACAAAATCAGCAGGGGATCAAATACTTTTTTCTCTCACTGTACTTACGGCATTCTATTTCTGTGCCTAATTCCTTTTCTTTTTTTTTTTAATACAAGTACTGTATGGCTTAAAGTGGAGTTTCCGCGGCAAATCTTTTTTTTTTTTTTTAGCTTGCATGCAAAGTATTTTTAGATCACCAATTAGTACTCACGTGTTTGGTGATTTTTAACCTCCCCTGTCTTTTTTCTGGCAAAAGATGCACTTTTAAAATCAGCCGTCAGAATTTTCCATTTTGCTTGTGGGCATTGTGAAGCCCACAAGCACTGACTTCCTGGTAGCGGTGGACGGTGTTCTGCAGAAAAAGTTCCCCGGCGGATAAGGTTCCCCCCCCCCTGTACTGCGCATGCGCGGCACGAACCTCAACGGAGTTTCCGAAAGTAGCCGAACATGTAGAGCTGCGAGTTAGCTCTACACGGCGCCTGCGCAATGACTAGGAGCCATGTAGAGCTGACTGCGCATGTTCGGCTACTTTCGGAAACTCCGTTGAGGTTCGTGCCGCGCATGCGCAGTACAGGGGGGGGGAACCTTATCCGCCGGGGAACTTTTTCTGCAGGACATGTCACATCTGGGCGAACTTCCAGATTACATTGCGGGAGAATAGAAACGCCTACTCCCGCGGGAGTGAGTACCCGGATGCAGGAATTGAAATGACAATAGTACGGTATGTACAGAAAAAAAAAAAGTGGCTACTGTACATGTTTGTAGTGTAAGGAGTGTGGTCATATATGGATGTTATTTTGGGTGGAACTCCGCTTTAAGTGGTGTTTTTTTAATATCAGCCTGAGCTCAGCTTTATTGTGTGTTCAAGGCAAAGCCTATCATAGCATAATTGTCTAGAAGATTTCATGTGCTTAGCCAAAGTTTTCTTCTCCTGTTTACCATGAAATTACTTTACATCTCCCTTGCCGCTTGTTCTCAAACTGAGTCGAGTCACATTGTGTCTGTCAGAGAGTCTCCAAATGGCTTTGTATTTTTAAGAGCTCTTCTCTGCTTGCAGTGAGAAAAACATCACTTGTTCTACTTCCTCTCTGTTCATCTGTGAAGTGCCTGTACTTGAGTTATGTGAATTGGGCGGTGAGGGTATTAGTCACATCTCCCACATGAATACTTTATTCCCATTTACTATCCGAGCGCGTGACACTTCACATACTCTCGTGCGCAATGCCAAGTTTGTCAGCGGTGAATTTTCGCCTTCCCCTAACGTAGATGCACATGAAAAATGATGGTGCGGTGAACACGCTGTCCAGAAATCGCACACAGTTCAAGCTATAAATATCCCAGGAGCCTTCCTTTATAGTTTTCAATAAATCTGCCTCTGTGAATCGTGGCTTTTTGATTTGCTTGAAGCTTAACTCCAAAATAAGCAGATATGTCCTAAATACAAGGGCCATGGGTATTGTTCCTTCAATGTTGGTATGTTTTGTGTATTTCTTCCAGACCTGTGCAGTAATCCAGTGTGAGATTTTGTGCTTCCTGTAATCAAGACCGCTCACTGCTGCTCTCTGTCCTTGTTCAGGGTGACTGGTCTTGTCTCCGCCCCCTCCTGTAATTTTTTGCAGGCAACCTACAGTGGGTCAGTGTGATAAAAGTGCTGCGCTAAAATATCAGTGGTCCAATGAAGGAAACCACGCAAATGTGATCACAATAAGAACATATTGAACATGCCTCCCAACATTTTGAGATAGGAATGAGGGACACCTACTAGCAAATGTATGTAGGCATAGGACACGCCCCCTGCCACACCCCCTTAACCACTTAAGCCCCGGACCATTTTGCTGCTAAAGGACCAGGCTCCTTTTTGCGATTTGGCACTGCGTCGCTTTAACTGACAATTGCGCGGTTGTGCCACATGGCTCCCAAACAAAATTGACGTCCTTTTTTTCCCACAAATGGACCTTTTTTTTGGTGGTATTTGATCGCCTCTGCGGTTTTTATTTTTTGCGCTATAAACAAAAATAGAGCGTCAATTTTGAACAAAATTACATATTTTTTACTTTTTGCTATAATAAATATCCCCAAAAAATATATAAAAAAACATATTTTTCCTCAGTTTAGGCCTATACGTATTCTTCTACATATTTTTGGTAAAAAAAATAGTAATAAGCGTTTATTGATTGGTTATAGCGTCTAGGGGGGTATAGGGGGTAGTTTTATGGCATTTTTATTAATATTTTTTTTTTACTAGTAATGGCGGCGATCAGCGATTTTTATCATGACTGCAACATTATGGCGGACACATCGGACACTTTTGACACATTTTTGGGACCATTGTCATTTTTACAGCGATCAGTGCTATAAATATGCACTGATAACTGTGAAAATGACACTGGCAGTGAATGGGGTTAACCTCTAGGTGGCACTGTAGGGGTTAAGTGTGACCTAATGAGTGATTCTTACTGTAGGGGGGCGTGGCTTGGCGTGTGGCGTCACTGATCGTCGTTCCCTATGACAGGGAACAGACGATCACTGACATGCCACTAGGAAGAATGGGGAAAGGTTTGTTTACACTGAAAGAATGGGAAGGACACGTATACTGGGAGTGGTGTTTGTTTGTTTACACTTACCTCTCCTCGTTCTTCAGCTCTGTGACCCGATTGCGGGACACCGGCGGCGATCGGGTCCCGCAGGCGTGGTCATGGAGCTTCGGACCGGGTCGCGAGCGTGCCGCCGGCGGTGCGTGCGCGACCCACGGATGGGTTCTTAAAGGGGACGTACCTGTACGCCCTTGTGCCTGTCCCTGCCATTCTGTCGACATATATCGTCGTGCGGCGGTCCTTATGTGGTTAAAGGAGAATTAACCAAAAAAAGGCTAATTAAACCCACAAGTGCTTTTTTTTACCACTACTATTCCTTTATATTGGCTGTTAAAATTTACAAATGCAGCAATTTAGAATTTGGATGAAAGGTTTAGCTCCGGGAAAAACTTTTTGAAAGCTAAAAAGTGCATTTTATATACAACTATATAGATCAGATCAAAATGAGGGACAAATGAGGAGGAATGAGGGACAGAGGGACATTGCCCCAAATTAGGGACAGTCCCTCCAAATTAGGGACAGTTGGGAGCTATGTATTGAATATATCCAACATTGATACTAATAAAGGTTACATATATAATATACAGTATCTCACAAAAGTGAATACACCCCTCACATTTTTGTAAATATTTTATGATATCTTTTCATGTGACAACACTGAAAAAATGACACTTTGCTACAATGTAAAGTAGTGAGTGTACAGCTTGTATAACAGTGTAAATTTGCTGTCCCCTCAAAATAACTCAACACACAGCCATTAATGTCTAAGCCGCTAACAACAAAAGTGGGTACACCCCTAAGTGAAAATGTCCAAATTGGGCCCAATTAGAAATTTGCCCTCCCCAGTGTCATGTGACTCGTTAGTGTTACAAGGTCTCAGGTGTGAATAGGGAGCAGGTGTGTTCAATTTTGTGTTATCGCTCTCACTCATACTGGTCACTGGAAGTTTAACATGGCACCTCGTGGCAAAGAACTCTCTGAGGATCTGAAAAAAAGAATTGCTGCTCTACATAAAGATGGCCTAGGCTATAAGAAGATTGCCAAGACCCTGAAACGGAGCTGCAGTATGGTGGCCAAGACCAAACAGCGGTATAAATGGACAGGTTCCACTCAGAACAGGCCTCGCCATGGTCGACCAAAGAGGTTGAGTGAGTGTGCTCAGCGTCATATCCAGAAGTTGTCTTTGGGAAATAGAGGTATGAGTGCTGCCAGCATTGCTGCAGAGGTTGAAGGGGTGGGGGGTCAGCCTGGCAGTGCTCAGACCATACACCACACACTGCATCAGACTAAGGGCATGGAATACTGGAGTCCTGTGGTCTGATGAGATCATGATACATTTTTTGGGTTCAGATGGTGTCAAGCGTGTGTGGCGGCAACCAGGTGAGGAGTACAAAGACAAGTGTGACTCGCCTACAGTCAAGCATGGTGGTGCGAGTGTCATGGTCTGGGGCTGCATGAGTGCTGCCGGCACTGGGGAGCTACAGTTCATTGAGGGAACCATGAATGCCAACATGTACTGTGACATACTGAAGCAGAGCATGATCCCCTCCCTTTGGAGACTGGGCTGCAGGGCAGTATTCCAACATGATAACGACCCCAAACACACCTCCAAGACGACCACTGCCTTGCTACAGAAGCTGAGGGTAAAGGTGATGGACTGGCCAAGCATGTCTCCAGACCTAAACCCTATTGAGCATTTGTGGGGCATCCTCAAACAGAAGGTGGAGGAGCGCAAGGTCTCTAACATCCACCAGCTCTGTGATGTCATCATGGAGGAGGGGAAGAGGACTCCAGTGGCAACCTGTGAAGCTCTGGTGAACTCCATGCCCAAGAGGGTTAAGGCAGTGCTGGAAAATAATGGTGGCCACACAAAATATTGACAGTTTGGGCCCAATTTGGACATTTTCACTTAGGGGTGTAGTCACTTTTGTTGCCAGTGGTTTAGACATTAATGGCTGTGCGTTGAGTTATTTTGAGGGGACAGCAAATTTACACTGTTATACAAGCTGTACACTCACTACTTTACATTGTAGCAAAGTGTCATTTCTTCAGTGTTGTCACATGAAAAGATATTATAAAATATTTACAAAAATGTGAGGGGTGTACTTACTTTTGTGAGATACTGTATAAACCATTGTGAGAAACAAATATCACATGTGTTTAACAGAATATATGTAGCAAATATGTGAAGAAAAACATCACCAAAAAGTGGACATTAAGGTGCAATGTGCATATAACACAAATTAAGGTGATAATAGTCCCAAATTAGACAGTGTAAACAGTCCAGTATTAGGTGATGCATATGTAAATATGTAAATCCTCAGGGTGTAGATAATCTTGTGATAGTAGACAGATCCACATAAGACTTTAGATCAATCACCAGGGAAGTGAATTTCACCACCAAGAACAATACGCTTACCAAAAAGCGTGGACTCAGAGACCTGTAACTGAGCTTCCACTTTCACGGTAATATCACACGGTCCAAACAAAAAACAGAATGGCAAAAAGCGTGGACTCAGAGACCTTATGGTGCAGAGTCAGACAAGCCAGCTAGAAGATAAATCTCCACAGGAGTGGTCCTTTAGGTGGTTCCAGGGGTCTCACACTGCCCGATTGTAACTGAGCTTCTAATTCCATCAGAAAATTGAGCGCTCAAACAATAAATTCCATAGATCTATCAGACATGTAGTTCATAATGGCATGGATGGGACTCGACCCGACGCATTTCATCTAATGACACATCATCGCGGTATTCTGGCATTAGCGTCCGGCTGTGATACCGGATCCGGATTTATTTCTGTAGCAAAGTCCTGGGTCCCTTGAGGCCTAATGGGGTTACAAAGCATAGTGGGTGTAATGCATGATGAAATGGTGGGTGCCAGACACTTTTTGAATGCAACAAGATTTATTGTCTCTTAAACAGAACTGTGGGAGAGAGGGTTAGGGCCCGGACACCCTTAGGTAGATAATTGGAAGACCCCGAGACTTCTATTGGCAGACAGCTATACAGGTGAAGGCCTTCTGCCGGACACCACTTCTGTATAGGTAGGACCGCTGTCTCCTATGGCAACAATCATGTAGCAGTTACTAATGGTAGTTGTATTCAACTATTGGCAATACAAACAGTTCTCCTTACCCCACAGTCACTCACTGTGGATTTTTACTCAACAAACTCCCAGTCTTTCGCTAGACTTCGGATCCACTAGCCACTATCCACTGGATCCCCTCTTCCACTTTTAGCACTCAGTATCTTCCTCAAGCATCACCCCCGCTTCCCTGCTGGGTCCCTGACACTTCAAGCGTTACCCCCGCTGACACGCTAGGTCCCTGGCTTGGCACTCACAGATACACTTCAAGCGTTACACCCGCTGAAACGCTAGGTCCCTGGCTTGGCACTCACTGATGCTCCTCAAGCGGCACCTCTGCTGTCCCACTGGGTCCCTGACTTGGCACTTGCTGAAGTTTTCCCACTTCTTCACCGTCCCCTTCTGGCGAGATGTCTGCTCTGGTACTGGCCTCAGCTTACTCACGGTGGTCCCCGGTAGCAAGGTGGATTGTCCCTTAGTGGCGACAGCTTCCCCTCTACCTCTCACCACAGCTGGTTCCCCGGCTGGCGGAACTGTTACTTCTGGTTAGACAACAAGTCTGCAGTCCCAACCCTACGCTGCTTCTCCTAAATAGGCGCCCTCAGCAGGTCAAGGGACTTAAAGAAACCCCTGCCAATCGGCTGAAACACCCATTAATTCATAATCTGTCCTTGCTTTGCCCTTGTCTTATCCAATGTCAACAGCTACAATGCCACCTAGCGACAAAAGAGAGAAGTGCAGCAATTCCAGAATTAGGAGGAAATCAATTGATCCCCTAACAATTGGCCAAGGCAACTATCGCCTGGTAACTAAATTTAATAGCAGCCCTGCCTAAACATCAGGGTGCTACATTTCTTTAACCACTTGAGCCCCAGGCCAATTCTTAAAGTTCTCTTATAAATGTAAAAATCTGCGTTTTTTTTTTATTTTTTAAGCTAGAAAACGCCTTAGAACCCCCAAACATTATATATTTTTTAAGCAGAGGCCCTAAGGAATAAAATGGCTGGTGTGTCATATTTTTATGTCACATGATATTTGAGCAGCTGTTTCCCTAATTTTTCAGAAAAAAATACACTTTAAGGCATGAAAACACAATAGCATACCCAATTGTTTGGTAAAATATAAAAAAAATAGGTTACACTGAATAAATAGATACCAAACATGTCACACTTTAAAATTGCCTCAGTCCATGGAAATGCGCCAAACTGTACCTAAAAATCCCTGTAGGCAATGCTTTGAAAGCCTATACAGGTTACCCGTATAGAGTTACAGAGGAGTTCTGACACAAAAATTATTTCCCTTGCTCTGACATTCACAGTGATACCTCACATGTATGGTGCAATTGCTGTTTACATATGCATGCAGGACAGGCGTGCATGTTTGCATTTACATGTGAGCACAGGGTAAGGAGGGCGCTTCAACATTTTAAAAAATATATATTTATTTAAAAAATTGACACTATCTTTTTTTTAATCTACCGTATATACTCGAGTATAAGCCGAGTTTTTGAGCACATTTTTTGTGTGCTGAAAATGCCCCCTCGGCTTATAATCGAGTCTGTGTCCATCTTCAACTGTGTGCGCCTGATCCTGGCCAGCCGTAGGTCCCCTGGACCCCAAACTTGGCACACATGTAATCCCACTATTCCTCTACAAGTGTGCAAAGTTTGTAGTCCAGGGGGCCTATGGCCAGGGAGCACCGATTTTTCAAACCCGGGCACCCCTTCCATACTCCCATGTTAAAAGTCAGTCTAGTCACACAGCGCCGGAGATCAGGTAGGGAGATTAGGCACAGTGAGGCATGGACCCAGTGAGGCATAGGCACAGTGACAGTGAGGCATGGGCACAGTGAGGCATGGGCACAGTGAGGCATGGGCACAGTGAGGCATAGGCACAGTGACAGTGAGGCATGGGCACAGTGAGGCATAGGCACAGTGAGGCATGGGCACAATGAGGCATGGGCACAGTGACAGTGAGGCATGGGCACAGTGAGGCATGGGCACAGTGAGGCATAGGCACAGTGAGGCATAGGCACAGTGAGGCATGGACACAGTGAGGCATGGGCAAAGTGACAGTGAGGCATGGGCACAGTGAGGCATAGGCACAGTGAGGCATGGGCACAGTGAGGCATGGACACAGTAAGGCACAGTGAGGCACAGTGAGGCATGCACATGGACACAGTGAGGCAAAGTGAGGCACAGTGAGGCATGCAGATGGACACCCTAGGCTTATACTCAAGTCAATACGTTTTCCCAGTTTTTTGTGGTAAAATTAGGCGCCTCGGCTTATATTCGGGTCGGCTTATACTCGAGTATATACAGTATTTTATTTCTATCAGAAGGGACGAACAACATCCCTTTTGATAGCATTGGGCATGGCAGGTCCTCTGTATGGAGAGATCTGGGGTCTATTAGACCCCAGATCTCTCCTCTGCCCTCCAAAGCATCTAATTAAACCAAGATCAGTTTAATTGCATGCTTGTTCAAGCCAGTAGCAGCTTTTTTACATGAGACCGAAACCAGAAGTGACAAAATCCTTTCCGGTTTCTGATGTCACACAGTGGGAGGAACAACATCAGTTCCAGCCAGGGGCGGATCCAGGGGGGGGCAACAGGGCTATTGCCCCCCCCCCCGAGACCATCTGTCACAATTGCTTGCTCTGTTTTTTTTTTTTTGCGCCTGATCTCCCGGAATTTGGGTACCCGGTACTGGCCGGCCATAGGTCCCCTGGACCCCAAACTTGGCACACATGTAGCCCCATGTCTCCTCTACAAGTGTGCAAAGTTTGGTGTCTGGAAGACCTACGGCCGGGGAGAACCGATTTTTCAAAGCCGGGCACTCCTACCATAGACTCTTATGTTAAACATGAGTCTAGTCATGGGCACAGTGAGGCATGCAGATGGACACCCTAGGCTTATACTCGAGTCAATAAGTTTTCCCAGTTTTTTGGGGTAAAATTAGGTGCCTCGGCTTATATTCGGGTCGGTTTATACTCGAGTATATACAGTTCTTGTTCTGCGGCTGCCGCTGCCTCTCTGAGTCTCTCTCTCAGTTTCTCACATCAGCCGATCAGTGGCGCCGAGAGAGAGACTCGTCTAATGTAGTTACGCGGCGCACTAACACGATACCAGGAGCGGAGGAGGAGGTGGGTGGAGCCTCTTCCCTGCACTCGTTGCTAACGCCTGGGCCGCTTGGCGTCTAGCAACGAGTGACATCAGTGAGTCACTTCAGGCCGCTCTGCGGGCAGGTGCGATAGCGTGCGGCTCCACAGATGGGTAAGAAAGCGGGCGGCTCCACTTGCGGCGCGGTTTGTGGGCAGACCGTGCTGCTCAGTGTGTTGGCAGCGCAGGTGAGAGTGAGAGAGCAGGCTCAGTGTGGCAGCTGGCCAATCAGCTAGCCGGGAGCGGGGGAGCAGAGAGATGAGATCATCTCTCACCGCCCGTGCCTGCCCTGCATTCCTGCAGTGACTTCCGCCCTCACTGTGCAGGCAGCAGAGAGATTACATTATCTCTCTGCTGCCTGACTCTGGGAGTCTGGGACACAGCAAGAGACAACCAAAACTACACTTTAGCAGGCAAGTTAGTGACAATCAGCAAGGTGTGTCAGGTGACGTGGCAAGTGACAATCCACAAGGTGTGTCAGGTGACGTGGCAAGTGACAATCCGCAATGTGTGGCAAGTGACACGTTTAGGGCTCCCACTAATTGCAGGCGACGGTGGCAAGTGACACACTCGGGGCTCCCACTGATTCTGCATTGAACTATTTAATTTCATATTACAATGTAATAATAGAAATAAGGCACTTCAATCATCCTGAGACCATAACAACCATGGTGCCGGGATGATTGAAGCGTTGACACCAGCCATTTCCCCGATAAATTTCCCACAAAAAAAAATATTTTTTGTCAGTGCCCCTCCCGAGAAAAGACTCTGGATCCGCCCCTGGTTCCAGCAACCAGATGCCGCCAGTTGCATCCTTACTGGGCTCCCAGATCGCACGGGGTAAAGGTGGCTGCAGTGGGAGAGAGGTGGGATCCCCTTCTGTCACCTGTAAAAAGTAATCTAGGGGCTTCTTAGCCACTAGGTTTACTTTTACAATTAAGGGAATTGCCAGTCCTAAAAAAAAGATATCTCGATCATTGCTGCAGCTATGACTGAGATATCACCCTTCCAATCCAACAAACTATTGGTACATCTCTAGTCAGCAAGTGGTTAAAAAAGTTTCCCTGCCCAGAGATGAGCTTTTAGGCTCCATTCACACTAATGCGTTTTTTCATGCTTTTTGCAGAAACGCAGGACATTATTTTTAACAGGGGTTCCTTTGGAACATGTTCACATAAGTACATTTTTGTGCCTCTGCGTTTTTGAAAAGGGTCAAGGACTTTTTTCCTGCAGCGTGCAGCGTTTTGCATGTAATAGACTTCAATGGACCCGCATTCAAAACGCAAATACTGCATTTTTACCACAATTTTACCCCCCCAAACCAGGCCGCATGCCCTCAACATGAAGGGGTGCTTTGGGGACAAGAGCCTCTTCACCACTGTAACGGCACCCCAATATCAAGGAGTAAAACGCCGTTTACGATGTTCCCTCTCCTAGACACACATCCACTCGCTACCAATATCCACAGCTAAACGACCCTTTCCCATAGGAACCAATCCCTCTGGAAGAAAACGAGACGCACTCTGTCTTCTTCTGTAATAGGAATCACTTTATTATTGAGAAACATTGTAACTTTATACACAATTCAATCCACATGATTTAACATGAACAAGGGCCCAGCTCCACCCACACATCCCAAGACTCAACACCTCATCCTGACGTCTGCTAGGCTTCAAAAGATCCCACACAATACACATCTTCTCACAAAGGGTTGGCAGCCAGTCTGTCTGGCACTTTACAATACACACAAGGACAGACTTAATGAACAATAGAATGCAAAACACCTTAATTCCTCACAGCAATGATTACATAACCCCCACACACAGTATACATCCAATCTATATACAATGTATATACAGCCTTGAATATGGCTATCACAGACCATATCGGGGGTTTCTTTTATTCACCCTGTGTCCAAAGTGACCCCACTGTCACACATCTCCCCTTTCGGCAGGGGACTAACAGAGGAGGGGACCCCAGATGGGTCTTCTCCGAAGTTAGTCCATGGGTCCATTCTTCCAATGCTGGTATCCACCCAGTACCACAAATGAATTGCTCCAAGCAGAGCATTACTTACCCAGCCAACCTCTGCCTCTCTCAGAGAACATACCCGCCGCTGGGGAGAAGACAGGGTGACTGGGCTCCGTCCGTCATGCTGTTGGGGATCTGGGTTGACTGCCCGGCATCCCTGGGGTATACAAGTGGAGACTGAAGTCCCATCCACTTGTGGTAGGTGGAAATCCCCCAGTGCTTGCAAAGCAAGGCTGACATCCTCCTGTCTCAGTGTCACACCATTTTCTGGGGTTGTGTCAGTGAGGACTGAACTCCCATCTACTACCACAGGAACTCCCTCTTCTGTTAGTTGAGAGCAGAGGCCCGTGGCACTCGGCTCTGTTGCCAGCTCTTCTGCTGGGTTGCTGTGAGTGGAGACCGCAGTCCCATCCACCGATATCCGCTCAAGTGGCAGTTGTGTGCAGCGGCCAGTAGCATTCTGCCCTGCTGCCAGTGATTCAGCTGGGGGTGAAAGCTTTACCCCCTCAGCTTGTTGCTGGAGAGAGGGGCCAACTGCCCCGGCTCCCTGAAACTCCCCAGTTGTTTCCGGTGCTGGGCAGAGGTTGCTATCACTCTGCCCTGTTGCCAGCACTTCTGCTGGGGACTCCACACCATCTGCTCTGGCTAGCTGTTGGGGAGGGAAAATGGCTGCTTCTCCTCCCTGCATCTCTGAAATCCACTCGGAAAGAGGAACCATCACCTTCTCAACTCGGGCCTCCAAAACTGCCACGGGTGTAGAGCAGGGGTCTGCAGTACTTTGTCCTGCTGTCAGTACTTGAGCGGGCGATGCATAATCCATAACATCCTCTGAACAGTCCCTTAAGTCCATATCTTCTGTAATCTGTGGCTGAGGAGATGAGCCAACTGCCCTAGCTCCCTGGAACTCCATATCATCCACTTCGGCTTTAGGGGTGGCAATCTTCAGATTTTTCACTGCTGATTCTTCAGCCAGGATTTCATAGTTGTCAACTGGTATTTCCTGATAGTCCCAGGCAAAGGGAGCCCCACCCTGCTGCTGGGCAGATTCTAGCAGCTGTCTGTAGGCGATCTCCGATTGTCGTATTTCCGCCATTCTCCACTCATGTTGCCGCTCTAGTTCTCTCTTTTGTCGCGCATCCTGCAGCTGGATGCCTCTAATGGCTTCCTGAATGGCGGTCTCTGATGGGTTAGCACCATATAATGCCAACCGCTGTCGCACTCGTTGCTGAAACAAATCTTCAACTGACCGGGGTCCTGCATCACCATCTCTCTGGTCCATCTCGGCTCTCAAGTAAGTCTTTCAGCGTGACTTTCCTGCAGGCTGCATAGCTGGTCATTCACTGTGGTGGCTTGGAGTGTCCCAGGAACTGGAGGGAAAATCCCGCTGCTTCCAACCAATGTCACGGCACCCCAATATCAAGGAGTAAAACGCCGTTTACGATGTTCCCTCTCCTAGACACACATCCACTCGCTACCAATATCCACAGCTAAACGACCCTTTCCCATAGGAACCAATCCCTCTGGAAGAAAACGAGACGCACTCTGTCTTCTTCTGTAATAGGAATCCCTTTATTATTGAGAAACATTGTAACTTTATACACAATTCAATCCACATGATTTAACATGAACAAGGGCCCAGCTCCACCCACACATCCCAAGACTCAACACCTCATCCTGACGTCTGCTAGGCTTCAAAAGATCCCACACAATACACATCTTCTCACAAAGGGTTGGCAGCCAGTCTGTCTGGCACTTTACAATACACACAAGAACAGACTTAATGAACAATAGAATGCAAAACACCTTAATTCCTCACAGCAATGATTACATAACCCCCACACACAGTATACATCCAATCTATATACAATGTATATACAGCCTTGAATATGGCTATCACAGACCATATCGGGGGTTTCTTTTATTCACCCTGTGTCCAAAGTGACCCCACTGTCACACATCTCCCCTTTCGGCAGGGGACTAACAGAGGAGGGGACCCCAGATGGGTCTACTCCGAAGTTAGTCCATGGGTCCATTCTTCCAATGCTGGTATCCACCCAGTACCACAAATGAATTGCTCCAAGCAGAGCATTACTTACCCAGCCAACCTCTGCCTCTCTCAGAGAACATACCCGCCGCTGGGGAGAAGACAGGGTGACTGGGCTCAGTCCGTCATGCTGTTGGGGATCTGGGTTGACTGCCCGGCATCCCTGGGGTATACAAGTGGAGACTGAAGTCCCATCCACTTGTGGTAGGTGGAAATCCCCCAGTGCTTGCAAAGCAAGGCTGACATCCTCCTGTCTCAGTGTCACACCATTTTCTGGGGTCGTTTAGCTGTGGATATTGGTAGCGAGTGGATGTGTGTCTAGGAGAGGGAACATCGTAAACGGCGTTTTACTCCTTGATATTGGGGTGCTGTTACAACCACAACCCTGACCACTGGTTGGTGGGGCCTACAGGCAGGGAGCTTATCAGAATCCAGGAGCCCCCCAGATCCCGCCTCCCCTATGTGAATGAGTATGGGGTACATTGTCTACCCATTCACCAAAAAAGTTGTGTAGTGTGACAAAAGACAAGAGACAGTTTTTGACAAGTCCTCTATTAAAAATGTCTTCTTTCTCCGTCTTCCACCACTTCCTCCTCCGTTATACTTCCCCCGCTTCTTCCTCTGTCTTTTTCTTCCCCCGCTTCTTCTTCTGGTCGTCTTCTTCTTTTTCTGGTCTTCTTCCACTGGTCGTTTTCTTTCTCCATCGCCGACCCACTGAAAATAAAAAAAAGCAATGCTGGGTCCCGCCGATCTGTCCGCTTCGATGTTGGACATTTCTTATATAACTATGAGGCGATGACATCATCCAGAGACCCCGCCCCTGGTGTCCCTGCCCCGGACATGATGGGTCTACAGATGACGCCCAGCGTCTGATGAGGGTAATTTTCTCTATTTTCAGTGGGTCAGCAGCGGGAGCGGCGGCAAAGGAAGAAGAACACCAGAGGAAGAAGACCAGCGAAAGAAGAAGACCGGAGGAAGAATTGGGGGAAGAAGATCGGAGGAAGAAGCAGGGGAGAAGAAGACCGGAGGAAGAAGACGGAGGAAGAAGATAATAAGGACTTGTCAAAAACTGTCTCTTGTCTTTTGTCACACTACACTACTTTTTTTGGTGAATTGGTAGGAGTTCAATGTACCCCACACTCATTCACATGGGGGGCCCCCTTGTTAAAGAGGGCTACCGGATACTGATAAGCCCCCTGCCCGCAGACCCCCACAACCACTGGCCAGGGTAGTGGGAAAGAGGCCCTTGTCCCCATTGGGACTAGGTGCTTCAGGTGGGGGGAGGCGGAGCCCCCCTGCCCCAAAGCACCCGCTATGTTGAGGACATGGTTTAGGAGGGGGGGCGCTTGCTCATCCCTTCCCTGACTCGCCAGGCTGCATGCTCGGATAGACCATCCTCCGTACCAACAACATCCCTTCCACTCTGCGCTCCACGAGCACTTCAAGCCTTGCTTTCAGATCGCTCTACTGCAGGGTAGTCTTCTCGGTCACGATTGCAGACTGACAGCGGTGAGAGCCGGCGGTGCGGAGGATGGTCTATGTGGACAGCTTTACCCTAGATGCCTGCATACTTAGATGTGCCTGTTTTTAATGTGGTTGTAAACCCATTACAACCACTTTAACCTACAGGTAAGCCTAGATTAAGGCTTACCTGTAGGTGCAACAAATATGTCCCAAACCTAAAAGGTTAAGGACATATTTGCAGAAATAGTGGCACTGATGTCTACGGCGCGTGCGCCTTAGACATCGGGCGCAGGCACACTGAGCGTGCCACTTCTAACGGCGATCATGCCGTTAGTGGCGGCACCCGCGCGCATGCGGCCAGTCACAGCGTCGAAGCAGCCATACCCGGAAGCTACTCCGGGTATCATGGCGGCGACGGAGGAGGTGACCGAGGACCACTGCGGGGGCTTCGATCACAGGTAAGTAATACATAATGAGCTAGTATGCTATGCATACTAGCTCATTATGCCTTTGTCTTGCAGGGTGTTTTTTTTATTATTTTTTTAGAGAGGGTCTACTTCCTCTTTAATCATCAACCATGTGAGTTGCTAAATGTTGTACCTTCATTAAATGTATTGCTACACTTAGAGGCGCCTCTCTTCTCTTTTATACTCTGGAGCTCCTGCTGGATTTTTCTTCTAATCCCCTTGTGGAGGCTTCCATTTGTAGATGGACATTTCATGGTTAAACAACCTATCCCATTGCTATAATATTTTTATATGGATTATAAACTGAAGGACTTATGCCGCGTACACACGATCGGAATTTCCAACAACAAATGTTCGATGTGAGCTTTTGGTCGGTTATTCCGACTGTGTGTAGGCTCCATCGGACATGTGTGGACAAATGTTTGAGAGCTGGTTCTCAATTTTTCCGACAACAAAAGTTGTGGTCGGAAATTCCGATCGTGTGTATCCAATTCCGACGCACAAAAATCCTACGCATGCTCGGAATCAATTCGACGCATGCTCGGAATCATTGTACTTCATTTTTCTTGGCTCGTCGTAGTGTTGTGCATCCCCGCGTTCTTGACGTTCGGAATTTCCGATCAACATTTGTGTGACCGTGTGTATGCAAGACAAGTTTGAGCCAACATCCGTCGGAAAAAAAAATCAACGTTTTGGTTGTCGGAAATTCCGATCGTGTGTACGTGGCATGATGAATAATGCTTGTGGAACGAATCATCTGAGTTTCCATGATTTCTTATGGGGAAATTGGATGGATTTTGGATTACAAGCATGTTTCCGGAACTAATTATGGACGCAATCCAAGGTTTTACTGCATCTAAATTACACAGACAACTCTTTAGACAAAGTCCTTTACATTATGTGCGTCAGACAAGACAGCTAATAAGACCTTTTACACAAAGGAAGTATTTCCTACAGATGGTGTGAACGTCATCCCAGATCTAGTTATGATGACTAGTCAGGACTCAGGACATCTCTGGCAAGGTGTTGATAATAAAATTAATAATAAAGATTATTTGTGAGCTTATTGCTGTATGTGGTGTGACTCGGTTAGTCAGCAGGTCACATTAGATAGTGATTCATTGTCAGAAAGGATATCATTGACTATTCTTGTGCCTGATTGCAAATCTCTGTAATGTTTTCTTTATAATGACCTCAAACAGATGAACACAGCCAGGCAAAGAGGTAACAATTCTAGGAATACCACCTGATAAAATCCATAGCTTCCCAACTGATAAAATCCATAGCTTCCCACCTGATAAAATCCATAGCTTCCCATCTGATAAAATCCATAGCTTCCCACCTGATAAAATCCATAGCTTCCCTCCTTATAAAATCCATAGCTTCCCATTGCTCCAAAGTTGGAAAGACTGTCCCTCTTTTAAAACGAAATCTCTTTGTACGTCTTTCCTTCTGATGCCGTGTACAGTCAGTTGAGAACGGACGTGTGTTGCAGGAGCTCCTGCCGTCTGCCTTCCAGGACACATTCCGCGGTTCTTCCTCCCATACAGGGGCTGCCTAACAGGCCACGGCCCCTGGCACCCGGCCCTATCCTTCCACAGCTGCTCCCAGAGCGGAGCACTGCTCGTCCACTCGCCATCGGAAGACGCCATCCGGGCCGCCATTCGCCATTGACCGGCAACTGCCGGCAAGATAGTCCGTGGCTGAGGCCTAGTTCCGGCCTCCTCCAGCCCAGCATCGTCCCCCCTCTCCCCCATCCTTAGCGGGCAAGCCGTGTCTCCCGCATCGGAGCTCCCCCAAGCGGCCCGAAGCCGCAACCACCACCGCCTGTCCTTTTCAGGACAGTCCGCGGCTCCGGCCTAACTTCCAGCCGCGGCGGCCATCTTGGTACACCCGCCCGGCCTTAGCACTTCCTGACTCAATCTAGGCACCAGTGGCCATCTTGGTACACCTGGGCCCATATCTATCAGGACCCTGACAGTACCAAGAAAAGTATAGCAGGAAATATACTCTGCAAATACCATCATCTTCATCCTTATCCTCATTCTCATGACAATACTCATTCTCAGCACCATCATCTTCACCCCCATCATCATCATCATCATCCTCATCGGTATCCTCATCAGCAGCATCTTCATCATCATCATCCTCATCCTCATTCACATCATCATCCTCATCCTCCTCTCAGCATCACCAGCAGTTGTCCTGGCAAACCTGACAACTAGGTAAGTATACCGGGCTCCTCCATTAGCTAGCTGATCCAGGGCAGACCCGATCGCCTCTAGAGGGATCAGGAAGGAATTTTTTCCCCCGCTCTAGCACTATTGGCCCGTGCTTGGCTGGGGTTTTTCACCTTCCTCTGGATCAACGGGGGGATTAGATAGTTGGGGAGCAGCGCCGTCTACACCAGGATCATCATCATCATCATCATCATCATCAGTCGTCCATCAAACCTGATAACCAGGTAAGTATATCGGACTCCTTCCATTAGCGGGAAGGTCAGGGTAGCTCCAACCGCCTCCAGGGATCAGGAAGGAATCATCATCACTAGGATCATCATCAGCATTGGATCATCATCAGCATTGGATCATCATCAGCATTGGATCATCATCACTATCGGATCATCATCACTATCGGATCATCATCACTATTGGATCATCATCACTATCGGATCATCATCACTATCGGATCATCATCACTATCGGATCATTCATCACTATCGGATCATCATCCTTGTCAACATCAAACACCAACTTCAAGCATTAGCACACCTCAGCAGCTCTCTCATCGCATCGCTCATCATCATCATCATCAACATCAGGATCATCATCGTTATCAACATCATCTCATCGCCTCATCATTATCAGCACTTTTTCAACATGGTTAACATTATATACTCAGCCGACACCATCCAAAGCCTAAAGAACTTTGCCACAACACTACCAACACCCATCCAAAAAAAATTACAAAAAGAACGAATCGTAAGAATCAGTCGACTATCAACAGGAAAAAACAGAGCACCATGGCATCTACAACATCTATCAAGTGCCCTAATCAACACCAGATCTGCAGTCAAACACAGACAGGAAATCCATGATTTCATAACCCAACACAACATAGACTGCCTCTTCATCACGGAAAGCTGGCTAACACCCGACTGCAATACCATCCTAGCAGAACTAGTGCCGGAGAACTACCGCATCCTAACGGAGCATAGAACAGGACAAAGAGGAGGGGGCCTAGCAGTAATTTACAAAGACCACCTTACATTCATCAAACCAACTCTACAGAACTCATTGCCTTTCATGGAAACACTCACTCTGCAACTACAAACTACACCCCAAGATACCATCCACATACTGCTCTGCTACAGACCACCGGGACCCAAGACACACCTCCTCACACATTTAAATGACTTTTTCTCGACATACACAATGAAAACCAAAAATCTGCTGCTACTTGGAGACTTCAACCTTTGGGCCAACTCCCCCGAAGACCCTATCGCCACTGCCTGCATCGACCAACTAGAAAAACTAGGCTTGCAACAATTGATAAATACTCCTACTCATGTATCAGGTCACACTCTTGACCTAATCTTCAAACAAGATATGGACATCAACACACTGGACAACCAGCCTCTACCATGGACAGACCATCATGCCATCAAGTTTACTATAACGACCAACACGGCCCTCCAAAAATCAATACAATCAGCAACAACACACTGGACAAGATCACAGAAGAAACTATACTCTGAGCTTTTCAAAACCACGCTATTGAACAATATGGAAATGCTAAACCAAAACCACTCAACAGAAGAAACACTCAACTTCCTGAACAATGCTTTGCTACAGACAGCAGATACAGTTGCTCCAAGACGCAGAGCACTCATCCGCAAAAACAATGCAGGCTGGTTCAATGACGCTCTTACTTTACTGAAACAAGAACGCAGAAGAGCAGAAGGAGCCTGGAGAAGAAATGCAACAAAGGAGAACTACACAATCTACAAAGCACTCACTAGGAAATATCATAAAGCAATCTTCAAAGCAAAAAGAGACCATTTCGCAAACACCATCGCAAAAGCCCTAAACCGCCCCCGCGAACTCTTCAAACTAGTAGCTCAGACCATGAATCCCACCTGTTTGGAGTCTTCAGCAAACGAAACACAGGAATTCTGCAATGAACTATCTAATTTTTTTATCGACAAAATTGATAACATTAGGAAAATAATTCAGCAGGAAAAATCAAACAACCCCACACAGCCAAAGGAAGAAAAGAACCAGATAAATATTCTGCAATCAAAGAAATTTACTCTGGTCCCAATTACAATCGACACTACTAAAAACATCATCAGAAGCCTCCGAGATAGCACTTCACCGAACGACATCATTCCGGCAAAACTGCTGAAAGAATGTACCGACATCTTGGTACCCCACATAACACACTTCATCAACCAATCGTTCAAAGAAGGTATTGTGCCGACTTCCCTTAAACAAGGAATAATCAAACCCCTCCTAAAGAAACCTAACCTTGACCCGAATGACACAAATTTTAGAAGACCGGTAACAAGCCTGAACACCATCTCCAAGATTATCGAGAAAGTTGTAACACAACAGCTACAACTTCATTTGGATACCCACAATCTCCTGGACCCATTTCAATCGGGGTTCCGCCCAGGCCATGGGACGGAAACGGCACTTCTCAAAATATGGGACGACGTACTAGAAGCAGCAGATGACGGAGAATCATGTCTCCTGGTGCTGCTGGACCTCAGTGCAGCCTTTGACACAGTAGATCACAAAATCCTACTTACGCGTCTCACCGAAGTAGCAGGAGTCGCAGACACGGACCTACCATGGTTCGCATCCTTCTTAGAAAACCGATCCCAGACAGTGAAACTGGGAGCCTTTACCTCGGCACCACGCACAAATACATACGGAGTACCTCAAGGATCACCCCTGTCACCGGTACTCTTCAACATCTACCTTCGACCACTCCTCAAAATCATCAGTGAACAGGACATGCGTTATCACTCCTATGCAGATGACACTCAACTATACTTTCGCATCAACAACAAAAAAGATCAATATTACGGACTGGAAAAATGCCTTACATTGATCAACAATTGGATGACAGAGAGCTCCCTCAAGCTTAATGGATCCAAAACAGAACTGCTCATTTTCCACGCTAACTGAAAGAAAAACGCCAGGACCACATGGACGCCACCCACCATCCTGGGACAAAACATAACCCCAAGCACCAAAGTTAAAAGCCTGGGAGTTATCTTTGACTCAGACATGACTATGGACGCACAAATAGGATCAGTAGTCAGTGGATCCCACCACCTTCTCCGCCTGCTACGAAGACTCATCCCGTTCATCCCGGAAAAAGACAGAGCAGTAGTAGTCGAAACCATTATCAATTCACGGCTTGACTACGCTAACTCACTTTACCTAGGACTACCCAAATACCAAGTTGCACGTCTACAAGTCGTCCAAAACACAGCGGCCAGACTGGTAACAGGGAAAAAACCCTGGGAATCAATCGCACCATCCCTGAAAAGCCTCCATTGGCTAGCCGTAAAGGATCGGATCACATTCAAGACCCTCTGCCTCACCCACAAATGCGCACAAGGAAACGCTCCTGAATACTTATGCGAGAAAATAAAACACTACACCACTACTCGTGACCTTCGATCAACTAACCAAAACCTCCTCCACATCCCCAAGACCCGCTACAAAGCCAAGGGAGAACGAAGGTTTGCTGTCCAAGGACCAAGGCTATGGAATGCGCTACCCACGAATATCCGCATGGAAGAAAACCATCGGGCCTTCCGGAAAATACTAAAGACCCATCTCTTCTAACGATCTCAACGACACTGGATGCAAAGCGCCTTGAGGCGATTTAGTTCGCAATTGCAGCGCTATACAAGTTACTCACTCACTCACTCACACACGATCGGTTTTACCGATGAAAACAGTCCGATGGACTTTTCTCATCGGACAAACCGATCGTGTATGGGCCCCATCGGTCTTTTTTCCATCGGTGAGAAAAAATAGAACATGTTTTAAATTTATCCGATGGGCAAATTCCATCGGACAAAAAACCCACGCATGCTCAGAATCAAGTCGACGCATGCTCAGAAGCATTGAACTTAATTTTTCTCGGCTTGTCGGAGTGTTTTACGTCACGGCGTTTGGGACGGTCGGATTTTTGACTGATGGTGTGTAGAGGTGCGCATCTTCACTGGCCTCACGATTCGATTCGATTACGATTATCAGGTCAACGATTCGATTCCGTGATGCATCACGATGCATCACGATTACAGCGCAAGTGCGCATGGTTTTCACCAAAAAAATGTAAGCAGTCAGGAGAACTCCATTTTTTTAAAATTATATCTGTTTTTGTTTTTTTTAAAAACAACACTTCCTGCATGTAGCAAAGTCTAAACAAAGCAGACAACAACTTGTACATAGTACAGGAGATGGTCAGAGAGTGCAGACCTAGTACAGGAGATGGTCAGAGAGTGCAGACCTAGTACAGGAGATGATCAGAGACTGCGGAAATGCTACAGATGATCAGCGACTGCGGACATGCTACAGGAGATGGTCAGAGAGACTGCGGACATGCTACAGGAGATGGTCGGTGACTGCAGACATGCTACAGGAGATGGTCAGTGACTGCGGACATGCTACAGGAGATGGTCAGTGACTGCGGACATGCTACAGGAGATGGTCGGTGACTGCGGACATGCTACAGGAGATGGTCGGTGACTGCGGACATGCTACAGGAGATGGTCGTGACTGCGGACATGCTACAGGAGATGGTCGGTGACTGCGGACATGCTACAGGAGATGGTCGGTGACTGCGGACATGCTACAGGAGATGGTCAGACTGCGGACATGCTACAGGAGATGGTCGGTGACTGCGGACATGCTACAGGAGATGGTCAGAGTGAGGACATGCTACAGGAGATGGTCGGTGACTGCGGACATGCTACAGAAGATGGTCGGTGACTGCGGACATGCTACAGGAGATGGTCAGAGTGAGAACATGCTACAGGAGATGGTCGGTGACTGCGGACATGCTACAGAAGATGGTCGGTGACTGCGGACATGCTACAGAAGATGGTCGGTGACTGCGGACATGCTACAGGAGATGGTCGGTGACTGCGGACATGCTACAGGAGATGATCGGTGACTGCGGACATGCTACAGGAGATGGTCGGTGACTGCGGACATGCTACAGGAGATGATCGGTGACTGCGGACATGCTACAGGAGATGGTCGGTGACTGCGGACATGCTACAGGAGATGATCGGTGACTGCGGACATGCTACAGGAGATCAGCAGGTAAGTATAAAAAAAGAATACCTGTTGTGCCGAGAATGGTCCCCCCCCCCCGGATTCTGTTCCCCCCTGTCTCTCGGCTACTATCGGAACTCTGCCCCCCCCCCAGCCCTGTACATTGCCGCTCCCTCCTACTCACGACTGCAAATTCTCCTAATACCACCCACCTCTCCAGCCCTCTGCTCATTAGCATTCGTTAAAAAACAGTAGGCGTGAGCGGCGCTGGAGAGGCGGGGCGGTATTAGAAGAATTTGCATTCGTGAGTAGGAGGGAGCGGCAATGTACAGGGCTGGGGGGAGGGGCGGAGTTCCGATAGTAGCCGAGAGACAGGGGGGAACAGAATCCGGCGGGGGAACAGTGTGACTGTGTACATGCCGCGCTCATGTGACTGCCCTCTCTCCTCTCTGCTTTCACGTCTCTGACGCCAGGAGAGACGCGAGACGTGAAAGTAGAGAGGAGAGAGGCGGGCCGGGCAGTCACATGAGCGCGTCATAGGGGAAAAAAACAACAAATAAGGTAACAGCTCTCCCGAGAGGATGGGGCGGGGCTAGACATCGCGGTAATCGAATAATAGGTTTGCATGCATCGGTGCCGCATCGGGGACGCCCGAATCGCGATGCAGCGATTAAATTCCGCACCCCTAATGGTGTGTAGGCAAGACTGATGGAAGTCAGCTTCATCGGATTTCCGATGGAAAAATCCATCGGATTAGAATCCATAGGAAATCCGATCGTGTGTACAGGGCTTTAGTTGTTTGGACAGATATACCACAGGGCTCCATTCACTAAAGCAAATCGCATGCGTTATTTAGGTGTCCGAACACAGATTCACAAAATATCGCATGTGATACTGAAATTGTCAATTCACTATGCCGTTTTGTGGTATTTACCGCCAAACGCTAAACTCAATTCACAGAAGAAAAAAAATAAAATATAATGAAATGCATGTGGTAATTAACCACTTGCCGACCAGCCGCCGTCATTGTACTGCGGCAGGTCGGCTCGTTTCTGCGAATCGCCGCCATTGTACATCGGCTCGGGAACTCCATATTGTGGGCGCCCGCTGACCAGCGGGAAGCCAATCAGCGGGTGGGGCAGACTCAATGTCTGCCGGCCACCCACGATCATTCCCCGTGACAGAACGAGGATCTGCCTGTGTAAACGAGGCAAATCTCTGTTCTGACAGGGGAGATCACACAGATCCTGACTTTCTACTGTGCGTTTCCCCAGGCAGCCCATCGCCTATACAGTTAGACCCCTTTCACACTGGGTCGCTTTGCAGGCGCTATAATGCTAAAAATAGCGCCTGCAAAGCGACCTGAAACAGCCAATGCTGTCTCTCCAGTGTGAAAGCCCCGAGGGCTTTCACACTGGAGCGGTGCGCTAGCAGGACGGTAAAAAAAGCCCTGCTAGCAGCATCTTTGGAGCGGTGAAGGAGCGGTGTGTATAGCGCTCCTCCACTGCTCATGCCCATTGAAATCAATGGGCACCACGGCTATACCGCTGGCAAAGCGCCTCTGCAGAGCCGCTTTGCGGTGGGTTTAACCCTTTCTTGGCCGCTAGCGGGGGTAAAAGCGCCCCGATAGCTGCCGAATATCGCCGCAAAATTGACGGTAAAGCTCCGCTAAAAATAGTGGCGCTTTACCGTCGACGCCGCCCCCACCCCAGTGTGAAAGGGGCCTTAGAAAACACCTGCAGGGAACCCATTTAACCCCTTGATCGCCCCTAATGTTAACCCCTTCCCTTCCAGTATCATTAGTACAATAACAGCGCATATTTTTAGCACTGATTACTGTAATAATGTCACCGGTACTTAAAAAAAAGTAAAAAAAAAATATCAGTTAGGTGCCGCAATGTCGCAGTTCCGCTAAAAATCAAAGATCACCGTCATTACTAGTAAAAAAAATATTAATAATAAAAATGCTATAAATCTATTCCCTATTTTGTAGACGCTATACCTTTTGCGCAAACCAATCAATATACGCTTATTACGATTTTTATTACCAAAAATATGTAGAAGAATACATATCGGCCTAAACTGATGAAGAAATTGTTTTTTTTATATTTTTTCAGGGGATATTTACTATAGCAAAAAGTAAAAAATATAGCTTTTTCTTCAAAATGGTTGCTCTATTTTTGTTTATAGCGCAAAAAAGAAAAAAACGCAGAGGTGATCAAAAAAAGAACACAAATTTTGTTTGAGTACAGCGTTGCACGACCGCGCAATTTTCAGTTAAAGCGACGCAGTGCCGTATCGCAAAAAATGGCTTGGTCATTAAGGGGGTAAATTCTTCCGATCCTTAAAGCGGTGTTCGGCCCAAAAAAATTAATTAAAAGCCAGCAACTACACATACTGCAGCTGCTGGCTTTTAATAATAGGACACTTACCTGTCCTGAAGTCCCTCGATGTTGGCACCACAGCTGATGTTTCCATCAGCTGTTGGGTGCTGCCGCCGCCATTGCGGGTAAAGGAATCCGGCAGTGTAGCCTTTCGGCTTCACGCCGGGAACCCTACTGCGCATGCGCGAGGCCCCGCTCCTCTCTCCTATTGGCCCGGTGGCAGGGGGAGGAGGAAGCTCCACAGTGACATCACGGGCCGTGGCCCGGACTCCCGGAAGTGGGAAAGCATACCTGTCAAAGACAGGTATCCTGTCCCCCCTCCCCCCGAAAGGTGCCAATTGTGGCACCGAGGGGGGGGAGGAATCAGATGAGCGGAAGTTCCACTTTAGGGTGGAACTCTGCTTTAAGTGGTTAAAGAGGAGCTCCAGTGTGGGCAAAATAAAAAATTTATATAAGGACACTTACCTGTCCAGGGATCCAGCGATGATGGCACCCCGAGCAGATTCATCACTTGGCTTCGGATGCAGGCACTGGCATCTTCACTAAAGCCTCGTACACACGGCCGAGAATCCTGTTGTAAAAAAAAACGTTGGTTTTTCTCGACGAGATTCTTGTCAAGCTTTCCTTGCACACACACAGTCAATTAGAAATCTTGTTGTTGTAAAGCGCGGTCACGTACAACACGTACGACGGCAGTATAAAGGGGAAGTTTGATTACAATGGCGCCACCCCTTGGGCTGCTTTTGCTGATCTCGTGTTACCGTGTGTTAGTAAAAGTTTGGTGAGAGACGATTCACGCTTTTCAGTCTTCGTGCTTTCAGTTCGTTACTGCGTGACGAATGTGCTATCTCCATTACGAACGCTAGTTTTACCAGAAGGAGCGCTCCCGTCTCATACTTGATTCTGAGCATGCGCATTTTTTTAAGACTTGGAAAAGCATACACACGACCGGTTTTCTCGTCGGGAAAATAGGCCGATGAGAATCCAGACGAGGAAAACGAGAATCCTGACAAGAAAATAGAGAGCAGGTTCTCTATTTTTCTCGTTGAGATTCCCGGCAGTTTTCTCGACAAGAAACCATACACACAAACGGTTTTCTCGGCAAGAAAGCTCTCCCAGCAGTTTTCTTGTCATTTCTTGCCGAGAAAACCGGTCGTGTGTACGAGGCTTAAGGAAAAAAGGGCAGTGGAGCCCTCAAGGCTTCACAGCCGGTTTCCTACTGAGCATGTGTGAGTCGCGCTGTGCTTTCTAAATGGTCCCACTATCTTCTGGGACCTTTGTGTGTCCCAGAAGACAGCAGGGGGAAGGAGGAGGGGCCAAAAATACTCAGAGATCGCTGCAGCAATCTTTCCCAGAAGTGGGAGCGGGTAGCTGTCAAAACCAGGTACCCGCTCCCCCCATAAAAGCAAATGTGGCAGTGGGGGGGTAGAGGGTGCGAACAAGCAGAGCTTTCCTTTTTGGGTGGAGCTCCACTTTAAGTAATGGTCCAGGCATGCAGTATTTAACCCCTTGGAGCTGGCATCTTTTGGCCCTTTAAGGGTTTAGGACACCGGGAGGCGGGGTTTATGATCATGTGACTGCTAATATGTAGGTACAGCACCAATATTCAAAATTAAGCTCACAAGTTCAGCAATGGAATGCAATGCCAAGCTGCAGAAAGTAAAGCAATCAGATTATGAGCATGCAATAAAAATGGTATACACTCAAGAGATAAAATTGAAGTGAACAGAGCATGGACTTTTTAGGCATCAACAGAACTACGAGTTTATATAAAAATAATAAAATGTATTTCACATCTTTAAAAAACATAGAATCTGTCTATAATCATATAGATACAACACCAATATTCAAAATTAGGCTACTATTAGTTAAATGGGCCCACACCAATCCTAAACAGATGTAAATGTCTCAGCCAATGGATGCTTGGATATGTTATGCAATAGGATAACCTTAAAGGGGTTGTAAGGGTTCGTTTTTTAATTTCTAAATAGGTTCCTTTAAGCTAGTGCATTGTTGGTTCACTTACCTTTTCCTTCAATTTCCCTTCTAAATGTTTTTTTTCTTTGTCTTAATTTCTCACTTCCTGTTTCTCCTCAGTTAACTTCACACCATCATCCGAGCCGTGTTTAGTCAGCCAGAACAGCTTACTGAACAGCTTACTGAGGAGGAACAGGAAGTGAGAAATTCAGACAAAGAAAAAAAACATTTAGAAGGGAAATCGAAGGAAAAGGTAAGTGAACCAACAATGCACTAGCTTAAAGGAACCTATTTAGAAAATAAAAAACGAACCTTTACAACCCTTTTAATAGTGTCTTGGATATATAGGAAAGGAAGGACGTATTCAAGCTCCAGAAGAAACGCTTTGCCACGAAAAAGATATAGAGCTGAGCTCCAATAAGCTACATCAATACACGTCAATCTCTCACGGACAGAGACAGCCTTACATCCATTGGCTGAGACATTTAGATCTCTTAACCACTTAACGACCGCCCACCGCCGATTTACGTCGGCAGAATGGCACGGACAGGCAGAATCACGTAGATCTACGTGATCGCCTTTGTGCAGTTGGGGGGTCCATCCGGACCCCCCTTCACTGCAGTGAGCGGCCGTTAAGTGTTCGGGAGCGATCAGGCATGAGGGGGCGGCCGCTCGATTCCGCCCCCCCCCCCCTCGCGATCGCTCCCGGCCAATGAAAATGCTTCCTCCGCCATGTGATGTAAACAAGGCTGGAGGAAGTGATGTCATCTCCCCCGCGGCGGTCTTTTCGTTCCCGGCGCCGAGCAGAGAAGAAGCAGGTTAGTGCACCAACAGTCCACTGACACGTAGGTACACATAGGCACACAAATCACCCCCCAGTCACCCCCAGATCACCCCCCAGGTTACCCCAAAGCCCCCAATCACAGTGTCACTGATTGCAGTGATCATTTATTTTACTGATCACTGCATTTAGTGTCATCTGTGATTGTAAAAAGTTGCAGGGCAGTTAGGATTAGGTCCCTTTAGGTCCAGGGTAGCCCTAACCCCCCCCTAATAAAGGTTTAACCCCTTGATCACCCCCCAGGTAACCCTTTCACCCCCTAACTTCAGCGTCACTAAGCGATTGTTTTTCCGATCGCTGTATTTGTGTCGCTGGTGTTTTAGATTATTAGTTATTTTTTTTTAGGTTCGCCGCAGGTTTTTATTAGTGTCAGGTACCCCCATATATTATTTTAACCCCCTGATTGCCCCTAGAATTAACCCTTTCACCAGTGATCGCCGTATAAGCATCACTGGTGTCACTGGTTAGCCAGTAAGTTATTTAGTTATTTAGGTTACCCGTCAGGTTTTTATATAGTGTCAGGTACCCCCATATTTAACCTAATAAAGGTTTTAACCCCCTGATTGCCCCTAGTTAACCCTTTCACCAGTGATCACCATATAAAGGTTACGGGTGACGCTGGTTGATTAGTTTGCTTTTTATAGCATCAGGGCACCCGCCGTATATAACCCAATAAAGGTTTAACCCCCCTGATCGCCCGGCGGGTGAGATCAATTAGGTTTTAGCGCCAGAGAGGGTCTGCGTCGCCCCAGGCAGTGTTAGGTTAGTGCCAGTAACGCTAACACCCACGCGCAAAGCATACACCCCCCTTAGTGGTATAGTATCTGATCAGATCTATGCTAGCATCCCCAGCGGTTTAGGGTTCCCAAAAACGCAGTGTTAGCGGGATCAGCCCAGATACCTGCTAGCGCCTGCGTTTAGCCCCTCCGCCCAGCCCAGCCCAGCCCACCCAAGTGCAGTATCGATCGATCACTGTCACTTACCAAACACAACACACATAACTGCAGCGTTCGCAGAGACAGGCCTGATCCATATCAACCAGTCCATAGCAAACGTCCATAGCAACCAGTCCATAGCAACCGTCCATAGCAACCATCCATAGCAACCAGTCTATAGCAACTGTCCATAGCAACCATCCATTGCAACCAGTCCATAGCAACCGTCCATAGCAACTGTCCATAGCAACTATCCATAGCATCCAGTCCATAGCAACTGTCCATGGCAACCAATCCATAGCAACCGTCCATAACAACCAATCCATAGCAACCGTCCATAGCAACTGTCCATAGCAACCGTCCATAGCAACCAGTCCATAGCAACCATCAATATCAACCAGTCCAAGGTGAATGTTTTGAACGCTACCACTCAAAAGTGAAGTTTTAGCGTAGGGTACAGCATTTCACAGACAAGGACACACTTACACAGGGTCTCCCAAGATGCCATTACATTTTGAGAGACCCGAACCATTACAGTTGTAAAGTTACAAAAAAAGTGTAAAAAAGAAAAAAAAAAACGTAAAAAACAAAACACAAAAAAAATATAAAATAAAAAAACCAAAAATAGTTGTCGTTTTATTGTTCTCTCTCTCTCTATTTTCTCTCTATTGTTCTGCTCTTTTTTACTGTATTCTATTCTGCAATGTTTTATCATGCTTGCTTTTCAGGTATGTAATTTTTTGTTTTCAGGTGCGCCATTCAACTGCAGCGCGGAATTATTTATCTTGACAGCAACAGCGTTTGCTCCCACGATACATAAAGCCGTGACACCACAGTTAAAAAAAAGAGCATATATGCCGAAGCATGGGGGCAGCAGGGGCGGAGGAGCGATTTTGCTCCTAATGCCGCGTACATACGGTCGAAATTCCGACGGAGGCCTGCCCGTGGAAAATTCCGACCGTGTGTACGCGGCATAACTTTTTTGCGGGAGGATGCCCCCATGCTTCGGCATATATATATTTTAGGCACAGGTTGCGTTAAAACATTTTTTTATTTTTTACTAGGTTTTGTTTTGGTATTTGCTTTGCAGGTATGGCATGGTAAGGTCTTACTGTTGTACTGTAATGTTACTTTGTTTTAATGTTAACCACCATTTGCTTAGCAGGTACGCCATTCAGTTGCAGCGCGGATCTATTTATCTTGACAGCAACAGCGTTTGCTCCCACGATACATAAAGCCGTGACTCCAACGCTGTAGGAGGTGATTTCACCACCACAGTTAAAAAAAAGAGCATATATGCCGAAGCATGGGGGCAGCAGGGGCGGAGGAGCGATTTTGCTCCTAATGCCGCGTATATACGGTCGAAATTCCAACGGAGGCTTGCCCGTGGAAAAGTCCGACCGTGTGTACGCGGCATAACCTTTTATGCCGCGTACATACGGTCGAAATTCCGACGAAGGCTTGACCGTGTGTACGCGGCATAACTTTTTTGCGGGAGGATGCCCCCATGCTTCGGCATATATGCCCATCATTAGAAGTGGGTGGATGAAGGGAGGTATTCTAATGGTGGGCATACCCACCAATCAATCTCTTTTTTTCGTTCAGCCAATAGGCTGTATGAAAAAAAATATTACAATACATGTCCAACAAGGACCAGCAACGTACTGGTATGTTGCTGGACTTTGAATGTTTATACCAGAATGATGCCTGCGGGTTTAGGTATCATCTTGGTATCATTCTTTTCAGCCAGCAGCCGGCTTTCATGTAAAAGCAATTCTAGCAGATAATTAGCCTCTAGACTGCTTTTACAAGCAGTGGGAGGGAATGTCCCCCCCCCCCCCGGATATAAAAAGCGCCATTGGGAAATTGGGAAAGCATTTTATCACACCGATCTTGGTGTGGTCAGATGCTTTGAGGGCAGAGGAAAGATCTAGGGTCTAACCCCCCATTTTTTTTCAAAAAAAGAGTACCTGTCACTACTTATTGCTATCATAGGGGATATTTACATTCCCTGAGATAACGATAAAAATGGTAAAAAAAATAAAATATGGAAGGCACAGTTTAAAAATAAAATAAAAAAGCCAAATAAATAATAAAAAAAAAAAAAAAAAAAAGCACCGCTGTCCCCCCCTGCTCTTGCGCAAAGGCGAACGCAAGCGTCAGTCTAGCGTCATATGTAAACAGCAATTGCATCATGCATGTGAGGTATCACCGCGAAGGTCAGATCGAGGGCAGTCATTTTAGCAGTAGACCTCCTCTGTAAATCTAACGTGGTAACCTGTAAAGGCTTTTAAATGCTTTTAAAAATGAATGTAGTTTGTCGCCGCTGCGCGTTTGTGCGCAATTTTAAAGCATGTCGTGTTTGGTATCCATGTACTCGGCCTATGATCATCTTTTTTATTTCATCAAACATTTGGGCAATATAGTGTTTTTTAGTGCATTAAAAATAAAAAAGTGTGTTTTTCCCCCAAAAAATGTGTTTGAAAAATCGCTGCGCAAATACTGTGTGGAAAAAAAAAATGCAACACCCCCTATTTTAATCTGTAGGGCCTTTGCTTTAAAAAAATATATAATGTTTGGGGGTTCAACATAATTTTCTTGCAAAAAAATGTTTTTTTTCATGTAAACAAAAAGTGTCAGAAAGGGCTTTGTCTTCAAGTGGTTAGAAGAGTGGATGATGTGTGACATAAGCTTCCTAATGTTGTGCATAAAATGCCAGGACAGTTCAAAACCCCCCCCAAATGACCCCATTTTGTAAAGTAGACACCTCAAGCTATTTGCTGAGAGGCATGTTGAGCCCATTGAATATTTTTTTTTTTGTCCCAAGTGATTGAATAATAATTGAATAATGACCAAAAAAAAAAAACTTCACTAAATTATATATTGCTCAAACATGCCATGGGCATATGTGGAATTACACCCCAAAATACATTCTGTTGCTTCTCCTGAGTACGGGGATACCACATGTGTGGGACTTTTTGGGAGCCTAGTCGCGTACGGGACCCCAAAAACCAAGCACCGCCTTCAGGATTTCTATGGGTGTAAATTTTTGATTTCACTCCTCACTGCCTATCACAGTTTCGGAGGCCATGGAATGCCCAGATGGCACAAAACCCCCCCAAATGACCCCATTTTGGAAAGTAGACACCCCAAGCTATTTGCTGAGAGGTATGTTGAGTATTTTGCAGATCTCGCTTTTTGTCACAAAGTTTTGAAAATGTAAAAAAAGAAAAAAAAAAAGAAAAAAAAATGTCTTTCTTAATTTTCAAAAACAAATGAGAGCTGTAAAATACTCACCATGCCTCTCAGCAAATAGCTTGGGGTGTCTACTTTCCAAAATGGGGTCATTTGTGGGGGTTTTGGGCTATTTTGACATTTTATGGCCTTCAAAACTGTGATAGGTAGTGAGGAGTGAAATCAAAAATTTATGCCCTTAGAAACCTTGAAGGCGGTGCTTGGTTTTTGGGGTCCCGTACGCGGCTAGGCTCCCAAAAAGTCCCACACATGTGGTATCCCCGTACTCAGGAGAAGCAGCAGAATGTATTTTGGGGTGTAATTTCACATATAACCATGACATGTTTGAGCAATATATCATTTAGTGACAACTTTTTGTACATTTTTTTTTTCTTTTTGTCATTATTCAATCATTTGGGACAAAAAAAAAAAATATTCAATGGGCTCAACATGCCTCTCAGCAAATAGCTTGGGGTGTCTACTTTCCAAAATGGGGTCATTTGGGGGGGTTTTGTGCCATCTTGGCATTTTATGGCCTTCAAAACTGTGATAGGTAGTGAGGAGCGAAATCAAAAATTTATGCCCTTAGAAACCTTGAAGGCGGTGCTTGGTTTTTGGGGTCCCGTACGCGGCTAGGCTCCCAAAAAGTCCCACACATGTGGTATCCCCGTACTCAGGAGAAGCAGCAGAATGTATTTTGGGGTGTAATTTCACATATGCCCATGGCATGTGTGAGCAATATATCATTTAGTGACAACTTTGTGCAAAAAAAAAAAAGTTTGTCATATTCCCGCAACCTGTGGCAAAATATAAAATATTCCATGGACTCAACATGCCTCTCAGCAAATAGCTTGGGGTGTCTACTTTCCAAAATGGGGTCATTTGGGGGGGTTTTGTGCTATTTTGGCATTTTATGGCCTTCGAAACTGTGATAGGTAGTGAGGAGTGAAATCAAAAATTTGCGCCCTTAGAAATCCTGAAGGCGGTGCTTGGTTTCCGGGGTCCCGTACGTGGCTAGGCTCCTAAAAAGTCCCACACATGTGGTATCCCCGTACTCAGGAGAAGCAGCAGAATGTATTTTGGGGTGCAATTCCACATATAACCATGGCATGTGTGAGCAATATATCATTTAGTGACAACTTTTTGTAATTTTTTTTTTTTTTTTGTCATTATTCAATCACTTGGGACAAAAAAAAAAAATATTCAATGGGCTCAACATGCCTCTCAGCAATTTCCTTCGGGTGTCTACTTTCCAAAATGGGGTCATTTGGGGGGGTTTTGTACTGCCCTGCCATTTTAGCACCTCAAGAAATGAGATAGGCAGTCATAAATTTAAAGCTGTGTAAATTTCAGAAAATGTACCCTAGTTTGTAAACGCTATAACTTTTGCGCAAACCAATAAATATACGCTTATTGACATTTTTTTTACTAAAGACATGTGGCTGAATACATTTTGGCCTAAATGTATGACTAAAATTGAGTTTATTCGATTTTTCTTATAACAAAAAGTAGAAAATATCATTTTTTTTCAAAATTTTCGGTCTTTTTCTGTTTATATCGCAAAAAATAAAAATCGCAGAGGCAATCAAATACCATTAAAAGAAAGCTCTATTTGTGGGAAGAAAAGGACGCAAATTTCATTTGGGTACAACATTGCATGTCCGCACAATTTACAGTTAAAGCAGCGCAGTGCCGAATCCCAAAAACAGGCCTGGTCCTAATGGCCCGAAATGGTCCGGGGCTTAAGTGGTTAAGGATTGGTGTGGGCCCATTGACCTAATAGTATCTTAATTTTGAATATTGCTGTTGTACCTATATGCGTTTAAACAGATTCTATGTTTTTTAAAGATGTGAAATAAATTTTGTTATTTTTATATAAACTCGCAGTTGTGTTGGTCCCTAAAAAGTCCATGCTCTGTTCACTTCAATTTTATCTCTTGAGTATATGCCATTTTTATTGCATGCTTATAATCTGCTTGCTTTACTTTCTGCAGCTTGGCATTGCTTTCCATTGCTGAACCTGTGATCTACTAGGACCCCAGATGCTTTTCTATCCTGGATTTCCCCAAAATTTCTTCCCCTAATGAGTAACTTACGTTCAGATTTGTAGCCAATTGCCCCTCACCCCCCTCTTCTCCTTGAGTAGAATGCCACAGTCACAATTGATTGACCCAGCACTGACAGCTTCTTTACAGGTTTGGACGTACAAGCGTTTGGACCTAATCCAAGCCGGACCTAAGATCATTCCTACTGTACAGGGGCCCTAACTCTTCCCTGCTCCATCCAAAACGAAAAAACTCTCCACACTTCCCATGAGTATAATGGGCTCTCCTGGTTGTTTTCTACAAAATGATTAGTCTCTATGTTGTGGAGAATAGGGTTTAGTAATTTAGCAAAAGATAACAGGGCAGGGCTGACTCCACTTAGTCCACAATAATGCTGTGTGTTATTAGCCCACCATATGACTTAGGAGCACCCTGGAGTTTAGGCAGGGTTGCTCCTAAATGTACCTGCCAGGAGTAACTACCTTGGCTAATTGTTAGGGATCAATTGATTTCTACCTAAGTCTGGCATTGCTGCACTTTTCTCTTCTGCCGCTAGGTGGCCGGGTACCTGGTGGCATTAGATACAAGAGGGGCAATGCACGGTAAGATTGTGGGTGTATAGGGTGTCTCGGCCAATGGGTGGGGGTTTTCTTGAATCCCTTGGCCTGCTGGAAGAACCTTTATATTTGGGTATAGTCAGGTGATCGGTATTCTGTGTCACCTGGACGGCTGTCTGGGTGGACGTGTGTTTTACTGCCCGGGGTGCTAGGCCGGAGTTTGGGCCTATCCCGGGCACATCTGGCTGCTAGGCTGTCTGACGGCCTATCCAGAAGCAAGAGAGCAGCGCAGGGTTGGGATTGCGGCCTGCAGTCCAACCAAAAGTGCCGGTTCTGCTGGCCGGAGAACCTGTAGTGGTCGGAGGTAGAAAGGAAGATGTCGCCACTAAGGGACCAACCACCTTGTTACCAGGGACCACAGTAAGTAACTGAAGCTAGTATCGGAGCAGAATTCTCACCAATCGGGGACGGTGAAGAATCTGGAAACTTCAGCGGGTATCAAGCCAGGGACCCAACCAGCGGAGGTGACGCTTGCAAAGCAGCCTTGTGTGTCAAGAGCCAGGGACTGAGCAGGCCAGTGGGGTGAAGCTTGAGAAGTATCTGGAGTGCCAAGCTAGGGACCAGCGGAGAAACAGGAGTGACGCTTGAGGAAGATATTACCGTGAAGATTGGAGGAGCTCAAGGGATTCAGTGGCAGAGAATCATTTAGTCTAGTGAGAGACCGGGAGCTCAGTGGGTTAAAGAACTACTAGAAGTGATTGTAGTGGAAGTGAAGGAACTGTTAAGCCCTGTACACACGATCGGTTTTACCGATAGTGTATGGGCCCCATCGGTCTTTTTTCCATCAAAAATAGAACATGTTTTAAATTTATCCGATGGAAAAAAAAAACATAGCAAATTACTATCGTCTGTGGGGAACTCCATCGGACAAAAACCCACGTATGCTCAGAAGCCTAGAACTTCATTTTTCTTTGCTCGTCGGAGTGTTTTACGTCACGGCATTTGGGACGATCAGTTTTTTGACTGATGGTGTGTGGGCAAGACTGATGGAAGTCAGCTTCATCGGATTTCCGATGGAAAAATCCATCGGTTTAAAATCCATAGGAAATCTGATCGTGTGTACGGGGCTTTATACTTTGGGTTAGAAACTGTTAAAGACTGTTGCCATAGGACACAGCATTCCTACACATGCAGATGTGGCGTCTTGCTGGATGCCTTTCCCTGCATGGCTGTTCTCCTGTTGAAGTCTCTGAGTCTGCCAATGAATCTTGCAACTACCTAAGGGTGTCCTGGCTCTAACCTTCTCTCCCAAAGTTCCCAAGAAGTGTCTGGTGCCCAATGAATCTAATTGCTTTGCACCCACCATGCCTTACAACCTACCATATACATATGGATGTCAGCTATCTCTGGCCCTGAAGGTTCTCATTAGACTAGACCGAAGGAGGCATTGGACCTTGCTACACATTTCTGGTCATTTTCTATAATTGGGGGGTCTTTAAAATGAGATAAAACAGAGGGAAATGTGCATGTATTGCAGAGATATACTGCATATGTTTTATTTATTTTTTGCGCTGACATGCATTAAGTTGACTGGACATAAGTCTGCTTCCTCCCCAGTAGACTGACTCTGCTCGGGAGAGCACCAACTTCTGCAGTAACATTGATACCAGCTGTAAATCAGGTTTTCTGAAGAGCCGTAGTGGTTACACCTTGCACTGCCTGAAATAGTTAAAAGTAAACAAGGAGTCTGATTATGTAGATGCGTATAGACTGCACAGCTGTGGTGAAGGCCTGCCCTACCGGTGGCCCTGCTGTCTTCATCTCTGTAGGATACATCTTGGCTCCTCTTGTTTATTAAACTTTTCCTCATTCTGTTTCAACCCTTCAGCAAGTGAGTCTGTCTAACAGGCATCCATCATGGCGTACGTCAAATCACTGCTCAGGGGAACCAGGCCTCATCTGTCATCCTGACAAGACAGGTACCCACTGCAGGTTCACTTAATGAGGCTACTGTCAGCTGCCCTGCCACCTTTGCCAGCTCCCCCAGGCACACAGCACAAGCTACCAATCTCTGTACTGCCAGCCCAGACACAGGCTCGGGACGTGCGGAGTGCTAGCTCCTGTTCAGCAGTGCGGCTATTCAGTTGCATAACACCTGATCCTGTCTGATTTTGAGTTTTTCCCATGAAATACATCTCTGACGCTGCTCTAGCTTTCAGTAAAGTCTATAACAAAATAACACCAAATGCTTCACACCTATGTGTTGTGGCAACGCATGTGCATAGGTGTGTGTTTTTATGTGCGTTTTACATGCTTTGCTTTGGGCAGCCCATTCTTTCAGATAGGCTGCCTGGCGTACTTTAAAAAAAAAAAAAACTGATTGAACTAAAACACTTGGTAATCAGTGGTCCCGAAAAATATATATGCATTAACCACTTAAAGCGGAGGTCCACCCAAAAAACAAATTACACTAAAATTCCTAAAAAAAGAGAAAAAAATTCATAGAAATTTTTTATTTTTTTTTATACTCACTCGAAATGCCCGTTGCTATGCGGAAGTCCCCTAATCTGCCTCTTCCTTTGCCTCGGATTATGTCCTTCCGCTTCCTTTTCTTGTGAATGGGGCGCGCTGCTTTCTGGGAACTGTGTGTATCCCAGAAGGCAAGCCGCCCATTGACAAAGCGCCGTGCGAGTGGCGCATGCGCAGTAGGAAACGGGCAGTGAAGCCGTAAGGCTTCACTGCCTGTTTCCCTTAGTCAGGATGGAGGAGCCGGGACCTGCCAGCAGCAAATGATCGCCGTCAGGGGACTGACATCGCGGGGAGTAGGACAGGTAAGTGTCCTTATTAAAAGTCAGCAGCTACACTGTAAGTAGCTGCTGACTTAAAAAAAATAAAAAATCGCGGGTGGAATCCCGCTTTAAGGACCGAGCCTCTTTTTGAGATCTGTTGTTTACAAGTTAAAATCAATTTTATTTGCTCGAAAATTACTTAGAACTCCCCCAAACATTATATAATTTTTTTTCAGACACCCTAGAGAATAAAATGACGGTCGTTGTAATACTTTATGCCACACCGTATTTGCGCAGCGGTCCTACAAGCACAATTTTTGGGGGAAAAAGCTTTTTTGAATTAAAAAAAAAGCAACAGTAAAGTTAGCCCAATTGTTTTCTATATTGTGAAAGATAATGTTACGCCGAATAAAATTGATACCCAACATGTCATGCTTCAAAATTGCGCCCGCTCGTGGAATGGCGACAAACTTTGGCACTTAAAAATCTCCATTGGCGACGTTTACAAATTTCTACAGGTTGCCAGTTTTGAGTTACAGAGGAGATCTAGTGGTAGAATTATTGCTCTCTAAAGATCGTGACGATACCTCACATGTGTAGTTTAAACACCTTTTTCATATGCGAGCGCGACCTACGCATGCGTTCGCTTCTGCGCGCAAGCTAGGAGAGACGGGGCACTTTAAAAAATCTTTTTTTTTTATTATTAATTTTACTTCTTATTTTTTATTTTTATAGTGTTCATTTAAAAAAAAATGGGTCACTTTTATTCCTATTACAAGGAATGTAAACATCCCTTGTAATAAAAAATAAAAAAAAGCATGACAGGACCTCTTTAAAGCGGAGTTCCACCCAAAAGTGGAACTTCCGCTTTAAGCACTCTTCACCCCCTTACATGCCACATTTGGCATGTAATTTTTTTTGGGGGGAGTGGGGGCTTCGGTAGGAGTGGGACTTCCTGTCCCACTTCCTCCTTCCGCCCAGGGACCGCCTCGGCGACTCCTCCTCTCGCCTTAGGCGGCCCCTCCCTCTAGGCGATCTCCTGGGACACGTGACAGGTCCCAGGAGATCGCCTGTCCACTCCGGGAGCGCAGCACGACTTGCGCATGCGCAGTGAGTGCCCGGCCATGAAGCCGAAAGCTGTCACGGCCGGGTGCCCACAGTGTGCATGGAGGCACCGGCGGAGAGGGGGGGAGAGGAGCGACACTCCGGCGGTCGCATCGCTGGACCATGGAACAGATAAGTGTCTGTTTATTAAAAGTCTTTTTTGTAGCTGCTGATTTTTAATAAACCCAAAAAGGCTGGAAACTCCCCTTTAATGTGAGATCTGGGGTCAAAAATACCTCAGATCTCACATTCAAGCCTCGTACACACGACAAAAAAAAACTGTGCGTGTGTACGAGGCTTTCAGGTTTCTCGTCAAGAAAACTGCCCAGAATCTCTACGAGAAAAAAAGAAGACCTGCTTTCTTTTTTCTCGTCGGGAGTCTCAGTTTTCTCTTTGTGATTCTCGTCAGACTGTATTTGGACGAGAAAACCGTTCGTGTGTATGCTTTTCAAAGTCTTCAAAAACCGCGCATGGTCAGAATCAAGTATGAGACGGGAGCGCACCTTCTTGTAAAACTAGCGTTCGTAATGGAGATAGCACATTCGTCACGCTGTAATGAACTGAAAGCACGAAGTCTGAAAAGTGCGAATCGTCTCTTCCCAAACTTTTACTAATACGCGGTAACACGAGATTAGCAAAAGCAGCCCAAGGGGTGGCGCCATGAGAATGGAACTTCCCCTTTATACTGCCGGCGTACGTGTTGTACGTCACCGCGCTTTTAGACAGACGAGATTTTGGATTAACAGTGTGTATGCAAGGAAAGCTTGACAAGAATCTCGTCAAGCTTGACAAGAAACCCGTCGAGAAAAACAAAGTTTTTTTTGCGACGAGATTCTTGGTCGTGTGTACAAGGCTTTACACTTAAATGCAATAAAAAAAAAAATTTCAATCATTTTTTTTCCCCTTTAAGACAGTCACCAGCTCTCTGCTCAGGGAGCACTGAGAACCGAGCAATTGGCGGTGTTAGATCGCTCCGTTCTCAGTGTTAGAGCTGGTGGGGGACAGATGCTGCATCCACCTAGGTAAGTATGATTCTGCAAAAAACAAAACAAAACCCCATACTTCTCTTTTAATGCCGAGAATGCAAAAAGGTAAAGAAAAAAAAAAGCCTTTTACCTTTACAAATGCTTTAAATCACATTTTATAAAGGTATAGCCAGCACTTCCATTAACACTCACAAATAGAAGCTGAAGCCTCGGTTGCACCATGTCACACTAGCGATTGTGTTAGTGGTGAGAAGTCACCAGCGGCGAGGATCACTTTGGCGCAGACCTGCAGGCAGTGAAAAACTTACCGGCTTGTATGTGTCGCTCCCTTCGCCGCTTACTTAGATTTGCAGCAATTTTGTCAGCGAGGAAGCGACCTGACAAAGTAGGTATGTGTCCTCCCTGAATTTTTTAGCAATTCTGTCACTGGCAATTTCTTGCTAGCGACAGGATGGCTAGTGTGGTCCTCAGAGGGCTTCAGCAGAGCTTTCTTTGTTGTTTTATAAATTGCTAAAGCTTACTAAATGTCTGCTGAATACAATGTTTCTTAAGCCTCGTACACACGAACGAGTTTCTCGGCAAAAACCAGCAAGAAACTTGCTGGCAGAGATTTTTTGCCGAGAAATTTGTTCGTGTGTATGGTTTCTCGTCAAGAAAAGCGACAAGAATCTCGACGAGAAAATAGAGATCCTGCTCTCTATTTTCTCGTCGAGATTCTCGTCAGCCTGTTTCTCGACGAGAAAATTGTGTGTGTGTACACTTACCTTTTCGCCGGGAAGCCCGCACATGCTCGAAATGACTTTGATGCATGCGCGGTAGCTTCCTAGGCATAGATAGGGTATACCAAGATGGCGGCGACGGCATCGAATGTGACGAGCGCACGCTCGTCATAGTCGATGACGTCACCGCGTACGCTCCATTCAAAGAACCGCGGGTTCTTTGAATCGAGCGTGTGTACACTCGGCCGGGACAATTTTCTTGTCCAAGAATCTCGTCGAAAAAAACGACATGTTTTTTTCGACGAGAATCTCGGCCGTGTGTACGAGGCCTGAGAATAGCTTTTACTAAGCTAAGGTTAAAGTGGTTGTAAACCCTTCGGGGGAAGTTACACCTACAGGTAAGCCTAGATTAAGGCTTACCTGTAGGTGTTTGCAATATCTCCTAAACCTACACGATTTAGGAGTGTAGCGGGGTCTTTAAATTTAGTTGGGGTACACCTGGGTGGTAGTATGACCCAGGTGTGTAATTGTGAGAGGTTTTGGACCCCTTTGTATTCATGGAGGATTGGGTGGTGTATTATTCTCCTTGGCCTGTGGGTGGCGGTGTACCCGCAGGCTCAAGGTAGAATCACTACCACAGTGCTACCCTTTTTGTCCCTTTCCGGAGACGGTACGGCGAGGGCGGAGAACCTGCTGTGGTGTCGATGGGAGGGGATAAAAGGGGGAGACGCCCTCGCCACGAGGTCTTCGAGGATCTTCTCTTCACGCACCCAGGCACCTTAGGCCTGGGTGCTGGCGGTTTGGAGTTCTGGCCCAGGCGCCCTAGGCCTGGCCGGAATGGAGATGGAGTCCATCCCAGGCACCTTCAGCCTGGGGTGAGGTACTAGATCGTAGGCCTGGGGCCCAGTAACTTCGACTGGGTCCCGCAAGGGCGAAGTGATCCGAGGGTTCCCGAGGTGGACGGGACCCGCATCTGAGGTGAGGAGGCCGGGGAGGTCACCCGTCCGGAGAGTCCGGAGCAGCATCAACCCGGTGACGGATGGGCCTCCGGTAACTCCCTTAGAGGGACATCTTCCCCTGATAGGGGCCACAGCGCAGCAAAGGTACTCCTAAATATGTTCTCTTGAGTTGCTGGTAGAGACTCACAAGTTCCATGTTCTGTGCTAATCAAGGCTATGATAATCGCTGGTGAAATCACAGTGGTTTAGGTTGAAATTAGGATAGTGCCTCGATCTGCTCATCCCACCGTATCAGGCTGTTAAAACGTTCCAACCAGTTGGCTACAGAAGCACTGTTTATTGTGGAGCTTACAATAAAACAAGAGTTGGACTGTGATCGGTGTGTGGACTCTGGTTAATGGGAGCAAAGGAGGGTGCCAGCATAGCAGGACTGAGTTTCATAACTAAAGCACATTGGCCCGAGGAAGATACTGATACTGGCCTTCACCTCACCCACAGCCATGGGGAGGACATGGGCCGTAGCGCATCTCACCCTGTCGTGCGACATACCCCTAGAAAAAGGAGATGGGGTGAGGCCGCTACACGTGGGGGCTCGTGAGTCCGGGATGAAATGTGTATTGACTTTGAAATTTGAAATGGCTGTGTCTGGACTTTGCTGCCCGGAGGAGTTCCGAGCAGGTCGGCCATGTGATTGGCCAAAGTGCATCCCTGTGCTCGAAGTCGTGGAAATGACCCCAAGACGGGAAAAGCCCATGCAGAAAGAGTGGGAAGAGGGAGAAGTCCAGCCGTGTGAAGTACTACATGTGGGGACTTTTGCTGCACTGCGCCATGAGGCACCCCGTGACTGCGCAATTCGTGGGCGGAGACTGGAGAAAGCCCGCGAAGACGTGCAGGTCATGGGAGGAGTCTGGCCATGTGAGGAGATACACGTGGAGACTCCGGCGCGTGGTCAGTGCGTGATGGAGCAGCAGATAGTCGGGATGGCCTCAAGCTCCCCGTGGATTCCGGTTCCCTACCCCACAAAGATGACTGCTTTTGCTGCTCCCCTTACAGACACGGGGATAAGACTCAGGCCCCGAGGGCAGTTGGCTTTGTACTCATGCAGAGACACGGAGGCCCTCGGCGTGATCTGTCCCGGATGCTCGGGACTGGTGGTCCACCTGAAGCCATTCGGGCGTTGTGAGGCGTGCAAAGAGTTCTTGTTCGAGGTGGAGCCATCCACAGTAATGCCCCGGGCCCTTCACCTCAACTGCCTCACAGGTACCGCTACTCCGGAAGGGGAGATCCAGGCCTTTGCAGAGGTCCCCGTACGCACTGACCAGGGCGACGTGACTGCCCAACCAGAGACTGAGAGAGAAAAATCCGAGGATGCTGCTTCGGTCACCACAGATTCCCTGCTCCCACCTCCGAAGAGGAAAGTTGGCCTGGTGCAGGCCTCCTATGGCCGTGGTCGAGTTTCACCCTGTCGCTTGCCGGGCCTGGATGGATCCGGTTGGAAGAGTCCTGGACATCCCAGTTCTACAAAAGGTCAAGGTGAGCCAGGGGCTGGGACTGTGGTGGTTGTTGGAGGTGTCGGGAGTCCACAGTCGGTGGAGCCCGTAAGGGAGGGTAGTTCCACGTCTACTAGAGACTACCTTCCCGCCGAGATGTATGACACCTCCGACCTGGAATCGCTGTCAGACTGCGGAGATGACGGGGAAATAGATGAACTGTTTCACCGGAAGGGCTGGGACAAACGCCCGTTACCCATGCTACGTGAACCGCAGGATTCCCCTATGTCTATAGGAGACAGCACGCCCCGGGTGCAGGTCCCGGAGCTTACGAGGAAGTCTAGTCCTCCGGCCAACTTTCCACATTCCACAACATCACCCGTTTTGGTAGCGGGGATGCCGCGTGCTTCATTGCGGGCACCGAGAGCGAAGCTGCCCGAGGTAGTGAAAGTACCTCGGCACCCGGAGGCCATCGTTCAACCAGGAGAAGGTGAGCGGGATGCCATGCCTCCTTTGGCCAGATTGCAAAGACTTTTATCCCAGAGAGTCGCCCGTGAGTATGGATGGGAATATCCGTACTTGCCTCGGGACTTACTTTACGAAGTTGAGGTCCTGCGACAGAGATGGTACGACGAATTTGTTTGGGAAAAACTCAAAGTGCCTCATGCCCGGCGATACTTGTCCTGTTCGCCACCAGTGTCGAAAAAGTTCAAAGACTGCAGAGCAGACTGGATGTTGGGGCGCCACATTTATGCGGACAAGGTGCTTATCTGCCGGAAGGATAAAGAGGATGTCAACTATTCGATTGAGGTTTTCGATAAGCACCTAAAGCCTTTGTTCTTGCCTGACCCGAAGTTCTATCTGTGAGAAGAGACTCACTTGTTTTCCCTGCAGTTTCTGGAAATGTCCTTGCTGGAACATTTGAACTGTACCCTGGTTTTTTATTTGGGTTTGTTTTTCTACTCTTTGGAGGAATGAGAGCAGTTTTTGTTGTTCGTTCTCTCTTCTTCCAGACATCAAGGACAGAGACTTTTTGGGGGTAGAATCAGTGTAGGGACGCAGGAAGAAGGAAGACTTCACCAAGTGTCATTACCGCGGCACTGTCACCAGGTGGCAGTGTTGCGCAACGGTTGTTGGAATTCTACACTTGCATTACTTTGCCATTGAAGCAAATGGGTTTCTCGGCTGATAGACTCATTCGTTTCAAGTCAACACACAATGTTAGGATGTTTTTCTGTGTCTTTTTTATTTCCCTCATGCAGGAGATTCGTCCGTCAAGACTACTGAGTATGGGGTGGTTCTTAGACAGTGACGGGAGGGATTGTATATATGTGAATGTTCAGATGGTTTTATGAAAAGTTTTTTTGTTATATTCCCCTTTCCCTTGAGCAGGTCTTGGCACAAACAGGGTTTACATTTTTTAGGGATAGCCTCTGGGGCCAGGCTTGTGTCACCACTCCATGGGAGACATGGGTTTGCACCAGACGCTGGGGACCAGCGTCAAATCACAGGGGGGAGTATGTAGCAGGGTCTTTAAATTTAGTTGGGGTACACCTGGGTGGTAGTATGACCCAGGTGTGTAATTGTGAAAGGTTTTGGACCCCTTTGTATTCGTGGAGGATTGGGTGGTGTATTATTCTCCTTGGCCTGTGGGTGGTGGTGTACCCGCAGGCTCAAGGTAGAATCACTACCACAGTGCTACCCTTTTTGTCCCTTTCCGGAGACGGTACGGCGAGGGCGGAGAACCTGCCGTGGTGTCGATGGGAGGGGATAAAAGGGGGAGACGCCCTCGCCACGAGGTCTTCGAGGATCTTCTCTTCACGCACCCAGGCACCTTAGGCCTGGGTGCTGGCGGTTTGGAGTTCTGGCCCAGGCGCCCTAGGCCTGGCCAGAATGGAGATGGAGTCCATCCCAGGCACCTTCAGCCTGGGGTGAGGTACTAGATCGTAGGCCTGGGGCGCAGTAACTTCGACTGGGTCCCGCAAGGGCGAAGTGATCCGAGGGTCCCCGAGGTGGACGGGACCCGCATCTGAGGTGAGGAGGCCTGGGGAGGTCACCCGTCCGGAGAGTCCGGAGCAGCATCAACCCGGTGACGATGGGCCTCCGGTAACTCCCTTAGAGGGACATCTTCCCCTGATAGGGGCCACAGCGCAGCGAAGGTACTCCTAAATACGTTCTCTTGAGTTGCTGGTAGAGACTCACAAGTTCCATGTTCTGTGCTAATCAAGGCTATGATAATCGCTGGTGAAATCACAGTGGTTTAGATTGAAATTTGGATAGTGCCTCGACCTGCTCATCCCACCGTATCAGGCTGTTAAAACGTTCCAACCAGTTGGCTACAGAAGCACTGTTTATTGTGGAGCTTACAATAAAACAAGAGTTGGACTGTGATCGGTGTGTGGACTCTGGTTAATGGGAGCAAAGGAGGGTGCCAGCATAGCAGGACTGAGTTTCATAACTAAAGCACATTGGCCCGAGGAAGATACTGATACTGGCCTTCACCTCACCCACAGCCATGGGGAGGACATGGGCCGTAGCGCATCTCACCCTGTCGTGCGACATACCCCTAGAAAAAGGAGATGGGGTGAGGCCGCTACAGGAGATATTTGCTAAAAGGAATACACCGTTGTCTACGGTGCATTCGGAAATTTCGAATTTGGAAAATCCAAAAATTACGAAATTGGAAATTCAGAAATTCAGTCATTCGAAAATTTGAAAATAAGAATGAAAATCCAAAAATTCAAAAGAACAAAAATCCGAAAATAAGAACGAAAATCAGAAAATTTGTAAACCCGAAAATTTTAAAGTTTTAAATTATTTGCCTGTTAGTGAACGTAACGAATACGAATTTAGTTACTAATTATTTGAAATTACGAATGCCGTATCTAAGCAAATGGAGCGTAACAAATTAATAATAATAAATAACAATAATAATAATGTAGCACTGACCCCTGAAGGAGCTGCTGATTAATTTTGAGTCTTGCAAACTACCTCCATGGCTCCCGTTGTCAGGGTAAAGAATGTCCAGAAAAGTCAATGTCCACACAGATGTAAAACCTCAACAATAAGGCCCCTTTCACACTAGCGGACCTTATGTCCGCTTTTTCATCCGTCCGTTTACGGATGAAAAAGGGACATACATTGGTCCCTATGAGATTGCGGGTGTCAGCGGATGAACATCCGCTGACACCCGATCTCCTCCATGTTCGCAATCCCCTGTTTCTGCAGACGGAGGAAAATCCTATTTTTGGAATTTTCGAATTTACGAAAAACAAAAGACGAATGAAACAAAAACTAACAAATTTTTCGGCAGTGCACATGTCTAGTTGGTATCTTAACCACTTTCCAACCGCATCACTTAGATATGCAGGGACAAGGTGGCTTTACTGCGCTGGATCACGTACCCAGTACGTGTTCCTGCACTTACGGGTTGGGGGCGCACAGGTGCGCCACCCCGCTCTAGCTGTGATTATACACAGCGGGAACCGCAGACTCGATGTCCGCTGGCACCTGGCCATCGTTCGTTACACAGGCAGAATGGCAGCCTGCCTCTGTACACAAGGCAGATCGCCGTTCTGTCAGTAGGGAAGGCATGGATCCTGTGTCTCTGCAAAACAGGAAAATAGATCAATGCCTTCCCCTAGTAAAAGCACCTCCCACAGTTTAGTAAAACACAGGCTAGGAAAACATTTAACCATTTTGATTGCCCCTGATGTTAACCCCTTCCCAACCAGTGTCATTAGTACATACTTTAAGCACTGATCACTGTATTGGTGTCACTGGTCCCCAAAAAGTGTCAGTTATTGTCCGACTTACTGCCGCAATATATCACAGTCCGGCTATAAGTCACTAATCGCTGCCATTACTAATATTTTTTTTTAATAAATAATAAAAATATCCCATAGTTTGTAGACGCTATAACTTTTGCGCAAACCAATCAATATACACTTATTGTGATTTTTTTTTACCAAAAATATGTAGCAGAATACATATTGGCCTAAATTGATGAAGAAATTCGATTTTTTTTAAATGCTTTAATTGGATGTGTTTTATAGCAGAAAGTAAAAAATATTTCTTTTTGTTTCAAAATTGTCGCTCTTTTTTTGTTTATGGCGCAAAAAATAAAAACCGCAGAGGTGATCAAATACCACCAAAAGAAAGCTCTATTTGTGGGGAAAGAATATGACAACAATTTTTTTGGGGTATAGCGTCATATTTTGTTAAAATAACGCAGTGCCGTAACGCAAAAAATGGCCTGGTCATGAAGAGGGATAAAACCTTCCGAAGGTCAAGTAGTTAAACCCACAAGTGCATTTTTTTACCACTACTATTCCTTTATATTGGCTTTTGAAATTTACAAATGCAGCAATTTAGAAATTGGAGGAAAGGTTTAGCACTGGGAAACACTTTTCGAAGGATAAAAAGTGCATTTTATATACAACTATAGAGATCAGACCAAAATGAGAGACAAATGAGGAGGAAAGAGGGACAGAGAGACATTGCTCAAAATCAGGGACAGCCCCTCAAAATCAGGGACAGTTGGAAGCTATGCTTATGTGGAATTGGGGCTCATTCACACCATCATTGTTGGGCTGAGTTAGGCAAAGCTGCCCACCGCAGTACCATTGCAAGAACAAAGCAATATAAAAGAGAGACATGTAACACATCACAACATGTTGCAGTGCATGGAATTACGTAGAATTTAAAAAAAGAAGAAAAAAGTCAGCATTGCAATGTGTCATAAAAGCGGGTTGCAGCGCAGGTCAGTACGCGCGCATTTTGCGCACACGTGCTGTGCGTTGCAAATGAGCCCTTATATTTTATGAATATTAAAAACAGATCTTTCTGCACTCTCTTCACTATACAGACCTCTTTTCCCACACCCGTCCCCCTCAGACCCTGTTGGATTTTTTAGAGCCCCGGAGGCCTGACACAAATCCTTGGGGACCCTCTGCCAGGAACGGAGTGGAGGGGGGGATACCAGAGCAAAATAGCTGTTTCCATATCAACCGCTGGCGTGGAACAAGCTAAAAGGAAAGGGACGTACTATAGAGCAGGCCTTGAATACAAACCAGAATTTAACCAATTCAGTCCAAAAAATGTAATTCACACTTTACTGACCTATATAAAATATGTTACATGGGTTATTATTTATATTATAATTTTTTTTTAACAAGTGTTCATCTGTTGTGTACTCTACATGCAGTACAGTATACACAGGACCCCACCTATAAAGTGTTTTTTAAAGCCTCAAGGTTTTTCACCTTATTGCATTCTATCCATTAAGGTGAAAAACCTCCTGTGCTGCAGCTCCCCTAGCCCCCCCCCCTTTTCTTACCTGAAAAAAACCTCCTGTGCTGCAGCTCCCCCAGACCCCCCCCCCCTTTTTTCTTACCTGAGCCCAATCCGATCCAGCAATGTTCACAAGTGCAACAGCTCCAGCTGCTGTCTCTCTCCTCATTGGACAGATTGATAGCAGCAGGAGCCAATCAAATCCAGTGACACAGAAGCGGACAGGGGCGGGGCTGAGTCCCGCTGTCTGTGTCAATGGAAGCAGCGTCAGGACTCGGGAGCGGCTCTCCATGAGGGCACCCGAAGTAGAGGAGGGGCCTGGAACGCCAGAAGAAGAGGGTCGGGGCTGCTCTGTGCAAAACTTTTTCTTTTTTTCTTTAAACAAGGGGTTATAACCCCTTTAACCACTTTGGTAGCTAGAGGACCAGAGGTGATTTCAGAATTTTGCACTGCGCTGCTTTACCTGTAAATTGTGCGGACATGCAATGTTGTACCCAAACGAAATTTGCGTCCTTTTCTTTCCACAAATAGAGCTTTCTTTTAATGGTATTTGATTGCCTCTGTGATTTTTATTTTTTGCGATATAAACGGAAATAGACCGAAAATTTTGAAAAAAAATGATATTTTCTACTTTTTGTTATAAGAAAAATCGAATAAACTCAATTTTAGTCATACATTTAGGCCAAAATGTATTCAGCCACATGTCTTTAGTAAAAAAAATGTCAATAAGCGTATATTTATTTTTTTGCGCAAAAGTTATAGCGTCTACAAACTAGGGTACATTTTCTGGAATTTACACAGCTTTTAGTTTATGACTGCCTATCTCATTTCTTGAGGTGCTAAAATGGCAGGGCAGTACAAAACCCCCCCAAATGACCCCATTTTGGAAAGTAGACATCCCAAGGAAATTGCTGAGAGGCATGTAGAGCCCATTGAATATTTTTTTTTTTTGTCTCAAGTGATTGAATAATGACTAAAAAAAAAAAAAAAAAATTACAAAAAGTTGTCACTAAATGATATATTGCTCACACATTCCATGGTTATATGTGGAATTGCACCCCAAAATACATTTTGCTGCTTCTCCTGAGTACGGGGATACCACATGTGTGGGGGGACTTTTTGGGAGCCTAGCCGTGTACGGGCCCTCGGAAACCAAGCACCGCCTTCAGGATTTCTAAGGGCGCAAATTTTTGATTTCACTCCTCACTACCTATCACAGTTTTGAAGGCCATAAAATGCCAAAATAGCACAAACCCCCCCCCCCAAATGACCCCATTTTAGAAAGTAGACACCCCAAGGAAATTGCTGAGAGGCCTGTTGAGCCCATTGAATATTTTTTTTTTTTGTCCCAAGTGATTGAATACTGACAAAAAAAAAAATTACAAAAAGTTGTCACTAAATGATATATTGCTCACACATGCCATGGTTATATGTGGAATTACACCACAAAATACATTTTTCTGCTTCTCCTGAGTACGGGAATACCACATGTGTGGGACTTTTTAGGAGCCTAGCAGCGTACGGGACCCGGAAAACCAAGCACCGCCTTCAGGATTTCTAGGCACAAATTTTTGATTTCACTCCTCACTACCTATCACAGTTTCGAAGGCCATAAAATGCCAAAATAGCACAAAACCCCCCCAAATGACCCAATTTTGGAAAGTAGACACCCCAAGCTATTTGCTGAGAGGCATGGTGAGTATTTTACAGCTCTCATTTGTTTTTGAAAATGAAGAAAGTAAATATTTTTTTTTTTTTTTTTTCAATTTTCAAAACTTTGTGACAAAAAGCGAGATCTGCAAAATACTCACAATACCTCTCAGCAAATAGCTTGGGGTGTCTACTTTCCAAAATGGGGTCATTTGGGGGGGTTTTGTGCCATCTGGGCATTCCATGGCCTCCGAAACTGTGATAGGCAGTGAGAAGTGAAATCAAAAATTTACACCCTTAGAAAGCCTGAAGGCGGTGCTTGGTTTTTGGGGTCCCGTACGCGGCTAGGCTCCCAAAAAGTCTCACACATGTGGTATCCCCGTACTCAGGAGAAGCAGCAGAATGTATTTTGGGGTGTAATTCCATATATACCCATGGCATGTTTGAGCAATATATCATTTAGTGACAACTTTGTGCAAAAAAAAAATAATTTTCTTTTTTCCGCAACTTGTGTCAACATATAAAATATTCCATGGACTCGACATGCCTCTCAGTATATAGCTTGGGGTGTCTACTTTCCAAAATGGGGTCATTTGGGGGGGTTTTGAACTGTTCTGGCATTTTATACACAACATTAGGAAGCTTACATCCACTCTTCTAACCACTTGAAGACAAAGCCCTTTTTGACACTTTTTGTTTACATGAAAACATTTATTTTTTTTGCAAGAAAATTATGTTGAACCCCCAAACATTATATATATTTTTAAAGCAAAGGCCCTACAGATTAAAATGGTGGGTGTTGCATTTTTTTTTCTACACAGTATTTGCGCAGCGATTTTTCAAACGCATTTTTTTGGGAAAAAATACACTTTTTTAAATTTTAATGCACTAAAACACACTATATTGCCCAAATGTTTGATGAAATAAAAAAGATGATCTTAGGCCGAGTACATAGATACCAAACACGACATGCTTTAAAATTTCGCACAAACGAGCATTAGCGACAAACTACATACATTTTTTAAAGCTTTTAAAAGCCTTTACAGGTTACCCCGTTAGATTTACAGAGGAGGTCTACTGCTAAAATTACTGCCCTCGATCTGACCTTCGCGGTGATACCTCACATGCATGGTGCAATTGCTGTTTACATATCACGCCAGACCGACGCTTGCGTTCGCCATTGGGCAAGAGCAGGGCAGGACAGGGGTGCTTTTTTTTTTTATTATTAATTTTGCTTTTTTATTTTATTTTTAAATTGTTCCTTCCATATTTTTTTATTTTTTTCATGTTTATTGTTATCTCAGGGAATGTAAATATCCCCTATGATAGCAATAGGTAGTGACAGGTACTCTTTTTTTAAAAAACTGGGGTCTTCTAGACCCTAGATCTTTCCTCTGCCCTCAAAGCATCTGACCACACCAGGATCGATGTGATAAAATGCTTTCCCAATTTCCCAATGGCGCTTTTTATATCCGGGGGGGGGGGGACATTCCCTCCCACTGCTTGTAAAAGCAGTCCAGAGGCTAATTAGCCACTAGGATTGCTTTTACATGAAAGCCGGCCGCTGGCTGAAAAGAATGATACCAAGATGATACCTAAACCCGCAGGCATTATTCTGGTATAAACATTCAAAGTCCAGCAACATACCAGTACGTTGCTGGTCCTTGTTGGACATGTATTGTAATCTTTTTTTTCATGCAGCCAGTTGGCTGAACGAAAAAAGAGATTGATCGGTGGGTATGCCCACCATTAGAATACCGCCCTTCATCCACCCACTTCTAATGATGGGCATACATGCACCATTTATATATGCCGAAGCATGGGGGCATCCTCCCGCAAAAAAGTTATGCCGCACACACATGGTCGGACTTTTCCACGGGCAAGCCTCCGTCGGAATTTCGACCGTATGTACGCGGCATTAGGAGCAAAATCGCTCCTCCGCCCCTGCTGCCCCAATGCTTCGGCATATATGCTTTTTTTTTTTAACTGTGGTGGTGAAATCACCTCCTACAGCACTGGAGTCGCAGGGATCAGGCCTGTCTCTGCGAACGCTGCAGTTATGTGTGTTGTGTTTTGTAAGTGACAGTGATCGATTGATACTGCACTTGGGTGGCCTGGGCTGGATGAAGGGGCAAAACGCAGGTGCTAGCAGGTATCTGGGCTGATCCCGCTAACACTGCGTTTTTAGGAACCCTAAACTGCTGGGGACGCTAGTATAGATCTGATCAGATCAGATATTGATCTGATCAGATACTATACCACTAAGGGGGGTGTATGCTTCACGCGTGGGTGTTAGCGTTACTGGCACTAACCTGACGCTGCCTGGGGTGTGACGCAGACCCTCTCTGACGCTAAAACCTAATTGATATCACCCGCCGGGCGATCAGGGGGTTAAACCTTTATTGGGTTATATATACGGCGGGTGCCCTGACACTATAAAAAGCAAACTAACTAACCAGCGTCACCCGTAACACTTATATGGTGATCACTGGTGAAAGGGTTAACTAGGGGCAATTAGGGTGTTAAAACCTTTATTAGATAATATATGGGGGTACCTGACGCTATAAAAACCTGCGGCGAACCTAAAAAAAATTACTGGCTACCGATCTGCATCACCGACGCTAAGACAGCGATCAGAAAAATGATCGCTTAGCGACAGTGGTGATAGGGGGTGAAAGGGTTACCTGGGGGGCGATCAAGGGGGTTAAACCTTTATTAGATAATTTATGGGGGTACCAGACGCTATAAAAACCTGCGGCGAACCTAAAAAAAATTACTGGCTACCGATCTGCATCACCGACACTAAGACAGCGATCAGAAAAATGATCGCTTAGCGACAGTGGTGATAGGGGGTGAAAGGGTTACCTGGGGGGCGATCAAGGGGGTTAAACCTTTATTAGGTAATATATGGGGGTACCTGACGCTATAAAAACCTGCGGCGAACCTAAAAAAAATTACTGGCTACCTATCGGCATCACCGACAATAAGACAGCGATCAGAAAAACGATCGCTTAGCGACAGTGGTGATAGGGGGTGAAAGGGTTACCTGGGGGGCGATCAAGTGGGTTAAACCTTTATTAGGTAATATATTGGGGTACCTGATGCTATAAAAACCTGCGGCGAACCTAAAAAAAATAACTGGCTACCGATCGGCATCACCGACGCTAAGACGGCGATCAGAAAAATGATCGTTTAGCGACAGTGGTGATAGGGGGTGAAAGGGTTATCTGGGGGGCGATCAGGGGGTTAAACCTTTATTAGGGGGGGGTTAGGGGGCTACACTGGACCTAAAACTAAACTTTGGTGACACTTTTACAGTCACAAATGTCACTGATTGCAGTGATCAGTAAATAAATGGTCACTGCAATCAGTGACACTGTGTCTGGGGGCTGGGGGGTGATCTGGGGGGTGATCTGGGGGTGTCTGGGGGGGCCTGGGGGGGGGGCGATTTATGTACCTATGTGTCCTGGTGTCAGTGTAGTGTTTTGTGCACTAACCTGGCATCTTCTCCTGTACGGCGCTCGGTATATGTGAGCGCCGCAGGAGAGATGACATCACTTCCTCTGCCTGTGTAAACATTACACAGGCAGGGGAAGCTCTCTCATTCGCCAGGAGCGATCGAGAGGGGGTGGCCAGAATCGAACGGCCGTCCCCTCATGCCTGATCGCTCCCGATCAGTTAACCACCGCTCACTGTAAAGAAGGGGGGTCCGATCGGACCCCCCAACTATACAAAGGCAATCACGTATATGTACATGATTCTGCCTGTCTGTGCCATTCTGCCGACGTATATTTACAGTGGGCGGTCGTTAAGTGGTTAAAGTGAATATAAACTTCAGACATAAAATATGAACAAAGCATATCCCTCTATAATGTGTACTTAATTAAGAGCACTAATGCCGCCTACACACGGTCGGAATTGCCAACGGGAAAAGGTCCGTCAGAAATTCCAACAGAAAAATAGAGAACCTGCTCTCTATCTAAGTCCGTCGGAATTCCCGACAGAAAAAGTCCGATGGAGCATACACATGGTCGGAATTCCCAACCAAAAGCTCCCATCTGACTTTTTCTATCTGGAATCCTGACCGTGTGTACGGGCATTAGTGTAATTTTTTGTCCGCTGCTTTGTTCCTCTACTTTCAGCATGAATCACTTCTGACAAGTTTTCCTGACACCAAGACTAAAAAAAGGTGACAGGGGAGGGATCTCCAGCACACAACCTGTGATTGACAGGCTTAGCTCTGTTCCTATGTGCTGTGTGAAGAGGGGGGGGTGTGTCCCTTTCCTCCAATCAGCTCTCAGAGCTCTCCTCACTGAGCTCTGCAGAGTGTAATTTCAGCTCTCAGTGACCTTTTCCTGACAGCTCAGACAAGCTTTATAAATTCTGGACTTTGAATGGATGTAGAGAAGAGAAGACTGCAGATAGACATGTACAACTTATGTAGGAGCATGTGTTTCATCTCTGTGTATCACCTGAGGCCAGTCACTTCACTGGGTATTTGTAAGAGTTTACAACCACTTTAATTGTGGGGATGGCTGACGATAGTAAAGTGGCCCTTTGTTTAGAAAGTTTGGAGACCCCTGATATAGAACATATGGCACCCTACTGTGTAAACTACACAAGAAACATTTTGTGCAAATTAAATCCGATGAATCCCATTTCCTTCCTGTCCTGGTTGAAATACGTGTGACCAGAACTGTTCTCATTGGAGGGTTTTTCCTTACTTCTTGCATTTGTGACAACTCTAGGATTTCCTTTCACTGTCTAGATGGCAATATTCCCCAGGAATTATAGAGGGTGGATCTCTCCAGCAGTGTCTAACCCTTCCCCTCTCTATCCAAAACTAAATGTAGCGGGGTCTCCTTTAAGGCCTCACGGACTACGATTCCCAGAACCCCGTTTAGCACCCAAGGTGCATTGCCACCCGCAGAGACTCCTGGGGTGGGTTATAAAGGTGAAGGGAGAGGCTAAGCTCGGCCTCTTTGGACACCGCGCTTCTATCAAGAGGGGTCCCCCTGTGCGGACTCGCTGCTGGAGCAAGGCCTGAAGCCTGGGCCTTGCGCACTTCCAAAGAGCCTTCCACCCCACTGCGGAGCCTGTGTGGCACCTGATCTCCTCTTGCCCCTTTGACTGACATCAGGAGGACCGAAGACCTGGCTGTCGCATACCCTGTGTGTGGATACACAGCGGTGGAAGTTACGGACGAGGACTAAGTCCGGTGTGGTGAGAGAGCACCTGCTCACAGCTATAGCCAAGTACTTTGTCTAGGCCTATTGACTGCTTTGGCCCTTCGTGCTATACCTACTGTCTTAGCAGGAGACTAGTTCCAGAACTGAAGCCTCGTACACACGGCCGAGATTCTCGTCGAAAAAAACATGTCGTTTTTTTCGACGAGATTCTTGGACAAGAAACTTGTCCCGGGCCGAGTGTACAGACGCTCGATTCGAAGAACCCGCGGTTCTTTGAATGGAGCGTACGCGGTGACGTCATCGACTACGACGAGCATGCGCTCGTCACATTCAATGCCGTCTCCGCCATCTTGGTATACCCTACCTATGCCTAGGAAGCTGCCGCGCATGCGTCAAATTAATTTCGAACATGCGCGGGCTTCCCGGAGGACAGGTAAGTGTACACACACTCACTTTTCTCGTCGAGAAACATGCCGACGAGAATCTCGACGAGAAAATAGAGAGCAGGTTCTCTATTTTCTCGTCGAGATTACTTGTCGGTTTTCTTGACGAGAAACCATACACACGAACGAATTTCTCGGCAAGACATCTCTGCCAGCAAGTTTCTTGCTGGTTCTTGCCGAGAAACTCGGTCGTGTGTACGAGGCCTGAGTTTATAGTCTCCTGTGAATTGCTCCGTTACCAGTTACCGTTCTTTTGGATTTACAAATTGTTGTTCCTGAATGTGCACCACCGATTACCCCTTGCATGCGAAGATTCTTCGCCATAAGACTAAACCTCCCCCACTTTCTTAAGTCAGGCCTGACTGGGTAGTATAGAACAATATTGAGTGCCATATTGCTCATAGGGAGAATAGCTGCACGTGGTGTGTGATTCATCCTTTTACAGTATTGCTAGATGTTATTTTAATTGCAGGGCTCTGCATGAGTTATGATGTACTGTATTGCTATGGAACCTTTATACCATCAGTAAAGTTGCTGTGGTTAAGTACTCTGGTCTTAGGCCTCGTACACACGACCGATTTTCTCGTCCAAAACAGTCAAGAAAAGTGCCGCGAGAGTTTTTTTGTCTAGAAAAACGTTCGTGTGTATGGTTTTACGACGAGAAACTTGACGAGAATCTCGACGAGAAAATAGAGAACCTGCTCTCTATTTTCTCGTCAGGATTCCAGATTTCCTCGTCGTGTTTCTCGTCGGCCTGTTTTGTGACGAGAAAATGGTTCGTGTGTATGCTTTTACGACTCTTCAAAAAGCGCGCATGCTCAGAATCAAGTATGAGACGGGAGCGCATCTTCTGGTAAAACAAGCCTTCGTAATGGAAATAGCACATTCGTCACGCTAAAACGAACTGAAAGCACGAAGACTGAAAAGCGCGAATCGTCTCTTCCCAAACTTTTACTTCACACGCGGTAACACGAGATCAGCAAAAGCAGCCCAAGGGGTGGCGCCAAGAAAAAAGATCTTCCCCTTTATAGTGCCGTCGTACGTGCTGGACGTGAGCGCAGAGAACCACGAGGAAATTGGAAAATGACAGTGTGTACGCATAGAAAGCTTGACGAGAAAATCGACAAGCTTAACAAGAATCTCGTCGAAAAAAACGACGTGTTTTTTACGACGAGAAAATCGGTCGTGTGTACGAGGCCTCAGTGTCATTTACTGTATGTTATTACTATTTGCATTACTGTGGGATTGCTCATAGACAATTACAGAGCTATACAAATATCTCATCCCCTAGAGTAGCTGTGCCAGAGGAGGGTCGAGTAGATTTCCGGGGGTTGGCAGTGCTGGGTACAGGGCCCGAAAATATACCAGCGGCCCTCTTAAGTTGGGGGTATCGCTACATAAAGAAAGAGTTTTGCCTCTACATTAGGGTGACCAGACATCCCCGGTTTCAGGGGACAGTCCCCGGATTGAGGACACAGTCCCCGGATCAAGTCTGACCTCGGTTTTGTCCCTGGATTGAATTTGAACAGCCCCCCCCCCCCGCTCCGCCGATCCTACTAGCTTCTATTTCTTCAGTTTCGGGTGAATGGCCTTTCCGCTCTGCTCGCATGTTTTTCTGCCTTGGCTCAAGTCCCGGCCAGCCGCCTGCCTGCTTATCTCCTTGCCTTCCCTGGCAGAGGGATCTTCCTCCGCTCCCCACCCAGTAGTAGCCAGGACCCCAGAGAGTAAGACTTAAAGTGATTGTAAAGGATCTTTTTTTTTTTTTTTAACTAACAAACATATCATACTTGCCTCCAATATGCAGCTCGTTTTGCACAGAGTGCAAAACACCAACTTCTGGGGTCCCTTGGCGGCTCTCGCGGCTCCTCTCCACATCAGATAACCCCCTAGGAGAAACACACCCGGGGGGGGGGGGTTCCTTGCGGGCGCACTCCCGAGTCATTCATTTGGCGTCCATAGCCGCCGAATGTATGACTCGCCCCGCCCCCTTGGTGGCCGCGTTATAGGGTTTGATTGACAGCAGCGGGAGCCAATGGCTGTGCCGAGGGAAATTCGGGGCTCAGGTAAGTAAAATGGGGGGCTAGGGGGCCAGTTTACAACCCTTTTAACAGGCTGTGAGGCGGGCGGCGGTGGGCAGAGAGTCGCTGATTGCCATCATTACTAGTGAAAAAAATAATAATATGTCCCCAGATTTCATTTAAAAAATCTGGTCACCTTACTCTACATGCACTTTAATCTTCCATAATCACATGGTGACCACACATGAATTATTTCTTCCACAGACTACTAAGTGCTACTAGTGTAGCTCACAAAATAAAGAGCACATTGTTCATTAACCACTTCAGCCCCGGAGGATTTGGCTGCCAAATGACCAGGCCACTTTTTGCGATTCGGCACTGTGTCGCTTTAACTAACGCGGTCGTGCGACGTGGCTCCCAAACAAAAGTGACGTCCTTTTTTTTCCCACAAATAGAGCTTTCTTTTGGTGGTATTTGATCACCCCTGTGGTTTTTATTTTTTGCGCTACAAAAAGCAATAGTTTTTACTTTTTGCTATAATAAATATCCCCAAAAAATCTATAAAAAAACAAATTTTTTCCTCAGTTTAGGCCGATACGTATTCTTCTACATATTTTTTCTAAAAAGAATCGCAATAAGCGTTTATTGATTGGTTTGTGCAAAAGTTACAGCGTGTACAAAATAGGGGATAGTTTTATGGCATTTTTATTAATAATCTTTTTTTTTACTGGCGGCGATCAGCAATTTTTATCGCGACTGCAACATTATGGTGGACGATGTGAACACGTTTGACGCTATTTTGGGACCATTCACATTTTCACAGGGATCAGTGCTATAAAAATGCACTGATTACTGTATAAATGTGACTCGCAGGGAAGGGGTTAACCACTAGGGGGTTAGGAAGGGGTTAAGTGTGTCCTAGGGAGTGATTCTAACTGTTTGGGGGCTGGGCTTACTGTGACACGACACTGATAACTGCTCCCAACGACAGGGAGCAGACGATCAGTATCCTGTCACTAGGCAGAACAGGAAGATGCTTGTTTACACAGGCATCCCCCCATTGCGGCAGGGGCGCGCGCGCACCCACACGGCAGCAAATTTAAAGGGACGTACCTGTACGCCCATTTGCCTGTCCGTGCCATTCTGCCGACATAAAAGTGCGTGCGCTGGTCGGCAAGTGGTTAAGGCTCCCCCTTTCCAATGGGACTGCACTTCACCAGCGCTGCAAGGGTTAACTGCTCATTTATGTTTAAGGGGACTTGGTGAAGCACTCTTACCCGATTATTGGGTCCTTAGCTCCTTTGCGCTCCAGCAGTCTTCTGATGTCATCAAAACCAATGAAGTACCCATAATTCTGCATTGGATGTGAGGACACCAAGGGGAGGAAGATCGGGTAAGTAAGACAGTATTTGCTGTCCCCTAGACAGAAATGAACAGTCAACCCTTGCAGTGGGTGCAGCCCCAGTGCAAGGGAAGACTTTTAGTTTTCCCAGAATTGGACTTTCAGCTGGCCATATACCGTAATATGCTCGAGTAGAAGCCGACCCGAATATAAGCCGAGGCACCTAATTTTACTACAAAAAACTGGGAAAACGTATTGACTCGAGTATAAGCCTAGGGTGTCCATCTGCATGTCTCACTGTGCCTCACTGTGTCCATGTGCATACCTCACTGTGTCCATGCCTCACTGTGTCCATGCCTCACTGTGCCCATGCCTCACTGTGCCCATGCCTCACTGTGTCCATGACTAGACTGACATTTATCATGGGAGTCTATGGAAGGGGTGCCCGGCTTTGAAAAATCGGTGCTCCCCAGCCGTAGGTCCCCCAGACAAAAAACTTTGTACACTTATAGAGGAGAACTGGGGCTACATGTGTGCCAAGTTTCGGGTCCAGGGGACCTACAACCGGCCAGTACCGGGTCCCCAAAATCACTAGAGAAATGACCGTTTAACATGGGAGTCTATGGAAGGGGTGCCCGGCTTTGAAAAATCGGTGCTCCCCGGCCGTAGGTCCCCCGGGCAACAAACTTTGCACACTTGTAGAGGAAGAGTGAGGCTACATGTGTGCCAAGTTTGGTACCCGGTACCGGGTCCTTAAAGTCCAGGACAACAGGCGCAAAAAGGTGACTCGAGTATAAGCCGAGGGGGGCATTTTCAGCACACACAAAAAATGGAAAACTCGGCTTATACTCGAGTATATACGGTACGTGGAAAATACAATCATTCAGTCTCAATTTTAAAACAATTTTCTTTCAAAATTAAAAAAGAATCCAATGAATAATCTACCATTTGGAATCAGCCACTGGGCATTTGAGTATAAAACCCCAATAGAACATTGCAGAAAATCCAATCACTTTCTATCATAATGAAGTTCCTGTATTTATTCATTTCTGGTCAAATTACTAAGTACAGTTATTCTTTAATGCATGAAATCACCGAAATTGATTACAGCTTGCTGAACTGTCAGACTTTTTCAAGTAGATGGTAAGTTTTGTCCAGAGGTGGTCTTTAAAAATTATATAGATGTTTTAGCCTGGGTTTCCATCTACTTTGTTTTTTTTAATCACTTTCTGATCATGTTGGTGAATTTCAATGTTATTCTTGACAGTTCAGATTCCCAAAAAGGCCTCAGGGATAAAGGAACCAAAGGCTGCTCCAATGGCTGTTTCTGCGGTTGCTTGGGCAAAATTAGTTTGACTGCCAATGCCAGCAGGACCTACTCTTCTCTATATGTATTGCTGGTGAAATTTTCAAAAAACGTGGCTCATGCTATTTTTTGGTCCCATCATCATCTTATTAGAACCGGCAGGATCCTCCTGAACCATTCTGGACAATTTTTCATCATTTGCTGCTAGGTAACACACTTCTCTGGAGAAGTTCAGATTCCCATTGATTTCAATGGGGTTTCCTATTTGCAAATTCTAAATTTCAAAAGTCTGAAATTTTTTGTAAAAAGTTTGTTTAAACCACGACTGTAAACTGTCCAGAAGTTTATTTATCTCTGGTAGCAAACAATAGCAAAACTATTTTCTCCTCTCAGGTTCAGAAGGGGTAGAATCACGCAGTTGAAGCAAAGCTTTTATTCCTCAAGGATAACAGCAAATTTATAATACTTTATGTAGCAATTCCTCAGTGTAATTTATAGTTCTAACCTTGTTCAGCTACAGATCTTTTGATAACCACAGTTCATTTGTAGCAATATCATTTCTTAGGAACACAATTGGATAGTCGCTAACGCTGTCTTAGTACTTAAGATGTCTTTCTATGAATAGCAGAAACTCTCCGTATTCTTCACCTCTGACTTCCGTCCTTTCGGTGTCTCTGTGCACCATTTACCAGCTTAGCGGGTACGCTGTCCGTGAAGCAGAATACTTCCATAACTGCCACCTTTCACTCACTAATGAGTGCTTTATACACTAAGCCCTCTGGGCCCAGATCTCTCAATATGCAAGGCTTGCTCCTTATCAGCTGACCCATCTTTTCCTTTTATCCGAGCTGCCACAAATACTTTTATAGTTGGCCTAATTAGAGAATGTGTTGGCAGAAATACTTTCTGCTTAATGCTGCCCGTACATGTAATGGTAGGGTTGTTTGATATAGTTTCTATTTGGATGACGGATGGTAACTTTTGGAAATCAATATATGATCATTTTTGTTGAAGTGGGTCAATCGGTGTTGACAAAAAGTCCATTGAAGTTCAGCCAAACAATTTTTTTATCCTTTGCCTTGATAAACTACATGTAGGCAGGTGCAGGCTGTTGTACTTCCTCCAACCTGAAGTTGGCATAATGCTGTTTTTTCAGGTTGACAGAGGTCCAATGGTAAGGAAATGTCTCCTATTCTGGACTCCAGGACGGTGATCCTATCAGATACTGAAGTCCTGGTGTGTGGCCATCTTGATGAAGGACTCTATAAGTATTAGGGCCAATGTCATTTGGTGCATCCGCAGTGAAGCAGTTTTGTAGGAAGAGAGTTTCGCTGGGAAGAGGAAGTGCAGGTGTAGAAGCGTGTGAGTGGGTGCGGTGTGGTGCAGTAGGCAGAATTCACTCAGAGACCAGGTGCAAAGAAACAGAAATGTATTGTAACTGAAGTTTGGTAACACACGACAAGCCCATCGGGAAGACAACCCAACCGGGAACACTCACAGAATGTAACAGCAATGTGTCAGTAGTTGAAAGCGTTGTGGGTGCCGACAGCATCTGTCTCCAGGAGCCGAGAGCGGACTGGCCAGTTTATACCCAAATGGGGAGGCTTCCAGAAATGATCGTGTGTACCTGCACGTTCCCTAATTCTCTAGAACCTCTCCCTATTGCTAAGCACTGTCCCTGACAGATGGGTGACTGGTCCATACTCTTCCACTCGCAAAAATGTGCTCCAAGCACTCCACTGAGACTCTGCCTGACCCAAGATGGCTGCCCAAGTCACATGGGACGCCAGCATTCCATCGGATAGCTGTCCCCTAGTGATCTAGGAAGCCATAGAGGAACTAGGTTCCTCTTGACTTCCTCTCTCTGCAACACCTCTGCGGTTGAGCTCCACCTGCAGTAGAGAAAGTAGACTGCACCTGCCTACAAGTGGGAAGAAGTTCCAGATAAGCAGGGACATGTAGGTTTCCTTTTCAGTGTATTCATGTTGCACCAGTCCCACACAGACTGCCTCTGGCTGTGGAATACCACAAAGACCTAGCAGAACCCAGTGTCACTAAACCTTACCACCACCCCTCCAATGAAGCACTCCTCTGGTACTGTGAAAAAGTGGAATTTGTAAAACTGCTGAGTAAAGTCTAATTCTCTTCCAGTCTTCTGCAGACATAGAAACTGTGTTCTCCACAGGTTATGTGGTGCCAAGGTTATATTGGACTGTTGTGCTTTGATGATTGTCTATCGAGTGTTGTTGACCTTTACAACATAAAAACAGCGCAAAGTCAACATGCTCTAATTTTTCTCGTTGTGATTCACGGCATTTTTTTCCGCTGCAGTTTTCCCATAGGGAAACACTGCCAGGGAGCCTACACATGGTCGTTTTTCTCGACCAAGAGAAAAAATGTCAGGAAAACCGGCCGTGTGTAGGGGACCAAGCCGTTCCTCGTTTTTCCCGTCGATTTTCTCGACTGTGTTTTCACCGTCGAGCAAAATCTATCGTGTGTACACGGTATCACTGTTGATTGACTGACTCCCTACCTCTGCTGGAAATCTGTTCAAGCATCTTTTACTTTTTTGGCTAAAAAATACTTTTTAAGTTACTCCTGACTTTTCCCCTTCTCATATTGTAGTCATGTCCCCGTATTATTGAGCCCAGCTTGATATTGAAAATACTGCCTTCTTGAACCTTATTCACACCCTTAGTTGGGTAAAGTTTTCAATCATGCCCTCTCATTCAAATGCTCTAAAATTTTCTGAATCCTACACAACCAGTAGTGTTGGATGTTGGCACCCCCACTGTGCTCTTGGTTTCCTCTGCCAACCCCTACATCAATACATGGACAGGGGCCAGCGGAGGCAACTACAACACACAGCAGAATGTTGGAGATCTTTGTTCGTCAACCCAGAGGAGTTCACCAATGGAATTCGCCAGTGGGTGAGTCAGTTTAAAGTGAAAAAAGTTTATGCATTGCTGCTTGTAAGAACTCTGAAGGTTTGGTGTATTCTAGATGTATAAACTCTTCTGTTCTGTATGACGTTGGAGGGAGAACTGGGTCGAGACGGCTGTTTTGAATGCAGAGGGAATTCAGAAGTGAGTTGGGAGGGAATGCGAGAGCAGAGGAAGGAGCTAACAGATGGAATGATAGCTTCAAGAAGTAGGAAATGATTAGAAATGAAGAATATAGAGAAATGAAAAATGCTTGCTTGTCACGTTGTGTCACATAGTGCTATATGCAGCATGTTCGTTTTCCACCCTGCTAATCCCTGTAGTGAGGGCATGAGTGTGAAATACAATGATGAATTATATTATGTATTTGTTCCCTAAATTTTTATGGATGCAGCTAATCACACTTTACATGGTGCATTAAACCAGTCGTACCAGTCCCTGATTCATGGGTACTGGCAGTCTAAGGTACCTACCCCTATCATAATCACATACTAGGACTTGATTGGTCAACAGCTGATTTACAAGCAATTCCAGGTAACAGGGGACACATGATAATTTGCTTTTGGCATAAGACTGCTGGTGTTGGTTTGTTCCCGCTCTCAGCTTATGGTATTGGATCTGCTGTGCCTTGCAGTCTGCCGAAGGCACCCGGGTTTCTGGAGGACATCTAAGCCATGGGGACTACCAGTATGGACTATCACCTCATGGGGGTATGCCTGGGCAGCCACATAACTCTAGTTAGGGTTAGGAATTGGACGTTGTTTGACTGTAATGTCAAAGTTTCTCCAGTAAAGTTATTGTAGCAATGTCCCAGGTCTCCTTCATTCTAATGAGAACCTCCATGGCCAGAGATAGCTGACATCCTTCTGTATGTGGTGGGTTGTAAGGCATAGTGGGTGTAGTGCAAGGTAGATTCATTGGGCGCCAGACACTTCTTGAATGAAAAGAGATTTTATTTCTCTTAACAGAACTTTGGGAGAGAGGGTTAGGGCCAGGACACCCTTAGATAGTTGCAAGATTAATTGGCAGACTCTGAGACTTCAACAGGAGGACAGCCATGCAGGGAAAGGCATCCAGCAAGAAGTCACATCTGCATGTGTAGGAATGCTGTCTCCTATGGCAACAGTCTTTAACAGTTTCTAACACAAGTTGTAACAGTTCTTTCGCTTCCACTACAATCACTTCTTGTAGTTCTTCAGCCTACTGAGCTCCCAGTCTCTCTCTCACTAGACTAGATGATTCACTGCCACGGAATCCCGTGAGCTCCTCCAATCTTCATGGCAGTATGTTCCTCAAGCATCACCCCCGCCTCTCTGCTGGGTCCCTAGCTTGGCACTCAAGATACTTCTCAAGCTTCACTCCACTGGCCTGCTCGGTCCTGGGTTGACACACAAGGCTGCTCTGCAAGCGTCACCTCCGCTGGCTGGGTCCCTGGCTTGACACCTGCTGAAGTTTACAGATTCTTCACCATCCCCGGTTGGTGAGAATTCTTGCTTCAGCTACTCACTGTGGTCCCTGGTAACAAGGTGGATGGTCCCTTAGTGGCGACAGCTTCCCCTCTACCTCTGACTATGACAGGTTCTCCAGCCAGCAGAACCGTCACTTCTGGTTGGACTGCAAGCCGCAATCCCAAACCTGCACTGCTCTCTTGCTTCTGGATAGGCACTCAGACATCCTAGCAGCCAGATGTGCCCAGGATAGGCCCAAACTCCGACCTAGCAGCCCGGGCAGTACAACACACGTCCACCCAGACAGCCATCCAGGTGGCACAGAACCCCGATCACCTGACTCGACCCAAATATATATGTTCTCCCAGCAGGCCAAGGGATTCAAGAAAAATCCTGCCCATTGGCTGAGATACCCCATATACTCCTAATCTGTCCTTGCTTTGCCCTTGTCTTATCTAATGCCACCAGGTCCACGGCCACCTAGCGGCAGAAGAGAGAAGTGCAGCAATTCCAGACTTAGGGTGAATTCCATTGATCCTCAACAATTAGCCAAGGTAATACCTGACAGGTAAATTTAGAAGCAACCCTGCCTAAACACCAGGGTGCTACATTATATTAACTGTTCTGAGCCTAGTCTGAAGTTATTCAAAGGGGTGCATGTGGATTTTGGCGTATCTAAAGAACCAGGGTCTGTAAAGCACAAAGGGGTATGAAGCTCAGCTACTACAAAAGGGGTTACCGTATATACTCGAGTATAAGCCAAGTTTTTCAGCACATTTTTTTGTGCTGAAAATGCCCCCCTCGGGTTATACTCGAGTCACCTTTTTGCGCCTGATCTCCTGGATTTTGGGGACAGGGTACTGGCCGACCGTAGGTCCCCTGGACCCCAAACTTGGCACACGTGTAGCCCCACTCTTCTTCTACAAGTGTGCAACGTTTGTTGTCCAGGGGACCTATGGCCGGGGAACACCGATTTTTCAAAGCCGGGCACCCCTTCCATAGACTTCCATGTTAAACGTCAGTCTAGTCATGGGCACAGTGAGGCATAGACACAGTGAAGCATGGACACAGTGAGGCATGGGCACAGTGAGGCATGGGCACAGTGAGGCATGGACACAGTGAGGCAGGCACATGGATACAGTGAGGCAAAGTGAGGCACAGTGAGGCATGCAGATGGACACCCTAGGCTTATACTCGAGTCAATACGTTTTCCCAGTTTTTTGTGGTAAAATTAGGTGCCTCGGCTTATATTGGGGTCGGCTTATACTCGAGTATATAAGGTAACTTGGCAAGACAAGGAAGAGAAATGCAGTTGCTAAGAGTTAATGAGTAGCATGCATGAGGTCCACACTATGTGCTCGGCGGAAGCCTATTGTGTCACTGGGAGTGAGACATTGCTGGACTGGTGGAACGGGATCAGCACGTCCCTCCTCATGCAACATCTACCAAGTTACAATGTGTAGTGACACGGGACAGCAGTTTATACAGGAACTCTGTATTTTTACTGCACACAGTGTGAAAGCTCATCTCTAAGTTAGGGAACTGCCTTAATGTTAGATTGTTCACATAACCGCTGTCTCTGCTTAGTCCTGGGAATTGATGAGTGGGCTCCACACGAAATGTACGCCCACTTGCAGAGGAAGATGACCCTGCCTACAAGCTGAAAAACCCCATGACTTTTGTGTTCCACAGAGGAGCGTATTGGCAGAAAAAATGCCTAAACAAGGGCAAACATGTAAACAAGCCTAAGCACTAGGCGTGTTTAGTGCTTGAGCTTTTCTTTAGTTCAGTGGCCTGAATAAATTAATATTCTGGCCAATTAAATAAATAAACGCCCAAACACTTGACACGCCTACATGGGCCTGAACGAGTTTGCAAAAATGCAGCTTAGGTATGTTTTTGAAGCTGCTTTTCTCCACAAAACTATGAGTGGCGCAGCTAGGTGGTACAGTAACAATACCAAAAAGCAGATATTTTAAAAGGTAAGCAGTTTTGTATGCAAAGCAAATTGTTGCCTTCAGTGTTGGTCTCTGCAACTGTTTATACTGACCTTTTTTTTTTCTGCCCTGCTGTTCTATTTGCCCATCAGACCCTCTCCTCCTCAGTTACTAAGTCCTACACTGTAGGAGGAATGGGGGTCACATTTTCCCCCATGCCCACAAATATTGGGTGTGTAACTTTTCTTCTCCTGGGGAACAGTGGGGGGGTCAATGGGCAGGAACACTATATGGCCCAAACTTTTTGGATCCACCTCAAAAGTATAAAGTTCTGGTGTTTTCAATGAAGGGTACTACAACATCCAAAAACAGCCCCAGCCCCGCCTCTTCCAGAAGAGTAAAGGCTGATTTACCTGCAAAGTGTGTGTGTGTTTGTGGGGGAGCTTCCTAATAGTACCCTTGGTTTTGGAATGGTCCATCAAGCTCCTATCTGTAATGGCCAGGTGTCCACAAACCTTTTTCCATATAGTGCTTGTGTAAGCAGAGGCAGAAGGGTGCCATTAAGGTAAACATTTTGCTTTGCCCTGCATGTCAGAATCATGGTGGTTGAGTGGATAGCACTCTTGTAGGTGGAGTGCAGCGTAGTGCAATGACAAAAACGCACACAGCCCAGATGCAATGAAAGAACTTGCATTCAAATAACGCAAAGACAGTTCACAATAAACCCGGTGGGAAGGCAATCCAACACTTACACTTACAGGTCCAACAGCATGAAGAGAGCGGGATTCACCCAAACTGACAACACCTGTTGAGAGGGGCAGAATGTGGCCTGACCGTCTCTTGCCCAAGTGGGAAGATGTCCAGAGAAATTGCGAGCCCTATGCTTTCTTTTCTCAACCTTTCCCTGTCGTTAGTCCTGTACCTGTCCCTACTCTACCCACTCACAAAAATGGGAGCCAGGGCCATAAATAGGCTCTGCCTGACCCAATGTGGATGCTAGAATCAATTGGATAGCTATCCCCGTGACCCAGGAAACCATAAAGGAACCATGTTCTTCTTGACTTCCTCTCCAACTGCAGTGCTGCTGCGGAAGAGCACTACCTGTAGTGGAGAAAGTACACTGCACCTGTCTACACTCTTGCCGTGTAACTCTGGCTGCTATGTTCGAATTCCCCAGTGACACAATCTGCATATAGTTTATCTCTCCCCATGTTTGTGTGAAGTGCTCATGTCCTTTTCATAACCCATAAATGTATACTGAAATGCATGAGTGAGATAAGAACATTGGAATGTAATCTCTTTTGACTCTTGAATTGTTCTATGTACTTTATTAGTTAGTTCAAGATACATCTACATGACATACATGCAGGAATAAGATAGATGTCATAGATGTCACAGGTCCGACTTCATTATTCCACTTGTGTTAATGTCTCTGCACCACCTTTTTCCCTTTTCCTCTCTCTTTAAAAAGACAATTTGCTCTCTGTACCACCAGCCAGGTTATTATACATGAAGGAACGAAGCCCTGCCTTGGCCTCAGCACGCCAGTAAATGTTGACAGATTGTGTCCCTCACTGGTTGTGACAATGTCTGCTCCGTGCTGGTAGTGGGACTCCTGCTTCTGGAGTGACAGAGGAGGCTGTCGAAGGCGCTGCATGCCTCTTTCAGCACATACATCATTCTGTCACATTATGCAGAGCCCACAATATCAGCCATTTGTTCTTATCTAATTGGTAGTGATAGGGCAGCTCTAATGCCGGGTGCCCTTTATAGAGATGCAGGCTGCTCACGTGTTCTTCCTTAGGGATAGGGATGGTCTCAAACATACCCCTCGAATCACACTATCATTTCTGACCAAAATTGCAATACGTGGTGGTCACTTCAGCACAGAAAACTTAAATTAAAGTGTATGTCAATACAAAAACGTTTGCCTAGCTTTGAAAAGAATGGCGAAGAATGAGAACTCCTGTTGGCTTTGTACTGCTATTGCAGCACAATTGTGTGTATGGGCCCTTAGTGTGTAGTGACTGCCCAGACTGCCCAACATACGCAGCTGGGACCACATATGGGGAAGTTTAATCTGTGGCCAGCCAAGAAAAGAAACTGAATACTGAATACTCCAGAGCCAGAAGAAGATGGCAGCAGTGGTGACAGAGCAATGAAGGGGAGAACAGAAGTTGCATTGCTTTAGGCAAGCATTTATTCAGGCCATATTATGGTCAATAGACATTGTCACAGACTCACATTCAATTGGACTTGTTCTTTAATGTTGAAGTTTTATCATAGTGTAGCACCCTCTACCTTAAGTGTAAGTTTTTTTTTTGTGTAAGCTGCCAGTGCAGGTAAATTTAAGCAGAGCTATGCTGCGAGCTAGGCCTGATTGTTTTGGTCTGGGGGCAGGGGAGTGGTTTAGTGTAGCAGTAGGTGACTGACTTGCACTTCAGCTCTTGGGTGCCTCCTCTGTTTCCAGGGAGAATGTTCTGGAAAAGGGGCAGGGCAGAGAGCTGGAGTGACATGGGGTACATGTGAGGAGCTCTGACCAATCCCCAACTAGGATTGGCAGGGGGCAGGCCTGCTACATATACCCAGGGTCAGCCTGCTGGGGGGGGGGGAGTTGTTGGCTGGGTGAACTGAAGGATGGAGTGTTAGACTGTCGTGCCTGAGGGAACCTCCATCTGGGGGAGGGGGTGTACCTCAGGCGGAGGAGCTTCGGGAGCAAGGTCATGGAGAGGTGTCTGGAAGAGACAGTTGAGCCGCACATCCAGAGTAAGTCCTTCAAGAAGGGTCCAGGGCAGGTGTCAGTGAGTGAAAGCACAATGGAGAGATCTGGAAGAGGCATGCCAGGGGAGCTGGATGCAGAGCCAGAGGGAGAGACTGTGGAGTTTGTGTCAAATCAATGCAGCCATGAGGGCGGGCAGGATTTGCAAGTCAGACTGTCAACCTGTATGGTCCATCTGCTGGGAGACACCCGCTGGTGGCCACCAGAACTACACCCTTTGGTTTTCAACACAACAGTGCCACCAGCAGGTGACCCAAACAAGGACACAGGTCCTGACATGGATGCTGGAACGAGGAGCAGGAGTGCTACACACTCCTGACATATGGGAACACGACGCAATTCTTAATGGATCAGAAGAATTGTAAAGTGTTAAATGGGCTCTGAAACTCCTCAAACTGCTGCCAACCTTCTGAGAGTTAAGTGGGTTATCCCTTCATTCCATTGGCCTTCTATGTACCAATGATACAGTTGTTCAGGGTCTCAGATGTAGATTGGTGGTGTCCATATGCTCTTTCAGGAAGTCAATAATTTCATAGGCAGTTGTGGGACTTTTGGAGGACTATCATGTTACTGGGGAGTATGTACTGTCACCTTATGATGCCCGATCTTCGATTGTTGGTTTGTAATGATTTCTTTCAGAGGACCCATCTGCCATGTACATTCTAATTTTGTATTATTCTTGCTTTATAATTGCCTTCAATAAGTATAGGAGGTGATTCTGTCGAGCATGAACAGTAAAAACAAATCCCCTCTTGACAAACTCAAGGACATTTTAAATGGAATGAGGAATTCAGACAAAATAGCACTTCTGAAACCGGAAAAAACACTTGAAATCAGTATTCTTTTTTTTTTTCCTCCCTATTCTATACGCATTTCATAATGTTATTAAATGGAAAGTACCATTGTTTAGTTCAGATTAAATAATTTCACTTAGGAAGAAAGTAGTTTCTTGACAAATAGCAAGTGGAGCCCAGGTAGTGCTTCTGACCAATTCAGGGGGAATTGTTATAAAGTCAGTCCAACCAAAACATACATTTCAGACCTGCACACAACAAGGTCTACACTAGGGGTCCCATGCTAGACATGTGTGGTTTGTTTTGTTCCGAAAAAATATTCGGATCAATTTTTCCTTATTCGACGATTCGGATATATCCAAACACCTGAATTAAGCCCTGTACACACGATCGGTTTAACCGATAAAAACCGTCCGATGGATTGTTTTCATCAGACAAACCGATCGTGTATGAGACCCATCGGTCTTTTTTCCATCGGTTGTAAAAAATAGAACATGTTTTAAATTTTTCCGATGGATAAAAAACCGATTGAAAACTCTGATCGTCTATGGGCAAGTCCATCGGATAAAAAGCCCACGCATGCTCAGAATCAAGTCGACGCATGCTCAGAAGCATTGAACTTCATTTTTCTCGGCTCATCAGAGTGTTTTACGTCACCGCGTTTGGAACGGTCGGTTTTTTGACTGATGGTGTGTAGGCAAGACTGATGGAAGTCAGCTTCATCGGATTTCCGATGGACAAAACCATCGGATTAGAATCCATAGGAAATCCGATCGTGTGTACGAGGCTTTACGGTATAAACAAATTGAAATGCGAATTTTACCTTGAATTCCATTTCATTTCAAACTGTAAACATATTTCCAAAATCAGAGACTGTGTGTGTCATTAGAGTACCATTGACAAAGAATGTTATTTTTGTTAAGAGTCATTGTAATCATTTGATGAAGATTTTTCTTTTGTTTGTTCACTTTGCCACATTTGAATTGAAAAAAAAAATACAAAAATTTTGATTCAACTGGTTTGAACGTTTCGAAATGAAAAAAATTGGTAAATTAGAAGAAGATTTGTAAAAAGGCATAAAAAGAATTCCGAATATGAATTCCAAATACGAATTGAACAAATCAACCAAATTTAACAAAATGACTAGATAAACAAAACAAAACAAAACAAAACAAATGTTTTCGTCATGCACATGTCTACCCCATACCCCCTTTTAGATGTTTAAATTAGGGCTGTTACTGATTACAATTTTTTTGTTCGATTAATCGTTTTTTTTTTTAAACGATTAATCGACTAATTTCGATTAATTATAACGCACATAGATATCCAACTACTTTTAGCTGATCTCCTTGCAGGCTGATTCCCAGTGCAGCTACCAACCACTGGAAAAATGGATAGCAGGATACAAAAAACACACAAAGGCAGCGCTCGATGGGAATAGCATTAAAACTTTTATAGTCTTCAAGTAGGTAACAAAATAAATATTGCACTGGAGATAAAATCGATGAAGCTCCATAAACTGTAAAAATGGTGCGAGTAATACCAAACGGTAGCAAAAGTAGTCATAAAAACATGTAGCTAAGTATGATACTGGTATAAAAATGTGTACAACGATACCACTGCTGAATCCAGATGAGGAGGGGTTAACATCAGTCCGTCGGCATGTAGATGTCCCGTGAAGGGAACTATCACAACTCCCAGTGGATGGCTGTAGAATCCCAGGTTGATAGAGGGAAGTGATAGAGGGAAGTGTAACAGCCCTTGCGTATGGCAGATAGTAAGGTCCCGCCGGTATGCAGATATGAAGGCACAGCAAAGGAGCCCTTCAGATGGATACGGCAAGCCCCGCCGGTGTCCGTGACATCACCGGATCTCCGAGGGAACTCCATGAAGACCCGGAAGCCGGCGGAGAGGTGAGTACCGATTAAAAGAATTTTGATCGATCAAAAAAATTTATCGATTAATCGAGGAATTAATAGTTAATTTCCACAGCCCTAATTTAAATAATTTAAGATAATGGAGAATGCCACTGGGAAGCAAGAACACCCAACTGTGGACAGAAACAAAGCAAAACTTGACAGTGGCTGGGAACACAGCCATGGTTTCAACACCAAACCCCCCAGATATATAAAAAAAATCAGAGAGTGACTTACCTTTCCAGGTACCAACACACAGTGTTTATGTTCATCTAGTCCAGGGGTGTTAGACTCAAATTCATTATGAAGGGCATCAGCTTTATGGTTGACCTCAAAGGGCCGGTTGTATCTGTAAGACTATATACATTTATCCAGGGCTTTTTTTCCTCAGAGAAAAGTTACATAGTTACATAGTAGGTGAGGTTGAAAAAAGAAACAAGTCTATCAAGTCCAACCTATGTGTGTGATTATATGTCAGTATTACATTGTATATCCCTGTATGTTGTGGTCTTTCAGGTGCTTATCTAATAGTTTCTTGAAACAATCAATGCCCCCCACTGAGACCACTGCCTGTGGAAGGGAATTCCACATCCTTGCCGCTCTTACAGTAAAGAACCCTCTACGTAGTTTAAGGTTAAACCTCTTTTCTTCTCATTTTAATGAGTGGCCATGTGTCTTATTAAACTTCCTTTTGTGGAAAAGTTTTATCCTTATTGTGGGGTCACCAGTATGGTATTTGTAAATTGAAATAATATCCCCTCTCAATCGTCTCTTCTCCAGAGAGAATAAGTTCAGTGCTCGCAACCTTTCCTCATAACTAATATCCTCCAGACCCTTTATTAGCTTTGTTGTCCTTCTTTGTACTCTCTCCATTTCCAGTACATCCTTCCTGAGGACTGGTGCCCAGAACTGGACAGCATACTCCAGGTGCGGCTGGACCAGAGTCTTGTAGAGAGGAAGAATTATAATTTTATCTCTGGAGTTCATCCCCTTTTTAATGCATGCCAATATTCTGTTTGCTTTGTTAGCAGCAGCTTGGCATTGCATGCCATTGCTGAGCCTATCGTCTACTAGGACCCCCAGGCCCTTTTCCATCCTATATTCTCCCAGAGATTCTTCCCCCAGTGTATAGATTGCATTCGTATTTTTGCCACCCAAATACATTATTTTACATTTTTCTACATTGAACGTCATTTGACATGTAGTTGCCAACCCCATTAATTTGTTCAGATCTTTTTGCAAGGTTTCCACATCCTGTGGAGAAGTTATTGCCCTGCTTAGCTTAGTATCGTCCGCAAGATTGCACTGCTTACCCCATCCACCAGGCCGTTTATGAACAAATTAAACAGAATTGGTCCAAGCACAGAAGCCTGGGGGACCCCACTTTCCACCCCGGACCATTCCGAGTACTCCCCATTTATCACCACCCTCTGAACTCATCCTTGTAGCCAGTTTTCAATCCATGTACTCACCCTATGGTCCATGCCAATGGACCTTATTTTGTACAGTAAACGTTTATGGGCAACTGTGTCAAATGCTTTTGCAAAATCCAGATACACCACGTCTACGGGCCTCCCTTTATCTAGATGGCAACGCACCTCCTCATAGAAGGTTAATAGATTGGTTTGGCAAGTACGATTCTTCATAGATGCAGGAACTCAACCATGCCCCCCCCCCCCCTTAATCGAACTGCATAAAAAAGTGGGTGTGGCCAAATTGCACAGTGGGAGGATCTTAAAGGGGCAATAAATACCAGGAGTACATTATGTGTGGAGTTCAGTGATACGCTATAACCGGGTAAGCACTACAGTTTTTACAACCTGCGGGGTTCCACGAAAAAAAAACATGCAAGGTTAGTCCAACGATCTCTCACACTGAGCTGTTGTGTTCTGACAGGGGCGCAGCCCCCTCCCCCCGCCAGAACACTCCAATCATCGATCTCTGCTATTGGCTGAGAGCGCTGATTGGGAGTCTGTTGGCTGCTGGATTACCAGCATACACATGGGCTGAATGTCGGCCTATGTACGGAGTGCAACAAAAAATTAAAATATCGCCACTCCACGCTAAAAAAAATGTGATTACTGAAAAAAACTGTTTAACCACTTTTCTACCGCCCACTGTCAATTGACGGCGGGCGGAAGACTCTCTCGTTCTGACAGCACGTCATATGACGTCCTGCCTTTAAACGGAGCTAGGGGGCGCGTGTGCGCCGCCGCCGGTGCGTGCGCGCACCCGCTGCGTTGCTGGGGACCTGATGCGCGTGCCCGGCAGCCGCGATGGCCGCCGGGCACCCGCGATTGCCCAGCACCTGAGCAGGAAAGTGGATCTGTGTGTGTAAACACAGAGATCCACGTCCTGTCAGGGAGAGGGGACCAATGGTGTGTCCCTTGTACATACGGACAACCATCGGTCACCTCCCCCAGTCACTCCCCTCCCCCCACAGTTAGAACACATATGGGAAACATATTTAACCCCTTACTCGCCCCCTAGTGTTAACCCCTTCCTTGCCAGTCACATTTATACAGTAATCAATGCATTTTTATAGCACTAATCGCTGTATAAATGTGAATGGTCCCAAAAATGTGTCAAAAGTGTCCGATCTGTCCGCCGCAATAAAAATCGCAGATCGCCGCCATAGTAAAAAAAAAAAAAATGCTATAAATCTATCCCCTATTTTGTAGACGCTATAACTTTTGCGCAAACCAATCAATAAACGCTTATTGCGATTTTTTTTTTACCAAAAATATGTAGAAGAATACGTATCGGCCTAAACTGAGGAAAATTTTATTATTTTTTTTTTTAAAATTGGGATATTTATTATAGCAAAAAGTAAAAAATATTGTATTTTTTTTTCGAACTGGACGCTCTTCTTTTGTTTATAGCGCAAAAAATAAAAACCGCGGAGGTGATAAAATACCACCAAAAGAAAGCTCTATTTGTGGGAAAAAAACAACGCAAATTTTGTTTGGGAGCCACGTCGCACGACCGCGCAATTGTCATTCAAAGTGTGACAGCGCTGAAAGCTGAAAAATGGCTTGGGCAGGAAGGGGGTTTTCGTGCACAGTAGGGAAGTGGTTAAATACAAAATATATACTGTATAAAGGAATGCACTGCTGCTACATATAACCTCTTCAATGAATGAAAATTGTAATCAAACACTAAAACAGTTCTTAAATACTAGTAGTGCTGTGAATGCAATAATTAAAACAGTATGTATACAAATAAAATTAAAACGTGCCAAAAACATTAATTGAAAAAAGTGTTTCAAAAAGAGTCCATAGTGTCCCATAGAAACATAGAATATAGAATATTAGTGTCCATATATAAATCTTTTTCCACCACACAATTTCACCAATGTGATCCTCAGGCCTCTCCCAACCTAAAATCACTCACCGACTAGATTTGCCTCTCATGTTTCAAATAGGCATTAAACGCATAGGAAAATCAAGGTCTTGCCTTGCTCTTCTACCTTCCTCTTCCTCCGATGACCTCTGATATGTTTTCATTGACTAGTGGGTCTTACCATACTGGATGCCCTCCTAGATTTTATTTGGGCGGTGCTGCTGTACCCTTCCATGACTGTGCATTGTATCGCTGGGTTCACATTGCAATTGTATTCTCATCTGTACATGTTCTTTTTCTATGACTGTAGGTGCCTAAGCTGTATGTTTTGTACGTGTTAGAAAATTCAATAAAAAACAATTATAAAAAAAAAAAAAACGCATAGGAAAATATCCAGAGGGTTTTAATCCACCTTAACATGACATCGCTCCTCCTCCTCCTCCTCTCTGTCTCATATAGAGTAGATTCAACCAATAACATATAAAACCAGGGAAAGCTCCAAAAGTGAGTTATAGCTTACTTCAGAATTTATTCCATAAAAATAATGCTCACCAGACACATTCTTGGTATCTTACATAACACATAAAACATGTAAATCGCGACCGCCACACACGCTATATTACCAAAAGTATTGGGACACCTGCCTTTACACGCACATGAACTTTAATGTCATCCCAGCCTTAGTCTGTAGGGTTCAATATTGAGTTGGCCCACTCTTTGCACCTATAACAGCTTCATCTCTTCCGGGAAGGCTGTCCACAAGGTTTAGGAGTGTGTCTATGGGAATGTTTGACCATTCTTCCAGAAGCACATTTGTAAGGTCAGGCACTAATGTGGGACGAGAAGACCTGGCTCACAGTCTCCGCTCTAATTCACCCCAAAGGTGTTCTATCAGTTTGAGGTCAGGACTCTGTGCAGGCCAGTCAGGTTCCTCCACCCCAAACTCGCTCATCCATGTCTTTATGGACCTTGCTTTGTGCACTGGTGCGCAGTCATGATGGGTGGGGTTGTTTTTCAAGGGTTGGGCTTGGTCCCTAAGTTCCAGTAAGGGAATTCTTAAGGCATTAGAATACCAAGACATTTTGAACAATTTCATGCTCCCAACTTTGTGGGAACAGTTTGGGTGCAGCATATCCCGCACTGCACCAGCAAATGCATCTCCCTTGTCCCCGCTGTGATTGCAGGGCAGGCAGGAATCTGTGAAAGCCGCTGAGAGGAAAGCTGTACTTGTAAACGCAGAAGGCTTCTGTGTTTACAAGTGATAGTGGTAAGGGAAGGTGGAGAGCTGGAGGTTCTGGCTGAAAAAAAGCCCTGGGTGTGAAGGCCACATGAAATGGCCTGGCGGGACGGATTTAGCCCGTATTATGAACTGTATTAGTACAACTTTTACTTTAACCAGGTAATTATAATAATGATATTTATCTATAATGCTCCAAAACTGGCCAGGTGTAGGCCAGTAGACATGTGCAATTCGTTTAGAATTTTGACAAATTCGTTAATTCCAAAACTTCCAAATTTGCGAATATTTCAATATTCAAAATTTCATATTTTCGTATTTTGAAATTTCGGAATATTTAAATTTGGGAATATTTAAATTTCGGAAATTGGAATTTGGGAATATTTAAATTTCGGAAATGTGAAAATTCGAAATTTCGGAAATTCGAAATTTCGGATATTCGAAATTTCGGAAATTGCAATTTCGGAATATTGAAATTTCGGAAATTTGGAAATTCGAAATTAGGAATTTCAAAATTTCGGGAAATTTCAAAATTTCGGACATTCAGAAACTCCAAATTTCGGAAATTCCAAATTTCGGAAATTGGAATTTCGGAATATTTAAATTATAGGTATTGAAATTTTGTTTCAAATTTGGCTGTTAGTGAACGTAACGAATACGAATTTATCCGAAGTTACTAATTATCCAAAATAACGAATGCCGCATCTAAACGAATGGAATTTTACAATCTAATAATAATAAATAATAATAATAATTTTTTTTAATATTATTTATTATTAATTTGTTCCATTCCATTTGTTTAGATGCAGCATTCGTTATTTCGGATAATTCGCAACTTCAGATAAATTTGTATTCGTTGCATTCACTAACAGCCAAATTTGAAAGGAAATTTTAACACCTAGAATTTAATAGTTATTATTAGTTAGTTATTATTTCGAATTTTACTGATGTTTTCTTTTTTTTCTGATTTTCGAATTTTCGGATTTTCAAAAATTCGACATTCGAAAAGCGGAGATTAGAAAATCAGAAATTCGAAAATTCAAAATTCCAAAATTCCAAAATCAGAAAATTCGGAAATGCCAAAATTCCAAAATTTGGAAATTTTAAAATTAGAAATTCCAAAATTAGGAAATTCCAAAATCTGAAAAAGATTTTGGAATTTCCGAAGTTACGAATTCCGAATTTTTGGATTTCCGAATTTCCGAATTCACAAATTTTTTAATTTCCGAATTTTTGAATTCCGAATTTCCGAATTTCCGAAAAAATCCAAAAACAAATGTAACGAAAACGAACAAATTTTTCGGCAGTGCACATGTCTATTGCACAGCCTTTTCCTCAACATGCAAATGTAGACAGGCCTTCCATTGGAATTGTTGGAACCCATAGGATGTCTGAACAGGAAGATGGGGTACAATGGCCAGCTTTAAAGATCTTGAAGAAACTGCACTGTAAAGTCACACAGTGGAGAACATTGGTGCCCCAAGATGTTATAAGGATACTGTATAATCTTATTGAGGAAATATTGACCCCCCATGGAGGGGGGCCCTGAAGAATGAATGAGTTCAAACTGCACTTATCTTTTAAAATGACACTGTCACTTGCCTATTCAGAGAATGTTTAGTAGGGATCCATCCTGAAAAAGCTCCATGGTGGGAAGGTGTCAGAGATTATCCAGATAGATGTTTTCATAAATGGCTTATCCGGCCCCAGCGCCGTCACATGAGTGAGGTCACATGGCTAGACCACAGGAGCGGAGAGGTGACTAGGGAGCGGGGGATAGGTGAATATACCTTTCTAATGTAGTGGGCTATTAGGAGGCAACTTTGCCCAGAAGTGACTGTGTCGCTTTAAAGCGGAGTTCCGCCAAATTTTTTTTTTAGAAGTCAGCAGCTACAAATACTGCAACTGCTGACTTTTAAAATAAGGACACTTACCTGTCCAGGGTGCCCGCGACGTCGGCACCCGAAGCCGATCTGTCCCTTAGGTCTCGGGTGGAGGCGCCGCCATCTTCGGTAAGGGAATCAGGAAGTGAAGCCTTGCGGCTTCACAGCCTGGTTCCCTACTGCGCATGCGCAACTCGCTGGTCCCTGCTGTCTTCTGGGACCTGTGTGCCTCCCAGAAGACAGTGGGGGGGGAGGAGACACCGGACTTGGCGTAGAGAGTGGGCCGGAAGTGGGAGCAAAATCTCCTCCCCCAATGCCCCCCTTAAAGGTGCCAAATGTGACACCAGAGGGGGGAGGATTCCGAAAAGCGGAAGTTCAATTTTTAGGTGGGACTCCGCTTTAACAGATGTTTTCAGATTTGTATTATTTCATGGCCTCTTTTGTAGCTCCCATCATAGTAAAAACTATTGAGTAGCACTATGACTGTATCACAAGATAAACAAATTATTTTACATGAGCAATTTAGGATGTAATAAAGGGTTTATGTGAGACACAAGTATCTCCTGTGATGTGTAACTGCAGAAGTGAAGCTTAACAATAGACAGCCAGAACATTGCAGAACAGGGCCGTAATAAGTGTTCTCCATTGTAAACCAAATTCACATGTCAAATACAGAAGATGTACTTCTAGGCCGAGCCAAACGAAATAAATAAAGAAGACATTTTAATTTAAATTGTACAGACCATTTAAAATAAAACCTTGACATGACTACAGGGAACATAGTTTACTTGTTGAGTAGTTCAGTTCTTCAGTTAGGCATTTCAGCCCCTCCTCGATGCCCCAACCCCACACAGAGAGCCTGATGGAATAAAAAAGCAGTACTGAAAGTTTTTTTAAAGCCACCCATGACTAGAGCTTATATTTAGTGACTTTATAAGGGTACTTAGGTGTTGCTATCAAACACTGGCTTATACACTGCCTTGCAAAAGTATTCACCCCCTTGGCTTTTTACCTATTTTGTTACATTACAGCCTTTAGTTCAATGTTTTTTTAATCTGAATTATATGTGATGGATCAGAACACAATAGTCTAAGTTGGTGAAGTAAAATTAGAAAAATAGATACATAAAACTATTTTTCAGAAAAAAAAAATGATAATTGGCATGTGCGTATGTATTCACCCCCTTTGTTATGAAGCCCATAAAAAGTCACATAATTTAGTGAAATGATGTCCATCTGTGTGCAATCTAAGTGTCACATGAACTCTCATTACATATTCACACCTTTTTAAAAGGCCCCAGAGGCTGCAACACCTAAGCAAGAGGCACCACTAACCAAACACTGCCATGAAGACCAAGGAACTCTCCAAACAAGTAAGGGACAATGTTGTTGAGAAGTACAAGTCAGGGTTGGGTTATAAAAAAGTATCCAAATCTTTGATGATCCCTAGGAGCACCATCAAATCTATCATAACCAAATGGAAAGAACATGGCACAACAGCAAACCTGCCAAGAGACGGCCGCACTTCAAAACTCACGGACCGGGCAAGGAGGGCATTAATCAGAGAGGCAACACAGAGACCTAAGGTAACCCTGGAGGAGCTGCAGAGTTCCACAGCAGAGACTGGAGTATCTGTACATAGGACGACAATAAGCCGTACGCTCCATAGAGTTGGACTTTATGGCAGAGTGGCCAGAAGAAAGCCATTACTTTCAGCAAAAAACAAAATGGCACGTTTTGAGTTTGCGAAAAGGCATGTCGGAGACTCCCAAAATGTATGGAGGAAGGTGCTCTGGTCTGATCTCTGATGAGACTAAAATTTTACTTTTTTGACCATCAAAGAAAACTCTATGTCTGGCGCAAACCCAACACATCCCATCACCCAAAGAACACCATCCCCACAGTGAAACATGGTGGTGGCACCATCATGCTGTGGGGATGTTTTTCAGCAGTCGGGACTGGGAAACTGGTCAGAGTTGAGGGAAAGATGGATGGTACTAAATACAGGGAAATTCTTGAGCAAAACCTCTACCATTCTGTGTGTGATTTGAGGCTAGGACGGAGGTTCACCTTCCAGCAGGACAATGACCCCAAACACACTGCTAAAGCAGCACTTGAGTGGTTTAAGTAGAAACATATAAATGTGTTGGAATGGCCTAGTCAAAGCCCAGACCTCAATCCAATAGAAAATCTGTGGTCAAACTCAGTGGCGGCCCGTCCATAGGGGGCGCCCCGGCGCCGCCCCCCCCCCCCCCTCCTGTGGTCACCAAAAAAAAAAACGGGCCCTTTAAGAGTTTTTTATTTTTTTTTAAATGTCCTTTTTTTCACACAATGCGGTGCGTCCATAGTGGGCGCAGAAGCGCCGCCCCCGCTCGCTTCTGTGCCCGGCCGTCACTCACAACAATACATAGGTTCATGCATTGCATGAACCTATGTATTGTCGCTGCCGCTGCCAGCCACTATTCAGATGGCCAGCCCCTTGAGCGCCGGCCATCTGAATTACAGCGTCTGGTTGGCCTTTAGAAGTGCCTATCAGAGCCAGCGGCTCTGATAGGCTTCCCGACTACAGCCTGAGGGCTGTAATCGGCTTCTAAATACCTAACGAGAGGACGCACGGGGGGTGCGTTCCCTGGCCAATCAGGTTCACCGGGTCTGGTTACCGGTAACCTGATTGGCTGAAGCGACATCGAGGGCGGGAGAAGACATCGAGGACGGAAGAAGGACGGCGCTGACCCGAGGAAGGTAAGTGCAGGGCTGGGGGGGGACAAACTGGCTGCATTTGGGGGACAAACTGGCTGCATTTGGGGGACAAACTGGCTGCATATTGGGGACAAACTGGCTGCATATTGGGGACAAACTGGCTGCATATTGGGGACAAACTGGCTGCATATTGGGGACAAACTGGCTGTATATTGGGGGGAAACTGGCTGTATATTGGGGGAAACTGGCTGTATATTGGGAACAAACTGGCTGTATTATGGGGGACAAACTGGCTGTATTATGGGGGACAAACTGGCTGTATTATGGGGGACAAACTGGCTGCATTTGGGGGACAAACTGGCTGTATTTGGGGACAAACTGGCTGTATTTTGGGGACAAACTGGCTGTATATGGGAGACAAACTGGCTGTATATGGGGGACAAACTGGCTGTATAATGGGGACAAACTGGCTGCATTTGGGGGACAAACTGGCTGTATTTGGGGACAAACTGGCTGTATTTTGGGGACAAACTGGCTGTATATGGGAGACAAACTGGCTGTATATGGGGGACAAACTGGCTGTATAATGGGGACAAACTGGCTGTATATTGGGGACAAACTGGCTGTATATTGGGGACAAACTGGTTGTATAATGGGGACAAACTGGCTGTATATTGGGGACAAACTGGCTGTATTTTGGGGACAAACTGGCTGTATATGGGGGACAAACTGGCTGTATTTTGGGGACAAACTGGCTGTATAATGGGGACAAACTGGCTGTATTTTGGGGACAAACTGGCTGTATATGGGAGACAAACTGGCTGTATATGGGGGACAAACTGGCTGTATTTTGGGGGGAAACTGACTGAATTTGGGGACAAACTGGCTACATTGGGGGACAAACTAGTGGTGTTTGGGCACAGTGGCTGCGTTTAATGGGCACAGTGGCGGCAATTGATGTTTTTTTTTTTTTTTTCAGTTTGTTTGCGCCCCCCCCCCCAAAAAATTTGAGCACCAGCCGCCACTGGTCAGACTTAAAGATTGCTGTTCGCAAACCATCCAACTTGAAGGAGCTGGAGCAGTTTTGCAAGGAGAAATTGGGCAAAAATCCCAGTGGTAAGATGTGGCAAGCTCATAGAGACTTATCCAAAGCGACTTGGAGCTGTGATAGCCGCAAAAGGTGGCTCTACAAAGTATTGACTTTTTCTGTTATTTTGTCCCATTTGTTGTTTGGTTCACAATAAAATAAAATCAAACATCTTCAAAGTTGTGAGCATTTTCTATAAATTAAATGATGCAAATCCTCAAACAATCCATGTTAATTCCAGGTTGTGAGGCAACAGACCACGAAAAATGCCAGGGGGGGGGGGGTGAATACTTAACCTATTGCTGCTCATGTAACACATGTGTGGCGGAAAAAGGGTGGACTTTAACGTCCGTACGCCGCACATATGCATCACTAGGCATTTGACCTTTCTGTGCTGAGAGTGCAATCCAAGCACAGAGACTGAGCTGTCAAAAGACAGCTCTTGGTCCCCATTAACAATCAGCAGCTGGTGTGACCACTGTGACAGCCAATCACACTCGTTACACGATCACCTTCCTGTCCCCAGGCCATATTAAAGGAATGCCGAGGCTGGACGGGAAGGGGTTAACTTTGAACTTTTGGTAATGATGGTAATCAGGACCAATCTGCCTTACAATGGCTTTAAACTTGTTACTGACAAATGTAAAGCGGGCCCAGAGCAATGGCATCCGATTTGCCCGATGTGGATTCTGAAGACGTCATTGTAAGACCAGAGGACAAAGAAACCTAATCCAATAAGATTCTCCTGCCATGTCAGCTTGACTCCAAATCTACCTGTTTGATTCTTCAACAAAATCTATAAAATTATAATGCTGTGGTTTGGAATAGCCGACAATGGGTGGTAATAGTGTACAAGGCGTCCTTTGTGTCTTAATCAGCTTTGGCAATGAGGAATGCTTTAGCACACTATAGCACAAGGAGAATTCCCCTCACTTTCCTTCTTTGTCCCTAGAAACAAGGACTCGCACAGTGAAAGAAACTGACACTCTCCCTACCTAGAGTTTTCTGTCCCTAGAAAAAATGTTTTTTTTTAAGCACACTATAGCACAAGGAGAATTCACTCACTGTCCTTCCCTGTCCCTAGAAACAAGGACTTGCACAGTGAAAGAAACTGACACTCTCCCTACCTAGAGTTTTCTGTCCCTAGAAAAAATGTTTTTTTTTTAAGCACACTATAGCACAAGGAGAATTCACTCACTGTCCTTCCCTGTCCCTAGAAACAAGGACTTGCACAGTGAAAGAAACTGACACTCTCCCTACCTAGAGTTTTCTGTCCCTAGAAAAAATGTTTTTTTTTAAGCACACTATAGCACAAGGAGAATTCACTCACTGTCCCAACAGGTTTCAGGGGCTCATTGGGCTTCATCAGGGCTTGTATTGGCAACAGGGAAAAATGAAGCTGGATCGTAAGGGCTCTTTCACATGGGCGGACCGTTTAGGTCCGCCTGTCAGTTTTTTAGGCGGACCTGAACGGATGCTCCATGCAGGTATATGGAGCGACGGATGTCAGTGGTGACATGTCCGCTGACATCAGATCCGCTCCAATCAGCTAAATTCAGATGACTGAAAACCCTATTTTTCTATCCGTCCGGCGGATTGGATCAGATGAAAACAGACAGGTGGTCCGATTTCATCCAATTCCCCATAGAGGAGAGCGGAGATCTGACAGGTCCATCTTTGCACAGTGAGCGGAGATGGACTTGTCATCCGCCGGCTCAGCGGAGCGATCCCCCGCTGAGCAAGTGGAGTCCGTACATGGACAGCCCCGTGTGAAAGAGCCCTAATAGGTTTCTTAAGCTAGCTATACATGAATATACCATAAAAATTGTGTAGCGAAATAATATATAATAAACAAAAATTATATAGTGCACATACAGTGCTGTGAAAAAGTATGTGCCCCCTTCCTGATTTTTTTATTTTTTTTGCATATTTCTCACACTTAAATAATTCAGATCATAAAACAAATTTTAATATTACACAAAGATAACCCAAGGAAATCCAAGATGCAGTTTTTAAATTATTATTTTATTTATTAAGGGAAAAAAGCTGTTTAAACCTGCCTGGCCCTATGTGAAAAAGTAATTGCCCCCTCCCATGCTGAATTATGAATGAACTGTGATTAACCACAATTTTTTGGGAAGCTGAGTTAAATTTCACTTGCCACACCCAGGCCTGTTTACTGCCAGACCTGTTGAATCAAAAATCACTTACCGTATATACTCGAGTATAAGCCAAGTTTTTCAGCCCTTTTTTTAGGGCTGAAAATACACCCCTCGGCTTATACTCGAGTCAGTGTACCTGAAAATCTTCTTTTACTGTGGCCGGCGTCCATTGTTTAAATATCGTGGCTTCCTCCTGGTCCCGTTCCGTGATACGCGTTTCCAGCAAACACTGTGTTGTGTGTTCCGCCTATCACGGAGGTCCTCTCATTCTCGGACTCCATTTCCCAGCAGACACTGTGTTCAGTGTTCCGCCTATCATGGACGTTCTCTTGTCCGAGGATGAAAAGACGTCCATGATTGGCGGAACACTGAACACAGTGCCTGCTGGGAAACGGAGTCCGAGAATGAGAGGACCTCCGTGATAGGCGGAACACTCAACACAGTGTTTGCTGGAAACTCCTATCATGGAACGGGACCAGGAGGAAGCCGCGATATTTAAACAATGGACGCTCGCAGTCTAGGAAGAATTACACTGACTCAGGCACAGGGAGGCTGCAATGGACACAGTAAGGTTGGGCACAGTGAGGTGGCAATGGGCACAGTAAGGTTGGTTACAGTGAGGTGGCAATGAGCACAGTAAGCTGGCAATGGGCACAGTAAGGTTTGGCACAGTGAGATGGCAATGGGCACAGTAAGCTGGCAATGGCCACAGTAAGGTTGGGCACAGTGAGGTGGCAATGGGCACAGTAAGCTGGCAATGGCCACAGTAAGGTTGGGCACAGTGAGGTGGCAATGGGCACAGTGAGGTTGCAATGGGCACAGTGAGGTTGGGCACAGTGAGGTGGCAATGGGCACAGTGAGGTTGCAATGGGCACAGTGAGGTTGGGCACAGTGAGGTGGCAATGAGCACAGTAAGGTTGCAATGGGCACAGTGAGGTTGGGCACAGTGAGGTGTGCAAATGGGCATTGTTGACCCTCTTTTCCGCTTACAGTAGCTGCTGCATTTCCCCCCCAGGCTTATACTTGAGTCAATAAGTTTTCCCAGTTTATTGGGGTAATATTAGGTACCTTGGCTTATACTCGGTCGGCTTATACTCGAGTATATACGGTAAGTAGAACCTGTCTGACAAAACAGATGGGAAACAAAGTCATTGACATGTATCAGTCTGGAAAGGATTACAAAGCCATTTCTAATGCCTCGTACACACAACCATTTTTCCGGCAGGAAAAAAAACGATGTATTTCCTGATGGAAAAACAAGCCGATGGACTGTTCATTGTCTAGTGAGGAGTGACTGGAAGTGAATTCTGGGCTGAGCAGGGTGACAGGTGGAACTACTACACTCAGCGACCCCACGGGGGCACCGCTACAGACGTATGAGTGCTGCCAGCATTGCTGCAGAGGTTGAAGGGGTGGGGGGTCAGCCTGTCAGTGCTCAGACCATACGCCGCCCACTGCATCAAATTGGTCTGCATGACTGTCGTCCCAGAAGGAAGCCTCTTCTAAAGACAAGTAGACTAAGGACATGGATTACTGGAACCATGTTCTGTAGTCTGATGAGTCCAAGATAAACGTATTTGGTTCAGATGGTGTCAAGCTTGTGTGGCGGCAACCAGGTGAGGAGTACAAAGACAAGTGTGTCTTGTCTCCAGTCAAGTATGGTGATGGGAGTGTCATAGTCTGGGGCTGCATGAGTGCTGCCGGCATTGGGGAGCTACAGCTCATTGAGGGAACCATGAATGCCAACATGTACAGTGACATACTGAAGCAGAGCATGATCCCCTTCCTTCAGAGACTGGGCCGCAGGGCAGTATTCCAACATGACAACGACCCTAAACAAACCTCCAAGATGACCACTAGGCTTGTGCAATTCGTTTCGTAACGAATCGAAATTCGTCCGAATTTAGCAACTTTCGGACATTCGGAAGCATTCGAATTTCCGAACAAAGCAATTACGAATAAAACCGAATCCGAAATAAATTATACCGCAAAATAGCGAATGCCCGAATGTCTTCGGCATAATTCGTTATGAAAAAAGTTACGAATGTACGAATCCATTCGAAGCACAATAACACTCACTCTGCTCTCTGCTTCTCCCTCACCATGCTGAACTCCCTCTCAAAATGGTGTAACGGGGCGGAGGCTATAGCCGCATGAAAAAACGAAAGTAAAATACGAGATTTCGAATCCATTCGAAGCACAATAACACTCTGCTCTGCTCTCTGCTTCTCCCTCACCGTGCTGAACCCTCTCAAAATGGTGTACAGGGGCGGAGCCTATAGCCGCATGTAAAAAACGAAAGTAAAATACGAGATTTCGAATCGTTACAAATAACCACTATGTATTTAGAAAAGTACAAATCCATTCGAAGCACATTAGGCATAATAGGCAGCGTCGTTGTGAGAGAGACACGGAAAATTACGAATCAACGAACCCAAAAAAAGTTACGAAAGTAGGAGTTGTGTCCAGAATCAACGAAAAACAACGTACTCTACCGAAAGTACGAATTATAAAGCAACAAAAAATTCAACGAAAAATGTCGCTTGCGAAAATACGAATTAGTCCGAACACGAAAAATCCCGTCTAGCAAAATTACGAATGATTACGAATCAACAGGACCGGAAAGAAACGAACCGAAACGGAACAAATTTTTCCGTTGTGCACAAGAAGCAAACCGAAACGGAACAAATTTTTCCGTTGTGCACAAGTCTAATGACCACTGCCTTGCTAAAGAAGCTGAGGGTAAAGGTGATGGACTGGCCAAGCATTTCTCCAGACCTAAACCCTATTGAGCATCTGTGGGGCATCCTCATACAGAAGGTGGAGGAGCGCAAGGTCTCCAACATCCACCAGCTCCGTGATGTCGTCATGGAGGAGTGGAAGAGGACTCCAGTGGCAACCTGTGAAGCTCTGGTGAACTCCATGCCCAAGAGGGTTAAGGCAGTGCTGGAAAATAATGGTGGCCACACAAAGTATTGACACATTGGGCCCAATATGGCCATTTTCACTTAGGGGTGTACTCACTTTTGTTGCCAGTGATTTAGACATTAATGGCTGTATGTGGAGTTATTTTAAGGGGACAGCAAATTTACACTGTTATACAAGCTGTACACTCACTACTTTACATTGTAGCAAAGTGTAATTTCTTCAGTGTTGTCACATGAAAAGATATAATAAAATATGTACAAAAATGTGAGGGGTGTTCTCAATTTTGTGAGATACTGTATATATACTGTATATATACAGTATATATATATATATATATATATAGATAGATAGATAGATAGATAGATAGATAGATAGATAGATAGATAGATAGATAGATATCTATATACAGTCAGGTCCATAAATATTGGGACATCGACACAATTCTAATCTTTTTGGCTCTATACACCACCACAATGGATTTGAAATTAAACGAACAAGATGTGTTTTAACTACAGACTTTCAGCTTTAATTTGAGGGTATTTACATCCAAATCAGGTGAACGGTGTAGGAATTACAACAGTTTGTATATGTGCCTCCCACTTTTTAATGGACCAAAAGTAATGGGACAATTGGCTGCTCAGCTGTTCCATGGCCAGGTGTGTGTTATTCCCTCATTATCCCATTTACAAGGAGCAGATAAAAGGTCCAGAGTTCATTTCAAGTATGCTATTTGCATTTGGAATCTGTTGCTGTCAACTCTCAATATGAGATCCAAAGAGCTGTCACTATCAGTGAAGCAAGCCATCATTAGGCTGAAAAAACAAAACAAACCCATCAGAGAGATAGCAAAAACATTAGGTGTGGCCAAATCAACTGTTTGGAACATCCTTAAAAAGAAAGAACGCACCGGTGAGCTCAGCAACACCAAAAGACCCGGAAGACCACGGAAAACAACTGTGGTGGATGACCGAAGAATTCTTTCCCTGGTGAAAAAAACACCCTTCACAACAGTTGGCCAGATCAAGAACACTCTCCAGGAGGTAGGTGTATGTGTGTCAAAGTCAACAATCAAGAGAAGACTTCACCAGAGTGAATACAGAGGGTTCACCACAAGATGTAAACCATTGGTGAGCCTCAAAAACAGGAAGGCCAGATTAGAGTTTGCCAAACAACATCTAAAAAAGCCTTCACAGTTCTGGAACAACATCCTATGGACAGATGAGACCGAGATCAACTTATACCAGAGTGATGGGAAGAGAAGAGTATGGAGAAGGAAAGGAACTGCTCATGATCCAAAGCATACCACCTCATCAGTGAAGCATGGCGTTGGTAGTGTCATGGCGTGGGCATGTATGGCTGCCAATGGAACTGGTTCTCTTGTATTTATTGATGATGTGACTGCTGACAAAAGCAGCAGGATGAATTCTGAAGTGTTTCGGGCAATATTATCTGCTCATATTCAGCCAAATGCTTCAGAACTCATTGGACGGCACTTCACAGTGCAGATGGACAATGACCCGAAGCATTCTGTGAAAGCAACCAAACAGTTTTTTAAGGGAAAGAAGTGGAATGTTATGCAATGGCCAAGTCAATCACCTGACCTGACTCCGATTGAGCATGAATTTCACTTGCTGAAGACAAAACTGAAGGGAAAATGCCCCAAGAACAAGCAGAAACTGAAGACAGTTGCAGTAGAGGCCTGGCAGAGCATCACCAGGGATGAAACCCAGCGTCTGGTGATGTCATCGCATTCCAGACTTCAGGCTGTAATTGACTGCAAAGGATTTGCAACCAAGTATTAAAAAGTGAAAGTTTGATTGATGATTGTTAATCTGTCCCATTACTTTTGGTCCCTTAAAAAGTGTGAGGCACATATACAAACTGTTGTAATTCCTACACCGTTCACCTGATTTGGATGTAAATACCCTCAAATTAAAGCTGAAAGTCTGCAGTTAAAGCACATCTTGTTCGTTTCATTTCAAATCCATTGCGATGGTGTATAGAGCCAACAAGATTAGAATTGTGTTGATGTCCCAATATTTATGGACCTGACTGTATATATATCCAATCAGCAATAATCCAAAGCCAATGGAAAGGCTGAACTGTTACTAGCCTTCTGCTGTCTTAACAGTCCAATTCTTGAAGGTTGAATTAACCTTCAGATCTGCTCCTGCAGCTGTCACGGGCAAGTTGGTCATCGTTAAGATACAAAGTCACTGCGTTCTACTGAAAAGTCCACAGTGACGTGTAACAGTGAGCAGAACGCTAAGATCCCTGGAGATGATGCTTAAAGTAGTAGTATATTTTTAATGGCCTTCATATTCCGTCCCTCTGCCCCAAGCCTTCCTGTTTTTTTTTTTTCAACAGTAAGCATATGCAACGAACATTTCTGACATTAAATATTGAATATATTTATGTGATTTATCACGCTGATCTCCTTTACTCTTTATATTATTAAAGGGAGATTCCATTTTTGTTCCAAAAAATATTATATAAAGAGAGCAGGGTAAAGGGGGATGCAGAGTGAGGTGTATCTGGGGGATGCAGAGGGTGCAGAGTGAGTTGTAATGGGCTTACAGAGTGTAGAGTAATGTGGTATGTAGAGTGTGGGGTGATAGGGATTGTAGATTGTGGAGCAATGGGGGATGCAGAGTGTGGGGTAATGGGGGGTGCAGGGGCTGGAGACTGTAGGGTAGTAAGGGGTGCAGGAATACAAGTTGGATACAATGCGAGTACAGATATAGTACTGGGAAATTCAGGTGTTGCAGAGTGCTGGTTAACGGGGAATGCAGGGGGTTTTGAGTAAGGTATAAGGGGGATTCAGGGGGTGCAGAGAAGGGGCTAACGGGGGGTGCAGAGGGTACAGAGTAAGTGGTAGCACTGCAAAAAGAGGCATACTGGAGGATGAAGGGGTGCGGGGTAATGGACGATGCAGGGTGTGAAGAGTGAAGTTTATTGGGGATGGAGAGAATGCAGAGAGCAGGGTAATGGGGGGTGCAGAGTGAGAAGTATTGGGGAATGCAGAGTGGTGTATATCTGGGGGATGCAGGGGGTGCAGAGTGAGGTGTTATAGGGGGATGCAGAGTGAGTTGTAATGGGGATACTGCGGTTGCAGAGTGCAGGGTAATGGGGGATGCAAAGTGTGGGGTGATACGGATGATAGAATGCAGAGCAATGGGGAGCAATGGGGGATGCAAAGTGTGGGGTAATGGGGGGTGCAGGGGCTGCAGACTATGGGGAAGTAAGGTGTGAAGGGATACAAGTTGAATACAATGCGAGTACAGATATAGTACTGGGAAATGCAGGTGTTGCTGAATTCTGGGTATTGGGGAATGCAAGGGGTTTTGAGTAAGGCATAAGGGGGTGCAGGTGTTGCAGAATTCTGGGTATTGGGGAATGCAAGGGGTTTTGAGTAAGGCATAAGGGGGGTGCAGGGGGTTCAGAGTAGGGGGTAATGGGGGTGCAGGCTGCAGACTATGGGGTAGTAATGGGTGCAGGGATACAAGTTGGATACAATGTGAGTACAGATATAGTACTGGGAGATGCTAGGGTTGCAGAGTGCTGGGTAATAGGCAATGCAGGGGGTTTTGGGTAAGGTATAGGGGGGTGCAGAGTAGGGGGTAATGGGGGATGTAGACGGTGTAGAGTGTGTGCTAGTGGGGGCAGGGCACCCGATCTAAGGACTAGTAATCTGCATGACATAACATTTTTGCTTTTAACATCCTTTAACAGTCTTGCTTTAATTTAAACATTTTAGGCCTCCTAGTAGTTTGCATTGTAACCAGATGAGATTGTATTCTTTTATTATTTTGCCTTTTCTATTCAAACTGCAGAAATAGCCTACAGAGAAGAAAGGCGCAGCATAGCGAAGGTATATATATCTTTTTATTCTCCATAAAGTACTGCCTAAGCATTCTGTGCTGCATTATTTTCAGCCGCATCGAGGAAGTATTCTGTTGCCTCTTATTTCATGCAAAATAGAGGAAAGACGTTGCGTCTGGCATTCGGGGAAAAGCTTGTTATCGCACAGGTGAAGCTTCTTTTGTTAAGGGATGTGATTTCATTGTCAGATAAGAGATTCGCCTGTCACTATCTCCCCGGGGATCTGCTATTCATTTAAGGGGGATCTACAGGTAGATAAGCTATAGTTCTTTCCTATTCTTTTGCCGGCACCTAGGAAATTGTAATAGCTTTGCAACACGGGAGACAAGACAAGTTAAAGCTCAGCTCCAGGCATACATAAAATTCACACGTAATCATTAATACATCATTAAATGTACTTTTTTAAATGCAAAAATTATAAGTCCCTGAATCTGACTTCGTATCAGCCACTTGCAGTTTATAGTACAGCAGATTTCAGACAGGAAAAGGAGCACAAAAAACAAACAGGTATGGTGCAATGTAAGAAGCGTGCTGATATCAGGATAGAGCAGAGTAACAGAGACATGAGCTTTCATTTTGCTGCTTCTTCTTTCACTGCCCAGTCAAAGGATGGGGGTGGTGAGAGGGCACCTGCAGGTAAAAAACTGCAGCTGAGAAAGATCAGTCCCCCTCCTCTTCCAGACAAGGCTGTGCTGTGTGGCAGAGCTGTGTGAGTTCCAGGACTGGATTAACAGAAATACAAATCCTCTGCCAGGGAAAGTAGCACTTAAATATGTTGACTATTTGTGTATATAGCTGTTTGCATGGAGTTCAGCTTAAAGTGGTAGTAAACTCTGTTTTACCTACAGGTAAGCATATAATAAGGCTTACCTGTAGGTACTGTAAATAACTCCTAAACTTGTGCTGTTTAGGAGATATTCAGACTGCGTACAGCCGGTGACATCACTGGTGTATGCACTATTAAGGCCCGGTATACAGTGCCGGACCATCAGAGCCTGTGCCATAAATGGCGGCTCCCACACACATGCACGGGAGTGACGTCATTGTGCCGACAGCCACTCATGTAACCGGAGGCCATGAACCTGGAAGGAAGACCGGGGGAAGATGGAAGCCCTCTCAGTAGGGATGAGCCGAACACCCCCGGGTTCGGTTCGCACCAGTACCTGCGAACAGACCTAAAGGTCGCGCAAACTTTAGAACCCTATTAAATACAATGGACTCGAACGTTCAAAATCAAAAGTGCTAATTATCAAGGCTTATATGCAAGTTATTGTCCAAAAAAGTGTTTGGGGACCCGGGTTCTGCCCCAGGGGACATGTATCAATGCAAAAAAAAGTTTTAAAAACTGCAGTTTTTTCGGGAGCAGTGATTTTAATAATGCTTAAAGTGAAACAATAAAAGTGAAATATTCCTTTAAATGTCATACCTGGGGGGTGTGTATAGTATGCCTGTAAAGCAGCGCTTGTTTCCCTTGCTTAGAACTGTCCCTGCACAAAATGTAATTTCTGAAGGAAAAAAAGTAATTTAAAAGCACTCGCGGCTGTAATAAATTGTCGGCTCCCGGCAATACAGAGAAAAGTCATTGATAAAAAAAAAATGCGTGGGGGTCCCCCCAAATTCAATTACCAGGCACGTCAGGTCTGGTATGGATATTAAGGGGAACCCTGCGTCAAATTTAAAAAAAAAATTACGTGGAGTTCCCCCCCAAAAAATCCATACCAGACCCTTTATCCGAGCATGCAACCTGGCAGGCCGCAGGAAAAGAGGTGGGGACGAGAGAGAGCCCCCCCCTCCTGAACCGTACAAGGCCACATGCCCTCAACATGGGGAGGATGCTTTGGGGGTCTGTGACGCGTCGGGATTTGTACACACGATCGGAAATTCCGAACAGTTTTTTTCCTGACGGGAAAGAAGAGAACCTGCTCTCTATCTTTTTCCAGCAGTTTTTCTGTTGGAAAAAGTCTGATGGAGCATACACATGGTCGGGATTCCCGACCAAAAGCTCTCATCAGTCTTTTTCCAACAGGAAAAACTTTTATGGGGGAAAGAGGGTTAGGGCCAGGACACCCTTGAGTACTTGCAAGTTCAATTAGCACACTCTGAGACTTCAATAAGAGGACAGCCGTGCCAGGAAAGGCCTCCAGCAAGAAGCCACATCTACACCTGCAGGGATGCTGTCTCCTATGGCAACAGTCTTTAACAGTTCCTAAGACCAAACGTAACAGTTTCTTCACTTTCACTACAACTTCTCCTTGTAGTTCTTCAGCCCACTGAGCTTCCAGTCTCTCTCACGAGACCCTCTGATTCACTGCCACTGAATCCCTTAAACTCCTTCACAGTGGTATCGTCCTCAAGCATCACCCCCCGCTTCTCTGCTGGTCCCTAGCTTGGCACTCCAGATACTTCTCAAGCTTCACCTTGACTCACAATGCCGCTCTGCAAGCATCACCTCCGCTAGTTGGGTCCCTGACTTGATCACTGTCTGAAGTTTCCAGATTCTCCACCGTACCCGTCCGGTGAGAATACTATTCCAGTACTTGCTTCAGTTACTCACTGTGGTCCCTGGTAACAAGATGGTTGATCCCTTACTGGCATATCCCTTTACCTCTGACCACTGACAGGTTCTCCGGCCGGCAGAACCGTCACATCTGGTTGAACTGCAAGTCGCAATCCCAACCCTGCGCTGGTCTCTTGCTTCTGGATAGGCCCTCAGACTAGCAGCCAGATGCCCCCCAGGATAGGCCCAATCTCTGGCCTAGCAGCCCGGCAATATGACACACGTCCACCCAGATGGCCGTCCAGGTGGCACAGAACCCTGATCACCTGACTCCACCCGAATATATAGGTTCTCCCAGGAGGCCAAGGAATCCAAGAAGACTCCTGCCCATTGGCTGAGATACCTCATATACCCAAAACCTGACTTTGAGCTGCCCGTCTCATATCTAGTACCACCAAGTACCGGGTCACCTAGTGATAATAGATAAAAGTGCAATAAAGCCAAACTTAGGGAGAAATCAATGGATCTCTAATAATCGACCAGGTTGACAAGTAAATTTGTGAGGAGCAACCCTGCCTAAACTCCAGGGTGCTACACAAGCATGAGCACTAAGGTACAACCATTGTGTAGCACTGCACTGCATGCGGCTGGCGCTAAGGGGTTAAAGGGGTTGTAAAGGCAGACGTTTTTTTTATCTTAATTCATCCTATGCATTAAGATAAAAAACCTTCTGTATGTAGCAGCCTCCCCAGCACCCCCTAATTACTTACCTGAGCCCCATCTCTCTCCAGCGATGTCCACGAGTGTATTAGCCATCCGTTACTCTCCTCCTGATTGGCTGAGACACAGCAGTGGCGCCATTGGCTCCCCCGGCTGTCGATCAAAGTCAGTTAGCCAATCAGGGGAGAGAGGGGTGGGGCCAGGTCGGGGCTCCATGTCTAAATGAACACATGGAGCTGTGACTCGGCTCGGGTGCCCCCATAGAAAGCTGCTAGCTATGGGGGCACTCATCAGGAGGGAGGGGCCAGGAGCACTGAAGAGGGACCCGAGAAGAGGAGGATCTGGGCTGCTCTGTGCAAAACCAACTGTTATTTTTATTTTTTAAACAAGACTTTACAATCACTTTAAGCCCCATACACATAGGCCTAATAACAGGGTGGGACATTCGGCCCGTGTGTGCAGCTGCTGGTCCGACGGAACCTGGCCGAATGTCCAGCTTGTGTTGAAGGGGCATGACTGAGAAAGCGCTGCCGATCGGCTTCTGATCAATGCTCTCAGCCGATGGTTGAGAACGCTGACCAGTGTTTTCTGGTGGTGAGGGGGGGGGGGGGGGTGTTAGAACACAATCAGCAGGGAGATCGCTGTACTAACATCGGATTGTTAGTACAGGATCTCCTCCCGAGCTCTTCAGCTTTTTTTTTTCGCTCAGCCTGCTGGGTTGAATGGAAAAAAATATATTAAAAAACTTACAGGGTGTACTAAGCTTTAAATTGTGTGAAAGATTTTTCCATGTCAGAGCAGTGAAAATGTGGAACCTATCTCACAATTTATCCCACAATTATTGCTGCTTTAGAGGGGTTCAATATATTTTAATACAGTAAGCAAAGTTTTTTACCCTTTAATATGTGGAACCTATTTCTCCAAGTAGTGGTATCAGCTGAAAGCTTATTTAAATAAAAAAAAACACACACACACATAGGTTGAACTGTATGGACCCGTGTTGTTTTTTCAACCTTATTAACTTTGTAAGTATGTAATTGATGATGAAAAACATGGTAAGGAATAGCTCGTTTGCTACTAGACATGTGCATTTGTTTTCGTCCAAATTTCTGGGATTTTCGCGTTCGTTTTAACAAACGATAGCGAATGTGCAGAGTCCGAAATCCGAAAGATCCGACATTAAAAATGCTTTATTTTCGTTTTGTTGTGACAACAGTTCGATATAGATAGAAGATTCAACATGACGGTGACAATAGCGATCTGTGTCTATCGAATCTGCGGTTGAATGTGCCTAACCTAACTCTATTAGTCCGAGATTATTCTACATAGAGAGGAAAGATTTGAGATTATAGAGACATGAAGATTCGACATAGAGAGAAAAGATTCAACATTATAGAGACATGAAGATTCGACGAAGCAGCTAAAAACATACGATCGCCACAAACGGACGTTTATGGTCAAATGCTCCGCCGATAGGCTATAGAAGAATTCTAATGTTGGTTCACTAGTAATAATAATTAATAAATATAATTATTACTAGTCATACAACATTAGAATTCTATTATAGCTTGTGGGCGGAGCATTCGACCGGAAATGTACGATTGCGGCGTAGTACAGTTTCGCTGCTCCGTCCAATCTTCTTAGAACATTCGACGGACATCATAAGCCTTCAATTGACAGATTCGACCTTAATTATTTCGGATTTTCGGACGAATGCATTTTTTAACAAAACAAAATAAATAAAAAAATGAATTTCGGGAGTACCGTATATACTCGAGTATAAGCCGACACGAATATAAGCCGAGGCAGGGCTGGACTGGGACCAAAATTTGGCCCTGGACTTCATCCAGACTGGCCCACTTTAATTCAATAAAATGCTGCCCCCACCCCCCAAAAAAATCACGCCCACTAAACGGCCCCTACATCCATTATTGTATATCATGAGAGGGTGAGCGAGAGAGAGAGAGAGAGAGGGTTGAGGGAAAGGGGGTGAGAGGGGTGGGTGAGAGAGGGGTGAGTGTAAGAGAGAGGGAGTGAGTGTAAAAGAGAGGGGGTGAGTGTAGGACCCCCTACACACTGAGGCATTTTTCAGGCGCTTTTGGGCTAAAAATAGCACCTGTAAAGCCCCTGAAAAACGCCTCCGCTGCAGTCCCAGTGTGAAAGTCCTCCAAGCAGCATCTTTGGGCCGGTGGAGGAGCGGTGTACACACCGCTCCTGCCCATTGAAATGAATGGCTGAGAGACAGAGGAGGGGGCTGAGAGATAGAGGAGGGGGCTGAGAAACAGAGGAGGGGTCTGAGAGACAGAGGGGGAAGCTGAGAGACGGGGAGCTAAGAAACAGAGGGGGGCTGAGAGACAGAGGGGGGGCTGAGAGACAGAGGGGGGGGCTGAGAGACAGTGGAGGGGTCTGAGAGACAGTGGAGGGGTCTGAGAGACAGTGGAGGGGTCTGAGAGACAGACAGAGGGGGGAGCTGAGAGACAGAGGGGGAGAGCTGAAAGACAGAGGGGGAGAGCTGAAAGACAGAGGGGGAGAGCTGAGAGACAGAGGGGGAGAGCTGAGAGACAGAGGAGGAGAGCTGAGAGACAGAGGAGGAGAGCTGAGAGACAGAGGAGGAGAGCTGAGAGACAGAGGAGAAGAGCTGAGAGACAGAGGAGAAGAGCTGAGAGACAGAGGAGGAGAGCTGAGAGACAGAGGGGGGTCTAAGAGATAGAGGGGAGCTGAGAGACAGAGGAGGGACTAAAAGAGGGGGGACTGAGAGACACGGGAACTGAGAGACAAAGGGGGGTCTAAGAGACAGGGCGGTCTGAGAGACAGAGGGGGGAGCTGAGAGACAGAGGAAGAGCTGAGAGACAGAGGCGGGACTGAGAGACAGAGGGGGAGAGTTGAGAGACAGAGGGGGAGAGCTGAGAGACAAATGGGGAGAGCTGAGAGATAGAGGAGGGGGCTGATAGACAGAGGGGAAGCTGAGAGACAGAGGGGGAGCTGAGAGACAGAGGGGGAGCTGAGAGACAAAGGAGGAGAGCTGAGAGACAGAGGAGGAGAGCTGAGAGACAAAGGAGGAGAGCTGAGAGACAGAGGAGGAGAGCTGAGAGACAGAGGAGGGGAGCTGAGAGATAGAGGAGGAGAGCTGAGAGACAGAGGAGGGGTCTGAGAGACAGAGGGGGGTTCTGAGAGACAGAGGGGGGTTCTGAGAGACAGAGGGGGGGTCTGAGAGACAGAGGAGGGGTCTGAGAGATAGTGGGGGGGCTGAGAGACAGAGAAGGGGCTGAAAGAGGGGGGACTGAGAGACAGAGGGGGGGGACTGAGAGACAGAGGGGGCAGAGAGACAAAGGGGAGGGCTGAGACAGACCACATAGCACTGTCCCTTTCTGCAGTCCCTCCTCTGCTCACCTCCCCGCTGTCTCAGTGTTCTGGCATGTTTGTGTAGGATGCCAGGTTCCTTGATGGCCATCAGCGGCATCGCCGAGTCTCCCACTTGATCCGGGGGGTGCTCACGCTGCCCTACTCCTTACAGCGGCGCATGTTCTCTTCCTCCGGGCTCCCAGTCAGCCTGCCCTCCGGCCCAGGCCGCATGGTTCCTGGAGCAGAGAGGAGGTGGAGGAATCGAGGTTCTGGGAGTGCCGGGGTGGAGCTCTTCTCCCTCGGAATTGTACATCCAACTGCCCTCCTCGATGGCCACCTTCCCCGAATCCCCGCCGCCGTTTGCTGCCACGCTCCTGCTGCCGCCGAACTGCATAAAAAAATGGGCCACAAGAAAAACATTTTTTTTTTTTTGTGAGGGCCGCTGTTTGCTGCCATGCTCCCGCTGCCGCAAAACTGCATAAAAAACGGCCCACAAAAAAAAAAAACAATTTTTTTTTTTTTTTTTTGAGGGCCGCTGTTTGCTGCCACACTCCCGCTGCCGCCGAACTGCATAAAAAAACGGCCCACAAAAAAAAATAAAAAAAAATAATAATAATTTTTTTTTTTTTTTTTAAACGGCCCACTGAGCCATCAGCCCACCGGGAAACTCCCGGTAGTCCCTATGGCCAGTCCATCCCTGAGCCAAGGTACCTAATTTTACCACAAAAAACTGGGAAAACTTACTGACTCGAGTATAAGCCGAGGGAGAGAATGCAGCAGCTACTGCAAGTGGAAGAGGGTCAACAATGCCCATTTGCACGCCTCACTGTGCCCATTGCAACCTCACTAAGCCAATTGTCACTGTGCCCAACCTCACTCTGCCCATTGCCACCTTACTGTGCCCAGCCTTACTGTGCCCATCCTTACTGTGCCCATCCTCACTGTGCCCATCCTCACTGTGCCCCTAAAATTGAAATTGTACCTGAAATTGAGAGGCTGCGGGCGTCCATTCATTGTTTAAAACTCGCGGTCTCTTCCTGGTCCCTTCCGTGATAGGCGTTTCTAAGCAGACACAGTTCCGCCTATCACGAACGTTCTCTCATCCTCAGTTTCCCAGCAGACACTGTGTTCAATGTTCCGCCAATCACGGGCGTCCTCTTGTCCGAGGATGAAAAGGCATCCGTGATTGGCGGCACACTGAACACAGTGTCTGCTGGGATGGGTGAGAATGAAAGAACGTTTGTGATAGGCGTTTCTCAGCATACACAGTTCCGCCTATCACGGAAGGGACCAGGAGGAGATCGCGAGATTTAAACGGTGGACGCCCGCAGCCTCTCAATATTTTTCAGGTACACTGACTCGAGTATAAGCCGAGGGGGGCACTTTTAGCCCAAAAAAAAAGGGCTGAAAATCTCGGCTTATACGGTTACTAAATAAATAAATTTTTCGGACTAAAACAAAATTCCGAAACGAAATATTTCAGTGTGCACATGTTTACTTGCTACTCCTATGTAGTTGCTTTACCATACAAAGTATTACCAGCAGGTAGTGATGCAGCTGTGAAAAGCTGTGAGTGGGAGACCCCTTTACATTACAACAAAAGGAAGTTGCAGGGAAGCAAAGGATTGCAACAGAAGCTAGAAACCTCATTTTTCTCACTGATACACCACGTTTGACACATTTATGAAACGCCGTCTTTATTGCTGATTTCCAGTTTATTTGAGAAATATGACACATATATATAAATCCAAGAACTCACAGACATCTGTACAGTCTAGCCTTCAATGAATTAGGGCATGAAGGACACAATAAGAATCCAGCTCTTCAATGCATACCTCTGTATAAACAATTATAAGTTAATACGACATGGTTCATAAAACTTGTGCAATTTCCCTCCCGTTGAGTCCAACAGCGTGCTCTGGAAAAAAGAGTACATATCAGAAGAACGTACCATGTGTTTTGGTTTGTGTAAACAGTAAACGCCCTCTTCGACTAAAACGAGCCTTTAATACATTTCTGCACACTTCTTAAATTGATTTGTACAGCAGGGCAGCAAATTGTATCCGTTTTTGTAAATGGTTTTCATCACCTATCTTGTGCCGGTAAAGCTAAGCGCAGGGTAAAATAAAAACTGGCCATTGAAGTGGGCTTCTCCCGCACTGCAAGGGTCAAATGTTTGGTTTTTGTCTAGCAGGGAACAGAAACCCTTTTTCCTCGCTCCCCCAAGGCTTCCACTGAGTTGCACCACTGCATAGCTCCCAACTCTCCCTGATTTCGAGGGACTGTCCCTGATTTGGAACAAAGTCCCTCTGTCCATCTTTCCCCCTCATTTCCCCCTCATTTTGGTCTGATCTATATAATTTTATATAAAATTCACTGTTCGTCTTTCAAAAAGTGTTTCCCAGTGCTAAAATTTTCATTAAATTTCTAAATGGCTGCATTTGTAAATTTCAAAAGCCAATATAAAGGAATTGTAGTGGTTGAAAAAGAAAAAAAAAAAAAACACTTGTGGCATAGCTCCCAACTGTCCCTGATTTCGAGGGACTGTCCCTGATTTGGAGCAATGTGTCTCTGTCCCTCTTTCCTCCTCATTTGTCCCTCATTTTGGTCTGATCTCTATAGATGTATATAAAATGCACTATTCATCTTTCAAAAAGTTTTTCCCAGTGCTAAACCTTTCATTCAAATTCTAAATTGCTGCATTTGTAAATTTTAAAAGCCAATATAAAAGAATAGTAGGGGTAAAAAAAAACCTTGTGGATTTAATTAACTTTTTTTGGTTCTCCTTTAAGGGGGTGTGGCAGGGGTGTGTGGCAGGGGGTGTGTCCTATACCAACATACATTTGCTAGTAGGTGTCCCTCATTTCCATCTCAAAATGTTGGGAGGTATGCTTGTGGGTTTAACTAATAATTTTTTGTACAATTCTCCTTTAAGGGGGTGTGGCAGGGGGTGTGTCCTATTCCTACATACTTTTGCTAATAGGTGTCCCTCGTTCCCATCTCACAATGTTGGGAGGAATTGCGACTGGTCTCCTGGAACATCTTCTCTGTCGCAGGCTCTCTGACATCAACAGGTACAATGCAGGACCAGCAGTCCTGTTTTTTAAGTGAAGGCCCACCCATAACCCAGAATGTTGGAGAGCATTAAAGAGCTTCGACTGCCAGGGGAGTAAGGGATAAGGTAAGTATAACTGCCTTTTCTGTTCCCATAGATAACAATTAGCATTTAACCTTTGAGGTGAGGATCCCCCCCCCCCATACATGCCTGTAGCCCAGCTTTAGGGAGACCCTATCAGGCCTCTAAAGGGTTACATTTAGCCCTCCTCTGCAATCGACGACCTCTCTGGCAGCCCGTGTCTCCCACTTTTCCTCCATTCCAGCACTGCAGCCTCTGTTAAACCCTTCAGTTTTTGACACTTCCAGGAGTGTCAGATGATTGTGTCCCCTGTTGCACTCTGGTTTCCTATAGTGATGTAGGGGTCAGAGAAAGGTACTTTCAACCAGCAGAGGACACACACAGGCATCCGATAGGGCTGGTTTACACTTGCTTCAAAAAGTGGCATTGGACACATTTTTTTAAAGCATTCTGAATGCCAATCAAAGCACTGCTCGCTAAATAAAATGGTCAACTTACAGGCCTGCTCACATGTTGTGTTTGCGTCGCTTTGCTTAAAAAATTATACCCCATGTCACTTTCTTGGTGCTTCAAAGCATCTCCAAAGCCTCAATAGAAGTTTATGACAATGCTGAAGCTATTGAGGGTTTTTTATTCAGCGTTAGCTTCGCTTTGTGTTGGAGGTATTTCAGGCACTGGAGAGAGAGAACAGAGTGGCAGGGGATCAGCAGAGCTGGGGGACCGGAGCAGGAGAAACTAGCAGATGTCAGACTTAAGCCTCGTACACACGACCGAGTTTCTCGTCAAAAAACGACAAGAAAACTGCCGAGAGAGCTTTCTTGCCGAGAAAACCGCTTGTGTGTATGGTTTCTCGTCGAGAAAACTGCCGGGAATCTCGACGAGAAAATAGAGAACTTGCTCTCTATTTTCTCATCAGGATTCTCGTTTTTCTCGTCGAGAAAACCGTTCATGTGTATGCTTTTCCGAGTCTTAAAAAATCGCGCATGCTCAAAATCAAGTATGAGACGGGAGCGCTCCTTCTGGTAAAACTAGCGTTCGTAATGGAGATAGCACATTCGTCATGCTGAACTGAAAAGCACAAGGCTGAAAAGCGCGAATCGTCTCTCACCAAATTGTTTACAAACACGCAGTAACACGAGGTCAGCAAAAGCAGCCCAAGGGGTGGCGCCATTGGAATCGAACTTCCCCTTTATACTGCCATCGTACGTGCTGTACGTGACCGCGCAGAACAATGATGAGATTTTGAATTGACTGTGTGTATGCAAGGAAAGCTTGACAAGAAGCTCGTCAAGCTTGACAAGAAGCTTGTCGAGAAAATCAATGGGTTTTTTACGACGAGAAACTCGGTCGTGTGTACGAGGCTTTAGTGAGCAGCGTGTGAGCAATATAGCTGAAGGTGAGCAGGGACTGGAGAGAGAGGAGGATCAGAAAACCAGAGGATCAGCATAGCATTAGCTGGGGGTTACTACTGAATGGGGGATCAGCAGAGCTGGGGGACCGGAGCAGGAGAAACTAGCAGATGTCAGACTTGGTGAGCAGCGTGTGAGCAATATAGCTGAAGGTGAGCAGCGACTGGAGAGAGAGGAGGATCAGAAAACCAGAGGATCAGCATAGCATTAGCTGGGGGTTACTACTGAGTGGGGGATCAGCAGAGCTGGGAGGTACTACTGAGTGGGGGATCAGCATAGCATTAGCTGGGGGTTACTACTGAGTGGGGGATCAGCATTAGCTGGGGGTTACTACTGAGTGGGGGATCAGCAGAGCTGGGAGGTACTACTGAGCAGGGGATCTGCTGAATGTCGGTACTAATAAGCTGGGTATCTGCTGAACAGAAGTTCTAATGAGCTGGGGATCTGATGAGTGGGGGTGCTACTGAGCCAGGGTTCTACTGGGCCCCTTTAAAACAAATAGAAAATCAACACACACAGGGCATTTGCCAAGCTTCATTAAAGGTTTAAAAAAGCATCACCGCTGCATCACAGAAGCATCAAAAACACATCTAAAAAGCATGTTGAAGCGGTAGACACTTTAATGTGTTTTAAAGTCAAAACAAGTGCAAATGAGCCCATACTCTCAATATTGTTGAATGTTGGAAGGCTTTCTCAGTCTGCAGTGGTACAAAAGAAATGTCGAAGTGTTGGATTTATCCTATTAGAGACCTGACATGGCCTCTTTAAGTCTGCATAGTCTTTCCAAGTAGCTTGGCTAACTAAACTCGCCCCCTCCTCAATTGCTCATAGTCACCTTCCCTTCCCTACTCTGCCACTTTGATTGGCTGCCAGGAGCAAAGAAAATACTGGGTACTTCCAGGTATAGGGACCATGTGACCTGCTCCCCTTCTTCCCATGTGACAGTATTGGTGCTTTGTGATTGGCCATCCAGGCACCAACCACACGGGGGTGAGGGGAGAATTACCGGTAAGTCTTGTATCAGCTCCAGTTTGTTACTTGAAGCTTATGTGGGCTCAATCTACAATAGAATAGATCACTTGGGGAGCCATGGAGGTCAATATGTGCAAGCAGGAAGGTGGCTGTTACGTGAACCTGTTGCTTTGCCCTGAACAGGTCAAATAAACTCTCAGCCTTCCTGACCATTTTGCTTTGCTGGTTAAACTGCCATATACAGTGGAACCTTGGATTACGAGCATAATCCGTTCCAGGAGAATGCTCGTAATCCAAAGTACGAGCATATCAAAGTGAGTTTCCCCATTGAAGTCAATGGAAATGAAAATAAATCGTTCAGCATTGACTTCAATGTATGCAATACCGCATGTGGCAAAGGGGGGGGAGCCTCGTAAACACTCGGAAAGGCCCGAGAACACCTCGGCTGAACTCGGAAAACCTCGGAAAGGCTTGGGAACTGAGTATTTCCGAGATTTTCCAAGCAATTCCGAACGGCGCCAATCGGCTGCGATCGTCACCGTTCGGCTCTGCTCAGCTCCGGCGCCCCCCCCCACCTCAGGCCAAATGCGGTATTGCACAACGCTTTGGCTTAAAGTGGAGCTCCACCCTAAATTACAAGTTCCTCTAAGACAGGTATTTTCACCCACATCCGGGAGTCCTCTCTCCGGGAATCTGCGGGAGTGACGTCACTTCCCCCAGACTTCCCGTAGTGTTCTGGGAGACACTCGGCTCCCAGAACACAGGAGGACAAATCAGAACGGCGCAGCGTGACTCGCACATGCGTCGTAGGGAACCGGGCATGAAGCCGCAGGGCTTCACTTCCTGGTTCCCTCAGCGAGGATGGCGGAGGGAGCAGCAGAGCGACGAGCGATCGCTCGTCCTCTGCTGCGGACGTCGCTGGACTCCAGGACAGGTAAGTGTCCAAATATTAAAAGCCAGCAGCTGCTGTAGCTGTAGCTGCTGGCTTTTAATGGGGTTTTTTTCCGGCGGAGCTCCGCTTTAAATCCTGCTTGTTTTGCGAGACAACACTCGCAAACCGAGTCAGGATTTTTAAAAATACAGTGCTCATATTGCGAAACGCTCGTTAACCTCGTTATTCGCAATCCGAAGTTCCACTGTACTGTATACCTGTTCTGCAGAAAATTAATATGGTTTTGTGATGTCAGCAGAGGTTTAGAATGAGGTCAAACTGCGGATTGGACAGCTCTGCCTGAATGAGATCATATGAACAAATGCCTTGGCATATATTCTTAAGACCATTTGTTAAAGAATCAAAAGTTAAAATGATGAAAAGCATATGAAACAAGTCAGAAAGTTGGTTATGTTTTAAGAAGATACTTTGCTGTACTGCCTTACAAATAATTTACCAGTGATGTTTATTTAATAAAAAACTGTACTGAGAGAAATACAGGGGCTGTCATGCTTTTGAAAATGCTAGTTGACTGGGTGCACCAGTGCTTTCTGAATCACTAACAAGCATGCAACAGCAAAGTCAGATGGAGCTCCTGATCATCTTACTTATTCCGATGTTCTGAGGTAGTGCCTCAGAAAGCGTTAAAGCCATTTTGATTAGCAGGCAGCCAGGCAACTAGCATTTTTTAAAAAGAAATGTCATCAATGGCGACCTTCACATTTCTCTCAAGGAAGGTTTCCTTTGAGCTCTTACTTTGTGTTTTTTGTTTTGTTTTTTATGTGGAAAATGGTTGACCAGGAATGTATCACCCGATCATAAACAAAAGTTTCACCACAAAATATTCCCTTTAAGGCTCTCCTTGAAACACCAATGAATATGTCCATACAACTAAGCTATTTCAATCTATGAAAGGACTATACAGGGGTGTTTAATATTCAACTGCTCTGTAGAAACGGCTTCAAGTTTCAGAGAGGTATAACCCCCTTTTTTTCAATGTGCTTTTAGATCCCAACCACTGTAGTGCAACTTGTTTCTCAAGAAGAAACAAGGTGAAGAAGGGGAATAGCTTTATCAAAAATAGAGAGTTTATTTCATTCCCAAACTTCTTTCTTGGCATTCTGTGTATAACACCATCACTGTGTATTTTATTTACTGAGAAATAGACCATTACAAAAAAGGCGTAAAAGATCTGTCCTCAATGAGGCTGTAGGAAAGGTTCCTCAAGTCCTGGGAAGAACCCACAGTTTTGTAGCCCAGTTGGCTTAGTACTTGTCGACAGGCATTCTGGGTGAACTCTACAATGTCATAGGACAAGGTCAGCCTCCAGCTTTCAGCTGTGGCTGCAGAGTTTCTTACTGTGCCATACTTGTGTTTGGCAGAAGACTGGTCACCCCTAGTATTGTTCAAGATCCATCGTTCCACATTGGTATCCAGAGGAATACCCACAAAATCATAGATTTCCTCCATCTTCTTCATAGGGTTTCTAGCCAGGTCTTCATACCTCAAGAGCATGTAGTGCCCCTTTAGCCATGGTGGCCTGCTAAACCCAGTTGACACAGAGTTCAAGAAGTCCTCACAAACCGTGGTCAACTGAGTGGAGTCTAAATTGTATGGTCTGCGACCAGTAGCCCTCCAGATCCTCCATAGCCTGTAAGTGTCTCTGAAGGTCTCACTACGGGAGGCCAGTATGCCTCGTGGGTCTCTCACCAACTGAATCACTTTTAAATTAAGGCGGGGATCCTCTACCAATGCTCTTAAGTCATTAACTTCTGGAACCCGAACTGTTTTTATAGCCACATGACCGTGGTCTTTGCAAGACTCCATTGCTAGAGTCAAATTCAGGCTCCCACACTTCTTAATGCAGTCTCCTTCTTCTAGATAAATATCAGTGGGGCCCAGGGCATCACAAACTGGGACAGAGCAGAGCGCTTTACTTGCACCCCTTCGGAAGAGCCTATCTGTGGTGTGGTTTACTGGTTGTGGCTTAATATAGTTTTCCATAAAATAAAGGTCACAGTCATAAAGGCTTCTTAGGAGGTCCCTGCTAGCTCCCAGCATCACTCTCCTTTCGGCAGGGCTTTTACTCTGAGTCATTTTGGGGATTAGCGTGTATTGAACATGATAGAGTGGTTCAAACAAGTAGAAAACATCCGAATGTTGATTGAACAGTTGACCAACAAAAGAGGACCCACTGCGGGTGGTGGCCAAGATGAGGATATGAGTTTTCCTCGAGATGTTAGAAGTTACTGGCTGGCCATCTTCACATAACCGATCAGGAGAGTCTGTGGGTTCTTGTCCAAGGCTACAATTGCTCGGGTTGGGAATCGGACACATATGAAAGGATTTGGTTGTAAAGGTTCGGATGGCTGTGTACTGGATAGCGATAGAGGCTAGCGCTAGTAAGAGGACAGCCTTCCAAGAACATTGCATGGCTGGAAACCGTCATTGAGCCTTCTCACGGTGTTCAATTATTGTCTGTATATAGAAAGAAAAAGGAGAGTAATATTAGTGTCTGTAATCATAGAGCTATGCCACAAACAAACATGAAAAGTAATATTTAGCAGCCAAATTGATTTCATTTTTCATAATTCAAGAGCAGTTAGAACAATTAAAGATTTTTTCCATTATTGCTATGGATTGCTACAACTTACATATCTGTGTTTGCTGTAGTAAATAACAGCCATTGTCACTGATAAAAATGCACAAAAATGTTCTGGAGGGAGACTTACATTTGCTGTATAGTCTATGGACTGCAATGAAGGATGAAAAAAGCCTTTATCAAATAGCAAACCGATCTATATATTTACTTCTTATCCACAAGCTTAACTCTGGTTTACACAGCAAGAGGAAATCCATAAATCTATATTCTCTTCATAATAAGTTGTCTCTATAATGAACCTTTCTATAGACCATTAGTGGAAAAGTACAATGGGGTACAATGATTGGTGTGCATGCTTACAGATCTACCGCAACAGAAAAATACGTACACACTAACAGAAAATTGCAGATGTATAATTCCAGAATTTTCTTTTGATGTCTGACTATGGTGCATATCATAGTGAATATATAGCTCCATGTTTGGCTTTATTGCTTAATTCCTGACATTTTGTTTTGGTTTACTGCAGTTTAATATTCTGCAAGATTTGTTCTGTATGTGTTCCCATTCTGAAGATGTTTTTTCAGGAATTTTGGGGCCCCTTACACAGCTTCAGGCATAGGCCCCCTGGAGCAGAGAACCGGGGGGGGGGGGTGCTGCCGCTGCAAATTAATTGAGAAGCGGGGGGGTGCTTCCGCCACAATATTATTGAGGTTGGGGGGTTGCCATCTGGGCCCTTGGGGACCTCCGGGCCTCTGGGGGACCTCTGGGCCCCTTACAAAAAATAAAAATAAAACAAATAAAAAAACCTCCGGGCCCCTTACAGACAGGTGTACTGCCTGTACCCCCCTGATGGCGGCCCTGCACCCATGCAAGAAATGGGTAGTGCAGTGGTCACCAGGACAGGAAGGAACAGACAACCATAAAATCATTATCAGAGGTTCTGACCCACTTTCTGTAAAAAAAGGTAGCCTAACTATAAAATGACCCTAGAAAAAAGTAAAACCCAAGTCCAGCTTGGACATACACTATATTACCAAAAGTATTGGGACCTTTACAGGCACAGTGTATACCATCACCATAGGTGTGCGCAGGGGGTGTGCCAGGTGTGCCTGGGCACACCCTAATTACTATGTGCTAGAGCAAAGCGCGATGACGTACGAAATGTACGACGGCACTATAAAGGGGAAGTTCCATTCGGATGGCGCCACCCTTTGGGCTGCTTTTGCTGATCCTTATGTTAGTAAAGTTTGGTGAGAGATGATTCGCGCTTTTCAGCCTCGTGCACTTCAGTCCCTTACAGCGTGACGAATGTGCGATCTCCATTACTATGCATATCAAATGTTGCAAACATGCATATATATTAATTTCAGTGACACCAAGTGACTGAGTGTGATCCGTGAAAAAAATATTATATGTAACAAATAAATCAGAAGGAAGCAGTCCTCTATTGTGACCACACACAAATGACAGTCCAAAAGTGTAGAAAAAACTGCAAGGTTGAAATAAAGAGTCCCACATGGATATGACCCTCTCTGTGAAATGATAGAGACACCACCACCGATGTAAGGAGGAGGCTTACCAGATGGTATTGACTTGATAAGGTGTATACCACCTAAGTCAAAACAGGCTTAAATAATCAGTCAGCAAGGTGTATCCAGCTGGTCCTGAATCCGCATATCAGTCGGCACCGCAAATTCCCGTAAACACCAGGAAGTGTGAATACATATAGTCTTGTTGGAGCCAGAGATACGGTAACCACATAACATGCGTAATGGGAAAAAAACTCACATAGTGTGATACCGTACAAGGAAGTATTTATTAAAAAAGATTTAAAAATGTACACTCACATTTAGAAGAACATCATAGGCATATCACAAAATGCAAGAGCGATGTGTGTGAATGGGTCCAACTGACGCGTTTCAACTAAAAAGTCATCATCTGGGGACGATGTGAGTTTTTTTCCCACTACGCATTAGACATGGGAGCCGTCGAAAAATTTGTTTCGTTCCCTTCCGTTCCGTTTTGTATTAAAAAAAAATCGTAATTCGTGTACGGAATTCAATTCAGATTCGTACGAAATACGAATTTTGTACGACACGTATAACGAATGATTCGACCGGAAATTTACTTCCCCCACCCAATTCCAGCAGCAATCTTTTCTCTCTATAATGTCAAATCTTTTCTCTCTATAATGTCGAATCTTTTCTCTCTATAATGTTGAATCTTTTCTCTCTATAATGTCGAATCTTTTCTCTCTATGTCGAATCTTTTCTCTCTATAATGTCAAATCTTTTCTCTCTATAATGTCGAATCGGAACGAACGAATGATTCGACCGCAAATGTACTTCCCCACCCAATTCCAGCAGCAATCTTTTCTCTCTATAATGTCGAATCTTTTCTCTCTATAATGTCGAATCTTTTCTCTCTATAATGTCAAATCTTTTCTCTCTATGTCAAATCTTTTCTCTCTATAAAATGTCGAATCTTTTCTCTCTATGTTGAATCTTTTCTCTCTATAATGTCGAATCTTTTCTCTCTATGTCAAATCTTTTCTCTCTATGTAGAACAATCTTGGACTAATAGAGTTAAGGTTAGTCACATTCGACCAAAAAATATTTACCTATCGCTGTCGAATTTTCATGTCTTATTTGGTAGTTTGGATTCGGATAATTTGGATACAAAATTTCGTACAAATTTTTCGAAATTTTGTATTTCATACAGAATTCGTATTCGAAAAAATTCGTAATTCTGATTCGTACAAATGTACGAATTTCGAAAAATTTGTACGAATTTTCGATTCGTACGAAACTAATCGCACATGTCTATTACGCATGTTATGTGGTTACTGTATCTCAGGCTCCAACAAGACTATATGTATTCACACTTCCTGGTGTTTACGGGAATTTGCGGCGCCGACTGATATGCGGATTCAGGACCAGCTGGATACACCTTGCTGACTGATTATTTAAGCCTGTTTTGACTTAGGTGGTATACACCTTATCAAGTCAATACCATTTGGTAAGCCTCCTCCTTACATCGGTGGTGGTGTCTCTATCCTTTCACAGAGAGGGTCATATCCATGTGGGACTCTTTATTTCAACCTTGCAGTTTTTTCTACACTTTTGGACTGTCATTTGTGTGTGGTCACAATAGAGGACTGCTTCCTTCTGATTTATTTGTTACATATAATATTTTTTTCACGGATCACACAGTCACTTGGTGTCACTGAAATTAATATATATGCATGTTTGCCACATTGGATATGTGTTGGTAACTGACTCTTTCACAAAAATAATACACTTTTTCATATTCACCAGTTTTTGCTTTGTCTCAGCTGTGTTGGCAGCTAATTTTTGTGTTCACTTATTGCACAGCGCAGTATATCCCATATATAACGATCTCCATTACTAGTTTTACCAGAACGAGTACTCCCGTCTCATCACTTGCTTCTGAGCATGCGCGTTTTTTTCACGTCGTTGAAGCCTACACACGGCCGTTTTTCATGACGAGAAAAACGACAATGTGAAAAACTACGAAAAAAATTAGAGCATGTTCCAAATTTTTAATGCCCATTTTTCACGTCGTGAAAAATGCTCTTAGGCCCACACACGATCGTTTTTAGTGACCATTTAAAAAAATGGCATTTTTCTCGTCATGAAAAACGGTCGTGTGTACGCGGCATCAGTCTCTATGTGTCAATCACTAATGACATTCCGTGACTATTACAAATGACCCCATGTGACATGTGGCAAATAAATAATATAATAGTCCATAAAGTGAAGTGATATTCCAAACAACATTCAATCTTCTTAAATCTTAAGATCTTCCACCACACCGCCGTGCTTGTGACAACTCCCCTCTGAAATTGCACTCTATTAGAACCTCTCCAGGCTGGATTTATAAGCACCAATGATGGTAGCTATTATAAGGAGGTTCTTTTATAATAGTGTTCTTTTTTTATAGAATTTTTATAACATTTTTACAGAAACATTCTTTTAATAACCGTTTTATAAACATTTTATATAGATGCTGCAGTGTTGGTGTGAATTTTAAACAATTGGTTGTTACTATTTTACACTATTGGAGCACTTTTCTAAATTTACATGTGTGGAAAAATTCTGAGCTAAAACACAAGTATACAGTTGATGATCGTTTAATTAGCAAGTTCTTGAGCCGAACACGAGAGTGGGAGACACTAACAGCTGGTGAGTGCAATTTCTTGGGGAGTTGTCACAAGCACGGTGGTGTGGTGGAAGATCTTAAGATTTAAGAAGATTGAATCTTGTTTGGAATATCACTTCACTTTATGGACTATTATATTATTTATTTGCCACATGTCACGTGGGGTCATTTGTAATAGTCACGGTGTTATTAGTGATTGACACATAGAGACTTAGGGAGTGGTACTTAGGTACTGGTCCAATGAGCGCTACATTTTTTCCTATTTTCACATTTAAGTTTTTAGGCTTAAATTCAGTTTATTAACATTTATTTTTTAAGTGGCAGCTTTAGTTTTACACCTTTTTCTCATTGGCACAGTGGTGGTACAGTATATCAGGGGCGGTTTTATATCTCTATACCTACAGTTTATTATTCATTTATATACCCGCAACAGTACACTAATGCTACAAGATACAAAGACCATTCACACCAGCCCCTAATTCAGAGGAGCTTACAATCTTACAGTTCTGATTGGCTGACACTCTTTGACCAACCATGCCTGTAAGTCAGTAATCTTTTCAGTGTGACCTTCCACCCTCCCCTTCATAAAGGAACTATTATAATCTACCTGCTCAGGGCTTTTTTTTTTTTGTGGGAACGTGGGGGAATGCAGTTCCAGCACCTCTGGCACAGGATGAATGCAATGGCAAGGGGTGCTGGAGGGTCTATTGTTGCTGGCTGCTGGGGTATCTGCTATCTCTGGAGGGGATCTATTGTTGCAGGGGGACTACTGTTGCTGGGAGGGATCTACTATTGAGGGAGGAGCACCACAAAATAATACTTGGTTCTGTATTTTCCAAAAGGGGGTGATAATGGTAGGTGGGTAGGGTTGGAACTAATGGATGGTGCTCAGAGGTGGGTATGGGGTGAAGAAAAGGGGTGTGGTACATACACCTATTCTCTGATAAAAAAAAGCCCTGTACCTACTGAAACAAATAGTTAGTAGTACTTTCCTGCCACCATATTTCTCCATCTCCCCAAACTCAGCAGTCTAAGTCCTAAGCTTGAAATTCCCTGCCGTCATTTAAAAAAAATGTAATTGGCCACTGATGACATTGTGCCTCTTCTTGTGCATGTGTCATACACTCATCTGATAAAAAGCTTTTCCTCCTGGGATCCCACAAGGTCTGGGGGGCCATTTTTGTAATCAAAAGATGAGTGTATTGGCACATGTGCAGAATGAGCGGTGGGATGCTCTTCTTTTGCATATACCTTTTGCCAATATACTCATCTGTTGAAAAAAAAATAAGCCTTTTTTTCCTTTTTCCTAAACTCAAGAGATCTCACAGTTTAAGTATGAGATCTCCCTGGAGGGCAATAGTGATGTGGCCTTCCCAGGGGACATCTGTGAGGCACAGTGCCTAAAGAGAACTAGGATTCGGAAGCTGGAACACGCAAAGGTAGCTAACAGCAATATAATTTTATTAGACAAAAGACATGATTTCAGTTTTAGTGAAAGGGGGGAGAGGTCTGCTTGGATCCAAAGAACATAGGCCGTCTATTTAACCACTTCAGCCCCTGAAGAATTTAACCCCTTCCTGACCAGAGCACTTTTTGCGATTCGGCACTGCGTCGCTTTAACTGACAATTGCGCGGCCATGGAAAGTGGCTCCCAAACAAAATGTATGTCCTTTTTTCCCCACAAATAGAGCTTTCTTTTGGTGGTATTTGATCACCTCTGCGGTTTTTATTTTTTGCACTATAAACTAAAAAAGAGCAACAATTTTGAAAAAAAAGCAATATTTTATACTTTTTGCTATAATAAATATCCCCCAAAAAAGTATATAAAAAAATAATTTCTTTCTCAGTTTAGGTCGATATGTATTCTTCTACATATTTTTGGTAAAAAAAATCAGGTTTGCGCAAAAGTTATAGTGCCTACAAAATAGGGGATAGTTTTATGTCATTTTTATTATTATTATTTTTTTATTAGTAATGGCGGCGATCAGCGATTTTTATCGTGACTGTGACATTATGGCGGACACATCGGACACTTTTGACACTATTTTGGGACCATTGTCATTTATACAGCGATCAGTGATATAAAAATGCACTGATTATTGTCTAAACACTGGCAGGGAAGGGGTTAAACACTGGGGGCGATGAAGGGGTTAAGTGTGTCCTAGGGAGTGATTCTAACTGTGGGGGGTGGGCTCCCACGACACGACAGTGTCCCGATGACAGGAAGCAGTAGATCAGTGTCCTGTCACTAGGCAGAACAGGGAAATGCCTTGTTTACATAGGCATCTCCCCGTTCTGCAGCTCTGTGACACGATCGCGGGACACCGGCGGACATCGAGTCCGCGGGTCCTGCGGGCACGGTCACGGAGCAACGTACAGGTACGTTGCTTTGCGCAGCCGTGCCATTCTGCCGACATATATCGTCGTTAGGCAGTTGGCAAGTTGGATAAAAGTATCTAAACCTCAAAACAAAAATGTAATAAATGACAGCGTACCCGTCCAGATGTAATGGCTGCATTAGATTTCTTTTTCCCTTTATTTTTATCTGATGATCCTGCAAATAACATACTTCCTGTCCTAGGGTGATAACGCTCGCTCGTTACCTTTTATCTATGGGGGCCGCCATAGTTGTTACCAGGCTGCCCTTTTGAACTGAACTTCAAATACATCTTCATGAAGGCCATACAGTCTTTAATTTGATGCATTGTTTTAAGAAATATCTTGCTTAGATTTCTTTATTAGAGGCTAAAAAAAAAAAAAAATGGGGAAAATATAAAAGCATATCTGTTCATTTATTTATCTTTTACTTTAATTTTTTTTGACATTTTGCTTGTTTGTTTTTTTTAGGTATGCTTTTACTTTAGTAAGGCAGCCAGCTGCTTCTGTCAAAGTGTCTTGACTATGGTATTAAATATGGCTTGTTAACTTCTATACCAAAACCCCACCCTTCCCGTAGTGACCACACCACACAAAATTGGAGTAAATTGGCCATAGCAGACTTTTTATTAAACAAAATATAAATAATCAATAATTAGCAGATCAATAACATAAAATACCAGACCAGACAGTTTATTGAAGAAAAAGAGCCACAAGGTCCTATTAGGCATAAACCCCCAGGACGGTACCTGCTTGTCACTTCACAGGCCTCCAGCCGCAAAACCACCAACTCGGAGACAACTAGCAGGTACTGTACACATCCACCAACTGGGAGCCGTACCTCAGACAGGTCCCTACACCATACCTTTTGTGCCCATATGAACCTAAAAAGGACCTTGCACCGCGCCAATCGCCACATCTGGCTAAACCAACCCCCAATTCCCTAACCAGCAAAAAAAACCACCACATATAGGGCGGGAGGGTGGGAAGTTGCTCCGCTCTGCTGCTCTGACTGAGACCCTCCCCTTCCGGTCTACTGACCAATTCCCCCCTTGCTCCACCCTGCTCAAACCATGCCCCCATACGGCCTGATACCAACCTTGCTGCCAATAGCTGGCGGCAATATGGTCGGAAAGTCGGCCCTCCTGCGCAGGATCATGTACCTAGTACATAATCCTGCACTTCCGGGTCTGGGGCACGTGTGCGCGCCACCGCTGGCCTGCTCACGCTGTGATTAGACACAACAGGAGCTGATTGGTGGGTATGGCGGACTCGATGAAGACATTGATCCTGTGTCCTGTGTCTCTCCCGAGTCAAAGCACCCCCCCCCCCCACAGTTAGAAAGCACTCCCTAGGCATACATTTAACCCTTAGATCGCCCCTGATGTTTAACCCCCTTCCCAGCCAGTGTCATTAGTACAGTGACAATGCATATTTTTTTAGCACTGATCACTGTATTAGTGTCACTGGTCCCCAAAAAAGTGTCAGTTAGTGTCCCAACTGTCCACCGCAAAAACTCAGTTGCACTATAAGTTGCTGAACACCGCCCATTACTAGTAAAAAATAAATGTATCCCTTAGTAGTAAATTTTGCGTAAACCAATCAATAAACGCTTATTGGATTTTTTTTACCAAAAATATGTAGCAGAATACTAATTGGCCTAAATTGATGAAGAAATTTGATTTTTTTTTCTATTTTTTTTATTGGATATGTTTTATAGCAGAATGTAAAAAATAATATATATTTTTTCAAAATTGTCGATCTTTTTTTGTTTCTTGCACAAAAGAGAGGAAAAAAGGACAAAATGTTATTTAAGTACAGCGTCACATGCCTGCGCAATGGTCAGTTAGACCCCTTTCACACTGGGGCGGGGAGGTGCGCTGGCGGTATAGTGGCGCTATTTTTAGCGCTGCCATACCGTTGTTTTTGCCGCGATATTCGGCCGCTAGCGGTGAGTTTTTAACCCCCGCTAGTGGGCAAAAAGGGGTTAATACCGCAGTTTCCCTATGCTTTCAATGGGCAGGAGCAGTAAAGGAGCGGTATACACACCGCTCCTTCACCGCTCAAAAGATGTGGCTTGCAGGAGATTTTTTTTCCTCCCGCCAGCGCATCGCCTCAGGGCTTTCACATTGAGAATGCTGGGGCAGGATTATTTCAGGCGTTATTTATGCGCTATTTTTAGTGCTAAAATGCCTGAAATACGCCTCAGTGTGAAAGGGGCCTAAAAGTAACAAAGTGCCGTATCGCAAAAAATGGCCTGGTCATGAAGGGGGATAAACCTTCCGGAGGGCAAGTGGTTAAACTACTGGAGGGCACTGAACACAGAACTGCAGTGCTAACCACTAAGCCCACGTGCTTCTCCTAGGGTTCATTGACATGTGCGACAGGAACCGCAATGCAGGGCGCCCCCCTAATATATGCGTCCGGCCCTGATCTGCATGCAGGGCACCGGACGCATTGATTCCATTTTCTTTAGGAAGCACGTGATTAGAGCCAGAGGCTCTAATAGGCTTCAAAAAAGGGTGGGCTCAGGACACAGAGGACTGCGCCCCGAGCCCACCCAGTTATGTGACAATAGCGAATTAATATTCGCTATTGTTTTCCCAATTCTCCTCCTGGCCAATCAGGAAGCAGGTCCTGAGACCCCTCACCCGATTGTCCGAGAGGAGAAGGGATACTATTGGCCGCCAAGGAGGAGGAGGGAGGAGACGCAGGGGAAGCCGCCGTGAAGCACCAGGAGGAGGAGACGCCGCCCGCTGCTTGGATGAAGCGCTGCCCCCGACCTAGATGGGATAAGACCCCTTTCACACTGAAGCGCTGCTAAAACTTAGTTTTTAAGGTGCTTTAGCAGGGTTTTAGCTGCACTTTTTGGGTGCTACCGGGTCGCTTTTAAAAAAATTAAAAGACCAGTTTTGCGGCGCTTTGGAAGTCCTCTGTTTTTGGAGCGCTTTTTACAGCGCTCCAAACACGCACCAAAAATGCTGCTTGCAGGACTTTTTCTACCGTCCTGCAAGCGCACCGCCCCAGTGTGAAAGCCCTCATTCAAATGAATGGAAGGCAGTTTTCAGGCGCTATTTTTAGCGCTAAAATGCCTGAAAACGGCCTCAGTGTGAAAAGGGTCCAAGTGCAGGGCTGGTGACCGACTGACTGAATAGACCACCAGCCGCCACTGATCCACACTCAAATCGTTTTTCAGAGGTGTTTGACAGATTTAACCCTGTCATTGCCATACTACCGCATCGCAGTTGCGTGGTGTGGCCCCATTGAACCTGCATTAGTCACATTCGCCAAAGGCAACATGCTGAGTACTTTTTGCCACGGCATGTGTACAGCTTGTTTTTAGGTGGGTGATCGGGGGGGTGGACATTAAAACGGCAGCTCAATCACCAAGTTTTACTGCCCCCCCCGGCAGCTTGTGTGAAGTCTAAATCCACTTTGTACTTCATTTCTTCATCCATTTTTTTTTTTTAATGCCATTAGCTTGCCTACGTGTTTTTCGACAAGCGCGGGGAACGTGTGACACCGGCCATTTGTATAGTCGGAGGACATGCTCCCACTTGTGATGTGATCACACTAATAAGAAACATTCAGCTGTAAATAACAGCAGGCAACATTATGGCTGTAATTAACGCACTCCCCGGAGTGAATGATTACAGGCTGTGTGGATACTGGCCACAGGACACAAAGAGTTGATGTTTCAGTCTTAAAGCCAGGTCACTCTCCTGGGGGCAGCTGTTGTGAGCGTCCTCGTCATCACAGCTCTCCTCCCGATATGTCACCTCTAGCAAGAAATAAAACAAGGTCAGTTACTGCAGAAGGAGCAGCATTTCACAGTGACAGCCTGCTGACCAGAAGGTGACCCGCACCGCTTCAATCCCCTCTACGGCGAGGCAACACGAAAAGTACATTTGCAGCTCGCGCACGCTGTGGAAAATCGCCCCCAGACACCGGTCACAACTCAACAATTTAAAGACGAACGTGCAAACAATGTTCAATCCATTTATTCCTTATTTGTGAAAGAAAAAACGCTAAATTGATTTTTAGATACTGCTGATAGAACTACATGGATTTGTCTTCGTATTAGCTTCCTGTCACTTAAGCCTTGTACACACGGTTCGATTGTCTGTTGACAGACTGTTGTCCTAAAATCTTACCGTTAGTACGCTCCTTTTGACAATTGTTGTCCAATTTTCGGCCAACAAATGTTGGATGACAGGCTAGTAAATTTTCGGCGGACAACGATTTGACGTCAGATTTTCGTATGGTCAGTACACAAGTCGGTCACACAAAAGTGGAAAGTACAAACACGCATGCTCGGAATCAATGCTCACCAAACACAAAATTAGCAAAAGGGGCCCAAAAGGTGGCGCTCAAGAGCTGAAATTCCTCGTAGTACGTCACTACGTTCGTGTTTGTGGCATGACAATTGTGTAACGTTAGTATGCAGGGCAAGATCCTGGCACACACCCTTTTGACAAAAATCAGACACTCGGTTGGCCAACAATTTTTCCGTGTGTACGAGGCTTTAAGCCCCATACACACTATTCCATTTTCTGCAGATTTTTGTCTTCAGATTTACCAAAACCATATAATATGGGGTCAAGCCTTAAGGCCTCATTCACACGAGGTGGACCCGTTGCTACAGAGTCCGCTAGCTCGCGCCAGCTCAGCGGGAGATCTCTCTGTTGAGATTCCGCTGAGCCGGTGGATGACAGATCCCTCTCTGCTCACTGAGCGGGGAGGGGCTTGTCGAGCACCGCTGTCTCCTATGGAGAGATCGGACCGATCCGCCATGGACAGATGGCGACGTATCACCATACGTCTGATTTTAGCGGATCGGAGCAGGTCAGATGTCAGCGGACATGTCACCGCTGACATCCGACACTCCATAGGCTTGCATGGAGCGCCCGTTCCGGTCTGTTGAAAAAACTGACAGGCGGACCCGAATGGTCTGCCCGTGTGAAAGGGGCCTAATGCCGCATACACACGACCATTTTTCCTGTCATGCAAAAAACTGACGTTTTTCTCGACACGATTCGTCGTGATTCCTCGTACGCCTGCCTTGCATACACACGTTAATGAAAAAAAAAATGCTCGAGCAAAGCGCGGTGACGTACAACACGTATGACGGCACTATAAAGGGGAAGTTCCATTCGAATGGCACCACCCTTTGGGCTGCTTTTGCTGATCTTGTTAGTAAAGTTTGTTGAGCGACGATTTGCGCTTTTCAGCCTCGTGCTTTTCAGTCCATTACAGCGTGACGAATGTGCTATCTCCATTATGAACGCTAGTTTTACCAGAACGAGCGCTCCCGTCTCATACTTGATTCTGAGCATGCGCGTTTTTTTCCCCCTCGGAAAAGTATACACACGAGCGGTTTTCGCGACGAGAAAAAGAACGACGGGAAAAACAACGAGAAAAAAATAGAGCAGGTTCTAATTTTTTTGCTGGCAGTTTTCGTCGAGAAAGCTGCTATGGAGCATACACATGACCAATCTAAAAAATGGCAGTTTTCTCGTCATTAAAAACGGTCGTGTGTACGCGGCATAATGCCGCGTACACACGATCATTATTCACGGCGGTTAAAAAAACGCTGTGAATAATGACATTTTAAACGAGGGAACAGCTTGTTCCCCACACGGTCATTTTTTAAAATGACGAGAAAAACGATCGTCTATGGGCTCCACAGCAGTGTTTCCCTATGGGAAACATTGCCGCGGAAGAAATGTCAGGAAAAACGACGAGAAAAATTAGAACATGTTCTAATTTTTCTCGTCGTTTTTAATGCCGTTTTTCACGTCGTGAAAAATGACAAAAAGACCACACACGGTCGTTTTTCTTGTTGAAAACAAAAAATTTCATTTTTCACGACGTGAAAAATGATCGTGTGTACGCGGCATAAGAGTTTCAATTTGTATGCAATCAGGCAGGCCCCTCGCACTACATGGTTTTGGTAAATCTGAAGACAAAAATCTGCAGAAAATCTTATAGTGTGTGTGGGGCTTTACTCCGTAGAGTTCAATATTGAGTTGGCCCACCTTTTGCAGCTATAACAGCTTCAACTCTTCTGGGAAGGCTGTCCACAAGGTTTAGGAGTGTCTATGGGAATGTTTGACCATTCTTCCAGAAGTGCATTTGTGATGTCAGGCACTGATGTTGGATGAGAAGGCCTGGCTCACAGTCTCCACTCTAATTCATACCAAAGTTGTTCTATCTCCCATCTTCCCCCCCATCTCCATAACATAGGGGGAGCTGGTTTGTAGTCCTCACTCAGACATAACAGGGAACAATGTAAGTGATAGAACCCCACACTAAGCATTTAGCTCCGGCACATGAGACTCTGGCATTTAGCTACATGATCCTCTGCTGTGCACATTGGTTCCTCCCTCTGACCTTAAGCCACTGCTACACTATATTGTTAAAAGTATTGGGACACCTTCCTTCACACGCACATGAACATTAATGGGTTTAGGAGTGTCTATGGGAATGTTTGACCATTCTTCCAGAAGTGCATTTGTGAGGTCAGACACTGATGTTGAATGAGGAGGCCTGGCTCACAGTCTCCATTCTAATTCATTCCAAAGGTGTTCTATTGGGCTGAGGTCAGGACTCTGTGCAGGTCAGTTAAGTTCCTCCACCCCAAACTCGCTCATCCATGTCTTTATGGACCTTGCTTTGTGCACTGGTCCAAATCATTTGGTGGAGGGGGGATTATGGTGTTGGCCCCTTAAGGCGTCAGCATACCAAGATATTTTGACAATTTCATGATCCCAATGTTGTGGGGTCAGTTTGGGGACGGCCCCTTCCTGTTCCAACATGACTGCACACTAGTGCACTTAGCAAGGTCCATAAAGACATGGATGAGTGAGTTTGGGGTGGAGGAACTTGACTTGCCTGTCCTGACCTCAACCCGATGGAACACCCTTGGGATGAATTTGAGTGGAGACTGCGAGCCAGGCCTTCTCATCCAACATCAGTGCCTGAGCTCAGAAATGCGCTTTTGGAAGAATGGTCAAACATTCCCATAGAGACACTCCTAAACCTTGTGGACAGCCTTCCCAGAAGAGTTGAAGCTGTTATAGCTGCAAAGGGTGGGCCAACTCAATATTGAGCCCTACGGACTAATGCCGCGTACACACAATCGTTGTCATTTTCAAAAACAACGTTTTTCTCGACGTGATTTTTCTTGTTTCCTCTCAAGCCTGTCTTGCATACACACGTTCATTAAAAAAAACGCTTGAGTAAAGCGCGGTGACGTCCAACACGTACGACGGCACTATAAAGGGGAAGTTCCATTCGGATGGCGCCACCCTTCATGTTAGTAAAGTTTGTTGAGCAACTATTCGCGCTTTTCAGCCTCGTGCTTTTCAGTCCGTTACAGCGTGACTGAAACGTAAGTTTTACCATACTTGATTCTGAGCATGCGCATTTTTTCCCCTCGTAAAAGTATACATACTACCGTTTTTTTCACGTCGTTTAAAAAAAACGACGTGAAAAACGGCGTGAAAAAATAGAGCAGGTTCTCGTTTTTTTTAGCCCATTTTTCACGTAGTTAAAAATGCTCTGGAGCATACACACGATCGTTTTTAATGCCCAATTTAAAAAATTGCATTTTTAACGTTGTGAAAAACGGTCGTGTGTATGCGGCATAAAACTGGGATGCCATTAAAGTTCATGTGCGTGTAAAGGAAGGCGTCACAATACTTTTGACAATAGAGTGTATATCCTACAGCGAGGGGTACCCATTGAGGGTTGCCTTCGGAACAAAGGTCACCCAGGCGAGAACATTGCACTCTGGGAGGAGGCTCCCCACACTCGGGAACGCTGGTTATGCCATGAGGGCCACAATGGAGCACCAGGAAAAGTGTGTGGCCAATAACTATTTAGGGAAAAGCCTACAGACACAAGGCCACTGTCCCTGGCAGTAGATCCGGCCCTGCGTCTGCAATGCAAGATTCATTATATACAGTACGTTATGGCAAGCTATTTGCCTCTGCATATCACAGGGAAAGAGGTCTATCAAGGGTTAAAGGAGTGAGGAGCCAAGTGATACTGTAATACCCTGTAGGACCTACAGCCTGTGGCCCAATATTGACCATGCAGTCTATCAGTAAATATCGTGGTCTTCCTATAACTGCATGAACGGCCTATTCAAACATCAGCGCTCAGACCTGCACACATAGACTAAACCTTTCCAGCTCTGACAGCCAGGTGAGACTCGGAAATTTCCACCCCGTACCAGAGGATGGAACACAACACCCCTCTCCCAATCCAATCCGCACTCTGTGTACAGCAATAACAGCACACAATCCCTCTCTGTATGCCGCCCCGCTGCCATACCAGCACAGTCTCTGGACTAGTGGAAAAGTCAGATATTGTTTTAAAATAAGACGTTGAGATCACAGAATATAACCAATTAACACTTTTACTTCCTTTCCTGTGAAAAAAAAATCATGGATACTGTGCTATCCAAACATGATACTGTACCACAATCACATCATGCCATGTAATATTGTCATTCATAAACCCTCTGAAATGTGCTATTGTAGTGTAGCGGGGTGCTATATTTAGGGGGAGTATCTGAGTGGTAGTAAGACTCAGATACACTAATTGTCAGGTTTCTTGGACAATTTCTGTCCCTGGGAGATAGTGTTGGTGTGTAGTTCCCTGGGGCCTACAGGTGGCGCTGTCGCCATAGGCCCGGGTTGAACCATGGTACAGGGTTGTGCCTTTTCTTGTCCCCTCTCGGCAGCAGTGCGGCGGGGTGGGAAACCTGCTGTGCCTGTCGGGAGAGGGTATAAAAAGGGGCTGCCATCTTCCAGGCGGTGTTGTGGTTGGTGGGTCTGCGCCCAGGCACCTTTGGCCTGGGTGGTGCGTGGGTCGTCTCCGGGTGCCCTAGGCCCGGAGGCCGAGTTCCTGTTCCATCCCAGACACCTTAAGTCTGGGGTGAGGTACTATTTTGGAGGCCCGGAGCCCAGCACCTTCGGCTGGGTTCTGCTGGGGATCGAGGGCTCGCAGGGTGCTGCCTTGCGAGGGGACCCGTATCCAGGATCGAGGAGGCCAGGGAGGTGACCCCTTCTGAAAACCCAGCGCAGAGTCGTGGTGACAGTGGGGGCCTCTGGTAACTCTCCGGAGGGATGTTCTTCTCCCTTGACATGGGCCAAGTTTCTCCAAGAAGGAAGTGCATGTTCTGTAGGTCATAGTGGCAGTGACTCTACACACACCAGGTCAGTGGCAGTGACCAAATAGGACAAGGCCCTATTCACCAGGTCAGTGGCAGTGACCAACTTCAACAAGTCAGTGGCAGTGGCTTTCATATTCACCAGGTCTGTGGCAGAGACCGTGCGCTAACCCTGTTCATGAAATCAGAACAGTAAGAGAATCTAAATCAAGTTTGTGCCTGGACCTCCTCCCACCTTATCTGACCTGTGTCTCGTCTCAACCTGTCTGCTCTCATAGAGACTATTTGTTATCCGTTGTGAAATAAATACAAAAAAGTTGGACTTTCAGTTGGTGTGGACAGTTACTTTACTGGGGAGAATTAAGGACTTGTTTCTGGCTAATGCAGAAGTGAGATCAGCTCGGGAGGATTCAAACACCAGCCGCAGGCAGGCCCGAAAAACTAACACCGCTCAACCTCCCCATCCAGGAGGGTACGGGCTTATGGTGTGGTGTGCCTCATTCTTTCCTGCGGAGGAGCCAAGTAAAGAATAGCAGGTAAAGTCTGGGATGTGTCTGCGGTTGAAAGGTGTGAACCCCCCCCCCCCCCAGAAGTTGAACTTTATTCCCCAGTGAGGTTCCATGGAGGTCGGCCATATTGAGAACTGCACCACGAGGAGAACCCTGACTGCTTAGTTTGTGGGCGTGCCTATTCAGAAAGCCTGCGAACGGTGCAGGAGATGGGAGGAGTCTGGCCATGTGTGGAGTTGCACGTGGGGACTTTGGCGCGAAAAGGTCAGTGCGCAATGGAGCAGCGGATGGACAACATGGCGTCTCATGCCTCATGGGTTCCGGCTACTACTACCATGAAGATGACTTCATTCGCTGCTTCTCTGACGGATACGGGGATTCGGCTCAAGCCCCAGGGACGAATTGCCTTCTACGTGTGTAAAGATGTGGAGGCCCTCGGAGTGATTTGTCCCGGCTGCTCGGGACTGGTGGTTCATCTAAAGCCATCCGGGCGATGCGAGAGCTGTAAGGAGTTCCTATTTGAGGTCGAGCAACCTACGGAAAAGCCACGGGCCTTCCACCTCAATTGCCTTACGGGCACCACCACTCCAGAAGGAGGAATCAGAGCTTGCACAACCACCCCTCCGCACACTGACGGGACTTCGGAGGAAGTCACAGAGGAGCTCGTTGTAGCGAGTGAGAGACCGGAGGATGCTGCTTCGGTAACCACAGAGTCCTTTCTCCCACCGCCCAAGAGGAAGATCGGGTATGTGAAAGCTTCCCGCGGCCGTGGTGGAGCAACGCCCCAGCGCTTACTCGGAGCGGATGCATCCAAAGGGAAAAGTCCCGGACGTCCTGGTTCTTTTTCAAGCCGAGGTAAGCCGGGGGAAGAGACTCTCTTAAAGGCCCCTAGCCCTGGGGATTCACATGTCTGCGAATTAGCTAGAGGGGGTGACTCGTCCTTCACCAGGAGTTACCTTCCTGCGGAGGAATATGACACCTCCGACCTGGAGTCCATCTCTGATGCGGGTGATGACACCGCCATAGATGAACTGTTCGAGAAAAAGAGATGGGATAAGAAGCCCCTGTCCTTGTCTCGTAGTGCTAGGGACTCACCCATGTCCATTGAGGAAAGTACACCCCGGGTGGTGGCTTCCGAGCCTGAGGAGGGATCTGTCCCCTTGCCTGCCCCTCCACCATTGGATGCACCTGCTTCAACAGCCGGGACGAGTCAGGTGTCACTGCGGGCCCCTGCAACTGGTCCGGAGGTAGTTAAAGTACCTCGGCACCCTGATGCCATCGTCTTGCCTGGAGCGGGAGACCGCGCTACCATGCCACCACTGTCCCGTTTACCGAGACTTTTTAATCAAAGAGTTGCCAGCGAGTATGGGTGGGAATACCCATACCTGCCAAAGGAACTTTTGTTCGAGGTGGAGGCCTGTAGACACCGGTGGTACGAGGACTTTGTGTGGACACATATCAAAGTACCCCAGGCCAGGAGATACTTCTCATGTTCACCCGCGGCCACTCTGCGATTTAAGGACTGTAAAGCTGCCTGGATGTTCGGTCGGCACATCTATGCAGACAAGGTACTCATTTGTAGGAAGGACAAGGACAATGTTGAGTACCATATAGACACGTTTGATAAACATTGGAAGCCACTGGTGTTGCCTGACCCACATTATTACCTGTGAGAGACAAGACTCTTTGTTTTTTTTCTCGAGCACACTCTCTTTTCAAAGCCCAGGAACTCTTTGCCCTAATTAAAGGGTATTTTACTCATTGGAGGAGCGGGAGCTGTTGCTGTTTTTGTTGTTCTCCCCTCTCTCCCCACCGCAAAGATTCAAGGACTTTGGGAGTAGAGAGTTCAGGGCCAGAGTACAGAAGAAAAGGAAGTTTTACCCCGCAGAAGAGAAGAAAAGTTTATTTTGGGATGAGTGTTCTGACGTTGGCACTACCACTAGGTGGCGGTGTTGCGTAACTATTGCCTTACTGATGATGTGATGCAGTTTACTTATTGGAAGGAGGGGATTCTTCTCTCGGGGAGAATCTTTTCATTCCAACTAATGTTATTTCAGATGTGTTTTTCCTTTCCCTGCAGGTGAACGCCAAGCAAGACTGCTGAGTATGGGTCTTAGTTATTGCAGCGGGAGGGAAATGTAAATTTTATTGAAAATTTTATGTGAACTAAAAAAATGTTTTTTTCCTATGCACATGTGTATTTCTCTTTTCCCTTCTGTGTTTCCCTTTCCTTTCCTGTGCTAGGTTCCGGCACAAACAAACAGTTTTAAAAAATAAATAAAAAAATGTCCTTTTTTTTGGTAGTCTGTCTCTGGATCGGGCTTATGCGGACTCAGGCCTGAGAGGCATAGGTTGGTTCCAGACACTGGGGACCAGTGTCCATCAAGTGAGGGGGATGTATAGCGGGGTGCTATATTTAGGGGGAGTATCTGAGTGGTAGTAAGGCTCAGATACACTAATTGTCAGGTTTCTTGGACCATTTCTGTCCCTGGGAGATAGTGTTGGTGTGTAGTTCCCTGGAGCCTTCAGGTGGCGCTGTCGCCATAGGCCCGGGATGAACCACGGTACAGGGTTGTGTCTTTTCTTGTCCCCTCTCGGCAGCAGTGCGGCGGGGTGGGGAACCTGCTGTGCCTGTCGGGAGAGGGTATAAAAAGGGGCGGCCATCTTCCAGGCGGTGTTGTGGTTGGTGGGTCCGTGCCCAGGCACCTTCGGCCTGGGTGGTGCGTGGGTCGTCTCCGGGTGCCCTAGGCCCAGAGGCCGAGTTCCTGTTCCATCCCAGACACCTTAAGTCTGGGGTGAGGTACTATTTTGGAGGCCCGGAGCCCAGCACCTTCGGCTGGGTTCCGCCGGGGATCGAGGGCTCCCAGGGTGCTGCCTTGCGAGGGGACCCGTGTCCAGGATTGAGGAGGCCAGGGAGGTGACCCCTTCTGAAGACCCAGCGCAGAGTCGTGGTGACAGTGGGGGCCTCTGGTAACACTCCAGAAGGAGGTTCTTCTCCCTTGACATGGGCCAAGTTTCTCCAAGAAGGAAGTGCATGTTCTGTAGGTCATAGTGGCAGTGACTCTATGCACACCAGGTCAGTGGCAGTGACCAAATAGGGCAAGGCCCTATTCACCAGGTCAGTGGCAGTGACCAACTTCAACAAGTCAGTGGCAGTGACTTTTTATATTCACCAGGTCTGTGGCAGAGACCGTACGCCCAAACCTGTTCGTGAAAGCAGAACAGTAAGAGAATCTAAATCAAGTTTGTGCCTGGACCTCCTCCCACCTTATCTGACCTGTGTCTCGTCTCAACCTGTCTGCTCTCCTAGAGACTATTTGTTATCCGTTGTGAAATAAATACAAAAGTTGGACTTTCAGTTGGTGTGGACAGTTACTTCACTGGGGAGATTTAAGGACTTGTTTCTGGCTAATGCAGAGATGAGATCAGCTCGGGAGGATTCTAACACCAGCCGCAGGCAGGCCCGAAAACTAACACCACTCAACCTCCCCATCCAGGAGGGTACGGGCTTATGGTGCGGTGTGCCTCATTCTTTCCTGCGGAGGAGCCAAGTAAAGAATAGCAGGTAAAGTCTGGGGTGGGTGCGCTATAGTAGTATAGAACTGACGTTCAAAAACACTATGTGCTAATAAAGTAGGGTGACCAGTCATCCCCAGCTTCCGGGGACAGTCCCCGGATTGAGGACACTGTCCCTGGACCAAGTCTGTCCCCGGTTTTGTCCCTGGATTGGATTTGAACAGGGACTGGGGCAATTTCAAAGACAGTCTGTGCAGAATAAAAAAAATAACTCAGAATTACACACCCCCGCTCCTACTAACTTAGGGAAGTGTATTTTTTTCCATTATCTGTGCCCCGTTTCTGATGATCATGTGCTGGTCGGAGCGGAGGGAATATTTCTTCAGTTTCGGGTGCCGCATGTTCTTCTGCCTTGGCTCAAGTCCCGGCCAGCCGCCTGCCAGATTATCTCCTTGCCTTCCCTGACAATGTGATCTTCTTCTGCTTCCCACCCAGTAGTAGCCGGGGCCTGGAGAGTAAGACTTGACCGGCTGTGAGGCGGGCGGCGGCAACGGGCAGAGAATCGCTGATTGCCGCCATTACTAGTAAAAAAAAAAAATATGTCCACGGATTTCATTTAAAAAATCTGGTCACCTTATAATAAAGTGTAATATTGTCACACAATCACACTGTGTACTGTTCTGTCATAGTGTAATATTGTTATACAAAACAATCTGTACTGTGCTATTAGAGTCCAATACTTCCCCACAATCACACTGTTTACTGTGCTGTTGTGTAATATTGTCATTATACAATCACACTTCTGTACTGTAATATTATAGTACGATACTGTCACACAATCACACTGTTTACTGTTCAGTTACTATGTAATATTGTCATACAAAACACTCTGTACTGTGCTATTAAAGTATAGTGCTGTCACAGGGTGGTTCCTGTCTGGGGACTAGTGATGAGCCGAACACCCCCGGGTTCGGTTCGCACCAGAACCCGCGAACGGACCGAAAGTTCGTACGAACATTAGAACCCTATTAAATACAATGGATGCGAACGTTCGAATTCTGAAGTGCTAATTATAACGACTATTATGCATGTTATTGTCCTAAAAAGGGTTTGGGAACCCGGGTTCTGCACCAGGGGACATGTATCAATGCAAAAAGAAGTTTTAAAAACGGTCCTTTTTTCGGGAGCAGTCATTTTAATGATGCATAAAGTGAAAAAAAAAAAGTCAAATATTCCTTTAAATATCGTACCTGGGGGGTGTCTAAAGTATGCCTGTGAAGTGCCACGTGTTTCCCGTGTTTAGAACTGTCCCTGCACAAAATGACACTTCTAAAGGAAAAAAAAGCCATTTAAAACTGCTTGCGGCTTTAATGTAATGTCTGGTCCCGGTAATATGGATGAAAATCTTTAAGAAAAATGGCATAGCTACCCCATGACCCCCCCCCCCTACCCCAGCCCATTACCAGCCCCTTTGGGTCTTGTATGGATATTAAGGGGAACCCCGCACATAAAATAAAAAAGGCCCTATATACTCTGAACAGCCCTATACAGGCGGTGCATACAAGACAGGGACTGTAGGTTTGTTCTTATGTAGAATCTGTTTGTAATTTTGAACAGGTACATTGTTTAAGTGTAGCTCCAGCCCAAAAATCTATTTTTAAACTTTTTGGAAAACATAGGTAAGGGTTATCACCCCTGTAACATTTGTTTTGCTGTCTGTGCCCCTGTTCAGAACATTTCACCTCACTTTCCGTCCCAATGACAACTGTTTTTGAAATGTGGTGTTTTTCTTGAAACAAGGATTGGTGATAAAGCATCAGTACAGAGGAGACACCTTTCTCCCATATTAATTCTTACAGGAGAGAATTTTCCTTCCTAGGGGTAGATTTCCTCTCACTTCCTGTTGTCTTCTTGCGTTTGCAAGTAGGAGTCGTTTGTAAGTTGGATGTTTGAAAGTAGGGACCTGCCGTATATACTCTGCAGAAATAGGCCCCTTAGTTGTTGGTGTTGGCACAACACTGTAAGCACTCAAAGTTACTCTTGGTTGGTGCTGGAACGCCCTGCTGTCAACTATTATATCAGGAATTGTAATTACATATAATTGTTGAACAGTGGTAGTAAAAATTGGGCCTTTGATGGTGGTGCTGGTGCCACAACACTGTAAGCCCTGACAGTTACTCTTGGTGGGTGCAGCAATGGGCCCTGCTGTGAATTATTAGATCAAGAATTGTAATTGCATGCCCCTGTTGAACAGGGGCTGAAAAATTGGGCCTTTCGTGGTGGTGGTGGTGGTGGTGTTGCCACAACACTGTAAGCCCTCAGAGTTACTCTTGGTGGGTGCAGGAATGGGCCCTGCTGTGAATTATTAGATCAAGAATTGTAATTACATGCCCCTTTTGAACAGGGGCTGAAAAATTGGGCCTTTCGTGGTGGTGGTGGTGGTGGCGTTGCCACAACACTGTAAGCCCTCAGAGTTACTCTTGGTGGGTGCAGCAATGGGCCCTGCTGTGAATTATTAGATCAAGAATTGTAATTACATGCCCCTGTTGAACAGGGGCTGAAAAATTGGGCCTTAGGCACTGGTGGCACAACACTGCAACCCCTCACAGATACTGTACTTGGAGCACAGCAATGAGCCCTGTTGCAAAGTATTGCTTCAAAAATTGTAATTACACGCCCCTGTTAAACAGGGGCTGAAAAATTGGGCCTTAGGCACTGGTGGCACAACACTGCAACCCCTCACAGATACTGTACTTGGAGCACAGCAATGAGCCCTGTTGCAAAGTATTGCTTCAAAAATTGTAATTACACGCCCCTGTTAAACAGGGGCTGAAAAATTGGGCGTTAGGCACTGGTGGCGGCACCCATAAACAAAAATGATCTTCCAAGCTATCATCATCAATCGTATCATTGAGGACTCGGAGGAGGAGGATAGCCAGTCAACATAACAGCACAGGCACTCAGCATCAGCATCAGTCTTGAAGGGATGTGACATGTTAAAATCAATTAGTCTGTTATATCAGCATCAGGTGTGTGGTAGCTGGTGGTGATCCAAGACTGGTTCATCTTGATGAAAGTCAGTCGATCAACCGAGTCGGTGGACAGGCGCACCCTGTGATCCGTGACAAATCCTCCAGCAGCACTGAATGTGCGTTCCGAAAGAACGCTGGATGCAGGACAGGCCAGTAGCTCAATTGCATACTGTGCAAGCTCTGGCCAGTGATCCATCCTCAAGACCCAGTAAGCCAGAGGATTTTCGGTGGGGAAGGTGTCCAAGTCTGACCTTGCCCCTAGATATTCCTGCACCATGTTTATCAGACGCTGGCGATGGTTGCTGGAACCGATCATACTTTGGGGCTGCGGACTAAAGAATTGTCTGAACGCATCGGTCAGACGGCCACCTTCCCCACCGCTCCTTCTTTGACTGGCCGAAGCCTCAGCAACTCGTTGTCCAGGACCAGGAGTTTGTAAATTCCCAGTCTCTGGGAACGCGTTGCACAGACCTTTCTGCAAGGCCTCCCGGAGTTGTCTCATCCTCTGCTCCCTCTGCGACGGTAACATAAGGTCCGCAACCTTACCCTTGTACCGTGGATCAAGGAGAGTGGCCAGCCAGTAATGGTCCCTCTCCTTGATCCGAAGAATACGAGGATCCTTCCGCAGACTTTGCAGGATCAGGGAGGCCATGCAGCGTAGGTTAGCTGAGGCATTCGGTCCGGAGTCCTCTGGGTCACTAAGGACGACATGATCCGCAGCCACCTCCTCCCAGCCACGTACAAGTCCACGGGTTTCTTGGGTTCTGTAAATCATCCCTAAAAGACTGCTGCTGTTGATGCTGCTGAGTGCCAGGCTCCACCTCCATGCTGACACAATCCTCCTCCTCCTCCTCGTCCTCTTCCTGTGCGATGGGTGGGACAGAAGGAACACTGTCTGGGTAAAGGGGGCCTTGAGAGGCAAGGAAGTCCTCCTCTTCCTGCCTCTGTTCTGCCTCAAGTGCCCTGTCCATTATTCCACGCAGCGTGTGCTCCAACAGGTGGACAAGAGGTACAGTGTCACTGATGCATGCACTGTCACTGCTCACCATCCTCGTGGCCTCCTCAAATGGTGCCAGGACAGTGCATGCATCCCTGATCATGCCCCACTGGCGTGGAGAAAAAAAACCAAGCTCCCCTGACCCTGTCCTGGTGCCGTAGTCGCACAGGTACTCATTGATGGCCCTCTGCTGCGTGTGCAGCCGCTGCAGCATGGCCAACGTTGAGTTCCACCTGGTGGGCATGTCACATATAAGGCGGTTCTTGGGCAGGTTCAACTCCTTTTGCAGCTCAGCCAGGCGAGCACTGGCATTATAAGATCTGCGGAAATGCACACAGACTTTCCTGGCCTGCCTCAGGACATCCTGTAAGCCCGGGTACCTGCCCAAGAACCGCTGCACCACCAGGTTAAGGACGTGAGCCACACAGGGCACATGGGTCAGTTGTCCCTGTCGGAGGGCGGAGAGGAGGTTGGTGCCATTGTCGCAAACCACCATTCCTGGCTTAAGCTGGCGTGGCGTTAACCACCTCTCGGCCTGGCCCTGCAGAGCAGACAGGACCTCTGCCCCAGTGTGGCTTCTGTCCCCCAAACACACCAGCGCAAGCACGGCATGGCATCTTTTTGCCTGCGTACTTGCGTAGCCCCTTGAACGCCTACGGAGCACCGCTGGTTCAGAGGACAAAGCACAGGAAGAGGCCATGGAGGAAGAAGAAGAGGAGGGGGTGGAGGAGAGAGGTGTGTCACAACCAGTAGTAGCATTTTGGAGGCGTGGCGGTGGAACAACCTCCAACACTACTGCACCTTGTCCTGCATCCTTCCCAGCTGCCAAAAGAGTGACCCAATGGGCCGTGAAAGAAAGGTAACGTCCCTGTCCATGCCTGCTGGACCATGAGTCAGCGGTAATATGCACCTTACCGCTGACCGCCCTGTCCAGCGAGGCCAAGACATTGCCTTCCACATGCCGGTAGAGAGCCGGAATAGCCTTCCGTGAGAAAAAGTGGCGTTTGGGAACCTGCCACTGAGGAACCGCACATTGCACAAACTCACGGAAGGGGGCCGAGTCTACCAACTGAAAAGGCAGCAGTTGAAGCGCTAGCAATTTATCCAAGCTAGCATTCAACCGCTGGGCATGTGGATGGCTGGGAGTGAACTTCTTTCGACGGTCCAGCAGCTGGGGCAGGGAAATTTGCCTGCTAGAATCGGACGTCGGTGTACTGCTAGCAGAGTGGCCACAAGTACTTGGCTGTGACACACCTAATTCTACACCTTCATTCCTCTCAGTGCATGTTTCAGAGAGGACTGAAGTTATAGTGGGGTTGGAGATCCCAGCTGATGCGGTGCAAGGAGAGGTCCGCTTTGTTCTTTGGTGTGGGTCTTTGAGGTAGGCTTGCCAACGAGCTGCATGGCAGGTCAACATATGTCTGGTCAGGCATGTGGTACCCAAGCGGCTGATGTTTTGGCCACGCGATATACGCTTGAGACATATGTTGCAAACAGCAGCTGTGCGATCTGATGCACTAGCCTCAAAAAAGGCCCACACCAAAGAACTTTTTGAATGACGGGCAGAGGCAGCGCCCTGCACAGGCGGAGCTCTGCGGTGTGATTCCGTCGGTGTACTGCCCTTACGCTGGCCACCAAAGGGCATCCTGCCTCGTTGGAGATGTGCCTCCTCCTCATCCTCCTCCTCCTCCTCCTCTCTCCTATTAGGCACCCACGTGGAGTCAGTGACCTCATCATCCCCTCCCTCCTCATCACTGGAGCCAATCTGGCAGTATGCTGCAGCTGCTGGAACATGACTGCCAGATTGGTGTCCTTCTTGAGCATCCCCTCTGTCTGCTCTCATGCTACTGCCTTCCTCTAGCTGGGTTTCATCATCAGACCCTTCGAAACGCTGGGCATCCTCCTGGAGCATGTACCCAACACTGTGCTCAAACAGTTCGGGGGACTCCTCAGGAGGAGGACATGGTGGGTCTAGGGAAGGAGTGACTGATGATGAGTCTGACATTGATACCAGGGAAGAGGACGCTTTGGCAGCTGCTTTGCCAGTACCCTGAGCCTGGGTGAGAGAGGATGAGGAGGAGGAGGAGGGCTTGGTCATCCACTCTACCAAGTCTTCGGCATGATGTGGCTCAACATGTCCAGCTGCCGAAAAGAAGGACAAGCGTGTCCCATGGCCATGTGCTGATGACAATGCACCGCGTCCACGACCAGCACTGTTGCCCCCAGACACAGAGCCTGCTTGCCCTCTTGTATTGCCTCCTGACTGTCTGCCTCTCCTTGTTTGCCTTCCAGACATTCTAATGGATGGTCTGCAGGGAGATGGGAAAAAAGCAATAAGGGCTACCTTCAGGTGTCCTTCTCTGTCCCTTTACTTAAGGATTTCTAAATATGGTTGAGGATGATTGCTTTCGCACAGAATAGCACAATGACAATTTCCCTGACTGTCCAAAAAACAAGGATTTCAAAGATGGTTGATGAGGAATGCTTTAGCACAGTATAGCACAATGAGAATTTCCCTCACTGTCCTTCCCTGTCCCTACAAACAAGGTTTAGCACAGTAAAACACACTGACACTCTCCCTACCTATAGTTTTCTGTCCCTATAAATTTTTTTTTTTTTAAAGATGGTTGATGAGGAATGCTTTAGCACAGTATAGCACAATGAGAATTTCCCTCACTGTCCTTCCCTGTCCCTACAAACAAGGTTTAGCACAGTAAAACACACTGACACTCTCCCTACCTATAGTTTTCTGTCCCTATAAAAAATGTTTTTTTAAAGATGGTTGATGAGGAATGCTTTAGCACAGTATAGCACAATGAGAATTTCCCTCACTGTCCTTCCCTGTCCCTACAAACAAGGTTTAGCACAGTAAAACACACTGACACTCTCCCTACCTATAGTTTTCTGTCCCTATAAAATTTTTTTTTTTTTAAAGATGGTTGATGAGGAATGCTTTAGCACAGTATAGCACAATGAGAATTTCCCTCACTGTCCTTCCCTGTCCCTACAAACAAGGTTTAGCACAGTAAAACACACTGACACTCTCCCTACCTATAGTTTTCTGTCCCTATATATTTTTTTTTTTTAAAGATGGTTGATGAGGAATGCTTTAGCACAGTATAGCACAATGAGAATTTCCCTCACTGTCCTTCCCTGTCCCTACAAACAAGGTTTAGCACAGTAAAACACACTGACACTCTCCCTACCTATAGTTTTCTGTCCCTATAAAAAATTTTTTTTTTAAAGATGCTTGATGAGGAATGCTTTAGCACAGTATAGCACAATGAGAATTTCCCTCACTGTCCTTCCCTGTCCCTACAAACAAGGTTTAGCACAGTAAAACACACTGACACTCTCCCTACCTATAGTTTTCTGTCCCTATAAATTATTATTTTTTTAAAGATGGTTGATGAGGAATGCTTTAGCACAGTATAGCACAATGAGAATTTCCCTCACTGTCCTTCCCTGTCCCTACAAACAAGGTTTAGCACAGTAAAACACACTGACACTCTCCCTACCTATAGTTTTCTGTCCCTATAAAAAATTTTTTTTTTAAAGATGCTTGATGAGGAATGCTTTAGCACAGTATAGCACAATGAGAATTTCCCTCACTGTCCTTCCCTGTCCCTACAAACAAGGTTTAGCACAGTAAAACACACTGACACTCTCCCTACCTATAGTTTTCTGTCCCTATAAATTATTATTTTTTTTAAAGATGGTTGATGAGGAATGCTTTAGCACAGTATAGCACAATGAGAATTTCCCTCACTGTCCTTCCCTGTCCCTACAAACAAGGTTTAGCACAGTAAAACACACTGACACTCTCCCTACCTATAGTTTTCTGTCCCTATAAAAAATGTTTTTTTAAAGATGGTTGATGAGGAATGCTTTAGCACAGTATAGCACAATGAGAATTTCCCTCACTGTCCTTCCCTGTCCCTACAAACAAGGTTTAGCACAGTAAAACACACTGACACTCTCCCTACCTATAGTTTTCTGTCCCTATATATTTTTTTTTTTTAAAGATGGTTGATGAGGAATGCTTTAGCACAGTATAGCACAATGAGAATTTCCCTCACTGTCCTTCCCTGTCCCTACAAACAAGGTTTAGCACAGTAAAACACACTGACACTCTCCCTACCTATAGTTTTCTGTCCCTATAAAAAATTTTTTTTTTAAAGATGCTTGATGAGGAATGCTTTAGCACAGTATAGCACAATGAGAATTTCCCTCACTGTCCTTCCCTGTCCCTACAAACAAGGTTTAGCACAGTAAAACACACTGACACTCTCCCTACCTATAGTTTTCTGTCCCTATAAATTATTATTTTTTTAAAGATGGTTGATGAGGAATGCTTTAGCACAGTATAGCACAATGAGAATTTCCCTCACTGTCCTTCCCTGTCCCTACAAACAAGGTTTAGCACAGTAAAACACACTGACACTCTCCCTACCTATAGTTTTCTGTCCCTATAAAAAATTTTTTTTTTAAAGATGCTTGATGAGGAATGCTTTAGCACAGTATAGCACAATGAGAATTTCCCTCACTGTCCTTCCCTGTCCCTACAAACAAGGTTTAGCACAGTAAAACACACTGACACTCTCCCTACCTATAGTTTTCTGTCCCTATAAATTTTTTTTTTTTTAAAGATGCTTGATGAGGAATGCTTTAGCACAGTATAGCACAATGAGAATTTCCCTCACTGTCCTTCCCTGTCCCTACAAACAAGGTTTAGCACAGTAAAACACACTGACACTCTCCCTACCTATAGTTTTCTGTCCCTATAAATTATTATTTTTTTAAAGATGGTTGATGAGGAATGCTTTAGCACAGTATAGCACAATGAGAATTTCCCTCACTGTCCTTCCCTGTCCCTACAAACAAGGTTTAGCACAGTAAAACACACTGACACTCTCCCTACCTATAGTTTTCTGTCCCTATAAAAAATGTTTTTTTAAAGATGGTTGATGAGGAATGCTTTAGCACAGTATAGCACAATGAGAATTTCCCTCACTGTCCTTCCCTGTCCCTACAAACAAGGTTTAGCACAGTAAAACACACTGACACTCTCCCTACCTATAGTTTTCTGTCCCTATAAAAAAAAAATTTTTTAAAGATGGTTGATGAGGAATGCTTTAGCACAGTATAGCACAATGAGAATTTCCCTCACTGTCCTTCCCTGTCCCTACAAACAAGGTTTAGCACAGTAAAACACACTGACACTCTCCCTACCTATAGTTTTCTGTCCCTATATATTTTTTTTTTTTAAAGATGGTTGATGAGGAATGCTTTAGCACAGTATAGCACAATGAGAATTTCCCTCACTGTCCTTCCCTGTCCCTACAAACAAGGTTTAGCACAGTAAAACACACTGACACTCTCCCTACCTATAGTTTTCTGTCCCTATAAAAAAAATTTTTTTTAAAGATGCTTGATGAGGAATGCTTTAGCACAGTATAGCACAATGAGAATTTCCCTCACTGTCCTTCCCTGTCCCTACAAACAAGGTTTAGCACAGTAAAACACACTGACACTCTCCCTACCTATAGTTTTCTGTCCCTATAAATTATTATTTTTTTAAAGATGGTTGATGAGGAATGCTTTAGCACAGTATAGCACAATGAGAATTTCCCTCACTGTCCTTCCCTGTCCCTACAAACAAGGTTTAGCACAGTAAAACACACTGACACTCTCCCTACTAGGGATGAGCTTCGTGTTCGAGTCGAACATACGTTCGACTCGAACATTGGCTGTTCGATCGTTCGACGAAGATCGAACGATTTGGGCCGTTCGCGCCAAATTCGAGTGACGCGAACGGCCCACAATGCACTACGCCATCGCAGTGTCATCCAGGCGCTGTGATTGGCCAAGCATGCACTGTGACCCCGCATGCTTGGCCAATCACAGCGCCGGCAGCGAGGAGAGCAATGATTGGCCACAGGCAGGATGCCTGTGGCCAATTATTGCTGAGGGTGTTTAGTACACGCCCCACACTATAAAAGGCCGCCAGCACGGCGGCCTAGTGTAGTGTGTTCCGGAGCAGGGATAGAGTAGCATAGGCAGGGACAGTGACTGTTATTTCTTTCTTGCTTAACCTGGATTCCTTTAGTTTAGGGAAAGAGAAGGATAGGTAGGGAGAGTGTCAGTGTGTTTTGTGCTTCTGCTATAGTGTGCTTAAAAAAAAACATTTATTCTAGGGACAGAAAACTCTAGGTAGGGACAGTGTCAGTTTCTTTCACTCTGCAAGTCCTTGTTTCCAGGGACCTGGAAGGACAGTGAGTGAATTGTCCTTTTGCTATATTGTGATTAAAAAAAACATTTATTCTAGGGACAGAAAACTCTAGGTAGGGACAGTGTCAGTTTCTTTCACTCTGCAAGTCCTTGTTTCCAGGGACCTGGAAGGACAGTGAGTGAATTGTCCTTTTGCTATATTGTGATTAAAAAAAACATTTATTCTAGGGACAGAAAACTCTAGGTAGGGACAGTGTCAGTTTCTTTCACTCTGCAAGTCCTTGTTTCCAGGGACCTGGAAGGACAGTGAGTGAATTGTCCTTTTGCTATATTGTGATTAAAAAAAACATTTATTCTAGGGACAGAAAACTCTAGGTAGGGACAGTGTCAGTTTCTTTCACTCTGCAAGTCCTTGTTTCCAGGGACCTGGAAGGACAGTGAGTGAATTGTCCTTTTGCTATATTGTGATTAAAAAAAACATTTATTCTAGGGACAGAAAACTCTAGGTAGGGACAGTGTCAGTTTCTTTCACTCTGCAAGTCCTTGTTTCCAGGGACCTGGAAGGACAGTGAGTGAATTGTCCTTTTGCTATATTGTGATTAAAAAAAACATTTATTCTAGGGACAGAAAACTCTAGGTAGGGACAGTGTCAGTTTCTTTCACTCTGCAAGTCCTTGTTTCCAGGGACCTGGAAGGACAGTGAGTGAATTGTCCTTTTGCTATATTGTGATTAAAAAAAACATTTATTCTAGGGACAGAAAACTCTAGGTAGGGACAGTGTCAGTTTCTTTCACTCTGCAAGTCCTTGTTTCCAGGGACCTGGAAGGACAGTGAGTGAATTGTCCTTTTGCTATATTGTGATTAAAAAAAACATTTATTCTAGGGACAGAAAACTCTAGGTAGGGACAGTGTCAGTTTCTTTCACTCTGCAAGTCCTTGTTTCCAGGGACCTGGAAGGACAGTGAGTGAATTGTCCTTTTGCTATATTGTGATTAAAAAAAACATTTATTCTAGGGACAGAAAACTCTAGGTAGGGACAGTGTCAGTTTCTTTCACTCTGCAAGTCCTTGTTTCCAGGGACCTGGAAGGACAGTGAGTGAATTGTCCTTTTGCTATATTGTGATTAAAAAAAACATTTATTCTAGGGACAGAAAACTCTAGGTAGGGACAGTGTCAGTTTCTTTCACTCTGCAAGTCCTTGTTTCCAGGGACCTGGAAGGACAGTGAGTGAATTGTCCTTTTGCTATATTGTGATTAAAAAAAACATTTATTCTAGGGACAGAAAACTCTAGGTAGGGACAGTGTCAGTTTCTTTCACTCTGCAAGTCCTTGTTTCCAGGGACCTGGAAGGACAGTGAGTGAATTGTCCTTTTGCTATATTGTGATTAAAAAAAACATTTATTCTAGGGACAGAAAACTCTAGGTAGGGACAGTGTCAGTTTATTTCACTCTGCAAGTCCTTGTTTCCAGGGACCTGGAAGGACAGTGAGTGAATTGTCCTTTTGCTATATTGTGATTAAAAAAAACATTTATTCTAGGGACAGAAAACTCTAGGTAGGGACAGTGTCAGTTTCTTTCACTCTGCAAGTCCTTGTTTCCAGGGACCTGGAAGGACAGTGAGTGAATTGTCCTTTTGCTATATTGTGATTAAAAAAAACATTTTTTTCTAGGGACAGAAAACTGTAGGTAGGGAGAGTATTTTTTTTCTTTCACTCTGCAAGTCCTTGTTTCCAGGGACCTGTAAGGACAGTGAGTTAATTGTCCTTGTGCTATATTGTGCTGAAAAAAACATTTATTCCAGGGACAGAAAACTCTAGGTAGGGACAGTGTCAGTTTCTTTCACTCTGCAAGTCCTTGTTTCCAGGGACCTGGAAGGACAGTGAGTGAATTGTCCTTTTGCTATATTGTGATTAAAAAAAACATTTATTCTAGGGACAGAAAACTCTAGGTAGGGACAGTGTCAGTTTCTTTCACTCTGCAAGTCCTTGTTTCCAGGGACCTGGAAGGACAGTGAGTGAATTGTCCTTTTGCTATATTGTGATTAAAAAAAACATTTTTTTCTAGGGACAGAAAACTGTAGGTAGGGAGAGTGTTTTTTTTCTTTCACTCTGCAAGTCCTTGTTTCCAGGGACCTGTAAGGACAGTGAGTTAATTTTCCTTGTGCTATATTGTGATTAAAAAAAACATTTTTTCTAGGGACAGAAAACTGTAGGTAGGGAGAGTGTTTTTTTTCTTTCACTCTGCAAGTCCTTGTTTCCAGGGACAGAGAAGGACACCTGAAGGTAGCCCTTATTGCTTTTTTCCCATCTCCCTGCAGGCCATCTATTAGAATGTCTGGAAGGCAAACAAGGAGAGGCAGACAGTCAGGAGGCAATAAAAGAGGGCAAGCAGGCTCTGTGTCTGGGGGCAACAGTGCTGGTCGTGGACGCGGTGCATTGTCATCAGCACATGGCCATGGGACACGCTTGTCCTTCTTTTCGGCAGCTGGACATGTTGAGCCACATCATGCCGAAGACTTGGTAGAGTGGATGACCAAGCCCTCCTCCTCCTCCTCATCCTCTCTCACCCAGGCTCAGGGTACTGGAAAAGCAGCTGCCAAAGCGTCGTCTTCCCTGGTATCAATGTCAGACAAATCATCAGTCACTCCTTCCCTAGACCCACCATGTCCTCCTCCTGAGGAGTCCCCCGAACTGTTTCAGCACAGTGTTGGGTACATGCTCCAGGAGGATGCCCAGCGTTTCGAAGGGTCTGATGATGAAACCCAGCTAGAGGAAGGCAGTAGCGTGAGAGCAGACAGAGGGGATGCTCAAGAAGGACACCAATCTGGCAGTCATGTTCCAGCAGCTGCAGCATACTGCCAGATTGGCTCCAGTGATGAGGAGGGAGGGGATGATGAGGTCAATGACTCCACGTGGGTGCCTAATAGGAGAGAGGAGGAGGAGGAGGATGAGGAGGAGGCACATCTCCAACGAGGCAGGATGCCCTTTGGTGGCCAGCGTAAGGGCAGTACACCGACGGAATCACACCGCAGAGCTCCGCCTGTGCAGGGCGCTGCCTCTGCCCGTCATTCAAAAAGTTCTTTGGTGTGGGCCTTTTTTGAGGCTAGTGCATCAGATCGCACAGCTGCTGTTTGCAACATATGTCTCAAGCGTATATCGCGTGGCCAAAACATCAGCCGCTTGGGTACCACATGCCTGACCAGACATATGTTGACCTGCCATGCAGCTCGTTGGCAAGCCTACCTCAAAGACCCACACCAAAGAACAAAGCGGACCTCTCCTTGCACCGCATCAGCTGGGATCTCCAACCCCACTATAACTTCAGTCCTCTCTGAAACATGCACTGAGAGGAATGAAGGTGTAGAATTAGGTGTGTCACAGCCAAGTACTTGCGCCCACTCTGCTAGCAGTACACCGACGTCCGATTCTAGCAGGCAAATTTCCCTGCCCCAGCTGCTGGACCGTCGAAAGAAGTTCACTCCCAGCCATCCACATGCCCAGCGGTTGAATGCTAGCTTGGCTAAATTGCTAGCGCTTCAACTGCTGCCTTTTCAGTTGGTAGACTCGGCCCCCTTCCGTGAGTTTGTGCAATGTGCGGTTCCTCAGTGGCAGGTTCCCAAACGCCACTTTTTCTCACGGAAGGCTATTCCGGCTCTCTACCGGCATGTGGAAGGCAATGTCTTGGCCTCGCTGGACAGGGCGGTCAGCGGTAAGGTGCATATTACCGCTGACTCATGGTCCAGCAGGCATGGACAGGGACGTTACCTTTCTTTCACGGCCCATTGGGTCACTCTTTTGGCAGCTGGGAAGGATTCAGGACAAGGTGCAGTAGTGTTGGAGGTTGTCCCACCGCCACGCCTCCAAAATGCTACTACTGGTTGTGACACACCTCTCTCCTCCACCCCCTCCTCTTCTTCTTCCTCCATGGCCTCTTCCTGTGGTTTGTCCTATGAACCAGCGGTGCTCCGTAGCCGTTCACGGGGCTACGCAAGTACGCAGGCAAAAAGATGCCATGCCGTGCTTGCGCTGGTGTGTTTGGGGGACAGAAGCCACACTGGGGCAGAGGTCCTGTCTGCTCTGCAGGGCCAGGCCGAGAGGTGGTTGACGCCACGCCAGCTTAAGCCAGGAATGGTGGTTTGCGACAATGGCACCAACCTCCTCTCCGCCCTCCGACAGGGACAACTGACCCATGTGCCCTGTGTGGCTCACGTCCTTAACCTGGTGGTGCAGCGGTTCTTGGGCAGGTACCCGGGCTTACAGGATGTCCTGAGGCAGGCCAGGAAAGTCTGTGTGCATTTCCGCAGATCTTATAATGCCAGTGCTCGCCTGGCTGAGCTGCAAAAGGAGTTGAACCTGCCCAAGAACCGCCTTATATGTGACATGCCCACCAGGTGGAACTCAACGTTGGCCATGCTGCAGCGGCTGCACACGCAGCAGAGGGCCATCAATGAGTACCTGTGCGACTACGGCACCAGGACAGGGTCAGGGGAGCTTGGTTTTTTTTCTCCACGCCAGTGGGGCATGATCAGGGATGCATGCACTGTCCTGGCACCATTTGAGGAGGCCACGAGGATGGTGAGCAGTGACAGTGCATGCATCAGTGACACTGTACCTCTTGTCCACCTGTTGGAGCACACGCTGCGTGGAATAATGGACAGGGCACTTGAGGCAGAACAGAGGCAGGAAGAGGAGGACTTCCTTGCCTCTCAAGGCCCCCTTTACCCAGACAGTGTTCCTTCTGTCCCACCCATCGCACAGGAAGAGGAGGAGGAGGAGGAGGAGGAGGAGGAGGATTGTGTCAGCATGGAGGTGGAGGCTGGCACTCAGCATCATCAGCAGCAGTCTTTTAGGGATGATTTACAGTCCCAAGAAACCAGTGGACTTGTACGTGGCTGGGAGGAGGTGGCTGCGGATCATGTCGTCCTTAGTGACCCAGAGGACTCCGGAGCGAATGCCTCAGCAAACCTACGCTGCATGGCCTCCCTGATCCTGCAAAGTCTGCGGAAGGATCCTCGTATTCTTCGGATCAAGGAGAGGGACCATTACTGGCTGGCCACTCTCCTTGATCCACGGTACAAGGGTAAGGTTGCGGACCTTATGTTACCGTCGCAGAGGGAGCAGAGGATGAGACAACTCCGGGAGGCCTTGCAGAAAGGTCTGTGCAACGCGTTCCCAGAGACTGGGAGGTTGCAAACTCCTGGTCCTGGACAACGAGTTGCTGAGGCTTCGGCCAGTCAAAGAAGGAGCGGTGGGGAAGGTGGCCGTCTGACCGATGCGTTCAGACAATTCTTTAGTCCGCAGCCCCAAAGTATGATTGGTTCCAGCAACCATCGCCAGCGTCTGATAAACATGGTGCAGGAATATCTAGGGGCAAGGTCAGACTTGGACACCTTCCCCACCGAAAATCCTCTGGCTTACTGGGTCTTGAGGATGGATCACTGGCCAGAGCTTGCACAGTATGCAATTGAGCTACTGGCCTGTCCTGCATCCAGCGTTCTTTCGGAACGCACATTCAGTGCTGCTGGAGGATTTGTCACGGATCACAGGGTGCGCCTGTCCACCGACTCGGTTGATCGACTGACTTTCATCAAGATGAACCAGTCTTGGATCACCACCAGCTACCACACACCTGATGCTGATATAACAGACTAATTGATTTTAAAATGTCACATCCCTTCAAGACTGATGCTGATGCTGAGTGCCTGTGCTGTTATGTTGACTGGCTATCCTCCTCCTCCGAGTCCTCAATGATACGATTGATGATGATAGCTTGGAAGATCATTTTTGTTTATGGGTGCCGCCACCAGTGCCTAACGCCCAATTTTTCAGCCCCTGTTTAACAGGGGCGTGTAATTACAATTTTTGAAGCAATACTTTGCAACAGGGCTCATTGCTGTGCTCCAAGTACAGTATCTGTGAGGAGTTGCAGTGTTGTGCCACCAGTGCCTAAGGCCCAATTTTTCAGCCCCTGTTTAACAGGGGCGTGTCATTACAATTTTTGAAGCAATACTTTGCAACAGGGCTCATTGCTGTGCTCCAAGTACAGTATCTGTGAGGGGTTGCAGTGTTGTGCCACCAGTGCCTAAGGCCCAATTTTTCAGCCCCTGTTCAACAGGGGCATGTAATTACAATTCTTGATCTAATAATTCACAGCAGGGCCCATTGCTGCACCCACCAAGAGTAACTGTCAGGGCTTACAGTGTTGTGGCACCAGCACCACCATCAAAGGCCCAATTTTTACTACCACTGTTCAACAATTATATGTAATTAAAATTCCTGATATAATAGTTGACAGCAGGGCGTTCCAGCACCAACCAAGAGTAACTGTGAGTGCTTACAGTGTTGTGCCAACACCAACAACTAAGGGGCCTATTTCTGCAGAGTATATACGGCAGGTCCCTACTTTCAAACATCCAACTTACAAACGACTCCTACTTGCAAACGCAAGAAGACAACAGGAAGTGAGAGGAAATCTACCACTAGGAAGGAAAATTCTCTCCTGTAAGAATAAATATGGGAGAAAGGTGTCTCCTCTGTACTGATGCTTTATCAGCAATCCTTGTTTCAAGAAAAACACCACATTTCAAAAACAGTTGTCATTGGGACGGAAAGTGAGGTGAAATGTTCTGAACAGGGGCACAGACAGCAAAACAAATGTTACAGGGGTGATAACCCTTACCTATGTTTTCCAAAAAGTTTAAAAATAGATTTTTGGGCTGGAGCTACACTTCAACAATGTACCTGTTCAAAATTACAAACAGATTCTACATAAGAACAAACCTACAGTCCCTGTCTTGTATGCACCGCCTGTATACGGCTGTTCAGAGTATATAGGGCCTTTTTTATTTTATGTGCGGGGTTCCCCTTAATATCCATACAAGACCCAAAGGGGCTGGTAATGGGCTGGGGTAGGGGGGGGGGGGGGGTCATGGGGTAGCTATGCCATTTTTCTTAAAGAATTTCATCCATATTACCGGGACCAGACATTACATTAAAGCCGCAAGCAGTTTTAAATGGCTTTTTTTTCCTTTAGAAGTGTCATTTTGTGCAGGGACAGTTCTAAACACGGGAAACACGTGGCACTTCACAGGCATACTTTAGACACCCCCCAGGTACGATATTTAAAGGAATATTTGACTTTTTTTTTTTCACTTTATGCATCATTAAAATGACTGCTCCCGAAAAACGACCGTTTTTAAAACTTCTTTTTGCATTGATACATGTCCCCTGGTGCAGAACCCGGGTTCCCAAACCCTTTTTAGGACAATAACATGCATAATAGTTGTTATAATTAGCACTTTAGAATTCGAACGTTCGCATCCATTGTATTTAATAGGGTTCTAATGTTCGTTCGAACTTCCGGTCCGTTCGCGGGTTCTGGTGCGAACCGAACCCGGGGGTGTTCGGCTCATCACTACTCCCTACCTATAGTTTTCTGTCCCTATAAAAATTTTTTTTTTTAAAGATGCTTGATGAGGAATGCTTTAGCACAGTATAGCACAATGAGAATTTCCCTCACTGTCCTTCCCTGTCCCTACAAACAAGGTTTAGCACAGTAAAACACACTGACACTCTCCCTACCTATAGTTTTCTGTCCCTATAAAAATTTTTTTTTTTAAAGATGCTTGATGAGGAATGCTTTAGCACAGTATAGCACAATGAGAATTTCCCTCACTGTCCTTCCCTGTCCCTACAAACAAGGTTTAGCACAGTAAAACACACTGACACTCTCCCTACCTATAGTTTTCTGTCCCTATAAATTATTATTTTTTTAAAGATGGTTGATGAGGAATGCTTTAGCACAGTATAGCACAATGAGAATTTCCCTCACTGTCCTTCCCTGTCCCTACAAACAAGGTTTAGCACAGTAAAACACACTGACACTCTCCCTACCTATAGTTTTCTGTCCCTATAAAAAATGTTTTTTTAAAGATGGTTGATGAGGAATGCTTTAGCACAGTATAGCACAATGAGAATTTCCCTCACTGTCCTTCCCTGTCCCTACAAACAAGGTTTAGCACAGTAAAACACACTGACACTCTCCCTACCTATAGTTTTCTGTCCCTATAAAAAATTTTTTTTTTAAAGATGGTTGATGAGGAATGCTTTAGCACAGTATAGCACAATGAGAATTTCCCTCACTGTCCTTCCCTGTCCCTACAAACAAGGTTTAGCACAGTAAAACACACTGACACTCTCCCTACCTATAGTTTTCTGTCCCTATAATTTTTTTTTTTTAAAGATGGTTGATGAGGAATGCTTTAGCACAGTATAGCACAATGAGAATTTCCCTCACTGTCCTTCCCTGTCCCTACAAACAAGGTTTAGCACAGTAAAACACACTGACACTCTCCCTACCTATAGTTTTCTGTCCCTATAAAAAATGTTTTTTTAAAGATGGTTGATGAGGAATGCTTTAGCACAGTATAGCACAATGAGAATTTCCCTCACTGTCCTTCCCTGTCCCTACAAACAAGGTTTAGCACAGTAAAACACACTGACACTCTCCCTACCTATAGTTTTCTGTCCCTATAAAAAATTTTTTTTTTAAAGATGGTTGATGAGGAATGCTTTAGCACAGTATAGCACAATGAGAATTTCCCTCACTGTCCTTCCCTGTCCCTACAAACAAGGTTTAGCACAGTAAAACACACTGACACTCTCCCTACCTATAGTTTTCTGTCCCTATAATTTTTTTTTTTTAAAGATGGTTGATGAGGAATGCTTTAGCACAGTATAGCACAATGAGAATTTCCCTCACTGTCCTTCCCTGTCCCTACAAACAAGGTTTAGCACAGTAAAACACACTGACACTCTCCCTACCTATAGTTTTCTGTCCCTATAAAATTTTTTTTTTTAAAGATGGTTGATGAGGAATGCTTTAGCACAGTATAGCACAATGAGAATTTCCCTCACTGTCCTTCCCTGTCCCTACAAACAAGGATTAGCACAGTAAAACACACTGACACTCTCCCTACCTATAGTTTTCTGTCCCTATAATTTTTTTTTTTTAAAGATGGTTGATGAGGAATGCTTTAGCACAGTATAGCACAATGAGAATTTCCCTCACTGTCCTTCCCTGTCCCTACAAACAAGGTTTAGCACAGTAAAACAGACTGACACTCTCCCTACCTATCCTTCTCTTTCCCTAAACTAAAGGAATCCAGGTTAAGCAAGAAAAAAAAATGTCACTGTCCCTGCCTATGCTTCTCTTTCCCTGCTCCGGAACACACTACACTAGGCCGCCGTGCTGGCGGCCTTTTATAGTGTGGGGCGTGTACTAAACACCCTCAGCAATAATTGGCCACAGGCATCCTGCCTGTGGCCAATCATTGCTCTCCTCGCTGCCGGCGCTGTGATTGGCCAAGCATGCGGGGTCACAGTGCATGCTTGGCCAATCACAGCGCCTGGATGACACTGCGATGGCGTAGTGCATTGTGGGCCGCGAATTAGGCGCGAACGGCCCAAATCGTTCGTTGTTCGGCGAACGATCGAACAGCCGATGTTCGAGTCGAACGTATGTTCGACTCGAACACCGAGCTCATCCCTACTGGGGACATCTAAGATGCAGCTGTATCATTGACAGTGTAAAAGTGCCTGGATAATCTTATTCATAAAGTGTAATACTGTCACACAATCACACTGTTTACTATGCTGTCATGGTGTACTATAGTCATAAAATCACATTATAATAATAAAATCACATTCTGTACTGTGCTATTATAAGCGTAATACTGTCCCACAATCACACTGTTTACTGTGCCAACATAGTGTAAGATTTTTCATATAATCAGACTCTGCTATTATAGTATAATACTGCCATACACACTGTGTACAGTACAGTCATAGTATATGTAGCGCCCATCCCAAAAGGTTGGGACGCTATTTCAATTTAGAGGGATGTCTGAGCCAGTAGATGGGCTCAGATGGTTGATAATTACATTTAATTTCGCCTGAGTCTCAGTTATGGTTTGCCTGGTAGTGATTTCCCTTTTTGCCTGTAGGTGGCGTTACCACCTCAGGCACCTGTTGGGACACGGGCAGGCCATGGTGCATTGAGTGGCCCTTCTCGGCAGTGGTATAGTGGGAGTGGTGAACCCGCTGTGCCTGCTGGGAGGGGGTTCTTAAGAGGCAGACGCCATTGTTGTCGCTCTCGCCCCGCAGCCCTCCTGGCGCAAGGTATGTGTGTGTGGTCCCGGTCTCGGGGCCACGTTGGCCCGAGGCTGCATCGCTGCTCAGTAGGCCCAGTTGATCTGGCTGGGGCCTACATTCGGAGAGGGGATCCCAAACTGTCCGTCCAAATAGGAGGGAAGTTATCTTGGTGAAGGAGACCAGGGGAGGACCTGCCCTGGAGGAGACCGCCAAAGTGCTGCTGTCTCGGGTGAGGCCTGGTGACTTTGTTAAGGAGGGATCCACTAGACTACAAGCCCTGCAGTTCGCCAGATTGGTTTAAAGGCTCTTTAACAGTAAGGCCTCGTACACACGACCGATTTTCTCGGCAAGAACCAGCAAGAAACTTGCTGGCAGAGAGGTCTTGCCGAGTAAATCGGTCGTGTGTACGCGGCTATCGGGTTTCTCGTCGAGAAAACCGACAAGAAACCTCGACGAGAAAATAGAGAACCTGCTCTCTATTTTCTCGTCGAGATTCTCCTCGGCATGTTTCTCGACGAGAAAAGTGAGTGTGTGTACACTTACCTGTCCTCCCGGAAGCCCGCGCATGTTCGAAATTAATTTGACGCATGCGCGGTAGCTTCCTAGGCATACGTAGGGTATACCAAGATGGCGGCGACGGCATCGAATGCGACGAGTGCATGCTCGTCGTAGTCGATGACGTCACCGCGTACGCTCCATTCAAAGAACCGCGGGTTCTTTGAAACGAGCGTGTGTACACTCGGCCGGGACAAGTTTCTTGTCCAAGAATCTCGTCGAAAAAAACGACATGTTTTTTTCAACGAGAATCTCGGCCATGTGTACGAGGCTTCAGGCTGGAAGTTTGGGACTTTGAAATCCTGTGGCAGAGGATTCCTGGACTGTCCATTGCTCAACTTCAAACAGGTCTGTGGCAGAGACTTTGTACATTTAAACAGGTCTGTGGCACAGACCTTCTTCACCTTGGGCAGTCTGTGACTAGGGTGACCACATTTCCAAACTACCATTCAGGGACACCCTCCCTTCCCAAAAATCAGCTTGTGCTGTAACAAATCACAGCACAGTGATTGGACACAAGAGGCGGGATTTATGATTTCTCCAATCACAAGCAGGGGGCGGGGATTGTGCTCCTCCAGGCATTCCTGGCCAGGACAAGTACTGTCAGTGAGTAAAGCGGTGATGTGGCGGCCTTTTTTTGGGGGCATTAGTTTGGCTTGGGGGGTGGCTGTGTCAGTTTCATTCAGGGACACTGTATTGTCCTGGAATGAATGTGCCCGGGACATACCTGCAAAATGCGGGACTGTCCCGGGCAATCCGGGACACGTGGTCACCCTATCTGTGGCAGAGACTGCCCTCTGGCTGATTCGTGTGTCATCCCGGCTGCTAGGCCATGTGAGAGGGGACTATCCGGGTGACCAATACCCACTCTAGCATTGAGAGTGGTGAGTGACTTTGGACGTCTACCTTTGTCAACTTTTTGTGGTGAGTGCCTGAACCTTCCCCTACTCTTCTATACCTTCTACTTCTTAAGCCTCGTACACACGACCGAGTTTCTCGGCAAAAACCAGCAAGAAACTTGCTGGCAGAGATTTCTTGACGAGAAATTTGTTCGTGTGTATGGTTTCTCGTCAAGAAAAGCGACAAGAATCTTGACGAGAAAATAGAGAACCTGCTCTTAATTTTCTCGTCGAGATTCTCGTCAGCCTGTTTCTCGACGAGAAAATTGTGTGTGTGTACACATACCTGTCCTCCGGGAAGCCCGCGCATGCTCGAAATGACTTTGACGCATGCGCGGTAGCTTCCTAGGCATAGGTAGGGTATACCAAGATGGCGGCGACGGCATCGAATGTGACGAGCGCATGCTCGTCGTATTCAATTACGTCACCGCGTACGCTCCATTCAAAGAACCGCGGGTTCTTTGAAATGAGCGTGTGTACACTCGGCCGGGACAAGTTTATTGTCCAAGGATCTCGTCGAAAAAAACGACATGTTTTTAACGACGAGATTCTCGGCCGTGTGTACGAGACATCAAAGTTTACTGCATAAGAAAAATAAAGCCTAATGCCCCGTACACACAATCGTTTTTAATGTCATTTTTTAAACCGACGTTTTTCTCCTCGTTTTTTTTCATGTTTCCTCTCAAGCCTGCCTTGCGTACACACCATCATTAAAAAAAACGATCAAGCAAAGCGCAGTGACGTTCAACACGTACGACGGCACTATAAAGGGGAAGTTCCGTTCGAATGGCGCCACCCTTCATGTTAGTAAAGTTTGTTGAGCGACGATTCGCGCTTTTCAGTCCGTTACTGTGTAATGAATGTGCTATCTCCATTACGAACGCTAGTTTTACCAGAACGAGCGCTCCCGTCTCATACTTGATTCTGAGCATGCGCGTTTTTTTTCACGTCGTTAAAGCCTACACACTATCGTTTTTCACGTCGTTAAAAAAAAAACGACATGAAAAACAACGTGAAAAAAGAGAGCATGTCCGGAATTTTTAATGGCCGTTTTTCACGTCGTTAAAAATGCTCTGGAGCATACACACGATCATTTTTCAGGGACATTTTTTAAAATGGCAGTTTTAACGGCATGAAAAACGATTGTGTGTATGGGGCATAACTGTTTGAGGTTTTACATCTGTGTGGACATTGCATTACTACAGACTTTCCTACCCGGACAACGCAGCTGAAGAGGTAACGTGCAAAACCTAAAACTAACCAGCGGCCCTGAAGAGGGTATTGCTACATATAATACTGTCATACAATCATACTGGGCAGTGGCGTCACTAGGGTTGGTGTCACCCGGTGCGAAAAAAAATGGTGTCACCCCCCAACAACTATAGTCCCCCCTCAGTACAGACCCCCCTCCACTAACTACAGACCCCACTCCCACAGTATAGATCCCTTCCCTCAGTACAAACCCGCTCCACTAAGTACAGACTCTCCGCCATCAATATAGACCCGCCTCCCTCAGTATGAACCCCCACCTCAGTGCAGACCGCTCCATCAGTACAGACACCCCCACCTCAGTGCAGACCCCCTCAGTTACAGACACCCCCCCTCAGTTACAGACACCCCTCGTACAGACACCCCCCTCAGTACAGACACCCCCCTCAGTAACAGACACCCCCTCGTACAGACTCCCCCTCGTACAGACTCCCCCTCGTACAGACCACCCCTCAGTTACAGACACCCCCTCAGTTACAGACACCCCTCGTACAGACACCCCCCTCAGTACAGACACCCCCCTCAGTACAGACACCCCCTCGTACAGACTCCCCCTCGTACAGACCACCCCTCAGTTACAGACACCCCCTCAGTTACAGACACACCCTCAGTTAAAGACCCCCCTCAGTTAAAGACCCCCCTCAGTTACAGACACCCCCCTCAGTTACAGACACCCCCCTCAGTACATACACCCCCCTCAGTACAGACACCCCCTCAGTACAGACACCCCCACCTCAGTACAGACCGCTCCATCAGTACAGACACCCCCACCTCAGTGCAGACCTCCTCAGTTACAGACACCCTGCTCAGTTACAGACACCCCCCACAGTACCAGACACCCCTCGTACAGACACCCCCTCAGTTACAGACACCCCCCTCAGTACAGACACCCCCCTCAGTACAGACACCCCCTTGGTACCAGACCCCCCTCAGTACAGACACCCCCTCAGTTACAGCCCCCCTGGTGCAAACTCCCCCTAGTGCAGACCCCAGCAGTACAGACACCCCCTCCCCCCATCAGTAAAGATGCCCCCCTTACCTTACAGACCTCAGAACAGAGCGGCAGATACACACAGCGGTGTGTCTCTCGAGCGCGGGCTCCTCCTCCTCCTCTGTGGATGTAAACAGAGAGGAGGCAGAGGGGGCGGCGGCTTCCTTCCGCTCCGCTGAGGGACACAGCCGCAGCGTGAGCCTAAGGCACAGGGCAGCGGGCAATGTCAGTGTGGTGCCACTGCGCTACCCACGGGTGTCACCCCTCTGGTGGGTGTCACCCGGGTGCGGCCCGCCCCCCCCAAACCTGGCTAGCAACGCTAGTGCGTGTCGTCACATCATCACAGTGCAGTGTGATGATGTGACAGGCTGAGTCGCTCGCTGGCTCTGTAGAGTAGGGAGGAGGATTGGAATTTAGGAATAGGAAGAATAAGGAGCCGGAGGACACACACCAGGCGCGGCCGCGGTGCTGGAGGTGTTGTTCCAGGCTTCCAGCCCAGCGGGGTGAAATTAATCAATGAATGGGTCAGCTGTAAAAAAAAAAAAAAAAAAAAAAAAAAAAGGGAGGGTGTCACCCCTCTAGCGGGTGTCACCCGGGGGCGGACCGCACCCCCCGCACCCCCCTAGCAACGCCTCTGATACTGGGTACAGTACAGTCATAGTGTAATACTGTCATACAATCACACTCTGTACAGTACAGTCATAGTGTAATACTGCCATACAATCACAGTCTGTACAGTACAGTCATGGTGTAATACTGTCATACAATCACACTCTGTACAGTACAGTCATAGTGTAATACTGTCATACAATCACACTCTGTACAGTACAGTCATAGTGTAATACTGTCATACAATCACACTCTGTACAGTACAGTCATAGTGTAATACTGCCATACAATCACAGTCTGTACAGTACAGTCATGGTGTAATACTGTCATACAATCACACTCTGTACAGTACAGTCATAGTATAATTCTGTCATAAAATCACACTCTGTACAGTACAGTCATAGTATAATACTGTCATACAATCACAGTCTGTACAGTACAGTCATAGTGTAATACTGCCATACAATCACACTCTGTACAGTACAGTCATAGTATAATACTGTCATACAATCACACTCTGTACAGTACAGTCATAGTGTAATACTGTCATACAATCACACTCTGTACAGTACAGTCATAGTGTAATACTGTCATACAATCACAGTCTGTACAGTACAGTCATAGTGTAATACTGTCATACAATCACACTCTGTACAGTACAGTCATAGTATAATACTGTCATACAATCACACTCTGTACAGTACAGTCATAGTGTAATACTGTCATACAATCACACTCTGTACATTACAGTCATAGTATAATACTGTCATAAAATCACACTCTGTACAGTACAGTCATGGTGTAATAATGTCATACAATCACACTGTGTACAGTACAGTCATAGTATAATACTGCCATACAATCACACTCTGTACAGTACAGTCATAGTGTAATACTGTCATACAATCACACTCTGTACATTACAGTCATAGTGTAATACTGTCATACAATCACACTCTGTACATTACAGTCATAGTATAATACTGTCATACAATCACACTCTGTACAGTACAGTCATAGTGTAATACTGCCATACAATCACAGTCTGTACAGTACAGTCATAGTGTAATACTGCCATACAATCACACTCTGTACATTACAGTCATAGTGTAATACTGCCATACAATCACACTCTGTACAGTACAGTCATAGTGTAATACTGTCATACAATCACACTCTGTACAGTACAGTCATAGTGTAATACTGTCATACAATCACACTCTGTACAGTACAGTCATAGTATAATACTGTCATACAATCACACTCTGTACAGTACAGTCATAGTGTAATACTGTCATACAATCACACTCTGTACATTACAGTCATAGTGTAATACTGTCATACAATCACACTCTGTACATTACAGTCATAGTGTAATACTGTCATACAATCACACTCTGTACAGTACAGTCATAGTGTAATACTGTCATACAATCACACTCTGTACATTACAGTCATAGTGTAATACTGTCATACAATCACACTCTGTACAGTACAGTCATAGTATAATACTGCCATACAATCACACTCTGTACAGTACAGTCATAGTATAATACTGCCATACAATCACACTGTGTACAGTACAGTCATAGTGTAATACTGTCATACAATCACACTCTGTACAGTACAGTCATAGTGTAATACTGTCATACAATCACACTCTGTACATTACAGTCATAGTATAATACTGCCATACAATCACACTCTGTACAGTACAGTCATAGTATAATTCTGTCATACAATCACACTCTGTACAGTACAGTCATAGTATAATACTGTCATACAATCACAGTCTGTACATTACAGTCATAGTGTAATACTGTCATACAATCACACTCTGTACAGTACAGTCATAGTATAATACTGCCATACAATCACAGTCTGTACATTACAGTCATAGTGTAATACTGTCATACAATCACACTCTGTACAGTACAGTCATAGTGTAATACTGTCATACAATCACACTCTGTACATTACAGTCATAGTATAATACTGTCATACAATCACACTCTGTACATTACAGTCATAGTATAATACTGCCATACAATCACACTCTGTACATTACAGTCATAGTATAATACTGTCATACAATCACAGTCTGTACATTACAGTCATAGTATAATACTGTCATACAATCACAGTCTGTACATTACAGTCATAGTATAATACTGCCATACAATCACAGTCTGTACATTACAGTCATAGTATAATACTGTCATACAATCACACTCTGTACAGTACAGTCATAGTATAATACTGCCATACAATCACAGTCTGTACATTACAGTCATAGTATAATACTGCCATACAATCACACTCTGTACATTACAGTCATAGTATAATACTGCCATACAATCACAGTCTGTACATTACAGTCATAGTATAATACTGTCATACAATCACACTCTGTACATTACAGTCATAGTATAATACTGTCATACAATCACACTCTGTACAGTACAGTCATAGTATAATACTGCCATACAATCACAGTCTGTACATTACAGTCATAGTATAATACTGTCATACAATCACACTCTGTACAGTACAGTCATAGTATAATACTGTCATACAATCACAGTCTGTACAGTACAGTCATAGTGTAATACTGCCATACAATCACACTGTGTACAGTACAGTCATAGTATAATACTGTCATACAATCACACTCTGTACATTACAGTCATAGTGTAATACTGCCATACAATCACACTCTGTACAGTACAGTCATAGTGTAATACTGTCATACAATCACACTCTGTACATTACAGTCATAGTGTAATACTGTCATACAATCACACTCTGTACAGTACAGTCATAGTATAATACTGCCATACAATCACACTCTGTACAGTACAGTCATAGTATAATACTGCCATACAATCACACTGTGTACAGTACAGTCATAGTGTAATACTGTCATACAATCACACTGTGTATAGTACAGTCATAGTATAATACTGCCATACAATCACACTCTGTACAGTACAGTCATAGTATAATTCTGTCATACAATCACACTCTGTACAGTACAGTCATAGTATAATACTGTCATACAATCACAGTCTGTACATTACAGTCATAGTGTAATACTGTCATACAATCACACTCTGTACAGTACAGTCATAGTATAATACTGCCATACAATCACACTCTGTACAGTACAGTCATAGTATAATACTGCCATACAATCACAGTCTGTACATTACAGTCATAGTGTAATACTGTCATACAATCACACTCTGTACATTACAGTCATAGTATAATACTGTCATACAATCACACTCTGTACAGTACAGTCATAGTATAATACTGCCATACAATCACACTCTGTACAGTACAGTCATAGTATAATACTGTCATACAATCACAGTCTGTACATTACAGTCATAGTATAATACTGTCATACAATCACAGTCTGTACATTACAGTCATAGTATAATACTGCCATACAATCACAGTCTGTACATTACAGTCATAGTATAATACTGTCATACAATCACACTCTGTACATTACAGTCATAGTATAATACTGCCATACAATCACACTCTGTACATTACAGTCATAGTATAATACTGTCATACAATCACACTCTGTACATTACAGTCATAGTATAATACTGCCATACAATCACAGTCTGTACATTACAGTCATAGTATAATACTGTCATACAATCACACTCTGTACATTACAGTCATAGTATAATACTGCCATACAATCACAGTCTGTACATTACAGTCATAGTATAATACTGTCATACAATCACACTCTGTACAGTACAGTCATAGTATAATACTGCCATACAATCACAGTCTGTACATTACAGTCATAGTATAATACTGTCATACAATCACAGTCTGTACATTACAGTCATAGTATAATACTGCCATACAATCACAGTCTGTACATTACAGTCATAGTATAATACTGCCATACAATCACAGTCTGTACATTACAGTCATAGTATAATACTGCCATACAATCACAGTCTGTACATTACAGTCATAGTATAATACTGCCATACAATCACACTCTGTACATTACAGTCATAGTATAATACTGCCATACAATCACACTCTGTACAGTACAGTCATAGTGTAATACTGCCATACAATCACACTCTGTACAGTACAGTCATAGTGTAATACTGTCATACAATCACAGTCTGTACATCACAGTCATAGTATAATACTGTCATACAATCACACTCTGTACAGTACAGTCATAGTATAATACTGTCATACAATCACAGTCTGTACAGTACAGTCATAGTGTAATACTGCCATACAATCACACTCTGTACAGTACAGTCATAGTATAATACTGCCATACAATCACAGTCTGTACAGTACAGTCATAGTGTAATACTGTCATACAATCACAGTCTGTACATTACAGTCATAGTATAATACTGTCATACAATCACACTGTGTACAGTACGGTCATAGTGTAATATAGTAAAACCTTGGATTGCGAGCATAATTCGTTCCAGAAACATGCTTGTAATCCAAAGAATTTCCCCATAAGAAATAATGGAAACTCAGATGATTCGTTCCACAACCATTTATTCATAAGTCCTTCAGTTTATAGTCCATATAAAAAGATTATAGCAATGTGATAGGTTGTGTAACCATAAAATGTCCATTTACAAATGGAAGCCTCCACAAGCAAAATCCAGCAGGAGCTACAGAGTGAAAAAGAGAAGAGAAGCACCTCTAAGTGTAGCAATATGGATACATTAAATGAAGGTACAACATTTATCAACTCACATGGCTGATGAGTGATGACTAAAAGAGGCACATCTAAGTATACAGGCATCTGGGGTAAAGCTGTCCAAATAGACCATCCTCCCCACCACCGTCTCTCACCGCTATCAGTCTGCAATCGTGACCGGGAAGACTACCCTGCAGTAGAGAGATCTGAAAGCGAGGCTTGAACCGCTCGTGGAGTGCAGCGTGGAAGGGACGATGTCAATGGCGATGCATAGGACGGTCTATGTAGACAGCTTTACCCCGGATGCCTGCATACTTAGATGTGCCTGTTTTAATCATCAAGCATGTGAGTTTCTAAAGGTTGTACCTTCATTAAATGTAATCATATTGCTACACTTAGAGGCACCACGCCTCTGTTCTGTTTTATACTCAGTTATGACGTGACGCTACTTGTATATCAAGGCATCGCTTGTATATCAAGTCAACATTTATTAAACATTTTTGCTTGCCTTGCAAAACGCTCTCAAACCAAGGTTTTACTGTACAGTTATTAAATAACACTGTCATAAAATCATACTGTGTACAGTACAGTCATAGTGTAACATTGTCATACAATCATACCCTGTGATGTGGTGGCATAGTGTAATACTGTCATACAATATGGGCACAGGAGGATGCACAGCATGAAAACTGATGGCAAGGAACTGCAGTTCAGCTCAAGACCCCAGTGAAAGGCCTACTTAATCTCACTGCAATGGATCATATAAAATGTGGGATATACTGTAATACAATCATACAGACATATCATCAATTAGTGTGCTGCTATGCATTCAATTCTATGCATCGTTCTCCTGCCTGAAGCATGTCTGGTGACATTTATTTTCAGTGTTCTTTACTTCTCAAGGTCATGTGATAACATCATTACATCGCTTACAGGAAACCTTTGATAAATAAAGTACATAGGCCCCCTAGTGCTAACCTGCGTTGCTGTCATGCCAATCCAATTAATGAGGAGAACAGAAGTGAGCCATCTACCTTCAAAACAATGGATGAGCCATTCTCCCAGTGAAGGCAGATAACAAATTATTTACATATGAATGAAAGAAAGTCAACAAGTTTCAGGGCTCTGCCTCGGCTTCATCAGGACTGTACGATTACAGAGGGATGGAATAGGGAAAATAACTGACAACAGAACTATTGAAACAGTATGAAGCTGAATCATGGTCATAGGTGTGTGCTGGATGTGCCTGAACGAAAGAGGGCGAGGAAAGGGTGGACATAGTTGGGTTCTCATGATGACAGCCTGTAACAGTCCCATAGTTGTATGAATTCCGACAACACTGGAAGATTACAGTGGTGGGGGGGAATGGGGGCTGCAGAATGATGGAAGATTTATACTAACAGAAATCAGCACAAGGGGCACATCGTACAGACTATAAAGCTGGCTACATACTAGGAGAATTTTTTTGAAAATTTTTGTTTTAGGAACGTTAAGTTGATTTTCTAATCATTAGTGGGGTCAAATTGATCATAATGATGAAACAATTCAAAGAAAAGGATGGAATGTCGTTTGTTAAATTAACCTTTAACACAAAAAATAATAAATGCAAATTTTTTTAGCAGCAAAAAATTTGTTTTTGTCAAAAGGAAATTGGATAAAGTGGGGCAGTAGGATTTTCCCTGTACCGTCAGAGGACATTGCAAGTTTTTTTTTTTTTTTTTTAAACAATGAATTTTATTTGTATACGCATATGAGATATAAAAAAAGACAGTCCAGCATCAGGACAAGAAGATGCAAACAAAACAATTTGTTGATTGGATAATGGTGCGCTGATTCCAACAAAAACATATAAAACATACAAAATACAAACAAATATTGCACAAAGTCCCATAAGTGAATAAAATAAATCCTCTTGATTGAAACAGTGACTTATTTTCCTCAAAGTGTTCATAAAGTGCTCATCCCAAAAACTTTTCAGTGACAAAGTGACACCATCTCCAACACCGGGTGCAATGCCCGCCCACCTTAGGAAGCGACCCCACTGGGTCTAGTCACGCTTTTGAGATATAATAATCTCAGATATTCCGTGCTGTTGTGTCAGATCTTTTCAGAATATCCTTGACTATGGAGACACCAACTGATCTCTGGGGTGATTCAAAGCGAAAGAAACAAAAATTTAATTGTGAAATTTTTTATAAAATAGTGGGTTTATTGTATTTAACAATAGTCCTACTCACAAAAATATCATCTTGTACATTGCATAACGGTAACAAGATGTAAAAACAAAGCCAAAAAGGACAAAAGGCTCTCATCCTCACCGCTACTGCAGAGCCCCCGGAAGTGACGTAACCAACTCCTCCCGACGCGTTGCGACACAGATCACGTGACTTCTTCCCTTGAAAATAAGTCACTGTTTAAATCTGTCAAGAGGATTTCTTTTATTCACATATGGGGCTTTGTGCAATATTTGATTGTATTTTGTATGTTTTATATGTTTTTGATCTATGTTGGAATAAGCGCATCATTATCCAATCAACCAATTATATAGTGCTAAAGACCACTTTTTAAATGGTGCAGCTGTTCTGTTTTGGTATAATACTATTTATTTAACATAGCAGTGCTTTAGTACTTTATATCACAAACAAAATAATTCCCTCTTAGTGGGTCCTACATCCCCCATCGAGGGAGCCACCTCTACCTTGGTGGAGCAACTCCTTAGGTAGAGGTGGCTCTATCGATGGGGATCTATGGACCCACTAAGGCCCCTTTCACACGTGCGGACAGTATGTCCGTATTTCATCCATCCGTTTTCGGATGAAATACGGACATACATGCATCCCTATGGGATAGCGGGTGTCAGCGGATGAACATCCGCTGACACCCGATATCATCCGTCTCCGCTATGGTCTGATTCTGCAGACGGAGGAAAATCCTATTTTTCCATCCTTCTGCAGAGCGGATCGGATGAACACGGACAGACGGTCCGTGATCATCCGATCCCCCCCATAGGGGAGAGCAGAGATCTGACAGGGCGGTCCCTGCACACTGTGCCAAACCGCCCTGTCATCCGCCGACTCAGTGGGGATCAACGGAGCGATCCCCGCTGAGTAAGCGGATGTTCACGGGGCGGATCATCACGGATCCGTCCCGTGTGAAGGGACCCTTAGAGGGAATTATTTTGTTTGCATCTTGTTGTCCTGATGGACTGTCGTTTTTGGTATGTATATTGGGGTTTCACACTGGATACAATGGAGCGGCTTTTTCGGGGCGCCTCAGTGTGAAAGGGGCCTAACTGTGGGGGGGAGTGTACTGACAGGGAGTAGAGAGAGATCGCTGTTCCTAATCACTAGGAACAGCAGATTTGTCTCTACTTCCCTGACAGAACGGGGATCTGTCTGTTTACATTGACAGATCCCCGTTCTGGCTCTCTGAGGAGCGATCGCAGGTCGCCGGTTGACATCGCGGCCACGCGCATCGGCTCCGCTGTCCCAGAGCCCTTAAAGCGGCTGCCAAACAGCTACAGCGATTCATGCAGGGGAGCCAACCTGCCACCATATAATGATGGCGGCTGCTCAGCAAGTAGTTAAGCTGGCCATTCATTGATGAGTTTTGTTTGAAAAGCCAGCGGGCTGATTGAAAAAAAAAAAACAGACAGATTCTCCCATCCACATAAAAGAGGTGGATGGGGGGAATCTTCCCTGCTGAGCTATTGTATTCTGACAACAGGAGTTCTTTGATGTCAGAATACACTGATCAGCGCTGCAGCCGATTGGCTTCATGCATTACTCAAACAAAAAATTGCCAGCAGTCCCATTCTAGAGGAGTTGATCATTAGCTCGACTCCTCTTGAACAGGAATGGCCAGAGATGGATTGAAATTCAGCCAGCCCCCGCTGAACCGGCTGAATTTTGACCCATCTATGGCCAGCTTAAGGCCCCTTTCACATGGACGGACCGTTCAGGTCCGCCTGTCAGTTTTGTCGGCGGACCTGAACGGCAGCTCCATACATCTCTATGGAGCGTTGGATGTCAGCAGAGACATGTCCGCTGACATCCGACCCGATCCGATAAAATCAGACGGATGGCGATACGTCCCCATCCGTCCATGGCGGATCGGATCGGGTGAGATCTGATAAAAACGGACATGCTGTCCGTTTTCGTCCGATCTCTCCATTGGAGACAGCGGCGCTGGACAAGCCCCTCCCCGCTCAGTGAGCAGAGAGGGACCTGTCATCCGCCAGCTCAGCGGAGATCAACGGACTGATCTCCCCCTGAGCTGGCGGGAGCTGGCGGACTCCGTAGCGACAGAGTCCGCCTCGTGTGGAAGGGGCCTTAGGCTTTAGTTACATAACCACTGTTATTTGTCTTTGCATGCTTTTGCTGTAATTTTGGTAAAAATGATCTTGGTTCCCGGTACCATAACAATTTTCTTACTTGGGTCCTCATAATGAAATGTTTAAGAACCCCCTAGTCTAAAAAAAAAGAATAAAAACTATTTAATCATGCTGCACACAATAAAACCCTATTGAAAACGATTGAAAATGTGCGTGCTTGACTATTAGCTAAAAGAAAAAAAAAAGGATAAAAGCTTTCCCAAAAAAAAAAAAAACGCCCGCACACACATACATTTGTCTGTGCTGGAGACGAGAAATCTTCACAAAGGCTTCATAGTAGCTAAGTCTCATTGTGGTCATACACAGCTTGATAATTACAAGTAATGCTCACGATTTCAAGTAATGTTGGTAATTATAGTGCTGTTTCTGAACTCCTAAGAGGCAATAATTGTCTCCCGCAATTGGAGGTACTTCTCAAGGCACAGGGAGATTTTACAGCTTCTTGGGAAAATCCCCGCTACAGGACCTGATCCTTTCTTCTGTTATGGTACGAGAGCTGGAGAAGACTTTTCCCTTGACTTGTAGTCATATCTGGCCATCTGTGGTCACCTAAACCTCAGGCGGCACAATGTCTCACTGGAAATAATGGATATTTCATAGACCTCCAATGGCATAATAGAAATAAATATGACAAGAAAACTCATTACAGAGTCCATTATCACACTGTCATGCCTTAAAATTTCTAATTATACAGAAGATGAATGAAGTGGAGTTAAAGTGTATCTAAAGCCCAAAAGATGGTTTAGTATTTTCATGTTGTATAGAGTGTGGAATAGTGTAAATTCTTCACGCTTTTGTTTTAGTAGAGGTATTTATATAGTGCTGACAATTTACATACTGTACATTCACATCAGTCGATGCCCTCAAAGAGCTCACAATCTATGACCCTCCTTACCTAAAACTCATACACATGGGTGTGCTGTGCACCCCAAAGATGTACAGTAAAAAATAAAAATACAATTATTTATATATAGATATATATATATGTAGCGGCCTCACCCCCTCTTTCTGGTCTAGGGGTATATTGTACGTGAGGGTGAGATGCGCTACGGCCCATGTCCTCCCCATTGCTGCGGGTGAGGTGAAGGCCAGTACCTGTTATTCTCCTCAGGCCTGTGTGTCTCTTTAAGAACCAAGTCCTGCTGTACTGACACTCCCCTTTGCTCCCATTAACCAGAGTTCCACACACCGATAGAGGGTCCAACTCTTGTTTATTAACACACTCCAATAAACAGTCCTTTTCCAGCCGACTGGTTGAGACCCAATAAACAGTTCAATACGGTGGGGTGAGCAGGTCGAGGCACTATCCTGATAAGTAAACTAAACCACTGTGGATTCACCAGCGGTTGCTAAAGCCCATAGCTTGTGAAAGAACTTAAACCTTCAGGGTCTCTACCAGCGATCCCAGAGAACAGAAACAGGAGTACCTTCGCTGCATTGTGGCCCCTATCAGGGGGAAGATGTCCCTCCAAGAGAGTTACCAGAGGCCCCTCTGTCACCGGGTTGATGCTGCTCCGTTTCTTCATAAGGGTGACTTCTCCGGCCTCCTCGCCTCAGATACGAGCCCCATCCACCTCAGGGACCCTCGGACAAATCCGCCCTTGCAGGACCCAGTCGAAGTCACTGAGCCCCAGGCCTTCGATGTAGTACCTCACCCCAGGCTTAAGGTGCCTGGGATGGACTCCAACACCGCTCCGGCCAGGCTATGGGCACCTAGGCCGGAACTCCGAACCGCCCGCACCCAGGCCTAAGGTGCCTGGGCGCGGAATCCAGAAGAAGAAGACCTCGTGGCGAGGGCGTCTCTCCCCTTTATGTCCTCCCGTGACGCCACAGCAGGTTCCCCGCCCCGCCGTACCACCGCCAGAAAGGAACAAAAAGGAGACAGCACTGTGGCAATGATTCTACCTCGACCCGCGGGAACATTGCCACCCACAGGTCAAGGAGAACAGCACACCACCAAGTCCTCCACAATTATGAACGGTGTAAATCCCTTCATAATTAGCACATCCTGGATCATACTACCACCCAGGTGTACCCCCTAAATTTAGACCCCCGCTACATATATATATATATATATATATATATATATATTAGGGCTGTGGAAATTAACTATTAATTCCTCGATTAATCGATTGATTTTTTTGATCGATCAAAATTCTTTTGATCGGTACTCACCTCTCCGCCGGCTCCAGGGTCTTCAGGGAGTTCCTTTAGAGATCCAGTGACGTCACGGACACCGGCGGGGCTTGCCGTGTCCATCTGAAGGGCTCCTTTGCTGTGCCTTTATATCTGCATGCCGGCGGGACCTTACTATCTGCCACACGCAAGGGCTGTTACACTTCTCTCTATCACTTCCCTCTATCAACCTGGGATTCTGCAGCCATCCACTGGGAGTTGTGATCATTCCCTTCACGGGACATCTACATGCCGACGGACTGATGTTAACCCCTCCTCATCTGGATTCAGCAGTGGTATCGTTGTACACATTTTTATACCAGTATCATACTTAGCTACATGTTTTTATGACTGCTTTTGCTACCGTTTGGTATTACTCGCACCATTTTTACAGTTTATGTAGCTACATCGATTTTATCTCCAGTGCATTATTAATTTGTTACCTACTTGAAGACTATAAAAGTTTTAATGCTATTCCCATCGAGCGCTGCCTTTGTGTGTTTTTTGTATCCTGCTATCGATTTTTCCAGTGGTTGGTAGCTGCACTGGGAATCAGCCTGCAAGGAGATCAGCTAAAAGTAGTTGGATCTGTATGTGCATTATAATTAATCAAAATTAGTCGATTAATCGATTTAAAAAAACTTGATTAATCAAGCACGAAAATTTTAATCAGTAACAGCCCTTATATATATATATATATATATATATATATATATACATATATAAATAAATATATATAGTGGAACCTTGGTTTACGAGTACCGCGGTTAACGTGCGTTTTAAAAGACAAGCAACTTTTTTTTTTAATTCTGACTCTAAAAAGCTCCAAAAGAAAGCTTTATTTGATTTGTTTGAAAAAATGATAAAAACTAATTTGGGTACAGTGTTGCATGACTGAGTAATTCTCCTTTAAAGTGTGAGAGCGCTGAAAGCTGAAAATTGGCCTGGGTAGGAAGGGGGGCCAAGTGCCAAGTATTGAGTTGGTTAATGAAGGAATTTTTGCAAGGCTCTGCAATGGTGAGAATTCAACATAATTGTGTAAAAAGGACATCGGATTCGTAAAGGTGCAATTTGAGAGGCTCTGGCATATTTATAGTGAATGGAGAAAGCTGTGCTATATATTTTCTCCAGATTTGGTAGTTTCGGACCAGGGTTGGGAGCTTGAAGGTTCCAAAGTGTCTTGGGTGGGACGGAACCTTCAATCCAGTGTCCAGGCTTTGCTTGGCTCTAGCAGCCTGTGTGAGTGTACAGGTGTGCAGGATCAATATAAGACAGATCTGAGCATAGCTCAGGGGAGCAATTAGAGTCGCAGTTTCTGCAGTCATGAGGAAGTTGTGCTCCTGCCTAGAGCTCAAGGCAACCTACTCAAGATAGCACTCCATGTGGGAGAGGAATTAGACCAATGGACCGAGTAATGCCGCGTACACACGATTAGATTTTCCGTCGGGAAAACCTTGGATGTTTTTTCCGACGGAATTCTGCTCAAGCTTGGCTTGCATACACACGGTCACACAAAAGTTCTCTGAACTTTCGACCATCAAGAACGCGGTGACGTACAACACTACAACGGGCCAAGAAAATGAGGTTCAATGCTTCCGAGTATGCGTCGGAATTTTGTGCGTCGGAATTGCTACAGACGATCGGAATTTCCGATTGGAATTTTTGCCGTCGGAAAATTTGAGAACCAGCTCTCAAATTTTTGCTGGCGGAAATTTCGACAGGAAAAGTCCGATGGAGCCTACACACGGTCGGAATTTCCGACCAAAAGCTCACATCAGACTATTCTTGTCGGAATTTCCGATTGTGTGTACGGGGCATTAGGCCAGCTGAGAGAATCTGGGAGACAGCAGCTGAGGCAACTGGGAGAAAGACCAGAGGAATCTGAGTCTCGGTGGAGTGAGAAAGCCTGGCGTATCAGGGGAACCTCTACCTAGAGGCTAAACGTAGGCCTTTGCATTGTGCGGCCGAGGCTGAGTGAGCCTTAAGAGCAAGATTCCTGGGCATTTTGTTATATGTATTTTAATGTCGAAGAACCCCAGCGTGTGAAACTTTATGATGCATGGACTTTCTGTTTCCTTTTAATAAAAATTGGCTACCATGCTTTAAACCGAAGTGCTGACTGACATGGACTCACTTGACAAACACACCTACAAGAGCTAAGCACCGCATATCACAATAGTTACATTGGTCCAGCTTAGATCAACGTAACTATGTATCTATACACCATACCTGTGGGATCCCTCTAAAAGCTGGAATCAATGAAGTAGACACCGCTACTCCAGTGAACTCTACCTGCTTTTGAGTTCTGAGCTAAGCAGCTGGCTTATTGCATTGTGACAACAGAAGGTCGGCTGCTTAGCACGGGTTCCATTCAGTGAATGCTTTGTATTTTCTGAATGAATGCAAAGAGTACTCCGATTGCATGAGGTGGGAAGCTAGTGAACCTGGGAGCTAGTGGAGATCACTGTAGAGTGATGCCCACTATGGTGATTTCCAGCTTCCACGGGGATCCCACAAGTATGGCATATGCATAGTTACTTAGGTTCAAGTTGGTCCAAAGTAACAATGTAAAGCTAAACATACCTGGAATTGTTCTTTAAAGTTACCAAAAACTTTATAGAGTGAGGGCTTGAGGAAAGGAAGGTGCGCCAATCTAAGTGCAGTAAAACAGGCTTTAATTAGCAAATTGTATAAAAACAGCCAAATGGCTACTCACAGGATACAGGAATAATACAGGCATGTAAGGAGTTAAAGGTGGTCCGGAGTCATCTAAGGCGGTCCTCAGGGGAGATGTTGGTTCCAGATGGAGAGAGGTGTAGCTGAAGATGGCTGAAGGCAGGAAGGCAGGTTGCGGTGTCAGCAAGGGAAGTCAAGAACAACCAGGTATCCAAGCTGCAGATGTAGTGATGCGCCCTGTGTCATCAGGGTAGACATGGGATAACCAGGAAGCTGCAGTTCAGCGAGGACTTCAGCGTGCGCTTCAGCGTGGAGCGCAGCGTGCCGTCGGACCGGAAGTGACGTGTGGATAGAACGGACCAATAGGATGACGCGTTTCACAGCATCCGCTGTTTCATCAGATCCATAGAAGGCATTATCATAGGTGGGTGTGATATAGTAGAGAGACGTGGCGTGATTGGTTGAAATCATACTAGTGGAAGTAAATCAGCATGGTGATTGGTTGGAAGCAAGATGTAAGGGAGATGATGACACAGAATTTTTAGGGGGGTGCAGGGGGGCGAGGAGAAAAGGAAAATGGATGACAAGGGATTATAATATGAAATAAAGATACAATGTTTATATGGTGGTGAACAACGCTAATGTGGAATTTAAAATCATAAAGGATATAAATACATAGATGGTATTAGTACATAGGAGAGAGAGAAAAAAAGGAGCAGCACTATAAAGGGGAACGTATGTGGAAATAATTATATTGGAATTATAGGGGAAAAAATTATTTAATTAAATATTAAATTAGTTGGAGGGCATGAGAACAAGCTATGTATGGCATGAGAACAAATGGGTGCAACATGTAGGAGATGGGAACATATTAATGTGGACAAGGGAAGGAAAGGGAAAGGGGTGGTAAAAAAAAGGAGGGGGGGGGGGTTGGGGGGTAAAAAAAAAAAAAAAATATATATAATAATAATGAAGAATGATAATGAAAAAGTAATAATGAAAAATAAAAATAAATATAAATAGAAATAGAAATAAAAATAAAAATAAAAATAAAAATAAATGGACAATAATAATGAAAAACAAAAATGGGGGGGGGGGGGGGGAAAGAAGCAAAGAGGACAAGATGGGGAAGCGGAAGAGATGGGTCAGTGAATGAATGATAAAGGCTGGCTATCATGTAGAAGTACTACAGAAGTATGATTCATAGTATAGAAAATACACATGCATGTGTATATATTCACACATATATATATACACATACACACACATCTGGAAGGGAACATCCATATATATATATATATAAAAATGAATGGATGATATAATAATATATAAATATATATAAAAAACATATGTAAATTGCACATGGAGAAGTATAATATAACAAGTCAAAGCTTATTACCAAAAAAAGGGGGGGGGGGGGTGTACATAATTATTGGTATAAAGGATATACCAAAGATGCAAGGCAGCATGAATGGTAACAGATCTATGAGGGCAACACAAGGTGCATACATGCACATATGACCAAGCATATATGAGAGTTGTGAGTAAACGCACACACATACACACATATACACGTATACACATATACACGTGTGCATACACATGCATGCACACAAATCTCCGACAGATGAAAGCACTAGTACGTGGGATGGACGAGCAGCACAGAGAAATATTAAAAGTGATTTGGAAATGAAAGCTTATTATAAAAATTATGTATCATAAAAAATAGGATGATAATCAAATCTGAATAAAATCGAATCAAATACAATAAAATAGAAAGAATAAATTAAAGAATCATCATAAAAAATATATATATGAGAAGATCGAATAAAATGATATATGAGTAAGAACGCACAAGAAATCGCACAGATGGAGAAAAGCGATTAATAGAATGGTGGTAATATAGGAATATTAGATTATGTTGTTGGTTTCGATTTCTTCATTGAGGCCATTGGGTGACATGGTATTTAAAGAAAAAATCCAATAAGTTTCTTGTCTACAAAGGCGTTGGAATCTTTCTATGGCAGTTGGGGTTTCTGGTATTGCCTCGATAACCCAAACCTGAAGGGCGCTGGTATCTTGGTGGTGGTGTGTTGCAAAGTGACGTGCCACGCTGTATTTGGGATTGTTCTTTTGGACTGCACGGCGGTGTTCTCCAAATCTGGTCCGTAGAGCTCTGATAGTTCTGCCTATGTATAGTAGGCCACATGGACAGGAAATACAGTACACTACATACGTGGTAGAGCAGTTGTAGAAAGAGCTGAGATTGAAGGTCTTACTGTTGGCCTTGAAGGTTTTTTGGCCATGGGTGACATGGGAGCAGGTAAGGCATAGGGCTTTTTTGCATTGATACATCCCTACAATGGGAATTAAAGTGAGCTGTTTGAGCATGTAGTTTTGGTGATGATTGGATGTTTTGGTTTTGCTGGGGGCGATCTTGCTTTTAATATTGGGGGCCCTTCGATAGGCAAACTTGGGAGTAACTGACACAGTTTTTGATAGGTAGGGGTCTTGGGTGAGGATGCTCCAGTGTTTTTTAAAGATATTCTCCATTTTTTTGTGTTTTGCGTGGTACTGGGTAAATGAAACGAGTATTGGGTTCAGAGTTGGATGTTTTGGGGAGGGGCAGGGATTCTTGTTGATAGGTGGTGCGAGCTTCTTTAATCAAGTTGGGGGGATATCCTTTCTCGATGAATTTATTTTCGAGTAAAGTGCTTAAGGATGTATAATCTTCTAATCTGGTACAGTTACGTCGGAGTCGATTGAATTGACTCTTGACTCGCACCACCTATCAACAAGAATCCCTGCCCCTCCCCAAAACATCCAACTCTGAACCCAATACTCGTTTCATTACCCAGTACCACGCAAAACACAAAAAAATGGAGAATATCTTTAAAAAACACTGGAGCATCCTCACCCAAGACCCCTACCTATCAAAAACTGTGTCAGTTACTCCAAGTTTGCCTATCGAAGGGCCCCCAATATTAAAAGCAAGATCGCCCCCAGCAAAACCAAAACATCCAATCATCACCAAAACTACATGCTCAAACAGCTCACTTTAATTCCCATTGTAGGGATGTATCAATGCAAAAAAGCCCTATGCCTTACCTGCTCCCATGTCACCCATGGCCAAAAAACCTTCAAGGCCAACAGTAAGACCTTCAATCTCAGCTCTTTCTACAACTGCTCTACCACGTATGTAGTGTACTGTATTTCCTGTCCATGTGGCCTACTATACATAGGCAGAACTATCAGAGCTCTACGGACCAGATTTGGGAGAACACCGCCGTGCAGTCCAAAAGAACAATCCCAAATACAGCGTGGCACGTCACTTTGCAACACACCACCACCAAGATACCAGCGCCCTTCAGGTTTGGGTTATCGAGGGCAATACCAGAAACCCCAACTGCCATAGAAAGATTCCAACGCCTTTGTAGACAAGAAACTTATTGGATTTTTTCTTTAAATACCATGTCACCCAATGGCCTCAATGAAGAAATCGAAACCAACAACATAATCTAATATTCCTATATTACCACCATTCTATTAATCGCTTTTCCTCCATCTGTGCGATTTCTTGTGCGTTCTTACTCATATATCATTTTATTCGATCTTCTCATATATATATTTTTTATGATGATTCTTTAATTTATTCTTTCTATTTTATTGTATTTGATTCGATTTTATTCAGATTTGATTATCATCCTATTTTTTATGATACATAATTTTTTATAATAAGCTTTCATTTCCAAATCACTTTTAATATTTCTCTGTGCTGCTCGTCCATCCCACGTACTAGTGCTTTCATCTGTCGGAGATTTGTGTGCATGCATGTGTATGCACACGTGTATATGTGTATACGTGTATATGTGTGTATGTGTGTGCGTTTACTCACAACTCTCATATATGCTTGGTCATATGTGCATGTATGCACCTTGTGTTGCCCTCATAGATCTGTTACCATTCATGCTGCCTTGCATCTTTGGTATATCCTTTATACCAATAATTATGTACACCCCCCCCCCCCTTTTTTTGGTAATAAGCTTTGACTTGTTATATTATACTTCTCCATGTGCAATTTACATATGTTTTTTATATATATTTATATATTATTATATCATCCATTCATTTTTATATATATATATATATGGATGTTCCCTTCCAGATGTGTGTGTATGTGTATATATATATGTGTGAATATATACACATGCATGTGTATTTTCTATACTATGAATCATACTTCTGTAGTACTTCTACATGATAGCCAGCCTTTATCATTCATTCACTAACCCATCTCTCCGCTTCCCCATCTTGTCCTCTTTGCTTCTTTCCCCCCCCCCCCATTTTTGTTTTTCATTATTATTGTCCATTTATTTTTATTTTTATTTTTATTTTTATTTTTATTTCTATTTCTATTTATATTTATTTTTATTTTTCATTATTACTTTTTCATTATCATTCTTCATTATTATTATATATTTTTTTTTTTTTTTTTTTTTTTACCCCCCCAACCCCCCCCCCCCCCCTCCTTTTTTACCACCCCCCTTTCCCTTTCCTTCCCTTGTCCACATTAATATGTTCCCATCTCCTACATGTTGCACCCATTTGTTCTCATGCCATACATAGCTTGTTCTCATACCCTCCAACTAATTTAATATTTAATTAAATAATTTTTTCCCCTATAATTCCAATATAATTATTTCCACATACGTTCCCCTTTATAGTGCTGCTCCTTTTTTTCTCTCTCTTCCTATGTACTAATACCATCTATGTATTTATATCCTTTATGATTTTAAATTCCACATTAGCGTTGTTCACCACCATATAAACATTGTATCTTTATTTCATATTATAATCCCTTGTCATCCATTTTCCTTTTCTCCTCGCCCCCCTGCACCCCCCTAAAAATTCCGTGCCATCATCTCCCTTACATCTTGCTTCCAACCAATCACCATGCTGATTTACTTCCACTAGTATGATTTCAACCAATCACGCCACGTCTCTCTACTATATCACACCCACCTATGATAATGCCTTCTATGGATCTGATGAAACAGCGGATGCTGTGAAACGCGTCATCCTATTGGTCCGTTCTATCCACACGTCACTTCCGGTCCGACGGCACGCTGCGCTCCACGCTGAAGCGCACGCTGAAGTCCTCGCTGAAACTGCAGCTTCCTGGTTATCCCATGTCTACCCTGATGACACAGGGCGCATCACTACATCTGCAGCTTGGATACCTGGTTGTTCTTGACTTCCCTTGCTGACACCGCAACCTGCCTTCCTGCCTTCAGCCATCTTCAGCTACACCTCTCTCCATCGGAACCAACATCTCCCCTGAGGACCGCCTTAGATGACTCCGGACCACCTTTAACTCCTTACATGCCTGTATTATTCCTGTATCCTGTGAGTAGCCATTTGGCTGTTTTTATACAATTTGCTAATTAAAGCCTGTTTTACTGCACTTAGATGGCGCACCTTCCTTTCCTCATTATATTTTACAGAGTTTGCTTCTGCTCATGGTAGCTGCCGCTAGTGCTTGCAACATCAACATCAACATTCATTGATCCCTTTGATTTTTACTCTGCCTAGAACTCATTCTGCGCCATTTTTTTCTCCCCCTTTTTTTTATTATAGAGTGAGGGCTTACCTAAGCAATCCCGTCAACTCAGGTATGCTCTCACGTTACACAGTTGTTGGCAATTCTAGAGGACACTAAATCGATTGTATCGTTTGGCTAGCGTTAGATTGGAGGGGGGCTATTTCCTCTTCAGGGTGATCGTTCAGAGATGCTTTTTTGCAATGTCAAACAAGGCATTTCCTTCCACAGAACTGCCAGCAATCATTCCTTGGTCATAATCACTAAGATCTCCCATCTTCTCTATTCTAAGGATCGGCTGAGCACAGAACAGGGATGGGACCTTTCAACCATATCTGCACAATTCATGTATTCTACTGCAATCACAAGATGTTGGAATTTTTGTTTTAATGAGTAAGTGTACAAATATAGGTATTTATAAATGTTTTCACTCAAGATTCACACAAATTTCTCCCAAGAGTCATTTGACTTTCACTTCAGATTCATACAACTTTCTCCCAAGATTCATACAACTTTCTCCCAAGATTCATACAACTTTCTCCCAAGATTCACCCAACTTTTACTCAAGATTCGCACAACTTTACCCAAGATTTGCACAACTTTACCCAAGATTTGCACAACTTTTACCCAACTTTTACCCAAGATTTGCACAACATATACCCAAGATTCAACCAACTTTTACCCAAGATTCGCACAACTGTTACCCAAGATTTGCACAACTTTACCCAAGATTTGCAAGACTGTTACCCAAGATTCACCCAACTTTTACTCAAGATTTGCACAACTTTACCCAAGATTCGCACAACTTTACCCAAGATTTGCACAACTTTACCCAAGATTTGCACAACTTTTACCCAACTTTTACCCAAGATTTGCACAACATATACCCAAGATTCAACCAGCTTTTACCCAAGATTCGCACAACTGTTACCCAAGATTTGCACAACTTTACCCAAGATTTGCAAGACTGTTACCCAAGATTCACCCAACTTTTACTCAAGATTTGCACAACTTTACCAAAGATTGGCACAACGGTTACCCAAGATTTTCACAACTGTTACCCAAGATTCGCACAACTTTTTATTTTTTATTTTTTTATTTATGAGAAGCAGGTCCACGGGGGCCACAACAATGATACAATAAAAATTCTCACAACTTTTACCCAAGATTCATACAACTTTCTCCCAAGATTCGTACAACTTTTGCCCAAGACTGATACAACTTTCACCCAGGATTTACAGATTTTTCTGAATGGATTCAAGTGGAGAGATGTGTAAATCCTGGCAAAAAGTTGTGTGGATCTTGCATGAAAACATGTATAAACTGACTCCATTCAGTGAATGCTTTGTATTTTCTGAATGAATGCAAAGAGTACTCCGATTGCATGAGGTGGGAAGCTAGTGAACCTGGAAGCTAGTGGAGATCACTGTAGAGTGATGCCCACTATGGTGATTTCCAGCTTCGACGGAGATCCCACAAGTATGGCATATGCATAGTTACTTAGGTTCAAGTTGGTCCAAAGTAACAATGTAAAGCTAAACATACCTGGAATTGTTCTTTAAAGTTACCAAAAACTTTATAGAGTGAGGGCTTACCTAAGCAATTCCGTCAACTCAGGTATGCTCTCACGTTACACAGTTGTTGGCAATTCTAGAGGACACTAAATCGATTGTATCGTTTGGCTAGCTTTAGATGGGAGGGGGGCTACTTCCTCTTCAGGGTGATCGTTCAGAGATGCTTTTTTGCAATGTCAAACAAGGCATTTCCTTTGACAGAACTGCCAGCAATCATTCCTTGGTCATAATCACTAAGATCTCCCATCTTCCCTATTCTAAGAATCGGCTGAGCACAGAACAGGGATGGGACCTTTCAACCATATCTGCACAATTCATGTATTCTACTGCAATCACAAGATATTGGAATTTTTGTTTTAATGAGTAAGTGTACAAATATAGGTATTTATAAATGTTTTCACTCAAGATTCACACAAATTTCTCCCAAGAGTCATTTGACTTTCACCTAAGATTTGTACAACTTTACCCAAGATTTGCACAACTTTTACCCAACTTTTACCCAAAATTTGCACAAATTTATACCCAAGATTCAACCAAATTTTACCCAAGATTTGCACAACTGTTACCCAAGATTTGCACAACTTTACCCAAGATTTGCTTAACTGTTACCCAAGATTCACCCAATTTTTACTCAAGATTTGCACAACTGTTACCCAAGATTCGCACAATTTTTTTTATTTATTTTTTTATAACGAGAAGCAGGTCCACAGGGACCACAACAATGATACAATCAAAATTCGCACATCTTTTGCCCAAGATTCATACAACTTTTACCCAAGACTGATACAACTTTCACCCAGGATTTACAAATTTTTCTGATTGGATTCAAGTGGAGAGATGTGTAAATCCTGGCTAAAAGTTGTGTGGATCTTGCATGAAAACATGTATAAACTGACTCCAATGTGAAGTAGTTTTATAAATATAGCATTCATATTTATTATATCCAGAACTAAAAAATAAAATAACATAAAAATATATAAAGTATTTAGATGAAGATGAATGTGAGTATGTTCTATTTTCATATCCAGCCACAGGTCCTCTTCATGTATTAACTGTATATTAATTTTCTAAAGAAATAAGGTTAGAAGTTATAAGGAGTAAAGCCAGTCATATGGATCGGGATTTGGCTGGTTTATCAGGGACTGCCTAACTCCCCCCCCCCCCATATAATTTCTGGCTGTTCTGTACATGTAAAGTTTTATTCAGGGAGAGAGAGTCTGAAGGCAAACATCTTCTGCTGTGTCTCATAGAGGGTCTCCCATAGTTCTTTATGAGTCCTAGGTCAAATCTTATGTGTCCTATAATGTAATCCTAATCCTCTGTGTCCTATAATGTAATCCTAATCCTATGTGTCCTACAATGTAATGCTAATCCTTTCTGTCCTATAATGTAATCCTAATCCTATGTGTCCAATAATGTAATCCTAATCATATGTGTCCTATAATGTAATCCTAATACTTTCTGTCCTATAATGTAATCCTAATCCTATGTGTTCTATAATGTAATTCTAATACTATCTGTCCTACAATGTAATCCTAATCCTATGTGTTCTATAATGTAATCCTAATCCTATCTGTCCTACAATGTAATCCTAATCCTATGTGTTCTATAATGTAATCCTAATCCTATCTGTCCTACAATGTAATCCTAATCCTACTGTATGTGTCATATAATGTAATCCTAATCGCATCTGTCCTACAATGTAATCCTAATCCTATGTGTACTATAATGTAATCCTAATACTTTCTGTCCTATAATGTAATCCTAATCCTATGTGTTCTATAATGTAATTCTAATACTATCTGTCCTACAATGTAATCCTAATCCTATGTGTTCTATAATGTAATCCTAATCCTATCTGTCCTACAATGTAATCCTAGTCCTGTGTCTTTCAATGTAATCCAAATCCTATCTGTCCCATAATGTAATCCTAATCCTATGTGTTCTATAATGTAATCCTAATCCTATGTGTCCTACAATGTAATCCTAATCCTATGTGTTCTATAATGTAATCCTAATCGCATCTGTCCTACAATGTAATCCTAATCCTATGTGTCCTATAATGTAATCCTAATCCTATGTGTCCTATAATGTAATCCTAATCCTATGTGTCATATAATGTAGTCCTAGTCCTGTGTCCTACAATGTAATCAGAATCCTATCTGTCCCATAATGTAATCCTAATCCTATGTGTTCCATAATGTAATCCTAATCCTATGTGTCCTACAATGTAATCCTAATCCTGTGTGTTTTATAATGTAATCCTAATCCTATCTTTCCTACAATGTAATCCTAATCCTATGTGTTCTATAATGTAATCCGAATCATATCTGTCCTATAATGTAATCCTACAAGGTAATCCTAATCCTTTCTGTCCTATAATGTAATACTAATCCTAAATGTCCTATAATATAATGCTAATCATATCTGTCCTATAATGTAATCCTAATCCTATCTGTCCTACAATGTAATCCTAATCCTGTTTGTCCTATAATGTAGTCCTAATCCTATCTGTCCTACATTGTAGTCCTAAACCTATCTGTCCTGTAATGTAATCCTAATCCTATCTCTCCTATAATGTAATCCTGCAATGTAATCCTAATCCTATCTGTAATCCTAATCCTATCTGTCCTATAATGTAATCCTAATCCTATCTGTAATCCTAATCCTATAATGTAATCCTAATCCTATCTGTAATCCTAATTCTATCTGTCCTATAATGTAATCCTAATCCTATCTGTCCTATATAGTAATCCTAATCCTATCTGTCCTATAATGTAATCCTAATCCTATCTGTCCTATATAGTAATCCTAATCCTATCTGTCCTATAATGTAATCCTAATCCTATCTGTCCTATAATGTAATCCTAATCCTATCTGTCCTATATAGTAATCCTAATCCTATCTGTCCTATATGGTAATCCTAATCCTATCTGTCCTATAATGTAATCCTAATCCTATCTGTCCTATATAGTAATCCTAATCCTATCTGTCCTATAATGTAATCCTAATCCTATGTGCCCTAAATGTAATAAATGTATACTCAAATTATAATGTATAAAAAATGAATATATACATACTACAAATACAGTATCTAATATAATTTACAAACCTAAAATGACTCAAAACAAGAGAGAAAGAGAGAGAGAGAGAGAGAGAGAGAGAGAGATCTCACAGGAATTTAGAAGAGTTGTTTTCACATAAACATTACTTTTAATGCTTATGGTGATTACAATGATGAGCATTAAGGGCCCTTCATACTTGTTCATTCTAGTCATCTGTTAAGGTATGTTGTATTAAGACAGCCCATTAATCTACAGCAACTGAAGAAAAAACACCCTTGTAGCATATTTTAGACGCTGCGTATCACAACACATGGCCTGTGTATTGTGGTGCACAGCAGTGCAGGTACAGTGCAGCCTAGTGTACTCGTTCTCTGGGGTGCCATTATAAATAAATAAGACCCCATGCCATGCCATGGGCTAACCTGCATTGCTGCAACAAGCGCTTTCCTGCAATGGTATACAGTAAACCACCCTAAAAAAATTAAAGTTGAACTTTGTGATCATTTACACCTTAAATATAAATGACCACTAATGAAGTGTGTAATATTGTTAACATCTGTGGCTGTTGCTGCGTTATGGAAAACTTTTACTTTAAAGTGATATTAAACCCAAAACCAAACATTTTATATAGTGCAGCTTACCAATCATTAGATGTGATGGCTGCATTCGTTTTCTTTTTTTTAGGCTTTTTTTCCTCTCTGTTTTCGCCTGGTGATCTGGTCAGTAACACACCTCCACTCTGGATGAAGGAGCACAGGGGGCACCTTTGGACAGCAGCATTGTTAATCTGGGGGGGAGGGGAGTGTTAGATGGACTAGCAGATTTAGATGGACAACAAATCAAAACCAAACTTCTGTACGTTTCAAGCAGTTACAGCAAACAGTTTTTCTTCTTTTGGGATAAAAGTGTTACATAAATAAGTAAATCAATCAAAGTAGCACTGTCAGTGCTAAATGGTTTGTTTCAACCCTGTAACTGATACATTTGCTTGTTCTTTTGAAAAACAGCAAATGTATTGATTGGATCACCAGATGAAAAAAGAAGAAAAAGAGCCTAAAAAAGTAAGCGAATGCAGCCATCACATCTAATGCCGCGTACACACGATCACTTTTCTCGTCTGGAAATTTTTTATTTTTTCTCTTGGACGAGAAAAACGGCCGTGTGTGGGCTCTCCAGCATTTTTCCCGATGAGAAAAACGGCGAGAATCACGACGAGAAAAATTACAACATGCTCTAATTTTTCTTGTCGCGGATCGCGGCATTTTTTACCGCTACAGTTTTCCCATAGGGAAACACTGCTAGGGAGCCTACACACGGCCGGTTTTCTCGACCAAGAGAAAAACCTGTCGTGAAAAACGGCCGTGTGTAGGGGACCAAGCCGGTCCTCGTTTTTCCCGTCGGGTTTCACAGCGGTGTTTTCACTGCCGTGAAACTCGATCGTGTGTACGCGGCGTAAGAATTGGTAAGCTGCAATATAATAAATGCTTTTGGGTTTACTAAAGCGTTAAATTGGTGGTAAACTAAACATCCATGGATGATTTCTACCTATAGGTAAGCCTGAGAAAATGTGGAAAAGTTCATGGGGAATGAATACTTTTTCAAGGCACTGCTGTACATAATATATTGTCAAAAGTATTGGTACGCCTGCCTTTATACACACACATGAAGTTTAATGTATTCCCATTCTTAGTCCGTAGGGTTCAATATTGAGTTGGCCCACCCTTTGCAGCTATAACAGCTTCAACTCTTCTGAGAAGCCTGTCCACAAGGTTTAGGAGTGTCTATGGGAATGTTTGACCATTTCTCCAGAAGCGCATACTGAACCCTACGGACTAAGACTGGGATACCATTAAAGTTCATGTGCGTGTAAAGGCAGGTGTCCAAATACTTTTGACAATATAGTGTATATATTTATATAATATATATATATATACTGTATGTGTGTATATATATATATATATATATATATATATATATTTTTTTTTTATTTTATTTTTTTACAGCCAGTGACAAGGTTGACAGCAGCATTCTATTATCCCATATCAGTTAAAACCCAACAGATGCCACATGCCATCTATCATACCTCATTTGGACGGAGATACAAGTTCCTCCTTGGCAGTGGGGTGGACAAGCTGCTTTGGAACCACAGGCACGATTAGCAACAATGTGTAGCTAATGAATATACGGGGGCCTAATGTATGAATGATTTAGTAGCCTCTAGCAGCTCTGTCGGGTATCTGTCTATATGTTCCATCCGCATCCAAGCTGAATGACCAATCCAAAAAAAGACACGATAATTCACTTGGATGAACGTGTCCGCCTGTAGAGAACAGCACTTGCCCGCGCCTACATGAAAAAGCTATTTTAGACTCACCCCCGTCATATTTTTAGATGCAGGTTTACAATTCACTATAATCACGTATATCTGGATATTTATCACAGTAATTTGTGGGGAAAATTGTCATCAAATTCTTGTTTTGCGACTCATTAAGCCCAAAAAATCACACTTTAATGGTTCCAATTAGATCTGCATCTGCACATAAGAATCGTTCACCTGCTGAGTATAAACTGCTGTCATTGGAATATTTTCGTCATTATGTCTGTAACTGGGTAACTGGATACAACATATCTCTGATCCGTACGCACTACATGGCCGAACGTTTGTAGACACCTGTTGGAGGGGCAAACAACCTAGTATACTCCTAAGGTTTCCACACATCTGTTTTTACAGCCAAGATCAGATGAACCTTGCAGTCCCCAAACAGAGTCTGCATAGCAAAAAAAGGGCTTGTCTCAAGCCCCCCTGGTGTGTTGGAAGCTTCAAAGAGTATGATGACAATGGACTGCAACACTGCCCCCATAGGCCAAGTATGGCAGGACAGTCAGTGAATAGGAAGATTGGCCTGTGAAAGGATTGGGCCAGAGGCAAATGGGTTGGCAAGGGGGGAGGGGTTTGAATGGTGACTGTTTTGTAAAAAGGGTTGTTGTAGGAAGCTCTTTCTCTTGACCTGAAGACCTATGCTGAAGCCACATGGATCTCTGAAGGCCTCATAGAAGCCTGATGGCTTGGGCCTAACACCATGAGGCTCACAGAGGCCTAGTTTTTGTCCAGTCGGAGCTCAGCCAGCAAGGGGACTTTACCTCACGGAGTGAATAAGTATCGTTCATTATTAATATTATTGTTATAGGCTTTAGAGCCCATTCACACAGGGCGACTCGTCAGGCGACTCAGCCACCTGACAAGTCGCGTCCCTCTCTGTTCAATGGAACCGTTCTAATAGGAGCGACGCAAGTCGCTCCGACTTAAAAAAAGGTTCTTGTACTACTTTGGGGGGGCGACCCGGGGCGACTTACATTGACTTCTATACAGATCTTACATTGACTTCTTCAGATCGCCTTGCCGAGTCGCCCCCAAAGTCGTGCCCCCCCTGTGTGAATGGGCTCTTATAGATATCTGTTGTTAGAATATGATATTCCTACTTTAAAGGAAATAAATGTAACTAAGCAACTGTGTCTGTCTTCATGGTTAACACTGTATCATTAGGCCTAGCATAATATTATACTTAGATTATATTAGTTAATAAAGGGACTTACAATACAATTAATACATAGATGCAATAGTTATATACTGTAGGTTACAATAGAGTATATATTATTGCATATTTTACAATATACACCCAACTATCACACCTAAAGTATATGAGCTAATTGGGCATCCCATTCCAAAACCAAAGGCATTAAAAAGGAAGTAGTCCTTCATTTGTGGCTATACGAGCCCACTCATCAGGGAATTGAGATTGGAATGAGTGTGTCTGGTCTATTTTTGTGCCCATTAAAGTGGTTGTAAACCTCAGGCATGAAATACGAACAAAGCATTTCCCTCCAGAGTAATGCTGGCCATACACGGGTGTCAAATTTCGAAAGAACTTTCTTTCGAAAATCGTATCTGAGAATTTTAGTTCGGATTTCGCACCATTAGTGGGCTGCTGCAACAGCCAATTTTCATGCGGCCATCGAATTTTAATAATCCAACATGTTGGATATTTTTTGAAAAAACAAACGATTTTCTAATCAATGATGGGAGAATCGTGCAAGAAATGTAATCGAAAAAGAAATGCGCATGTGCAAGTAAAGAAAATTCCCGGAAAGAAAAGAAGATTCCCGGAAAGAAATGAATATTCCCAGACGTGAAAATTCTTTTCTGTAGAAACATGAGGTGAAATTGAAGGTTTGGTCGAATTTCGAAATCAATAGTGGCACCATCGGATCACAAAAGGCACAAATTTTCTGATTTTCAAAAGAAAGTTCTTTCGAAATTCGACCCGTGTATGGCCAGCATTAGTAACACTCTATGCACATTGTATCTCTATATATTTATATGGGGATTATACGGGAAAAGGTTATGCTGCACCTGTTCATCTGATTAAAATGTGATGTTTCCCTCCCTTTTTCTCTTCTGTACAGGATCTCTGTCTATAGTCAAGGAAATAAGGTCCTGAGGAAGCATAAAAGTGAAACGCGTCGACCTCTTGATCCAATAGTAACAGAGATCTATTATGATATCAACTAAATGGTCAAATTGATCAGAGCTCTATTTTTCTTGTTTTTATATAAAATGTGTAAACATTTCTTTAAAATTTTTGTAATAAAGAGATATAGTATTACTGTGTAGTGATTGTCCTTTTTTTGTATAATTCTCCTTTAAGGGGGTGTGACAGGGGGCGTGTCCTATGCCTAAATAATTTTGGTTAATTGGTGTTCCTCGTTCCCATCTCAAAATGTTGGGAGGTATGGGTTCAGGTAAGGGCCCTCCCAAAATTGCCAGGAAAACAGAAATTTGAGGAATTGGTGGTGGGACAGGTAAGCATAAACTGTCTTTGTTTTTAAAGAATGTAAAGTGGTTGTAAACCTCAGCTATGAAATATGAACTAAGCATATCCCTCTATACTGTGTACTTGCCTCTATCCAAGGCACTGAGCATGATTTCTCTCTGCTGCCTTGTTTCTCTTTTATCTACATGAGTCACTTCTGGCAGCTATTCCCGATACCAAGACATAATTAAAGCTCCAGCAAACAGCCTGTGATTACCAGCCACAGCTCTGCATATTCTCTGTTTCTATGTGTGCTTGGATGGGGAGGTGTCCCTTCCCTTCCCTCCAATTAAGGTTTAGAGCTGTCCTCACTGAAATCTGCACCGTAAGACTTCAGATCCCTGCCCCCTGCTGATTCTTAAGAGCTGAGATATCCTGTGTAAACTGAGACTGTAAAGGACAGATGGCTTCAGATAAACAGGTACAACTTATGTGAGAGGATTTATCTCTTTTCTGTCAGCCAGGAGTCCTTCTGACGCCAAGAATGAAACTGTAAGGCAAGCAAAAGAGCAAGACTCTTATTGGTGGATCACTCCTGTGTCGATAAACAACGCAGTTAGCTGTGAGAATTATGAATTGCACATTGATCATTGACAATTTGAATGCACCTTGTGGCCCCGGGTGTCTGAGGGTCGCTCGCAAGGGGCAACTGGGTGGACGGGATGCAGGTGGGTCCAGGCCCTGCCATCCTCCACTCCCACCCCACCAACCCCTTTGTCTCCCGAAGACCAGAACCCTTCCACCGGGGTCCCCCCTCAGTGGACTGTCCCCTCCTGAGGGGCAGTGTGGTTGTCTGTGGCTATATCGGCGCTGGCGGGTGAGTCCAATGCATGGGGCCCCCCCTCCTCTCCGACTCAAATCTCAGATCAGACACGGTGACCCGCTCAAGTTATACACAAAAAACGGCCAACCATTTAAAAAAAAAAAAACACAATATTTTTTACTTTCTGCTATAAAACATACCTAATAAATTAAATAAATAAAACATATCCAATAAATTAAATAAATAAAAAATTGAAAAGAAATCGAATTTCTTCATGAATTTAGGTCAATATATATTCTGCTTCATATTCTTGGTAAAAAAAAAGATCCCAATAAGTGTATATTGATTGGTTTGCGCAAAAGTTATAACGTCTACAAACTATGAGATATTTTTAATAAAAACCAAAAATATCCACGCTAATGATTGATGGCGTTAATAATAGCAACACAGCTGCTGACACAAATCTCCTGGCAAAAAGACAAAATAACATAAATCACAAAGTGCAGCGCTAAGAATTAATAAAAAGTCCCAATGTTTGAGAAAATCTGACATTACAATAAAAACAGTCCAATAGGTGTAGGTCCACACAAAGGAAAGTGCTGGGAAGAATACGACACCAAGAAAGAAAGGTTCACACTGACTCTTAAGCCTGGTACACACAACCGGTTTTCTCTGCAAGAAAACTGCTGGGAGAGCTTTTTGCCTAGAAAACCGGCCGTGTGTATGGTTTCTCGTCAGGAAAACTGCCGGGAATCTCAACGAGAAAAATAGAGAACCTGCTCTCTATTTTCTCGTCGGGATTCTCGTCGGCCTGTCTCCAGACGAGAAAACTGTGAGTGTGTATGCTTACCTGTCCAGGGAAACCCACGCATGCTCGATGAGACTTCGGCGCATGCGCAGTAGCATACAAGGGTAGTGTAGGGTGTAGCAAGATGGCGGCGACGGCATCGAATGTGACGAGCGCCGGCTCGTCGTAGTCGATGACGTCACTGTGTTCTTGCCATTCAAAAGAGCGGCGGTTCTTTTGAATGGCGCGTGTGTACACAGGGCTTGACAAGACAAGCTTGCCAGGAATCCTGTCGAGAAAACCAACAGGTTTTTTTCGACAGGATTCCCGCCCCTGTGTACGAGGCTTTACCCCAATGGATGGACTACTTCATTAAAAGCAGTCAAACACGCTTGAAAATCCTCCACTTAGATTTTACCATACACATGGGGAGATAGATTGCATGAACACCAATAGGATCCTCCTTAGACAGACTCTCATCACATCAGGACATCATGTAAATAGGTATAAAAAACTTCATTGCGCAGTAGGCTTGTGCAATTCGTTTGGTAAAGAATTGAAATTTGTCCGAATTTAGCAACTTTCGGACATTCGGAAGCATTCGAATTTCCGAACAAAGCAATTACGAATAAGACCGAATCCGAAATAAATTATACCGCAAATAGCGAATGCCCGAATGTCTTCGGCATAATTCGTTATGAAAAAGTTACGAATGTACGAATCCATACGAAGCACACGAGAGCTCTGCTCTCTGCTTCTCCCACACCGTGCTGAACTCCCTCTCAAAATGGTGTACAGGGGCGGAGGCTATAGCCGCATGTAAAAAACGAAAGTAAAATACGAGATTTCGAATCCATTCGAAGCACAATAACACTCTGCTCTGCTCTCTGCTTCTCCCTCACCGTGCTGAACCCTCTCAAAATGGTGTACAGGGGCGGAGGCTATAGCCGCATGTAAAAAACGAAAGTAAAATACGAGATTTCGAATCGTTACAAATAACCGCTATGTATTTAGAAAAGTACAAATCCATTCGAAGCACATTAGGCATAATAGGCAGCGTCGTTGTGAGAGAGACACGGAAAATTACGAATCAACGAACCCAAAAAAAGTTACGAAAGTAGGAGTTGTGTCCAGAATCAACGAAAAACAACGTACCCTACCGAAAGTACGAATTATAAAGCAACAAAAAATTCAACTAAAAATGTCGCTTGCGAAAATACGAATTAGTCCGAACACGAAAAATCCCGTCTAGCAAAATTACGAATGATTACGAATCAACAGGACCGAAAAGAAACGAACCGAAACTAACCAAATTTTTCCGTTGTGCACAAGCCTATTGCGCAGTATTACTGACAAGTACAATTAATAAGAGTACAGCAAAGGCCAGAATACTCACAAACAACGCAGTAAAAAGTGAATTTCAATCCAATAAAAAAGATACATTTTTCCATCCAGTGTGATGGCTGGCTATCGAACTTGCCAACGTCACGTAACCCAAAGTAATATTTTTATTTACTTTTTAAATTCTTATTTTTTTTACTAGTAATGGTGGCGGCAAACAGCGACTTATAGCGGAACTGCGATACTGTGATGGACATTCTGACACTAATTGACACTTTTTGGGGAACAGTGACACTAATACAGTGATCAGTGCTAAAAAAATATGCACTGTCACTGTACTAATGACACTGGCTGGGAAGGAGTTAACATCAGGGGCGATCAAAAGGGTTAACTGTGTGCCTAGCTTGTGTTTCTGTGTACTATGGGAGGAGATTTTACTAGGAGAAGGCATGGATCCATGTCCCTGATCTGCAGGAACACAGGATCCATGCCTTCCCTACTGACAGAACGGCAATTTGCCTTGTTTACATAGACAGGCTGCCGTTCTGCCTGTGTAATGAATGATCGGCGGGTGCCGGCAGACATTGAGTCCACAGTACCCGCTGATCGGCTCAGGCCCCAGTGGCGCACATGCGCGCCCTCTACCCAGAAGAGCTGGATCCCGTATATATATGTGATCCAGCGCACAGCTGCTGCCCTGTAGCAGTAAAACAGCTATGGGGTGGAGAGCAAGTGGTTAATATTGATGCTAATTAAAGGGGTTGTAAAGGTTCATGTTTTTTGAAAAAACATCCGACAATACCGGCTCCCCCAGCCCCCCATTTTACTTACCTGAGCCCGTTCACCTGCTGCGCTTGTCCCCGACGTTCTCTTCGCCGCTCAGCCTGGCCGTTGATTGGCTAGAGTGGATGGATTAAAAGCAGCGCAGCCATTGGCTCGCGCTGCTGTCAATCACATCCAATGATGCAGCGCGCCGAGGGCCGGGGCCGAGTGATACAGTGAGCGGCTATAGCCGCCGGCTGTATCACGGGAGCGCGCCCGCAAGGACTAACCACCATGCGAGAGAGCTTGCATGAAGGTGGTTAGTTCTTGCGGGGAGGAGCCGAGACAGCCGCCGAGGGACCCCAGAAGACCAGGTTTGGGGCTGTGGAGGTAAGTATAACATGTTTGTTATTTAAAAAAAAAAAAATTTGCCTTTACAACCTCTTTAACGACTAAAAAACATAAAAATGCCAACACATTTCAGGGGTTCAAAACTCTCCCCCTTCTTCAGAGAAAATAAAATATGAATAAAACATAAATAAATATGGTTTTCCACATCTGATTCTTATATCAGTTCAGTTCACATCAAAGTATATCAATTTCATAGCTCCCAACTCTCCCTGATTTTGAGGGACTTTCCCTGATTTGGAGCTCTCTCCTCCTTATTGTGGTCTGATCTATATACCGTATTTTTCGCACCATAAGACGCACCTGACCATAAGACGCACCTAGGTTTTAGAGGAGGAAAATTATAACAAAAAATTCTGAGGAGGCTACTACACATTACTGCTCGCTGATTGGTTGCTAGAGGTTACTACACATTGCAACTCACCATTCAGTTGCTAGCGGTTACTGCACACTAATTTCCTGCAACTTAGTGTCCCCCTCTGCAAGCTGCTCAGTCCTGCTGCTGTTTATTAATCCCACCCCCCATGCAGACAGAAGAAGGGTGAGGAAATGCAATGCACACACCGCCTGCTCTGTGTGTCTTTGATCTCCTGCTCGGCTCGTACTACTGCCCGGAGAAGGAGGGGAGAACGGAGAGCCCTGTCCCTTATCTCTTATACTCTGACCCTACTGTTAACCTGTAGGCTGACTGTAAAGTTGGCCATAGATAGAGAGAGTGGTGTGCCTGGAGAAGGAGGGGGAACAAGAGAGCGCGGTGTGCCTGAAGAAGGAAGGGGAACAAGAGAGCGCGGTATGCCTAAAGAAGGAGGGGGAACAAGAGAGCGCGGTGTGCCTGAAGAAGGAAGGGGGAACAAGAGAGTGCGGTGTGCCTGGAGAAGGAGGGGAAACAAGAGAGCGCGGTGTGCCTGGAGAAGGAGGGGAAACAAGAGAGCGTGGTGTGCCTGGAGAAGAAGGGGGAACAAGAGAGCGCAGTGTGCCTAGAGAAGGAGGGGGAACAAGAGAGCATGATGTGCCTGGAGAAGGAGGGGGAACAAGAGAGCGTGGTGTGCCTGGAGAAGAAGGGGGAACAAGAGAGCGCAGTGTGCCTAGAGAAGGAGGGGGGAACAAGAGAGCGCGATGTGCCTGGAGAAGGAGGGGGAACAAGAGAGCGCGGTGTGCCTGGAGAAGGAGGGGGAACAAGAGAGCGCGATGTGCCTGGAGAAGGAGGGGGAACAAGAGAGCGCGGTGTGCCTGGAGAAGGAGGGGGAACAAGAGAGCCCGGTGTGCCTGGAGAAGGAGGGGGGAACAAGAGAGCGCGATGTGCCTGGAGAAGGAGGGGGAACAAAAGAGCGCGGTGTGCCTGGAGAAGGAGGGGGAACAAGAGAGCGCGGTGTGCCTGGAGAAGGAGGGGGAACAAGAGAGCGCGGTGTGCCTGGAGAAGGTGGGGGAACAGAGCGCAGTATGCCCGGAGAAGGAGGAGGGACAGAGAGAGCGCGGTGTGCCTGGAGAAGGAGGGGGAACAAGAGAGCGCGGTGTGCCTGGAGAAGGAGGGGGAACAAGAGAGTGCAGTGTGCCTGGAGAAGGAGGGGGAACAAGAGAGCGCGGTGTGCCTGGAGAAGGAAGGGGAACCAGAGAGCGCGGTGTGCCTGGAAAAGGAGGGGGAACAGAGCGCAGTATGCCCGAAAAAGGAGGGGGGACAGAGAGCGCGGTGTGCCTGGAGAAGGAGGGGGAACAAGAGAGCACGGTGTGCCTGGAGAAGGAGGGGGAACAGAGCGCAGTATGCCCGGAGAAGGAGGGGGGACAGAGAGCGCGGTGTGCCTGGAGAAGTAGGGGGAACAAGAGAGCGTGGTGTGCCTAGAGAAGGAGGGGGAACAGAGCGCAGTATGCCCGGAGAAGGAGGGGGGACAGAGAGCGCGGTGTGCCTGGAGAAGGAGGGGGAACAAGAGAGCACGGTGTGCCTGGAGAAGGAGGGGAAACAATAGAAGGTGGTGTGCCTGGAGAAGGAGGGGGAACAGAGCGCAGTATGCCCGGAGAAGGAGGGGGGACAAAGAGTGCAGTGTGCCTGGAGAAGGAGGGGGAACAAGAGACCACGGTGTGCCTGGAGAAGGAGGGGGAACAAGAGAGCGCGGTGTGCCTGGAGAAGGAGGGGGTACAAGAGAGCGCGGTGTGCCTAGAGAAGGAGGGGGAACAAGAGAGCACGGTGTGCCTGGAGAAGGAGGGGGAACAAGAGAGTGCGGTGTGCCTGGAGAAGGAGGGGGAACAAGAGAGCGCAGTGTGCCTGGAGAAGGAGGGGGAACAAGAGAGCGTGGTGTGCCTAGAGAAGGGGGGGGAACAGAGCGCAGTATGCCCGGAGAAGGAGGGGGGACAGAGAGCGCGGTGTGCCTGGAGAAGGAGGGGGAACAAGAGAGCACGGTGTGCCTGGAGAAGGAGGGGGAACAATAGAAGGTGGTGTGCCTGGAGAAGGAGGGGGAACAAGAGAGCGCGGTGTGCCTGGAGAAGGAGGGGGTACAAGAGAGCGCGGTGTGCCTGGAGAAGGAGGGGGAACAGAGCGCAGTATGCCCAGAGAAGGAGGGGGGACAGAGAGAGCGCGGTGTGCCTGGAGAAGGAGGGGGAACAAGAGAGCACGGTGTGCCTGGAGAAGAAGGGGGAATAAGAGAGCGTGGTGTGCCTGGAGAAGGAGGGGGAACAAGAGAGCGCGATGTGCCTGGAGAAGGAGGGGGAACAAGAGAGCACGGTGTGCCTGGAGAAGGTGGGGGAACAAGAGAGTGTGGTGTGCCTGGAAAAGGAGGGGGAACAAGAGAGCACGGTGTGCCTGGAGAAGGAGGGGGAACAAGAGAGCGCGGTGTGCCTGGAGAAGGAAGGGGAACAAGAGAGCGCGGTGTGCCTGGAGAAGAAGGGGGAACAAGAGAGTGCGGTGTGCCTGGAGAAGGAGGGGGAACAAGAGAGTGCGGTGTGCCTGGAGAAGGAGGGGGAACAAGAGAGCGCGGTGTGCCTGGAGAAGGTGGGGGAACAGAGCGCAGTATGCCCGGAGAAGGAGGGGGGACAGAGAGAGCGCGGTGTGCCTGGAGAAGGAGGGGGAACAAGAGAGTGTGGTGTGCATGGAGAAGGAGGGGGAAAAAGAGAGTGCAGTGTGCCTGGAGAAGGAGGGGGAACAAGAGAGCGCGGTGTGCCTGGAGAAGGAAGGGGAACCAGAGAGCGCGGTGTGCCTGGAAAAGGAGGGGGAACAGAGCGCAGTATGCCCGAAAAAGGAGGGGGGACAGAGAGCGCGGTGTGCCTGGAGAAGGAGGGGGAACAAGAGAGCGCGGTGTGCCTGGAGAAGGAGGGGGAACAGAGCGCAGTATGCCCGGAGAAGGAGGGGGGACAGAGAGTGCGGTGTGCCTGGAGAAGGAGGGGGAACAAGAGAGCGTGGTGTGCCTAGAGAAGGAGGGGGAACAGAGCGCAGTATGCCCGGAGAAGGAGGGGGGACAGAGAGCGCGGTGTGCCTGGAGAAGGAGAGGGAACAAGAGAGCGTGGTGTGCCTAGAGAAGGAGGGGGAACAGAGCGCAGTATGCCCGGAGAAGGAGGGGGGACAGAGAGCGCGGTGTGCCTGGAGAAGGAGGGGGAACAAGAGAGCACGGTGTGCCTGGAGAAGGAGGGGAAACAATAGAAGGTGGTGTGCCTGGAGAAGGAGGGGGAACAGAGCGCAGTATGCCCGGAGAAGGAGGGGGGACAAAGAGTGCAGTGTGCCTGGAGAAGGAGGGGGAACAAGAGATTACAGTGTGCCTGGAGAAGGAGGGGGAACAAGAGAGCGCGGTGTGCCTGGAGAAGGAGGGGGAACAAGAGAGCGCGGTGTGCCTGGAGAAGGAAGGGGAACCAGAGAGCGCGGTGTGCCTGGAAAAGGAGGGGGAACAGAGCGCAGTATGCCCGAAAAAGGAGGGGGGACAGAGAGCGCGGTGTGCCTGGAGAAGGAGGGGGAACAAGAGAGCGCGGTGTGCCTGGAGAAGGAGGGGGAACAGAGCGCAGTATGCCCGGAGAAGGAGGGGGGACAGAGAGCGCGGTGTGCCTGGAGAAGGAGGGGGAACAAGAGAGCGTGGTGTGCCTAGAGAAGGAGGGGGAACAGAGCGCAGTATGCCCGGAGAAGGAAGGGGGACAGATAGCGCGGTGTGCCTGGAGAAGGAGGGGGAACAAGAGAGCACGGTGTGCCTGGAGAAGGAGGGGAAACAATAGAAGGTGGTGTGCCTGGAGAAGGAGGGGGAACAGAGCGCAGTATGCCCGGAGAAGGAGGGGGGACAAAGAGTGCAGTGTGCCTGGAGAAGGAGGGGGAACAAGAGAGCACGGTGTGCCTGGAGAAGGAGGGGGAACAAGAGAGCGCGGTGTGCCTGGAGAAGGAGGGGGTACAAGAGAGCGTGGTGTGCCTAGAGAAGGAGGGGGAACAAGAGAGCACGGTGTGCCTTGAGAAGGAGGGGGAACAAGAGAGTGCGGTGTGCCTGGAGAAGGAGGGGGAACAAGAGAGCGCGGTGTGCCTGGAGAAGGAGGGGGAACAAGAGAGCGTTGTGTGCCTAGAGAAGGGGGGGAACAGAGCGCAGTATGCCCGGAGAAGGAGGGGGGACAGAGAGTGCGGTGTGCCTGGAGAAGGAGGGGGAACAAGAGAGCACGGTGTGCCTGGAGAAGGAGGGGGAACAATAGAAGGTGGTGTGCCTGGAGAAGGAGGGGGAACAAGAGAGCGTGGTGTGCCTGGAGAAGGAGGGGGTACAAGAGAGCGCGGTGTGCCTGGAGAAGGAGGGGGAACAGAGCGCAGTATGCCCGGAGAAGGAGGGGGGACAGAGAGAGCGCGGTGTGCCTGGAGAAGGAGGGGGAACAAGAGAGCACGGTGTGCCTGGAGAAGGAGCGGGAACAAGAGAGCGCGGTGTGCCTGGAGAAGGAAGGGGAACAAGAGAGCGCGGTGTGCCTGGAGAAGAAGGGGGAATAAGAGAGCGTGGTGTGCCTGGAGAAGGAGGGGGAACAAGAGAGCGCAATGTGCCTGGAGAAGAAGGGGGAACAAGAGAGCACGGTGTGCCTGGAGAAGGTGGGGGAACAAGAGAGCGCGGTGTGCCTGGAAAAGGAGGGGGAACAAGAGAGCACTGTGTGCCTGGAGAAGGTTGAGGAACAAGAGAGCGCGGTGTGCCTGGAGAAGGAAGGGGAACAAGAGAGCGCGGTGTGCCTGGAGAAGAAGGGGGAATAAGAGAGCGTGGTGTGCCTGGAGAAGGAGGGGGAACAAGAGAGCGCGATGTGCCTGGAGAAGGAGGGGGAACAAGAGAGCACGGTGTGCCTGGAGAAGGTGGGGGAACAAGAGAGCGCGGTGTGCCTGGAAAAGGAGGGGGAACAAGAGAGCACGGTGTGCCTGGAGAAGGAGGGGGAACAAGAGAGCGCGGTGTGCCTGGAGAAGGAAGGGGAACAAGAGAGCACGGTGTGCCTTGAGAAGAAGGGGGAACAAGAGAGCGTGGTGTGCCTGGAGAAGGAGGGGGAACAAGAGAGCGTGGTGTGCCTGGAGAAGGAGGGGGAACAAGAGAGCGCGGTGTGCCTGGAGAAGAAGGGGGAACAAGAGAGCGTGGTGTGCCTGGAGAAGGAGGGGGAACAAGAGAGCGCCGTGTGCCTGGAGAAGGAGGGGAAACAAGAGAGCGCGGTGTGCCTGGAGAAGGAGGGGGAACAAGAGAGCGTGGTGTGCCTGGAGAAGGAGGGGGAACAAGAGAGCGTGGTGTGCCTGGAGAAGAAGGGGGAACAAGAGAGCGCGGTGTGCCTGGAGAAGGAGGGGGAACAAGAGAGCGCGGTGTGCCTGGAGAAGGAGGGGGAACAAGAGAGCGCGGTGTGCTTGGAGAAGGAGGGGGAACAAGAGAGCGTGGTGTGCCTAGAGAAGGGGGGGAACAGAGCGCAGTATGCCCGGAGAAGGAGGGGGGACAGAGAGCGCGGTGTGCCTGGAGAAGGAGGGGGAACAAGAGAGCACGGTGTGCCTGGAGAAGGAGGGGGAACAATAGAAGGTGGTGTGCCTGGAGAAGGAGGGGGAACAAGAGAGCGCGGTGTGCCTGGAGAAGGAGGGGGTACAAGAGAGCGCGGTGTGCCTGGAGAAGGAGGGGGAACAGAGCGCAGTATGCCCGGAGAAGGAGGGGGGACAGAGAGAGCGCAGTGTGCCTGGAGAAGGAGGGGGAACAAGAGAGCACGGTGTGCCTGGAGAAGGAGGGGGAAAAAGAGAGCGCGGTGTGCCTGGAGAAGGAAGGGGAACAAGAGAGCGCGGTGTGCCTGGAGAAGAAGGGGGAACAAGAGAGCGTGGTGTGCCTGGAGAAGGAGGGGGAACAAGGGAGCGTGGTGTGCCTGGAGAAGGAGGGGGAACAAGAGAGCGCGGTGTGCCTGGAGAAGAAGGGGGAACAAGAGAGCGTGGTGTGCCTGGAGAAGGAGGGGGAACAAGAGAGCGCCGTGTGCCTGGAGAAGGAGGGGAAACAAGAGAGCGCGGTGTGCTTGGAGAAGGAGGGGGAACAAGAGAGCGTGGTGTGCCTGGAGAAGGAGGGGGAACAAGAGAGCGTGGTGTGCCTGGAGAAGAAGGGGGAACAAGAGAGCGTGGTGTGCCTGGAGAAGGAGGGGGAACAAGAGAGCGCTGTGTGCCTGGAGAAGGAGGGGAAACAAGAGAGCGCGGTGTGCCTGGAGAAGGAGGGGGAACAAGAGAGCGTGGTGTGCCTGGAGAAGGAGGGGGAACAAGAGAGCGTGGTGTGCCTGGAGAAGAAGGGGGAACAAGAGAGCGTGGTGTGCCTGGAGAAGAAGGGGGAACAAGAGAGCGCAGTGTGCCTAGAGAAGGATGGGGGAACAAGAGAACACGGTGTGCCTGGAGAAGGTGGGGGAACAAGAGAGCGCGGTGTGCCTGGAAAAGGAGGGGGAACAAGAGAGCACGGTGTGCCTGGAGAAGGAGGGGGAACAAGAGAGCGCGGTGTGCCTGGAGAAGGAAGGGGAACAAGAGAGCGCGGTGTGCCTGGAGAAGAAGGGGGAACAAGAGAGCGTGGTGTGCCTGGAGAAGGAGGGGGAACAAGGGAGCGTGGTGTGCCTGGAGAAGGAGGGGGAACAAGAGAGCGCGGTGTGCCTGGAGAAGAAGGGGGAACAAGAGAGCATGGTGTGCCTGGAGAAGGAGGGGGAACAAGAGAGCGCCGTGTGCCTGGAGAAGGAGGGGAAACAAGAGAGCGCGGTGTGCTTGGAGAAGGAGGGGGAACAAGAGAGCGTGGTGTGCCTGGAGAAGGAGGGGGAACAAGAGAGCGTGGTGTGCCTGGAGAAGAAGGGGGAACAAGAGAGCGTGGTGTGCCTGGAGAAGGAGGGGGAACAAGAGAGCGCTGTGTGCCTGGAGAAGGAGGGGAAACAAGAGAGCGCGGTGTGCCTGGAGAAGGAGGGGGAACAAGAGAGCGTGGTGTGCCTGGAGAAGGAGGGGGAACAAGAGAGCGTGGTGTGCCTGGAGAAGAAGGGGGAACAAGAGAGCGTGGTGTGCCTGGAGAAGAAGGGGGAACAAGAGAGCGCATTGTGCCTAGAGAAGGATGGGGGAACAAGAGAGCGCGATGTGCCTGGAGAAGGAGGGGGAACAAGAGAGCGCGGTGTGCCTGGAGAAGGAGGGGGAACAAGAGAGCCCGGTGTGCCTGGAGAAGGAGGGGGGAACAAGAGAGAGCGATGTGCCTGGAGAAGGAGGGGGAACAAGAGAGCGCGGTGTGCCTGGAGAAGGAGGGGGAACAAGAGAGCGCGGTGTGCCTGGAGAAGGAGGGGGAACAAGAGAGCGCGGTGTGCCTGGAGAAGGTGGGGGAACAGAGCGCAGTATGCCCGGAGAAGGAGGGGGGACAGAGAGAGCGCGGTGTGCCTGGAGAAGGAGGGGGAACAAGAGAGTGCAGTGTGCCTGGAGAAGGAGGGGGAACAAGAGAGCGCGGTGTGCCTGGAGAAGGAAGGGGAACCAGAGAGCGCGGTGTGCCTGGAAAAGGAGGGGGAACAGAGCGCAGTATGCCCGAAAAAGGAGGGGGGACAGAGAGCGCGGTGTGCCTGGAGAAGGAGGGGAACAAGAGAGCGCGGTGTGCCTGGAGAAGGAGGGGGAACAGAGCGCAGTATGCCCGGAGAAGGAGGGGGGACAGAGAGCGCGGTGTGCCTGGAGAAGGAGGGGGAACAAGAGAGCGTGGTGTGCCTAGAGAAGGAGGGGGAACAGAGCGCAGTATGCCCGGAGAAGGAGGGGGGACAGAGAGCGCGGTGTGCCTGGAGAAGGAGGGGGAACAAGAGAGCGTGGTGTGCCTAGAGAAGGAGGGGGAACAGAGCGCAGTATGCCCGGAGAAGGAGGGGGGACAGAGAGCGCGGTGTGCCTGGAGAAGGAGGGGGAACAAGAGAGCACGCTGTGCCTGGAGAAGGAGGGGAAACAATAGAAGGTGGTGTGCTTGGAGAAGGAGGGGGAACAGAGCGCAGTACGCCCGGAGAAGGAGGGGGGACAAAGAGTGCAGTGTGCCTGGAGAAGGAGGGGGAACAAGAGAGCACGGTGTGCCTGGAGAAGGAGGGGGAACAAGAGAGCGCGGTGTGCCTGGAGAAGGAGGGGGAACAAGAGAGCGCGGTGTGCCTGGAGAAGGAAGGGGAACCAGAGAGCGCGGTGTGCCTGGAAAAGGAGGGGGAACAGAGCGCAGTATGCCCGAAAAAGGAGGGGGGACAGAGAGCGCGGTGTGCCTGGAGAAGGAGGGGGAACAAGAGAGCGCGGTGTGCCTGGAGAAGGAGGGGGAACAGAGCGCAGTATGCCCGGAGAAGGAGGGGGGACAGAGAGCGCGGTGTGCCTGGAGAAGGAGGGGGAACAAGAGAGCGTGGTGTGCCTAGAGAAGGAGGGGGAACAGAGCGCAGTATGCCCGGAGAAGGAAGGGGGACAGAGAGCGTGGTGTGCCTGGAGAAGGAGGGGGAACAAGAGAGCACGGTGTGCCTGGAGAAGGAGGGGAAACAATAGAAGGTGGTGTGCCTGGAGAAGGAGGGGGAACAGAGCGCAGTATGCCCGGAGAAGGAGGGGGGACAAAGAGTGCAGTGTGCCTGGAGAAGGAGGGGGAACAAGAGAGCACGGTGTGCCTGGAGAAGGAGGGGGAACAAGAGAGCGCTGTGTGCCTGGAGAAGGAGGGGGTACAAGAGAGCGCGGTGTGCCTAGAGAAGGAGGGGGAACAAGAGAGCACGGTGTGCCTGGAGAAGGAGGGGGAACAAGAGAGTGCGGTGTGCCTGGAGAAGGAGGGGGAACAAGAGAGCGCGGTGTGCCTGGAGAAGGAGGGGGAACAAGAGAGCGTGGTGTGCCTAGAGAAGGGGGGTGTCAGGGAAATCCGTCCAACGGCGCCAATCAGCGCCCAATGCGCACGCGCGGCGGAATGATGCTTCGGCGCATGCGCGTGCGCGGGACGGCGCTTCTACGTCCTCGGGTGCGCGCGCCGACGCAGCGGCGCGCGCGCATGCGCGGCGGCGCACCAATAGGCGCACCAATAGGAATCCAGGCGGGCCTATTTAAAGAGACCCAGTTGCACTGACAAGTTGCTGGTATGTCAGCTTTCCTGTATACCCAAGACTCGCCCGGACTGGCTTGACTCCTCTGATCTCTCTCCTGGACCTGACCCTCGGCTTGCTATACAGACTTCTGCCTTCTCCTGTGTTTGACCCTCGGCCTGTGACTCGGATCTGCTGCCTGTCTACAATCCTTGACCTCCTGCTTGTACCTTTTGGACTTCCGCGTTTCCTTTGAACTCCTGCCTGGTTCCTGGTATTCTCTGGACTTGTTGCCTTTTACTGTGCTAGACCCCCAGCCGGGACTGTTACCTTGCAATTGCAACCCGGACTCAACCTGCACCAGCTTCCATTATCTCCTGCTGTTTGAACTTTTTCCAATCCGGCTAGTTCCTGCTTGAAGCCTGTTTCTTCAGTCTACTCAGCACTACCGGACCGTCTACAAGTACCCACCACCTGCCGGTAGCCGGTGCCGCTTCTCGCCATCCACTCCCTGTCTCAACTCCAGGGGGTGGAGTGCGTCAAGTCGCAAAGGTGAACCACTCTCAGCATCTCAGCCTCGGTAAGTACATACCCTTACAGTACAAACCAGCCAGATGTCTGAGGCCGACAGGGTGCGTTCACCGTTCGAGACCCTATGTCAGCAAGTCACCGCACTAACCGAAATTACAAGAAGGTTATGTCCAAATGGATGGCCGCTTTCAGCTACTTACTGGAGCTACAGGACCAGCATCACCAGCTGCTACCGTTGCCAATGTTGCCTCCACGTCTCAAAATCAGGCAAATCCCACCGTAGTAATGGCTACCCCTGAACCCAGGGTCCCCCTGCCTGAGCGATTTTCTGGCGTCCGTAAGAAATATTGGGCTTTCAAAAATGCATGTTCTCTTTACTTCGCCCTTCAACCCAGGACTTTCTCTTCAGAAGTGGTAAAGGTGGGGTTCGTCATCTCCCTTCTAACCGACGAACCTCAGGCCTGGGCCCATGGCCTGATGGAGCAAAGCAGCCCCATACTAGATTCCGTGGACACCTTCTTCGAGAGTATGGCGCAGCTGTATGACGATCCTCAGCGATCAGCTACAGCTGAGTCTGTTCTCCACAGTTTAACCCTGGGGAGAAGGCCGGTGGAGGACTACACGGCAGAATTCCGGAAATGGTCAGCTGACACTGGCTGGAATGAGACGGCCCTTAAATACCAATATCGCCAAGGACTGTCTGAGGCTCTTAAAGACGAGCTGGCCAGGATTGGTGTTCCAACTACTCTGGAAGATTTGATCCAGTCTGTCACTCAGCTTGACAGACGCCTGTGGGAGCGGCGTTCTGAGCGTTTCCAGACTACCCGTCCAAACTGGACTTTGCCCCGATCAGCTCCTGCCTACCCACCCATCCAAGTTCCTACAGCATCTTCTCCTCCCGAGCCTGAACCCATGCAGCTTGGTCTGGTTCGTCCTCCCCTTTCTCCTGAGGAAAAGCAGCGCAGGCGTCAGGCCAATCTGTGTCTTTACTGCGGGGGGTACTGGCCATTTCCTTCGGAGCTGCCCAGTGAGACCTAGTAAGTGTACCCTCAAAGACACTTTGAACTACCAAGTTTCTGGCTTACCACAGACTTATGTTGTTCTTTCTATTTCTCTACAGCTACCAACAGGAGCAACCCGCCTACCGGCGATTATTGATTCAGGAGCCTGCAGCTGCTTTCTGGACTCTTCACTTGCTTCCCAACTTCACTTTCCTCTGCAAACCAAGGACCGTTATCTTCAGGTTCGTCTGGCGGATGGATCCCTGCCTCGTTCAGGGGTAATTACGCAAGAAACAAAACCCGTCCTTGCTATCACGGATTCAGGCCACCAAGAATACCTTCGATTTGACCTCATCCCATCTCCCATGTTTCCCATCATCCTGGGCCTCCCCTGGTTACAAGCACATGAGCCTCATATAAACTGGGCCAAAAGGGAAGTTAACTTCACTTCTTCGTATTGTTCCCAACACTGTCTTCCCGCACTTCCAACTGTCTGTGCTACTTTAACCCCTCAACCGGATAACCTACCACATGTTCCATCAGCATACTTAGAATTCCAGGACGTCTTCGACAAACAGCAGGCCGACCGCCTACCTCCACATCGTCCCTACGATTGTCCCATTGACCTTCTGCCTGGCTCCAAAATTCCATTCGGCCGCATCTTTCCCTTGTCCGAATCTGAGTTGAAGGCCCTCAAGTCTTACATTGAGGAAAATCTGGAAAAGAAATTCATTCGCCCCTCTTCTTCCCCAGCCGGTGCCGGAATCTTTTTCGTTGAAAAGAAAGACGGGACTCTGAGGCCCTGCATCGACTATAGGGAATTAAATAAAATTACTATTAAAAATAGATACCCGCTTCCTCTCATCCCGGAGTTGTTCCAACGATTCCGATCAGCTCGGATCTTCTCTAAACTGGACCTTCGAGGGGCCTACAACCTCATCCGGATCAGGGCTGGAGACAAATGGAAGACGGCTTTTAGATCTAGGTTCGGTCATTTTGAATACTTGGTCATGCCATTCGGGCTTTGCAACGCCCCAGCTACTTTCCAGCACCTGGTCAATGACATTTTCCGTGAACACTTGGACGACTTCCTAGTAGTCTACTTAGACGATATTCTTATTTTTTCGTCCTCCCTTGAACTGCACCGAATCCATGTCATCAAGGTCCTCACTATTCTCCTAGAACATAGACTTTACCTCAAGGCCGAGAAATGTGACTTTGAGAAAACCACTGTGCAATTTTTGGGATTTATTATTTCTACCAATGGGGTCGCAATGGACCCGCAGAAAGTCAAAGCTATCCAGGAATGGCCAGCCCCAACAGACAAGAAAGGGGTACAACGGTTTATAGGTTTCGCCAACTTCTACAGGAGGTTCATTGTGGGGTTCTCCTCTATTGTGGCACCTATAACCCAACTGACACGCCAGGGCTACCGCTTTCACTGGTCACCGGAAGCTCAGGATGCCTTCGATAAACTAAAAAATGCATTCACATCGGCACCTGTATTGAAGCATCCAGATCCGCTACTGCCATTTACTCTGGAAGTAGATGCTTCAGAGTCAGCCACTGGGGCCATCCTCTCTCAAAGGCAGGGCCCCAAATCCCTTCTTCATCCAGTAGCCTTTGCCTCTCGTAAACTAACTTCTCCAGAACGTAATTATGACGTCGGAGACCGGGAACTATTAGCTATCAAATTCGCCCTGGAAGAATGGCGATACCTTCTGGAGGGAACCCCTCACCCTGTCATGATATTCACGGATCATAAGAATCTAGAATATCTGAGAACAGCAAAACGTCTTCGACCCAGACAAGCCCGATGGGCCCTCTTCTTCACCAGGTTTAACTTTCATATCTCTTATAGGCCCGGTTCCAAGAATGTGAAGGCGGATGCACTCTCTAGGATGTTTCCCGAGACCCCTCAAGCAGAGGAACCAAGTACCATCCTATCAGCACAAAACTTTCTGCTCATCCCACAGGCTGATCTACTAACCTCCATAAAAGCCGCCTCTAAGCATTGTCCTGACCAAGTAACCTCTTCCCTAGAGAAGCATAATGACTTGCTCTGGTCCCAAGGTAAAGTCTTCGTCCCTCTGGAAACAAGGCAACTGATTCTGAAAACTTTCCACGACCACAAACTAGCTGGTCACTTTGGAACCAAAAAAACCATGGAACTAATCTCTCGCTCCTTCTGGTGGCCTGGTTGGAGACAAGATTGCAAGTCCTATGTTGCCTCCTGTACCCGTTGCCAACGGTATAAGGGACCCAAAACCAAGAGTTGGGGACTACTCAAACCTTTGCCTATCCCTGAACGTCCGTGGGCAGATGTGTCCATGGACTTCATTGTAGATCTACCGCCCTCTGGAGGTTTTACCACGATTCTGGTCGTAATTGACCGCCTCTCCAAAATGGCACACTTCGTGCCCATGATCGGTACCCCCTCTGCTGCAGATACAGCCAAAGCCTTCTTTCAGGAGATAATCAGGCTCCATGGGGTGCCTAAGAGCATCACCTCTGACAGAGGCGTTCAATTCACGTCGAAATTCTGGAAGGAACTTTGCAAATCTTTAGAAGTCAAGATTTGCCTATCATCGGCATATCACCCCCAGAGCAACGGACAGACAGAGAGAACCAATCAAACCCTAGAACAATATCTCCGTTGTTTTTGCTCAGCCTCACAAGACGATTGGTCCTCCCTATTATCCTACGCTGAATTTGCATATAACAACTCGGTGCATTCAGCCACCAGTCAAACTCCTTTTTGGGCCAACTTTGGCTTCCATCCTTCCTTCCTCCCTGATGACATTCCGGAGAGCTCTGTTCCTGCTGTTCAAGATCGGATAGCCTTTGTTCAATCTAATTTTCTGAGACTCCAGGAAATGATGCAAAACGCCCAGGAGTCTTACAAGAGACACTATGACAAGGGTAGGAAGGAAAATCCAGTCTTCAAAGTTGGGGAGGAAGTATGGCTCTCCGCCACCAACCTCAAATTGCCGATCCCTTCACGGAAATTGGGACCAAGATTTATAGGCCCTTTTAAAATCAAGCGAGTAATCAACCCTGTGGCCTTTGAATTGGCACTGCCCGACTCCTACAGGATACACCCGGTCTTCCACACGTCTCTGTTGAAACCAGTAGTCTGCAGCTCCTTCCCGGGAAGGGATGAGCCACCTCCTCCACCTGTGGAGGTTGATGGTGAAGATGAGTATGTGGTGGAATCTATCTTGGGCTGCAGGAAAAGAGGCAGGCAGTTGCAGTATTTAATCAAATGGAAGGGGTATCCCCCAGAGGACAACTCTTGGGAACCATCTAGGAACCTACATGCTCCCCGCCTAATTAGAGTCTTTCACCAGGAACATCCCGAGTTGATGTCTAGTCTGGGCGTCCGGAGTCCACCCCTAGGAGGGGGGCACTGTCAGGGAAATCCGTCCAACGGCGCCAATCAGCGCCCAATGCGCACGCGCGGCGGAATGATGCTTCGGCGCATGCGCGTGCGCGGGACGGCGCTTCTACGTCCTCGGGTGCGCACGCCGACGCAGCGGCGCGCGCGCATGCGCGGCGGCGCACCAATAGGAATCCAGGCGGGCCTATTTAAAGAGACCCAGTTGCACTGACAAGTTGCTGGTTTGTCAGCTTTCCTGTATACCCAAGACTCTGGAAAACTATCTTGAAAATCTCCTTGTGACCCGGACTGGCTTGACTCCTCTGATCTCTCTCCTGGACCTGACCCTCGGCTTGCTATACGGACTTCTGCCTTCTCCTGTGTTTGACCCTCGGCCTGTGACTCGGATCTGCTGCCTGTCTACAATCCTTGACCTCCTGCTTGTACCTTTTGGACTTCCGTGTTTCCTTTGAACTCCTGCCTGGTTCCCGGTATTCTCTGGACTTGTTGCCTTTTACTGTGCTAGACCCCCAGCCGGGACTGTTACCTTGCAATTGCAACCCGGACTCAACCTGCACCGGCTTCCATTATCTCCTGCTGTTTGAACTTTACCAATCCGGCTAGTTCCTGCTTGAAGCCTGTTTCTTCAGTCTACTCAGCACTACCGGACCGTCTACAAGTACCCACCACCTGCCGGCAGCCGGTGCCGCTTCTCGCCATCCACTCCCTGTCTCAACTCCAGGGGGGGTGGAGTGCGTCAAGTCGCAAAGGTGAACCACTCTCGGCATCTCGGCCTCGGTAAGTACATACCCTTACAGGGGGGAACAGAGCGCAGTATGCCCGGAGAAGGAGGGGGGACAGAGAGTGCGGTGTGCCTGGAGAAGGAGGGGGAACAAGAGAGCACGGTGTGCCTGGAGAAGGAGGGGGAACAATAGAAGGTGGTGTGCCTGGAGAAGGAGGGGGAACAAGAGAGCGCGGTGTGCCTGGAGAAGGAGGGGGTACAAGAGAGCGCGGTGTGCCTGGAGAAGGAGGGGGAACAGAGCGCAGTATGCCCGGAGAAGGAGGGGGGACAGAGAGAGCGCGGTGTGCCTGGAGAAGGAGGGGGGACAGAGAGAGCGCGGTGTGCCTGGAGAAGGAGGGGGAACAAGAGAGCACGGTGTGCCTGGAGAAGGAGGGGGAACAAGAGAGCGCGGTGTGCCTGGAGAAGGAAGGGGTCCAAGAGAGCGCGGTTTGCCTGGAGAAGAAGGGAGAATAAGAGAGCGTGGTGTGCCTGGAGAAGGAGGGGGAACAAGAGAGCGCAATGTGCCTGGAGAAGGAGGGGGAACAAGAGAGCATGGTGTGCCTGGAGAAGGTGGGGGAACAAGAGAGCGCGGTGTGCCTGGAAAAGGAGGGGGAACAAGAGAGCACTGTGTGCCTGGAGAAGGGAGGGGGAACAAGAGAGCGCGGTGTGCCTGGAGAAGGAAGGGGAACAAGAGAGCGCGGTGTGCCTGGAGAAGAAGGGGGAATAAGAGAGCGTGGTGTGCCTGGAGAAGGAGGGGGAACAAGAGAGCGCGATGTGCCTGGAGAAGGAGGGGGAACAAGAGAGGCACGGTGTGCCTGGAGAAGGTGGGGGAACAAGAGAGCGCGGTGTGCCTGGAAAAGGAGGGGGAACAAGAGAGCACGGTGTGCCTGGAGAAGGAGGGGGAACAAGAGAGCGCGGTGTGCCTGGAGAAGGAAGGGGAACAAGAGAGCGTGGTGTGCCTGGAGAAGAAGGGGGAACAAGAGAGCGTGGTGTGCCTGGAGAAGGAGGGGGAACAAGAGAGCGTGGTGTGCCTGGAGAAGGAGGGGGAACAAGAGAGCGCGGTGTGCCTGGAGAAGAAGGGGGGAACAAGAGAGCGTGGTGTGCCTGGAGAAGGAGGGGGAACAAGAGAGCGCCGTGTGCCTGGAGAAGGAGGGGAAACAAGAGAGCGCGGTGTGCCTGGAGAAGGAGGGGGAACAAGAGAGCGTGGTGTGCCTGGAGAAGGAGGGGGAACAAGAGAGCGTGGTGTGCCTGGAGAAGAAGGGGGAACAAGAGAGCGCGGTGTGCCTGGAGAAGGAGGGGGAACAAGAGAGCGCGGTGTGCCTGGAGAAGGAGGGGGAACAAGAGAGCGCGGTGTGCCTGGAGAAGGTGGGGGAACAGAGCGCAGTATGCCCGGAGAAGGAGGGGGGACAGAGAGAGCGCGGTGTGCCTGGAGAAGGAGGGGGAACAAGAGAGTGCGGTGTGCCTGGAGAAGGAGGGGGAACAAGAGAGTGCAGTGTGGCCTGGAGAAGGAGGGGGAACAAGAGAGCGCGGTGTGCATGGAGAAGGAAGGGGAACCAGAGAGCGCGGGTGGTGCCTGGAAAAGGAGGGGGAACAGAGCGCAGTATGCCCGAAAAAGGAGGGGGGACAGAGAGCGCGGTGTGCCTGGAGAAGGAGGGGGAACAAGAGAGCGCGGTGTGCCTGGAGAAGGAGGGGGAACAGAGCGCAGTATGCCCGGAGAAGGAGGGGGGACAGAGAGCGCGGTGTGCCTGGAGAAGGAGGGGGAACAAGAGAGCGTGGTGTGCCTAGAGAAGGAGGGGGAACAGAGCGCAGTATGCCCGGAGAAGGAGGGGGGGACAGAGAGCGCGGTGTGCCTGGAGAAGGAGGGGGAACAAGAGAGCACGGTGTGCCTGGAGAAGGAGGGGAAACAATAGAAGGTGGTGTGCCTGGAGAAGGAGGGGGAAGAGAGCGCGGTATGCCCGGAGAAGGAGGGGGGACAAAGAGTGCAGTGTGCCTGGAGTCGGAGGGGGAACAAGAGAGCACGGTGTGCCTGGAGAAGGAGGGGGAACAAGAGAGCGCGGTGTGCCTGGAGAAGGAGGGGGAACAAGAGAGCGCGGTGTGCCTGGAGAAGGAAGGGGAACCAGAGAGCGCGGTGTGCCTGGAAAAGGAGGGGGAACAGAGCGCAGTATGCCCAAAAAAGGAGGGGGGACAGAGAGCGCGGTGTGCCTGGAGAAGGAGGGGGAACAAGAGAGCACGGGTGTGCCTGGAGAAGGAGGAGGAACAGAGCGCAGTATGCCCGGAGAAGGAGGGGGGACAGAGAGCGCGGTGTGCCTGGAGAAGGAGGGGGAACAAGAGAGCACGGTGTGCCTGGAGAAGGAGGGGAAACAATAGAAGGTGGTGTGCCTGGAGAAGGAGGGGGAACAGAGCGCAGTATGCCCGGAGAAGGAGGGGGGACAAAGAGTGCAGTGTGCCTGGAGAAGGAGGGGGAACAAGAGAGCACGGTGTGCCTGGAGAAGGAGGGGGAACAAGAGAGCGCGGTGTGCCTGGAGAAGGAGGGGGAACAAGAGAGCGCGGTGTGCCTGGAGAAGGAAGGGGAACCAGAGAGCGCGGTGTGCCTGGAAAAGGAGGGGGAACAGAGCGCAGTATGCCCGAAAAAGGAGGGGGGACAGAGAGCGCGGTGTGCCTGGAGAAGGAGGGGGAACAAGAGAGCGTGGTGTGCCTAGAGAAGGAGGGGGAACAGAGCGCAGTATGCCCGGAGAAGGAGGGGGGACAGAGAGCGCAGTGTGCCTGGAGAAGGAGGGGGAACAAGAGAGCACGGGTGTGCCTGGAGAAGGAGGGGAAACAATAGAAGGTGGTGTGCCTGGAGAAGGAGGGGGAACAGAGCGCAGTATGCCCGGAGAAGGAGGGGGGACAAAGAGTGCAGTGTGCCTGGAGAAGGAGGGGGAACAAGAGAGCACGGTGTGCCTGGAGAAGGAGGGGGAACAAGAGAGCGCGGTGTGCCTGGAGAAGGAGGGGGTACAAGAGAGCGCGGTGTGCCTAGAGAAGGAGGGGGAACAAGAGAGCACGGTGTGCCTGGAGAAGGAGGGGGAACAAGAGAGTGCGGTGTGCCTGGAGAAGGAGGGGGAACAAGAGAGCGCGGTGTGCCTGGAGAAGGAGGGGGAACAAGAGAGCGTGGTGTGCCTAGAGAAGGGGGCAACAGAGCGCAGTATGCCCGGAGAAGGAGGGGGGACAGAGAGCGCGGTGTGCCTGGAGAAGGAGGGGGAACAAGAGAGCACGGTGTGCCTGGAGAAGGAGGGGGAACAATAGAAGGTGGTGTGCCTGGAGAAGGAGGGGGAACAAGAGAGCGCGGTGTGCCTGGAGAAGGAGGGGGTACAAGAGAGCGCGGTGTGCCTGGAGAAGGAGGGGGAACAGAGCGCAGTATGCCCGGAGAAGGAGGGGGGACAGAGAGAGCGCGGTGTGCCTGGAGAAGGAGGGGGAACAAGGAGAGCACGGTGTGCCTGGAGAAGGAGGGGGAACAAGAGAGCGCAGTGTGCCTGGAGAAGGAAGGGGAACAAGAGAGCGCAATGTGCCTGGAGAAGGAGGGGGAACAAGAGAGCACGGTGTGCCTGGAGAAGGTGGGGGAACAAGAGAGCGCGGTGTGCCTGGAAAAGGAGGGGGAACAAGAGAGCACTGTGTGCCTGGAGAAGGAGGGGGAACAAGAGAGCGCGGTGTGCCTGGAGAAGGAAGGGGAACAAGAGAGCGCGGTGGTGCCTGGAGAAGAAGGGGGAATAAGAGAGCGTGGTGTGCCTGGAGAAGGAGGGGGAACAAAGAGAGCGCGATGTGCCTGGAGAAGGAGGGGGAACAAGAGAGCACGGTGTGCCTGGAGAAGGTGGGGGAACAAGAGAGCGCGGTGTGCCTGGAAAAGGAGGGGGAACAAGAGAGCACTGTGTGCCTGGAGAAGGAGGGGGAACAAGAGAGCGCGGTGTGCCTGGAGAAGGAAGGGGAACAAGAGAGCGCGGTGTGCCTGGAGAAGAAGGGGGAATAAGAGAGCGTGGTGTGCCTGGAGAAGGAGGGGGAACAAGAGAGCGCGATGTGCCTGGAGAAGGAGGGGGAACAAGAGAGCACGGTGTGCCTGGAGAAGGTGGGGGAACAAGAGAGCACGGTGTGCCTGGAAAAGGAGGGGGAACAAGAGAGCACGGTGTGCCTGGAGAAGGAGGGGGAACAAGAGAGCACTGTGTGCCTGGAGAAGGAGGGGGAACAAGAGAGCGCGGTGTGCCTGGAGAAGAAGGGGGAACAAGAGAGCGTGGTGTGCCTGGAGAAGGAGGGGGAACAAGAGAGCGTGGTGTGCCTGGAGAAGGAGGGGGAACAAGAGAGCGCGGTGTGCCTGGAGAAGAAGGGGGAACAAGAGAGCGTGGTGTGCCTGGAGAAGGAGGGGGAACAAGAGAGCGCCGTGTGCCTGGAGAAGGAGGGGAAACAAGAGAGCGCGGTGTGCCTGGAGAAGGAGGGGGAACAAGAGAGCGTGGTGTGCCTGGAGAAGGAGGGGGAACAAGAGAGCGTGGTGTGCCTGGAGAAGAAGGGGGAACAAGAGAGTGTGGTGTGCCTGGAGAAGGAGGGGGAACAAGAGAGCGCCGTGTGCCTGGAGAAGGAGGGGAAACAAGAGAGCGCGGTGTGCCTGGAGAAGGAGGGGGAACACGCTCCCTGTCACATACTCACAGTGCCTGCTTCTCTCCTGACAGGGAGAAGCAGGCAAGTCACAGTTGAGGAGCCGAGTGGCCGGCCCGGTATTCGGCGGTGAGGGGGCTGGTCTATATTCGCTCCATAAGACGCACAGGCATTTCCCCCCACTTTTTGGGGGGGAAAAAAGTGCCTCTTATGGTGCGAAAAATACGGTAGTTGTATATAAAATGCACTTTTTATCTTTCAAAAAGTGTTTCCTAGTGCTAATCCTTTCATCCAAATTCTAAATTGCTGCATTTGTAAATTATAAAAGCCAGTATAAAGGAATAGTAGTGGTTTAAATAAAAAGCCCTTATGGATTTAATTAACCTTTTTGTTTTGTGAATTCTCCTTTAAGGGGGTGTGGCAGGGGGTGTGTCCTATGCCTATATGCGTTTGCTAGTAGGTGTCCCTCATTCCCATTTCAAAATGTTGGGAGTTATGCAATTTGTATACAAAAATATATATAAATCATAACCAGAAAAAAGTGTTCAGGTATAACCAATAACAGTAATATGCCTTTAGGTTGCATAACAGATGCTGATCTCATAAAAAATGTAAAAAATAAACTGTGTTTTTTAAAAGGATTAAATAATTGTAATAGTTTTAGCAATAAAACATATGGGGAATAAATAAAAACCGATTGTAAATGAATTACAAATCCAAACACAGTCAATATTGATATTAAATTTAGGCAGACATTCATTAAAGTCTAATTACCAGTAAAGCAAATTCTCAGCATAAACATCTAACCTACAGAGTCAGAAATGAGCCGCTGGATAATGAAACAACAAAACGCAATAGACAATAAAACCCGAGCCGCATAGAGAATGGATAACAAAGGTTTCTGCCTGATACAGTCATGTTACTGAGCAGCAATACTTTTGAAATATGTTGGATAATGCTGGATCTGTGTGATATAAAACTATAGCTATAGGAAATAACTACAGACAGATTATGTAACCATGTATACTATGAACTGAAACAATGGAACGCTCTTGAGAAGTGTCAAAGTCTAACAAAAGTAAACCCTGGGTGTTATGAGTGATTCAGAAATGCACAATACCGGGATTAATCTATGAATAAAAACAGAACGTTAAAGTGGATGTAAACCCAAATTTTTATTTTATTTTTTTGCTGTCACAATGTAGTGTATACGATTTCCTTTCATCTGTGCCAGGTCTTGCCACAAAGAGTTAATCCAGCTCTGAGCAATCCTCTTTTCTTTTTTCAGTGAGATGAACGGACAAACAGCAGAACTTTTGTCCGTTCCGCCCCCTTGCTGTGAGTGACAGGTTATTTACATATCTCATGCACTAAGCCTAAAGCCTCGTACACACGGCCGAGATTCTCGTCGAAAAAAACATGTCGTTTTTTTCGACGAGATTCTTGGACAAGAAACTTGTCCCGGCCGAGTGTACAGACCCTCGATTCAAAGAACCCGCGGTTCTTTGAATGGAGCGTACGCGGTGACGTCATCGACTACGGCGAGCATGCGCTCGTCACATTCGATGCCGTCGCCGCCATCTTGGTATACCCTACGTATGCCTAGGAAGCTACCACGCATGCGTCGAATTCATTTCGAACATGCGCGGGCTTCCGGGAGGACAGGTAAGTGTACACACACTCACTTTTCTCGTCGAGAAACATGCCGACGAGAATCTCAACGAGAAAAAAGAGAGCAGGATCTCTATTTTCTCGTTGAGATACTTGTCGCTTTTCTTGACGAGAAACCATACACACGAACGAATTTCTCGGCAAAAAATCTCTGCCAGCAAGTTTCTTGCTGGTTTTTGCCGAGAAACTCGTTCGTGTGTACGAGGCTTGAGACAGGCATTATTTTTTAATTCCCACCCCACACCTTTTCTGAAGTCATGTGGTTACTTTTCTGGATTTTGACTGGATGTTAGTGATCATAGCAGAAGGTCAGTGTAAGGAATACACATGAGAAAATGCATGTTGACAAGGGGAGTGTAAAGGTGGGCGGGGAGTCTACTGACATTACGACTCCACCCACCGAGCTCCAGACAACAGATCCACCCACAGAATCTGCAGTTTTTCAGTTCTTATAACAGACAGAGGGGAGACATTTGACAGATAAGGATACATGCAGGAGGCGTCTATATCCTTATAGATAAGCACTATGGCAGTAGTTTAGAAAGGATGAGAGTGGCTTTACATCCACTTTAATTAACGTGGATCATTGCTGACTTTACTAAGAGGAGGAGAGGTGATGCCTTCCTCCATCGAGTCATTCAGGTCCATTTACAGTTGTATTTTCTCTGTTGAGGGTCTCTGAGTCTGCATTACCCACTTGTCAAAGCCTTAAATTGGTTGTAAACCTCGGAAACGAAGAATGAAGAAAACATATCCTCCTATAGTGTGCACTAGCCGCAATCTATAGCACTTAGCATGGTTTCTGTTTGATCTGGCATTCCTCTGTTCTCTACGTGCCTGATTTTGCACAGCCTTTGCCGACACCAGATAATCCAGAGAGAGATGGCCCCTTCTCCAGCACTCTGCAGGTGATTGACAGTGTCAGCAGTGCATGTTTCCCTATGAGACTGTGTAGGGGGGATGGTATATCCATTCCCCCCACTCAGGGCTCAGATTACACTGAGCTCTGAGTGCTGCGCAGTGCGCGACATCAGATCTCTGCCCCCTGCCTTTTGGAAGCTCAGAAATTCTGGGTAAATTCTACACTTTGAACAGCTATAGAGAAGACAGCTGCAGGTAAAATGGTACAACTTATATATAAGGATTTGTTTAATCTCTGTGTATCACCTGAGTGCAGTCACTTTACTGGGTATATGTGAGGGTTTACAACCACTTTAATAAGGGGTCTCCCTCCCACAATGGGGATATCACATATTTAATTGTACAGGCAGAAAAGCTGGAGAAGTATGACTCTTTGAGTGTAAGAAAGGTGTAGCCCAATGGAATGCAGTGGATTTACTCTTCCAATCTATTTTCTGTATTACTCTGCAATACATTCAATCCCCACTTTGAGATTTTGCCTCCATGTGTCTCTTAAAGAGGAGTCCCGCCCCCCCCCCCCTCCCCCCCCGATCCAAAATGTTTAGAGCCTACTGTACACATACTGTAGCTGCTGACTTTTAATATTAGGGCACTTATCTGTCCAGAGATCCAGCGATGTTGGCACCGCAGCCGATGTTTCCATCAGCTTTCGGGTGCTGCTGCCACCATTGTCTGTAAGGGAACACAGCAGTGAAGCATTGCGACTTCAGGAGGGGGGAAGGAGGAGGGAGCCAGGCTTTTGATGCCGCGGCAAGGTCCGGCAGAACTAGGGGCAGGTTACCTGTCAAAAACAGGTACCCACTCCCCCCCCCCCCCCGAAAGGTGCCAAATGTGGCACCGGAGAGGGGGGGGGGGACAGATGAGCAGGAGTTGGAGACCTTCCTGTCCAAATGTGGATGAGAAGGATTGGCTCGCAGTCTCCGCTCTAATTCATCCCAAAGGTGTTCTATTAGGTTGAGGTCAGGTCCTTGCTTTGTGCACTGGTCCAAATCCTTTGCTGGAGGGGGGATTATGGTGTGGGGTTGTTTTTCAGGGGTTGGGTTTGGCCCCTTAATTCCAGTGAAAGGAACTCTTAAGGCGTCAGCATACCAAGACATTTTGGACAATTTCATGCTCCCAACTTTGTGGGAACAGTTTGGGGATGGCCCCTTCCTGTTCCAGCATGATTCTACACCAGTGCACAAAGCAAGGTCCATAAAGACATGAATGAGCGAGTTTGGGGTGGAGGAACTTGGCTGACCTCAACCCAATAGAACACGTCTGGGATAAATTAGAGCGGAGACTGCGAGCCAGGCCTTCTCATCCAACATCAGTGCCTGACCTCACAAATGCGCTTCTGGAAAAATGGTCAAACATTCCCATAGACACACTCCTAAACCTTGTGGACAGCCTTCCCAGAAGAGTTGAAGCTGTTATAGCTGCATAGACTGGGATGCCATTAAAGTTCATGTGCGTGTAAAGACAGGTGTCCCAATACTTTTTGTTATCTATATACTGTGTTATTTCATTTTTTTTCATTATTTTATTTATTTATTTTATTTGTATTTTTTAATACTAGCAAGTTACATTATAAAACTGATGATGGTCCTGCATATATCACTACAGTCTGAAGGTGGTTGTGTTCATCTTCAGGCTCAAGTCTTATATGTTTCAGTAAGACCTCCAGCCTGTACATGATCACTATGTCATAGCTGACATCCTGATCACATTATCGGGGGCCACACTGACTGGTTCCTATTTGTCAGTGGGGAACAAGCTGTCAGTGACTTCCAGCATTGAAAACCAAAACCCACTTAACCAGAGGCGGCTCTTTAATTAGGCAAATTAGGCGGTCGCCTAAGTCCTCACACTCACAGGGGCCTCGCGGCCGCCTAACTTACCCAATGTGTTACCCCAGTTTTGAGGGGACCTTAACGTTGCTGTGCTCAGGCAACGTTAAGAGCCCTGACTCAGGAGCAGGGCCGCCAGCGTCCCTAACAACCAGTGAATATCAGAGACACCACCCTTTGTGATGTCAATGACCCAGCATGCCCTCAGTCAATGACGTCACAAGGGGGCGGTTCAGCAGGTGAAATCACTGAGTGGCCCTCGCCCTTTAGGTATTAAAGAGCAGGATCTGGGGGATATCTTGTTAAAGGGGGCTTCCAGATTCCGATAAGCCCCCTGCCCACAGACCCCCACAACCACCGGCCAGGGTTGTGGAGAAGTGGCTCTTGCCCTTGAATTATTTTTCCCATGATGGGTGTGATTGGGGGCCCATGTCAAGTTTTGCCTAAGGCCTCACAAAGCCTAGAGCCGCCTCTGCACTTAACTGTTGGCTCAAAGGCAGAACATTTTTATACGTAGGTATTCTCAGAGTGATACCTTGCACTAAAGGTGTTTATTTACGGGCTGCAGGCGGGAAGGGGTTAAACCAACTTTGCATATTCTAGAATTTCCCTTTAGAGATGCGGTTTCAGCATGTCACAGAAATCAGAATTTTGAAAGCTAAACTGTGATTGGTTGCGCTCAGGCTGTATTACCGTATTAATAAACAACCCGTATAAATGTGACTTTGTGCAACTTGCAGCTATGGCAACTTCGAAAATACCTAGACATGCTGTGAATAATCATCTTTCCACGTATGAGTCGCCCAAGGACTTTGTTCAGCCTCCCAGCTGGGCTCTCTTGATTCTTTCTGAAATGAACTTGGATTCACAGACACCCTCTTGACTATCCCCTTGTTCAATTTCAAATGATATCTGTATCACCTGAATGGAAAATCCATCTTCTGTGCGCTAGCTCATGCTTTCCATAACAGAAGTGTTTCTTGAAGTCAATCAGTCAAGAACAACTGTCGTGCCATTTTCAGGATCCAGCTGCCAGACTTTAGATCTGTACCTTGCTGCTCCTCTTCCCTTCTGATCAGTAAATATGCCCCCCTTTACATTTTCCAGGCTATCTTTAGCCACCTTTGGAAACCCTTTGCTTTTTTAAAGAGTTTCAATGGCCTGATTGCATGATATATCCCAAGGGTCAACAACCTATTTACATTACAAGTGTCAATTTACAAGCATTAGACCACCAGTGTGCCACAGCTCAGATAATCCCCAGTTCTTGCACCATCAGAGCTCAAATAATCCCCAGTTCTTGCACCATCAGAGCTCAGATAATCCCCAGTTCTTGCACCATCAGAGCTCAGATAATCCCCAGTTCTTGCACCATCAGAGCTCAAATAATCCCCAGTTCTTGCACCATCAGAGCTCAAATAATCCCCAGTTCTTGCACCATCAGAGCTCAGATAATCCCCAGTTCTTGCACCATCAGAGCTCAGATAATCCCCAGTTCTTGCACCATCAGAGCTCAAATAATCCCCAGTTCTTGCACCATCAGAGCTCAGATAATCCCCAGTTCTTGCACCATAAGAGCTCAGATAATCCCCAGTTCTTGCACCATCAGAGCTCAGATAATCCCCAGTTCTTGCACCATCAGAGCTCAAATAATCCACAGTTCTTGCACCATCAGAGCTCAGATAATCCCCAGTTCTTGCACCATCAGAGCTCAGATAATCCCCAGTTCTTGTACCATCAGAGCTCAGATAATCCCCAGTTCTTGCACCATCAGAGCTCAGATAATCCCCAGTTCTTGCACCATCAGAGCTCAGATAATCCCCAGTTCTTGCACCATCAGAGCTCAGATAATCCACAGTTCTTGCACCATCAGAGCTCAGATAATCCCCAGTTCTTGCACCATCAGAGCTCAGATAATCCCCAGTTCTTGCACCATCAGAGCTCAGATAATCCCCAGTTCTTGCACCATCAGGGCTCAGATAATCCCCAGGTATTGCACCATTAGAGCTCAGATAATCCCCAGTTCTTGCACCATTAGAGCTCAGATAATCCCCAGGTATTGCACCATCAGAGCTCAGATAATCCCCAGTTCTTGCACCATTAAAGCTCAGATAATCCCCAGTTCTTGCACCATTAGAGCTCAGATAATCCCCAGTTCTTGCACCATCAGAGCTCAAATAATCCCCAGTTCTTGCACCATCAGAGCTCAGATAATCCCCAGTTCTTGCACCATCAGAGCTCAGATAATCCCCAGTTCTTGCACCATCAGAGCTCAAATAATCCCCAGTTCTTGCACCATCAGAGCTCAGATAATCCCCAGTTCTTGCACCATAAGAGCTCAGATAATCCCCAGTTCTTGCACCATCAGAGCTCAGATAATCCCCAGTTCTTGCACCATCAGAGCTCAAATAATCCACAGTTCTTGCACCATCAGAGCTCAGATAATCCCCAGTTCTTGCACCATCAGAGCTCAGATAATCCCCAGTTCTTGTACCATCAGAGCTCAGATAATCCCCAGTTCTTGCACCATCAGAGCTCAGATAATCCCCAGTTCTTGCACCATCAGAGCTCAGATAATCCCCAGTTCTTGCACCATAAGAGCTCAGATAATCCCCAGTTCTTGCACCATCAGAGCTCAGATAATCCCCAGTTCTTGCACCATCAGAGCTCAGATAATCCCCAGTTCTTGCACCATCAGAGCTCAGATAATCCACAGTTCTTGCACCATCAGAGCTCAGATAATCCCCAGTTCTTGCACCATCAGAGCTCAGATAATCCCCAGTTCTTGCACCATCAGAGCTCAGATAATCCCCAGTTCTTGCACCATCAGGGCTCAGATAATCCCCAGGTATTGCACCATTAGAGCTCAGATAATCCCCAGTTCTTGCACCATTAGAGCTCAGATAATCCCCAGGTATTGCACCATCAGAGCTCAGATAATCCCCAGTTCTTGCACCATTAAAGCTCAGATAATCCCCAGTTCTTGCACCATTAGAGCTCAGATAATCCCCAGTTCTTGCACCATCAGAGCTCAGATAATCCCCAGTTCTTGCACCATCAGAGCTCAGATGATCCCCAGTTCTTGCACCATCAGAGCTCAGATAATCCCCAGTTCTTGCACCATCAGAGCTCAGATAACCCTCAGTTCTTGCACCATTAGAGCTCAGATAATCCCCAGTTCTTGCACCATCAGAGCTCAGATAATCCCCAGTTCTTGCACCATCAGAGCTCAGATAATACCCAGTTCTTGCACCATTAGAGCTCAGATAATCCCCAGCTCTTGCACCATTAGAGCTCAGATAATCCCCATTTCTTGCACCATCAGAGCTCAGAAAATCCCCAGTTCTTGCATCAGAGCTCAGATAATCCCCAATTATTGCACCATTAGAGCTCAGATAATCCCCAGTTCTTGCACCATTAGAGCTCAGATAATCCCCAGTTCTTGCACCATCAGAGCTCAGATAATCCCCAGTTCTTGCACCATTAGAGCTCAGATAATCCCCAGTTCTTGCAACATTAGAGCTCAGATAATCCCCAGTTCTTGCACCATCAGAGCTCAGATAATCCCCAGTTCTTGCACCATCAGAGCTCAGATAATCCCCAGTTCTTGCACCATTAGAGCTCAGATAATCCCCAGTTCTTGCACCATTAGAGCTCAGATAATCCCCAGTTCTTGCACCATCAGAGCTCAGATAATCCCCAGTTCTTGCACCATCAGAGCTCAGATAATCCCCAGTTCTTGCAACATAAGAGCTCATATAATCCTAAATTCTTGCACCATCAGAGCTCAGATACTCCCCAGTTCTTGCACCATTAGAGCTCAGTTCCTGTATCTTCAAATCTCAGATCAGCCCTGATTCCTACACATTCAGATTTCAGATTAGACACAATTCCTACACCTTCAGAGCTTAGATCAGCCCCAATTCCTGGACTCTAAGACCTCAGATCAACCCTAATTCCTGCACCTTTAGACTCCAGATCAGCCTCAATTCCTGCACTTTCTGAACTCAGATCAACCCCAATTCTTTTACCTTCAGTCCCCAGATTAGCCCAAGGTTCTGCACCTTCAGAAATGCATGGGTTTGTCATATATCCTATAGCTGTTGGTTCCAGAGAAAGAAGGAAGTGGGTAGGCTTCTTAACATAACAAAATCTGCAGTTGCAGATAGACCTATGCTACTACTGGGATGAGGGCCAGACCTGACCTTTAGTAACATCTCATAGGCCTTTCTTAAATGTCATGGAAGTTAGTAGACCATGAGGGCAGTCATTTAGGCCAGGCTTTGCAATTGGCAGCCAAGTGAGTTGTCACTTACAGCCTATATCAACAGTACTATATTTGTAGGGAGCAAATGCCCACAGGAGGATACTCCAGCTCATTGGTGGGCCTGTCCAAGCCTGAACACATGCTAATTATCTTCTGGGAGTGCTGAAAATGATACTGTGTGCCTTCCATGGCACATGTGCCCTAAGTTGCCTATCCCTGATATGTAGGGTGACCACATTTCCAAACTACCATTCAGGGACACCCTCCCTTCCCAAAAATCAGCTTGTGCTGTAACGAATCACAGCACAGTGATTAGACACAAGAAGCGGGATTTATGATTTCTCCAATCACAAGCAGGGGGCGGGATTGTGCTCCTCCAGGCATTCCCGGCCAGGACAAGTACTGTCAGTGAGTAAAGCGATGATGTGGCGCCCTTTTTTGGGGGCATTAGATTGGCCCAGGGGGTGGCTGTGTCAGTTTCATTCCGGGACACTGTATTGTCCTGGAATGAAGGTGCCCGGGACAGACCTGCAAAATGCGGGACTGTCCCGGGCAATCCGGAACACGTGGTCACCCTATGGCACATAAAAAAACAGGTTGGTTTACAAATACAAATTGTGCTGACCCTAAACAAATGGTGTTTCCCATCATGTGTTGCTTTGGAGCTGCTTGGCAGCACTGGTAAACCAGATCAGTGTGAAAAGGACACAACTGCCATTGTTTTAGCATTGGCAGCACCTTGCTACACTGCCACAGCACTGTCACTGGGTATCATCAAGTGAAACTCACCTATATCTACATACTCCTTCCTGCCCTCCTACAGGTTCCCTGAACATTTCACCAACCTTTTTATCAGTCAACACCCTGACCCTACCATGATGGAAGACAAAGGTGGTCATATGGGTTACTGTACAACGCCTCCAGCTGTTCAATATTCCAAAGAAAGAAAATCAACTTTTCAATCAAAATGCATTTTTTCAAACCTTCCTAATTATTGACAAAGTTTCTGGGAATGAAGATATTAGGCTCAAATCCGAACAAGTACAGTATCTTACAAAAGTTATTTTGAGGGGACGGCAAATTTACACTGTTATACAAGCTGTACACTCACTACTTTACATTGTAGCAAAGTGTTATTTCTTCAGTGTTGTCACATGAGAAGATAGGATAAAATATTTACAAAAATGTGAGGGGTATACTCACTTTTGTGAGATACTGTATATTCAGGGCTTTTTTTCTCAGAGAATAGGTATAGGAACTCCCCCCTTCTGAGTCACTTCTTGTCTCGGCCCGCCTACCCACCTCCAAGCACCGTGTCAGGGAAACTGCCGTAGGAGAACTGGCAATAGTGCCAAAACTAGTAATGGCCACTTCCAGCACATCCCTGTGCGCACTGACGCAAGTGGCACGAATAGACGTGCGCACATGCGCAATGGAACCACCAAGCGCGCGCGCATGCGTGGGAGCGTCAATCGGCGCACAGCAACGCAACAGATGCAGCCACTTGCTGGCCTATATAAGACTGGCACTGAGCAATAAGCCTGAACTCATTGCTTGATAGTCATCAGCCTTCCTGTGTTCCTGAGACTCTGTTCAACTGCTGTTTGGATTTTCCCGTTGTGACTCGGCTTGTTCCTGACCCGTCTGATCTGCTCTCCTGGTTTGACCCCCTGGCTTGCTTTACCGACTTGTTGCCTTCTCCTCCACCTGATCCCGGTTTGTTCCACAGACTTTGCCATAGTTATCTGTTCCTGCCTGTTTCCTGTTACCAGACCTTTGGCTTGTCTCCGTTCCTGCAACCTGCCTCTTCCTCCTGCTGGATCTACTGGGTTTGACCCTCAGCCTGGCTGCCACTACTACTCCTTGAGCGGTGTCCTGCATCCACCAGTGTTCTTCAGGATCCCGCCAGCTCTGCTCTCCTGGACCCATCTGGCAACCTGTGCTTCTCTGGGCACTACACCCTCTGTACCCAACCTCAGAGGTGTACTGCACTCAGCCGCAAGGGGAGCCCTCTCGGCATTTCGGCCTCCAACCAGGTACGTGACACACCGTCCCTTGGTTCTACCCCCTGCCCACCTCCCAGTATAATTTTGTGGGGCTAAGTAATTTGTATGGAATTTGTCAAAGTAGTAAAATAGATCCCCCATAGCCAGCAGCAATAGACCCCCACCCCCCACAGCAACAATAGATTTGCCAAGAAAAAATAGACCCCCCCAGCAACAATGGACCCCCACAACAAAATACCACCTCAGCAGCAACAAAAGATCTCCAAGCAGCCAGCATCATTAGACTCTCCAGCAGCTAGCAACAATAGACCCCTTCCCTCAACAGTAGATCTCTTTCAGCAACAATTGACCCCCAAGCAACAATATATTCACCAGAAGCATCAATAGACCTTCCCAGCAACTATAGACCGCCAGGTAAAATTAGATCCCCTCCAGCAACAATAGATCCCCCAGCAGCCAGCATTAATAGACCCCCCAGCACACCACAACAACCCTTGCCATTATATACGTTTAGTGCTGGAGGTGCCGGAACTGAGTTCCTCCACGTTCCCGTTAAAGAAAAAGCCCTGTGTATATATATATATATATACACACACACACACACAGTATATTTCAACTGTGCATTTAGCCCGGATTTCTTTAAAGTGCACAATTTATTTCTCTTTATTCAGTCCTTTGATCATTTGCGTTAAAAGATAATCAATACAATTCTCAACAATGCTGTTTTTTTTTAGTCCTTTGTATAACATCAAAAATTCTACTGAGTTAAAAACAAAAGCATTTCTGTGTGCAAAAAAAAGAAATCCCAGAATCGAACATGTCAAAAATCGAATAAGTGTATGTGGCTATTGGAAAGAATTCAACAAGCATTATAACAAATAAGATATATACAGTATAGTATATATATATATATATATATATATATATATATATATATATATATATATATATATATAAACAGTTTTACCAAAAGGATTTGTATTTTCATCCATCCATAGTACAACCAGCCAGTGACCTAACTTTACTACTCCACTGTAGTCACCCAGCAAAGCTTGGTCACCTCTCTCCCCGCAGCCTGTGACTGGGCAACAAAAAAAAAAGCAGAAGCAGATTGGCATGGTAATCCTTCTCCTCTATTCTCCAGTTTGCATGTTAAATTTTGGCACAAATAGTTAAATACCACTGCTTTGGTCACCCTGTTGCAGGCCTGTGATTGGACAGTGAAAGAGCAGCAACAGACTGATGAGATCATCTCTATGCTTTCTCTATCAGCTACTGTACCGGCGTTTACAAAAGGCTGAGATCAGGTAAACATTAATTATTAACACTAGTTACATTTAAAACACATTTGAAGCCTCCAGGCAACTAAAAAATTATCGGCTGTGCCTGCACTACAAGGGTTAATTGCTCATCGAGGTCTAGGCCTGGCCTACTAGGAGAACTAAAAAAATAAATAAATAAAATGAAAGAAAAAAAGAAGATTTAATCACCCAATCCTCTGCTCCTCCCCGCTGCTAGACTGGTCCTCGCAGCCGAGGGACCAGCCGCTGGAGTGTGGGGGATCGCGATCTGCTGGGAGAGCAAAAGGTTCCGGTAAGTAAAAGTGTTTCTCTTCTCCCCTAGACAAAACCAACAATTGATCCTTGCAGTGCGGACACAGCCCCAATGCAAGGCATCGTTTTTCATTTTCCCGCAGTTGGGCTTTAATGATTTTTTAAATATATTTTTTTGAACTGCCTGACCTCCTGCTTTAACCCTTTACTGCCATGTTTTTACATGTAAAATAAAACACACATTACAGACATTGAAAATTCACTAAACACCCAACAAATTATATATGGGTTTTTTTTTTGAACAAAGGACACCTAGAATGAACAGAAAGTATTATTGTTTTCATACATCCTCTGACCCTGGCACTAAAGTTGTGTAAAAGCCGATTAAAAAAAAATGTAATAAAAAAAAATTAATACACTAAAATTATTTTTGGTTCACACAATATAATCTTTAAAAATGTAATTAAATAAAAATATGAGATTGTGTCGCCTTAATAAATACCATTTTTTTTTTTAAATCGAGATTTTAAAACATTGTAAAACAAGGATACCCAAAACGATAACACTGGACACACCAAATCCTCTACATCCTCAGATTAGTGGTAAATTAAAATGAGGATCCTAACATGATTGCTCTATCTAAAATTCTGACCTAGCTATTATACAATTTTCTTACTCAATCTCCTTTAGATTTACCTTCAATTATCCTGACTGATTACATACAAATTGAAACTGTTTAGGTTTGATCTTATATTATATGGTTTTGGTAAATCTAAAGTAATTTTTTTCGTTGGGCATGTGAGGTGCTGGAATACTACTAAAGTTGCCACTAGTGGAATTTCCTTCAACATTTTTAATTTTAAAGTGGTTGTAAAGCCTTAAAGTTTTTCACCTTAATGCATTCTATGCATTATGATGAAAACCTTTTGTCCTGAACCCCCTCCCCCCAGACCCCCACCTTTTTCTTATCCGATCCAGCAAAAAAACAGAGAGCAGCGGCTTCAGCCGCTGTCTCCCTCCTCATTGGACAAATGGATAGCAGCGGGAGCCATTGGCTCCTAGGTTGTGCTTACTCCCTGTGGGGGAGGTGCTTTGACTAGTGGAAGGCAAAGATCTGTGCTCTTGCTTAGGAAAGAAACACAGGATGCATGCCTTCCCTTCTGACAGAATGACAATATGCCTTGTTTACTTAGGCAGACTGTCATTCTGCCTGTGTCCTGTGTAATCGTCAGGTGCCAGCGGACATCGAGCCTGCTGTGTGTGATACTAGGTACGTGATCTGGAGCAGAGCAGCCACTCTGCTGCAAAACAAAAGGCTGGGCAGTCCGCAACTGATTAAGCAGATTAGCTAATTTCTTCCTTGCCCTTGCGTGGTCTATTATCTCCAGTGTGTTAGTTCCTATGTTCCTGTGTATGACTTGGCCTGGCTGACTTCCCTTCTGATTCCTGTTTCAGATTTTTGCTCCTGACTAAGCTGACTTCTGGTTTCCTGACCCCGGCTTGTCTGATCACCCACTCTGGCATCCAAACCCTGGCTTCTGTTTTTGACTACATTCCCGAGCTGTTGTTTTTAGTATTTCATTAAAGGTGTGATTTTAACTGCACTTCCTGTCTCTGCCTGGTTTATGGTTCCTGACAGGTTCTGACAGATACTGTATACAATGGAGTGCGTTTTCCTTCAAAAGGAGTCAAAAAGTAATGAAGGTATAATGTTTAGTGACCAAAAGAGCACTCAGCAGATGATAAACTCTTGGGGGGGGGGGGGGGTATTGAAGATTGCCTACTACAAAAGTTCATACCACTTAGAGGTCTTTTAAAAATGATTATTAGTTAAAGGGGTTGTGAAGGTTCGTTTTTTATTTTCTAAATAGCTTCCTTTAAGCTAGTGCATTGTTGGTTCACTTACCTTTTCCTTCTATTTCCCTTCTAAATGTTTTTTTTCTTTGTCTGAATATCTCACTTCCTGTTCCTCCTCATGAAGCTTGCCCCCATCATCCAAGCCGTTCTGGCTGGGGGTTAGTCAGCGTGCTCGCCACCCTCCCTTGGGACTACATCCCTGCGGGGAGACGCTCTGTACGTTCACAGGCACAGGAGGCTCCCCGCAGGGATGTAGTCCCAAGAGAGGGGGCGAGCACGCTGACTAACCCCCAGCCAGAACGGCTCGGATGATGGGGCAAGCTTCATGAGGAGGAACAGGAAGTGAGATATTCAGACAAAGAAAAAAAACATTTAGAAGGAAAATAGAAGGAAAAGGTAAGTGAACCAACAATGCACTAGCATAAAGGAAGCTATTTAGAAAATAAAAAACAAACCTTTACAACCCCTTTAAGAACATCAAATACATCCAACACATTTTGGGGGAAAGGTCGCCCCTTCATCAGGGCTTGACTGCCAGCAGTTCATAGTGCTGTTAAGATTTTACAGTATCTATCAAGCCCTAATAAATATCTCCTATTACATCTCATCATGAATCTAATCACATCCACTGCTTAATCCCTGAGGAAGCGAGAGGCCTTTCTCCTGCAACGCATTGCCTGTAATTGATTCCTTTAATGCTCATGTCACTGAACCCAAGGCATTGGCATACAAGAGATATACAGTAGTACCTTGGATTGCGAGTAACGCGGTTTACGCTATTATTTAAAAAAAAAAAATCCTGACTCAGTTTGGGAGCGTTGTCTGGTGTGCAGTACCGCATTTGTCCAGAGATGCGGGGGCACCACTGCCTCTACGAGTGCATCCTAGTGACTCAGAGCGGTCTCCGAGTCTTTCCGAGTGTCTCCGGCACCCCCCCACCTCTGGCCACATGCTGTACTGCATATAATAGCAGTCATTCTGGAACAAATTATCTGCATTTCCATTGACTCCTATGGGGAAACCCGCTTTGATATATGAGTGCTTTGGATTACAAGCATTCTTCTGGAACAAATTATGCTCGTAATCCAGGGGACCACTGTATTCAGGCTATGCTAGCTCATCAAGACTCCAACTGAACACATTAGTACCAGTCACATGACCCGTCACCAATGCACACAAAAGTTTCTCATGTTCATGGAGAGAGCTAAAGATCTGATATATTTAAAAGCATTAAAAGGTGGACAGTATAAGTCAACTTTACTATGTAATAAGATAATCTTCCTTTATTGTGGGGGACTACTACTTACTAATTGCAAGGCATTTGTGGTGATTTCCTGTGTTGGTTATGTGCTCTTCTGAGGCACTGAGATATTGAGCAATGTAGAATTCAGCTTTTTGTGCATAGGAGAACAGAATACATGAGTGAGAACAGCATTACAGGAGAGAGCAGATGCTTTGACAAAGCATTTGCAGAGCTTTCAGCAAGCTGTCCGTGTTTAACCGCTTTCTGTCCTCTCCATAGCAATTTTACTGCTACAGAGTGGCAGCTGTGTGACAGATCGCCTGTAGGGGGGCGCTGGCGTGGCTGCTTCTGCTGAGATAAATCACAGCAGAAGCCGATCTGCGGGTCTCGTGCACTCGATGTCCTCCGCCCCCCGCCACTCATCAGCAATACACGGAGAACTGAGATAAGCCTATGTAAATAAGGCAGATCTCATTTCTGACAGGGGGGAAGAAATTGATTCTGTGTTCCTGCAAAACAGGGACTAGAATTCATTACTTCCCCTACTAAAGGCAGCACACAGTTAACACACAAACACTGGCTAGGCACACATTACCCCTTTTTCTGCCTTAGAGGTTAACCCCTTCCCAGCCAGTGTCATTAGTACAGTGACAGTGCATATTTTTAGCACTAATCATTGTATTAGTGTCACTAGTTCCAGGCAAAGTGTCAAAAGTGTCAGTGTCAGAATGTCTGCCGCAATATCGCAGTCACTGATCACCGCCATTACTAGTATAAAAAAAAAAATCCATAAATATATCCCATGGTTTGAAGACGCTATAACGTTTGCGTATACCAATCAATATACGCTTATTGGGATTTTTTTACCAATAACATGTAGTAGAATACATATTGGCCTAAATTTATGAAGACATTTTTTTTTATTGAATATGTTATAATGCAGAAAGTAAAAAATATATATATATTTTTTTTAATTATCTGTCTTTTTTTATAGCGCCCAAAAAAAAAATGGCACCAAAAGAAAGCTCTATTTGTGGAAAAAATGGCATAAATTTTATTTGGGTACAATGTCGCATGAATTAAAATAAAGGTCCATAAACACGATCGTTTTTTTATGAGAACAAACCTCCAACGGACCTGTTTTTGCGGAAAATCCGACCGTGTGTACGCTCCATCGGACAAACTTTTTCGGTTTTCATCGGACAAATGTTCGCTCTACAAACAGACAAACTTTCTGGCAACAAAAGTCTGATGGAAGCAAATCCGATCGTGTGTACAGAAGTCCATCGGACTTAAGTCCAAAGTACAAACACGCATGCTCAGAACCAATGCAAAAGATCAGACAACAATACAGAAGTTGACCAAAGGGTGGCAGTAAAGAGCTGAAAACCCACGTGATTTGGTGAAAGTTGGCTGAAAAAGTCCTGCCGTGTGCATACCAAGTTCACGGCCAACGTCCTTCGAACATAAATCCATGGAAAAGTTGGTTTGAAGTCCGATCGTGTGTATGAGGCTTAACACAGTGCCTTATTGCAAAACATGTCCTGGTCATGAATGGCCCAGCCGTAATGGGAGTGTCGACTGTCCCTTTAAGCAAGCTGCTAGCAGGCTTCAGCAGGCTTTCAACAAGCTTAAAGAAGCCTGCAAGCAGCTTGTTTAAAGTGACAATCAGCACTCCTATTAGGATCAGCGTTCAATAATTACAAAGTGAGCTGAATGGTACTTTAAAAGCTTGCCAAAACGTTTGCTGTTCACACTGCTCTTATATAAGCTGAAGCCTGTGTGAAACAGGCCATGGGGTTCTATCAGGCCATCCTCCAAGTGTCTCCTGCCTCAGGAATGGTCCTATAGAACCCTATAGGAAGTTACTGCATAAGTAAGTATTCATCTAGAGAGGAGAACAGCGTGGTGGACACTCAGAAAGGATAACTGCACTTTGTGGAAAGTGTACTTATCCTTCATACAGAAATCCCATGTGGACTCCAACATAGACATCAGCAGTTTGTCCAAGAAAGAAAAGAAGGTTCCTTTATGTTTTATGACCAATATGTTTTGGGCTTTAAACCTCTAACTTCAGTAAACAGAAATCTGTCTGGTTGGTTCTTTGCACTTCTCTAGTAAAAAACCTGGCAGGCAAGAGTGACCATCCGCTAAGGAAACCAAAGTCCTAATTCCCTGGATTAATGCCGGGCACTGAACTGTTTGTTGCCAGCACTAGAAAAAAAGACAAGCAAAAGCTGATTGGTCAATATGGGGCCTAAGTTTCAAAAGTAATACCTCCAATCCATCTAAAACTGTCCGTACACTACAAAAATAATCAGATTCCTTTATCCACGCTAAAGATGGCCACACACGTGTAGGTTACTCCTATTCAGCCCCTCCAATCTGAGCAAGAGAAATCAATCGAGTCATTCATGCTCATCAGGGGTCTCCAAACTACGGCCTGTGGGCCACATACCGGCCCGCTACAAGATTTTACCCGACCTGCACTTGTTCTGTATTCACGTTATGCATTTCCATGGTGCTGTTGAGCTGCCAGGACACACAGCGTCATTAATTGATCTGGTGCTCATGGTCAGTCCAACTGCACCATGGAAATGTGTGATACTGGCCTAGGGTGAAGGTATCCAGGGGCACCCCAGCATTCAGAAATGGTCCTGATTTGCCCAATGTCTAGACCTGCTCCACCTACTGCCCTGTGCCATGCTGAAAATGAGTTGCCCAATGACTAGACCTGCTCCACCTACTGCCCTGTGCCATGCTGCAAATGAGTTGCCGGATGACTAGACCTGCTCCACCTACTGCCCTGTGCCATGCTGCAAATGAGTTGCCTGATGACTAGACATGCCCCATCTACTGCCCTGTGCCTAGATCTGCCCCACCTACTGGCCTGTACCATGATTTGCCCAATGCCTAGATCTGCTCCACCTACTGCCCTGTGCAATGATGCAATAATTTGCCCATTGAATAGACCTTCTCCACCTACTGCCCTGTGCCATGCTGTCATGATTTGTCTAATGCCTAGACCTGCTCCACCTATTGCCCTGTGCCATGCTGCCATGATTTGCCAATGCCTAGACCTGCTCCACCTATTGCCCTGTGCCATGCTGCCATGATTTTCCCAGTGCCTAGACCTGCTCCACCTATTGCCCTGTGCCACAATGAAATGATTTGCCCATTGTCTAAACCTGCTCCAACCACTGCGCTGTGCCATACTGCACGTGATTTGCCCAATGTCTAGACCTGCTCCACCTACTGCCCTGTGCCATGGTGCCATGTTTGTAGAACAGGGGGACTGAGGACACTGATTTGGAAGGGGGAACTTCTGATATGAAATGATCGACTTCCGGCCTATCAGGATGGACGTCTAACGTGAAAGGGGGAATCCCTGTCGTGAAAGGGAGGACTACTGATGTAAAGTTATTTCTTGGAGAGGGTCTATTTATTTATTTAAATTACAATCATGATTTTTTTTTTTTTTTTTTTTAGACCTGTGAATGTTCTTAAAATATACAATGTGGCCCTCTTACTGAAAAGATTAGATCCCTGAGCCACACTAAACAGTCCCTACTTACAGCTATTGTATTTATCAGCTGCTGCCCCAGCGACTGCTGGGCACCCGGACAGTGTCTGGTTGGATGTACTGTTCTGACAAAAAATTTCAACCGGCTCCTTCTCCCAAAAGTCGATCAGCTTGAATTTCGGGCGAATCAGCAGGAATCAGCTTAAATTCAAACCGTGGATGTCCAGCTTAAACAGCACAGATGGCCGAATATTCCACTGAGGCTATTGAATTCTGACAGCTGCTTCAGGCAGAATACAATGGGTGCTGCTAAACAGTGGTTGAAGCTGATTGTCTGAAGTTCATCTGAGATTTATCTGCCCAGCTCCTTCAGTTTTCAGGTCAAAGGATGTTGGGCAGTAGGGTGTCACCATCACCTCCCCTTCCATGAATTTCACCTGGTTCTTTAGAAACTGGATGCAATTCGTTAGTCCATGACCAGCTTAAAAAACACGTTAACCCAAATTTCATATTCCTGATATGTGTCTGTTGTACCATGTATATGTGTTAATAGGTATCCTGCTCTCTTTGTATTGGTTCCTTTGATTGATTGATTGACATTTAAATTTATATCGCGCCAAATACTGTCTTAGAGGACTGCAACTAAGCGCGCTGTACCATAAATTCACCAATCAGCCTTGCGAAAAAAAACTATTTGAGAAAAAGGGAGCAGAAAAAAAAAAAAGGAAGGCTCACGAGAGGAGCGAGAAAACAAAGTGGACATGAATTATTACTGATTTTGATGTCTCTACATCCGTAGTTAGGAAAAGCGTTTTTAAACAGGTGGGTTTTTAATTGCCTTTTAAAAAGAGCTTGGGGCATTGGGAGCCGGAGATGGTCAGGGAGTTGGTTCCAAAGAGCCGCGCCCATGGTCTGCATTCGTCGACCTGTGTGAAACTCCTAGTGATCCTGGCTGCCCCCCTGCTTTCCTATTTCAAACTAACCACACTAAGCATGAGAACACATCCATCCCAGTGTGGTCAGTTTTCTGGCTGTGCTGGGAGAACAGCCTGCCTATCGTCCAATGGCTAAGACCTGTGTTGACACACCCTCCTGCCCAACCATTGACTGGGAAGATCAGTGTACTGCTTTCTATCCACCCCCACCTCTCTAAGCCCCTTATGCAGCTCAGAACAGAGATTATGTCATCACTTATAGAAAAATAAAAATAAAGTATTTATATTGTTTTTTTTTTTTTTTAATGTACACAAACCTTCCATTTCTATTTTAAACTGAATGGGTTGATTTACAAGGTAAGGGTTCACACATTCACTTTTGGAACAAGGGTAACACTTCAGAACAGAATAATTAGGCAAAGGACACATTATTGACCCCCATTTCTTAATCACACAGACAATGACAAATTAGAGCACAAGAATGGTCACTAAGGCCTGGTTCACACCTAGGCATTTTTTAGTGCTTTTTCAGTTTTGCAGAACCGCACTTCAGTCCATTTAACATGGTTCCCTATGGATGTAGTTCACATCAGAATTTTATAGAAATGGAGAGGGGCCAGCAGGTTGTGTTTTCAGTTCCATAGACTCAATGGATGAAAAGAGTGTATTGAAAAATGCAAAATGCGCCTGGAATATGCAAACTGCAACCTGCATAGGTGTGAATTAGGCCTTAACGTTTATGTAAACCCTCACCTTGTAAAACAACCCATTCAGTTCAAAATAAAAATGAAAGACAAAACATTTGTGTATACAGTGAAAACATTATAAATATTTTTTTTTCCTTATTCGTAAGTGAACACATACCCTATTACCCTCAACTGCATATGGAGTTTAGAGAGCTGGGGGAGGAGAAACAACAGCACACTAGTCTTCCCAGTAAATGGCTTTGAGAGGGGGGGGTTATCGTGTCTGCACAAGTCTAAACATTGGAGGAGAGCAGAAAACTGACCAGGCTGTGCTCTGATGACTAGTGTGGTCAGATTTTAACCACTTCCATACCGGGTCATTGTAAAATGACGCCGGCAGGAACCCTCTCTCCCTCATATGACGTCCTGGGTTTGTGGGGGGATATCTGAATGATGCCTGCAGCTACAGGCATCATTCAGATATCCTTCTCTTCAGCCGGCGATTCTGCGCACCATAAGAACGATCATAGCGGCGGTTCCGGCGCTTGATCGTTCTTATAGGCGGCGGGAGGGGAGGGGACATCGCCTATGGAGATTTTTAAGTACCGAAGTTTGGCACCATTCCATGAGCGTGCGCAATTTTAAAGCGTGACATGTTAGGTATCTATTTACTCGGCGTAACATAATCTTTCATATTTTACAAAAAAGGGTGTCTGCTAAAAAACATATATAATGTTTGGGGGTTCTGAGTAATTTTCTAGCAAAAGAATGATGATTTGTACATGTAGGAGAGAAGTGCTAGAATAGGCCCGGTATGGAAGTGGTATAAAAAGCCCTGTATTGAAAGGGTTAATTGAGAAACAGAGGGGCTGGCAGGACCACTAGAGATTTCACACAAAAGAAGCATTGCAAAGAGAACAGGACACTTCTCATACAAGTACATACATGGTACATCAGGCACATATCAGGAATATGAAATGTGATGGAATATTCTTCAAACCCACTTTTCCCTTGACTTTTTCTTTATATTCATATTTACAACTAACCAGGGATAGATGATCAGTATTTTGCAATGCAAAGTAAATAACTTTGGCTGTTAACCACTTCCCGCCCATATTGGCTATTAGGCCGCTGGATTACTTTTACAGGCAGCGAGAGAGGATGTCCCCCCCCTCCGCCACCCTCCATTGCTTTTCCCGCTGCGCTCTGGTGCCTTTCCGGGCTCTCCTGTGCGATCGGGAGGCCAGATTTATGATCCGGTGGCGGCGCCGGATTACCATAGAGCTGGCTGTGGACTGCAAAAGTCCCCGTCCATCTCTATGACCCTGGAGGCCAGAAGCAACGTCATTACGTCACTTCCGGCATTGGTAGATATAAAAACTGACAGTTTTTTCCCTAAAAAACAGAGATCAATGTTTTTTGTTTTATCTCATGCTTTCCAGGGTAGAGGAGATATCTGGGCCTCAGATGTCTCCATAAAGAGGACCTGTCATACCTTATTCCTATTACAAGGGATGTTTAGATTTCTTGTAATAGGAATAAAAGTGCTAAAAAAAAAAATGAAAGAGATAGTATAAAAAAAAAAAAAAAAAAAAGAAAAAAAAAAAGTATAATGAAAAAAGATTTTTAAAGCGCCCCCGTCCCCTCGTGCTCGCACGCAGAAGCGAACGTATACATAGGTTGCGCTCACATATGTAAACAATGTTCAAACCACACATGTGAGGTATCACCGCAAACGTTAGAGTGAGAGCAATAATTCAAGCACAGGATCTCCTCTGTAACTCTAAACTGGTAACCTGTAAAAAAAATTAAGCATAGCCTATGGAGATTTTTAAGTACCGAAATTTGACGCCATTCCATGAGTGTTAGCATATTTAAAGCGTGACATGTTCAGTAGTTATTTACTCAACTTAAAGTGGAGCTCCACCCTAAATAGCAACTTTTGCTATTTGGAACCCTCCCCCCCTCCGGTGTCACAATTGACACCTTTCAGGGGGAGGGGGGTGAAGATACCTGTCTAAGACAGGTATTTTCACCCACATCCGGGAGTCCTGTCTCCGGGAATCTGCGGGAGTTATGTCACTTCCCGCAGACTTCCCTTGGTGTTCTGGGAGACACTCGGCTCCCAGAACACAGGAGCACCAATCAGAACGGCGCAGCGCGACTCGCGCATGCGCCGTCGTAGGGAACCGGGCATGAAGCCGCAGGGCTTCACTTCCTGGTTCCCTCAGCGAGGATGGCGGAGGGAGCAGCAGAGCGACGAGCGGTCGCTCGTCCTCTGCTGCGGACGTCGCTGGACTCCAGGACAGGTAAGTGTCCAAATATTAAAAGCCAGCAGCTGCTGTAGCTGTAGCTGCTGGCTTTTAATTTTTTTTTTTCCGGCGGAGCAACCCCTTTAACATCACCTTTCAAATTATACAAAAAAATTGGGGTAAATATTGTGGGTTTTTTTCAGTTCAGGCTGGGTTCACACCTAAGACGGATCCGTCGCACAGCAGGGGTCCGCTGCGTCCTGGTTCACCGTTTCAGGTCCGATTTCAGCCCAAATTTTGGGTTGAATTCGGACCTGAAACGGACCAAAAAAGGCACACGTTTTTCCTGTAAAACGCACCGGACCTGCTGCGGAGATATGTGAACCGGCTCCATAGAGAGCCGGTCACATTCTCCTGCTATGCGAATTGGATGCATCCAATTCGCATAGGTGTGAACCCAGCCTTATGAAAGTAGGTGTTTTTTCCCCAAAAAAATGTGTTTGAAAAAACCCTGCACAAATACCGTGTGACATAACAAATTGCAATGATCCCTATTTTGTTCGCTAGGATCTCTGCTAAAATTATATACCGTATTTATCGGCGTATAACACGCACAGGCGTATAACACGCACCCTAACTTTAAGAGGGAAGTTTCAGGAAAAAAAAATTCCACAGCCCCCTGCGTATAACACGCAGGCACAGTTTACCCTCTATTTTCACGGTAAAAAAGTGAGTGTTATACGCCAATAAATACAGTATATAAGGTTTGGGGGTTCTGAATAATTTTCTAGCAAAAAAATTATGATTTTCACATGTAGAAGGGGAATGCCAGAATTGGCCCGGTTATGGAACATTTACTTATACAGATCTATCCACCAAAACTCAAAGAGGGACGTTTGAGGAAGAATGTGAGACAGATTTCATTCCAAGTAAATGACAGTTCCTTCAAACAAGGGAATTATGCAAAAGCAACTCTCCAACTCCTCAAACTGCCACAGGTCGCTAGTTAATAGTGGTGGCAGACAGTTGCATGTTTGATTCCCGGCTAAGTGACAGCGGAGTTCTGTGACATAAAACCTCTGAAAGCCGTCACCTCTCCTCCAATGATATAAAGTAGGATCATTAAGCAGAGCGTCCGTCCTGCAGACTGGATAATTAGCTGCCTCTAACAGCCCAGTTCATGGGCCTGGCCCACCTCTGCAGCAGAACCAGGTGGCCTTGTGTGTCTAAGTCCATCTGTTTTCCCTTCACAGTTGGGTAGTCTATGCTACCGTCTTGGTGCAGGCGTTACCCATCAATACGTTTTTTTTTTTTTGCCTAGCAGCCTCCTATCAATTATCGAAGATGTGTTTTTCTAAACAAGGTGCATTGCAGCAGCTTTCGTCTTTCTCTCATCTGTCAAATCAAGGTGTCCTTGTTTAATAAAGTGCAAATCATGGTCAACCACAGCACCCAGATGTCACCTTTCAATTCATCCTTATAGGACAGTCAGAGCAGTGGATGCCAACTGCTTATTAGTTGCCACGGCTCTGCTCTTCATACTTTGATGGGGTGCAGTAACCCAAAGTAACCAGATTTCACTGTTTTGCAGTATCATAAAAAATAAATGGTAATTTAATACTGTGGGTTACTGCGCTTTACTAATAAGCCAAACAAATGTGATTTTTCATTCAAAACCGTAAACTATTGTCTATGTTTACTTAGAAGCACTGTACTCAGTATTACATTGCAAATTAAAAATACATACATTCATACATAACTGACCTACAATGTAACAATGTTTTATCAGATATGATGAAACATCCAAAATCTGTCTGTTTTCCAGGTATGATTCTTAAAGGGTCAATCCTTGCAATAATAATATGTAAGAACATTTTTTACTGAACCACCCATTGCTTATTTTTAACTCTCAGAGTCTCTCACTGTGAGATCTCCCATCACAAATTACAACTTGTATTCTCCAAAGGTGGTCCCACTCTTCAGCCTCCCTCTCCTGCTGCATGCTGGAAAATATAAAGTCAGCGGGAATCCCAACAGGGAAAGTGTGACTGCCTTATAATGGGCTCAACAGATAGGTGGAGTTGGGAACTCAAGCATGGTGATCTCACCATTGGAGTCCAGGAGACTTTAATGGTCTCTTAGAGGACAGATTATTTGGTTAGGTGTGGGCGTGTAAATCTGCTCATAGTTGCAATATTATGGGGGAAAAGATACTGTGAAAATGCTAATTTAACCCTGTTGTGTATCACGTGGTCATGTACATGGAAGTGCTGATTTTTGTTTTTGATGTTTATGGCTGTGTACCACCTTTGAATCAATAAACACATTTTTGTTGGTAAAAAAAAATAAAAAATGGTCTCTTAGAGACTCCCATGGTGAAATCTCCCATCGCAGTTTCTAACTCCCGGGGAGTCCCACTCTTCAGCCTCCCTCTCCTGCCACATGCTGGAAAAATACAAAGTCAAAGAGAATCCCAGCAGGGAAAGTGGTTCTGCATTATAATAGGTACAGCAGGGGGGTGGAGCTGGGAATTCAAGCATGGTGATCTCACCATTGGAGTCCCAGAGGTTTCAATGGTCTGTTAGAGACTCCCAATGCTGGGATCTCCCATCACAGTTTCCAACTCATATTCCCCAGGGGAAGTCCCACTCTTCAGCCTCCCTCTCCTGCCACATGCTGGAAAATATAAAGCCAAAAAGAATCCCAACAGGGAAAGTGGGACTGCCTTATAATGGGCACAGCAGATAGGTGGAGTTGGGAACTCAAGCATGGTGATCTCACCATTGGAGTCCAAGAGGCTTCAATTGGCTCCTAGAGACTTCTATAGTTAGACCAGTGTTTCTCAACTCCAGTCCTCAAGGCGCCCCAACAGGTCATGTTTTCAGGATTTCCCTCAGATGAAACAGCTGTGGTAATTACAAGGCAGTGAAACTGATCAAATCACCTGTGCAAAATAATGGAAAGCCTGAAAACATGACCTGTTGGGGCGCCTTGAGGACTGGAGTTGAGAAACCCTGAGTTAGACCTTCAATCAAAATTTCCAACTTGTATTTCCTGGGGGGGGTCCCACTCTTTAGCCTCCCTCTCCTGCTGCATGCTGGAAAATATAAAGTCAAAAGAGAATCCCAACAGAGGAAGTGGGGCTCTCTTATAATGGGAACAGCAGGGGGGTGGAGTTGGGAACTTTGGGAACTCCAGCATGGTGATCTTACCACTGGAGTCCCAGAGACTTCAACGGTTTCCTAGAGACTTCTATAGTTAGATCTTCCATCAAAATTTCTAACTTGTATTCCCTTGGGAGGGGGTCTCATTCAATGAAAATCCTAACAGGAAAGTGGGCCTTGAAATGGCCACAGCAGTTGGATGGAGCTGGCGCCTCAAGCATGGTGATCTCCAATGGTCTCTTAGACCTAATGGCGGAACTAAGAAATCATGTGTGGTGTTCTCATCATTGGCGTCTTAGAGACTTGAATGGTTTTTTAGAGACTCTCATGGTGGGATCTCCCATCACAGCTTCTAACTCGTATTCCCCAGGAGGATTCCCACGCTTCAGCCTCCCTCTCCTGCTGCATTCTGTAAATTTTAAATAAAATCCCAATGAGGAAAGAAAAAGAGACTGCCTTGTAATGGCCACAGCCGTTGGGCGGAGCTGGGAACCTATGTGAGATGAT